>CP085833.1:1305013-2610026 GCA_020809705.1 Calonectria ilicicola | reverse complement strand
CCAGATCTTGACGGGCAAGCCTCCACCCATAGACACACCAGGCCAGTCTCAAGGTTAGAGAACAAGGGGGGTAGGATAAGTCTTTTTTTTTTTTTTTTTTGGCGCATATGGAGTCCTGTCTGTCTCGATAGCACCGCCTAAGCTCTCGGCTCTCCACACATATCCAAAAACAGACAACCAGACTCAGGGTTTCAAGCCTCGACTGGGAAGCAAATGCGCCGAAACAAGAGTGCCAAACCCCTAATCCAGTATCCATGACGTACGCCCTCAACGTGTAGCAGTCGGGAAGGTCCTTTTCTCTGGCCTATCGCGGCCTGGATCTGGGCTACAGTGTCCTGCTGTGACCCGTCAACCAAAGCTGGCCGCTGCCACTGATGCATTCCATTTCACGCCGTCTTTTGCTAATCCCTGTTCGCGTCCACCAACAGCTCCGCCCACTTGGACGCATCACCCAACCACACCGCCAGGATCCGCAAGCAAGCTGCTTTCTCTCTGCCTGGACCCAGCACTGGACCCAGCTCCGCCAAGTTCCAGCCTTCCCGCCCAAGCCTCGTCGACCACCAAAGAGCTTGCGAATCCATTCTGCATTGTCTCTCCGCTTCTACCTCGGCCGCAAAACCATTGTCTCAGAGCCTTGCTTGACAATAGAAGCTGTGGTCTGACGTCGTACCTGCACGTCAGCTTCTTCCCAGCACCCTCACACCTTCAACCAAAAAAAAAAACCCCAGCCATGAGGATCCGATTGCCCTTCGCTGGTACGTCATCGCAACTCCCTGAGCTATTTCCCCACGAAGCCTGTGCCGATTTGGGTGATACTAACCGGCAACTTCAGCCGCCTTCATTTTGCTGCTTCTTATCGCCGCCTATGCCGGCCTGACAACCCTTCAACTCGGCCAATATGTGAACGACAAAGTCCTCCATTTCGTCACCTTCTTCATCTTGACCGTCGTCTTCTATTGGGTCGTTGACACCAACCGACGCCGAACCCTGAACCTTACGCTGATTGTTTGCACCCTCATTCTCGGCGTCGGCTCCGAATTCGTCCAGAGCTTCCTTCCCAACAACCGAGAGTTTGATATTTACGATATTGCCGCCAATGTTGTAGCCAGTTTAGCTGGTGCTGGCCTTTGCACTTGGTACCACAAACGTATGCTCGACCGGAGAAGACAGCGCAAGCACTACAATGCCGTACCGGGCGAAGAACAAGATGACCTTGAACTTGGGGAGGGCCATGAGACCGGAGTCACCGATGCTCCCAGCCGAACTCGAACTCTAGAAGAGGAGGTCGATAATTGGGACGAGAATCAAGTTGATGATTGGAGTGAGGATGAGGCCCCGGAGGTGTCGCATGCCCCCGCGAATGATTCCCTGAGGGACAAAGGAGCTGATGCCGGCGACCTGGGCGACAGCAAGAAACGAACAGATTAGTCGAGATTGATACCAGAAGCGGAGAATGGTGGGAAAATGTGTACATGTTGCAGTATCAACCGGTGGGCTTTTCGTGTACTAGGGGCGTTTCTGATCTTTTAATGGATAACAGCGGGTGTTCAAGGGGATAGCTCTCAATGATGTATACTCATGACGTCTTACTTTGAGTGAGCTTTAGTTCTAACCAAGGAAAAAAATGGTCTTTCAAAATTGCATCATCCATATATGCTATATGAAAAAACCATGGTGATTTGCTCCCAAACCATGTCTGGTCTTCCTATGTTGCATTTGCAGGGTAGCATAGCCTCGAGAGGTCACTGCTCTATACCATCAATCAGAGATGGAAGGTCCTGGCGTTAATATCCTGGCTGCTTGATGCTGGTTTATTGTAGTAAAATTCTTGGCAAAAAACGGAATTTGCATTATTATCATGGCCTAACTGGACTAAGGTAAGGGGGCAGAAGAAGCAGAGAGGGAAAAGACAATCGCCATCAATCAACTCTGGAACAATGCTCAACATCTTTCATTTAATCCCTCCAAAAAAGAATAGGGCCAAGTACTCTCTGGTTTGAGTTTAAGAGAGGGTAAATTTGAAATATAATCGCTGCAGTTCATTAGGTCTTTAGCTAAATAAATGAAGAGGACTAAACAAAGCTGCTATAACTAACTGTGTCGCCCGCCTTTATGCCTGTTCCTTGGGAAAACAATGGCTGCCTACCCGAAATTACACACATCTGAGGACAGGTAAGACATGAGAGAGAAGGCCTTGGTTGGACCAACGGGTTTTATTTCCTAATTTTTTTCTCTAGAAAAAATCGAGAAAAGCAAGTACACAAAACATGGAAAATCAAGACTCGAACCTTTGGGTTTAGTGAACCTGCTATTATGCACACAAGTGTCGGGTGAGCACTGAGGGGCGGGGTGGGGCACCTCACCGAGATGTACTGGCTGCCCACTGACGAAATGTTCCTTGGTCGCAAAACCCGCTGGCGCTCGACTCCAGCTTCAACAACTGCCTCGTGCTAGAGGGGAAAGCCACCAGCACCATGGCAACCAAAGGAAAGGAGGCTGCTACAAGGTAGGGCAGAGAAACACACCCGAGGAGGAGCTCTCGCTACAAGAACTAAACAAACTGACGCCAGCTTAGCACCAAGGACGATGCTGCCACCAACCCGCGGGGCATTCCCTACGCCCCCTTCGTCGATCGGGTGGAGGATTACGTAGCAACCCGTGACGATGTTGAACCTACCCTACGAAACTTCCAAGAGATGATCTCGTGAGTCAAAGCTGCGACCGAGGACGAGCGACTCGGGCCCCGCCAACCCCTCGAGGTTCGAGTCGGCCGCGTCTCAAGCGTGAGCAAGAAGCTGGTAATAACACGAAAGATGCACAGGAAATATCAATTCATGGAGATGAACTTGCAACGACGAATGACAGGATTGAAGGAAAAGATCCCCGACATCCAGAAGACGTTGGATTCTGTTAAGTTCCTGAAGCTGCGAAAGGCACGCGTGCCATGATAACTCCTGGTAGCCTTACGCTGACCATAAATAGGATGAAGTTGAGCCGATTGAAACCACATTCGAGCTCAATGATACTCTTTACGCCAAGGCTAATATCCCCGCGACGGAAGAAGTTTATATTTGGCTAGGCGTACGTGCTTGCGATACGATCGTTTTCGCGGACGATACTGACATGAGATAGGCGAATGTGATGCTTTCTTACCCCATAGAGGAGGCAGAGGAGCTTCTGGGACAAAAGCTGTCGACAGCCAAGACTACCTTTGCTAATTGCGAGGAAGACTTGGACTTTCTCCGGGAGCAAATTACGGTAAGTGAAGCAACCCCACAGACGAAGCTTAGCACTAACCGGGCCACAGACCATGGAGGTTGCTGTTGCAAGAGTATACAATTGGGAAGTGGTGCAAAAGCGAAAAGATAAAGTCGAGGAGGAGAAGGAGAAGCAACAGGGTAAGGAAAGCGAGAGCTCTTCCAAAGATTAATGAATGGATTTCTAGAGCTTGAAGCCTACAAAAAAATCTACGTCATGATTAAAAATAAATATAAAGATACACGATTTCGAGTTGAAACAAAGAATCTACATTTAAGTGAGAGCCTTTTTTTTTCTTCCATCTAGCTGAGACAAGCTCTCGCGGAGGAACATGAGCTTTCCATTTGAGTTCCAAGAAAGCAGTGAGTAAACGAGGGGCCATGCCCCGTTAAATCGGCACAACCCGATTGGTACATAACTGCACCGAAGCACTGGGGAACTTTTCGGCGGGTCATTGGGACCAAATCTACCAGATGGCAAATATTTATTGCTTTGCCTCTCGCACCGGTTTTCCGCCCAAGCCTCTTAATCGGTTGGCCTGGAAGCAATGAGGAGGCATGCTCAGAAGCGCAACATGGGAGCTGGGGCGAGCGTGGCAGGTACCGCGGCATGTGGCTACTGTCCCCAAGGTACGTATGGGGATCTCTCGGAAGTTGATATCAAGCTTACCGTGGACCTTTGCAGAGAATTGGGCAGTCTCTGCATTTAAGAACATGTCGCCATGCATCGAGCACATTGACTGCCAGAAACCCGACATCTCCAGGACATCCCGAGCCTCATAGCGATGGCAATACCCGCACGATCGACGATCATAGCCCTCTGCATCAGCGAACCGAGCTAAGGTGGCAGCTTGAAAGTGACAAGCGACGTGAGGAGTCAACTCTGCAAAGCCCATCCTGGACAGAAGTCGAACCTTTGCGGCGGCGAACCGAGCGCAATCTACAACTGGCAAAATCCTGGGCCCATCTTAGCCCAAGTTTCCTGATTGAAGCCCTTTTTTCAGACGCCACGAAGCACGAAGCACGAAAAAATGTAGCTATGCTGCGTAGTTACCGACTTCCAGTGGTGCTGATGCAAATGCATCTACGACAAGACGTTGCAGCTGACCCCGACGATCCTCACAATCTTCTCGAACTCTTACCACCCGACGAGCAATGGAACAAAGCCTTAAATGTCATTTATCAAAATGGACATACGAAGCAGGATCTTGAGTACTATCTTTACATCTTGTTAGGCGCCAATGATGAAGAACGATGTCGGCGGTTCCTGGAACGAGACAACTTGAAGCCCATTTTTATTCTCAACTTTCTTCTTCGAAAGGGGACATCCATAAACAATGTATCAACATTAAGCCTACTTTTAGACTATTTTCGGGCTCGATCTTGCTGCACATCAAAAGATGGCAGTGTTGGAATTTTGGGTAAAGAAGTGCAATCAAGGACACTCCTTGCTATGCAAACCATGACATCAGATGAATTTTCTCGGTTGATGTCACGATTCGCAATCCAATGCCGCCGGTTAGAACCTCGACTACTGGTTATCCTGGCCGATATAGTCGCACAACGGATCCGATGGTACGAGAACAAATCTGGTACTCGCGAGAAAATATATTTCGAGCAGTGTCGCCTATTCAATTCAGCCCTTAGGACTTTTGCAAATCGTGCACAGCTTGGGGTTCACAATAAACAAGCCCCCAATGCCTATTTTTGGGAAGCGCAACGTATTCTGATTGGAATGTCGGATGAGCTCTCTAAACCTTTACTTGTGGACAAAGCGGGGTTTAAAGCTATCCGTGCTGTTCTTGCTGGGATGCCCAAAAACCAAACTGAGTCTCACAGTACACGGCGGCACTCACAGACTTGGCCTCCTTATTTGTATCCTGGAGATGGTATGGACGAGGTAATGGAACCTGACGATAGCTGGACTCGCACAGTGCGTGCCGGCTCAATGATGCAAGAGGCTGGGTTCTCCAAGGACCAGACCGATGAGGCATTGGACATTCTGCAAGGCTTAGCTTATGATGGAACGCCGACGATCCAACAGCGGACCCCGGTAAAGACGAAAAGACGACTTCAGGTATGGGCAGCCTCAATTAAAGCCACCAGAAACGCACATGAAGCATGGGACAGATTCCGGCACCCCCCAAGGGAGGGGCAGGAACCTGGCCTCGAGGAATATGCGGTCATGTTTGAGAAACTCTTTGCCAGAGATATCGATTTGGGAATGGGTAGTTTACCAGGAGACAATTCACTTAACTTCCCGACCCAAGAAGAACTGAACCTGGCAGAATTTGAGAGGGCACGTCTGCGGCCGCCTACTGTAGATGAGCTGTACCAAAAGATGAGACAGAAGGGACTCGTGCCCAATGGGCAGTGTCTTCGCATCTTAGTTGCGAACGCAGAATCGCTGCGGACAGCTCAACAGTATCTGCTAGAAAGCACCCTCCCGTGGGAGCAGTCCTCGGCTTTATTGGCCAATGATCCGGATCCAAAATTCTTAGAGGAGATCCCTGTGGATATTTTTGCTGCATACGTCGGTGTTTGTTCGCGCGAA
Source organism: Calonectria ilicicola (assembly GCA_020809705.1). Lineage (NCBI taxonomy): Eukaryota > Fungi > Ascomycota > Sordariomycetes > Hypocreales > Nectriaceae > Calonectria > Calonectria ilicicola. Next base: position 2,604,215 of record CP085833.1, on the reverse strand, counting down.
CGCAGTCATACGAGAAGGCATATGGTGCGGGCCATGCGCTTGGTCGAGGCTCGTCTCAGCCATGACAAACACCCTGGTGCTCTTTATTTATGGATGCCAATTCTGAAGAACCTAGGGCAACACCACGTTTCATTGGGCATTACACTTAGCGAGCAGCTGCGGCTAGCTATACATCTGTTAGACCGGATTCAAGAGTGTCATGGATGTTCCCCGTTACTCTTTCAGCGGTTCGCGCGTAGCTTGAAAAGTATCTTGCGGCGGGAGGTTATCACACTTTGGACGGACATGAAATCGGACAGCAGCGCCTTGGCCAACTCATTCGGCCTCGTCTATGACTCGGACGCTCGGCTGGACCAACCTATACAAGAGCACGACTCGAACAGCGAACTGCCCGTAACGAACGAAGGTGGAGAATCTGATGCATCTTTTACTTTGGTCCGACTAGCAGCCACACGGCTCACTGAACTATTCTACTCATTGGTGAACGAGGAGAAGGAGAGGCGGCGTTTGGTTGGTGCCAACGAGGTGTCGAATCTCGATGCGATGCTTCTGCGTCGAGACCCGGTCTCGGCCCCGCTGGCCCATGATTACATGGTGTCCCTGGCATTCGCGGGAGAATTTGAGGAAATGGCCAAAGCACTCAAGTGGCTAATTCAAGAATGGGGACAGGAGCAACTGGTCCGGGAGCTGGACAGCCTAGACGACGTTCCTCACGAGGCCGATATGCTGGATGCCCTGTGTGCTTTCCGGGCGTTTGCAGAACCCATGTTGCAGGTGGAAACAGTGGACTCGGTTCTGGCTGCGCTCAATGCAAGCAGGGTGGGCTGGACTTGGCCAGATAATTTCCTCGTGCGCGGCTATTTGGAGGGCCCAATGGAGCACGAGGCCAACCGAAATTTCTGTGAAGTGCTTCAGCACGTGCGCCAGAACCAGCAATGGAGGCGCCAAGACAGGGATGGGGTCAGCGGGGAGGGACAGGAGGTGTAAAATGAGCAAGAGTAAAGAGAGGGTGTTGAATCAAGCTGGGGGTGGATGGCGTTTACGGATCGAATCAATGAGGTGGTGCTGCTTTTCATTAAATGCCACCAACAAGTTAAGAGAAATGGATTGGATGCATAACTGTACAATATTATATATATATAGATTTTACCGATCAGATGCGGTTGGATGGATGACATGAGGTGGGGATGGTGGCGTGCCACCAAATGGTGTTGATACCCTGTAAAATGTATTGTACGTATGTATGAAATGGCTAAATACGGCATCGAGGATGATGCAGAGCAGACCAGCAGGGAAACAAATGATTACAGAAGCGGCACCATGCAGTAATCTTATTTTCAGGGCACTCAGACAATGCGTTGCCTCCAATGCGGTCGGGCCACGGTGAGAAGGCTAACGGGCGGCTATCTCGATCACACAGGACAGGACCCAGGGGATCGGGACACCAGGGGGGACGAATTGACCGCCCCTGAGCTTAGATCACTGCCCAAGAATGGAAGAGGGAAAAACAAGGCTTGCATTAGCAGAGACGACAGTTTGACGCCAGGAACAAAGAACGGAGGGCGAACTATGAATGGTTCAGGGTTATAGTGGTTGTGCAAGCGAGACCAGAGCGGGCTCAAGCCACCACAGGGGTCAAGCCATCCCGACCGCGTTGTGGATAGGCGAGTATGGGTCGACTAGAGCCCAGACGGCCGAAAAAACTGGCAATAATGGTCGTCTTTTAATGCTGGACACCAGGAATCATTGGATGGTACGTATCGCATCCAGCCGCCCAAGCTACCATGAAGTCGCATGTGGGGCCACCCGGATCCATATTATTGGCCGATGCAGACCCATAGCTGGGTCTCTGCCGAGACGACCGAGCTTTTTTGCTGCCAATTATACCAACGGCCAGAATGCGGACCAGGATGAGAGGAAACGCGAGCCCCAGCCATCCCCCCAGCTTCGCGCGCTTAGTGTCCAGTCACAGTGGCCCCCTACGGGCGGCTCGCAACAGCCAGCTGGCGCTAGGGATGTAGATGATTGGATCTGCACGCACCTACACGGGGGGTTGAGGCTCGAAGAGGGGCCTTTCCGGGACCAGGGCCGTTTGGGGTTGGGCGCGTCGTGAGACTCTCGACTGGAGTTTGGTCCTGCAAGGGCAGACGAGCCAGGGACCGCAGGGTTGCCCAACAGTGGTAAACGGGGCACGGCAACGTGGGAGCCAAGATCGAAACCAGACCGTGTTCTTGTTCTTGCGGTGTTGGGGCCGCTAGACTGGGGTTGGGGTGGGACGAGACAGCAGCGCTGGCGACGGGCGGCCATACAATACTACATCACCATCCACTTTGAAGACATGGCCTGACAATCTTTCCATCTTTCAGTCTTCCTCTCATCTGTCTCTCGGTGCTTAGCCTTTTCTTTCTTTGTGTCTCCTATCTCTCTTTCTTTCCTTGGTCTCTCTGCCTTGTTTTCCCATTCCTTTGTTTCCCCGGTGTGCTTGTGTGTGTGTGTGTGTTCTCTCTCTCTCTTGCTCCGTCACCAAATTTATTGTCTCTGTTCAGGATTCTTTCATTGTTTCACTGAGTTGAAACTTGGATCGATCCAAGGCTTTATGCTTACGTTTTATGACGATTTCTTATCTGTTTGCTAAGGAGGACAAACATATTTCATATTCACCGACGACGAACACGACGCTTTCTTTTATACACGAACTATCATCGACATATTCGACACGAATCTTTCTTTTTCTTTAAGTCACCCAGAAAACTTTCAATATGCGTTTCGACACGAGGGCCTTTACTATCGGCCTACACGTTCTCTTGACTGCTCAGTCTGCTCAGGCTGGCCCTATAGGGTGGACTGGCAGGATGTAAGTCAAGCCCGCTCCACGGCCCAAACATCTCGACGTGGCAACTAACACGCATATTAGATACCGAAGATCAACCCCGGTTGCTGGCGAATATGCAACATCAGTGGCCCCTACTGCGGCTCATGATGGGTACGAAAATTTACCCAAATACGAAGATGATGATTGTCTAACACATATATGTAGCTCCTATACCACCGACTCTGGAAACTCTGAAACCACACCTCGCCCGATTTTCCAGACTCTTAGCACTAGCCTTGCGAACCTCAACCCCGGATCTTTAGAGACTTCTGCTGCAGGCACGACGGAAGTCCAGTCAAAGTCTCCCGTGACTTCAGGCGAGCAGTCCAGCGCTACACCTTCCTCAGCGTACCCCGTCGACTCGACCGACTTTGCCGAACCCTCGACTCTCACCAGTACGATTGTCCCCGAACAGCCAACTAATACCCCAAGCTACACGAACACCCCGGGAGCAACTAAGGAGTCCACGACGGCGAACGGGGGAGAGACAAGTGCCGCCCAGGCTACTTCCGCGGCGACTTCTGGTACGGTCATCACCACCGCGATTACTCCTCAGCAGCCCAGCTCTGGAACAGACGCCTCCAGCGCTGATGGAACCCCTACATCTGCTACCGGGACTTTCGAAAACACCACTCCTGCTTCGGCAGTCCAGTCTATCATCACTACTTCGATTGTCCCTAAGCAGCCTGCTGAGGGTTCTACCACGCAGTACCAAACCCCTGGGGCTTCATCCGCTGCTTCGACACCAGTCAACCCATACAGCTCACCAGCTGCCTCAAGCCCTGAATCGTCCGCTGACAATGCCCCAACAAGTGCCAAGGAAGCGATTCCGGCGGAGAGTTCTACGACTGCTGCCTACCAGAACACCCCATCTTATACGTCAACGAGCCCGGACCAAGACAAGCACTACCCGACCACCGCCCTCATGCAATCTAGTGTTGATCTCGGTGGTCTGAAGCCTACCACTACCACTGCACAGGAGTCTTCGGTTGCTACGGGACCTGCTACTTCTGGCGCATCGTCGAAACCGGCTACTACTCTGACTATTTCTGTGGGAAACCCTGAGGGAACAGGCGCTGTTAGCTCAACTGCAGCCCAAGCCACCCCGACATATGCGGCCCCATCCGAGCCTTCATCTGTCCAGAGTAACACTCCCTCGGCCTCATCCCCCGCGGGAGCCTCGTCCAAGTCCCCTGCCGTGTCATCGACAAATGCCGCCGCCACGAGCGTCGCTTCGTCAGGTACCGTAACTGGCACTCCCAACACTGCCGTTCCCACGGTCGGCTACCTGCCAAGCTCAACAGCCGTTGTCGATGCCAACCAGTACGCAGAGAACCTCGCCAAAGCAAGAGATCTCAATGAAGTGTACTCGAAGTTGACCGCCGACTCTGCCTGCTCGTCTGGCCAGGCCGCCTGTATCGATGGCAAGTTTGCCCAGTGCAGCAGCTCCGGGTCTTACACGCTGACCACTTGCTCGGGAAATGAGAAGTGTTACGCTTTCCCTGCGACTACTACTAGTGGTGTTGTGCTGATGTGCCAATCCCCGGAGAAGATCAAGCAGATTTTGGGAATCACTGATAGCAGTGGCCAGGAGACGACTACTGCTGCTGAGCAGCCAGTTTCGTCCTCTCCAGCTTCATCCTCCCCAGTCTCATCTTCCCCTGCCGAGTCGTCCGCAGCCCCGTCCTCCACGGCCCAGGAATCTGCTACTGCATCAGAAGCCAAGACGCAACCAAACTACCCGGTCGTCACTATTACGCAGATTGTCACTGTTGATGACGGTGCCACCTCAACCGCCCCTGAGCCTACGAGCACTGGTGCTCCTTTGACCTCAGAGGCCCCCACCACCACCATCGTCGTCACCAGGACCAGACCTGCCACAACTGAGACGTCCTCCCCTGCCGATGATACGACGGCTCCCGAGGCTCCTGCTGCCACCACGGCTCCCGCCCCTTCAACCTCGCAGCCTCACACCGTCACCGTCGTCACCAGGACCAGGCCTGCCACCACTGAGTCTCCTGCTGCCTCGCCTACTTCCGCCCCCATGGGCCAGGCGTCGTCTGCATACCCCGATGCGTCCTCCCTGCCCGACGGTAGCAACACCGTCACCAAGTCCATCAAGACTCCCGGCTACCCCGACTCCAGCGCCACCTCTCAGGGTGCGTCAGAAGCCTCTCCTACCCCTACTCAGGCGTCTACTGTACTCCTGGTGCCCATCGACGATGACGGCACCAAGACCACTGCCCCTGCAGCCGCCGCCACCGAGGCAGCCGTCAAGGACAACGGTAGTAGCACGACCAAGACTGTCGACGGGACCCCGACCGTGTCTGTTTATTACACTGTCACGGTAACGGAAAAGGACCACGAGACTGTGACCGTGACGCAGCATGAAAAGGAAACCGTCACGGTTGTCATCAGCGCATGAGATAATGTTTGAATTCTTTTGCCATTCTTTTGTTTTTCTCTCTTTCGTTCCCTAGCGGAAATGACTAGAGAAACTGTGGCGGTAATACCAAGTTGTGATGGATGTATTTTGTGTTGGGGCTTACGCAGAGCATTTGGATTTCGGAATGGGGATAAGGATTGATTGATGGTTTAGTCTTTAATGAGGAGGAGTATATGATATTCATCAAATCCACACCCCAAAGGTGAAACAAAAAAAGAAAAAAAGTGAAAAAAAGGGGGACCCGAAAAATGATTCAAACACGAAACAGTGTGTATATTCAACTGGCATATATAGGTCTGTATTCATTGTGGACGGGTGGAGCGTGGTTTTTGTTTTTAGAACGTATTGATCATATCACGGAGCTGGAGATATCATAGAGTTGCACAATATCCAACTTGTTTTTTATTTTCGTTATTAAAACCATAAAAGAACCAGCTGACGATTAAAACCGATGCTATTATACTGCAGAAAAATAACCCTCTCGAGAGGCTATATATCTTTATTCCCATTGCTATTAGCCAATGTCAGTCTATTTGTGTCAGCCTTTGCGGGACACCTCTTTTTCATGTTCCCATGTTCCATGCCCGTGTTCCATGCTTCATCATCATGCCTCCTTGTACACTCTCCGAGCCCGTTCATATATACTCCTACAACTGGCGGCTTCCCAGAAGCAGCGACTCTATCGGCACTATTAAAACGCAATACATAGGTACAACCAAAATTACAGGAATCAGAAAAATATCTTTCACCAACCAGGCATAACATGCCGCGTCTTCGCCCAACAAAAAAACGCCAGTCCCCACCAAAAGAGAAAAAATAAGAAAAAAAAAAAAAAAGGAGGTTGTAGATGCCCTCTAAACGCCGGATGGATATATCGTCATGGAGAACGTATATGCTTACTTTGTCGTACCCTTCTGACCAACATCGGGTCCTGGTCCTGCGTCAAAAGATGGGCCACCTACTTCGAGCCTCTTAGCTGCAGGCTCACAACCCTCTTCCTCAATACCGTACTTGTCATGCCACAGCTTGCGCATGACCTGGTAGATAAAGTGGTATTGGGGCTTGCCCTGAACCATGCCAACTCGCTGTTCGCGAAGGGCGTCCACTGTATCACAAATGAGATCTGGACCCTCGCTTGGATCGTCATAACTTTCAAAAGCACCAGAGTCGAGCTCCCGCATTAGGTACTCTAGGGTGATAAAGGTGCCAGTCCGGCCAACACCTGCGCTGCAGTGGATTATACGAGGGTTGGAGGGAGCGCTGAACTCGCGAGAGAGTCGCATGATCTCAAAGAAGCCATCGAGATCCTCAAGTTCAGGAACGCCGAAGTCAGGCCACCTGCGGTAGAGGAGGTGCCAGACGATGCGAGGCTCCTCCTCTCCCTCGACCTTAAGAAGAAGTTTGCGCTTCTCAATAGACCCATCACAGAGTTCTTCATACGAGTCCAATGTGAGCTCAGCCTTCCAGTCGTCATTCCACACATTGCCCTCATTGAGAGGCCAAGTTTTGTCTTCTTCGTTGTCTGGGAAGTACTGATGACACTTGACAGCACCGCTCTCTGTCATAGTTGTGAGTTGGACAATGACAGCTGGAGACGAGAGCTGCTCGGCAATCATGCGCCAAACATAACTTATTGATGGGATCGTGGGGCCCTGCATGGCGATATAGCGCATGGGTGGTAGTTCGGGACTTGGCGACTCGAGAGTAATATCTGAGGCATTGACATAGTCGAGCTCGTTGGGGGGAACCTTCAGTCGGATACGGTTGTGGTTCCAGGGCTTGATGTTGAAGTATCGGTCCATAAGACCTTTTTCTTCGACATCGACTTGCTTGAATGTTCCCCACTTGGATTCGCCGTCTTGGTTGTCTTGCATGCCTTCAAGAATCCGATCGCGCTCGCTCCATGTCAGTTCCTGGAACTTGGCATCGATATCTAGCCGACTATTAGTTGGACATGTTCAAAAGTGTATCGTTGATTGTATTGCTCACCAAACAAGGTAGAGGCGAGGAAAGCGGGGAGCTTGGGCGGCGCGGCGGCGCCATTCTTGATCGCATTGCTCTCAGCAGTGACTGGCCGACTTTTGATGCCGTCTTGGCCGACGACGGCGGCAGGAGGACTGGAAGGCAACTCGGCGGTAGGACTTTCGCGAGCTCTCTTCGCAGAGGCTCGCAATCGGAAATTTCGGAAAGGTGACTTTTTGGGAGTCTTGATTGTGGGTTTCTGGGGTTGAAGGTGCTGCTGTTGTAGGGTTGCAGCTTGAAGCTCAGTGCTTGCGATGCTGTCAAGTGTGTCGCTGCTGGATCGTTCGACGGCTGTCTCGATGGTGGGATTCTTGGGTTTGCGACGAAACTTGGGGATCCTGTCCATACTTGCGGATTATGACGAGGGCGAGGGGGGCGACCGGGAGTGCGTAGAAAAAGACCTAACCGTCGCCAACGAGAAAAAAGGATGGATAGCTCGAGGGCGCGGTGGAGGTAGTCGAAGACACGGGAGTCGAAAAGGCGAAAGCAAGGGCAAAGGCGAGATGGTGGCAGATGGAGCCGGAGAAATATTGTTATAGTGAGCGCCGTTGGGTCGGTGGAGGCCAAGCAGGGGTAGGGACAGCCCGGGCAGTTGGACAGCAAGGGGGGCGAAGCAGGTGTAGCAAGAAGTAATATTGAATGTGGGCGGGTGCTTTTCCCGGTGATGGCGCAGTCGACTTAGAAGGTCGAATATGGCAGAGTGAGAAGAAGGACAAAAATTCCAAGCAAAAATAAGATTGGCGGGCTGAGGCGAGGCAGAAGACAAAAAGTGTGAATGACGAGGTCGGGTTGTGATGGCCGGAATAATAGTGGCGCATTCACGTCACGGAGCAAAGGGAGGAGGGAGCAGCTGAACCCAACCTATGATCACACAGGACAAGCATCCGGTTAACGGAAGCGGCGAAGGCCAACGGCGGCAACGGGGGGGGGGGGGGGAGGGAGGAGGGACGGCGGGGACGGCGCGATGGGGATGTGGATGTGGATGTGGATGGGGATACGATGGGGGAGACACTGGACGGGGTGCGAAACAAGACAAGTGCGGACGAATGCGCCGGTAAGAACCTGAGACCCGGGGTCGTGGGACAGGAGCGAGCAATATGAGGCAGCCTGTCGATGCTGTGCGCGGTGCGCTGCACGTCACTGCCCGACCCAGCGGGATGATATCTTAGGGGCGGGTTGGGATGGGATGGGATGGATGATGGATGGATGGGTGCAGATTGAGATGCGCCCCACGGCACGTGCTGAGTCCGCGAGGACGGAAAAAAAATAAAATAAAATGAAATAAAATATAACCAAATAAAATAATAAGATAATGGCAGTGATGGGAATGCTGCTGGAAGAGGCAGTTTTCGCTCCTCCTTGTTTTGCAATTACAGATGCGATATGCATGCCGCCCGAGCTCAGATTGCGCCGATATTAATTTCGAGCACTCCATATTAGATATTATACCGGTTGGGATCGCATGCCTATGCCTGCAGCGCAATGTGTCTCTGCGCTGCTCTAATTACCACTTTTTTTTTTTTTTTTAACACCTCGTCCCCAGGACGGACAAATTGTAATGCTCTTTTAGCTCGTCTGGATAGGGCAGGAAACGGGGTCGATGACAGACAGGGCAGGGGACGGACGTGTCTGTGAACAATTAATTTTAGCCCTTGCGAGGATGCCGTGCCCACACACTGCTATTTTAGGCAACCTTGCCAGTCTCGGACGGCTTGTGTTCTGAGTCCATCTGCCCGACTGTCTGAACCTGAACCCGCACGCATGTAGGAGGCCAAGCCAAGCCGGCTAGCTGCCGTGGTGCCAGCATTTGACCAGATCCGAAACCGGTTCGCTCCTCGCCACCCGTATGCGCGTGTGTGCGCCAAACATGTACGGTACAAACCAACCCAACCAACTGCCTGCGAAGAGCTGGTGGATGCGCTGCGCTGCGCCGCCGGTGCCTCGGCAGTTGCGTCAATCATCCAGTTCACCATGACCCGATCCAGATTCCGTGGATGAAATACGAGCACACGATCATCGCTCTGGTGGAAAAAATCCCCGTAAAAGAGTGATTAAGCCGCGTATTGGTTTTTCCTTTGCCCTATCGTGCGCTTGACCCCCCTTCCCCCTCCTCCTCTCCGCTGTCGCCTTTGGTCACGGCTCCAGTTTCGCCATTGCCACTGCCACTGCCACCGTCGTCCACCTGACTGGTTCTCGCGTGCTCAAGCTCACACTTCTCTCACACTTTACACGCACGGCAATGCACCCCCTGGCTTGCGTGGCTGTTTCGTGTTGGATTGTGCCCGCTCGCAAGCTGGGCTCATATTCGCTCACGAGTTTCTCAGCTTTTTTTTTCTCTTCTTCTAGTTGTTTCCTCGTTTAGATGCTCCAATCGCCGACATCCTCGTTCGGCTTATCTTGCATCTCTTTTCCCTTTTACGACACCTTCCGTCACAAAGTCCTATATGGACAGGGCGGAGCTTAAAAAAAAAAAAAAGTACACAGGCACATCGCACCCTTGTCACTGTGGCCCCCTAAGGCATTGTCGATCCGCCGTGACGCTCTATCCAGGTCCCCTGCCGCCCTGGTTGGTGGCGCCGCTGCTGCGAACCACGTGGCCCATCCGTCTCTCGGGATGCTCATCAGTCTTGCCCATGTGCAAAAATGTTCTCGAAGGGCTTGCCATCCCGCGTGTGGCTTGTTTGATGCGCTACCACAGGCGGTTTTATTGTGCCCCCTTTCGTGTAACTCTACTATCAGGAGTGTGGTTGTAAATCTGACGTCAATTTTGGTGCCATTATGAGCTAAGACTGGTTATTATACAATAGAGTAGGATCGTCACAGAACCCAATCAAACGCCTCCCCAACCCGACGGATATCACTTGTCACAAACATCCACCCGTCCCCGCCTCAGGTTTTTCTTTTCTTGTCAGCTACTCACACAGCGATACATCTTACAATCTAGGGGATGAGGCCCTTCCCAATACGGTCATTCATTCATCCACCCATAACCCACAAGTGACCTGTCGCGCATTGCTTCCCTTACTAAACTGCAGAGTAGACTGCCGTAAGGTATTTGCCACACTCAATCTTCTGCTCCAAAGTCACCTTGCGGCCTTTACCTCCATCCAGGCGAATTGTTGTTTTTGGTGTCACACATAGCCGGTGAAATTGTGTACCGCTCTCCTTGCTGGCATCTGCTACTTCATCCAACGCTCCAATGTATGTTGGAGTGTTCATGTTTGTCCGTTTGCCGGTTCCCAGTTGAAAGTGCTCGTTTCCACCCCACAAGAGAACATCGGAACCCCAGTTAATCGCGTTCCCGCTTCCCTTGGCCGGTGCTGATGTCTCGGTGAAATTATCCATGACAGCAGCGCAATGTGTGGCGCCAATAGAGAGAGCCTTGAGCTTGATGGGGCTCATCATGTTGCTTTTTTCGTTGAATTCAAAAAGGGAAGATAGCGTCTTAACTTTGGTTGGCCTTGGAGACACATGTGACCATCGTCCAGTTCCCAAAGTCCCGTACACCCCTTGTCCTATGCTCCATAGATCTGATGTAATCTGGGGCAGCCTTTGAGATGGGGCGAGAGACTTGGTGTCGTCATTGTTGGCGGGTGCCTTTGCATCAACAGTGAAGTACGTATTGTTTCCGCCAGCTGCAATCGATGTTACTGTAGGGACCAATTTCCCACTTCCGTAGAGCTTATTGGTCGCCATAAATGATGGAGAGTCTGCAAATTGAAGACCAAATTCCGTATCAAATCCAAGCTGTCCAAATGCGTTGTCACCAAATGTAAAAATCTTTCCAGTCTTGTCTAGCACAGCTGAGTGAAAATCACCAGTGGCAATTTGGTCAACTTCAAAGCCCTTCAAACCGACAATCTCATGTGGTTGATCATATGGACCTGATGGTCGGTTCGCCCAGCTCAACCCAGGGATGCCCATTTGACCTCTGGATGGAAACTCCAGAGCACTAGCGGCTGCGGAAAATACTCGTCCCTTTGAAGTAAGCATTAAACAGTGCTCCTGGCCAACACTGATGTCGGTAATGGCTTCGCTTCGGGAGAGATTAGAAGGAGTTAGGTTGCGAAAGTGAATTGTCTCCTTGCCGCTAGTACCCCATAAGGACCAAGAGCTCTTCGACTGCTCTTCCTTGAGGCCTCCATCTAGATCGTCTCGGGAACACGGAATGGAGTAGACATTACCTTTTCGCGACAGAGCAATAATCCGATCCATCGAAACATCGATCTTAATAATATCCTTGCCAGTGAGGGTAGAGAGAGGCGATGGATTGTTCTTTGAGAAGCCGAGGCCCCATTGGACCAAGTCGCCATTCTCAAGTACTGCGGCACCAAAATTTGGCGTGAGCTTCAGGTCACGAAGGATCTTCCCATCGAAATCAGCAATGCGGCGAGGCTGTTTGACATATTTCTCGTTAGAGTTCGGGTCAATGACCTTGCCAATGTTAGAGCCCCAGGCGTAGATTCCCGGGTGCTCCCAGCTGTTTTTGACCTGAACATGTTGTGAACTGAGAAGGTCACGGGCTTCTTCTGTAGAGGAGGCCTTCTCAATGGGCTGTTCAAACTCGAGCTCAGCCTTTCGGATTGCCTTCTTCTTCTTCGCAGGCGCAGCCTCAGATTCCTCTGATGAAAATTGCTCAGCGATTTTAGGATAAAAGTAGGAGCCAGCTGCAGCACCACCGAAGACTGCAGCAAATCCAATGAATTTGCCTCCACTGTGACTGGCAGCTGTGCTAGAATGCCGAACCCATTGGCGCTGTGTGGCAAAACCAGTTCGACGAAGTTGAGCCGTTAGGGCAGCTCGCCTGAGCGCTAGGTGAGATGCGTTCATGGCTATTGATCGGATCTAAAAAAATATTCCGAATAGCCCGGGCTATTCAAAAAGAAGATCCTTGTGGATTATGTTTCTGTAAATGGGAATTGACAAGCTGGTGAGGCTGTATGAACCAGGTTCTGATGAAGCCTCTGTGCAGATAAGAGCTCGGTCAGCAAAATTCTGTGAATTGCCACAGGCCAGGACAGCTTTCAGCCACACATGAGCTGTGGTGTGCCACATTTCTCCGATGGGGACAAGTCGCACCGCGCGCCGGCTGGGGTGAAGCACAGACATCCCCACTGCCCGTACCTTCCTGCCCCCTGTCCCGCCATCGGCGCCGCGGAGCATTCGTCTCCGGTGAGCTTCAACGTTTGCTGCGTGGCTTCTAGAACCCCCGGCGAATCTAGAGCCCACCTCGAGCTTTCGAGCTTCGAGCTCCCCCAGGAAAATGTATGAGGACTCTTGGTACAGCTTTGTACCCGAGATTACGGGGAGAAAAGGCCAGGCCAGTAGCCAAGGCCATGGCCACCGTCGAAGGGAGTCGCTGCTCCAACAGCCCAACGTTTGTCCCATCCCACTATTGGACGCCCCTCCATGTATACACAAGTGACGCTGACCTTTTTGTTTTTTCTTTGGTCTTTTAGGGCGCAGGAGCAGTCCCCGACGTAGTGGTGCCGATGCAGAATGTCTACGAAGAAATTGAAGATGTCAATACCCCCCCTGAGCCAACCGTTATACGCCGAGCGAACTCCTACTCCGATTTCTATCGCATTGTTCGAGAACAGCCCCCGAAGAGCGAGAAGCCCCAGCGCAAGAAAATAGACAAATGGAGCAGGGCTTGGGGTGCGTTAGATCTCACTAGCTCAACCGTTGAGCTTGATAATGAAGAACCAAAAGATCTTGCATCATACGATGAGCAATTGCTGGACGCAAGCCAAGAGAAATACCTGTACGCACGCGGTCGCAGATGAAATTGCCACGTCCCGTTTAGTTGAAGCTAACTTCTGCCCAGCTTGTATCGAGATCAGCTTACACTCACTGAGCGTCACTTGGATGGTCTGATTGACGACGCCAACGCGACACTGAAGCTACTCACCTCCCTCTCCAATTCGTTCCAGTCTGTCGAGGCCCAAACATCGAGTTTCCAGTCTCAATGCGAGGACCTTCTGAAGGAACAGAGGCGATTGGAAACTCTAGCGTACGAAGTTGGAACGGATTTACACTACTACACGTACTTGGATACTGCAACGAGACGCTTGAACGCGCCTGGCGCCAGTCGCCTAGTCGATGATGAATCGTTTGGAGAGATGATCGAGAATATCGATGCCTGTATTGTCTTCATGGAAAAACATGTAAGGCGGCGCACGAGGAAATTTCAACAGCGCATTAACTAACATAACCTCGCAGGAGAACTACCGTGATCGTGACACCTACCTTGCCAGATACAATGCATTGCTTACAAAGGCTCTGCATCTACTTGAGCATGGATACAAGACACGCTTAGAAAAGGTTTCTGCTGATATCTCTCGCCAAATTTCCGCCACAAAATCCGAGTCGGCACGCCATGCCCTGGCTTACGGCCGTTTCCAAGAACTAATGCTAGATTCTTTTGGTCTAATCCCCAATATTCGGAGAGTAGTGCGCCGAGCATATGATTACTATGGAAAACCGGTAGAGTCTTGCACGAACTTTGACATCTACGCGAACACTGCGAAGAACATTTTCTACACTCACCTCACAACTCGAGATCGGGATCTGAAGTTGATGACACAAGCTGATATTGCAGAGTTCCAAAAGGAGGTCAAGAATCATTCAGCTGAAACTGCATCGCGAAGCTTCATCAAACAGAGTTTTGAGCGCATCTACAACGAAGAGAGTATTTTCTTGAGATTGTTTGATGTGGAACCTGTTTGGAACATGTCTCAGGACTCGGTCTTCCAATCCATTAAAAGTGTCAATACCACCATCGCCCACCCAGGTAACTTGGCCATAGTAATCGCCACCATCCAACCTGCTTTACAGGCAGCGTCATTGCAAATTTCTTGCAATGTGGTTGGCGGGCTAACAAATGAATATCTTGCGTCAGAGCTGGAAGAAGAGGAATCACCATACTTTACCAAATGCAAGCAATATAGTTCGCAGTTGGTTGTTCACCACCTATGGCCGTTGATAGATTCTGCTTTTGAGGCCGAGGTCACGAAAACTATAACAAAGGCTGCCGTCCAAGACAGCTCATTAAAGATTGGACCAGTAGTGGGAGGAGTGGCTTCGTCTAATGCCCACCCATTGGTCAAGCAAGCGATTAAGCTGCTGTCAATGTATGAACATTGCATGCCCAAAGAGAGAGCAGTAAGTCAAGGTCAATTCGCCTGGGGAAACTTGCTAACATATTATTAGGCGAAGAATAACGCTATCGTGTTTAAGATTGTGAGAGAAACGATTCAGGTTTTGCAGCGAGCGGAAGCGAGAATTAAATCTCTCAAGGCGGGCACTGACGCGGATCTCTTCATGGTGAAAAACCTCTTGATCATCAAGAACGAGTTGGTGTCTCTGGAAATTGGAGACATTAGGAACCAAGCTGCTTCCATGCAACATTTCAGTATAATCTGGGACACTCTCAGCCCGCAAAACTGGGTTGGGTTCATTTCTAACATCATTGGCGGTTCGTTGTGGTCGCGAGCAACTCCCTCGGTCACAGCAAAAACTTTGACAGTGGAGGACATGAACGAGCAATTGGATGAATTGCTCCGGCACTCTATCTATGCCTTTACACAACGCTGGGGCTCTCTCATGACGGATTCGCGGAACCGAAAGACGGGAGTCAAGCCAATTGCCAAAGTGGAGACCGAGTTAGAAACGATTCTTCAAACGGCATTTAGTAACCAGCCTGAGGTGGTGGGCAAGTTGAAAGAGGCAATCGAGCAGCACGCTCAAGCACAGAGTGAGACAAAAGACAGCAAGTCTGGAGTACGACGATATTAAAAGCGAAATGAATAGAGACATGCATTGTTCTACACGCTAGAAGAGTAGATGAATACCACAAATTACAGGCCTACTTCGAACCAAGGATTCCTGAACTGCAAAATGCACAGTTGTGACAGCCAAACCTTCAAGACAATAAGATGGCGGGGTCCTTTATGTGATTCGGAGCGTTAGCCCGCTCCCAGGAACGCGGCTATTCTGCACATCGGTGAAACTAGCCGAAGTTTAGTAACAAGATAAGGCCCGACTTCCGTTATCAGCCCGATTTCGGCAAAACCTGCCTAATGCAAGCCCCGACAGGCCGACCGCCTGGTGGCACCACCCAGGGAAGCGCGGTCCGCAAAGTTGAGAGTGTGTAAGAGAATTCGCTAGACGCATGTATGGCTTGGCAACTGGCGCTCCGTGGTAGCATTGCGAAGGCCACGTGAAGATAAAGCTACGCCGCTGGTCTGGATTTATCTTTGTAGTAGGGTAGTTCGACTGGGCTACCTGCATACCCGGCCCCGATACCACGTTTCGCCGGTAACGGCTTTGTAATCTTAGCACGTCATTTGCTAGGCGCCCTCCGCAACCCCAGATTTGATATCTGGAGGCGCCTTCCTCTGACCAGCCTCTAGACTTTTTTTCTCCCTTTTGCTTCTATCGCACAAGCTTGGATTCTCTCTTCGACTCGAAATCTTCCTGTCACCCCGCGCCTTCGCGACAGGCTGTAAATTGAGCTTCAGACAAGGATTATTCAACTGCGACCACGCCACGTTCGTGGGGTATTAAGCGATATGGACGCTCCGGCCATCGAGGTGGAGGCGCAGCAGAACAGCGGCCTCGAGACTGCCAAGGACTTGTTCGCGGGTGCCGTGGGAGGAATTGCACAGGTATTGATTGGTATGTTGCGACCCGATTGAATTTTACTTTGTTTTGTGTTTGTGAAGAGCGGATCGCCTGGTGGGAAGAGCGCCTTGGGGTAGACAGGGGCTGGCCTAAGCGGACGGAGAGATCTGAGATAAGATGAGATGAACCACTGGGGCAACACCACGAGCCATGACGGAAATAAAGCAAGGGCCAATTGCAAAGATGAGATCTTTCCCAAGAACACACAACTAACAATCGCCATCATATAGGTCAGCCCTTCGATATCGTAAAGGTCCGACTCCAGACCTCAACCCAGTACTCGTCCGCCTTGAACGCGGCAAGCTCCATCTACCGCAATGAAGGTGCCCTCGCTTTCTACAAGGGAACTCTGACCCCTCTCATTGGTATTGGTGCCTGTGTTTCCGTCCAATTCGGTGCCTTTCACCAAGCCCGCCGATGGCTCGAAGAACGAAACAGCTCGTCCGGTCGGGCTGCTGAGCTGACCTACGCTCAGTACGCTGGCGCTGGTGCCTTTGCTGGTGTTACCAACTCAGTTCTCTCCGGTCCTATCGAGCACATCCGTATTCGTTTACAGAGCCAGCCTCACGGCGCTGCCCGCCTCTACGACGGCCCCCTTGACTGTATCCGCAAAGTTGGCGCACACGATGGTGTCCTCAAGGGCATTTACCGTGGCCAGGTGGTTACTATCTGGCGTGAGGCCTTCGCCTACGGTGCCTGGTTTACCGCTTTTGAGTACCTCATGAACAAGGATGCTGCCCGCAACCGCATTGACCGCAAGGACATTCCTAGCTACAAGATTGCCCTCTACGGTGGTCTTGCTGGTGAAGCCCTCTGGATTGCCAGCTACCCCTTCGACGTTGTCAAGAGCAAAATGCAGACGGACGGCTACGGCCCCACCCAGCGATACCCCTCGATGCGCAGCTGTTTCGCTACTGTCTGGCGCGCCGAGGGTGCCGCAGGCTTCTGGAAGGGTATTGGCCCTACCCTACTTCGAGCTATGCCCGTTAGTGCCGGTACCTTCGCTGTTGTCGAGATGACTAGGAGAGCTCTTGATTAGACGTCGTTGTTATTGCCTGGTGGTGTTTCGGTCATTAAAGATGAAAAAAAGGAAGAATTTCATTGTTGCGGTTCAGTATAGCAACTTTCTGGGATATAAGCATTAGATCAACTGGTTATGGACTCTGCTGAGGGATGCGGAGGGTTTCAACATTGGATAGAGTTGCGATGGTAGATTTGGTGGTAGATATTTTTAAAGCGGCACAGGGGATGCCTTTTCTACATAATACCCGGGAACTCCCCCAACTTTTACCATCCGACATTTTCGCTGTTTTCCACTCGTCTCTGCAAAATGTTTCGTGCGTTTGGCGGGGAAATAGCCTCAAGGCCCATTTCTTCCAACACCTTGCGCGCCTCGTCGTTGTCGGTGAAGACACGATCGCTCGCCGACTTGAGAGTCAGTGTGTTTTCGTCGGCAGCCTCCACGGGCAAGCACAGTAGGCGGCAGCCCTCGTGCAAACTGTCGAGGGCAGACGAGCCGCCGGGAATATAACGATCAATAAGGGCGCGGAGAACGGCGACGTCTCGGAGGAATTGTGTAGCACCATAGGTGGTAAATGTCTGGCGGAGGAGAACATCGTGCCAGAGCAAATCCTGGAGCTTCGAGAGAGCATCGCGCCATACGCGGCGGAAGGCGGCAGTGGATAGGGCCTTGATGAGGAATTCGAAGTTTTGCCTGAGCACACGCACAGGTTCGTCGAGTTCAGGGGTAACGGAATCGTTGTCTGGGATAAATGTCAGGAGAGCTAGTTCGGGGTCGGAAGGGAATGGAAACATACCAATAACCTCAATGTCGCCGACAGTGGTCCATTGGACCTTGTGAGAGTAAGGGCGGAAAGCCTTGTTCTGAGCTTCCACCAGAGCGCCAACAAGGAGGTCTAGGCCAGCCTTGCGACGCTGCGTGTACGCGGCCACTGTCTCATCGAACAGGGCACCATCGTCACTCTCATTTCCTACGGCTGACGATGTGCGATCTTTAACATCGTCATAGCTAAGGTTGTTGGCGATGTTGTGGCTTCGCCGGTGGGAGGCGCGAGTCTGCAACTCGTCCCATAACGCAACAAAGAACTAGGCACGGTATTAGTTGACGGGGCTAAATGAGATGTGATAAAATAATACTTTACCTCTTCATTGCTCCATTCCTTTAGAGCATTGACGATGTGGTCGGCGCTGCCTATGACTTTGCAAAGCGTTTCAAGGGCACCGGTGCCCTCGAGAGCTGCAAGTTCTTCTTTAGTCACACCATGCAGGGTCCTACCCAGAGTTGATGTGATGGACTGGTATGCCTCGAGAGAGCCCCTGAGACGATCGTGGAAACCGTCGAGGATCTCTAGCTGGATTCCAATCAGGAAGCGAATCTTTTGCTTGAAGTTGCGTACTCGAGCGTATTGGCCTGTCACCGACCTGAGCAAATGCGTGACCTGGACAGCGGCATAGGTAGGCTTCATCTTTCCCTTTCCGGCATGGTCGTAATCGATGTTGCGGCTATCCTGTGAGGCCATGATGGTCTGGAACCTTTCCAGAGCAAAGTCCTTCTCTGCCTCGAACCAGATATCAAAATGCTTGTCAAGAATTGGAGTGCTCAAGCCTGACCAGCCGTTCTCAGTATCCCCACCATCATAGCGGAATGTCAGCCGCACATTTTCGTCAAAGGTAATGAGTTGCGACAAGAAGCCACTCAAGAAGGGCGGGCTTTTTACTGCCTCCTCGGCTACAGCGTTGGCTTTGTCTTGTAGGACAGGTAGCATGGAGGTGATCAAGGCGCAGACAGGATCAACGTAAGCCATGTTTTGTGATACCGGGGTATCATGAAACTTAGCAGCCAGTAGATGGCCGAGGTTGTTGCGGAAGAAAACCTCCCACTTCTCAATAAGCGAGACAAACCAAGGAAGAGCATGCGTGCCAAATGCCTGGGGTGCGCTGGTCTGCTTGTCGCTCATAAAGTGGTATCGGAACTCAACAACAAAGATATTGGCCATGACATCGATAGGAAGTAGGGATACAGGGCCGGGGCTGTATAAGACGTCTGGGATTTGCAGATCCAGCAACTTTTCAAATGAGTTGACCCATTCATCATCCATTTGCGACTCCAGGTCAACTTGCGGCCACTTTCTCTGCTTTAAGATGCCCTCTAGCTCAGTTGACATGATGGTTTTCATTTCATCCCAGAGCGACTCGGTTGCTTTCTCAACATAATCAACTAGGTAGAGCCCCTCTTGTCCGGGCAGGCTCCTTAAGGTAGTCGCCAGCTGCCTCAACTTTGTATAAGGTCCGAGGGCATCTTTAGGGCTATGGGGAAGATGGGAGCGAGCCTCGGATCGGTTCTTTTCGACATCTTGTAGTAGGACAAGATAGTTGTGTGCCAGCTCAACATTCTTGATCTTGTCGATGTATTCCTTGTACCGAGCAATGGCCTGATCTGGGGCTTCGGTGGAGGCTGCGACTTCCTGACGCTTGGCAATGTCCTCCTGGAGCTTGTGGAATTCCTCTATGCGAGCTGCGATTATATCCTGACGGTCGTATGCGTTGCGGCGGGCCTCCTCGAGCTCTTTGACGGCATCGTCGAGCTGAGATTGGAGCTGGTTTCGCTGGAGCTCAACATTGGCGAAAAGAGACTCTAGGTCTTCGAGGTCTGTGGCTGATTGTAGCTTGTCGTCTAGAAAGTCCTCGACGCGGATATCGAGGGAGGTCCCCTGTGCGGGGTCAACTCTGGACGCCATGATAGCAATGGCGGCTATGTGCGGATTTGACACTGCTGTCGCGACCACATTTACAAAGAGGATGACGTGGGAGGAAGCCCCACGTTGGTATGCAATTAACTCGGTACACGAATATAGCTACGTATGTGCATATTTATCATGATGTTTCAACGTCTTAATAGTGGGACAATTGGAGCCCGGTAGGGTACATTTGTTGGTAGCGAGATCGGACATGCTGCTATTGCGACGATAATAAATCTTTCCTATGATGTTTAGGGACTATGGTGGTGGAAGCATCTCACATCTGGGTTGGGGGAGATTGTGGAGCGGGCAGGGCTACTAACTGGACAGGCTACGTTAAGGAGGAGGAGCTGGACTTATTGTAAGTCGTGGGGCAGCTACAGTGACGAATCCGGCTGAATGGGAAATGACAACTCAATAGGCTGTTTCGAGCCGGGTATTGCGGCAGCATGGAAGCGACTAGGCTAAGAGCCTGGTTGCGAGTCGCCATCTCAGATGCAGCTGGAGATGTGAGTGATGTTTCTTAGGCTGAGGCTTTTCGCCTGTGCTTGTGCCGAGCCTGGATGTCTCGGCAGGACTTATTCACGGCAGTCTCTATACGCACCCTCCCTCCAATAACCAAAAATGAGAAATGAGGCGATGTGAAAGTTGGCGGTAAGAGGAAAATACGAGAAAACCAGCCATTCGCACGGGGAGACATGAGGACTGCGCCAAGTTTCTTTTTGCAAACAGCCATTGAGACAAGAAACAAGCAGTGGCCGCGCAGTTGAACTGGCAAGCCAATCCCTGATGCGAAATTGCCCGTTTGGGCACGAAAGGGGGTGGATCAAGCTGGACGGGTGCGACGGCCCATTAGGTACGGGAGGAAGGCGTATGTGTATGTATGTATGTATGTATGTATGTGTGGACTGGACAGATCAGTGGACAGTAGACAAGGAAGACTCGGAGTAGCTTGGCTTGTCGGTGAACGGACACCGAGCTTGCCGGCCAGGGTCATGGACCAATTTGGAGGGCCGAAACGGCGCCAAATCGCCACGACAACGACGTTGAGTGGGAGCTGACCCCGGGCCCATCCCGGTCTGGTTGGGCCTGGGCGCGGCATCATGTTGTCAGGTTTACGGAGAAGGACTTGCTTGGCAGGCCGGGTCTGAGGCCAACCATTTTGCCGTGCGCAGGTGCTGAGAGATTGGGCTGGCGGCTACTACTGCAGGGCATTGGGAGCAGTCGAGACGGCGGCTGCCGTGCAGGCGGAAGCGGTCTGGTTCTGATGCTCGTCCCATGGCGGCAACGGGGGTTGGGTGCAGATGGTGATGTTTCGCACCGCAGAGTTTGGTCAAGATCGGAGATCATGAGCGGGGATCATGGGCCCAGCAATCACGAAAAGTTATCACGGACAATAAATAGAGTGCAATCCAATGTATGGAGGGAACTCATGCTCCACCACGCTCGATGCGCACACTGGCTGCGGCAGATTGCAGCGACGCATCTGAGCTGGAGAAGTGAGGCTTCGGCCAAGGATGCAGTGAGGTCGAGTGTGGCATCCTGCCAAAAGGAGGGACGCCATCCCGGCCCCTTGCGGCTTGGGCCTCTGGGGTGCCTGCGGGTTGCCCGGTGCCGGGGCTGGACCCACAGGAAGCCAACAGGAAGCCCACAGGAAGAACGGCCCACACACCCACTGAAGACCGCTGAAGCCAAGAAGCCGGGAGCCTCTTTGGGGTGAGGATGCACAGCCCCACCTCGAAACGTCATGGTCGTCCCGTCAACGCAGGTAAATAACGACGTGGCTGGGAATTGGCGTATCTCATGCATCTGCCGCTCCCCAAAAGTCGAAAGGCTGGTCCCTCATTCCCAAGTTTCCAGCCTTCGCATATCTGCCCGATATCATCATTCGCCATCGCATCTGACGGTACCTGTCCCATTCTGTTGGCCTACTGACGTGACAGGTCCTTTCCTCGCTTTCCTTTTCCCTCTTTCCACCGAGGGATCCGGAGAGCTGAACAAACTCACACCGTCACAGGACAATCGTTGAAAGCTAACTACTGAATCACCCACTCTTTCTCCCTCCCTCACACCCACATATCTCACCTCGCAGGGCCTCCGGCTTTCTCTCGTTGATCTTCAACCATCGCCATTCTCCCGCGCGAATCTGCCTCCCGCAGCTCATTCCATACCCGAGACAGCTCCAGAAACGTGAAGAAGTGACCGGTAAGAGGGAAAAAATATCCCAACTGTGAACGATCGCCACGATACACATTTCCGCCATCGAGTGACGAGCATCCGAGAATTGAACACGGTATCGACCTCAACTTCTTGTGCAACCTAGCAGCACCAGCCCAGCAACCCGACCGTCGCTCCTCAACCCAGAGGACGGGCGTGGGCGTGCTGTGACTATATCCTCATCCTCGGGGTTGAAACTTCGAATTGTGAAGGAGGACTGGTACACAACCGCTCATCATGGGTACGACGGAGTCGGGCACGAGCACCAGTAGGAGCTCGAGCTCTCGTATGCCAAAATTTCAAGTTGGATGGTATCGTAAGTAATCCCGGAGACAAGCTCAGAATTGACCGCCTCCTTCGGAATGCCGCTGTTTCTCGGGACACATGACTAACTTGAACACTGATCAGGCTTCATTCCATTCCTTGGTTACCACCATGTGTTGATGATTCTCATCGCCGTTGCAATCATTTTGCTATGTACGCTCTCAGCCCCTATTTCAACCAGTTTTCAACTAGCTAACAATGATTCCCCACAGCTCTACTATTAGCAGGATGTTCCTCATCATCACCTCTAATTCCTGACATTTTCCTCCTATCGTTGTACTACAAGTCGTACACAGCTGTACCCGACACGGCGCAGGTTGATTACAATGTGCACACCGCTATCGAAAACATTGCCGGCGACGCTCGCATGGCCGCCCGTGTGGGCTACTTTGGCATTTGCGTTAATCCGGACGGTGGATCGTGGTTGTGTAGTAACAATGCTACCGCTCTCGCCAAGGAGGTTTCAGTTGATCAGGATCCTCTCAACCTAATTTGGTTGGCTGCTCAGTTCAAGGACATGATTGTGTTTCCTTACCTGATGTAAGTTTTCTAGTAGTAATTCGTCTCTTCATCTCCTAACACGGACATAGTATCATCGCCATCATCTTCGCTTTTGTGTGCCTTCTGCTCCTCGCCACCTTCCCCGGCTGGCATGAGGAGGAAGACTCGGAGGGCTCTGAGCGCGAAGTCAAGCCTTTCCCCTCGCGCTTCGTCTCACAAATTGCCCTCGCAATCATCTTCGTCGCATCCATCTTCGTCCTCGTGTCTGTGTTGTGGCAACACACCGCATCAGTTGCCGCTTCGGTCATTGCGCAAGACTTCGGAAACGGTGCTGTTAAGAGCGGAGTCGGTACCAGCGCCATGGTTTTGGGTTGGTTCTCGTTTGCTCTCCTCATCATCGTCACCATTGGTCTGCTCGTCATGATTCTCAGCATGAGTGTTCTGAGCGCATTGGTGTAGAGCACCCAGGCAAATGATGAACATTGATTCGATGATGGATTGTAAATATGCGGTCAGAATATTACTCAACTGACCCAGAAAGGGTAAGAGGCGAATGTGCATGAGCATCGGCGTTTGGGAATGCTTTATTTTGCTTTCAACATTACGGACAAGTTTTGGTAATTAGTTCGAGTTCGACGACCATGCCGTGCGTGGTTATATACATATCCTCGATTGCATACACCACGACACGACCCGGGCCCCTTCCAACCGCCTCTTTCGGCTTTGGGGCTCTGCCAATCGACCCAGTACGCCGATATATATATATATATATCTATCCAACCAGATGAAATCAAGTTGGCGAGGGCGAATTGGTGGTCAAGAACTGAGGCACCAGCAGTATACTGTTTTATGTTTTGCATATAGACCACTACCAAGTGGAGAAAACCATTACGACACGCGCGGCGAGGATATCCGCGATGCCGATACGAGAGCGAAAAAACGGCTGTGTTTTCGCTACGACAGAAGGGGATGGATATTACCGACACGCGAAGAAAGGAATGGATTATTGGAGAAACGCTTTTATGGAAAGATATTATGTATTAACACATCCAAGCCAACACTTGTTTGCCACGTGCGCGTTGGAAATGGGAATTTTGGCATTGATTTATTTCGGCACATTTGCTCTCTCGTCTTCGCTGCTTCGTCTTGATCTTGACTGGATTTGTGGCCCCTCTTAACCTCTTTTTAGCTGGTTTGATGGTGGATGGATACGGAGACAAACAGGCTGGCATTTGATGAAATTGCCCACTCTTTATGGAATTCAGCAACAGAACGGAAGGATGAATACAAGATTGATGGAATAGGATAGACAGATGGACTAGGTAGTAATCTCAGGATTCAACATGATTTGAAAACTTGACCAATTGCTGTGTTGTGCATTAGTTAAAAAGAGGTTATGACATGGAAATGAGCCAGACCCTTTACATGTGATGTGAGTAAGCTGAACGAATGAATGGTTGTGCCATAGCCTCGATCTTATCCTCCATATCGATCGTGCAGCCCATTCATTACATGCATTGCCTCTACAGGGAGAGCTAATTGATGCCACACAGACGAATGAGGATGCTGCTGGATCATGCACCTCACTGCCGATAGCCGTGGTTGATTTGCCTGCATGACGAACAGGCCGTCGAGGTTTCATGAGGCAATGAAAGCACACGTAGGTACAAGGATTTCAACATTGGATCCAGCGTAGGTGAAAGACTTTTGCATTCCCATATTATGTTAATCTCAGGTCTCAGATTAGGGGTGGTAGTTTCAGCCATGTACCCATAGTAGGTTTTTTTCGTCTGGGAACGGTACGCATTAGAGTCGTATACATGGTAAAACCATAAAAGAATAGTTTCGCAAGGACAATGAGATGGCTTGTCGTAGTGGGAGACGGCGGCCCTCCAGCCCTCGCTACCTCATACGGGTCCATACATTGATGTACCTAATAATTGTTCCTGCTATCTATCTAACTATATGCAACATCGTAGAAGATCCCTCTCGGCTCCCGAGAGAGGACATTTCTGCTAGTAGTGATGACAGCTTTTTTAGCAGACGGCTCGATTCTATATTGGTGAGCCCACACAATAAGAGTTAGAGTAGTAATTCCAAGGGAGCATGGAACTTGACTGCTCAAAATATCAACCCAACGCCTAAAAATAAATACATAATACGAATAAGAATAAAATTATGTATCTAATTTATTTATTTACTTATTTTTTATTATTTCTTATTCCACGGTGCAATCCAGAAATGACAGGGAAAAGTAGAGAGAGGACAATCTTTCAAGGGCTGTATTGTACATCACCTAGTATCGCTGTAGTTCAAATGTCGACTCCAACAACAACATGGTGATGGAGGTATATTCAAGGTAGCTGGTGACCATGGGGTTTGATAGCCTAACTCGAGGGCCCAAAGTGCCTATGCTATGAAGTGATTGAGCTAGCTCTATAATACCTCTCCAGCTGGAGGATGTGAATTCAGGCAAGGTTGAAGTAGCTTGAAAACCCTTCCCTGCTACCACACGAACAAATATACTTTTATAGCCACTAAATTTGTTGATGGTGCCGTGGCCCTTGGCCATTAGGGCATTGGTTTGGCAATGGCGAGGATGAGGAGGATAAGGAAAGCAAAGATGGTAAGATAGAACAAAGCGAAAACCCTATCATTCACGCAGTGTCACCAGAGCATTCCACCAAGTATACATTATTAATGCTTTCCATTCTAAAATCATACGCTGCTGGACAGGCACTATCTATCCTGAACCACCAAAAGCCCTTTAACGCCCATTGTTTTCTTTTCGAACCAGCCTTGTGGTCCCTGATACACATGCATGCCAACCCACAGGAAGTACCTCTCTAGTTTTTCGAGGCGTGATGATATCCAAGTTCATCGAGCGTTACGTTCAAAGTTATTCTTGTTTCCTGGCCATTCTAGTGGCATCATTATCCAAGAAATGGGACATGCAAAATATCTTCATCTACTCTAGCTCTCGACTGAGGATGACTTGGCCTTTGCTGAGGCATCGGGCCGTCTGAAGGGATGAGCTTCGGTATTGAGAACCCACTCATCAAGACTAATCAACTCTGGCTCGGAAAAGAGCAGGTAGTAGTACTTGAGCGTCTCAGCAATCCAAAAGCTCTCCATAGTATCTTCAATAACTGGGGAAGTGGCCATGACATTGTCGATAGCGCTATTAGCAAATTCAGTACGTGTGGCCTTGACAGTAGCCTCGAACATCTGCCAGCCCTTGTCCATCCACTCCGGGTCGCCCGTGATACGATACATGTACCAGACAGACTCAATAGCTTCGGGGCTAAAAACAAGTTAGCAAGGATAGATATGTTTGTGGGGGTGGCTAAGATGTACCGGAGAATATAACTCTTGCTTCTCATGTCTGTGTATCCCTGTGGCAGCTTCTCTCTCTCCAACCTCGACTCAACCCACTCCTCGTGGGTAAGAGGTTTTGGCTGCGGTTGAGTCTGAATAATAGGAGGTGCCTGCTCCTTTGTGGTGGTAACATCGTCCGACCACCTGTTGTTCATACCTAGTTTTTGCTTGAGAGAGTCTGGAAGCTCAGAGCCGCTCTCGCCCTTGGGGGCAGAGAGCGCGCTATCGATACCAGGCATGGGAATACCGTCTCGCTTGGCCAGATTGGAAACCTTTTCACTAGACACGTCCTTGGGCTTGAGCTCCGACTCAGAACTGGTGCCGAGATCACCAGGGCGACGGGCTTCGTCCGCTGACTTATCCGTCTCTTTCTCAGAAGTTTTACCAGTGGCCGTATCAAGTTTGGCGGCAGAATCTTCCAGACCGTGGGCTGCTGCCTCCTTCTCACGGCTCTGTTTTTCAATCAATGCATCAACTCTCTCCTTTTCAGCCTGCTTCCTGAGGACTTCGGCCGCTTCCCATTTGGCAATCTTGTCGGCTCGTAGGTCCTTGTTGGGGTCAAGCAACTCGTACCATCGTGTCTGGTTGAATTTGCACTTCTCAATGGACGGGCAAGGCGCCAAGTGGGCACTCTCAGGCATGACACCCGTGGTTGTTGACTGATACGCCCACACGCATCCATCAGTGAGCTGCTTGGCCGTTTCAACATCTTCTGGGCGTCCAAAAATCTTGCCGCCTAGACCATACATGCCACCGACAAAGCATGTCAAGTGGCTGATTTCGTAGGCTGTATCAACAGTATGGCTCTGGCGGGAGTGCACATTGACCTTGGCGGGGAACAGGATATCCCAATCACCGCTATTCTTGATCATGGGTCGATACATGAGATGCTTATCAATGGCATCCACGGTATCTACGTGGAGTTTTTGATATTTGGGCTCAAGGCCACCCAACAAGAGATATTGCTTGGGGAAGTATTCATAAGCGGAGTCTTGGGCTCCTCCCATGTGGTATGACTCAACACCATACTCTGGTCGAACGAGACCTTGGGGCACGCAATCCCACTCAGAGAAAGTTCCATCCGCTGCGAGAGGGGGGGTCCGACCAGCACTTGTCGCGTGCTTTTCGGCAATTTCTTTGCTAGGAGGGGGTCCAATGGGATCGGAGTCGCTTGTTTCGGATTCCTCGACTTTCTGAGCATCAGGCCCTGGAGGGGGGATTTCGGCCCTGGCTTTCAAGTTGTTTCCTCCGTCAGGGGAGTAGCCTTGAGGTGGCCTAGATAAGTCACTAGAATCCAGCTGCTTCTGGGCTTCCTTGCTGAGATTGTTTCTGATGTTGGTGGCAGTCCTGTTGCAACCTGAAGCATCAAGACGCTCGGGGAACAAACCGGGATACTCTGTCTCGCCATCCTTTTGCAGCTGTATCAAGGCATTCGTGATGCGGTCAACGGCGTCGTAGTACTTGGCTGTACCGGTAAGCTGCGCGAGACGAGTAAACTCCATGGACAGCGTGGCAAGCTCGGCAATGCCCACGTAGGTAGCACGGTGGGGTTCATTCGCATGAATAGGACGCCAGTAGTAGTACAGAATAGGCATGCGATTGGGGGTGTCAAAAATTCCCATGAGAATCTCGCCAAGTTCAACAGCCTTTTTTAAAAGGATAGGGTACTTGCCGTTGTCACCGCCACTGACATCGTAGGCGGCAAGCAAACCACCCAGATACCGAATCGTGGTCTCAAAAACGGGAATGTCAATTCTTGGAGTAAATGTGAAGTCGATCTTGGCGACGGCATTAGCGGCTTCGTCAAACTCGTCCTTCATGCCAGCAATCCAGAGAGTATCGAGGGAGTCAACCAAGGTGGCGGCCCAACCACAGAAAGGGTCGCGAAACTGGTTGGACTGGGGAGACAGCTCATCGTGCATCCAGGCATACTTGCGGTAGCCAGACCAAGCGCGCTCCAACTCATTCTTGACACGACTTCGGCGATGGAGACGTGTGGCCTTGGCCGATTCGGACTCGCTGCGAAATTCGTATTGGATCTTGGGTATCTTCTTGGGAGTTCCAGTGGGGATTGGAGTGATGGAGCCAGGCGGAAGAGGGAAATGCTCCTTGGGTTTAATCCAATGCTCGCTGGGCCACTCCTTGTCTTTGGCGGGGTAGTCAAGCTGGTGGTCGTTGATGGGAGGGTTGGACGGGTGGAAGTCGGGGATCATGGGAGGTTCTTTGCCGACAACTTCTTTGTCATCTTTGGTGGAATCTCCTTTGCTGGAGGAGGAGCCGGAACTGGTAGAATCGGAGGTATCCTGTTTAGGAATGCCCTCCATCTTGTCGTCCTTGAAGCCATCCTGCTTTGTTTTGTCGGTTGTCTTCTCGTCTGGTTTGGTGTCGACCTGGAGCTTCTTCTCGGCATCTTGCTCATCGCCTAGAAGGCCAGGAGCAGAGCTCTTGAGGATATCTTCGGGGGTCTTGACATCGCCCTTGGCACCATCTGCGGGGGGTTGGGCGGCGGGATTGGAAGGCGACTTGATCGAATCGGCGCCGGAAGAGAGAGCCCACGAGTTTTCCAGCACGCGATAGAACAAGAAGAGAATGACGATGGCGCATATGGTAAAAAGGCGATAGCGTCTGCGAGGCATCGTGGGCAATCGTGGCTCGCCGAGGCGAGGCTTCGCGGGATGGAATACGGGGATTTGCCTTAGTCTGGTGGGTGGAGGGAATGGCAGTGGGAGTTGGTCGATTATGAGGGAGGCATGTCTCGTTTGCTACTGCAGTTGGCCGAGAGATACGGCAATGTCTTGGTGAGGGAGGAAAAGACAGGCGACCGCAGGACGAGAACGAGACGAAGAATGGAGGATGGAGAAGAGTACAATGCTCGTACTCGACGGAAAGGGATTACTCCAGACAGAAGCCGGTGTCGTGGAAAGGAGACGCAGTGACAGGGATACTTCCAAACACACATGGTGCCCGGCCCATGTCGGTGGTTGCAGCTGAACCAGTCACAGCGGCGCTAGAGAGGCAAAGTGTGGGTGTCAGGACCGAAGCCAACAGGAGGCTCCAGCGGTCTGCTGTGCTTTTTTGGGTGTGCGGGGCCCTCGACGCTCCCGTGTTCTCGGTTTTTTTCAGGCACGGACGGATTCAAACTGCCCGAGAATTGCACCTGCTTGAATCCACCATGGTCCATATTCGGGGCGAACTGCGTTATTGGGGGGGGGGGAGGGAAGGAAGGGTTTCTCTCCTATCCCCTATGCTCTTTTTTCCTGTGATTCATGTCCATGCGAGGAGACATAAAACAGAGACTCGCACTCGTCCATCTCAACCGTATCCGGCCGGCCTTGATCCACTCAGAAAGCCCGTTGAACCCGTCAACTCAGACAACAATCTGTCCTCGCTCGCCCGTCGCCCAAGGCCCCATGCCACGCTAGCAATCTATCCGTGGATCCAAATACCACACAACAGCCGCCACTAGCGTTCCAGGATAACCAAGACCAGGTTGGCATCTGCCAGCAGCGTTTGCTCCGGACTGTTTGCGGATACGGCAATTTGGCAATAGTATCCGCGGACAGCGATGCGAACCAACCGCATGACATGCAGTAATGGCATGGCACTTTTTTTGACATCTACCGAGCAAGCCTATTCTTATTCCAACTCCACTGCGCCCTTGCTAGCTGGGTCAACTTATCTCTCCCTCACGTGCTACCACGCCACCCAAGTAAGCTTCGCCATCAGCCCCGTTTACGGCCCCGATGCAAAACGCACATTGTTCCAAAGGCAAATCAGGCATATTGTTTTCATCTGTTTCCTACCCAAGCGCGCCTGATCTTCAGGAGGCCGGCTGGCCAACCATTCCCGAAACAAGATCAAGGGCGCCGCAAATCCCACGTACCGCGAGCCAGCCACCATTCCTAAACGAGCACTCCGAGCGTGCGCCCCCCTGAGTAGGCAGGTAAGTACAATCAGTACCTCGTTCGTCGCGTGCGGGGGCAGGAACTTTGGCATCAGGGAAAATAGGCGGGAGGAGAAGAATGGAGACTAGGTACAACGCATGCATAACCAGTTCCCACATTCGGATCCCGGCTGAGTCGAACCGCAAGCATCCGCTCAAGCTTATTGCTTGAGCGTGTGTGTGAAGCGCCAGCCAAAACGGGAAGTGAGCTCTTTAATTCAACCTTTATTGATCTGCCGGAACCTTTCCCCTCCGCGCTTGATTGCTGATCCCAGCTTAGCGTGTCTCTCCTCAGTCATGTCAGAAGGGCATGTGAACAAAAACATGGTATACCATGACAGAATTAATTGAAACCCCATGATGATAATTAAAATAAAGAGTAAAGAGGATAACAATTATTGTTCCCGGTGCTCAAAAGTCGTATACTAACGAGTTGTTTATCATGGAATCATTTTTTTTTTTCAAACGGTTGCGTGTGAGAGAAGGGCAATTTGCTTGGTGCGCGAACATATTCCATCACTAGGGAGCATTATCACACGCACACTACTACAAACAGGCGCATTTGAGGTGCTGCTACTTACTCATCAGCGCTTAGAATCTCCAGCACAATGCCACATTCTACATTGCCAACAGCCAACCATCCATCCCAGTAACCCGCGTCGTAAAGAGCACTGGTTTATTCTTTTAGTAAGAAACTTGTCACCATGTCTTACAATGAATTGCCGAACCACACTCTGGCCTCATCCCAAAATGGGCTCGATTTCATGTTTATACACACAAACTGCATTTGCCACTACCTAGACGTGCATCTCTTTGCCTAATCAAAGTGATGCACCCATATCCGAAATAGCATTATACATGCACATGCAAGACCATAGTGCCCTTCCATTTATACTCCTGTATGTGTAAATAGTCCACCCCCATTCGCATCCAGTGCAGTTGTAGTAGCAGTGTCAAGTAGCCGACCACACAAACGCCATGCTTGAATTCATCATGATAGCACACTCCTCCTCTCCAAAAACACATGTCACCGCCCCGCTCTTTTGTGAAGCGGCAATGCAATACTTTCCAAAAACCAAAATTTTAAGTCAAAATCAGGGTCCCTATCATTTTTCTCCCTCCATCTTCCTTGCCGGGCTCCACTACCGTTTATTTGGGCTTAGGAGTTTCTTTTGAAGGCTTAATCTTAGCGTACAACGATGTTTCGTAAAAGTTAAAGTTGGGGTCCAGTTCGCAGAATGGGTGCTGCGAGAGAAGTACATCCGCGGTAGGGCGGTCGAATGGGTTCCTGGTTTGCATTAGCTATCGCGAGATTCAAGACAACAGGGGCGATAAAACACTTACACTTGGAAACAATCCATCATAAAGGCAACAGCCAAGGGGCCGAGGGTGCCTTGGATATCTTCCGGGATTGGGGGAGTCTCGCCGTTTGCAATCTTGTAGATAGCACCGACGGCCTCTTCCTTGGCCCATGGACGCTTACCCGCAAACATCTCTAGCACCACACAACCAAGACTCCAAATGTCTACCTTGGCGCTGTAACCTTCGCCTTGTGATCGAATCACCTCAGGTGCCATCCAAAACACCGAGCCCTGCATGTTGTTCGACTTGTCGTTGCCGTAGATGTTGTCCGTCTTCTTGGAGATACCAAAATCGCTGATCTTGCAGGTGCCATCCACATCCAGCAGAATATTGTCTGCCTTCAGATCTCTGTGCAGGATGCCCTCCCGATGCAAATACGCCAACCCAGAGAGCGTTTGTCGGGTCAGCGACGAAACAATAGACTCTTCAAACTTGCCATGTTTGCGAAGGCACGATCCAATACTGCCACCAGAAATATACTCAAGGAAGATACTAATGCTTGTTTCCTTGCGTTCGCATCCCAGATACTGCACAATATTGACGTGGTCCAGATGCTGCATGGTGTCGATCTCCTGATCAAGACCGGCTACCAACTCTTTCATCTTCTGCTTGTCTCCTCCTGCTGCCTTGGGGTTGACTTCTACTTCCTTCACAGCCAAGAATTCTCCGGTAGTGGCATTCATACCGAGATATACACGGCCATAAGTACCCTTTCCAATAAGTTGACCCTTGAACCAACGGAAGGTTGTCTGCCGCTTGGGGAGTGTGTCTTGAGGAATCTGCGGCATAATCATGCTGCCGCGACGATCTGGGCGGATTTGTACAATATTGGCGTTGAACATCTTTGTACTCTTTCGACGCATAATGTTTCCAGATGCTTGTCCGCCACGCTGCGACGTGCTGGCCATGCGTCTGTTTGCCTCATGTGCACCACGGGCCACTTCTCGAATAGACTTCATGCGTCCGAGTCCACCAGAACGCCGTAAGCTTCTCTGCACTACTGATGTTGGTCGTTCAAGAGCCTTCAAAGTGGATTCATCCGAGCCAAGAGTGTCATTCTCATTATATAAAGATGGTTGTCTAGTTGGGGGAATGGCTGGCAGAGGGATGTTGGGGGGCGGTTCGGCTGCGGGGATTGGTTGAGGCTCAACAGGGGCCTTGGAGCTCTCGCCACTCTCTTCTCCTTCAGCGATGGGCGAAGGGGGCATCTCTCCATCGGCTCCTTCCTCAAGAACTGGCTGATCAAGATCCAGATTAGGGAAGAAGTCATCAAGGTTGTTAATAAGGGCATCGGTTGGGGGACGGTTGGCCCAGACGTCCTTTTCAATGAACGACTTTCGTCGGCTTAGTTTATTCTCTTTATCATCGGATTCCCAAGTATCAGACCGAGGCGTGGACGGAGGTCGTCGGAAGCTGGCAGTGTCATCGTTGCTGCTGGGTGTTGTCGGGCCTCCAACGGACTTCGGCGAGGTAAATGACACCGATAGGTGCTTTTTAGCACGAGAAGTGTTTACAGTCAGACTAGGGCGCTTGTCGTCCTTCCCCTTGTTTCTGTTGGCCAATGGAATGGCGAACAAGCCATCGTCAGAGTCGTCTCCACTGTCGTCGTCGACTGGCGGCGGTGGTGGTACTGATGGTTTCGAGAATTGGACATTTTCTTCTTCAAATGAATCCGAGCTAAATGACTTCTGTCGCTGCGGAGGAGGGAACGAGCCCCTAGATCTAGATGAACTAGGGCTAATGGAGATTTCTGATGAGGGTGGTCTCGAATTCGAAGCTGCTAGACAATTATTAGCTTCCGGCATGTTCATAAAAAAATAAAGCTTGAAAACAGCGTTTCGCCAGGCATGTCATTGGACAACAGGGAAAGACTACACTCAGTCCACTTGAGATGGAAAGACGCCTCTCATGTTGATTCATAACTACGCTGGTGCTTCGCGGAACGAAGTCAATGGCAGGCTTAGATGTCTTACCTTTCTGGGATACTTGATCATCAGAAGTCACAGATTTCATGAAGCTTCTGCTCGGAGACACTCCTCTGGGGCCATTCGCAGTTGACTGACCAATTGCGCTTAGATTTCTACCCATTCCAACAAGCGCAGCTCCGATGCCTCCCAATTGTGGGCTTGAAGATGGTATAATTTTGAGCTTCTTGTCTGTTGAATTAGACTCATCATTATTCGCCGTTGTTGGGCGTCTCGGCGTTGGGTAGCCTTCAAGGCTGCTGCTCGAGGATCGCATGTTATGCCCAGTCTTCTTACTGAGAGAGTTAGCTTTGATGAGGGTTGCCGACGGGTCACTAGGCGGTGCCGGCGGACGTCGTTGAGGGAAAAGCGGTTCTGGTCGCTTATCCTCGTATGGCGAGTTTCGAGGTTGATCGAAATCAATAATTTTGCTACCAATAATTCCTGGGCCGACCGCTTCGTTCGGACTGCCTTTGTTTGCGGCTTGCTTTCGCTTCGCCAGATATTCACGCTGTTTTCTTTCCATCTCGGCTCGATAATTAAGAGCCTCCTGTGAGAGTGCCTTCTCATCAGCTTTTTCAATCTTGTCATCCGTCAATGTATTAGACCGAGATGTGGGGGGCGAAGAGCTGGATCGCTGTCGGGAGTTTTGCTTGGGATCCTCAGCGGTGTTGGGGGTAAGGTAACCAGACCCAGGTGATGAGGACACCGGAGCAATAGGGTTGGGATTGGGATTTGCTGATAAAGTGCTGATTAGAGGAGGAACTCCGGGGGGTGTAACGAAGAACTTGAGGCTTCCTATTGAATCCCCCTTCACTCGCTTATGTGTAAGTAGTTTCTGGTCATCTAAAGGATCAGCATGGTCAAACCTGCCGAGCTCTGTCAGATAAACTAGAGAGTTCTCGAAGTCGCCCAGCCCCAAATGTTGGCAGACGGTTTGACGAATCTCAGCTGCCGATTCCGCTTCCGTGATATCGCACATACGGTAGTTCCAATAGTCCATGGTCGCAAGAACATACGTGCGCAAAACACTGGCTCTTTTGCTTCTAACATGTGGCTGATGGCCATTTCTATCCTCAGGGACACCCCAGCCCGAGCCAGGTCTGTCCAGGCTCGGGTCGCTACCATTGGCACCCCTCACTCCCAAGCCAACCGGCAGAGGTTTCATATTGCCATGCGGAGAAGTAGGGGAGCCTTCCAAGTCATCGGGTGAGTGATACGAGCCATCATCCTTTTGTCTCTTTTTCCGCGAAAGGAAGCTGAGAAAACTCTTTGGATCTTTGGCTGATGATGGCGTCTCACCCGCAAATGGTCTCTCCGGGGGTTCAAGCGGGGACGCTCTTGCTCTGATATCATGGGAGCGGCCGTGCATAATGTCGCCAAAAGTCATGCCTCGGTTCAATACCGACGCCGCATCAGATGGCACTCCAGATCCATATATAGCGGCATTAGATGAGACGGAGTCGGTGCTACCGCGAGAACGGTGACTCGCTTTCATGGTACCAGGTGATGCAGAGAGGATCGGTGTGGTTGTCGAGGAGTACAGAGCTGGTGGAATACTTGGGCTGCCATTGGGGCTCGCGGACCGCGCAGCAGCTCCACGGAACACAACTCCTTCGCCAGAGTCACTTGTGCCAGGGCTATGCCGCCGCGCGGCTTCGATATCGACGTTCTTGAGGACAGCGCGATGGTTAGAATCACTGAGTGTAGGCATCGTCGTCGATCTTGTCTGAGAGAAGCGACGGCCACCGAATCCAGGAGCCGGGGCGTTCAAAGGGGTCTGAATCAGCATTAGCGAATAGATTACAACGGGATGGGGCAGAGGGCACTTGCATTGGGAGAATCCATGGGATCGGTTCCCGCGCTTGGCAGGTTATTCGAATGTCCACCATTCACAGACTCTCGTCGACCGTGTGAACTCGATGTCTTGGAAGCATCTGGCGATCGCCCGGTGACTATGCTTCGAATCAGACGGCGCATTCGCTTTCCTTCCTCTCGTTCCCTCGGTTGGTCCCAGCCGGTCCCACTGTTGGTACACTCTTGGGCGAGTCTCGGGTATACTTGCTGATGCATCATGCCAAAGTTGCCGCGGCCGCCGTGGCCACTTCCGAGCTCCAAAAACTGCGTTCCATGGAGGTTAAGCGCCTTGAATGTCTCCTGCCAGTCTCGGGAAAACTGGTTCTTGGCCAGCCAAATCAGGACGGTATCCAGGGGCCACTGCGCAGCAGCTTCGGGGGTGATGGCGATGACGGAGCTCGAACTTGTAGCGGTGGAAGGAGAGGCATTGGAACTGGAAGCATTCGTGTTGGAGGTGGTCGATACGCCGCGGGTTTGGGGGTTGACAGTCGGATACAAGCGATCTCTCGAGTTGGGATCGTCCATCGGGGTGGTCGAGATTGGTTCAGTGCCACTCTGGGGCGCCTTTACCGCCCGGTTCGCCTGTGAGTTCGCTGTCAGGTTTGGATCTTCGAAGCCAAAGGCGGGAATGCCCACGCCTTCTCCGTACGTGTCGCCCTGTGGTATATAGGTTGCACTCATCTGCTCGCTGGGCGGGGGCGGGGGAGGAATAGCAACCGTCTGGCCTGCGGCAATCTGGGCGTGCAACTTGGGGTTGTACGGCTGATGTTGTCCAGACGGCGGCGGCGGCATGTTGAAACCTGGCCGTCCGTCATACATGCGACCAAAAGTGCCGTGCCATGGAGGCTGTTGACCAAGAGCGCTCCCCGGAGGAGGACCGGGCGGTGGGGGCAACATGACGCCGGGGGGTCCAGCGCCCGGGGCATATCGAGGCGGCGGCGGCGGAAAAGTCGTCATGTTGTTGATGGAGGGATTCGCATTCGGAGCGCCCATGGGGGGAGGAGGAGGCGGCGGAGGGACCTGAAAAGGTCTTGAGGGATCGTTGGCCGAGACATGTCTCTGGCCTGTCGGGAACATGTTGGGCTGGGCGGGAGGCAACCCGCCTCGGGGGACGGATTGAACAGCGTAGGCGGGCGAGGTGGGAGTCGGAGTCGTCGACGTCGTCGAGATGGACGTGGGCATCGACGGGGGAGGAATAGCGACGTTGTCGGAGGAGGCCCAGGGACGGAGGGAGGAGCTCGAGGCCAAAGAGCGATCAAGAAGAAGGTGAACGGAGGCGGCGTTACGGTTGTTGGAGTTGTTCCTGGCCGGCGTGGGCAGGGGCGGCAGGGCAGACGGTAGCGAGGCCAAGGACCGGGGGGTTGGGGATGGTGCGGGTGCGGGCGCGGACGGTGCAGGCGCTGCGGACGCTGACACTGGCGCCTTCACTGGGGCCGGGGACGAAGCGGATGCGGCTGTGGAGAGCGGATAGACGAGGTCTTGAAGACGAGGCCTGCTGAAGAAGGACTGGAGACGAGCCCTGGCCTGGACCTGCGCCTGTACCTGTGCCTGTGCCTGAGTCTGAGCCTGAACTTGGCCCCCGGCCTGTGGCACGAGGTAATTGGCGGCGGATGCGGATGCAGATGCAGATGCGGATACTGACGCAGGCGCAGGCGCAAACGCAGCAGCACCAGCAGTCGTTGAGGGAAGATAGCCCCGTCGTCGCGAGGAGCTGCCGCTGCCGCTCCCGCTGCCACTGCCACCACGAGCATCAGCACCAATACCAGTCTTCATGGCCTGAGCTCAGTGGAGAAGCATGGCGTGGAGTGGTGGTGGGTCGAGTCGGCATGGGCATGGACATGGGTCGGGGTCCAGAGGTCGCAAGGTTGGGTGTGCGTTGCACCATGTAACTTACGGGGTTTTCTGGTGGTGAGGTGCTTATCGAATCGATGGACAGGAAGGGCAAGGGGACCGAAGGGAAGGGCAGACGAGACGAGTCCCACCACTAACAACTAACGCAACCTGCGCACGACTACGACTGTGTTCACTACAGCAACAAAGGGCAGCTGCAGCATCCAGCAGCCAGCAGCCGTGGTGGTGAAGCGGCTGGCGCTTAGCAGCGTGGGATGGTGTCCGATGGCATGCAGGTGTGACAGCGACGGGCTGGGCCACGGCGAATCGGGTATCCCAGGCCATCGCTTGTGTGAGGACTCTGTGACTATCTGCACCTTGTACATTTGTGTGTCTGAGAATGTGTGGGTGGTTTGACTTCGCATCTCACGAGCACCGCCGCCTCTGTGTGTATGTATATTCACGGCGTTGCGCAGCCCTCGTGGTGCTCCGGCGCACAAGGCACAAGACACACAAGACACACAAGGCCCAATAACAACAATACAATATGCCGATTCCTCTTCACAGCCGGCCCATCCCAGCTCTACGTGTGAGCGTAGGGCGCCATCTCAAACAATTGAGCTGCACGATGCCCCCTCCCCAATGCGCATGGGTCGTACAGCGAACCCCCGTCGCCCAGTCGACGATGGTTTTTCGCAGCAGCGAGGCAATACGAGAGTATAATCCCATCCCAATACATGCCCAGGCTGCTGGGCCACAGTTGCGTCGCACGCGCGCGAGCAATTGCTCTCTGCAGCGCAGCAATCGCAGGCGACCAGGCAGTGCGGGGAGGGACAAGGTCAAATTCAACACTGCCTGTCTGCCTCCTCCACACACGCGCCACCGCCAGGTCAAAGTAGCCCTCCATGCCAGACAACCAACAGGAGGGGTCTGGATCGACTGCGCTACACAATGGCGCGCCGCTAAGCACAGAGGCCTGGCACTAGCAAAACGGCGCTACCGTTGAAAAAAAAAATCCACAAAGGTACCAACATGGACATCCGAGCCTGATGTTGTCTTGCACTCTCGGCCGGATCGGGCAAATGTGATGCGCCATGGGATACGAATCTCACCGTCAATGTGCCAGCGCCCAGCTCCCTAGCTCTTGCCCTATGCATGTCTCCATGGCCCGTCTTCGGAAGATTATACATGTCCATCTCCCAGCTATTAGGCAAATCATGATCGTCACCATGTCGCTCTCCCCGCGCCGTCAATTTCGGGATCACCCAGCACCCATGGCTTCTGTGTCATGACCACCAAATAACACCCCCACAGCCCTTTCGTCCCAATTTGAACTTGGTTGAGAATACGGATCATGAGACCCACCGTCTTTTCTTTTCATCGTGACCCTATGAGATGGATCGTGAAAAAAATACTCCTAGACTTAGATTCAATTTCCTCGACCCCGCTACACGGCCCAGATTACGACAACTCCGAGCCCCTACGGCATTTCCCGTCCAATCCAATTACGTCCAATTACGATGAAAATTAATTACCGATACATCTGGCTCATACCTTTATCTCTTGAATTGCCTATCAGAGTGTCCATCATGTCGTATTGACACTCCACGCTAGCCCTATCTACATCCAACAACCCCTTGCTCTTCCTCGCACGTTACCCTGTAAGTGGCCAAGAAAACAATGACAGGTGCAATATTGTCTTATATTGATCTTGCCGAGCTCCGCTGTCAGGCCTCTGCCCCTTTATATTACATTTGCGGAATTTTATATGGTTTTTTTTATTTTATTTTATTGTACTTTTATTTTCTTCTCTTGGGTTGTTATTTTATTTTGATGAAAAGAAAGAAGAAATAACCTTCAGGGGCTTGAGTTTGATTGCATTCAACTGGAACAAGAACTCGTCTCAACTTTTCTGCACAACTCATTTTGACGGCCAAAGCCAGAGTCGCGATACCCGCGGAATCGTAAACTTTGGTGTACCTGTATACAATAAATTAAGTCTTGAGCCGCAAACATCTGCTCACGGGCCAAGTTAATCCGTGCACATCTGCCCCAAGTGCGCGCCAACGGACGATTACAAGGATATGGAGGCGACTGTGCACCCTCGTCCTGTGGTTAGATGGGATTATGTCACACTAACTCATCCCACTTCCGTCTCAGGAAATCTTAGCCACCACTGTGACCAATATGTGCCCATCCAGCTATAGGTCAAACTTAACCCTCTAGATGAACCGCACGGTCTGGCCTCTTCACCGCCGACCTGAAGAGAGACGCCCTTGATTCTAAGCCCGGGTCTTCATACGCGGCCGGATGAAAAATCTCCTTGGCAGGGTTGCTTTCTTTGACGTCACCTCATCGTCCAAATTACATATTGCGTGGTTTGGCCGCAAAAGAGCCGAAAAGTACGACGAAAAGTACGACGACGTAGTTTTATCTAGACTGCTCTCAAAATATTTTGCATTTGAACTAAACCTTTTTATTCCTATTCCGTACTTGGCTACTGTGATCATGAGTAAATAGAGTGGCTGCCTCCAAGCGAAAAAAAAGAAGAAAAAAAGAAAAAAAGAAAAACATAGAACTGTAGGCAATTCTGAAAAATAGCTTATGCTATGGTAGTGGTTGGGAAGCGTCATGTGTAAAAGAATCAATGCAGCAGCCCAGAAGATAGATGCATAGGCGGGAGCCAACCCTATATGCTGGAAGGCCCATATAATCCGAGATGCCTCGGAATGCAGATGAATTTACTGTGAGGTTTACAGACAGCACCATTCTGGAATAAATAAACCAAGAAACCAAGAAAATAAAACAAAATCGAAGCTCTTGATTTGTGCAATATGCTGACGGTCTATATCCGACATCTGCACTCGAACCAGTAACAAGCAAGGAGATTCCTCATATTGATTCAGCTCCGAAAGGTTACTGACCGCGGGTGCAGACAAAGGAATGCATCCAAAACATAAAATAAAGCCCATGTCGTCGTCAGACTATGTATCAATGTATGCATAAGTGAAAGAATCCCAACTCCGATAGTCGTCTAAATACAAATCGATCTACTCAAGAATCGAAAATGGCCGGACCTAAGAATAAATGACGTGGAAACATTACATTACGGTACAGTTTCCAAAATTAAAACCGTATCCCTGCTGGCATTGCTCCAAATACCCAGCATCCTCAGCTGTTCCCTCCAAGACATTGTGTTTTCGAATGACACCCGAAATCTTAAGTGTCTGTTCCCCTTCGAGATGCCACCACTTCAATCTTTGGAGAGTGGTTCCCTCATCATCATCTGTGCTAAGCTCCCACTTGCCAGAGGACACTGTGACCTCGCACTGGTCTTTGGGGAAGTGATAATCAGGGAGGAATACAACAGTAGGTGTGTCAGCTGGCGCTTCCTTGGGTGCAGAAAGTTTCAGTTCGAATGTGCATTGCCTGAGGTTGAAGCCGGAGGAAATAATATTGCCGTACACAACAGTCGGGGTTGGTCTAACATATGCCTCAGCGGCGCGGTATCCCGGTGCGTTCGTGAGCTCTGGATCCTTGTTCGATGGCTCGGAGCTGATCGAAGGGGTGTTAAGTGATTTTCTTAGATTGTCTGGTGTGACCCCTCTTTCATCAGTGACATCTCTAACTGTGGATGAAGTTGCCTTGGTGAGGTTTGTTGTTGACTGCAAAATGTCGGGAAGTGGCGACTCGGGAAGTATCATATCATCCACTGATATGATGGACAGATCCTCACCGTTCCATTGGTCTCCGTATTTATGATCGTTGCTGGCAACATAAACCCACAAGCATGCACCCTCCATGCCAGAGCCTTCAACGGCAAAATAATTTGCGTCAAGAGCAGCGGACTGACTCGAATAGTCACCAGTTTTGTATGCTTTCTTATCATCCATGTCATATGGGATTCCAAACTCAGTGAGGACACAAGGATGTTTTCCAGTCCGATCAAGACCCTCTTGTCGCAAAGTTTTCAATTGGTCCCTTAGACAGTTTCGGATCGCCGTTTCGCCAATTCGGATGGCAAAGGCGGGATGAAGGTACTTGCCACGCAACACGCCAACGACATCAACATTCCATGTACTGTTCCAGTGCTTGGTCATGAGGGTGATACCATCATAGTAATGAGGCGTAAATACCATCCTGGGGTCATCATCTTCGGTGTCCTTGATTTGCGGGGGTAGCTCGAGCGTGGGGAATTGCATGAGCATGATGCAATCTTTGTGGTATGACCGGCAAGTCTTCAAATACTTCCGCCAGGTGGTCATAAAATAAGTGTCGGTGAAGTATGGATAGTTGATAGCCTTGCCAGTCTTTGGGTCCTTTGAGAAGTAATCCTTACGGAGAAGGGTATCCGTCGAAGGGTCCCAGACTCCATGCTGTGCCCAGATGCACTCTCCAAGTTTCCAGCCAGGATCACGCTTCCATCCATACCGGGAATCATCGTAATCAGCAGGAAGCCAGGCGATCTCTCCGTGTGGATCAACCAATGTTGTGCCAGTCTTGTAAGGTCCTAGGCCGCCCATATCCCATGTATCGATTTCGCAAGCTCGTCCCATGCCGGTCAGAAAGGTTTGCCACATTGTTGGGCAAGTGCCTTTTTTCAGAGGATGTTCTTTCGGGATCACAGTCAAGTCAGCGTAGCCAATCATTCCTTTGTTGGGCTCATTCATGCTCTCCCAGCCGATGACAACATCTTCCTGAAGATCTCCAGCCTCCTGAATCCTTTTTGCAAGATGGCCGCAAGCTGCCATGAAATGGTCCTGCAGATAATCCTGGATATTGACACCGTCAATAATACACTTTGGGGCAAAGTCCTTTCCACCGAAGTACATGGTAAATATTGTTCCTGCAGCGAGCCGGTAGTAGTTTGTTGACCAAATCATTTTTGGGAATTCTTCAGGGTTGGGGCAGGTGTTTTGGACAATGGCGGCCTGGGTGGCTGCAAAGCTCTGGGGGTTCAGGCCACATGCAAAAATGGTCCATAGAGGGGCACCGGAGCCACCGGTAAAGCGAGACCAAACATCCTGATGAGGGTCCATAAAGATGTAGAAGCCATAATCCTTAGCTATCCGCAAAATATCGATCGTATGTTGGATGAACTCCTCATCATATTTGCCGGGGCCAGCTGCTTCGATAGCCTCCCATGTGAAGACGTAACGTATCGTGTTAAAGCCGAATCGCTTGAGGCGGGCAAAATGCATTCGTGCATCTTCTTTCGGGAATGGACGCTGGTGGAACGTGACGTTGTCGCCATCGAAGAAGTCGAGGCCAACATGAGATGGCTGGTTGGGTTCGCTGGGAAGCTTGGCATCGGCCGCGACATTGATGCCACGAAGAACTACCTGACGTCCATGGACATCACGGAACTGGCCGTCCTCAATAAGAAGCCGGAATGAAGACATGTCGCTGGCCAATATCGATGTCGTCTAGAGTTCCGGCAACGGGCAAAGAAGCTCACGAAAGGCTGACGCCGTCGAGGGGCGGATTTCAGATGGGGAGGCTTGGGTCACCTGGCAGGCGACGATGACGTTCTCAGACCCTCCAAGCCATAAACGAGTCCGAAGTGGAGTCAAGGATTGTTAGTCATCAAACACATCCGAATATACGTATCGCACCTGGTCAATGCTGACCCCAGCAGAAGACCCCACTTAAATCGGGGAAAAGATGAAGATCTGTCAGCATTATCAGCATCACCTATTCCCGAACCTATGATTTGATGTGTGGCTTTTCTATGATTCGCTGTCCGAAAGCCATCGCTCATGTCGACAGAAGATCCATGCGTCGCCAGCAGCTCTCATGCATCAGCTGCCGCGCGTTGCGCATCCGGATTTCAGCCGATACGGTCCGTGCTTCCGGCGCATTCGGATGCGAAGGTTGGAGGATCATGACTCCATAAGTAATCAGAAAAGCAATGGAGGTGTTGGCTCGGGAAAAAAAAAGCAAAGCTAGTCGTATCAGACGTCATCTTTATCGGGAAATCTGTCTCGCGATAAATGTGTCGTGTTCTGCTTGGTTAATGCAAAAGACAGTGCACGCCAGGCTTTGTTTCGTCTTGTACGAGAATAGCATAATCGAAATGAGCCTCGGGCCAGATTCAAGCCTGGTGCGACGAAATATTCGGGTCGGGGGAAACACCCCAGGAGAATCCATTGGTGCCCGTTGAACACGAGACCGAGACGGTACCACAGCACGGGAACCGAGGATTCCGAACCATCGCAGACCCTTGAAAAATGGATCGTCTAGCGCATGTAAAGATGTCTTAAATACGACTGAAAGCCTGAACCTTATATACGGCAAGAAATGATCGGCATACTCGGGCTCTTGGAAAAGCCGGCGGCAGCAATGAACCAGAAAACAAGGCGCACAAGAGCGTCGTAAGCTCAGGCACCATCATCGTGCATGGCGGTGGGTTTTGTGGAATTAACCGTATGAGATACGGCGTATTCGTCGTCGTTTTCTGCCAGTTCCGGATTAGTGCACTCGCTGTCTTTTTTGCCGTGGGAGCTCACCTCACGTAAGGACAGTCGGGAAGAGAGCAAAGGAAACATGTCAGATAGCTTGCGTTGGGGTCTGGGTCAGATCTGACGGTTGGAAGGCAAACTAAACGGACAGGAGGAAGTTGCTTCTTCCCGTTGGGAAAACATTTCTCTTATACCAACCCAGCTTTTGATTTGAAAATCACCGGTAAAAGCGGCATTTACTTTGCCCCGTAGCTTGTTTTCGCGTCGGCTTTGCGAAAATCGGCCATATTTTTCGCATCAGCGGTGCGAAAATCCTATACAGGACCGTTACCTCCGCTTACCTGTACCTTCCGACCTTGACGCGACCTCCCTCCATCAATCTCCCACAACCCCCGTCGGAATAAAGCAGCTTTTCTTGGAATTCTTGGAAGGGCTGGTGCTACGGCTCTTCACTTGCCTCTCAGACAAAAGGTCTGCGGATTGTTTTCAGCTTTTTGTTATTTTTCTGTAATCTCCCACTTCCCGAGCCCTAGCTCCACACCCTCGCCTCGGGTATAGAGGTGACGCCGCCGTGAGTCGCGGCTCAACTAATAGACAAGTAGCAAAACATTTCCCCTGCAACATCTTCCGGGGC
Source organism: Calonectria ilicicola (assembly GCA_020809705.1). Lineage (NCBI taxonomy): Eukaryota > Fungi > Ascomycota > Sordariomycetes > Hypocreales > Nectriaceae > Calonectria > Calonectria ilicicola. Next base: position 2,559,961 of record CP085833.1, on the reverse strand, counting down.
GCACGAGGCCTGGTGGTTACTATCTCCATCCTCGGACTCTCGCTGCGTCGCGGAGCTGGCGTCTTTGGAGTACTTGACCCGTGTGGGGCCGCAAAGTGAAGCCCTCCGGCGCTTCCGCCGGCCAACCCGTCAACATAGAAAACTCCTGGAAGCGTGACCACATCTCAAGACTGGACAAAGAGCGAAAAGGAACTGCTGGGGTCGCAGATATCCTCTGTCTTTTAGACACCCTGAATACCACAACCCAGCCCCGGGCAAGCCAGCCCCGTATCGCTCGCCAATACTGCAGGACGATGACGCCGCAACCTCCACCTGCTGACAGCCCGGTTCCGGGGAGAGTTTCCAAGCTGGCCAGAAGACCGCATCGCAAGTCGCGAAATGGATGCTTCAATTGCAAGCGACGGAAGGTCAAGGTATGTTTTCCGAATGTTCCCGTCCCGCAGAGTCGTGGTTAACACCCCCAGTGCGACGAGGTGAAGCCCGCTTGCGCCAACTGCATCCGCTTCGGAATACCTTGTGATTTTGCTCCGCAGCTGCCGTCCAGCGACGACCTTGGGCCAAAAGGCTCGCCTGGAGAAGGTCCTAACCATGGGCCAGAGCCCTCTGCTGCACCGCGCCGGGGGCCAGGCAGGCCGCGTAAGGATTGGGCCGCGCTGGCAAAACCGATCCCGCCGCCGCCAACGACGACGGAGAGAACTGGGACTTCGCCAACCTCGAGTATCGCGACGCCAGCATCGACCTCCACCAGCTCGGATTCGATACCGTGTTCATTCAACCTTACTGATGCTGAATTGATTATCCATTTCGTCACCCAAACGGCTAGGACCCTGGCTGAAACCGAAGATCACAATGAGTCTATCGCCAGATTTTGGGAGCGAAATGCCCCCCAGATTGGCCTCCAATACCACTTTGTGCTCCACCTTGCATATTCATTATCGGCATACCACCTTGCCTATTCAGAAGCTAGAAATGTTGATCGACAGAATCAGTATCTGGCTCTTGCTCGACACCATTCAGAAATTGGCGTTGCCGAGTTGAACAAGACCTTACCAAGTCTGGACGAAACAAACTGCGGTGCCCTATATATATCTGCAGTGCTAATGTCCTACTGTACGTTTGCTGCTGGACCAACAGGACCCAACGATCTTCTCATCTGTCACGTTAGCGACGGGACGACTCAGCAGTGGCTGCCGCTGATCCACGGTGTACGGTTAATCAGGAGATCAATAGAGCCTGCAACTTTATTTACTGGCCTTATGGCGCCTCTAGGGGCTCCAGTAGAAAACGTCGATGATGGCCGGCCAATGTATCTTATCGGCGGTTTCCCCCGCGTCGACTGGGTTGAGCCGCTCGACAAACTTCGGAATTGGATTGCATCATTCGATACGCCCGACACCATCATTTACATTAGGGCTCTAGCAGGAGTAACAGACATATACCAAGCGAATTATGGGGACAACAATGGTGTCTTTACAGGCCCATCAAACAATAAGATGGTTTTGGGATGGCTGTATCGCATGCAAGACCTATTCGTCAACTGTATCCAGCGTAAAGAGGCACAGGCGTTGATCATCCTCGCCTATTATGTACCGCTGTTGAAAACTTTAAAAAGCTGTTGGTTCGTCCAGGGCTGGACTAGACATCTTCTCGATTCGATACGAGGAATGCTTAATCAATCACATTTAGGTTGGCTTGAATGGCCGATCCAAATCATCATGCAGGGGCAATGATGAGCCGTGCAACCAGGATTTGCGAAATAAAAAATCACGGAGAGAAAGCACGAAAGTTAACATTAAATTTTGTGGTAATATAAAAAATGCGAGGCATTATTGGTACTCCATGTTTATGAGTGGACAGATATGAGAGGGCGGGAATAGCGACTTCATTTTGTGGTTTTGGTTCAGCGCATTGGTTAATGTCTTAAATCTTGCCGAGCCGCTCTGCTTGATATTCATGATGGCTATCATATGACGGGGGCTGCTCTTCTGGGACTTGCACTCTTTCCGTCACGAAATCCCCCACCTGCTCAACTGCCTCTTCAACCTTGTGATGCTTAACTCGCCGCGTGGTTCCACAGCACAAGCAAGCCTCCACTGCCGATGACAGCCAGAGCAACATGTTCAGGCTATCGATTCCGACCGCAGCGGCGATCCTCCCCGACGAATATCCTCCATTAGGCACGTCATTACCGGAAAGAACTTGGCCAAAAACTGCCACGGCAACAAGCCAGAGCAAGGCCACAACACTATCCCATGGCGCAGACGCTGCAGGAGGTAGCGCGAACCACCATTGGGCAATACAACTGGAGACTGACAATACTGAGACAACCTCTGCATAAATCCAGTTGGGATTAGCGTGGATGTTCTCACTGGACCATTTGCCTAGGTCAACTGCAAAGAGCGCAGCGCTAATGCATGCAAAGAGGAATTGAAGGCTGCGGAGACTGATTTGGGCGAGAGCTCGGGGATGCCATTCTCGGGTCATGATTTTGACGTTGTTTTGCCCAGACGAGGCTCTTTTTTTTTTTTTTTTGCTGCGAGAAGCAAGGGCTAGCGTAGTTGTTGTCCGTTTGTTGAAAGTTTTATGATGAAGTAAATTTGGGGATGCTCCGGTGCAATACCAAGACTGGTGGAAGATGAGAGCAATGTATCATTATTATTATAGTTCTAGGAGAGCCATCCCGCCTTAAATAGCCCAACAGGGTCAAAAAGCAACGACGCGCAAGCATCCAAATCGAAATGTAATTCTTCAATCCACCCGATTTGCTCGTCCAACAGCATTTCACGCTGTGCGAAAAAACATGGGTGCTATGCGAAAAATCGAACTCCAGCCCCACTTGGCTCAACGATGGCGGGGCCTCCCTGGCCTCTCCGACATCGAGTTTCAACGTTGGAGTCAGTGCTACGTCAGAATGCGCCGTGATACGTCGGGTGCGAGAGCCATTTAACCAGTGGTGCTATTTTTATGGCGCTGCTGCGGGCCGAACAAGCAGCCAGAACCATAACTGTGGCCAAGCCTAAAGTCTCGGCCAAGGAGGCTTGACCGTTTTGAGCGCCAAAAGCTACACCAAAGCCTTGGTGCTCCTTGGTGCGGGATGTGGGAGAAATAGGGTTAAGTTCGGAACACATGCATGGTGGCATGTTCCTGGTCTCGTGTTGGGTTCGTGTAGGGAAGAGAGGCGAGCTATTTTAAAGCAGCCACCCATCTCCTCCCAATACCACCCACTCTGGGGTACGTCAGCGGGACAGGCTTTGCCAAGATAACCAAGGCTTCTATGTTAACATTGCCATTTGCATAGTTTCCCTCCAGCATACTCTATTTAGGGCCTGCCAGCCTCTCGTATTTCGTTTCCATCCGCCTCTAGAATCGGGTTCCCGTCCAGCTCCTCTGTGATCTGGGTTCCGTCGATTTCTTCAATCTGATTCCCATCCAATTCAGGTGTCCTAGCCTTCCTTATTGTATCTACCCTCTCCACAGGTCGGTTGTGGGTGGTAGTCCGCGTGTGCTCTGCCCCTGCTTCCTCTACGACCGGCAAATCTTCGAGACTCCCGACAGGCTCACCGCCGAGTCTTGGTCGTTTATCGTCAGGCCTTGCCGGATTCCAGATCATGTCATGATATAATTGCGGCTCGGCTTCTTTGGTCTTGGAGAAAATCCTGCGGAAGACCCAGGGAAGATACACCTGGATTTGGAAGCTCATGAAGCGACGCTTCGATACCGCAAAAATGAGATCCAAATCTTCAAGGTCACGACCTTTGGTCTCTTCGACGAGCAAGAATACAAGAATCAGGGCCAAGACGTTCAGGCCACTAAAAAGACCCAGGGAGCCATCGTCATCAAGCTTCTTGTCAATCCTAACCAAATGTTAGTAGAATTCGAACGATCGAGACGAAGACATACGCGGGGAAGAACATGGATAACAGTCCTGCGAACATGAGGTTGACGGAAATCGCCCAGGCGGCTCCCTATATCCATTAATACCGTGTTCAAATCACATATTATCGCACCTACCGCTTCTCTGTGAGAAAGAGGAAAGCTCTCCGCTGCGAGTGTGAATGGTATAGGTCCCAAGCCAGGGGAGTATGCTGCAGCAAATACTGCTTTGGATCAACACCTATTCAAGCTGTACAGGAACAATTTTTTACTCACCAAAGAAAAAAAGTGCCAATACCCCTATTTTAGTGTCCTGGTTGTCAATACGAAACGACAATGCTGCACCGGCCATCAATATGGCCATTATAGGAAGCGTAAGTAAGAGCCATTTTCTTCTTCCAAGCGTATCGATACTCTTTATCGCGGGCAGACCGAATAGGAAGTTCACAGTGCCTAGAAGAATACCTAATATCAGCACCAATTGCCCGATTGAAATGGTGAATCGCTTACCGAGACCGAGGCTATAAGCCATGGCAATAGTTTTAGTTGCTCCAGATTGACTAAATAGAGTACCTAGACAAAATTCAGAATTAATTTCAGAGTATATCCTGGGGGCTCCTTACCAGAATAAAATGCAATCACATTAACTTAAAAATAATTAGCACCATATTACGATCTCTCAATCCGCAATGATACTTACTTCCGCACAGTTGTTGCGCCAAATTAACCACTGAGCTGGATATCATTGCATTATACAGTCGTCTCTGCTGAAACAACTGTCTGAATTGCAGAAAGAAGTCTCTAATGGCCCACCAAAATCCTGGAGACAGGAGCGCGCTGGGGTCGTCGTGGAACCCGCCCATTGTTTCCTGCTCAATTGCCTTGTGGACAACATAAATGTCGCGCAGAGCTTGAAGCTAGTTTGGCTAGTCAGTAACGAGCAGGCAAGGTTTGCAAGGCCCAGGATACCTCTGTATTTCGGACACAGCGCATCATTTCATATGCCTTTTCTGGACTGTAATTTGGGCCTTTGAGAAGATGATAACGAGGTGACTCTGGACAAAAGGCAATAACTGTGACAAACAGGGCAAGTGCAGGAACCAGCGGAGCAGCCTGTATCAATTCTAATGTTATACGTTCAGTTGGCGCAGTGGTAAAGATTAGATTGAATCCGAATCCCATCATGATCCCGAAGGCGACCCTAATGTGCATAGATTAGTACCGGGTATTATCCAGCGCTCTCATGGTCTTACCAGAGTTGCCAGGCGAGAATTGCCGATCCACGCCAAAATCCAACAGCAGTTTCCGAAGCAAGAATAGGAGTACTGACGGCCTTGATCCCCATGCCTGGTGACCCCGGTTAGCGTCTCAATACAGAGTAGGTTATAACATTTATGAAGTTTTCTCACCAATTCCGTTTACAATTCGGACGCAAAACAATGAGATCCAATCTCTACAAAATACTGCCCCAACAGAACTGGAGAAAATGAGCAAGGCAGCAATAGCCATGCCGCCTCTTCTTCCAAACCAATAGTTTATGGGAATTGATAAAGGGCACCCAACAAGGGCCGCAAAAAACCATGGTGACCCGTTTGCAGCTCCGAGAGGCCAATAGTCTCCATTGAGAGAGTAGCGATAACCTGTGAAGCCGGCATCTTCTTCATTCAAACCCCACTGTCCTTTGTACAGCGAGGCGCCATTGAATGACGACTGGACAAAACCTATAACATTTTCCCATTAGTTTATTGCAGCATCATCTACCACTGAAAAAATTTGTTCTGGTTTTCAAAAATGAGAATTGCGCAGCAGTCAAGACTCACCTTGGAGAAACGCAGCCAGGGACACTGTCAATATGACAATTCGCATTCCTTTCTCGCTAAATGGTACATCCCTCTCCCTGCGGAGGGCCAACTTTTCCTCTTCGGATAGCTTCACGAGAAGATCAGATCCTGCATTTGGGTCACTGTCACGTGCAACCCGATCGTAGGCGTAGATGTCCTTAGCGACGCGAGCACCTCGTAGTATGTCATCGTACTTGACTGAGGGGAGGAACGTTTCGGAAAAATATCGCACGTCCGCCTCAAGTTCTTCGTGGGAAAGGTGCGCTGTTGGAATTTGTTAGTGCATAACTTCTTGGCTGTTATACAGCGCATACGTACTAAGAGGATTATCAATGACAGCATGTTCATTGGTTCGGCGGTTGTTCACTTGTGCTGATAGAGACATACGACGATGTCTCTTCTCAGAGGCGGGATTCTGGTTTTCGGAAAGCATACCGAACCTACGCAATGATCCATCCGGGATCAGCTTGTAAGTCACCCTCAAACTTTAATCTTAAATCAACTGGGGAGATCTACGTTTTATGTACATGCAGAAATCTTGTTTGTAGGTTGAGGATCCGTATTACAGACGTCATGTTGCCCGGGCGAGAAAACTGTGGCTGGCCATCAGGATGCACTAACACAGAGCCTGATCTGACATGTTACAAATGAAACCTCTCGGCGCATTCTACTACAGGCAGACCTGCACACCTGTGAGGCAATGGCATCATGGCTATGCACGTAAATCATTCGGCTAGCCTGTTGGCCTCAGCCCCAGCTGCAGTCCTGATGATCCATGCTGTATGGGGCCGTCGATCTGCATTCTGGGGTTGGACAGCACCATGAATCCTTTGACCCCAGATGTTTGCTCTTGTATGCGGGGAGTAAGCGTACTGGGTACGTATAAAATTTATGAGGGGTCTACTTGATAGTTATGGAGTTATCACTTACCCTCAGCTGGCGATAGAACTGAGGGCTAATTCCTGATATATGGCTCCTCCTTACAATTCACACTCCCCATTTGTGACCCAACATCGGAGCATTTTATGAGCATAGAGTCAGTGCAAGCAGGTTATTCTACCCCTGTGCTGCAGGTTTACACATCCCTATTTGCTGCACGAAGTGGCTGAGACTCTACAAACTGCAACCCCCCGGCTGAATTAGTCGTGGGGCTTACATGACAGGCAACCAAGTTCTCTCTGACCTCACTGGTAGCCGGTCATGCCGCCTAAGCACCGGCCCAAGTGTGTCCCCATCATACCACTAAGCAGTCATTGAAATCCGCCCCAGCATTTTCAGACCAGTAGCAGCACAGTCATGGGATCATGAAGTTGCAGTAACGTGGAATCCTGTGGAGGGGTTCCAGGATTACTGGTCGACCACAGTTGAAATGCACCCACGACAGAAGGGCTGTGAGGGTAGGACTAAGGCATTGGCCCATCCATTTTGTGATTTTAATTTATCGGGATCATAATTAATGCGAGCCAACCGTGAAATAAAAAAAAAAGCATGCTTACATGCTTACATGCAGAAATGGGACGGTAAATACGATTACCCTATACTGTTTTATGCTTGGCTAGGTGAGGCCCAACAAACTGAATTCATTGTTTTATAAAATATTTTAATTTATTATTGTCATATTTCGCAGCCATAAATCAATGTATGTCATGCTTAAGGGTTCTTGAATTTATTGGCATCACCTGTGTGACCTTGTTGGGCCAAGGTGTAAAAACCCTAGCACACCTTGATGATAAAAGGCCAGCTAAACAACCACAATATTAAAACAATGCAGTTCATATTATTTACAAGGCAAGTAGAATCGTGATCTAGCTTACCTAAGAATTTTTTTCTTTTCGTTTCTTTTCTTAGTGCAAGAAATAGTATTCTAATGTAACTGCACTAGATAATCGAACAAATGTTCAATTAGTCTATCATGACATAGACCAAGTTCATACTAGTTATCTACTATGGCTGATTCCACATGGCGATTGATTCTTGTTGGATTGGAATAGAGTAGGGCAACACATTTAGCCTCGCTGAAATAACCGAGCGCTTTGAGCCCCTCCATCAATCGAAGCTTGGGAGAGGAGTTTCTAACCTTGATGAATTCCCCGTCCAAACTTTGTCTTTCAGCGAGAATAAAAAGCCCAGGACTATTGCTTGTCACTGAATCTTCTCCACGATCATCATCTCACAGCGGGGTAACTTCGGGTAATCCACCAGAGTGACACCAACGACGACTCAAGCTCACCAAGCTGTGCTTGTCCATCAAACAAAGTCCTGAACGTGTCCGACGAACTGATCAATTCTGCGAGGTTTGGCGTGCTTTTTACTCCGTAGGTTTGACATGCAATCATAAGCTGCGTGCAACCTTTCCTTTTCCTTTCTCCCCAAAAGTTGCTCCCCCGCCACGGCGCAGTCATACGTGGTGGGGTTCTCCATCCCACCAATTTGAGCAATGTCGTCCAAGGCCATTCTAAAGGCCATCAACGATGCCATCCGGCAACAAAAGTTTGATGATGCCGTGAGCCAAGCTGAAGAGTTCTTAAAAAAAGAGCCCAAGAATTACCAGGGGTATGGAACCGCCCACCCCAGTCAGACCTTGGAGGGAACACAGAGCTAACCAGATGACTAGGCACATTTTCTTAGCGTTTGCGTTGGACAAGAAAGGCAAACTTGAAGAAGCCGAGAATGTCTATCGTTCTGCTACAAACCTCCGCCCTAAGGAGCCACAGGCCTGGCAAGGCCTGATCAAGATCTTTGAAAAGCAAACAAACAAGAAGCTCGGTGAGTATCAAAATGCCGTTGTCAATCTCGCCCACATATTCCGCGACGCGGAAGACATGTATAAATGCCAAGATGTGGTTGATAAATTTGTGGATTATGCTCGTGTCCATGGTGATCAGGTTCAGTATGCCGATGCCCTCTGGATCCAACTTCCCGAAAGTCCTCTCTATCCCATTTTGGAAGGCCGATTCCCCCATCCCGCAAAGACCTACGAAAACGTGGCGCATATCCTTGAAGGCTTCGAAAAGAAGCGTATCAATGCGTTGATAGGGGAACGGCGAACTAGGCTAGGCGCAAAGCTTAGCGACGTCACACTGGAAGTGAAACGGGAGGTCTACAAACAAAGCAAGCTGGAACACATTTACAGACAACTTATAAACTGGACAAGCGACGACGAGATAAGGCGTACATACGAGGAAAAGCTCCTCCAGCTTTGCTATGAACGATTGCTGGTTGCACCCGCAGGCGCCGAAAAGGACCATGAGCGTGGCAAGGTGCTTGAGTTGGCAAACGGCATGGTTGCCATCAAACACCCCTACAAACTTGCATGGGATATTACAATAGACTGGCAAGATAACAAGGAAATCAGAGAGTGGGATGTGGATGTACTCCGAGAGTACTGTTCGCATTTCCCTGAGACCGATTTATACAAGGTCATCACCAGCTATTTGACAAGCCCCATCTCACCATTCCCCGCACAAAAACAGACCGAAAAGTCTGCAGATGTGGCGAACGGATCTGAGGACAGTTCAGATGACGAAGATGGCGGTGTACCCACCTCCGTCGTTCCACTCACAGATGAGGACCGGCTTGTGATGATGACGGAAGGCATCTCAACTGCCGAGTCTGTTTTCGCCTATAGGCTTATTAGTCAATATTTCCTTCACCTCGGCGAATACGAAAGTACCGTTGAATTAATGCGAAAGGCATCAACCCTCGCAGCCAAGGAGCGCAAAAAGACGGGAATTTCGTACGTCAATACCGAAGATGCGTACTATTTAGCACTAGGTACTGCATTGGTATACTACCAATCGCCGCGACATCACCAGGAAGCAAAGAATCTATTTGATAAGGTTCTTGAACGCGACAACACGTCTACATCTGCTTTGATAGGCGTTGGTCTCATTTACGAAGAAGAGGAAGAGTACGATCAGGCCATCGAGTTTCTCACCCGGGCTCTCCAACGAGATGACACCAATATCCGTGTGAAGTCAGAAGCTGCATGGGTCAAGGCTCTCAAGGGAGACTGGGAAACCGCAAAGAACGAGTTGTTGGAATGCCTGCAGCCTCTAGAGGAACAGGGGGCAGCATCAAAGGAACTTCTTGGCGAAACACAACACCGAATCGGTGTGTGCATCTGGAATATCGACACCAGCAAGGCAGCCAGGAAACAACGTAAAGGAGAATGTGCATACGCATATTGGCTGAGCGCTTTGAACAACTACCTAAACCATGCTCCAACTTACACCAGTCTTGGTGTATATTACGCTGATTACGCCAAAGACAAGAAAAGATCACGCCGATGTTTCCAAAAGGCACTGGAACTGTCACCTTCGGAAGTTATTTCAGCTGAACGCCTGGCACGCTCATTCGCAGATGATGGAGATTGGGACCGAGTCGAACTCGTTGCTCGCCGCATTGTTGATTCTGGCAAGGTGAAACCACCCCCCGGATCCAAGAGAAAAGGAATCAGCTGGCCTTGTGCAGCATTGGGTGTCGCCGAGCTCAACAAGCAAGACTTTCACCAGGCCATTGTATCGTTCCAAGCTGCGCTACGGATTTCCCCTGACGATTACCATTCCTGGGTTGGACTTGGTGAGAGTTACCATAGCTCTGGTCGACACATTGCGGCGACCAAAGCGATTCTGAATGCTCAGAAGCTGGAGGAAGACATTCAGACAGATATTTCTGGAGACACCTGGTTCACCAAGTACATGCTAGCTAACATAAAACGTGAGCTGGGTGACTATGATGACTCAATCTCGCTCTACAAAGCCGTCCTGGAGACTCACCCTAAAGAAGAAGGTGTCATTATTGCTTTGATGCAGACCATGGTGGACAATGCCCTGACATCAATTGAGAAGGGTTTATTCGGAAAGTCGGTACAGCTTGCGATCGATACTATCGAGTTTGCCACTACGGCTACTGGCGATGTCCTTCAGACGTTCAACTTCTGGAGAACTGTTGCAGACGCATGTTCTGTTTTCTCGTCGGTTCAGAGTAGAACAGCCGACTTTCCGGTGCAGTCGATCGGATCTTTGTTGGAAAATGGCCCTAAAGAAGCCTATGAGATCCTGGCGAACATTGACAACGTTGGTACGGATGTAGTATTTGCCAAGGGCCTTTACGCTGATGATGAACGACCTGGCGTTGACCTCACTCGATGTGTTCATGCCACAATTCTCAGCCATAAACTGGCCATTCACATCTCGGCTCACGATCGACATGCCCAATCAGTTGCCTATTATAACCTGGGATGGGCTGAGTACCGTGCGCACGCCTGTCTTCCGTTAAAGCTCCGCAAGAGCTCCAATGGATACATCAAGGCTGCCGTGAGATCCTTCAAACGTGCCATTGAGTTGGAAGCAGGCAACTCGGAGTTCTGGAATTCACTGGGTGTGGTGACGAGTGAGATAAACCCGTCAGTGGCTCAACACGCGTTCGCAAGAAGTCTGTATCTCAACGAGAGAAGCCCTGTTGCCTGGACCAACTTGGGAACTCTGGCGCTCTTGTCTGGAGATGTGAAGCTGGCTAACGAAGCCTATACGAGATCACAGTCTACGGATCCTGACTACGCACATGCATGGGTCGGCCAGGGATTCATCGCCCTGTTGCATGGGGATGTAAAGGAGGCAAGAGGCCTCTTCACGCACGCAATGGAGATTTCAGACTCATCCTCGGTGCCCACGCGAGTGCACTTCTCCACATCCATGTTCGACCACACTCTCAAGGTGCCATCCAACAGCCTCACTGTTGCATCTCTCATTCAGCCCCTATTTGCACTTAACCAACTCCAGAGCCTTAAACCGGATAACTTGGCATTTGGCCACCTAGCAACGCTATATCAGGAGCGGACACGCGAGAGTTCCCGCGCTGTGCAGACACTTGAAGAAATCTGCACCACTCTTGAGGCCGACTACGAGCGAACCGAGTCGTCCGATAGCTTGGCTAGATTTGCCCTGGCAAAGACAGACCTGGCAAGAGCATACCTCGCCTCTAAATCCTACGACAAGGCAGTCGAGTGCGGCGAGCTGGCTTTGGGTCTCAGCAGCGAGGAGGCGGAGAATGAACTCACGAGCGAGCAGCGTAGAAAGGCCCGGCTTTCTGCCCACCTGACGGTTGGCCTCGCCCAATACTTTGATAATCAGTTTGAAGATGCCATCAAGAGCTTTGACGAGGCACTGACGGAGTCGACTGGAAATCCCGACGCGGTTTGCTTGCTGGCCCAGGTCTTGTGGGCTGAGGGATCAGAGGCTTCAAGAGATAGGGCTCGCGAAGCGCTCTTTGAGGTGATTTCAGAGCAACCAGAGCATGTACAGTCTGTTCTCTTGCTCGGAGTGATTGCCTTGCTTGATAACGATGAGGACAGCCTGGAAGCCGTTGTCGAGGAGCTGCAGAGCCTGCGGACCAACGACAAGGTGACAAGTTCGGAGCAGTCAAACATTGGAGAGGTGCTCAGGGCAATTGCCACACTGGGTGAGGGCCGAACCGAGGACGACATGAAGACTCAGATTCAAACTGACATCATGCTCTACCCCAACCTCCCACACGGCTGGTCGGCGCTTGCGGAGACGTCTGGCGACGAGTACGCAGCCCAGATGGCGCTCAAGGTCGCGACCCGGGGCATCCCCCCGCGAGGAGCTCTGGAGGCGCAGGACCTGGCAAAGGCATATGCTGGAACACACAAGGCAGGGGATGCACAGAGGGCGGCGTTCCTGGCGCCGTGGGAGCAATGCGGGTGGAAGGCATTGGATGCTGCTACGGCGGGCATGTAGAATAGATAGAAATTGGACGATCTGACGAGCTCACGACTGGAAATAAATGGAAGAATCAATATGAGAGAAGCCTTGGGGGGTACGTAATCATGGTGATTTCATTGTTGACATTTCGTATGCCGTCTTGATGTATCTCGTTGGTGAAGGCAGAAGGAAAAAAAAGGGGGGTATCAATCTATGTATCAATGGAAAACGCAGACGCTTTTTTATGCCATATTCCATATCCCATGTCCGCCTGGACAGCTATCGTCTATTCCCATCATCAGCTCTAGGCTGGTTCACTCGCAGCAGCTTCGCGCAGCCTCGCCAATCTGCCGTCCAACCACACCTTCTGCCAGGCCTCAACCTTACCACCCAGTAACACGCACTTGTCGGGCTCCAGGAGCGCGGTGCCGCGGGCAATGACAGTGCCGACCTTGAGGAGCATCTTCTCGCCAATCTGCGTCTTGGCCACGCCGATGCCGTCGATGCGCCGCAGCTCCAGCGCGTACACCTTTGTGCCCTTGCAGTCCTGCAGCACCAGCCGGTGCGTGGTATTCTTGCCGGCGGGACGCACTCCCCCCGGGGCAGCTGTGCGCTGGCTGCGCTCCCCCGCGCCGGCGCCGGCGCCCTCGTCCTCGTCGTCGGCCGTGGCCGTGACACGCACAACCTCCCTCCCGCGGGTCGTCTCGCCGCGCTCGACGGCCTCGAGCTCCTCGACCTGCTCCCAGCGGCTCAGCGAGAGGTTCTCCACGTCGAGCACCTGGACGTGCACGGGGCGCGGCAGCCGGAGCTCCTTTGTGGCGGCATTGTCCGAGTTGGGCGGGAAGCTCGCGAGGGCGCCGGCGTTGAGCAGGCTCGACGACGTCAGGTCGGCGGCCAGCAGGCGGGCCTTTGCGGTTGCGACGAGCGAGGGCAGCGGCGGGGGCGGGGAGCGCGCGGTGATGAGCGAGTTGAGGAAGGCCGTTGACGGGTAGGGGAGGGATTGCGCGAGGATTGCGGCGCGGAGCTGGCCCGTCAAGTCCATTGTTGAGCGTGGGAGGGAGGGAGGGAGGTGAGAGAAGAAGAGGAAGAGGAGAACGACGACGAGCTATCGAGATGTCATGACGTTGATGGTTGGGGGGGGTTTTTTTTCCCCCTCCCCCAAGCTCGATAGAAACCCTGCGGCGACAGAGAGCAGGCTCCCTCCCATGTGATAGCTAGGGGGCAGCAATCAGCCTCGCGGCAGGGCCCATGACGTTTCCCGGCGGCTGAAAACGGGGCACGCATCCCCCAAATTTAGTGCACCCGAGGCCCTGCAGCCCCTGCACTTCCAGGGGGGAGCTGGCCGCTAAAACGCACCGTGTCACCTTGACGTGGAGGCCTGGGGTCGTCGTCTAATAACCAATGCTCCCTGGCGAGGGCCATCATCGTCAGCTCGCTTTCGACCTCACACTGACACTCACACACTCCTTCACACTCTCTGCTTTTTGCTTCTTCCAACCGCCCCCCCTTTTTTGTGTGTTTTCTTATTCCTTTTTCAGTTTCTCTTTTGTTCCAGCGAATCCCACCCAAATACAAAAAAAATGTCTACAATCGCCTCTCCCCGCGAACCCCCCCGCCGAACCCCCAATTCCTCCACCCGTCCATCCCTCGAGGCTCCACGCGGGTCGGGCGTCACCTCGCCCGTCCTGGGCCGCTCGGCATCGTACTCGTCGCTCAACTCGGCCAGCCAGCAACAGGGACAGCAGCCCAAGCGATCCAACCGCGCCGCCCTCCGCGAGTACTACAACCTGCGTGCGAATGCTCCGCGCATCGACCTGCCGGACTCCGAGGTGCCACCCAGCGAAATCGACTCGCCCGACTTTGACCCAGAGGACTATGTCGCCAAGGTGGTAGAGAAGAGCACCCTGGAGGAGCTGCTCCGGCTGTACACGCGGGTGGTGGGCGAGGTTCGGGCGTTGGATGCCGAGAAGAAGGCTCTGGTCTACGACAATTACAGCAAGTTGATTACCGCGACCGAGACGATTCGCAAGGTAAGCTCTGGCCGCCTAGCTGCATGTACACTGGGAAAGAAGGGAGACTGACAGATTGCACAGATGCGAGCAAATATGGACCCTCTAAACCCCATGGCCTCGACCCTCGACCCTGCCATCGCTCAGATCTACTCACAAGCCTCGTCCATCCGTGAAGCCCTGCGCGCGACGGTGCCGGCCCCCGACTCGGAAGAAGGCCAGAACCGCGAAGCTGAAAGGCGCCGCCAGCGCACGCGGGAGCTGGCAGCCGAGGTGCTGGCTACCCCGGCACGACTGAGACGCCTGGTCAAGGAGGGCAAGCTGCAGCAGGCGCGGAAAGAGTGGGAAATGCCCCGGCGGCTGCTGGTGGCCTGGAAAGAAAAGGGCGTCGGTGGCCCGGATGTGGAGGAGTGCCTCGAGGAGGGCGATGAGGCCCTGGAGCAAGAGGAAAGCAGAAGAAGTGTAGCGAGTGAGCGAACGTCTACTTCGACCCTGAAAGATGGGCGCCTATCAAAAGACTCAAGGCTGTCCCGAGATGGACGGTAATAATGCACAATAGTAATAGATACCCTATGATTAACCAAACTCTGGAAACCTCTTTCTTCTTTTCTCTCTCTTCTATTGTGCTCCCCATCCTTGTCCTGTCTCGCAAGGAAATCCAACCTCAACTCCAGAACAACTATCTCCAATCCTATACGCCACTCCCAGATCAACCAACAATTGTCTTTTGACTTCATGCTTGTGCAAAACTATAGCTCCTTGACGTCATAAATAGCAAAAGGATCCTTGTCATACTCGCTGATCAGCACCTCGGCCTCGGGTACCGTCTTCTTAAGCTCCTCCTCCAGCTTGGGCTTGAGCACCTCCTTAAGGTAGCTCCGCTCCGAGTTGCTGTGGAATACCTGCACCAACGTGCGACCCTGCTGGATGGCCCGGAGTGCAGAGTGGTGGCTGGTTTCGCCCATCACCAGCAGCTCAACGTCGGCATTCTTGAGCACATCGTAGCCGCTGCCTGCGCACACACCAAAGCTCTTGACCTTGGCCGTTTTGACATCTGCACCAACTGGGCTGGCTACCATGACATGCCGCAAGCCCCCGAGCTTGTCGGCAAGACGCAGGATGATTTCACGCAGTGAAACGCTTTCGCCGAATCGTCCAATGGCACCATAGCCAGCGGGAGAGTGGGTGGGAGGCGCTGTGCTGCAAGGAATGGCTACAGAACGTTCACTCATGTGGGGGCCAGAAACAACGTCGGCAAGCCAGGTGTTGAGGCCATCAGGAGCGGCATCGACGGCCGTATGAGGGCAGTAGACGGCAATGCCGGCTTTGGCAAGGTGCAGAAGAGTGGTCTGCTGCGGATCCTTGGTGGTGATGGACTTGAGCCCGCTGAAGATGAAAGGGTCTAGCGAAGGGTGTAAGTTGGCTAATTCTGAGTCGTCAAGAGGGTCATGCAAACACTCACGATAGCTGACAATGACACTGGCGCCTTGTCCTATGGCATCAACTGCAACTTGAAAGGTAAGATCATTGGTTACCAGCACTCTGGGCTTCTTCTTGCTGGCATCTGTCTCTGAGTTGCCCACAAGTAGACCCACATTGTCCCAAGATCGATCAGCCAGCTGCTCAGGATACCTGTTCACCATTAGAAGACACGTTCTTGGCGTATAACAAAAATGCATACGAGTTTTACTAACAGCGTCTGCATCGCCTTGGCTACAGTGCTGGTAAAGGACGAGGGCTCGACCTGCCAGGCGCCCCAAGCTCCGACGTCAGCCATATTGGTTGGAGGCGATTGGAAATCTGGTTTAGACAATGTGTTTGGAGGAAGACGGCAAGAAGAGCAGCGTCTCCAAGCCGAAGCAGGCGATTGAGTGAGTGGGCTCGGCGGGGTGAAGCGTGCTAGCTTGTGAGTCGAGCGAGCAAGTCCTTTCAGGTTGATGATACTTGGACGGGTGAGCAATGTTGGATGCCACCGCAAAGCACTGCCCCGCATGTCAGGATATCAAAATACCGAAAATAGGGTCGATCTCGGAGGTGTATTGGTAGTGTACCTGAGTCAATGGCAGAGGGGGCCGTCGGCTTGCAAATCCCGTGTATAGTTGGCTGGAAGTGAAGCCCTATATTCCAACTGAAGCTCGGAGCTGCCCCTCTAGTGAGTGAGGTGCGCGCGGTGAAAGTTGTGCTCATGAGCTCATACCGTGCCAACTGCGCGCACATACACACTGTCCGGATGTCCCTTCCCTTCTGGGTTGCGTTCAACGTTGCCCCGCGGTTCTATCTAATCAATCTCATCGCAGCCCCCAACTCTGTCGATTCCCGCTCACAAATCAGAAAAAAAAAGAGGAACAGAACTAAAAGGAGGAGCTTACCATGTCGCAAATCACCGACGAGACCCTGCGCGAGGCCATCACCGAGCGCCTCCAAGCCGTCCACGTCGAGGTCACTGACATGTCAGGTAAGTCGTCTTCCCCATTCCCACCCCGCTATGCCGCCTACGTCCTTGCGCGTGTGCCCCTCCAAGAGGACGACTGCGCGACAGCGCCACACACGAGAGAACCAGGAGAACTGACAAAAACCCCGTTTCTTTCACTCCAGGCGGCTGCGGCCAGGCATTCAACTCCCTCATCGTGTCGCCCCAGTTCCAGGGCCTCAACTCGCTCAAGCGCCACCGTCTCGTCAACGGCGCCCTCAAGGACGAAATCGCTGCCATCCACGCTTGGACCGCAAAGTGCCAAACCCCAGACGAGTACCAGCGCGACAAGGCCGCCTCCGAGTCTGCCGATGTGACCATGAGTTAATGGGACCTACCGCAATAAGCCATTGCGCTTTTTTGCCATGACATGACAACGTGGAAATGCAAACCGGTCGGCCGAGAAATTGTGGAAAGAGTTTTGGGACAACTACAGACGGGGTCTTGGGCATGGGAGGGGGAGGCAAAGCTGATATATCCATTCAGAAACAGTAACAAAGTGTTAGTTAGATACGGCGTGGTTCACACAGCATAGGGAGGCACCTCTGGGGTTTTTGATATTAGAAGGGTTTTATTTTGGCGAGCGTTCGACTCTGAAAATAAATGGGTTTTTTAGGTGGTCATCATCTTTTTCGCTTTGCGCCTGTGGCCTTGGCCCATGATTCAACCATGTCTTCCCCCACCAGCGCATCTCTCCATACTTCATACATACAATCCCGAGTTCCTCCTCCAGGGGCTATTTCGGGTCATGAAAAGTCTAGAACAGGCCTAGCAAATCATCGCTGTCCTTCTTCGGCTGCTGTGGTGGTGGTGCTGTAGTGCCTTGGGCTTGCTGGAGCTGCATTGCTGCTGGGAGAGGTTCGCTCGAGCCTCCAAAGTTCATTCCCTCGAATCCGTTCATCAAGTCATTCATTCCACTCGAGGCTGGGGCTGCCGCCGCCGCAGGTGCTCCAGCACTGGGAGTGATTGGCGCATCAAACATGCTCATCATATCAGCCATGGCGCCAGAAGGAGCACCAGCTGCCGGGCTGGCTACACGATCAGGAGTTGCCGATGCGCTGTTCTGCTCCTGGGAAGCAGGAGCCGCACCATCAAAGTCAATATCAAGGAGGTTCTCGATGTTGCTCTGTGGTGCAGCACTGGAGCCATTGGCAGCGGCAGCAACGGACGCGGCAATGGGGTTCTCGGCGGCGTTTTGGCGTTGCTCCTGGATGGCGGCACGCTGGATTTCGTCGGCACCAAAGCGACCCTTGCCAACAAACGACTCCGGGGGCTTGTGGTAGACCGAGGCTAGTGTTGAGAGCTCAGTCAAGAGCTGCTCAAGGAGGGCAGGGGGCAAGCTGGTCATGGTGGTGGAAATGGTTGGCTTCTGAGACAAAATAATGTTCTGGAGCAATACAAATTAGCATGAGAGCAGACGGTGTTTTCCCGCTTGACTAATGCATACCTTGGCGACCTCAGGGTCCGTGGATAATAGACGCCAGTAGACGTATGCCCTGTCGCGGATGTCTGGGTTGTCGTTCTCCGCTGTGGCTGCCTGAAGCACCTTTTGTACAAGGCCTTGGCTGTTTCCTGGCTTCTTGAGGAACAGCTTTACCACAGCTGTCAATATTTGCAGTTGGGTCTAATACCAAACAATTAGAATCTGTCATATGAACGTTCGAGAAAAAGCCACCAACCTGAGTAAATTCTTCCATAAAGCTCTCCACAAAGCTTTCCAGGATCTCATCCGCATTGTTGATTTTCTCAGCGTACTCTCCCACAATCCAGATAAGAGATCCTCGGGCATCAGGCTCGTCGAGCTCGTCAATGTGCTTGCAGAGAGTGGGAATAACACCCTCATATCCAGGATATTTTCGCAGGATATCCTTGATAACGACAATAACTTCTTGGACGACGTAGTTGACCTTGGTAGAGATGAGATCTTCAAGAGCACGGACACACCTCTCACTGGCACTCTCAATCTTGATGGCCACTTGACCAATGGCCTTGACAGCTCTTCTGACAAAGTCCATGTCCACTTCCAAAGCGTACTCCTTTAATTCAGCAAGAAGCTGCTCATAGTTGCTCTCGTTTGCTATTCTGACCATAATCTCGAGCTTCTGGAGCTTTACATACGGGGGGTCAGTGTATTTACAGAAGAAGACACGCATCTCCTTGCTTAGAATATCAGGCTTGGCCTGAAGCAAGAGGTCGATATTTCGCAGAGCGACATATTGGACCTCGGGTGCCGATGCGACCAGGGTCACTGCGCCAGATTAGTTACATGTACAGCCAGGCACCGACATTTCATCAGGACACGTACCTAGCGGCGGAGCCATCTTCTTCAGGTATGATCTTACTAGATCGGGGTTGATGGACCTCATGTGAATGAAGACCACCTTGACAGCGGCGAGCACAACACTGGGGTTTACGTGCTGGAACTGGGGTGCAACTCGCTCGCAAATGTGTTCCGACTCCTTCAAGTCTGTAGACTGGTAATTGGCGAGGGTTGTTAGGATAGTAACTCGACCCCACTCGGTACATTCATTGAGAGCCATGAGCAACTTCTTCAGTGTCGCCGCTGTCACGACAAGAGCCCTCGTCTCGGGAGCTGTCTCGGTGATTTCTGAAAGAGCCTGGACCGAGTTTGCGACAACCATGGGGTTGGGGTCGCCAATAAGCTCCTGGAGGCTCTCGAGGAAGCCGTTTTCGATACACATCTGGGGGTTGAGATCGAATAGTTTGGCGACGCAGATGGCGGCCGTCTTGCGTACGTACGGCGACTCGTCTCGTAATGTCTTCCTCAGGGGTTCTTCCATGTAATCAACCATCTTGTCCACCCTAATGCAGCCCATGGTTCGGATCGCCAATGCTCGTATCAGCGGGTTCGGGTCTTCTGAATCTTGCACAAACGTATTGACGGCGAGAATGCACAGATCGGGGTGTGATTTGGCATAGTTCCTGGACGAGCTTTATCAGTCACCGTGTCCTTGCCAGAAAGGCGTGCTCGAGGCCACAACGCCGGTCAATGAGGGCGCAAAGCCTGAGCAGAGTATATTTCACCTACATCAAGTAGAGATAGACGAGCTTCTTTTGGTCGAGATCGGCCGTGGCAATGTTCTTGAGAACATCGGGGAACAGAGCTGACACATCCTTGCCAAGTGTCATGGCCATGATGGTCTTCTGGATCGACTCCTTGCGCTCGTAGGCATATTGAGAAACGAGACCGGCGCGCAGTTCGAATGTCTCGCCCTTGCGAGGCACTGTAAAGGCGCCCCGAATTCGATTTACCGCCATGGTCGAGGTATCTGGGGGATTGGTGGAGGGGCAGTTGTCGACGTGGGACAGCTAGATGGGAGCGGTGACGACGGACCGGGAGGAATCGCTAAACGGTGCACACAGGGGGGGATCTCAAGCGCCGGAGCCCGCACCCGCCGATGTAGTTGCAAGATCGCGGGATGCCTTGGTTGTGGTGCTGCGTCGCGGGCAGAGACGTGAGGGTGGGAGCAGCAGCAGTTAAAGGAGGCGGGCGGGCGTCACTGAAGATGGATGCCAAGGCCACGAGTGCTGGCTCGGGTTGGGTTCGCCAGCAGCCTGTGGTCCAGGCTTCCACTAAAACTGTTCGCAACCCGCCACTGAACACCCACTGGGGCTCTTCCGTCCTACAGGGGGCTTCGCTTGCCCAGATTGTGGCCCCTCCAACCTTAAAATTTCCGCCTGATTGCCGCTTTGGTGCACCGTGGCTTCAATCGCTAACAATTTTTCCCCGAGCTCCTAAGGCTTAGTCACTCTCTCACGGCCCGTTCCAGTGCGTTCGCTCAAACACTGCACGACTCAATAATAAGCATTGGCTGAGCCTTTAGGCTCGTTGCTCATCGAATAGCCAGTTACAGGCCAACAAATCAACTCGAGTGGCTAGGTTACAGCCTCCGAAGGGCGGCCGGGGGTGATTCAAAATGGTAAAGCGCCTTGCATCTATCCCGTCCATGCATGCACCATCACCAGCCAGAACTGACTATGCAATAGGCGAGCTTACCCAACCTCCGTCGCCTCTTCATCGAGGCTCGAACAGAGGACGAGGAGCGAGAAGTCTCTCGAAGAGCAGTATGTCCGACTCTTTAATTTTACATTTCGATGAATTTTAACACCTTCACCTCAGTTCTACAACGCCATCCTTTTTATGGGATCCATTGCTGTATTTAGTCTCATAGCTCAGAAGCTCAACGCTGGAAAGTGAGCTGATGTGCCGTACTGTATTTTTATTGACCACGCATGGGAGGAGTTTGGCGCCACGGTTTAGGCAATGGCCCATTTAGTATTCTGGCCTCTCTAGGCCTTGTCAGTAACTATCCTTGCATTTGAACCTATTGGGCTTCATTCACCGTCTTCTTCTTCAACACCAGCTTCTGGCCCAACCCCTGTCGTTGCCGCCTTGACCTCTTGTTTCCTCCAAAGACCAGCGAGAAAATCACTCGTGCTCGCTTCGTCTATTCCTTTGTCCTCCCTCTTTTTCAAGAATCTTGGAAACCTAAGACTTAAACCCCTTTCATCGGTAACCAATCCAATTGCTGCCGTATACGTTGGGCTCAGCGTGATATCAGCAAACGCCATCTCCCACACCTCCTGGGGCTCGAACCACACATCCGGCGTAGGCCCTGAATATTCGACAAAACTCGGCTTTTGTGATCTTGTATTCTTTGGTTCTCCGCTCTCCTCCCCATCATCATAAAACTCCTTATTTGCTTTATAAAACGTATCGGTAAACCCGGACATGCATTTACACACCGCTTCAAGCGACCCACTCTCTTCGTTTCGAACCGCAAGCAGAATCGGGGACCACCACTTTGCTTTGCGGCCTTGGCCGTGCCACCCAGCTATTGGGATGAGATCTAGTGTGTCAAAGCTGGAGCTGTAATCCTTCTTGACCTTGAGCCATGAATCGAGTCGTTTGTCTGGTTCATAAGTTGCCAGTAATGGTTTCCGTCGGGACTTGGCTTTCTTCTCAGCGCCATCGTCTTCGGTTGCCGCCTTCGATTTGCCGTTTGCTTTCGATTTGGGCTTGGAAACTGGCTTTTCGCTGTCTTCCAAAGCTTGCTCTTCTGTGTCTCCTGTGTAAGGTAAACTCGTTAGGTTATCTAAAATCTTAACCATGATGCCCTCGCACTTCTGCTCAGTTGCCGACTTGAAGAATTCTAGCACAGTCTCAGAGTCGTTAGAGGTAGCATCCAGACTCTTGACCCAGGTAAATTGGTGTGGGACTTCAGTGAAAAGTGACCGTAGGAGCTCTCGCCGCTCGCGGAATGGTCGATCGAGGAGTGGTTGTCCATTGAGATACATGAGATCAAAGGAAAAGAGACAGACGCTGATAGTGATACTTCCAAGGTCAACGTCTTTTCTAGCGCGGTTCGTCAGGGTTTGGAAGTTTTTCAGTTCTCCTGTTGCTCGATCGACGGCCACAACTTCACCTTCCATAATAAAGCTACCGACGCCTTCACCACGGATCTTTGGTATGAGCTCAACCAAGTCAGGGTACTTGTCTGTCATGAGCTCCAGGTGCCTTGAGAATATTGAGACTTTCCCCTGTTCATCACAATGTATTTGTGCTCTCTGTCCGTCATATTTGTACTCGCAAGCAAAATCCCTTCCCTGGAGCTTAGTGAGCATCTCAGACAGGTCACGAGTAATGCTCCCAAGCATCGGACGAAGGGGTATATGTAGACTGATTCCGCACCGAATTAGTAGTTCTTCTGAAATCCCAATCTCGAGCAGAACTGGTATCAGGTCGTCGTAATTCGGCCGACGTGCATAGCATGCCTTTAGTATTTCTTCCCCCTTTGCCCATATTTCAGTCAAATTTTCTTTCTTCAATTTCGACAGCTCGGTGGGGGATTTAGTAGCAAATTCTGAACCTGGAGGGCGGGACAGGAGAAATGCCCTGGACAAGGCAATCAGCATTGTCGTCTTGACAGCACCTATCCGAAGCTATAACCATGTCAGTTAGGAAAATATCCACGCTAAGCCTCTGGGTCTTACATGTTGACAGAGAGTTCGCACAACGAAACGGCTCTCTTCACCACCACGTGCATCCTGCAGAAGTCGGTCCACAAGCCTCTGTTTGACTTCCGCACTTCCTTGCCCTTGGCTATTGGCAATTTTTACCAAAGACTGATATACCCCCTTGATAGTAAGTGGTTTCGGCTTTCTGAGTGTAAAGCTTTGTTTCTTCTTGGCCTCGAATGCCACATCTCCAGCATCGCCATGCTTGTCATAAATGGCTTTCAGTGACCGGCTGTCAAGGCCGCATACTGTCTTAAGGGCCTTGGAGATGGCAGAGCCTCCCAGCCCAAGTTCCATAGATATATATGGCGGGGATATCGCGTTTGTTGCCAGCCAAACCTAAGTAAGTGAGCAACGGTTTCTGCATGGTGGCGAGAAACATACCGCAGGAAGTAAGCTTGACGGATCACTTTCGATTAATATCCTTATACAGTTTACTAGAGTGTCCACAATCTTGATTCGGCTTGTAGTCCCATTAACAAGGACAAAACACCTGGTGAGCAAAGCATAGGAAGCATCTCCACCTTCCGAGGCCCAGTGCTCTTGAAGTTGAGGAATATACTCTGAAGGCTGAAATATGAGGGGGGATTCATCTAATGGTATAGATGTTGAAGTGGTATCTTCAGATATGCCTGCGGACTGAAGGCTAAGAGAAGGCTTAGCCTCAGGCTTGGACTCAGGCTTAGGCCCAGGGTCCTCCTTGAACGGCGTGGGTTTAGTGAGAGATAGTGGAAGCACGAGCGGTTGGCTGGGCTCAGTATTGTGGATTGTTTCTTTGGAAGTACTTGGTTCATTTGAATTATTGGTGGTGGACTTGGGGGTGGATTTGCTGCTGGCTTGCGCAGCTCGTCTCTCCTGGGCGACTTCTTGATCCCACTCCGCCTGTAGCTTACGAGCTAGCTCCTCATCGGTCATCTCGGTTTCAGCATTGGTAGCACTACTCGAAGCAGTCACATCCGATTTATTTGCCGCCTGCGCGCCATTCTGTCTCTGTTTCGAAAAGAAATACTCCAGCCCCTTTGTAGCCGGGCCTGAAGGTTTGCTACTGTTATTGTTCAACTTCCGTTTCTTGGAAGGGCTGGACATTGTTGTTGTAGTGTGTGATTCAGATCCTATTCATCCAAATAGCGATTCAAATCTTAATCGGAAATTAAAAATATTTAAAATATTCAACCAGAAATAAGCGTCTCCAAGTCAAAACTACACACACCGTGAACGCCCTTGAACGCGATCTGCGTCACCCACTGCATGACGGCAGACGCGGCCGCACGTGACGTCCGCACAACCAAGGAAAGTCAGGCGCAAAGGCCCAAAACACCAGCCCCTCTACCATGCACTAAACCCGTTTCGGCGCCCACAACCGATTCACTCACACAACCGTCGAAATCTTTCCTCTGCCCCACCATCGCGACTCTCCCCAGACATCCCCCTCAAATCCCATCAATCGACATGATGAACGGCGAAGACCCGCCCGAGAGGCCCGACTACATCACAAACATCATCAACGGCCTCGAGCGGTACAACCCCGAGGCTGTGGGTCATCTCGAGGCCTACTTGGGTGAGCAATGCGAGAACAAGTATACCGACTGCAACGCCAATCGCACCCTGCTCAAGCTGTGAGTTTGCTCCTTTTTTTCACATACAACACTCGGGAGTTTTTGTACATGATGATTGAATGTCAACGTTTCCTATTACCTGAACTGTGTGGCCTAGGAAACCACACTTGAAGTCACTTAATTAGTTCTATCTGACACGTCCAACTCGTTACCCCTCTGCAAATTCGGCTCCTCCCTTCTCTCACTCTCAACCGGACTGAGGCTGATCTCAAATCACCCCCTCTATAGGTACCAGCTCAACCCTGACCGTATCAAGGATGAGATCGTCACCAACATCCTGGTCAAGGCCATGACCCAGTTCCCCTCGCCTCAGTTCTCTCTCGCCCTCCACCTCATTAACCCCTCCGCTGCCTCAACTGGTGAGCTCCATGAGGCTCTTTCCAAGCTCCGCTCCCTCAATGGCCAGCTCGAGGGTGCCCAGTACGACAGCTTCTGGGCGGATATCGACGGTGACGACCTCTGCGCTGATCTTATTGCCGACATTCCTGACTTTGAGGACCTCATCCGCCACCGCATCGCCCAGCTGGTGTCACAGGCTTTCCGTGAGCTCAGCGTCTCCCACCTCGAGTCATGGCTCGGCCTGAAGGACGAGGAGGCCACCAAGAAGTTCGTCACCGAGGTCTGCGGCTGGTCTGTCGAGGCCGATGGTATCGTCAAGGTTCCCTCCAACCCCGAGAACGAGGCCAAGAAGGCCGAGATCCGCGAGGACGTCAACGTCGAGCAGTTCTCCAGAGTGCTCCGACGGGCATGGGAAGAGACGGTATAGGTTGTTCGTATCGGCTGAGGATCGGAGGGGTTTTTGCACTTTCCCTTCAGTGGGACATGTCATGACGATTCATGATGCGGAAGGGAATGGCCAGCATGGGTAGCATGGAGGGGTATAAAAATCCAGGCGTTTAATAGGACATGTGATTAAAGTACAAACCAAAGGATCTATAAACATATAGAACTTTTGCGATTGTTGGATTCCCCATGCTTGATGTCTCGATATATCAAATGTGGACATTTGTATAAGTTGCGCTCTTTTGCTTTTTTGCGTCCCAAATCACGAATCATGAGCCCACCACCCATCACCTCTATACTTCTTTACACCTTTTTTGTTTTAGGGGGGAGTCCTTCTCGCCTACTTTTTCTTTGTTGTCAACTCCTCCCATTGCACGCCAGCCCATTCCTCGACGTATCCCGTCTTTGTCAGCTCAGTGCCCCTTGGCGAGCAGTCCTTCCCACACACGGCCACGATAATCGTTCCCCACTCCATGCCGTCCAAGCTCAGGTCATCACCCTCCAGCTCGAAGATGGCATTAGGCGTCATCTGGACCTCAAACACTCTCTGGGAGCCACAGTTGCTGCAGCGAGGAAGGGTGCCCTTAGTGATGGCCTCGCCAGCAGCATCCGTCTTGGAGTACAGCAGCGGGGTTCCGGCGAACTCATAACGGATGACCTGCTCCGGGTTCTGGGCCAGCCGGTCGGCAAACTTCTGGAAAGTGGCGTCCATGGCAGACTCGAAGGCCTCGCGGTCGAGGGCCGAGGGCTCAGCGGCGTCGGCATCCTCGAGGCGTGTGTTCTGGGGCACCTTGGCAGGTTTGGGATCGAGGGTCTCGAAGTCTGCGTCGGCGAGGTACAGCGTCGGGTAGGCTTCTGGCAGGGTCTCGGGCCAGGGCTCAGCCGGGGGAGGTGCGGCAGCGGGCGAGGGGCTGATGTTGAGCGACTGGGCGAAAGTCTTGGGGAGGGAGGTTGCTGTGGCTTCTTCGGTAGCAGCAGGTTTGGCGGCAGGTTGTGAGGAAAATGGGTTGGCCGCAGCGCCAGCGCTGAAGGGGTTGCTTGAGCTGCTCGTTGAGGAACTGAAAGGGTTGGCATTGGTCGAGAAAGGGTTTGCAGCGGCGCCTCCCGCACCCAGACCCTTTGCGCCAAAGAGCGCATCACCTAATCCAGGGCCGTTGTTTTTGGGCTTCTGTTCTTCTTCCTCCTTCTTGTCCTCCTTGGCCTCCTCCTTAGGTGCGACCTCCTTCCAGACCCTCACGCCCCGCAGAGCACGGATGCTGCCCTGCTTGCGCCGGCAGCTCGCGCGACGGCAGGAGAAGATGTATATGCGTCGATCATGTTCTGGGAACTTTTCAGGCAGTTCACCGTTGAGTTGTAGAAGCAGGACCATCATGTCCTTGCAGACCTTGCACCTGGCATATGCGGCGCTGGGGGGGGATTCGGGGTCCAGCCATTCCTATAGAGCACATGTCAATAATATCCCTGGAAAAAAAGAAGTCGTTTGGAGGGGTAAGTGCGCACAGGCTGGCCGCCTAGACGGCTGATGGTGTCTTCATGAGCATCTTTGGAAGCGTATCCCAAGAGCACGTTGGTCTCCTCAAATTCGCCTCCTTCTGAGGAATCGGAATCGTACGAAGCCATGGTGTTGGTGGCTTTGTATGTGTATAGGGCTGTACCAAACGATGGTGGGGTCAAGATTTTTTTTCCATGTTGACGTGAATGCGGGGCAGTCCCGCGATAAGAGAGCCTGGCAGGTGGTGGTACTGTAAGAGGGGGGAGGAGGGGTGCAGACAACTAAGACAGTGCTTTGACCTCATTCAATGCCTTGTTTCAAATCGACATTAGATCTTGTTCTAACACTCGCTTCTCTGCATATCACACTTAATATATACCCGTTCACATCATATTAGCCTTCCATTACAATGACTCGTGATAAATGTGTGCCGCCGAGACTGCTATTTTGTCAAAGACATCAACCACAACAATCCTGTCATCGCGAGAGGTATAGTTCCATGTTAAATTAAATATGTCTTTGAGATCGGTTTCAACCGTTTAACAGTGGCACGTTTTATTTTTATTGTATATACTTGATTCAATATTCTTGATGTGTAAATTATGGTTTTTTTTTATTCCCGGGCATTGACTTTACGATACACCCCCTGAAAGATTATCCTCTAGTGACATTTTCCAATTGGGCATCACAGAACTTGCCTGCTCAAAATATTAATTCAACGCCTGAAGATAAATGATACCAATAAGAATGAAATTCTATATCTAATTTATTTTATTATTTTTCTTCTATTTCTTTTTCCACTATGCAGTCAAGGAACGGCAGGAAAAGTAGAGGGGACAATCTTACAATGGTTGTACTGTGCTCATTCATGGCGTGAAGCTTAACTGAAATATAGCCTCCCATGTCTATACGCTAGCATGGAGGCCATGCCACAAACCAAAGACAATTTAGAAGGAAATAGTATTCCAAAAACGAATAATGACTTCATCTCTACTCGTAAACTAGTATTTATGTGCTGCTCAGGCAACACTAAGGTCTCAATCCAATAGTCATGATCAGAACACCAAGAAAATCAAATACAGGCCGACATGTCGTTTTGATTACCGCCCAAAATCTTTTGTCTACCGTTATTCTAACCTGGTATCAAACTACATTTCGGGGCCGTCCATGCCCGGGCCCGGACCGCCTGACCTGCCCATCTGTCGGGCCTTCAACAACTCATCACATAGGAGCAAGTTGGAGGCG
Source organism: Calonectria ilicicola (assembly GCA_020809705.1). Taxonomy (NCBI): domain Eukaryota; kingdom Fungi; phylum Ascomycota; class Sordariomycetes; order Hypocreales; family Nectriaceae; genus Calonectria; species Calonectria ilicicola. The sequence continues at coordinate 2,531,868 of CP085833.1, read as the reverse complement.
ATGCTGGCACTTGACGCAATGCAGTTGCGCAATACTCGGAACGAATCAAACACGCCCACAATCTCGGGGTCCACGGGGTCTCCTGTCTCAAGATCCAAGCCGACCACGTTTCCGTCGGCATACTCGTCTTGCAGTGCGGCGACTATAGTTGCATGTTAGTGTACTATTCGCAGTAGATAGGGTTTAGCAAGCCACTTACGAGCATCCTGAATGTCGAGACCAGCGTTGGCAGCCAGTGTCTTGGGAATAATGAGCAGGGCATCGGCGAAAGCCTCAACACCCCACTTGGCCTTGCCCTTGACGGACTTGCTAAAGGCATCACTCTTCAGGTGAGCAGCGCAGGCGATCTGGAAGGCACCGGCTCCGGGGACAACGCTCTGGTCAACAATTGTGTTGTAAACACTACGCAGACCGTCTCGCACAGCATCGGTAACCTGGGCAATGGTGTGCTGGTTGGGGCCCTTGATCATGAGCGTCACTGACTTGGGGTCCTTGACCTCCTCAACAAAGGTGTACTTCTCCTCGCCAAGAGTCTGCTCATACACAAGGCCGGCCCAGCCAAGAACATCCTCTGACAAATCCTCAACACTGTTCTGGGCAATACCGCCACAGATCAGCTGGAGTCGCTCCATGTTCCTTCGCTTGGCTCTTCGGAGGGCCAGGATACCATTCTTAGCAAGGACATCGAGGGACAGAGGGTCGATACCCTTCTGGTTGATGATGACAAAGTTCTTCTTTCCATCAGTACCGCAGAGCTCCTTCTTCAGCTCGACAATCTTCTTTAGCTTGGCGTCAACGAATCGTCGCTCACTCTCCACAAGCTTCTCACGCTGCTCAGCGCTTGAGTAGAAGAAGCTAGAGTTAATCTCCGTCTTCTCGTACTCCAAGCTGACATTCATGGTGAGGATGTAGCAGTTCTCGAGTCGCTTCGGCATGTCGGGGTGTCGGGCACCGTGATCCAGAGCGAGACCCTTGATCAACTTGGTGTCGGAGGCTGTTCGGTGCTGCATCTTCATAATCTCCACCATGTGCAAATCGGGCTTCTGGGGGGCCTGGTAGATGGCCAGAACGGCGTCGACAATGTCGGGGGTGAGTTTCTCGGCGAGGCTGGCGTTGAGCTTGGTGGCGAGGGAAGTTCTGGCAACGCTGCGAAGGAGCTCGGCGTCAATCTCCTTGGGGAGCTTGAAGGAGTCGAGGAACTAGGACGGTGAGATAGGGCCACAAACAAGCAGTGCAACAGAACTTACCTTAAGGGCCTCGACCTTGGCAAGCTCGAAGCCATCAGTAATGATTCGGGGGTGTAGTCCTTCAGAGATATGTCGGTCTGCCTGCTTCAGAAGCTCGCCCACCAGCATAACTACAGAAGTAGTTCCGTCACCGCAAATGTCATCCTGTGCAGTCGCTGCTCGGGCAATCATAACGGCGGTGGGGTTCTGAATCTGCATCTCTCGGAGGAGGACATTGCCGTCCTTAGTCAACTTGATCTAGTGGGGATGGTCAGTAAAGGGGCGGACAGAGGGGCAGCGACGAGGTGATGATACCTGTCCAGCGCCATCAACAAGCCTAAAGGAGGGAAAGTCAGCCAAATAACAACAAAATAGTATCTGCGGTACTCACATCTTGATGGTGCCTCGGGGGCCAAGGTTGGACTTGAGGACATCCTGCAAGCCCTCACCGGCACTGATGTTGACCTTCAGAGCTTCGCCCCTCCTCTACAAACCCAGGTCAGTTAGCAAGGCGGGCAACTTTTTTTTCGTGGGGCTGGAGACAAACGCACTCGGGACTCGGCTTTGGGGTTAAGAAGCTGTGCGGCCGACATTTTGCGATGTGCGAATGTCGGGTTGGGAGGAGATGTTGGGTTGGGGTGGAAGTAGGCGGGAAGTTGTTCGCGATTTCGTAATCCCACAAGCTCGCTCCAGCTGTGGGAGTAGTAGGCAATAGCGGGCTGGTGCTAGGCCTGGGACCTGGACATTTTTTCTGCCCCCCGCCATGGTGAAGGCGGTGGGCGCTATGTGGGCGGTGAGCGTGGCAGGCTGCCGCAAAACAGCTCGGTGAGCGTCCAATCAGGGGAAGTGGGTTCCATGACAATCCTTGACCTTCTCTCACCAATATCAACGACACACGACTAACATGACCACCAACTTTTTGTTATTGTTATTTAGTCAGTTCTGCTTTCATATCACCATGCTCCATATTTATTTTTCATAAACCATACACAAAATCTGCAATACATCACATCATCTTCTCAATGCAGGCTACCCATGTTTCCCTTCACTCTGGATCACTCTCCTTACATTCAGCCCTGTGATTTTTCCAATCCTTCTTCTGGCACTCCCCAGAGCAGTACTTAGCCTGCATACACCGCAGACATTTCTTCAATGCTCCTCCATCAGTCGCTGCAGTCTTGCCACACCTCTTGCAACGGTCTGGTGCAAGGGTAAGAGATCCCATCTGAGCGAACAAGCTCTTGTCAACAACCTCTTCCACAAAAGGGACGGCATACGTAGGGCTGATAGCCACTCTGACTGCATTTGGCCCAGCATTGTCCCACTCAGGAAGTGATACGAATTTGTCGGGAAGTTGACCGTTTCCGCAGGAGCAGAGGACTTGTTCGCCGTGTTCCAAACTGACCGGGATCGTAGCATTCTTCCTCTTGTACTCACAGGTGCTACGATGTGTCCAGGTACGACATCTCTCGGCCAATGAAGGGAGGACCTTCTTCCATAACGCCAACTCAGCGTCATTCACATTGAGGGTACAACACTCAAGGGTTCTGATGACCAACAAGAACGCCTCCATCTTGCCTGATTCGATAAGTCTTGTAGTGAATGGAATCACGGCTGCGTCAAGAACCACGGAAGCATTATCTCCATCCAGCCTTAAAGCGGATATAAAGATCAGCATGTGAATTCCCCCCTTTTGTGGATTGCTGATTGCAAACATGCCAGTTTGCCCGCCTTGAAGTCCAGAACTCAGCATGAACATTGTGAATAATGATTCTTTAAAGTTGACCCTCGGGTCCTCTGCGATCCCGGTGTCTTCGTTGGCCACATCCCGTAGCCGCTTCTCCCGAGAAGAAAACTGAAGAGATGTGAGCGAAGTAAGCCACCGCAATTTATCTTGGCTCGCGCCAAGGTTGATAATTGGCAGGGCATCAAGGTTGACATTTGGTGTATTGACAGTAAATGGCACTCCGGAAGGTGAGAGTCCAGAAGGAAAGATAAAATCAGTAAGGATTTCTGAAGTTCCTGTTTGAGCCACAGGCGCAATTACTTCGATGTAGCCTGTAGTACGAGCAACTCGAGATCGGATCCCAGTCTTTGTAACGGGTATAGGAAATCTCACAGGGCAAACAAGTTTACCGGATCCAAATACCACATCAACTACAAATGGATTCGTTTGCTGGAGCTCAATGGGAACTTTTTCTTTCAAAAGATTCTTGCCCTTAGTAGAAGTAATGTCAAGGCGAGCAGTGATGGTCCCAAGCTTGGACTCGGAAGCTCCAACCTCAGCCGTGATCTTGATAGTCTTATCGTCTTGACCCTTGCCCACAACGTCTGCAAGACTCTTTGACCCAGCACCGACCAGGGGATATCCTTTCTGGTCAGGCATATACTTCGATACGAAGACATTGCTACTGTCGGTCAAATTTGTCTCAAATACTACCAAGTCTATTCCCAGGATAGGGGCATAGAGCATTGCGCTCTGGGCGGAGGGCGGAACTGATAATCCAATGAGGGTGTTTTCAGGCTCAACTTGAAGTGCAGCCGTGGGCACGTAGAATGAGGCAACGAGTGAAGAGTTGCTTGACCATCCGTTTTCTGCTGGTTGAACTGATACTTCGAAATCCTCACACTGGGGATAACTAGTCGTTTTGACCTTTCCAAATGAGATATGAACATCTCCAAACATGTTATGCCACTGGGTTACGGAATTAGGTCCAGTCCTACAGGACCCAATCAGTCCTGGAGATGCTATCTTCTGCTTGAAGGAATCTCCAAACAAACGAGAAATTGACTTGCGAGGAATAACCACCGTGACAGCAAGGACCGGGGGAATCGATTCCCACTCGTTGAACATGCCAGTGTTGTTCGTATCTTTGAATCCAGACAGTAGCCATGCCTCAGTGCCAACACCCATGAGATGAAGCTGGGTGCCGAAGTCCTGCATTTGATTGACATTGAGCATCAGAGAGCGATCCTTAGTAATCGCATCAACAAGTTCAGCATGTAGAATTGGCCAATCAGTCTCTACTCGCTTGCTGATCAACTTCAGCAGCGCAGAAAGACTCCCTCGGTGAAAGTGAGGATAGGCATTCATTCTTGATGTATTAATTTTTGAGGGATCTTCGGTCTCGAACATGTTGCGAACGACTGGCATGAGGACCTTGGCAAGTTGCTTGGCATCGATATGGAGCTTGCTTCCGCCATTCGGATAGCCAGCAAAATCGCTATCACGCTTCCAGACTGACCTAACGCGAAACTGCGTCTCGTCACTTTCTTCAGAAACTCGACCCATGCCTTGCAAAAATATTTCGTCAACATGCGATTCGCATTTGGCATCAGTCCAGTACTGAACGGGGCTGAAGCCCAGCAAAAGCGAGACAGTGGGCACATGGCCACAGAGAATCTTCTCAAGAACCTCGTTTTCACGTCCTTCTTTCTTGATCAACAATTCCGTGTATAGAGCTGCCCATCGCTGGTCATTTAGCAAGGGACCTGCAGCCACGATGATGTTGATGGCCCCAAAATGATCGCTAAGGTTTGACGTGTCGATGATATCAAACGCCGTCGGGCCTGTGCTCCCCTTTCCATATTGGCTTTTGTCCAAGTTGAGACATCTGCTATCAAGGATTCTTCTATACATGTTGGCGCAAGTGGTCTTGGCAGCAGCACTTTGCTGGAGGGTGTGGCAAAATGCCAATGCATCAGATACCACGTAGCGAATGATAAGCTTCTTGCCAAAGACCTGTTTGAGCGCAGAAGCCCATTCGTTGAACTGAGTTTTGGCAGCAGTGGCAGCATTGAAATCTTGGGTGGTGTCTTCCGGTCTCAATGGAGATGAGTCCACGAGCGGAGCATACGCTGTTGCAAGATGGAAACCCAACACTGGGTCATTGCCATAATGTAATATGTCGGTATCCGAAAGGATACCCCCAAGAAGAGGGTTAGGGAACTGGGCATCGGCTGGCTTGGGTGTAACAGTGCCATCCTTCCAGTACTGGATGGATGCACTAGGCAATTCTTTCTGTGCCATCAAGGAGAGTGGAGCTGCCGAACGTAGGGCAGTAATGATGATGCCATCTTTACCAACCATTTGCTCGTGACATTTCTTAGAGGGAGAGACATTCTTCTCAAATTCCTTCAGGTAGCTCTCGGACGTGCACTTCTCAGCTGCGTCTTTGATGATTTCCCATATTTTTCTCACATCAGCGAGGGAATCAGAATCGCAAAACTTGATGGCACGTCCATAAATGTTAGCATTCCAATCCTCCAGGGATTCGGAAACGGAGATCAGCTTAGTCGTCCGCTCGAGAAGGGCATTCGCCGTCAGGCGATTGACAAACAAATGATAGTAAGAATCCCACAGATCATATTTCCCAAGCTTCTCATCTCCATCTAGGAGGAATGAAAGCAAAATGACATTGCGGGCTGGAAAGGTTAGTACAGTGCGCAGCCAGTCAGCCCCGCGGTAGCAAACTCACCGATGATTCTTTCATTGATATCACAACAGGTAATGTCAAGCTTTCTCTGGGCTGCCAGGCGGTTAGCATCACTATTAAGCATCCATAAGAATTGTTTTACATACGTAGGCCTTTGTCAGAATACGCAGTGTAAAGAATATTTCGCAGGTCGCCGCACCCCAGCGACAGCACAGTCGCGTCTTGGCCATGAGGCAGAGACCTGGTCAGACTGGTTGCGGGGGTATTGCCTGCGGCGTAGAGCCAGGAAAGGCGGTTTGCAACAGTCGGCACCAGCATGTTCAATGCTCAAAAATAGACCATGCGCTGGGATTTGAAGATGATAAATTCCCAATGGGAATTAAGATACCAGAAGCTTGAGATGGTCGGCCTAGTGAACGGGAGGTTGAAGTGGCCAGGTTAGGCTCAGCAATTGCGGGGCACTAAATAATGCAGTGCCCCTCCACTCACTGCAACCCATAAACAAACAACTGATCGGAACCTGGTTACCCCGTCACAAAATATATTGTTTTCAAGCAGCACGGGCCTGGAGGAGTTCGCAGAGCTTTGATCATAGCTTTTATGTAAATATGGCCCATAATTCCTCACATATAGTGATCAGACCGAGGGGTAGCTGATCCTCCCCACCCTACATACAAACAGCACGGTATTTGTTTCACACACCAGCTCTTGCAGAGGGGAATGTCAGCAGAACATTACCTCATGAAAACATAAAAAAAGGATTTACTGCATGCAGGAAATACAAAGCAAGTAGTCTGTATAGAGCGGAGTGATTAAGATGGAAAGGGACGATATGAGCCAAGGCAGTACCTACGAGCTTTTATGCCAAAACACACATGCACTACATGAAACGCGGACTAGATCACTTCGTGGTCGAAGAGCATACACATGTTAAGACTATCACGGACAATATTGAAAAGACTTATTCATCATGGTCAATCAAGTTCCCCATTGGATTTTCTACCCAAAAAAGCAAAGCCCATTGCAACTCAAGTGGCCTGAAAATAAGAGGACACAGTCGTCTGTCAGACCACCTTGACTTTGCTTTCTATAATAAACCGATTCGCCCTCCCCATTTACCCCTTCCAACCAAGTTTACCCAGATGATGAGACCCCCAGAAATAATACCCCAAATCCTCCTATTGTACAAGGCCGACCTGTTGAAGAAAATGAACCGATCCCAAAAACAGATAATCTTTTTCTCTCTCTCCAGATGGCGGTTCTGATTACAGCCAAGGCTTTCCCCCGAAAAAATGGGAAAGAAGAACGCCAGAAATGAACATTGGTAAAATCAAGGACATGAGCTTCGTAAAGATCCGCGTCGTTAAAGATCCGGCTCCCGAGCTGCCTTTTATAGTAAAAGGACCATGAAATAGAACAGTCAAAACACATTGAGCGTGGCTCCGCCTGAGCACACTATATTAAAGTACCTCGAGGTGATATATATGGCAGTAAAAAATTAGCGGAAAACTTTTTTTTTTGTTTGGATGTGACAGGATGAGGGATGCAACACTTTGAGGAATTAGGTGCTGCCGAAGAAGACGTCATCATTGTTCGAGAACATGCCAACGGCATTATCGAATTCTTCGTCGAATTTGCTCATCATAAGCATGCTAGGATCGCGGTCTAGCTGGACTAGGCCTTCGTCATTTGTGAATTGGAGCAGCATGTCATCATCGGGGTCGCTCATGCCAAGAGGTAGAGCTCCAGTCATGCTAGTCGAGGTTATAATCGCGCTAGTGCCAGAGAGAGAGCTCAGGTCGTCTGTACCGATCGACGCGTTAGGATCCACATCAAAGAACTGAGTAGGAGGTGGTGAGGATGACTGGGAGAGCTCGGGAGGTGTGTTGTACTGGCTGGCCGCGCTCTTAGCGGGGCTTGTAGCATTCACAGGTGTTCCATCCATGATAGCCTCGGGGGAGACGTAGGAGTGAGCGCTGACTGCAGAGGGCGACGAGGTCATGTCATTGACAACATGACTAACAACGGCTCCCATTGGTGCAGATGACACTGATGACATGTGCTGAGTCTGAGGCGGGATTGCAATGTCCATCATATCATCGAGCATGTTGTAGTCGTTATCAGGCGAGTTGACGGCGGAGCTGTCAGAGTAGCCAGAAAAGGATGACATGGAGCTGATCGACATGTTCTTCTTGCGGGTTCGCGAAGACTTCTCCATGCGAGTTTCCATATCGGGGCGGTTCTTCTTCGGGCGGCCGCGCTTGACGACCTTGCGAACAATGCCATCAAAAGCACCAATGCACATACCTCGTTGCCTGTGCCTGGTGAGAGCATCGTGACGAGCAAAGCTGTTTCCACATTCACAGGGGTAAGGCTTGATTCCAGTGTGGATCTTGGCGTGTCTCTTGAGGTCGTGTTGACGGACAAAGCACTTCTGGCAAGTAGGGCATTGGTACTGGCGATCGTTGAGATGAGTCTGAACGTGTGACTTGATATTCTCCTTGCGACCAAACTTCTTGCCACAGTCTTCGTATAGGCAGACCCACTTGCCATCTGAGGCATCGGGGCCACGAATGTACTGGGAGATTTCCTCGATAGTTACGCCGGTCTCGGTCTTGGTTTCCTCAATGTTGATGTCAGCAATGCTAGCAGCACTGGCAATGCTGGCCATGGACTCAGCGCGACGGTGAGGCGATTCACGACGGGATGAAGCGGTCTGGGGAGCGGCAGCAAGGCTTTGAGCAGTCAAGGGATATGGCTGAATATACTGGGCCATCTGAGGATTCTCAGCCTGCTGAGCCAGCTGCTGGTTCATCTCAAAGCTGTTCTCGATCTTCATGAACTCGTTGTTAAAGTTGTTCATGCTCATGTAGTCGGGAGTGTGGAGAGGCACGTTGCTGAAGTTGTCTACTTCAGGCATTGGGTTTGACTTGGGAGGGCTAGGAACAACGGCTGGTTGTTGCTGCTCAGACTGCTTTTGCATGTCCTGGAAAATGTTCTGGGCTCGGCGGTTGCCACCACGATTTCTCACAGGCTTGATGGTCTCTTCCATAGACTCATCATAGCCGTCTTGAAATCTGCTTGGGACAGGCTCATTCTTTGCCAGTCGGTCTTGGGGGGTTTCCATTGGTGTAGGGGGGTAGAATCCTGGGGCTGCGGGACCGTGTTAGTCAATCGCCAGTTAACGGGTGTTCATTCTGAAGGCCATCTCTTACTGTGTGAATTTGCGCTGGGAGGAGTTGCGGGTCTGGGGAGTCCATCGACTCCAAGGTTCTCAAACTTGCTGACCCGGTCCATAATACCGTTGCTAATTCTCCGCGATGTCCTCCGGGTGCTGGATGTGTCTCCCTCGGAGACCCATCCCTGGGCGGAGGCGCTATCTGGGAAGTTTACAAAAGTGGGAGTTGAAAGTGCACTGTCAGTGTTAAAGATATCAAAATCCTTACCTCCCGACATGTTTTCCCCGTAGGCTGCTTGGCCCTTGGCCATCATGACATTCATTTCACCGCTGTAAGGGCCAAAAGGCAAGCTGGCAGGGTCAAAGCAAGACGGATCAAACCGTTGTGTCTGGGGAGTGCCATGGGGAGACATCAAGTAGTTCTCGCTACCGCTCTGCGCCATGGCGACATAGGGATGCGAATGGGGGCCCGGGCGTGCTTGAATGCGTTGCTGCTGCGCTTCTCGCAGAACGTTATGCTGCGAATTGTTTGCTAATCCTGTATTGTTAGTAGTCGCACTTACCATTAGATTCTGCCGTGCTGTCGGTGATGCCGAATTGTGTTGTCGTCGAATGTCGAGGCTGAGACCGCGGCGATGGCCAGCGGCTTGTCGTTGTGTCGTGTTGGGCAGATTGGGGATCTTCACTCCTTCAAAGCCAGTCGGCGTCGAGTTTTGACGCCGATGCTGCCTCTGTCGGGCATGAAGTCCATTTGGATTGGACAGCATATTTATTGTCGCAAGGGAGTCCGGAAGGGAATTGTCGTCGGTCGATTGGTTGTCGATATAGGAACCTGTTGGTCCGAAACTGCGACGCGCCGCGCTATCAGCGTCTTGCGATTCCAGCAGAAAGCTCCCCTTTCTTTGGTGCCTGTCGCGATCCTGCTCACCTCACGCAGCGCAAGCACAGAGCGCCGGGCTAGTAGATGGATTTGGTCGTGCTCAGTCGCAGGCGACTTTGCAAATAGTGGATGAAGTTGGACACGCCTTGTTCAGGCGATAGATGGCTTTAGGAACGCTCGCCTCGCTGAGGTGCTCTCCCCGAAGATGGGATGGGATATGTAAGCTGTCCTTCAGATGTGGATTTGATGCTCAAGGAAGCGATAGAGACCAGGAAGAGTGGGTTCAAAGCCAGGCTCACGACGAGCTGTGGGCGGCGGCCTGGTGTAATGGCTGCTGGCCGTTGTTGACATCGTCGCCAGGGCAACCCAAAAGCTCTCCGTCCAGGAGCCCTGCATCGCACCACCGCGTCACCAGGGGCGGCTAACGAGACCAAATCTAAGACACGGCCGAAAACCAATTGCTCATCATTTGCTCTGATTTTCTTTTTCCACCTGCTGCGGCGGCTGGCAACTCGACCCATGTACGGTCGCAATTACCGATTGCCTCCCTTTGCTGCCATAGTCCGTCTCGCGGCTCCAGTCTGGCCATGCTCCCTCGACTCGACTGAGGTCTTCATCTCATGGCGTCTCTAATGAAATTGCTTCTCGGTTAATTTTATTGAAGCGCTCCCATGAGCCAAGCGCTTACTGAGGCTGCCCCGCGACCGAGTAGAATTCCAGTGCTGCCTATGAATGAAGCGCCCACTATTAGCAGCGACCCATCCGAGCACCTGATACGGTGACGTCCTGGTTTCAGAAACCCGCAGCGCCCTCGGACGTCTGAGCTATCCTCAGAGCGGCGGCCGGGGAATATCTTCATGCCAGGCATACTGACGGGCAGGTCTGCAGGTGAGCTGGGTCAAGGCCCGTGGGATGGTGCTACTCTCTTCTCAGATAGATTGATGAGCCGTTGTGCGCTGGAGGCTGCTGGCGCCTTTAGACGTTGGGAGCAACATGTGCCACCGCCACGTTGGTCGGACATTTTACGAGTTGATCTACTTCGGGGATCGGTGCTCAGGTTATGCCGTGTCAGTGCAGCATAGTACATGTTCATTAGCATAACGGATTATGTATCAACCATGTACCAAATGTGGGAGAATAGTTCAGACGACAAGGATAGCTCAAAAGAGGCGTTCTTTAGGACGACGGCACAGACGACCCATGGGACCTAGCATGGCCCAACCCAGGCCTGCTAACCATCCTCGGAAGGAAAAAATCTTTAGGCCATTCTGAGCGTGGGACATAAAAGCTTGGTCCTGACGAGCATCAACAGTTCCTAGGCGATCAATGTCTGACTGTGAGGCTTCCGTCCCAGCCCTGGAAACGGGTGTCATGATGTTGGATCGGCAACCTTGTGTAAACAAGAAGCTGACTGCATGCGGCTACCCTATAGGTGAGGCAACGGGCACCTTGCTTGCGCATACAAACACACCATAACACCCGAGATGAAAATTCATTGGATGGGGGTTATATGCCATTGCGCATATTGCACACCATCAATGGCAAGTTGTGTTGTGCCTCTGACGTGTTCGTGATCTTCCCCGGCAATTAAATACTACTAATATCGTTCGCGGAGTTTTGGCTTTTTATGCAGCCCAGACTAGCTGGTCCCGAGGCTCCGGCTACTGATCAATAATTTTGGGCGCTCGGTTGCATTGGATCGTCTCGCCTCGGCATGGTCACAAATGATTAGAAACGAAATACGGGGCGATCCCATGTGGTACATTTAGAGAAGGGACATTGAAAAGCCAGATGAGGGATTCGCAAGACGCTCATCTTGCGGTATAGATAAAAATGCTGCGCCGTGGCAAACTCGCAAGCAGACACGTGAGAGCGGATGGCACCGCCTGTAATAGGTTGACAGTGAGGTCAGTCGGGTGAAGCCGTAGGTACAGAGCCAGTCTGGGCCTAGCCCCTCAGGTACCACACCAAAATGAGCCAAGGCCCCAAAATCAGTCACCGCGACAACGTCCTAAGCAAAAGTGTCAGGGAGACCCAGGTCACCATCCACATCCTGACCGACCATTTTGACATCACCCCATTTCGCACGCCCAGGATTCAACTCAGCCGCTGCGATTGGCTGTTGGGTGCCTCTCTTATTCTGCAGTCCCTCCTCCATATGCTGCACCTTGTGTAAAATCGCCTTTTTGCCCCTCGGTGCCAATCGTCGTTCGTCACATCTTTTCTTGACCGAACCATCCCACCTTCAGCCGCCATGTCCGGCAACACTCTCAGAGGCACGCCCACTCGTCAGGGCCGTGGTGCCGCTCCCTTCGGCAACAGCCCTGGCGGCGGAGGAGGCGGCGGCGCTTCTAACATTCCTCGTCCTGTTCTTGAGCAGCATATGCCCCAGCAGACCGAGGCCAGCTCTTCCGTCAGTGCGAGTCGCCAGAAGCAATCCAAACGAGATGAGGTCCGTTATCCACTATGCGACGGTCTTGCGCTGAAAAGACCCCTCGATCGTCTTTACTATGCCGTGTCGAACTATGTGTTGACCAATACTCGTCCAGGCCATCCGACGAAAACTCGAAAACGACCTCTCCAAGAAGAAACACCTCACGAGTCGAGCTCGCCACACCCGAAAAGCCCCTCCTGGCACGGTCCTCGCCCTCAAACCCAGCCCCGCTCTCCAGATCAAGCCCGCAACCACCGTCTCTGAGGCGGCCCAGTTGATGGCCGCCAAGCGGGAGGATTGCGTTCTTGTTACCGACGACGATGACCGAATCGCTGGTATTTTCACTGCCAAGGATCTTGCTTTCCGTGTTGTGGGCACCGGAGCCAAGGCCGCCAATGTCACAATTGCCGAAATCATGACCAAGAACCCACTTTGCGCCCGTACAGACACCAGTGCTACTGATGCTCTTGATTTGATGGTGCGAAAGGGTTTCCGACATCTGCCAGTTATGGACGAGAACCAGGATATTGTTGGTATTCTGGATATCACCAAGTGTTTTTATGATGCAATGGAGAAACTCGAGCGTGCCTACTCCTCGTCCCGAAAATTGTACGATGCGCTCGAAGGTGTTCAATCTGAATTGGGTTCTACTCAGCCTCAGCAGATTATTCAGTATGTCGAGGCTCTACGTTCCAAGATGTCTGGCCCCACCTTGGAGACGGTTCTTAACGGAATCCCGCCCACCACTGTCAGTGTGAGGACCTCAGTTAAGGAGGCCGCGGCGCTCATGAAGGAGAACCGCACTACTGCCGTGCTCGTTCAGGACCAGGGCGCCATTACTGGTATTTTCACCAGCAAGGATGTTGTCCTCCGAGTTATCGCCCCCGGTCTTGACCCATCCAATTGCAGTGTCGTGCGTGTCATGACCCCTCACCCTGATTTTGCTCCTATGGATATGACCCTCCAGGCCGCTCTGCGCAAGATGCACGGTATGTACCCTCAACTGTGATTTATATATGTGTGTGTTTTCGAATTATCTAATCGAACTCTGTAGATGGTCACTACCTCAACCTTCCTGTCATGAACGATGGCGGCGAGATTGTTGGCATGGTTGATGTTCTCAAGCTCACCTATGCTACTCTGGAGCAAATCAATACCATGTCCAGCACCACTGACGAGGGCCCTGCCTGGAACAAGTTTTGGCTTTCCCTGGACAACGAGTCCGAGTCTATGATGTCTGGAGAAGGAGGTAGTGCTATGCACCATACACACATGGGCTCACGTCTTACTTCTCCAGATGTGACTCGTGATCGTCTTGGTGATAGCCTTGCCCCTGGAGACTCTGCCTCCCACGTTGGTATCGAGTCCCCCCCTCGATCATTGCTTCCAGATGGCCACGAAACTCGGTTGCCCGAGGAGATTCCGTTCTCTTTCAAGTTCAAGGCTCCTTCCGGCAGAGTACACCGTGTCAAGGTGATTGCTGCTGAGGGAATGGAAGTTTTTGTCTCAGCCGTTGCTGTCAAGCTTGGCAGCGAGGCTGAGAGCATTGGTGGAACCCCCGAGGTCGAGGACGGCTCAATCACTGGACCCGGATTCGCCCTGAGCTACATGGATGATGAAGGTGACACTGTTTCCATCACCACCAACCAAGATTTGGTTGAAGCTGTTTTGCTTGCTCGTCACTGCCATCACGAGAAGGTCGACCTCTACGTTCATGATCCCGAAAAGCCTCCTGTCCAAGCTACCACTGAGATTGCCCTCCCAACCCCCGCATCGACTGGTTCTGGTCTTCGCGAGAGACGCAAGTGGTGGCCAGAAGAGGATGAGGAAGACGAGGATGACGAGGATGAAGACGACGAGGAAGAAGTGGCATCAACCGTGCGAAGGCCCCGACGGGCTCGACCGGCCCCTTCCCTCCCCGAGCAGGTCATTGCTGGCGTTCCAAACGAACTTCTTCTGCCTGGTGCCATCGTCACATTGGCCGTGGTAATTGTTGGTGTCTTTACTATTTCGAGGATTACCAGCCGATAAAGGAACACCCAAAGTGAACCTATCCTTGTTAACGACTTGATGAAAGACGGCAGTACCTGGAGATTGTAGATATGTAGAAAATTTTTTGTCTCTAGAGATTACCCTTGCAAGCCTTAATCGCATTAAAATTTTCTATGTGCTTTTCTTATTTAGAAGATACTCCAAATCACTACTTTCCTTTTGCTTGTTTCAATCAATTGAATTGAACCCTTTGTGTGTGCTTGACGTGGGTTGAGTGGTTGGTTGTTGACCGGCGCCGGAAAATCTTGTGCTCCGAGGCTATTCCGATGGCCAAAATTTGGTAATGGTGGAACGAGTATCAAGACCACCGAGTAACCGCAAAAGCATTCACCATGGTACTGAGGAACGCGGCCGTGCGGTTTGGTAAGTCAATTGGAACCACCTGTTAATAATATGAGTACTCATGCACTCAGGCCGCCGCACATTGGCGTCTCCCGTCTCTAGGACATCTCTTCGACAGCTTTCCACCGAAGTCAGCACCCAAACCCCGACCGAGACGCAGTCCCAATCGTCCTGGCCTGCGTCTCAGGCTCCGACCGCACCAGCAAAGATTGTTTCTGCATCGAGGAAGAAGCAGAGAATTGTGCAGGATACCATTCTTTCTCTTGGAACCGACTCGGCGCACGAGCACAAGGGCAAGGCTTGGACCACAAAGCACAAGACTGCCAATTCCACAGCTGCCACCCCCGCCCAGCAGTACACCGAATTCCGACGTATTCAGAACACAACCAGAAGCCTTGGTTCCCGTGTTGAGCGCCAATATGTTCCCACCGAGCTTATAAGCAACCCCCCCGGACCCGAAGATGTTACGCTTGAGCTTCTGATGGCTTCGCAAACCCATATGGGCCACAGCACCTCCCTCTGGAACCCAGCAAACTCACGATACATTTATGGCGTGCGTGAAGGTATTCATATAATCTCTCTTGAGACGACAGCAGCACACTTGCGACGTGCGGCTCGTGTGGTAGAGGAGGTTGCATACCGTGGTGGCTTGATTCTCTTCGTGGGAACCCGAAAGGGTCAGATGGAAATTGTGACCAAGGCTGCTGAGATGGCTGGAGCTTGTCACCTTTTCACAAAGTGGACTCCTGGAGGCATTACCAACCGAGATGTGATTCTAAAGATGCATGGCACCCGCGTAGTGGACCAGAACGATGAGGAACTCCCTGGCTTCGACAAGTACAAGGGCTCTGCTCGACCTCTGCTGCCTGACTTGGTTGTCTGCCTGAACCCTCTGGAAAACTACACTCTGCTCTATGAGTGTGGTTTGAAAACCATCCCGACTATTGGCGTGGTTGATACAAATGTGGATCCATCGTGGGTAACTTACACCATCCCCGCCAACGATGACAGGTATGTTTATGTGCAGTGATTTGTTTCTGATTCGAAATACTAACGTTTCATAAGTCTCCGAGCCATGGCAGTTGTTGCTGGCGTTTTGGGACGAGCTGGCGAGGCTGGTCAGAAGCGCAGACTCGCAGATTCTGCCAAGGGCCAAGTTACTTGGAGCAACCCTGAAGATATTTCTCATCACATGAGAAAGGAGACCAAGGCAGCCATTGAGGAGCGAAAGGCTGTAATGGGCCGAATTCAACAGAATATTGAGGGATTCACCGAAGAAGAACAGAAGATCCTTCGTACGCAATTTTACGGCGAGGAACTAGAAGTCACAGAGGAGGATATGCTGGGCATGTTGGGTGAGGCTGCCGTGGACGCTCCCAAGGAAAAATCGAGCTCGGGAACTCCTTCATTGAAAAACATTGAGGAGCAGCTGGCCGGACTCCAGACCAAGGCTACTGAGCTTGAGGCGGAAATTGCGTCAAGCAACAAGTCGTCAGCCTCGGCCTCGGCCATTCTTGAGACGAGCTCCCAGCTATCAAGCATTGAGGAGCAGTTGTCTGCTACAAAAGCAAAGGCTGCTGAGATCGAAGCGGAACTTAAGCCCCTCAGCAAAAAATCAGAGTAAAGCGGAGGAGCTCTTGTTGTACAATAAGGCTATGTATAATAACCCCCATGCATGTAGAGACGCAGACGATGTGAATTGTACGTTTTGATGTCACACTGAGATAAAAGGAAGCGGATAAACTATGACTCCCCCCACAGTTGCCTTGTCTTGTCTTGGTCCTTGCCTCGGGAACAAGGCGGATTTGCCCCGCACTCTTATGTAAAGCAAAAGCGGCCTGGAAACTTCGTCGCTGCGCATTTCCCCTCACCAAGTAGAACTGCTCACGACCGAACTTTTCAGCACAGCTCCATACATCCCATCACAGCGCTACAGAGCATAGCACGGCACCTCAGCACGCGGCACCATAGGCCAAAGACAGACCCTGGTCGCCTCGACTGGCCCCGTTTTTTTCCTTTTTGTGCTGCAAAAAAATCACCCCCAAAATCGTGGCGAGTGCGAATTGTTGTGTCTGTTGGTCCATCTCCCACCTTTGTGGTTTGGCCATAGTTAGAGCTCCGGTATGCCCTATCTCGTCATCCCAACGCCTCATAGTTCCTTTTTGTATGGAGGGAGCCAGCAACCATAATTCCTGGCAATTTCCCTTCTGGCTGCAACGCCAACACTTGGCATGCTGTTCATCATCGTTTTGCTTCACCATTCCCTCCAATGTAGAGACATGCACGCTCTCGTCTCGGCCGGCATCGGCCTGGTGCAAAGGGCTTGGGGTTGACGGGGGAGAGAGAGAGACGTGGGCTCTAATATGATATGATATGCTTGACATGCGACCTCTTGACTAACTCGGCATGGGCGATTAGATATTTCAGCCTCATACCTGAGCTCAGACCCCCCCAGATATATTGTTGGTGAAGCAAGAGAAACACGAGCCAACATGCCGGCCCTTCTGGACGATCCGGCGAGCCCCACTATCTACCGAGTCTCGGGCCAACCTCCGTACCCGGACCCAAGCAATCCCGGGTTCCCGGCCGAGATCGTGCCGAAGCAGGTGACGCTCCGGGACCGACAAACCGTCGCCACGATTGTGCCTTTTGCGTCCCCGCACCGGGTACCGCCCTCTCTCCTTGCCTACCTATGTGATCAGCTAAACAAGGAGATTGAGGGTGGAGACACTTACCCCATGATGGACCAATTCCCTGTTGACGACTTTGGTGCTTACTGGTTCCAGAACTTTGGCGCCATCATGTTCCTCGGCACCATTGAGCGTCCAGAGGATGTTGTCGAGGGCAAGGACTGGTCGAAGGAGTGCTTGGGAAGCTTTTATATCAAGCCCAACTACCCCGGCCGCAGCAGTCACGTCTCCAACGCCGGCTTCATCGTCACCGGCGCCTCTCGTAACCGCGGTGTGGGCCGCCTCATGGGTGAGACGTATCTCGACTGGGCCCCGCGCCTCGGCTACACCTACTCCGTCTTCAACCTCGTGTATGAGACTAACGTGGCCTCGTGCCGCCTCTGGGACGGCCTCGGCTTCAAGCGCATCGGGCGTGTAAAGGGCTGCGGCAACCTCAAGAGCCACCCCGGCCAGTTGATTGACGCCATCATCTACGGCCGTGACTTGGCCCCGCGCGAAAGCGACGAACTCGTGAGTGAAGAGCGTTTCGACAAGATCAAGTTCTACCTCAAGTACGGCGAGTACCCGAACGGCGCTGACCGGGCCGAGAAAAGCAGGCTCCGCAGCGCGGCGACGCACTATAAGCTGCTCGACGGCGACAAGCTCATGCTCAAAGATAAGGAGGTCATCTCAGACCCAGCCCGCCAGTTCGACATTGCCCGCCGCGTCCATGTCCAGCAGCACGGCGGCATCAACAAAACGACAGCCACCATTGCAGAAAAGTATCACTGGAGCCGTATCAAGGAGACGGTGAG
Source organism: Calonectria ilicicola (assembly GCA_020809705.1). Classification (NCBI taxonomy): domain Eukaryota; kingdom Fungi; phylum Ascomycota; class Sordariomycetes; order Hypocreales; family Nectriaceae; genus Calonectria; species Calonectria ilicicola. The sequence goes on along the minus strand of CP085833.1, from coordinate 2,513,836 downwards.
CGATGTCATCCGCAGCTGCGTTGAGTGTAAAGAATTGGGGAAGACGCCCAACCCGGGGGGAGCGAGAAAGGGCACCGCAACTACCGCAGCCGCTGCTATCGCCACCTCTGTGAACAACAGCACCGGGGGCTGTAGTCCGGTATTAGGTGGAGATGGAGGAGTCACGCATGATCATCCGTCTTCACCTTCAGGTGCGGCAGGACGGGTGCTGGCTTTGCAGAACCACAACATGATGCCGACGCTCACACAAGCCGGTCCACCGCCGAACCCAAGCCCCTTTGCCAACCCAGCTGACATTTCTCTCATCCCTCACCCGCACAGTCTCCAAAGCACATCTCTCGACGAAGCTCTCCACGCGCACCCGCATCACCAACCACAGTCACCTCACCACCAACATCATCAGCACCCCCACCACAGCCCAATGCTCCAGGACCATCCCAGCGCGCACCATCATCACCACCACCATCATCACCACTCAGCCGCCTCCGTCTACCAACCCATTGACCCGCAAATCATCAACCAATCCTCGCCTCACGACCTCCCACCCTTTGACCAGTACCACTCGCCTGCCGACTTCCAAGCGCTGCTAAACGCCACCGAAGACGTTGTCGACACGGGCGAGTCCGATGCTGTGGACCGTGATTTGGAAATGCTGATAGAGCATCAAGAGGATGACGATGTGGACGTAGATGTGGACGGCGCCGTCACGGTGGGCGGAATGGGCATGCAACAGAACCAGGTGTTGGATGGCAAGGACAGAGCGCTATACGATGTGGGCTTTGGGGCGCCAGGTGGCCCATGAACTTGACGAGCTTATGAACTTGTTTTGTTTTTTTCTTTCTCGACTTGAATTGGCATTGCAGCGAAGCGGGCATTTTTGTTTGGGAACCATCTATTTTCTATGAGCATGAGTTAGTCTCCGGAATTTGAACAAAGATTGAACATGTCCTTTTCTATCCAACACAGGGCGCGAACAGCACGATATTTCCATAATCTCAACAGCTAGGGTACACTCTAATGTCGTATGCAAAAAAGACGGAGGTCATTCAAGTTTTTCTAGAGGTCAGGTAAGTCTAGGTATCATCAGACAGATTCCTCCAAACCCCCACCCAGGACACCGTATCCCTTTATTATCTCGGGTTTCACTAGTTTTGCTTCTCCCATTCCCTTTTTAACTTATTTACCTCCGCGGCATACCACGTCCACGTCCCCTGAGCGCTCTCTGGGCAGCACCTGGGGGTAGAGCCTGACCGGGACCTTGGGGTGCCTGGCTCTCCTCGTTGCGGATGGTCTCGTCAACACCAAGAATGAGACAGCTGGCCTCGGTGGCTGCCTGGAGGGCGTTGATCTTGATGAGAGCGGGCTCCCAGACGAAGCGCTCCATCATGTCGGTGACTCCCTCATTTTGGAAGTCAACGCCAGCCCATGTAGAGCCCTTGCGGTGCTCCACACGAAGCTTGTTGAGGATGTCGGTGGCGTCGAAACCGGCATTGTCGCACAGCTGGCGAGGGATAATCTCAAGAGCCTTAGCGAAGGACTTGATGATAGCCTGCTGCTTGTGAGAAATGTTCTTGTCCGCAAAGCGGTGTAGGTAAGCCGAAATCTCCATCTCGACGGCACCACCACCACCAACGATGGTGCGGTTCTTGATTGCACGCTTGACAATCATGATGGCATCGTGTAGAGATCGCTCTACCTCAGCAATAAATTGCTCGGCACCACCACGGAGGACCAGCGTGCAGGTCTTGGCCTCTGGGCAGTCCTCGAAGAAGTTGAATCGCTCGCCACCGATCTGGCGCTCCTCGAACTTGCCACATGTTCCCAGGTGTTCAGCCAGGATATCCGAGCATGTGGACTGCACCACGGCACCAGTAGCCTGCACCACACGCTCCATATCCTCAGAAGCAACACGGCCCGCACAGAAGATGTCTCGGTCGGCAAAGTACTGGGTGGCCAAATCACCGATGGGAAGCTTGCTCAGCACCACCTTGGCGCCCGTTGCGTGGATGGCCTCGAGCTTCTTGTAGATGATCTGCCACTCAGCATCGACGATGGCCTGGTACTCCGAAACCTGCTCGACACGGACTTCGGCGTTGTCCTTCTCGGCCTTTAACTCCAGCTCGACGTTGAGGCACACGATCTTAGGCTTCTCGAACTTCTTGGGCTGCTGCTCGAAACCGGCGTAGGAAAACGTCTTCTTGAAGGCGACACCGTTGATGAAGAGGGAGTCGGTAAGTGAGCCACCGGGAATCTTCTTGATACCAATCAACTTCTCGTCGAGGTCGTCCTGGTCGAGTGATAGCACGGCATCAACCACCACTAGAATACTGTATTAGTTGTATGTCTTGCTGTAGCAGGTGGTTCACATACTCTTTGTGAAAAAGGGAGTGTTGCGCTTGATAAGCTTGCTGGTCATGGCAGTGGAAGCCAGCTTGGAAAGAGTGTCACGGTGGTTGCCCTCATCAGTGCTGATGGCAATCTCCTTGATCTTGTTCACGGCCAACTGAGAGGCTCTTCGGAGGCCCTTGATGATGATCTGGGAGCTTACGCCCTGCTCAACATGCTCTTTGACCTCCTTGAGAATCTCACCGGCAAGAACAACGACGGAGGTGGTTCCGTCACCGACTTCGGCGTCTTGTGATCGGGCGATATCGACGAGGATTCGGGCGGCGGGGTGGACAATGTCGAGAAGCTGAATATGTTAGTTTTGAACGGTGTTGTACAGCTATGGTGTATAATAGCTGAAAGGATTCATGTATGTATGCGAACCTTCATGACGGTGGCGCCGTCGTTGGTAATGGTCTGCCTGCCATTCTCATCCACCATCAACAGGTCGCCACCATAGGGACCAAGAGTCGACTTGATAGTGGCCTGGACAGCGAGACAGGCGTTAATGTTGGAGACGATCTGACCTTTTCCCTGGGAAGTATCGGTGCCTGCAAAAGAGATTGAATCGTGTCAGCTCAAGGTGCCGCGGTGTTTCGTGGGAGTTGTCCCATCTCCAACTTCATTTTCCCCTGGATTCAACATCCACACACAAGGCGGGCAGGTGGGCGGTGGGGTAAAACGGACCTTCCTTGAGGACGATGATCGTCGGCGTTTGGCCTCCGAACGACATTTTGGACGGGAATCCGGCAGCTGAGCTTCTCGATCTACCGGGGAAGTTTTTTCGGAGTTGATCTCTTGTCGGAGGGTTGGAGGGGGAAAAGCGGGTGTTGTCGTCGGGTCAAGTGGGAGAGCTGCGTCGAAGCTTCCAAAAAAATGTGGCAGCCTTCTTTCCTCATCATGTTCCTTGCCCCAGTTGTGCACGGACCAGGTCCCCTCCTTCCAACACTGTCGGTGACGGTCGGTCAGGATTTAGGCCCAGGGGTTACCACAACCGGTATTACCAATTCAACATCAGCTGCAAATTAGATGAAAAAAAAAAAAGAAAAGAAAAGAAAGCACCAAAGAAATAACCACTCAGCCGAAATTATGAAAGAGAAATGAACCGCGAACAAGCCTTCATTATAATATGCTCCACCTTTGATGGGAAATCCAGCTTGGCCTTAACATGCCTGATCCCGCAGCACCAATGCAGCCCGTCTTCAACGATTCCCTGCAAACGCTACGCTGAAACACGATGTGAAGTAGCATCGGATTTTCCAAAATCATAGGTCTAGAAAGCCTTGATTGGATGGATACTTTTATTTAGATCGTGTAGGTAAAGCATCAATTTGAAAGCAAAAAAGCGTAGCTTGGCCAGCTCGCTGACATCGGGTCTCCTTACGGCGTACCAGTTTTGGATAATGGTCTGGACTATTTCGAAAAGGGATCTCTCTGCTATCTCAAAGGGCATATTCTTTCTCAATGTCGCTTGCACACCATTGAGGCTCTGATTTGCGGAGATTCCAAGGTCCAGCATTTCGCCAGCATAGTCGCATCGGTTTGGAAAATGGCTGTCGAGAAGCATGACAAGCATCGCGGGCTCTGAAGGTGTTCTTGGTGTCTTGGTATGTGAGTTTCTCCAGGCGAGGGTCGTTTCCATGATGGAGGCACCTGTCGGTGGATGTACTGAAGTTTTGAATCGACCTAACTTGGACGGCTTGGTTTGCTCGCCACCGTTGGGTGTGTCGTTGCTCCTGGAGGATGGTGATTGCAAATCCTCCAGATTAGAATCGAGGGAATTTTTCATTGGATGTAAATGGAATTCTTCGACTTTGATCATTTCAGAAAGAGCAAGCTCTGCTAGGGAGGAAAGAGGATCCATACTGCTGAGTTGGTGGCTGATGCTGCTCTAATTCGACTTCGTAGAAATGAGATGCAGTGGTAATTTAGAAAACGATCAAATATTATCGTAAAGGAAGCAACTGTGGACCACTGTATTTCTAGGAAGGAGACACGTCCCTATGTTGCTGCAAGAAAGCGAGAGATGCCCCAAAGAAGCCTTAGATAACTGCATACTAGGGAAGTTGGCATTCAGAAGCGTGTAGAAACAGGCGCCGTGCACCTGGAACCCTTTTATAATCCATCGAATTGATCCTCAAAGGTTACTGTTCCCTTTACTAACCTCGTTAACCCAAATAAACAGCCTTCAATTACGCGGGGGCTACCTTCTGCACAACATAAAGTCTCATGAAATATGTGCTTAAAGTTGAAGGTTTAACTATATACACGAAAATATTGCTGTAAGTTTTGCACTTACTTTTGGACCACCCATAACCCTGATTACTTGCGTGGGAAAGTTAATAGTGGTGATCCACTCCCTGGTTCATATCTGGATAGGAACCAAAAACCATTGATAGACATTCCTGTACGGTCAGCGATTCACTGGTTCATTGTATTCCGTAAGATTGTAATAAAACCCCCATGGTATATTGTCACCTGTCTTCAGTATTTCTTGAAACCCGTCTCCTGATGGGGTTCATCTTATAAATGATTTCTGATCCCATATGCGTTATTTTGGTCTAGTTGAAAACCAAATAGCGGGATCGACTAAGAGAGAGCTCTAAAGCCATCAAGGTGGTATATAGAATTAAGTTTGGCCAAGATTTGCCCAACCAAGAAATAATAAACAGATCCCACCTGTATTCACCAGTATTTATTTCTCCACTTAACATGTTTACTTCTTACAGTAATGAAGGGTTGGGTGAGACTAAAGCCAGGGTATGTATGAAAGTGCTGAGTAGATTTGCCACTATATGCCGAATACAAATTGTTAGGAGGCCAAACGGAATGTGCCTTGTTATGCTTTAGATCACAGCACAGTCCTAAAAAAATTGACTGTCCCCCTCTCTATACTTCATCCGCCAACTAGCTTAAAAATAAATAAATGGCACATAAATAAAATAAATAATTTAGATTTAAAACTTTTTGTTTTTTCTTCACTTATTTTTTGTTTTCTCAATTTTGCTCTTAAATTGGTGTTTTGGAGGTAGTTGGGTTCTCTGGTATGCGACAGAACCCAACTATGGACATAGCCTCTAAAATGGATGATGAGGAGATCTTACAATGAGTAGACCACAGTCTGGATAGCATGACACAAAGCGTACGATGCTATATATTTTTCTTTTATTCTTAAACTACGGAAAGACTTGCTTTGTAGTCATCCGACACAAATACAAAGACTGGAATGAAGACTCGCAACATGGTAACCTTTGAAAAGGAAGAGTGAAAAGGAAGAGCTTCAGTATATTGAGCACGGCTTTACAATCTTGGAATAAAAACAATGATAAATGAAGCCCTAAACGTCCCAACGTTCCGAGTGTACGAGTCGATGCGTGATTACTCCAAGCAACTGCCATCTCCGAATTATATCCCGGGTGCCTTCTCCGTCATCCTGATTATTACCGACCTGAACAATCTCTCCGATATAATTAAATAAAACAACCCAAAATAGACGAAAAGCAAGCCAGGGAAGGGAAAACAAAACCGGGAAAACAAAAACACACAAAAGACATCAACTCATTTCTCACTACATCAATTTCATTTGCCAAAGGCATCGCGTCGCATCTCATTTCGTAAGATCATGCTATTGAGCATGTAGCGTCGCACTACTTAAGCTTTCTCAGCCAATGCCTGGGTCGAAATAGCTCGCCGACGTACCGAGGCTGACGCTACGGGTGGTATTACCACTCTGTGTTCAAGGGCTAGTAGTTGTTGGTTCCATCACCCTCGCCCATGTCGGGCTCGCTCGGGACTGGGGGATCCGGCTTGGGTGTCTCGGGGCGATGCGAGATGGTGCCACATGCTCCGGGGTGCCACATGGTCGAGTATTGCAGCTCCATTCCTCAGTGTCTTACAGTAGATGGGAGTTTGTTGATTTTTGGACCAATCCTTGCAAGGTGAGGAGTCGGAGAATGAAAAAAAAGTTGCGGCGGGGGAGATTGAGCGTTCCAAAGTTTATAAGTGCTGGGGGTGGCGGGGTTAACTTACGTCAGGATTGGGACAAGATCTTTGCTTTTTGGAGGCAGTTGGGCAGCGGCATGTGGCTTCGTCAATGTCTTGAACTGCCTGCGCAAGGCACCAATCGGACGATTCAAGAGCTGAGGTGTGACGCGGGATCCTGCGGCCACCAAGGTGCATGGCGCAGGGCTTGGTGGGTGATTTACATCCACGGCTCGGAATATAAACATTGAAAACAGTTCCTGCCGGACATTATATCATTAATTGATGGGGTAAATTAATTTGTGATAAACAAAATGTCTTTGAATAAATATGTTATCTGAGCATGAAGGAAGGGTCAACTGTTTGCTAGGATTTAATAAATCACAATGGCGATATTCAATTCAACCAGGACAACTTGGCTCTCCACCCGCTCGCCAGCGATATTCCCAATTTGTGCCTCACTTGGATAGTCAGCTGTTACGACGTAACCTGTAAAAAAACGTGTCTGGCCCGTGTTGGTTCTAGTTGGCCCATGCTCGAGGTAGCCTAAGTTTCTTCATCACATCCAGTTGTCCGTGTGATGCAAGATTAGAGCTGGGACAAAGGTCCGGGAAGAAGTTGAGAGCTCCCCTAGCTCCCCACTAGGCGGAATTTAACTGCGCGAATACCGATACGGTGCACTAACATGTATGCTATTTCACGGGACCTAACTGTGCTGCGATGCTGATAAGTCAGATGGAGCCAAGCCATTGCCACCGCCAACCGGGCCGAGGGAGTCGTTGCTGCACCTAAGAATGTTTCCGGTGACGGCCTCGTTTCGAACAGTCGAATGGATTGGCTAGGGTCGGGGTGGCTCCTTGTTATCAAGTGAAGGACAAGCAACAAGCCTTTGGATGCATTGGGCACAGATTGATCGGCAACTCTAACGGTCCCGCCACTGCCGCTCCAAGGAGAGGCCTGATAGACGGACGGCATCGACGAGAGAGAGGAAATGGTTCGTGTCCGGGAGCCAATTCGTCGCGAAATCATACCAGGATTGCTGCACCTAGATAGACAGGGAGGGTGTCATCTTCATGTGCCTCTGGCAGCTTGGTGGAGGAGGGTGGGATTGATCCAGCTGCTGGGTGAGGGGTGTTGAGGTTTCATGATGAGGGGCAAGTTACCGAAACCTTGGACTACCTACCAACCAACAGGGCACTTGCCATGGTTTCGTGGACGGGAGTTGCAGACTTGGGGGCATGACGGCGATGTTGGTCGACCAGGGGGGTTATTCCGAAAAGAAACCGCACTAGAGAGACAAGCGAGCGTGACGAGGCCACAGAAGAGATCAAAGAAAAAAAAAATCGAGTAAGGATATCCAAGTATGGTGACATACTTTGGCGCTGATGCAACAGGTGGAATTAGGACTCAGCTGCATGCATGTTGTCTCGGGCCCTGGGCGATCGGCTGCCCCGGAGAGACTTGTCTAGGCGTATGAATTGAAAGAGAGGCTGTCGCAGAGCTAGGCATGTGGCTTCGCGTATTTACATAGGCAAGGTAGCTTGAGCTTCTGGACAGGGGTGCTGTTTTTAAGGGCCCCAAGTCTCACAAATCATTGTCAACTTGGATGGAGAAGGCGACATGTAGAGTTGGTTGGAAAAAAACAGATCATGCCAAAAATAGGGACCCTGGGTGTCCTCTGAATTACGGTTTTCAGATGCGCTGCTGACCGCTTGAAATGAGGAGAAGCGATTGATCCCTAACGTCCAGCCTGGGCATGTTGTCACAGAGAGGGGGGAATGACCAAAGGGCTTGAGGGCTTTTGCGAAAAAATCAGAGGCTTTCCAGGTGGTCGGTAAGCCCCTTCAGGCCACTGTGATAATAGGTCGGGTGAGATGAAGCACTATCGCGGCGTGCAACTGGCGAGGTGGTAGAAGCAGAGAGGTTGGAACCAGGAAATTGGAAGCGCTGGTGCCGAGCCACAGGCCGAGCCGGGCCTCAGCTTGTGAGCTGGTGCATCCCGATGACTCTTGAGGCAGCCTGCATCACAGGTGATAAAAACCGGGATTTGGGCCTGGAAGGTCGAAGTATCATGACGCCGCTTGCCAGGTTCAATATCAGATCAGATGTTGGGGTCGCTGATGGCCGGGGTTGCCGGGGCCGATTTGTGGACGGGGTTCTTGTGAGGTGGTGGGGCGGGGATAGGTGGGTACCTCCAGGGCCACAGCATCTGGGTGGAGGGGGATGTACTCGGTTGACTGGTGAGGAGGTAGCATTGGCGAGACCAGGAATGCATTTGCGGGTGGGTATCCACCAGCTCACTCCACTGGAGCGGCTTTGACGCACCGAGCGGCCGGCGACGACCGCTGCCAAAACTTGCCCGGTTGGAACTCTGGGAAGGAACGGCTCTGGCGCTGACGTACTTTCCATAATGGTCTGTCAAGGAGCGTTTGGTTTAGTTGTTTGGAGTTAGGTGCGATGTAACATGCCTCTGGTACCTGAGGTTTGGTTTGTTACTGTACTTGGGGGAGGTTGCCTACCACCTACCGATTTCCCCAAGTATTTACTACTACACGAATGAAGGAGTGAATATTCCTGCAACGCAGCTTTGAACATGTCCATTCACCGCCAACATCGACAGGAATTTCTTCCTACAGATTCCATTTCTTGAATATCCTATTCTATGAAGATGCAGCGATAAAAAAAGCCATTATCAAGGGACAAGGTCCGACGTTCAAACATGCCACGCCAGCTCCCACTCATCCAACCAAGCACTATCACCATGCCATGCGCTGCGGCTCCTGGATCTTGGTCCCCCATCGGGGCCCCCATACACGGCGGGCTCCCGTACATGGGCTCCCCACCTGCGTTCTCCCCCCCATCATCGTTTATTACGAGGTGGCTCGTCGAAGACGCATCGGGCGCCGCCTGTGGTGTCTGTGGTGGGGCTCCTGGTCGCCCGCATCCCGCATAACGACGACATCAATTATCAGACCACCCTCACAGCCTCCATCACCACCCGCTTCCAAAGTCTCGGCCTCTGAGCACCTGCCAGATCTATTCGGCCCTCAATTTCTTGGGTTGACTGACGAGTTGACTGACTTAGCGCCTGCGCTGCTGCCGATGCAGAAATGTGACGACGACGTGCTGTCATTCTCAGCTTGTCTCCTGCACTCTTGGTGCCTTGGCCCTTGGATTGACCCCCCAAACGCGCCACCCTCTCGCTCTCTCGGCGCTGCTACAACCAATCCATATGCATATCCATGGTTTACATGCACACCCTCAGCAGCTCAAGCGCGAGCTTTGCGTTCCATCCCAACCCAGCCCCTCTGCTGATCTGATTTTGATCCAGCGGCCAATTCCTCGGCGTGCCTTGCTAGTTACTCGTGTATCCGCAACATGGCCTGCAATCTACCACACCGTGTCCGCTGCATATGCTCTCGCCTGTGTGATTTTATCCCGCCGCTGTTGCCCCTCGTCCACTAGTCTCGGTGTATAAGAAGCATCCCGAGCCCCCTCCATCCGGCTTCTATCCATTCCTTTGGTCCCTCCTCAATTACAACCCATACAATTGAATATCACCTATAACTCAATTTAATTCATCAATTCGCCTCCAATGGCTGAAGCTGAATCCATTCAGCCCTTCGGCAAGGCTCGCTCCACTGTCAAGGGCGAGCCGCTCTCCCCAGAGGAGATTACGCAGTACAATGACTTCTTCAAGGCTAGCTGCTACTTGTCCCTGGGTATGATCTACCTCAAGGAGAACCCCCTTCTCCGGGAGGCCCTCAAGACAGAGCACCTGAAGCTTCGTTTACTTGGCCACTTTGGTTCCGCTCCCGGACAAATCTTTACATACATGCACTTCAACCGTCTGATCAAGAAGTACGACCTCGACAGCATCTTCATCTCTGGCCCTGGACATGGTGCTCCGGCTGTTCTCTCTCAGTCCTATCTAGAGGGTGTTTACTCCGAAGTCTATCCTGACAAGTCCTTGGACGTTGAAGGCATGCAAAAGTTCTTCAAGAGCTTCTCATTCCCCGGTGGTATTGGTTCCCACGCTACCCCGGAAACCCCAGGGTCCCTGCATGAAGGTGGCGAGCTCGGATACTCCATCTCCCATGCTTTTGGAGCCGTGTTTGATAACCCGGACCTGATTGCCTTGACTATGGTCGGTGACGGCGAAGCTGAGACCGGCCCCCTTGCCACCGCATGGCACAGCAACAAGTTTCTCAACCCCATTGTAGACGGTGCTGTTCTTCCAGTCCTTCACCTCAACGGCTACAAAATCAACAACCCTACCCTTCTTGCTCGTATCTCGCACAAGGAGCTTGAGAACCTCTTCCTTGGATATGGCTGGCAGCCTTACTTCGTCGAGGGTGACGATATTGAAACGATGCACCAGGCAATGGCAGCTACTCTTGAGCGGTGTGTCACTGAAATTAGAAAATACCAAAAGGAAGCCCGAGAATCTGGAGAGGCTGTCCGCCCAAGGTGGCCCATGGTGATCCTTCGAAGCCCCAAGGGATGGACTGCTCCCCGAAAGGTTGACGACAACTATCTCGAGGGCTTCTGGCGTGCCCACCAAGTGCCAATCACTGACCCTGCCACCAACCCCGCCCACTTGAAGCTTCTGGAGGATTGGATGCGCAGCTATGAGCCGGAACGCCTGTTTGACGAAGCTGGTAAACCAATTGCCGCTCTTACTGCCCTCTGCCCCGAGGGTAACCGCCGCATGAGCGCCAATCCAGTCGCAAACGGTGGACAGCTCAGAAAGCCCCTGAAGATGCCCGACTTTAGAGACTACGCCATCAAGGTTGAGAGTCCCGGCAATGTCAACAATGCCAGCATGACCAACATGGCGGTCTTCCTCAAGGACATCATTGCCCTGAACCAGCAAAACTTCCGATTGTTTGGCCCCGATGAGACCGAATCCAACAAGCTGGGTGGCGTTTACGCGGCTGGTAAGAAAGTCTGGATGGGCGAGTATTTTGAGGAAGACAAGAACGGTGGCAACTTGGCACCAGCCGGCCGTGTCATGGAAATGCTCTCTGAGCACACTTGTGAAGGTTGGCTCGAGGGTTACCTTCTAAGTGGTCGTCATGGACTTCTCAACAGCTATGAACCGTTTATTCATGTCATCGATTCCATGGTCAACCAACACTGCAAGTGGATTGAGAAGTGTCTTGAAGTGGAATGGCGCACTAAGATTGCTTCGCTCAACATCCTCTTGACCGCAGTTGTCTGGCGACAGGACCACAATGGATTCACTCACCAAGATCCCGGTTTCCTTGATGTAGTTGCCAACAAGAGCCCAGAAGTAGTCCGAATCTACCTCCCTCCTGATGGAAACTGCTTGCTTTCTGGTAAGATGCCGTCATGATTCCTTCAATTCAGCCTTGCTAACATTTAAATAGTCATGGACCATTGCATGCGCTCTGTCAACTATGTCAATGTGATTGTCTCCGATAAGCAGGAGCATCTCCAGTATCTCTCTATGGATGCTGCTATTGAGCACTGCACCAAGGGAATTGGTGTCTGGCCGCAGTTCAGCACTGATGCGGGTGAAGACCCTGACTTGGTTATGGCATCTTGTGGTGACATTAGCACCCATGAATCACTAGCTGCTATTGATCTGTTGCTGGAGCATTTCCCCTACCTCAAGATCCGATGCGTCAACGTTGTGGACTTGTTCAAGCTAATCCACCCAAGCGATCACCCTCATGGTCTGACTGACAGTGAATATGCCAGCTTGTTCACTGCAGACACGCCTGTCATCTTCAACTTCCACAGTTACCCATGGATGGTACACCGCTTGACTTACAAGCGTCCCGGAAACTCGAACATGCATGTCCGTGGATACAAGGAGAAGGGCAATATTGACACACCCCTTGAGTTGGCTATCCGTAACCAGACTGATCGCTTCAGCCTGGCTATCGATGCCATTGACAGGATGCCCAAGCTTCGCAACCGCGGAACGGCTGCTCGAGAAGCACTCCTCAATGCCCAAATCGAGGCCCGCAACCTGGCCTTCGAGACGGGCATGGACCCACCATTCCTTAAGAACTGGACCTGGAAGCGTAATGGCATGTGGAGGAAGACCAAGGAGAGCAGCCTGGTTTCTCGATAAAGAAAAGTTGAAAGAAAAAAAGAATTTAGAATGGATAGAGAATAGTTTGGACGATGTTATGATGGGCTTTGATTTTTGAACAAATGGGTGGTGGCTATGGTGTTTATGCAGAGTTTCCTATTCTTGTTGCGTTTTGCTCTTGATAGGTTCGACTAGCTTTGACGTATATAATGCGATATATTTTCTCTCCTACTTTATTGATCCTTTTAATATTGATATCAAATTTGATTTGGTTGAGCTGTGCGACCTCTATCAAGTACCGTTCAATACTTGCTTTGCTTTGGGGTCTCGCTTCATATGAAACATAGTATCCTGCAACTCTTCAAACCAACTCTCATCTACGACCTGGAATCCTGATTTTTCGTAGAGCAGTTTCCCTACCGGGCTGGCATTTACATAACCTATCCACCCATCCTCGTCCATGAGATCCACGCCGTACTTCATCAACGCAGCCCCCACGCCCATGCGCTGGGTCGAGCGCCGTGTTGCTATCATGCTCAGAAACCAGTGCTCACGCCCAGCCACCAGGCGGTGCGTGGCATTGTACGCAGCACCGAAAAAGCGCGCGGCCAGGTCACCGTCGCCGCACGACGGGTACATGGCGGCGGTGAAGACCAGCGGCGGGTCGGGCAGCGGCGCCGCGGGCTTGCGGACCCAACGGACCCATCCGACAATCCGGACCGCTTCTGTCGGGTCGGGGCCGTTGGAGAGCGAGGCAACGACGACGTGGGTGCCCGGGATACCGATGCAGCTTCGGATGCGGGTTTCCCAGTGGGAGACGGACTCTGGGTTTTCCGAGGGAAAGCAGCGCTGGCTGATTTTGCTATCGTCAAAGGCGTCAAAGTAGATTTCGGTCATGGCGGGGACATCGTCGAGGGTTGCGGTGCGAAGTGTGACAGTTGGTTTCTTATCAGACATTGTTGTAGCAATTACTTCAACGACTCGTTACCGAGACGCCTATATCCTAAATTACACAAGGTGATGAAGGGGGAATGGTCTTTGGTGGGGGTGTCTCTGGCTGGCTGGTGGTTTATAAGATTAATATGCTTCGGTGTGAGTCACCAATTGAGCCTTGGATTGGATTGCTATACATGTGGTCACAAGTGTGCTGCTTAACAACATGAGGTCACTATGGGCTGAGCATGATAACAACCTATTTGTTAAAAAAGGAAGGAGAATGTGAGTCAAGTATAACCAAGGCCAATCCTGCTTATATCCGAAGTTGTTGAAATTTAGGTTATCTCAGTTTTTGCCTAAATACTAGCCCAGAATCAATGGCTCCTTTCGGTGTGGGGCTTTTAGATTTGCATGTTTGGTTCAGATAGTCTCTTCTACACTCTCATCTTGGCATTGTGACAACTTTGACATATATTTTAACTTTTCAATATGACAACTGATATACCAGTAAATATATATATGTTTAGAACACTTAAAGTTTATCGACAATTTCGTCACAACTCGCTAGTTGGCTATTCTCCGAAACACGTTTCCCCTTTGTCTCAAGTCCAGATCCTCCAAAACGCCAAACCATTCGAGTGCCTTTGGCCCCCTTATTAAAAAATTCTTCAACATGCCTATTTTGTAAATTCCGCGCCTTGTTGTTCTGTGTAATCCATGCCTTGTTGTTTTCTTTCTCTCACAAAGCCTTGACTGATTGGAAGAAAGGGTTGGCCAACAGCTCGGGGTTTGCCCCAACCAACTCCTTGAGTGCGGCCACCTTTTCGTCCTGGCTCATCTCTCCACTGCTCACCTTCTTCTTCCACTCGAGAAGCACTTGCTTGAGCATGGCGCTACCCTGTTCCACATCCTCCTTGCTGTAGCTCAGTGACAAGTCTTCGTGCTTGGTGGTAAAGTCCTCGAGCTCGTCGGCCTTGCGCTTCGCCATTCGCACCACCTTGTCGGGGAAGCGAACAAGTTCGGCGACATGGATGCCGAAACTCTGGTCGCACACACCGGGTGCAACCTTGTAGAGGAGAGTTACCTCACGCTTTTCCGCTTCGGCATTATCTCCAGTGCCACTGATGTGAGCTGTGACATGGAGATTCTGTACCTGTGGATACTGGTCGGCGAGAGCCGTTAACTCGTGGAAGTGTGTCGCAAACATGGCAAAGCAGCCAATCTCCTTGATGATGTGTTCCGAGATGGCCCAGGCCAAACCGAAACCATCATATGTCGACGTACCACGTCCCAGTTCATCAATAATGATGAGCGACTCTGATGTGGCCGACTTGAGAATGTTGGCCGTCTCAAGCATCTCGGCCATGAAGGTCGAGACACCCTTGAGCTGAGAGTCACTGGCACCCACTCGAGCAAGGATAGAGTCGAAGATAGTCAGCTCAGCCTCGGCACACGGCACAAAACATCCTATCTGAGCCATGAGTGCGACAACACCGGCCTGGCGGATGTAAGTCGATTTACCGCCCATGTTGGGACCGGTGATGATGAGGAAGGACGACTTGTCGCGTGTAAGCTCCACATCGTTGGTAATGAACTGAACGTCATCCTGCAACTCCATGCATGGGTGGCGAGCCTCGCGAAGAATTGTTTGTCCTTCGCCGCGAGGGTGAATCTTGGGTCGAACATATGGTTCAGGGGCATGAACCGATGTGTGTGCGAGGGCTACGATGACATCTAGATGAGCGAGCACACCGGCAAGTCGTTCCAAGACAGGGCAATAGGAAGACGCAACCTGAACGACCTCATGAACAAGGCTACTCTGAGTACGGTTGTAGTTTTGAGAGAGCTGGTCGTACTCGCGACGGTAGGCCTGTAATTTCTTGGTGGTAAAGTACACACCATTCTTCTGGGTTGAACACTCCTGGTAGCTTGAGTTGTTGCGGATGCAACCGGCTTCTTGACGGGTGAGTCGCATACAGACTCCGTGCACCTTGTGGTTGGTCTCGAGGAAGATTTTCTTGTCAGGCTCTTGGCCAAGATCCCTGGCGGCATCGGTAAATTCGGCACGGATGTCTTGGTCGAGCTGGTCAAGTTTCTTGCGGATGACACGCAAGCTCTTGTCAAAATCGGCCTTGATGATGTACTCATGTCGGTCAAGGGCGTCGAGATCGACGGTCTGCTCTACCATGTCCTGCAACTTCCCAAGACTATCGGACAAATCGCGGAGTTTGGTTGTGTAAGCTTCATCGAGTGGGTCACGGTAGGACTCATCCATGACACCTTCAAAAGTTCCAATGAAGCCAGGCAGGCGAATGACGACTTGGTAGGCACGGACAACGTCTTCAAGATTGGCCTTGCCGCGTTGGAATTTCTTGGACAGACGGTATAGATCAGGGATGGAGCGGAGGTGCTCCTCTTGCAAGGTCTGACGAAGCTCGGTGTCGACGAAAAAGGCCTCCACAAGCTGTTGGCGCTTCTCAATTTCAGCCTTGCTCATCAGGGGTTGCTTCAACCACTGAGCAAGTAACCGACTACCAACAGGCGTCTTGCAGTGGTTAAGCACACCAAAGATGCTCATGGTCTTGGATCCGTCTCGGGGACCGGGCATGAGATTTAGAGCCTTGAGGGCAGCAGCATCGAGCTTCATAAACTGGGCGAGATCGTGCTGATAGAGCTGGTATTGGCCAAAGTTGGAGGGGTCCTGAAGGACACCTAGGTACTTGATCAAAGAAGCAGCAGATCCCATGGCCAGCTTAAGATCGGTTTGGGGTAGAAGCGAAGTAGCTCGTTCATCCTTTAGAAGACGTGCCAGATCCTGTTCGATATCACGGGTTCCAAAGTCACCGGCAGGCCGTTCAGCAATGGCAATACCACAGTTGTCGATGATCTTCTTTAGCTTGGCCAACTCGGGATCCTTTTCCTTTTCGCCCTTGTCGATTTGCACTAAGCACTCGCGAACACCAAGTTGGATAAGAAGGGCCTCGAAGTTGGAGTAGAGGTCATTGTCAAGAAACTCGCTGACACCGAGTTCTCGAACACTGGCATCAGCAAAGCAGACGCCAACGCTTCGTGCTTCGGAAGCCTTGGCGGAAATCTTGACGGCCAGGATCATGGGGGCGGCTTCGATGTGTGTTCCGAGCTCGTCTTCGACGTCTTGCAGGTTACCAGGAGATGCTTGTTTCACACACTTCCAGTTCATGCGACCAGAAGGGCTCTGCCAAATCTCTATTCTCTTGCCCAGCTTGAGGAGAGACTCTCGAAGGAACTGTCGGAAGACCGTCATGGTCATTGTGACGGATGGCAGTCCATTATGATCGTTGCGGCCGAGTTGTCGAACGACGGAGGTTGTCTTGTAGACCTGGAGAGTAGTCGGGTCAGGGGCTGAATCGTTGTATTGTAGCGTGGGTATACCAAGAAGCACCTACAGTCTTTGCGATGAAGTTTGCATCCTTGCCGTGAGAGGTGTACCAATCGCCTCGATCGAATATGCGAACTGTGTCGTCACCGACATCTGGGAGTGACTTGAAGAATCGGATAAAGCCACCTTCGTCGTCAAGCTGTGAGAGAAGACGGGTTAGCAAAAGTCTTAGGGAGTCAAAAGGAAAGCCAGAGCGTAATAAGGGAAGCCTTAGGGGAGCACAGACCTTCAATTCTGGTCGTGAAGCCATGGTGAAGCAATTTCTGGCTGCACGGAAAATATTGTGTTTGGTTGTGAGAGTCGTGTCCCAAGAAGGAAACGATATTTGGAGGCTCGTTGCTACCGACGTCAATGGGCAGCGGCAGTCGCGTCGGTGGTCACCACGCTGACCGGGAGACGCGTTTTTCTGGCGATTTCAATTAAATCCAGCGACGCGAAAAGGGCATGGCGCGTGTGGGGGGCTGGAACGTGCACCCGGCAGTTAGACCCCTGTTACCGCTCACGCTCAGGGCGATCGATAGCCAGTGACCAAGGAGAACCTAAAGTTTATGTGTCTCGCAACCACTTTTTGTAGAGGAGTACTTTAGTCTTTGTATTCCCTCTAACACATGGCAACAATGAACAATGTATTGTCCTTTCATACGCGGGCTTGTAAACACTGCCATGCTGATGCGATAACATCGAAATGTCTCGCATCCAAGCAGAAGAAGATTCTTCATTGAAGTGTTACCGTTAAAATACTTTTATTTCTAGAAACAATTACTGTATTTAGCCTCAAACATGAATCACTGATCTGTATAAGAAAATGTGGCCTTGTGAGAATTCCCGAGCTCGTGAGATCTTCTTTCTCGTTTTCATGATTATGGCTGCCATCCCTCTATGGTGCGTGCGTCAAGGATCAAAGTCAAGCAAGTTTCAGAATTAAGCATATGCTCAGACTGCAGCCGCAATAACGCGGAGCGCAACGAGATCCAAGCAGACTCGGGAGGACCATCAAATAAATTCCTAGCGCCCCTTGAACAGCGGTGGCCCCGGTTGCCTCGATGATATTAGCACGTTGTGACAATTCTTCCCCATATCGCAGTCGATTCCAAGGACAATTCAACGTTTATTCGAATAAAACTTTTGATTCCCAACATTAGAGACCATGCTGGGCATTCGCCCTTACTTAGACCCAGATCCAACCTCTCCCGAGACCAGCCAACCCATCCCCCTCAAATTTTCCAGACCCAATCACACTCCAGTTCTTCTAACCTGGGTCTACATCGCTTCAAACTTGGCGACGAGGCGACTTGTAGACTTGGGACCCATTGACGGTCGAATTGGAAGGCAGGATCTGAATGTTTCTCACCTTGTTTTCCATAATGTCCCAATGACCCGAGATCTGGGGGTTGCCGTATGGCCGAAGTGCCGCAAACCGAATCCTAAGGCGCCTAATTAGTTTCTCCAAATCGTCTCGGCACTCATCCGCCATCACTCACGTGTAATTTCCTGGCGCGATTTGCGTTCCGTTGGCGAGTTTGCCAAACCACCAAAAGACCCGAAACCCGCGGGCCACTCGCGTCAGCGGGAACGGAACCGTATCCGTCTTGTCGTTTATACGGGGGTTGAAGTACCAGTACTCGTCAGAGTCGCGATACGTCGTGGCAGCGCCAATGTAGCCTCGCTTCCCGACCTGCGGCGGGTGATGCCACATCGATTCGGTCCAAGTGTCGTCAAATATCTGCAATCATGAATACATTAGTCTGTGCTCAAGGGGGGGTGGTATAGAAAGAACGACGCACATCCCAACGCAGATATGTGCAGGGGTAAGAAAGTCTCGCATTGATTTCGATGAAATCATTTGGGAACTTTTCCACATTAAAGGACCAACTAGTTAGAGCAGGTCAGTTTTTGAGCAAGTCAACCTCAAAGGATTCGTGCTTACGTCCAATCACGATTAACATCCGTCACAGCTGGTTGCGAAATGAACATGCTATCAAATGCCTTTTCCGTATCGTACGCAGCCCCTATCGGAGAGTATTTATTAGTCAAGGAAGCAGAATGCGAGGCCACAGGATTTGGACCTACCTCCATATGGAATCGAGAGTTTTTCCCCATGGCTAGACTGGATCAAAATCTTGCCGCCGTATAGAGGAAGATAGTCATCTTCGACATCTGGAAGTGCAAAGATAACCCTAGAAATGGTCAGTATTAACCGACAGCTGCAGCTGCAGAGAACTCACTCGACCTCCTTTGTTTTCCCAGGATGCACAACAACCGGTTTCGGAAGTGTCACATTAGGTACAACTGTCCCCGGTCTAAGATCATACAGAGGTGCAACCCCGTAGTAGCCATTGAGAATGTAGAATCCAGCCTGTGGTTCGACCTCGAAAGTGTATTTGTGTTTCTTGTCTCCGTTGTTGGTGATGTTAAAGGTCCATCGTGGCTCGAAAAGCTCAGTGTCCTTCAAGGAAAACGGTTGGTACGCCAATTGAGTATCATAGTTGAGTACCTTCACTGCATCAACCAACCCAGTCCCGACCTGAAATGGGGGTGCCAGAAAATCGAAGTCCACTCGATTCGATAGCCATGGCAGGCTTTCTCCGCTTGAGGAAATACGGTCATGGAGCATCTTGGCAAAGCCTGCTCCATAAAACTCGCGCCCCCCATACGCCCCGACAAACAATGCCGCAACGCCCGCAATGTAAGGAGCAGCCATGGAGGTACCGCTCAATTCCTCGTAGCTTTGGTTGAGAACTGTGCTCACAATGTCGGTTCCAGGAGCTGAAATGTCTGGTTTGATGAGGAGTTCATTTGATGGCCCCCACGTGGTGAAATAAACTGGCCTAGGTGCCGCACTTTGGTCAGACATTTCAATCCGTGGGTTAGAAGAGACGTTCGCAGCCGCAACCGCAAGAACTCCGCCGCCCATTGAGCCTGTGCTGGAGTAGAAAGGACCTGTTTCGCCGTCATTCCCGGCAGATGATACCATAACTATACCTCGATCCACGAGACGAGCTGAAAGAATCGCCAAGGGATTGTCGGAGAAACCATCTGGTTTGCCAATGCTCGTAGTGATCACATCAGCCTACAAAAGTCAGCGGTGTTGGTGTAAAAGGTTGGGAAATACAAACTCCTGCGTTGTAAGCATCGCATAATGCCTGCATGATGGTCTCTTCATCAGTTTCCCAAGGGTTCTACAGGACCATATCATCAGCATGTCATTAACAGGGGAATCAATAGGGTAACATACGTCAGAGAAGACTTTAAAAGCAAGCAGCTTTGCCTCTGGGGCGACGCCAGTGAGCCTATCTGGTGTCAGTTTGCGAACACTTTTGATCCATGACTATCGTGCCTGGGGTGATCATACCAATTGTTTTTGGCAGCGATGATTCCTGCCACATGTGTTCCATGGCCGTGGTAATCCATGGGATCTTCATCTGGCTGCTTTGGATGATGCTTCTCATCTTTAGAATCCCCTTCCATATAATCAGCATGCGTTCCTATACAAAACACAAAGGTAACTCACAGTCTGCTCCCACCAAGTCGTATCCACCGGCGATTTTACATCCAGGGCCAAAGCAACCGCCGAGCTTAAGCCGTTAGTGTTTACCTTGAAGCAGATGGACAAGAGGCATACCGCTTTGTGTGTGTAATCGATTCCAGTATCAACAACGGCAACAGTGGCACCCTTACCACGAATTCCTTTAGCATGTAGCTTATCAACCCCGGTCCAGCGATGAATAGAATAGTTCCCAATAATACTAGGCGACACTGCAGAGGACTTCTCGACCCGAGGCCTCGGGATGGAGCCCATAGGCCAAACGTTAACCACACCATCTATCTGCCGGAGTGTATCAACGTTTTCAGAGTCAGTCTCTAGAACCACTCCAGAGAAAACATCGCTGCAGTCAAATTCCCGATAGTACCCAACCATCCGGTTTGGCTTGGATAGGAATTGGTGAGCAACAGTCTCTGAACCCAAGTGCTAAAACCATCAGTTCAAGTCCCAGCAAAGTAGAAAACCCCCGCTTACCTGTTCGACTTCGACAATGAACCTTCTGGTTCCTCCCAAACTAGTCCGTCGACGATCTGGAGCTAGAGAAGGTCCGATGAAATGACCTGGCTCCCTAGTTCCCGCCGACGCAACTCCCAGAAGAGCTTGCAGCAAAAAAGATGTCTTCATTTTAGATGTATGTAGACTCGATTTGGTCTACCAGAAGAAAACGATGAGATGAAGCCCAGAATTCCTCATAATATATGTAATCTCGGAAACTCCTCCCAATTCAGTACCTGATCAGTGTTGCTCCGGAAGATTGTTTATTATCCACCATCTCGGCAATACATGTAATTCGCGCCGGCTCCCGTGTATCTTTTTGTCCTACCATGAAGGCAAGGATCGTATGTTCGGAGGGGAATTTTCTGCCGTGTATGTTCAGAAGCCGTCAATTCGGCCGGCATGTCACCTCTGGGAGATGAGCGTTCCCCAATTGCCGCTGATCCTGCTTAGGACTGAAAAGGTACAAAGCAATTCAATCCAATATTCAACACGCAGATGTTGAACAAAATCTTTTTTTCCCTCCATTTGTGATGTTTTGCTAACGGAACCATGTCTTGGCATTCACTATCTACAAGGCTTGTGTGAGAGGCAAAGTCTGCCATGAATTTTACAATTGAAAAGCACCAATGGGAAGTTCCAGCCATGTCCCACCGTTCGAATTGTTAAGTTCGGGAATTCGAAAATGAGCATCACTAACCCATTCTTGTGTGTCGCAAACAATCTTGGCATGTAGAACTATGTGGTACACATGTTGGTGGACGAGGAACTGCAAAAGCCTAAGCAGGGTTATACAACTGGAAGAGGAGAGTTGTAGCGAGATTCTCAACGGCACCGGGCGGCTCAAACAAGAACAGTACAACAGTGTAAGGGATGCGGCAGTTGCATGCTGGACCGAAACCCGGATGATACAAGTGACAGAGAACAGACTGTAGGACGATGCAAGTGGCAGACGGCAGATTTTGTGCAATTGTGTAAAGCTAAGCACACGGCACTCTCTTGGCAAGTAAAGTGACCCCTTGGGTGAATGGAGAAAGGTGTTTCGCGATGTAAGCGAGGTTGAGTGTCGACAACAATACGCCATATTTCGCACGTCAATCGGGGCAACACGTGGAAGCTGGAAACGAGCTAAGGCATTTCAGGCGAGAGTCTCTCGTCAATTTTCAGGTACGCAGATCGGGTGCCAAGGGAAGCGGGCCGCCAGATCAAGCAGAGATTGATTCCATAGTGATCCGTGGCAAATTGGCTAAGAAATGGCGCCACTGACCCAACAGACCATGACACGCTCTCCGGGGCAATTACTCGTGTGGACGGGCCGCAATTTGAAAAGCAGCCATTGAGACTCGGCCATGTTGAAGTGACTGACATCGGGCTGAAGCCTCGGCTCTGGTTAGAAGCGCAGGATGAATCAAAGCAAATTGTGTTCGCCTCTGAGACTAGCGCCGACCGATCATGAAAGCCAAATTCTTCGGCATGTCTCTCTCAAAGGCAATGGCGTGTAATGCAAACTGCAGTTCCGTAGGCGACAGCTAACTAGTGGGCTCCCCGCTTGGCCACAAGCAGCTACGGGCTCATTAGCCCGGTGGAGGTTGCAGCTCCAGCGTCCGGGCTCAGTCCGTGCCTGTCGATCAGAGCTGGCCCCTGACTCGTTTCCGCGGTTGAGCGAGCAGAGGCGATGGGCATTGCGCAAGCAACACATGGCTTTGCCAGCCGCTTGGGCTCGGTTATTAGCCATGGCCCACGGCCTTGTTTACGGACCAGACCAGGCAAATGCTTCGCTTCCCGGGCGCGGGCCTGAAACATTTCACCACCACCACGAGAGAAAGTTGGCCGTGAGAATGAGTTGAGTTTGCACCCGTATTCGGGGCTCCATCGATAAGGCAAGCATGGTTCGCGCGCCCTATGCTACCATGGCCAGAATTAACCATGACCATGACCATGTCAGCTTGGGATGAAAAGCAGTTCCTGCGTGAATCCTGCTCGCGTGTTTCATAGAAGCGCTATAGAAGCGAGAGAGGGAGGCCGCGGAATGGCCAGGCACGTGGAGGCTGGGGTCGGGCCATGGAGCACGGCGGGCTGACCGACCTGGGCCGTTGATGCAGCAAGCCATGCCAAACAGAGCATGTGGGTGGGATGAACCATGGTCTGCATGTATCAAGCAGGGGGGCTGCATCTCCTTGAGCCGCTATTCACTGCAGTACGAAGCGCAAGATGAAGACTTGCTGCCCCCCCAAAGCCTCGCGATGGCACCTGGAACTGATTCCCTGGCAGGCTAATCGTCTGTGCGGTGCTGACGAGGTGGTGTTCAGCACGAGGACGGTGAGATTGGCAATATATTATAGTGCGTGCTAAGCAATAATCCACGAGGACATCGTCGCTTATGTTGGGTGCTGATCCCCGTCCGATCCCGACACCACCTGCAAAAGAGGTCGCGTTTCTTGGCTCAGATCATGACAGGGCGCTGTGTTCTCTGTCTCTGCAGAGTGCTGCAGCGTAGCAGGGCGCCTGACTCGCCGCCATTTGCGCCTCTCTAGTGTGTGTCAATTTAACGTACGAAAATACGAGAAGCGCCGATGGCGGCCGCGTCTGTTTGAGACGTATGCATCGTGCAACTTTTTTCCTCAGTGATCCTCTATCTCGCTATTACCCCTGCGTCAAATCCGGGACCCTCTCCCCAAAAGGAAAGCAGAGAAGAAAAAACACCAGAATCCTTCCCCGCTGGGCCAGCCCTCTCGCCCTGCGCCGACTAGGGCCTTCACGGGGCTCAAGTCTTGATCTGACATGATGGCCCGTGGTCCCCTCCTTCAGCAACACAACCCCAGTTGGAATGTGACCATGGCACCAGGGCACTGGACCGTTTTAGGAACGGTAAATGTCCAGAGTCGAGCCCAGCCGTTTAGTCAACCAACTGATGCTATGCCGAGTTTGGCGAGATTGCCACGCGTGCTGTGAGGTCCAAAAGTGGAGAGATGCGCGAAGGCGAGGAGGAGGCGAGAGAGGGCATGCGAGAGACAAGAGACTAGGAACGAGGGTCCGGGTTGTAAGCCCGCGAGCTTGGACACACGTACAGCTGCCCTTACCGGCAACGGTCCATTAGTTTTTGCGTGTAATTTGCAGCGGGTACGTACAGCAATGGCTGTGTCTTGCGATGGCAACGATTCGCAGAGAGCAATTAGCAGTCCAATGCACCTCGAAATAGCATCCGATGATACGACGCAAAGGCTTACGCCATGCTCGTCACCGGCCATATTCTAGAGTGTCTCGAAGCTGGACCTGACAGCATGCAGCGGCCTAGCAACGCGGCATGCCACCCACCTGCCATCTCCTCCCGCCCGCCCTCTAATCGCAGCCTCTAATTGCTGAAGGTTTCGGTGCTTTGCCTTCTTAGTCCTCAGGGCACGACCATGAGCCGATAAGCAAAAGACAAACAACGAGAATGCGAGTCTGAGTTGGGGCCAGTGCCAGTGGTGAGTGGGCCCGCACAATGGCCCCCTCTCTCCTCTCTCTCTGGTGGGGACTCGCCCAGTATACAATTCCATTGAGCACCCCTGTGGCCACTGGACACCCCCAAATTCCACCTTCCGGGCCTCCCCTGTTGGCTCGTCGCCCGCTGAGTGGCCACCGCTAGCCCTGCAGAACACAGTCAACGGGCACCTCCTCCAGGAGCGTTGGAGCAGACTCCATCCACTGGCATCGCGTTCCTGGCTCCCCTAGCTCCCCCTCCAGGGCTTCCTTATCCCTCCTATCCCTCCCCAGTTGCCCCCCTGCCTCGCCGGCTCAATGCCCATCCCACTTAGGGCCCTCCCCACCAAGTCAACACCCCTGCCATTTGCCCCCCGGACTCAGCGCAACATGTTGGCTAAACGAGCAGGGGGACCGCTAGTTCACCACTACCGCCTTTAGCCTCGACCCAACCTCTTAAGCCCCATCGTCCGCCGTCTCCTAATCAGTCTCGCTCAGTTCTCTCCTTCGTATGAATCCTTTTTTTTAGGACAAAACCAACGGAATTCCAGGTGACATCCGTTTATAATATCACGTCCTCCTTACTCTCCTTCTAATCGTCAAATATAACCGACGCAACCCTCAAAGCTCGCTCTCACTGTCCCACACCAAGACACATCCCGAGACGAGACAAGACGAGACCATCTGCATTGAGTGCAGCATCTAAGCTCTGTAATACCTACCAGCTTTTGTGGCACATAGTCAAACAAAGCTGCTCTTTGCACGCAACTTGTTGCCAGCAATACACACCCAACCTACCTCTACCACCACCAACCACAACCGCAAACATGGGCAAGAGTCTTTTCGGCAGAATCCAGGCCAAGCTGGAGCTGTTCCGCCTTGAGAACCGCTACACCCGCCGCCGCCACCGCCGTTCTACCTTTGTCTCCAACGCTGTTTACGTAGATGGCGAGTACGTCTACCAAACTCCAAGCACCACCGGCTCCTCGATGGAATCCACTGGCACCAACGGCTCCCAGATGTCGCGAGACTCTCACGGACCCAACGCCCTCCACGGCGAGAGAGCTGTTCCCGCCGTTCGCCCCGTCGAGGTGAATGAGAATGGTCTTACTCCCTCCCAGCAGCGCGCTGCCGACCGTGCTGCTGAGATCGAGCGTGAACGTGAGCGTGAGCGCAAGCGCATGCACCGCTTCAGCTCCATTCCTCAGTTTGGTGGTTCATACAACCCCTACTCCAGCAACACCGGAATGCCCACCGTCCAGGACCGACGTGCCAGCTACATGCGATAAATTATCTGGATCCGGACAAGACACAAAAAAGAAAAACACTAAAAAAAAGCATACACATATACCAAGCAGTGCCATGCTCCATCCGGGACATGGTATATGCACGATTGATGGACTGGCGCGGTGGCCTCGGGGTAATGCAGGCGCAGGCAGAGTACGGATGCGGTACATGAGCTGTTGGATGGATGAATTTTTGGATTGATACCATTCGGGCGTATTGATGACGAGGTTTTCCCAGCCACATGAGATATGTAGGCCGGGGGGGCTTTTGATGACTTTCCACCATCTTGGTTTCTCTTTTACTTATCCCGACGACTCTTCTCACTCTTGGATGCTTCCAACCACAAAAGGTGAAACTCCGGATGGAGAGAGAATAGAGGGCTAACCGTCACTGGTCAACGAGACCACTTTCCTATTATTGGCGATAATTTTTTTTTACTTTTTATTTCTATGACTATCTATCTTCTAGAGCTAGCGGGCGACCTTCGAGCGCTAGTCTTGTATATATGACACCCAGGCGGTTCATTAACATAATTGAACCCTTAAC
Source organism: Calonectria ilicicola (assembly GCA_020809705.1). Lineage (NCBI taxonomy): Eukaryota > Fungi > Ascomycota > Sordariomycetes > Hypocreales > Nectriaceae > Calonectria > Calonectria ilicicola. Next base: position 2,487,715 of record CP085833.1, on the reverse strand, counting down.
AAAAAGTTTTAATCAATCTGATACAACCCCGTCTTTCATGTGCTTTCCCTGTGATATGTATATCACACTCTAGTGTGGTCACTTGATTTTCCCCTTGGCAATTCCGAAACATCAAACCATAGAATCTTTGGTCTCACACTCGCCCTCACCATTCTGCTCTGTTTGGTGTGTTCTGTTACATCTAGCGTTGATCAAGGCACAGAATAACACAATCGAAGCTGCAGCTAGCAGTGCCAGGCCAAGCAAGCTGTTGCCGCCGCTTTGGGTAATCCTAACGAGGCTGCACAGGGAGTACCCAAGGCCAAGCAAGCCGCAAAAGCCTATTAGGTCGAGTACCAGCTTCTCGATTCTTTTACAGTGTTCGCAGGGGTCTTCTGCAGCAAGAGGCACAGTAATGGTTAGCACGCAGCCCTGTCAAGAAGTCAAACTTGTACGCGTGACTGTAATGGGGGAATGGACCCCCAACTCACCCCTGCAGCCCGTGTCTCGAGTGTCTGAATTCGACGATGCTCCGGAGCAAACTAGGTAAACCAGGATGAGCCACATGAAATAGCTGCCGAATAGGAAGAAGCAGCCGTGTTTCGCTGGATCGTATTTAGGGCCTCAAACGGGCAACGTGGGATGGGAGGAAAAGGCTTACCCTCGGAATCCTCGGGGCCGGGGTGAGCACCCTGGTCGACGGCGCTTCCGTGCATCAAATCGATCGCCATGATGGACATTGACGTTTGCGGCGGTGTCATTTGACAGCTGGCTGGAGGTTTTAAGATTCATGCGCCGCTGGTATGTGGCTTAAAATATAGACGCCTGTCAACGGTAGTCGGACCCGAGGAGGGCATGTCTATCCTCGACGCTGAGTGGCCATTTTGTCTACGTGAGAAGCAAGTTTGGGCCATCGGTTGTTTCAATCAACTCGGTGCAGGTCGTGATATGAATCGTGGACAAATCGTCGGATAACTATTATGCACATGCCACACGCGACATACATGATGCCCAGTGCTCAATGCTTCCATGCACCAAGCTCCATCCTTCCCGCATGCTACTGCACATCTCCAGGTGTGTGCTGTCAAGTGGTGGCCCTCTGCCCAGTAGGGATTACCGGCATGTGCAGATAAGCGTGTCTCAAGACGGGACGTCGCACGCTGCTGGTGTTTCAGGTGTGAGGGCATGTGAGGGCAGAAGGGGTCGCCCGATTCAGCAGCGAAGAGGCCTAGTCTCATTTTGCGGCAGGCCGATGGCCCGCAGAAACAACAACACATGTAAGTACGTACTACTGTATGTTAGGATTAAAGAAAAAAAAAAAAGAAAAAACAAAGACATTCTAATCAATCAAAAACGTGGAGCCCCTCCGGTCCCCCAGGCCCCGGCATTCTCGCATCATCTGCGCCGGGCAAACAAGAAAAAGAAACGAGAGACACCACGCGACGCGGGCTCGCTACTCACTCCGCGCGGACTCTTGGCCTCTCTCACCCCCAGAGACGGGCGAGGCCGAACAAATTAGCTCCAAGCCTGCCGCCAGCCTCACCCGCCTCCCCACTGTGCCGATCGTGACGAACCATTTGCAGAGCTGGGGGGCCCTGTTTGACAACTGCTCGTTGCAGCTTTTGAGTTGGGCTGATGGGAAGAGAGCAAATCCAAAAATTTCGTTTTTTAAGCTTTCCAGCGCGCCGGGACAGGCCCTGCGTGGCCCTGTATGGCCCTGTATGACCCTGCGTGCTGGCTGGCGCCCCTCACCTCATTTCGTCATGGGGGCAAGATTGGAACAGCTAAACGTCAATTTATTAGCCTCGCCTCGGCATGTTTCAACCACAAAGCCTCCGCTCTGTAAGGATCTCGAGGAACGAGGGATGAGGTCTGGAATCCCTTATCAAATTCCGTCGCTATAAGTTACTCACATGCCCTTTTCGGCCTCTCCCCGCCCCCACAGTAAGCGAACCCGATACATGTATTCGCAGACCCGTATCTCACTCGCTCCAGCCCGTGACATGGTCTTGAACATGGAATTGGGCATGGATCCCAACCCAACTATGTGCCAACTGCTATCCAAGCGCTGCTCCATAGTATCCGCTACTGCAGACTCAAAGGAAATTGCGCCAGAACAGCAACAACTCTAACAGCGACATCGACGTCATGGGTCATCTCTGCCCTCTTCGTTTCGCATCTTACGAAATCTCTTTTTCTTTCCTCGCTTGGACGTCTTCCGCCGCCCCGAATAAACATGATTGACGATTGCATTTGTCTAGGGCGTAAACTCTGTTGAGCCTCGGGCCCCAGGAACTGGTAGAGCCAAGACCCAATTAAACACTTGCTGCTGTGCCGCTTTTCTCCATGATGAGATGATGAGAGAGAAATCTTATCACTTGCTTGTCTGCCAATCCTCCATCGGAACTTGCCTAACATAGGAACTATGCGCTCGGTGAATTAAATCCTCCCGCTGGGTATTTCACCGGCTCATTTACATCATTGTCGCTGATAGAAAGGTAGTAGGGATAGGGCTATCCGCCGCAAAATAAGCAGGATTGATCCTTCCATCTGGTCTATTTTAGGACCCACGACAAAAGAGAAAATGGATTCCTTCAATTTTTTTTCTCATTCCGCTCGCGTCTAATTTCTGACTGTATCGGGCACTAAAACAAGGCCCAATTTCATCCTTCTCAATCGGGTAAAACAGCTCAAAGTGGTCTAGAATTCCCTTTGACACCACGAGAATGGGGCCTCAGATCCACGTCATTAAACATCGCTCGTACGACTTCAAAGGTTCTTTTCCACATTCCGTTTACCTTCAAGGAAGCTGAAAAAAAACTGGGTTTGTGTCAACAGGCCTGTCTAGAACGCACTACAACAGGCGCGCATTGCTAATAACCTTTGGTGCTATCTAATTCTCAAACAGCATCCACATCTACCGCTTTTGGCATCAACATTGGTGTTTTTTACGAAATAGGCATGACATTGTTGACAAATTACAGTCCAGCTGATGGACCAAAAGGTCCTCCTGCACGATTTCTCCATCCTCTTGGGGCAGGTCCCTTTACCGTTCCGAATCAGTTCCAGGTCGGTGAATATCTGAGTCTCCTGTCCTCCTCTCGATCGTGTGGTTTTCATGATTTTATGTCTAGATATAAATTATTTAGTAAGATGTGTTTGTGAATATGGGTGATCAAGGTACGGCCCTACCCTGTAGAATACGCCTTCAGTAGCATAGTGTGTAGGGTTACTTTTCAAACCCTTTAAGATGCATCGTCCTTAATGTGACTCCTTTTCTCTCCTAAATAATCATACCCGCTCGAATTTTTAGATATTATTGCCCTGTTGGATGGTACCTGTACCAGCAGTGCGGCCAGGGCATGCTAGCCCAGCCTAGGATTTTATTCTGAGGACAGAAACTGGGCGGTAAGAGAGGTGGCACTCGCCATCTTAAAGCGGCCAGCTACATGACTGGCACCCAGTAACTAAGCTCCAATACTCTTAACACAAAGGGATGTGGAATACACCTATCGCCGTGGCAATGAAGTAGGGAAGGGAAGGCGGAAGGCGGCTATTTTAGCGTTTAGGGGAAACGTTTACGCCCGGCAAAGCTAGAAGCTGCAGTTCGATCTCCGTAAACTCCATCTCCTTCACTTCTTCAGCTTTGCCTAATTACCAAGGATATGCCATATATAGTCATAGGAGGGAGATACAAGAGGAAGGAAAAATTATAGGTGGTAATATCAAGTACAAATTATTACAGCAGGTTATTACAAATCGTTTGGCGACGCTTAATTCCATCACCCAATGCCTCTTAAGGACGCGGACGTATCTCCGACAGAAAATCACACCCAATCTTTTTGCTCACTGGCCTGGATGCAACAATGCCGTTCTATCTGAAAGCCAAGAATAAAGACCGCCACCTCCCGCATGTCATTCAATTTCTTTACGTCAAATGGCCCGAGTTGTCTCATCTTCAGAAAGGAAGAACAGGTCATTGAGTGACCACGCATATAATCGACATATTCGTCGTCGAAAACGCCAATGATCAGATAGATCTCATCTTTGTCTTGCGCTGTTAATAGACGCCTACCGCAATTAGTTTTGTGAGATTTGAACTAAGTTTAAGACACTTACTGGTGCCGTTTCCCGGTTGCTGCGGGGGGGTAAGCGGCGATCCACGCTGCCATTTCGGCAGACTCCTACTTCTTAATCGTTCTCGTAGTGCCGGGAGGGTCGTTCCGGTACTGTCGCTTCACTTCCAGGATAGCTAAAGGCTGGAGTGAGGGGGGGTAGTACAAATATCCGTCCGTTCTCGCCTAAAACAGCTTTGAGTCGTGACTGACAGGAACACCAAGCTTTGGTACAAGAAAGGGGAATCGACCGATTTTCCATTTTCCAATTGACTGGTTCAAGTCCCGAGTGAGTGCATTGAGAAACAATATAAGAGCCACATTGACTTCTTGTTCATCCTCGACGGGAATCTGATTATCCGCCAGCTCGTCGATTGAGTCTATCTCCATTGCGTTTGTCTCCGTTGCGTCGCCGGGATCAAATTTCATCATTAGACCTGTGGGATATGCGGTTTCCAACTGGAAGTCTCTGACAAACGAAAATGTGCCCGACAGAACCTGGTTGCTCGCTTTCTTAGCGAACATTTTGCTTCCGTGTCCCTTTAGTGGGGATTTGGCGAGACTTTTCAGAAAGTTCTCCATTATGGTAGGGGCTTCAGGCGAAAATGACTTGGCATACGTCGCCCACTCTGGGTTCACTGCCAAGGCCTCGATGGCCATACTCAGGCATGTCTTGGAGACCAACTCGTTGTTCAAGGCATAGGTTTCGAGACAAGATGGCCGTTCTAGCTTGGGCCATATGCATCGGAATGTTAAGAACTGGGGCAAGGTGATTTTAGACCCTGACTCGTGGGGCGAATATAGGTATGGGCTCACGCCAGCAACAGAGAACTTGTCGCCAAGCGTCTTCGACTCGTCCTGATTTCGCGGTATTCCGTCCATCTTGAAAGTCCTGCGGTGACGATGATGAAATTAATGCGCGGAAGAGAGAAAAATTGCAAAGGTTTTGGAGCCGAACTGAGGGGGCACACCTGGCACCAGATGTCAAGCTGAGTTGCATGACCCCAAGACCAGCCAATTGATCACAGCTGACAGAAAGAGCCATTGTAAACAAGACCTATTTCTAAAAATGGCCTGGTGAACTTTCCGTATGTGACGAGGCGCGTTCTGCTTTCGTGATATAACTAAGCGGCAAGTCACCCAGCTTCAGTCGACAAAGATGTTCTCGCGAATCTTCCATAACGTACGCACCTCATTGTTATTCTGATATAGTTGTGGGACCCCTGAAGTATGAATGCCCATGAAATACGTGACATAAATCTGGAGTTTAACTCCATAGGAAATGTTTTTGATGGTATAATCGTTACCTGTGACCATGGTGAAGAAGTAATCTTGAAGGATTCTTTAAGAGCCTCATTCTTCACCCAACTCTCTGTTATAGACTAGCCCACGTCGAACCCATCACAGAAAAAATTTCTTTTCGTTTCTTTTCTCAATTCTTTTTTAAGCACCTCCCATAAATCGGTTCTCTGTCCTTGTTACACTTCGAAAGTGAATATCAATCTCTTGATATCAAGGGATTCTAAGAGATCAGATTCACGATGGGGTATAGGGTAAAGAAGATGAGCTTTCTTGAGCGTCCAAATATGAACTGATTCTTGGTTGCTGTCTGAAGGACTAAGGAGGAAGGAAAAACCTACAACCAAGCAGGAAAAAGTGCTTCCTTTTATCTACAAACGGCCTTGACTCAAAGGCTTGATTTCCTTCGCTTGTTTTATCCCATTCCATCTCACAAACATTCGCTCCATCGTACATCAGTTTGTGCAGTGATTCGCATTGTGCAAACAGCTCATTCAATCCGGCCGGTTTGTGTCACTGTGTTTGCTTTAGGGTAAGCAAGTTTGCGGTCAGTGCGTCAGCGCTCGGGTCCAGGGAAGTCGATCGAGCACGTGACCCGACACGTGAGTCTCTAACAGGGATCGGTACCTACCCTATACCATCACACACCAAAGAGATTATCTAGGTTGAATGTCGTAAAGTAGAAAGTACAATACACCCCTTGGAAGATTGTGCCCCTGTGGCATCCTCACCTTAAAACTTAACCACCTAGGGATATTAATTTGGTAGATAGGTTACAAACTTTCAGGGATTGTACTGTAGGAGGACATGGTACAGCTTCGACTGATTGGACTCATGACAAATCACAGAAAGGGATCTCAATTTGATGGAAAGTTGAATAAAATGCAATTATGGCAGCTTAGTTGCCGCCTGGATAACACCGCCCAATGCAACCGAATAATAAAACCGAAACAACAAACCCCAAAACGCCGATTCCCTACCAGTCCAAAGGATTTGGGTATAATGCAAACCAAAACCATTTTTCCCCAATACAAACCCTGTGGCCTCTCAAGCCATGAGCCCTTCATATGCCCTCTCGATGGTTCGGCCGCCTAGACCTGGCAAGTTGCGAAGCTGCGCAAGCGTCTCAATCTGGGCACCATCTTGAGCGCCGGCAAGCTCCAGATAATCAACAAGATCGCGAGCCTTCTTTGCACCAAAACCTACTAGACCGCGGATCTGCTCCACATCACGCGAGTTCACAATATCGAGAAGCTGTTGCGCACGGAGATCGACGGAGCCGTCGTCTCCTGGGAGCACATCTAGAGCCTTGGCCCTGTGCTTACGAGACTTAGTCTTAGCAGCAGCCTGCGCAAAGGCCTCCTCATCAACGTCAGCCTCACCATCGTTGTAGTCACCATCATCATCCTGGTACACCGGCTGGCGCTTCTTCCTCCGCTCAGCCCGAGACTCAGCCTTGAGCTGTGAGCTGGGGCTCGGGGATCCGTTTAAGCGTGCCTTGAGCCTCTCTATCTTGCCAAGTAGCTTGGCCTGCCCAGGGAAGTATGGAAGAGCCAACTCGTACATTCTAAGAGCCTCCACATCCTCTCCGCGCTCCTTGTGCTGCCGGGCCGCAAGCAAGAACCTCAGACCCTCCGACTTGGCATCATCCCGCCACTCATCGCTCTCGATTCGCCTCTCGAGAGCATCCAGCCGCTGCTGCACAGCCTCGCTGAGCTCCGGCTGGACCTGCACCTGAGGCTGCTGGGCGGCCTTCTCAGCCGCTAGACGAGCAGCCAGAACCTCACTGACCTTCTTCTCTACCATAGCCTCGATTTGGGCCGCAGAAATAGTCATGGAGCCAAGTCCCGTTGCAGTGGGCCGTGAGATCTTGCTCGGCCTGGCAATGTTCGACTCATTTTCAGAGGGTCGCTTATGCGAGTTCGAGTTTGATAGACGGATCGTAGCGGGAGTGGCGATGGTTCGCGTTGTGGGTGCAGGCTTGGCCTTGTCGGTATAGACAGCGAATGCCTTGACGGGCTTGCTGGCGTCCGCAGCCTTAGCATCCGCAGCCTTGGCCGCAGCGACGTTGCCATTGTGGACATTGTGCACGTTAGCAAGAGGACGGAGGGGCTGTCGGTTGGCACTTAGGCCAGATGAGTTTGAGTTCGTTCTAGGAACTTGCTTGAAAACGACTTCGTTTTCAATCTCGCGCACCTCGATGCGCTTTGCGCGAGAGCTGACGTTGAGACTGCTTAGTGTGTCGAGATGGTAGCTGCGAAGTGGAGAGAGGTTGAGGATCATGACAGTGATGCCCCTGTTCTGGCCAAGGGACAGGATGCGCGTCATCTTCGATTCCCTGTACGGGATTCTCTTGTCACCACGTGAGATGGCATCAATGCACTGACTGAGGACAAAGAGACTCTTATTAATAGCAGCCGACTCCACCAATCGCTCCTTGCCATTGTCAGTTCGGCGGTTGTCTTCCGATCCCGCAAGATCAATAGCTGAAGCTGTGCTCTCCCGGATCATCTCATCGGTGATCTGTGTTAGCTTAACTCGGAGGATGGCGTGGCTTCGACTGCTGTGGGCATTGAGCTTGGTGGCCGCCGTGACGCGGTTGTTGTTGGCCTCAATGTACAACTTCTCAAAGTCCTTGAGATCCTCGCAGGATCGTTCTGACAAACCGACCACGACAGTTCGCCCATTGGCCTCGGCGCGTAGGGGCAGGCCAGTAGGGGTACGCTTCTCGGGAGGCTCGAGCAGATCGTAGACCTTGTCGTTGTAGATCTCGTAGTATGACAATGTAACTCGCACCGTTGTCTGGCCTTGGGTATCCTTCATGATCTTCTTGCCTCTTCGGAACACACCGCTCAGCAACCGGGGGATCACACCGCGGTCTGCCAGCTTCAACCCACCACGCATCGTGTGCGTCTTGCCGGTGCCTGTGACACCGTAGGCGAAGATGGTGACATCGATTCCTTGGAAGAGAGACTTTAGATGCGGGGCCACTGCCAAAGTCAACACATGACACGCCCAGGGTTAGCTCAAAATCAACGAGTCCTCGCACCTTCTGCAGTAAACAACTCCTCCTGGGTGGTGGGCTGATCGTAGACACCGTTGAACGCGAAGGAGAACTCCTCGGCCTCGTTCTTGGGGTTGGGAATCTTCACAATGGTGTCCGGCTTGCTAGAATCGGCGCTGTCGGCGCGAACAATCACGTCCTTGCCGAGCTCCTTCTCGAGGAGCGGCCGTATTCTTGCGACAACGCGAACAGACATGGTGGAAGTAAACAACCGGGGACGAAGGAGAGGAGGGCCGGGAAGCAAAGTCGGGCTGCGTTGGGGACAAACAAAGGACTCACAGCCTACCAATCTGACCGCATAACAGATTGAGTAGTTAGTTCGTTACTGAAGAATTGCTATAACCATGGGTTTGTGGTTGAGGATCCGCTTAGCGCTTCGCCAGGATCAAGCTAGGTTGGCCCAGCGACAGCACGTGAAGGAGGTGACGTCGGAGCTCGGCGGCACGGGAAAAGCCGTGGTGCGGCCATCACGCTTTTTTGGCGCACACCACGGGCCGCTGGGCAAGACGAGGAGCAAAACGTCGAGCCGACACCTCACGTCGCGCGCATTTATTTGTACTCGACCAGACACAATGCGAGGCCAGTCGCCGCTACTAAGGACGGCGCGCGGCCTGCGCATGCGGCAGTACCCTTCGCCGTCCTTTGTCTGCCGACAGTGCAGAGCCATCCAGATCTCCGCCGCACCCACCACGGACGCTCCAAAAGTTGGCGGGGATGCCTTTGGAGCTCCGGCTGACGCCCGGGATCCTGCAGGTAGGTTTGCACCGAGTCATTGGGCTTTGGGAATGCAATTCAACTGACACTGATCCCTCACAGATGCTCGATTCGAGGTCATTGGCGCCCCATACTCTCTTTTATCCGTCAGCCTCTCGGCATCGCAGAAGCTCTATACCAGACGGGGCACATTGGTTGCCGTAGCTGGCAAGCCCGAAAATGTAAGGCCGGCCGCCATTGACCACTATCAAAAACACCACCGACAAGCTGTCTAACACTTACTTGCCTGGGTAGACCCAATCGACGCTCTCGATCCTCAACCCCGCTCCTCGGGCCCTACTCGGGGTGCCCTTCCTCTACCAACGAATCTCTGCCACTTCTCCAATCACAGCTCTCATCTCAACCAAATCTCCCACCACCTCCTTCTCCGTCCTACACGTCGATGGGACCACGGATTGGATGATCTCACAGCGCAATGCCCTGCTGGCTTGGACGGGACACACACTCTCGCCATCCCCCAGGATCCAGACTGGTCTGACACTGGCGCACTGGGGTAGCACTCTCCTCACGGGCAGAGGCCTAGCGGCCCTCTCGGCCCCCGGGCAGATCTATCAGCTTACACTCAAGGAGGGCGAAGAGTTTGTGGCGCATCCCGGCAGTGTGGTTGCGTACTCGGTATCGAGGCATGCGCCACAGCCGTTTCGTTTCAAGAGCAACAGCCTGCGCCTCCAGGTCCCCTCTCTATCGAGGTGGATTCCAGAGCCGGAATTCATGAAGACGGTCCGCCAGTCGGAAGTGTACAAATACGCTTGCAGAGTATATCACAGCCTGCGAACCACGGCTCGGCGGACAATCTGGGGAGATCGCCTATTCCTCCAGTTCCATGGCCCTGCCACCATCCTCATGTCAAGCCGGGGCGTTCGGGCCGCGGACGTCCTGACCAGGGAGCAGGTGAATGAGATTGCAGATGCTCCGGAAGGCGTGCTCGCCGAGGCCTTGGACCCTGCCACCACTAAGCCCCAGGCTCTGGAGGCGGCCAAGGACCAGGCCCCAAGTGCCATCCACGTGGCAGAGGCTCAAGGGGAGGGCAAGGTGACCTTGGAGGGCTCGAAGGAGCTGAAGGAATTCATCAGGTAAACTCAAAAAGACTCTTAAAGGGTCGCGGAGAGTTGGAATGCCGAAGTGCCGAGAGGGTGAGCAGGTTAATCGAATACCTACTCCGTGTGCCACCATCATTATTAAAACATAGAGGGGAAATAGCTTCCTGTAACAATAGCCACTTTGTCCACGAGATGCTTGCATCGTGTTCCATCTGTACCCCACCAACAGTCATGCCACCCCCAAGCTCACATCTGTTGAGCGTTGCATCGGCTATCCCACAATTATAGAAGCTCCATGCGGCAGGGCTGATGGTGGAATGTCCACACTTTATGCTTGGACCCGCCTGTGCTTGAAAGATGGAGACGACAACGGTGACGGGAGTCGACAGTTGCTGATGGGCCAGCTGTAATGAATACGAATGGACTGACTGGGAGGCCACTGATGATGATAGATGACGATGATTATGATCATCATGAGAGATGAATGAATGAATCAACGAGTACATGAATAAAATGAATGAATCAACGAGTACATGAATAAAATGAATGAATAAACTAGATGCTGGACCGCTACCGTCCCCGATTGAGTTGCGGTGAACAATGGACAATCATGATGATCCCTTCATGCACATGATCGGCACACAGCGGTGACTCGACTGCAAATCCAAACGAGCTTTTGCATGAGCATTTGCATCTCTGAATTGCGAAATGTTTGGTCCGCTGCTGGGGTGGTAGTACAGATGGACTAGAAGCATGCACAACCACTACCACCACCACCAGCTTCAACTACTGCCCTGTGTGAGTGACTAGCGCTGGTGTCCCGCTTACACTCCATCACGACAGCCGGACAGCTTGAGACTTTTTTGGCGGCTCTTGCTTATACAATCAACCAAATCAAGGATCAGTTCGGGACCGAACGTGGAGCCACATCACCGTTCGACGCCATAAGCAGAAGCAAGGGAAGAAAACCAACAGCGGGTGCCAAAAACAGGTGTTTGCGTGAGGTTTCCTGCACCGACCACCCCATCCCGCCTGTCGGGATTTGATGCGCTGGTGCGTGTGTGTGTGGATCGCAGATCCTCCCCTACTCCCCCCCCCCCGGCTGGGCTTAGCCCAGATTCGCGACTCGGTCTTTTTCCTTAACTCCAGGGAAGCCGACACGGTTAGATTGGTCCTCAGATAGGCAAAGAAAGAGACTGACGGGCTGCGTGCGGGGAGCCCTGCTGCACCTCTCGTTACGTTGGTTTTTTCGCTTTCGGCCTGGGGAAGCCTAATGGTTGAAGATGTGCATAATATGTAGTGGAGTGGGGGGGATGATGCTTGTTGTTTGTGGTCGCTGATAACAACTTGGTGGTTGAGCATGTCAAATGCACCTGCGACGAAACGGTATTTTTTTTTTCTCTCTCTCTCTCTCTGTGTGTTCCGTGCGTCCGTTGTCTTTGCTTTTCTTACCTTTTCGCTTTGAAACAAGACACTCGAAATGCTTGTCGGTGTAGAGCTATACTCAGCAACTATTCATGTATGTATATGTATTAGTATGATCAATACGCCGCGACGAGCTCGGCCTCAAGGCGGGAACCCGCTCCTAGGCTCTCCTAAGACTAGTCCTCGCAGCAGCGGCTCTTCACCACCCGCGCTCGTGCGATTAAACGAGATGAAATGGCGTCGTCTGTGCTGAATTACAAATCTGCTGTTTCTGCCCGGCCCAGTAACTAGCTAGTCCTGCATCGCCGAGCATTTCTCTCCATGGTTCGGCTTTGCAGGTGGGAAAATGTCACCTAAACCCCGATCCCTCACTATCAACACCCCAATAAGTCCTAATCCGGCGCCTTGACTCACCGTTTCTGTCACACGCAAGGAGCCGGACCCTATTTTCCTGCCTGGATGATTGATTGATAGCTGGCTCCAGCAAGTGCGGTGCCAACCCGAGGGTGGACTGCACGATGCAAATCGCCTACGCACCACCCCCCCGGGGGCGTTCTCTTATGAGCTGGGCCAACCGTAGTGAATGCCGGCCGCTGCGGGCCCTTAGGCTTGTGCTGCGTTTTGTGCCGTTTCTTTAATTGGCCTGGTGCAGGGCCGGGGCATCGTGAGCGTTGAGCGTCGGGGACCGAAATCTGACAGCTGGGGTGCCATTTCATAAATATCTCGGGCCTCCTCTTCGCCAAGAGCTCGGTATTTCGTCATCAAGTCATTCTAAACTTGCCCTGCCTCCCAGATTATCCTGGCTGAGAATAGCTGAAGGAATAGAGCTGCTTACCGTGTGCATTTCTTCTAAAATTATCCTCGTTGTCTCTCTTGTGTCCATCGCACCCGCGCCACGCTCGAATGACCCAGCACTGCTTCGACGTACATAATGCATCCGGCCCAGGCCCCCCCAATGCTGTTGGCCTTCATCCCCAGCCCACTCAGCTTTCCTATAAGACCAAGGAAGAGCCCTATAAATCGCCGAGAGAATTAAGACATAGCTATCGAGAAGAGAGAAAAATGGCCTTCTCTCCTAACGCATCGTCTACGACGGTCAACGAGCGCATATCGTCCTATGTGACGATGAACGATAACGCCCCGTCACCTGTGACGCTCAACAACGAATACAACGAGATCCCGCTTCATGTATTCAACGACCACACCTCGTCCTCTGTGACGGTCAACGAATACAATGGCGTTCCGCTTCACTCCTTGGACCCCGCCAAGGCTGGCACCTCGACATCGCTCCACAAGCCAATGTATCGCAATCACTTCCAGAACCAAGACAGAGGCGCAAACTTCTATCCAGAGCCCAAAATTGCCCCGGGGCCTGATCCGGAACACAACGGGCCGGCTACCAAAGAGCCCAGCCCAGGCGGCCCGCCCCCGGGCATGGCTCCTGAGGACTTCCCTGATGGTGGCTCAGAGGCATGGCTTGTTGTCTTCGGTGGCTGGTGTGCCATGTTCTGTACCTTCGGTCTGATCAACTGCATTGGTGTATTCACGGAATATTATGTATCAGTGCCACTAAAGCAGTACGATGAATCTTCCGTGAGCTGGATCTTGTCTTTCCAGGTGTTTGTAATGATCTTCTCTAGTTCAATTGTAAGCTTCCTATCCCTGCGATGCTTCTCGCCCTCGCTCAACAACATTACTAACTTTGCATGCTTCTAGTGGGGTCGTCTCTTTGACAACTATGGCCCTCATTGGCTTCTGTTCGGTGGTACCGTTACCTACGTTTTCGGTCTCATGATGGTGTCGTTGTGTACAGAATACTACCAGTTCCTCCTGGCGCAGTCCTTGGTTGCTTCGGCTGGCTCCAGTGCTGTCTTCAGCGCCTGCATGTCGTGCCTCGCCACCTGGTTCATGAAGCGCCGCGCCGCGGCTTTTGGCATCATGGTCTCGGGCTCATCGCTCGGCGGTGTTGTTCTCCCAATCATGATGGACCACCTCATCACGCTGATCGGTTTCCCCTGGATGATGCGCACCATGGCCTTCATGTTCCTGTACCTGCTCACCATCGCTTGCTTCACTGTCAAATCCAGAATCCCTCCCAAGCCCAAGCCAATTGTCTTGAAGGAGTATTTCATCCACCTTAAAGATATTCGCATGCTCGTCACAAGCTGCGGTTTCTTCTTCTTCATGTGGGGAATGTTCCTACCTTTCAACTATGTCATTTTGCAAGCACAGTCGGCTGGTGTCTCGGACAAGCTTGTGCCTTACCTGCTACCTATTCTCAACGCTGTGAGGTAAGTCATCCCTTTACAAAAATGGTATATAGTCAGTAGCTAACCCTATCTCAGCATTGCTGGTCGTGTTCTTCCTAGTATCGCTGCCGACAAGTGGGGCCGGTACAATATCATGATCGCCATCACGTTCCTTTCAGCCTTCTTTACTCTGGTCATTTGGATCCCCGTCAAAGACACTGCTGGTATTCTCGTGTTTGCCATCATCTTTGGTTTTGCTTCTGGTGGTTACGTTAGCTTGGCCCCTACACTCATTGCCCAGATTTCCGAAATTCATCAGATTGGTACTCGCATTGGCACTGCATTTGCCTGCCAGGCCTTCGGTGCTCTCACTGGTAGCCCCATCGGCGGCGCCATCGTGAAGGCGCAGGATGGCAGCTACCTCGGCCTCCAGTTATTCTGTGGTAGTACTATGATGGCTGGAGCTATTACCCTTTTGGTGGCTCGTTATCTTCAGGTCGGATTTAAGTGGGCAAAGATTTAAAGGGAGCCCAAGTATCACTGAGAGTAGGAGAGAGGGTCGGGGACATCGGATTAATGCACCACGCAATGGGAAAATGTTAATATGGATTGGAAATACCTCAAGTCAGTAGGTAGTCAGCTTACCAGCACATCAGCTTGATTCGGAATTTTGTCGCACTCGGATAATTTGGGGTCCGAAATGTAGATACCATGCATGCAATGACATTGATAGACATGATTAAATAGAACTTCAAAAAGTAAAAAAAAAAAAATGACGCTCCTTCATGAATTGCACCACCTACTACTTAGCTATATAAAGAGGACTGTCCATTAAATGCTCTTGCAATACACATGAGCAGGCCCCTTCTCTTGCTTCGGACTTGTGAGTCGGGGTCTAAAGAGGATTCACCACGGTAGCCGAAATATTGGCGTATATTACAGGTTGACGTGGCACACAGTACGTAGTCATATAGCTCATAAGCCACAATTGATGACAGGGATATGGGTTAGAGGGACAAATGAGGCCCGACATAGCAATGCCCACAGCAGCACGGAAGCTTGAGAAAGGGGAGCGATGACAAATCAAAGTGTGCAAGGAACCAGATAGGGCATTGTAGGTTTGATTGATTTCTACTTTTGTTTCCAGTCAAGTCAGCCTCTGCGTAATAAAGTATGTGCCAAACAAATAGAGAGAGAAAAAGAAATGATCTCAGGATGTAGATATTGGTGAGCGTTGGAATCATTAAGATCATAAACAGCCTCTGACTCGGTATATCATCATAGAACGGGTGTTGCGGAGAGAGCAATGATGTATAAATAAATAAAAATATACATACCAATTCATTGAACACAACACCACCGCACGATGTCTTCATGCCGCGGGATTCGCGGTTTCTCTTGTGGTAAGGCAAGGTAGGATCTTAATAATCAAACACGAGACTAAAAAAGAGCACACTAAGATCAGTTAGAAACAATTGCTCCAATAAAAAACCAGCAACAAATTGAAGGAGCAAAGAATATTCTCAGGATGTAGATATTGGTGAGCGTTGGAATCATTACAATCATAAACAGCCTCTGACTCGATGTATCATCATAGAACGGGTACTGCGGGAGGAGCAATTGAGGGCGAATAAAAGAAACAAAAATACGTACCGATTCACTGAAGAAGGTTGGAATCTTTGTAATCAAGCAAGAGACTAAAAAAGGATACACTAAATTTGGTTAGAAACAATTGCTTCAATCTAGAACCAGTAACAAATTGAAGGGATAAAGGATATTCTCAGGATGTAGATTGGTGAGTGTTGGAATCATTACAATCATAAACAGCCTCTGACTCGGTATATCATCATTGAATGAAGGAGGTTGTGAGGATGATATAAGAAAAGCAAAAAGAGAGTGTGACATACCTTTTCAGCAGCTCATCAACCTGTCCAAGACAAGCTGGCACAAGTTGGTTCAAGAGCCTCATGTGGAAACAAACAAAACTCCAATTGTCTAGTGTAGCAGCTCTTCCCCGCCCAGAAGAGTTATGTACAATAACTTTATCCCCATTCATCTGCAGCTTATGCTGCTTATTGGCTACCCTCAATTGTGGCCTTGACAGGGCTGATCTCAAACCCATACTTCTCCTTGAGCCTCTCGGCACGGCGCTCCTCGTATCCGGGGGGTCGGATTCCTGTGGGGAAATTAGATATCTTGGATCGCGTGGGGTGATGGCCATGTGCGCGACTTACCTCGACCTTCACCAATCTCGGAGACGGTCTGCTCAACCGGCAGACGGGTTGTCCTTCTGATAGTCTCCTTGCGCGCGAACTCATCCTCCTCCTTCTTGAAAGTATCGTATCGGTTACCGAGGTAGTAGAACATGCCCTGGAAGACGGCAATACCAGCACCAAGGCCGGCCACGACGGGCATTCGCTTCGCTACTCCGAGGTTAGGCTCACGTCGACTTAGAATTATTGAACCAATGCAACGTACTGGGCATGCCAAGAACAGCACCCATCATGAAACCACCGAAAGCAGCACCCCAGGCATCGTCCTTTTCGCGGAGGTTCATGAAGCTTCGCGAGAAGAAAACGTAGGTAGCGGGAGCGGCGGCTAAACACACCAATTAGCATCAGGATGTCTCAATTGACACAATCGAGTTCTGTAGCGTACTGGCAAGGCCAATGATGGGACCACCGCGTGTGAAGACGCTGAGAGCGCCAATGTTGCGCTTGGCCAGAGCATTTCGGACGGATGCAAGGAAGAGACCGCTGGCACCACCGACCATACCGGCCTTGGCGGAGTCGTTGAGGGTGTCGTAAGGCTTGTAGACATCGTCACCCTCGTGGTGAGCCTCGTGGCTCGGGGCAGCGTGGCTTCGTTCCATGGCGTCGGCGGGTGAGGACGAGCTGCTTAGTTCTTGGGATCCTGAGGTTGAAGCCAAAGCTCTGGCTCCGGAGGATTGAGGGAGAGCCTCCACCAAAACACGTGATACGTGGTCATCCAATTGCCTCGCCCTTATTGGCTTGTAACACCCGAGTGAATTTTTAAAAGTTTGAGTGATGGTGGTGGTACGTACCTGCCACTGGAGAGCCCCACTTCGGAATCCGCTAACAAGAAAAACACCAAGTGCTCGCCTGCAAAAGTTGATTGTGAAATGCCTGGTCAGATTTCTATATGTTCATTGGCCCTCTGTCAGCAACGGGACCGGACCTAAAGGGCTAACTGGAGGTCGCATATTTCACACTCTCCAACACGTTCTGCTCATTTTTCCTAGAGGGGGGCTTCTGAACGAATTCATTGTTGTCCCTAGACCGCAGCCATATCTCATGTGTTAGTCAACACACTCGGCCAAGGGCATTGACGGACTGAGAAGCCATTCACCATCCAACATCTATCCGGGACCATCGCGGAATATCGCCACAATATCTCATCTTCAAACAAGTGCGGAAGGGTCTTTCCCTCATAATAACCTCACAATGGCTTCCATTGAACCTGAAAGGGTCCCTGAATCAACTCCAATGGAAGGAGTCACATCTGTCACTCAGGAATCAGAGAATATTCCTTCAGAAGCTCAGCCCAGCAAGCCGAACGTTACAGTTCCTGCAAATGCCTCTCAGCCACCGCTGTCCAAAAAAGCCCTAAAGCGCATGAGAAAACAGCAAGAATGGGAAGATAGCAAAGAAACACGCCGCAAGATGCGCAAGGAGAAGCGCCAGGCTAGCAGACTTCGTAAGCGAGAGGAAAAAGCAGCCCTCATCGCCCAAGGCATTGACCCCCAAGCTCTCATCCCGGTCAAATTTCCGCCTATCCCCGTTCCTGTCACCCTCATCTTCGACTGTGACTTTGAGCAATTCATGCTCAACAAGGAGCTCATCTCCTTAGGTAGCCAGATCACCCGCTCATACTCGGAGAACAAGACAGCCAAATACCGCACACATCTGTATGTTTCCAATTGGAATGGAAAACTGGCTGAGCGATTTCGGGACGTCCTCGGGGATAAGCACAAAAATTGGAGGGGAGTTGAGTTCCTCGAGGGGGACTTCATTAAGTGTGCGGAGCATGCGCGAGAAAAGATGCAGGCTGGCGAAGATAAGATGACTGAGGCTCTCCAGAGAAGTGTTGACGAAAAGGTTCCCTGGACTCGTGATGAGAAGGACCCTCTGCCCCTGCCGGACCCAGAACCTGAACCTAGGGAGGAGTACAAGGACATTGTCTACCTGACATCCGACTCTCCCTACACTCTAGATCGTTTGGAGCCCAACACGAGCTACATCATTGGTGGATTAGTAGACAAGAACCGTGAAAAGGGCATCTGTTACAAGCGCGCGCGAGAACGTGGTATTCGAACAGCCCGACTACCTATCGGCCAGTACATGGTGATGCAAAGCCGGCAGGTTCTTGCGACCAACCACGTCGTTGAGATTATGCTTAAGTGGCTTGAGTTCGAGGACTGGGGCGAAGCTTTCTTGAGTGTTATCCCCAAGCGAAAGGGGGGTCAACTACGGAAGCAGGACGGCGACGCTGAGGAAGATGCCGAGGACGACGCTGAGGGGGCTGAGGAGGCAGAAGCCGATGAGGATGCCCAAGAGGACGATGGAGAAGAGGGCATTTCAAATGACGAGAATGTCCAACAAGCAGGCGGAGAAGATAAAACATCGTAAAATGAAGGCGAGGCAACTGCAAATTAATAAAACCGTGACTCATTTTGCCATATGCGCCCAGCCATTGCTCCCAGATATACGTCTACGTACAGTTTCATTACGCTAAACCGTTCATTACATCTTTAAAAGTCCATTGAATCCTCCTCTCTCTCCCTCTTGACCTTGACATCCCGCTCATCCTTCATCAAGCCATTGACAAAGTGTCTAAACTGGTCAATGTACGACTTCAAACTCGTCTTCTCCCAGTCGGCAGTGCTCTTTGTGTCTTCGCTTCCCTCTTCTTGTTTCCAGGCATCAATCTCAGCGAGGAGTGACTGCACGGTTGGAACCTCGAGAGGGTCGAACTCCTCAAGTTTCTTAGTGTTGATAGGCACACACACTCTGCCTGTGCCGGGATGCACGACGAAGGGACTCTTGAGCAAATGGTTCAGCTTCTTACTGACTTCGATATCAAGTCTTGGGTAGGTGTACTCCAAAACGATGTCCTGTTTGGCTTCGAGGAGAGCCCTAGCATCAAGGTGTTTACTGGCACCTGTCTTGGCCATGGCATCAATATCAGCCCATTTGGAAGTAGAGGCTCGTCCTGGGGCAGCGTCCCATTTCTTACGCAAGGACTCATTGAGGTTGCGGTCGGGCAGAAGTTGCAATAGCTTCTCTGATTGCTCGGGGCTAGCCCATGGGTCCTGAGCCTCAAGAACATCCTCTTGGAAATGAGTCTTGAGGATTTCTAGACTTCGTCTGCATAGAGTTAGTGATACCATTCAAGACACAAAACTCCGTCTTGACCACTTACACAAGATGGGGGTGTAAGGGCCTCCTTAAGTTGACCTTTTTGCCACTCTGGCCGCCTCCCTTGACGACCTCGAGATAGCCAGCAATTGATCGCCTCTTCTGATCGTCCATGCTTCGCACCTTCTTATCACACACCCATGCGTGAGCACCTCTTCGACCAGAGTATACCCACATAATGTGTTTGAAGCCGAAGTCGTCTCGAAGACAGGCGTCGACAACCTTGATTGCCATAGTCATAAACTGCCAACATTTGTTACAAATGTTGGCTTTATCACAACATGTTCGAACATCGTCATAATCTGTCAAATCGATATCGAAACAGAGCTCTTTGGAAAGGGGTTTGATCTTCTTGACAGTTTTCCTGTCACGGGGATTGATAGAGTAGACGGGACCAATTTCGAAACGACTCGGCATCAAACGGAGGACGTCTTTGCGTAGACTGTAGGGTGTGAGCGAGGTGATTCGGGGCTAATAATAAACCATATACTTTCGGGTACATACAGATCAGCTGTTGTGAAAGATTGATATCGAAGGTAGGCATCATTTGGAAGTGTGAAGGCGAATTCTCGATTGGCAAAGTCGTTCGTTGGAGTAGGGCTGTGATTGAGCCACTGGAAAAGAAAACGCCAAGGAAACAAACGCTGATAAAAACTGCGCATAACCTCAGGATCAGAAGCATTCAGGGCTGTGACATCACTGCTCTCCGGGTTAGCGTATTGTTGGTAGGGCATTGATTGAAGTATCCAAGTTGGCTCACGTTGGGATATCGGGGGGTGCAACCTGTGAGCTAGGCTGAACAGGTGCCGTGCTAGGGAACTCATCGTCTGAATCGACGTCATCAAACAAGTCCTCGAGCTTCTTAATGTCCTGCTTGCTGTCTTCCGTCTCGGCCATGTCCACATCGGCTAGAGCAGCCTGGCTGGTGATGCCAGTGTCCTCCACGGGTTCGTCCTTAACGGGGGCTGGTGATGACATGGCTTCTGGGTCGTTAAAATGAGGCATTGCGCCTTGGGTTTGGGTCTCGGGGTGAAGAGTCCGGCGACACAATGGGTGTTGAGTGCAACTTGGGTTGTTGGTTGTCGCAGTGATGGCCCAAGCTGAAGTGGGAAATTCACTAAAGTGACTGCGGATAGGGCGCGTCAGAGCGCGTCTTTTCGCGTAAAGCGAAATTTTAGGAGGGATGTTGCCCTCTAAGAGGTACGTACCCACCACTCCCCACGTCTCATTACACCCAGCTCCATTGAAACAAACCAGGACCATGAATACAGTTTGGCGCAGTAGCTTGATAATATCAAGAATTAATGTTAAGCAAGCGACCAGATACCATTCTCTATTTCAGTGGTCCAGTTTACAGCCTATCCAAACGTCGCAATGCACTGGTACATCGGGGATTCATATCAACAGGCCGATTCTGCCCACATGAATAGTGCAGTACCACAGGATTCATACTTCCTGCTTGGTACATGAGATGATTAGGATGCTGCTGTTGGTACATACGACCATATCTGCTCGAAAACTCTGGATCCCGTTCGCTCTCCGATTGATAACCGAGCAAGAGTTGGATTAGTAGCTAGGTCGGTGACGACTAGCGAATCCCCGATGTTGTATGTTTTTGTTTTTTTGCGTTTCTCAGGTCCCTACGCCCCGTTCAGTCTGCGCACCCTCAATATCACAAACGTCGCACCGAAATAGAAACGCTACCTAAATTAACCACCATTATACACGTGGATGCTTTGCAATCCTCCTAGCCCATTATTTAGTCAGAGTCCTTTGGTCAGATTCAACTGTGCCCAAACCTTGTTTATAAGCCAGCAGCATCCATCAAATCAGAACCTGTTTGAGTACGCGGCGCCAGGTCAGGCATTTTTTATTTTTTATTTTTAGATCTTACCACAGCTCTTCAGAAAGAAAAAGAAAAAGAAAATATGTGTGGGTGGCACAAGTTAATGGTATCGTGTCTGTCTTCCTGATACCACTGGTGCCTTTTCCAACAGTTATTGTTGACATTCACTGGAAGATCCTCACTATCGCCATGAAAAAATGCTTTAGAATGTTACCCAAAGATGAAGCCGCTAGTGGCGAGGAAATCCAGTGCAAAAACTTAAAAACCTAGAAGTTGTAAAGCGTGCCCAAACATTTCGAGTTGTTTACACGGCTATTAATCCGGATAATAGCCCACCAGACAATCCACAGGTGAGAAATGAGAAACCTCAGGGTCTGCCTCTTCTGCCGACGGTGTCATGGATATGTTTATTTACAACGAGAACTATCAACTCGTTCAGTCCTCTCATCGGTGTTCCTGTCACAGTTTGCATCCAAATAGTGATAGAGTCTCATGCCAAACCAACCAGAGTCGACACCAGAGGATCCAACGACCTTCTTGAACTCGTGTCGCCCTCTTTCTTAGAGATGGAAGACTTTTTAATAATAACAATGCTAGCGTTTCTCGGACCTTAAACCAGTTCCCGTATCCCCAACTGCTTCTACGGAGTTTAACCCTCCGTACATCCTCTCACGGACACATGACCACAAAATTCGCCTCTTGTTCATCCCAATCTAGATCCTCACTCTTAACAGCGCTAATTCACGCTGGCTGTTTCAGCTCGCCACGATTATTTCTCAATGGCCTTTAAAGCTTCAAAACCGGCTAGTTGGGACCCACCATCAACGGGATTGTCCGTCGTTTGTTTTGGATAATCCGCCAGTCAAGCACCAAGATGACGGAAACGACTGGCCGCCAGAGCGTAGATCTCAGTCCAGGGCTGCGAAATACCATGGTTCCAGACCATGCTACGACGAAAATGGTCAAGGCACGAGTTTCGGCGATCCTTCAGGTGCTGAGGACACAGACACAGATTTGGCGTGGGGCAACCCAGCCTTTTCCCATATTTTTATCAAAACGGGTTCATTTTAGTGTCGGACAATAGGATTACCCTGTTGAACTCATTTAGCAGGGTCACACAGAATGGCTCATCTAGAGGGCCAAGGCATATTCTTTGCCAAGGTTCCCACGCAAATCAAGTCCATATTTCCCAGCTGGCTATCCCCAATTAGTTTCACGATGCAAATCGCTTCCGAGGTCGTGTTTCATAACGCTGGTTTCATTTCACGCAGTCAACGGGGCCATTGTCTTTCTTTTTACCCACTTGACCTCCTCTTACGTTCTTCACAGGGCTGAAGCCGCCTCCACGGTGCCCCTGCATCTCCTATTCTAACGATGCGGCGCCACGTCCCACCCGTCAAACTCTCTCGGTCAAAACCAAAGTCCCCAAAGAACACAAAACATGACGTTCTGGGGCCATTTGTTTTGTTTGGACATGCCGAAATCTTCAGCTCGCAAATTGGCCTGTGAGCTGTGAGCCCCGTATGTTGCAGTGGCTGAATTTGGCCATCACCACAGAATGTTACATTGCATATACAAAGCTCACACATGTAACCACACCACTCAACAATAATATCGCCGATGTCCACCAAAGTACCACATACAACCAATACGCACATGTAACATGGCAGTATTGGTTTTTTTCAGAACAGGTTCGTGCGATCGGGACTGATCTCCCAAGATAAGATGAAAAATGGTCCTGGCATTGAACCGAGGCGGTGGCCAAAGCCTTCCACTATTCCCCACGGCTAAAAACGAAGCCATGGGTCTCGGCGGCTCACAATGACGTATCTTCATTTCACCGCTGCTCTCCAAGTGTCTTTTTTTTTTTCTCTCTCTTTCTTAGCTTGTCTCGAAACATGTCCTGCGTCCATTGCTATGATCCTGTAATCCAACGTAGTGTATACTAGGGTGAGAACGCTCAAGACAAAGGACGAGCCACGACCATCCCGGCAAATGCCAACTAGTCCATCTTGCTGATTGGGTTCTCACGATATATCATCGTCTGTGCTGCTGCAACGACAAATCTAAAAACGTTCCAGCCCAAGGCGCTTGTGTACGATACATAAGTTAGCATGATTCCCGGCTCCCGACAAACCCAATCATCTGCAGGTCTCAAGCGAGGTTTGCTTGTCCCGCACATGTGCACCGCAACACTGAAGCTCTAGACCTGTCCATTGCATCACCATGGACAGCTTCATCCCGACCCCTGGTCCATACCGTGAGCACCAGAAGAGTCCAGCCTGGCTCCGTGGCATGACTTTTCAGCTCATTTAGCAACCAATCGCCCAGCAATCATCATCATCGTCGATCACCAACTGCCCGCCCGTCAGCCAAGCGCATCCCGTCGGGAATCCAGAATCTCATTGTTCGGACCAAATCTCCACCATCGACCCCACCACTTCAACGGTCCAGAACTCCATCGACCTGCACCCCTTGTGCCACACCGGCGATGCCTGGAAGTCCATATCATGCGACCCTGTTCCATCTTTGTCTCGATTAACGCTCGCCTTGCATGAAGCTTCTTGGTCCCCTGTCTTTTACGCTCTGTCGGTGCTTACTCGGCTGATACAAAACTCGGTTGCTCCCAAATTAACGACCAGTGTGCATTCATCTTTCTCAATTTTACATTCTCTCCTACCGACACGCAATTAAATAACTGCTACAGTCCAATCGTTACACACTCCAACTCTGTCTGTTATTCTAGGCATCAGAATATGCTCCCTCGAATTTTCTCGACTATCCCCCTTCCTTACCCAATTTAACAATGATATTATGCTCAGGTATCAAACAGCCTCATCAAAATACGGCCCGAAATTCAATCCTACACGCCGCTATACCTTGGCAACCGGGAGCCTGCTTTTCTCCAGCCACGTTCCTTCTCCCAGCTCATCCAATGCCTTCCATCATGAACCGAATTGAGGCCTCACCTCCGAATCCCATATAAGAAAGAAACCCAAGGGCTGCCCGCCAGCTTAGCGGGGTCAAGGCCCATGCCATCCCATCCATGAACGCCGCACTCCAGATGACATAGTCAAACGGTGTAAATCAACAAAGACAGATGATATTTCATCCATTCAACTCACGCATAAGTGCGCTGCCGCTTCTCGGGAGGACTTTGGTTATCCATTCGCCCGCTGCTAGACTGGCCTTGGGAGATGCCCCCAGGGAACGTGGCCCTTGTCGCGCTGTTGGGTGCCATGCCGTACTGGTTGGTTCCATTCACCATGCCGAAGCCCTGGTCCATTCCATTGCCCATGGGGGATGCTTGGGGCATCTGTCCTGGTGACCAGGTGGAACCTGTCGCTGGTGGTGTGGGAGTCGTCTCGAACTTGAAGTTGGTCGGTGCCGTTGTGCTCAGACTACCAGGTGGGTTAATATAACCTCCACCGCCAACAACATAGCCCGATCCAGACTCTTGTTGGGTGGCTGGGTCATAGTTCTTGAGGAGGTATCCAAGGTGATTTTCGACAATCTTCTGCATGCCACTCTTGGTGAACGGTTTCGCCAATACACCATTCATGCCTAACTAAAATTAGCCTCTCTGCCCTCTGAATTTGATTAATTAGGACTCACCATGCTCGAAGTAGCAGTGCACCTCATCGGATCGGATGTTTGAGGTCATCGCCACAATTGGAATTGATGGACAGTCCTGGCGAATGTACATGGTGGTGGAGACACCATCTAACCGAGGCATGATAATGTCCATGAAGATCATATCAAAGTGGTCTCGGCCAACACTCGTAATCCTGCTATAAGCCTCCGCACCATTTTGCTGCAGCCCAACGAGTTAGTGACGGACACAAGGGCATAATCTAAACAAGCAGACCACCTACAGCATGTTCAACTTCGCATCCCATCGACTTAAGGAATTTGATACCGATCTTGGAACAGGTCGGATCATCCTCAACAAGGAAGATTCTCGGTTTTCGAGCTCCCCAGAGCAATGTTCCATTATTGGAATTAGTGTTTTGCTGTGTTGTGTTTGCAATATTGATAGGCTGAGGAGCAGGGGGGTCCGGCATTGCGTTGGTGCTCGAATCATTTGGAATAGCGTAAGGAATCTTGTGGATATGATCTGAGTGGAAGGGATCGATGCCCACGGTCTGGCCCACAGGGTACACGGGATATCGGTTGATGTCGTTCATCGGATCATGCATCATCGGCATCGAAGCCTGAGGAATCACCACGGCAGAATCGGCGGGGGATCCATAGACGCCCTGAAGGCGCTCAAGTTCCCGGTCTGCGATAGAGTCTGGGCTTACGCTGGACAGCAGTTCCCGGGCCCGGCGCAGCTCAGGCGCAGCCTCTTCCCCATCCATCGACGATGATCCCACATTTAGATGCATCGATTGTTGGTGACGATTTCTGTCGCTGGACATAAAGTTGAGCATCTCATGCTGAGATTGTTTCTGTGCATTCAACATCTTTTGAAGAGTCAACACTTCGTTGACGAGCAAACGGTTCGTTTGAGAGACTTCTGTGAACAGCTCCTGTAATTGCTGTACCTGTTGCTGGGTTGCGGTAAGCTGCTCAGTCAAGACACTGATGTGATGGGTAGTGGTAAAGTCTTCAGTAGCCTGAGCTCTTCTCGGTGCCGGTGCTTTTCGGCGGATATTGTCCAAGTCATCTTTGCTTCCGACTCTAAAGTTGGGATGCTTAAATTCAAGTGTCTAGTATTTATGGTTAACGCAGATCATTCAACGCAACCGATAGAACTCACGTTTGCGCCGTTTGATGAGGAACTGCTGTCATTTGTCTGCCTGACTTTGTGAAAGTCATACTTGTTAAGCTGACGAACAAAACTAGCCATGTTGCTATGCTTGAAATGCTTTGGGAGAATTGATCGCGTAAATTTTTCATTCTGGTCATCGGCATCAGTATGGTGCTTAACGCGGGGTGGTTGACCTCAGGAGCATCATACCTCGACTACGACGAATGTATCGCCATCTTTACCCCATCTGGCAACATCCTGGTGCGCCGGGTCCTCGAGCATCCTGGCCATGGTCAGCATATAGTTTGATGGAGACTCCGTCGTGGATTCCGTACCGGTACAGCTTCCGAACCTATTGCAATGTCAATAACATGTCAGGTTCAGCTTCGAGCGATATGCCACTTACAAACTCGCTGGCGTTGCTGCCGCCAACCCCAGGGGCTGGGGCAACTTCTCCAGACATGGCGAGCGTGCGGTCTCAAGCGACAGGCACTATCAAGCGTAGGATATATGATGCGTCGGCCTGAATCGATCGGTTGTTGCGCTCTGTGACGACGTGATATGCAGATGTCTGATGGTCAGACGGTGGGTGTAGTCAGAACGAATAACTGCAGGCTGCAGCTTGCCCAGATTGACGAGAGTTGAAGCAGCAAGTGACCGACAAGTTGAGCAGGACAGCGCGCGAGGGACGCGGCGGGGGGGAGCGGCGATGGAGACGGCGAAGGTCGGCGCCGCAATGTAGGACAAACGGTCGGGGGATCGGGCGCGATGATCGGCGGCGCAGCGTTGTCAAAAGGGCGGCAGAGCGGCGCGAGAGGCTTGAAGAGATGATGCCTGGTAAGAGGCACTTCGCCAGAGAACGGCAACGTCGATGAGGGAAGGCCGTCGCAATTGGAGGGACAAGGACGGGGGACGGGGGACGGGAATGGAGAATGGGGAACGGGGACGGGGACAGAGTTGTATCTCGGGATCGAGGTTGGGCGTGCGAGTGGGCGGGCCGGGCGTGGGTGGAACACCTTGTGCTTGTGCTTTGGGTCCTTGCTGCTCAGTGCTAGGGAGGGACGGCACTGCAGCTGTACTGTGCCCACCTCCAGGACGGGACAGACAGGCCAAGGCAGGCAAGGCAAGGCAAGCTTGTACCGCCTCCGTCTCTGGTCTCTGGTCTCTGTTCGCTGGTCTCTGTTCGCTGGTCTCTGTTGGTCTGGCAGGGCGTGGCAGGGGGCCCGGGACGGGCTAGAGCCAAGTAGTCACAAAGACACTCAGCAGCCCCAGCGCCCACACACACCACCATCTTCTGCCTCTCTTCCTCCCTCCTCCCTCCTCCTCCTCCTCCGGCAAGAAAAAAGCTGGAGTCTTGTCGCGCGAAGGGGGTCCTTCCAGGGGTGGACTAGCCCCAATAGCGATCGCAGTGGGAATGAAGCCCCATTGCAAAAAGAAGTTTGGCGCCCGTGGGGTGTCGCGGCGACGGGGCCCTCTAGACCGGACTCCGCCAGATGCTCCGTGGTTGGTCAGTCAGCTGAGATCGCCCCGGACTCAACTGTGTGGCGTGGGCCATCACGCACCGTAGCCACCCAGCTCCTGGGTGATGCCCGCCGATTGGGAATAGACCAATGTAATTGCGAAGTCCCCCAATCGCGCATCTTATCTGTCGTTGTTGGGGTTCTGCTTTGCTCAGTACGTCCGTCGTGTTGGCGCCACGTCGATCGCCTTCGCGCCGCGGGCAGGGGCTATAGTCACTTCAGCTGCTCCGGTGCGGCGTGCCCGTCAGATCATGTTCACTTCGCCTGTTTCGCTCTCTCCCCTCCCCGAACGTTTTCGGCACCCTGCTACTCCGTCCGGCCCGGGCGCTATTGTTTTGTTCGGTGTCTTAATGTTGTCTCTGTGCAGGTGACAGCCTCCTCCAGCGCCTTTCCGTATAAAGTATATTTCTTCCTTTCCCGTACATCGCCTGCATTCTCGCCGTGCTCTCAGTCATGGCTTTTCCTCGACGTATCAAACGATGGCCCATTGACTTGGTTGCGCCTCTCTGAGCGCTTCCCCATCCACCAGTGTCTGATTCCATCGTCAGTCCACTTCCAATTGAGCTGGGCGTCAATGGCTTGCTGTGCGCCATGCAGGGAGAGACGATGTGGGCAGACCATGCCGGCGCAGCGAATTCCAAAGTCAGGTCCGTTCAATGCGAGGGCGGCCGAGGCAGCATCAATGGCTCCGTCTTGTAGTCCCCGGAGCCGCGTTCCTGGAAGGGAATCCAACTAGTCTCAGTGGAATGGTGACCAATTTCCCCTATCTCATTGTTAGTTGCCCACCCAGAGTTGCATCCCACACTTTTTTTTTTTCAAAATGGAACTAGACCCAGCAACCTGGGTCCCACGTTGCCCCCCGTGCGTCCTTGGGACAAGGAGCCCTGTTTGCAGAAACTTGTCCGGCAGTTTAGAAGACCCAATCACACTGCAACTGGCGCGAGCCGGCAGGTAGATGGGTGTGCATAGCTGTGCTACTCCATTCATGAGTAACCCTAATCCCTGCGACATCAGAATGACTTTTTTCCCGACTCATACATCGGACGATTGGTCATGGACATGATAGTTTAGAGTGAGAAATATGCAGCGGTCCTTGCTTTTTATCAAATCATGAACACGACTGATGGCCGTGCAAGGTTTCGAAAACTCAGACCACCGGCTATCGAGGTCGAATCAAAGAGGCTGCTTGGAGAATGTGGCTTGCTTCTCCAAGCAGTGTCGTGCCACAATATCCACGACGTGCAAGATGAGGCGTTGAAGGCGAAGGGAGGATTTGGGGTTAGGGAGCAAAGGAAATTTTTAGCATGACAGAACGGGGAGTACCGCCCGACTGGTTGAGAATGAGAAGGTTTGGGTCGACACTAGTTGAATTAGGATGGTGTCCCTTGGCTCGAATACGCTTGGGCAGTCCTGCTGGTCGTATTGCAGGGGAGATGAGAAACTCACTTCCTCTGAAATTAGAGTCGACATCAGCGCGCCAGGCCAGGCGGCACTCGGCACCTCGAAATACCCAGAGATGCAGAGACGTCTTCCGCGATCCCCATCGTGTAGGAGCTGGGAGGAATGCCAGCCGCAGCGCAAAGGTCGGGATGTCGGATCTGATGCCGCGGATCTAGCCGGGCGGAGGTGTGATCGACCAGGCTGAGCGAGGAACATTGATAGCGCTGACAAGGGTGTGGCTCTTCCTAGCCAAGAGCTACGGTCAAAAAAGAGCTCCTGGCATACCACTGGCGGGCCGGGGCATGGTAGGGCTACTGTCTAAGCTTACAGGGCACTCAGTGGCCTTTGCTGCTCCCTCGACGCGGACCAGGAGCATGTCACCGTGCACTGTCATTACACGCATGACCGCGCAGAATTTCATACCGGACAGCATGTCACGTGCCGCCGTCTGCATGGAAGAAGGGAAAAAAATACAATGTCATTTTATTTGATGGTTTTGAGAGGGAAACGAGATATTGTCACAACTTTTGGTTTTTCAGTCTTGGCTCTTCATTAAATTTGCATCTGAACTGTGCAAAATATAAACAGGAAAAGAGAAAACATGCGGGGATGCGAAACCACAGTGCATAATGAATTAGTTGACACTCTCCTTGCGGGAAAACAAAAGAAAAAAAAAGACATCACGAACAGCCCTGTGTTCAATTTGGAGACATTGAAAAGTGCATGTCTGAGTCCACTTGGTGAGCGACCTGGCAATTCGCAATTTCACAATTTGAAATGCCTGCCAGCATCGTCCACATCAATTGCTACGCACGATATGCCCAGAGATGATCAATGTTCTGCAGAGGAGCTGTCATCGTGCTGGCTCATTTGTGGGCCCTTTGGCTCGAGGGGTCCAAGGGTCCAAAGGATTCACATCGTGTCTCATCACCTGTCATTCCTCAACCGCGCAATATCCAGCCATGGGCGCTCGCAACGTCTCTGCCCCCATCTGTCACCATCCACCATACCGTGCCCAGAAATCTGTCTCGGAAATGCATCGTTGTCGGAGCATCGGCCACATTTGTTGACTAATGTTGGTTAAGGTCAGACAATTGCAGTGCCCCGAGACCCCTCACGAGCTGGGCTCTGTTGCGTTGTCCTCTCCCCCCTTCTCGCCAAATGCTGCCACAAAAGAACCAAACACTGTGCAGTAAAAAGCAAGCAGGTGATGCGAGAAAAAGAAACTGCCACCGGACTTACCGACAACAGCCACGGTGCAAGCCTACCCAGATCCCAAGCCAGCACCACGACGTCCCGGCGAGTTCCTGAAGGGGCTTGCAGCTGCCTACGCCGCTCGCTAGGCTTTGGTGCTGTCTATCAAAATGTTGGGTCTTCTGGCCCACGCGGCAGGAGCGGAATCTCATCATAGCTGCTTCGAAACGGCAGCAGCAGGCTGACTTTTTTTTGTCAAGACATGGGACGCAGATGATGAGTTTAGCGAGCACAAGTACCACTTTCAATTTAGCCTACCCCACGTCAGCACCGGATTTGTCGATCACTCCACTCATTAGAGCCCATCTGGTAGATTGTTAATCCACTCACAAGGCCTCGCTCCTTCGTTTGGCTGCACGAGTGTCGATCAGGAATGTTGCACGAAGTTTATCAATTTTGTGCACGGTGTGGCTATAAAACTGTATAGGGTAGGCATGTACCACAACAAAACTAAGGCTGACTCATCCTCTATATCCACACAGCTAGCCAACACACACGAATGGATCCTTGAACAATGACCCCTCTATCATGGACAAAAATACTCGCGCACACTGCAACGCTACATCCGTTGTGACGTGCATGCTTTATTATATAGCGCCAGTGGTCATGGACAATGTCATTACAGCATAACTCGACCCCGCCATAACAACTCACACCGAGCCTCACCGTTCACCGAGGTGAGAAATTTCCAGCAATTGAGTCATCGGCCGTTTTTTGAGTCCAACGCCTAAGCCCACCATCACCAACAAAACAGCCCGTCGGTTTGCTCAAAGCACAACCTCACACATTGGTGATGTCGCACAAAGGGAACAGCGGTGCCAAGGGCAAAAAGTCTGCCAAGTCAGGCGCCGAGAGCAAGAGCGAGGATGTTTTGCAGGCGGTTGTAGGTGCATCGCGGGGTACTTCAAAGGCGGCGCGAGCTCACGATGCGTCATAGGTCCTAGCCGATTCATTCCAAGACAGATACCGGCCATTTACAGCAGAGAAGCCAAGAGTGAGCCTCGACATTAATACCTCCAATTCCTATTCATATGCTAATTGCACACGGCTAGTGTCTCCTCCCTCTTGCCAACACCCCTCTCATCGAATATACTCTCGAGTTCTTGGCCATGAACGGCGTCGATGAGGTTTACATTTACTGTGGTGCTCACACCGACCAAGTCGAAGACTACATAAGCCGTTCCCGATGGTCAACCGCATCTCGAACATGTCCATTCTCCACTCTGCAGTTTGTTCGAGTTTCTGACGCACGATCTGTTGGAGATGTCCTCCGTGACATGGATAAGCGCTCATTGGTTGATGGAGACTTTATTCTCGTTCATGGCGACCTTGTATCCAACATTATGCTCGATGGTGCTCTCGCGGCGCATCGCAAACGAAGGGAGACTAGCGCCGCCAATATCATGACAATGATTCTGCGAAGTGGAGGCCAGGAGGAACACCGAACCAAGACAAATGGGCTTACTCCAGTTTTTGTGGTGGACACGAAAACTCAGAGATGTCTGCACTACGACGAAATGAGCCCTCTCGATAGCGATCATTACATGTCACTGGACCCTGCCGTGGTTGACGAACTCTCAACTGAGTTTGAGATACGGTCCGATCTCATTGACGCCCAGATCGACATCTGCACACCCGAGGTTCTTGCCCTCTGGTCAGAAAGTTTCGACTATGAGCTTCCCAGGAGAAATTTCTTGCATGGTGTATTAAAGGATTGGGAATTGAACGGCAAGATGATTTATGCAGAGATCTTCGAAGAGGGATACGCTGCTCGCGCAAGCAACCTTCAACTATATGATGCCATCAGCCGTGATGTCTTGAGTCGCTGGACTTATCCATTTATCCCAGAATGCAATCTGGTACCAAAGCAAACGTACCAGCGCCAGATTAATGGCGTCGTGGTTGAGGACGGCGCCTTCCACGCTAACGATGCCAAGATTTCAAATTCCATCATTGGACGGGATAGTACCATTGGCTCAGCTAGCAAGATCTCCAACAGCATCATTGGAAGAGATTGCAAAATTGGGGCCAATGTGGTCTTGGAAAACTGCTTCATTTGGAACGATGTCACTATTGCAGATGGCGCGAGGATATCTCGCTCAATTGTAGCCGACTCGTCGTTTATCGGCAAGAATAGTGTACTGCTCGAGGGAACTCTGGTATCCTTTTCCACCAAGGTTGGCGAAGGAATATCGCTATCGAAGAACGCCGTTATCTCCTCGGTGAAGTCAGACGGTACTCCTGTAACCCCCGACACCAACCTACTGGGAGCTGCTACCAACGCCGCACCATTCGTTGATCCCGAGGAAGAAGAAATTGATGACGAGGATCCATGCCAGCTTCAAAAATCACTCATCTACTCGCTTGCGGAGTTCAATATTTCCACATCGTCTGTTTCAACACTCTCCTCGGACGTTCCTGACAATGATTCCGACTTCGGAGGTAATACTGATGCTGGCGCATCAACTCGTTCGCGCCTGTCTTCTTTTGCTTCGGACGAGGCTGGAGAGAAACTCTCGTTCCATAACGATGCCGTTCATGGATTGCACGACGCTCTCCGCGCCGAGTCAGGCGACTTTGACTCGGCTAAGCTTGAGTTTATGGGTTTGCGTCTCGCCAATGATGCGTCTGACTCCATGATGCGTCGGGCCGTTGCCGTCGCATTTGCACGCCGCGCCGCCGAGCTCCTAACACCCGAGTACGGGCCCCTCGAGCCTGCCAAGGCTGCAGAGAAGGCCCTTACCGCACGGAAGGGTGCTACCAAGTTTGTTGACGAAGTTGGTGTTGGCGGTGGCGAGCCTGAGCAAATCGAGTTTATTCTTGCCCTTCAAAAGGCCCTCGTACATATCAAGAGTTCTGAACAGTCTCGCATCGGTATTCTTCTCGCCGCACTCCTACAGCAGCTTTATGCCCTTGACATTCTCGAAGAGGATGGCATCCTTGGCTGGTGGGGAGATGAACGCGCTGCTGACGGCGAAGGTATGGCAGCCCTCAAGGAAAAGTGTCGTGTGCTGGTAGAGTGGCTCGAGAACGCGGAGGAGGAAGATGACGAGGATAGCGATGATGAATAAACTAGTTTAAAAACCCCCTGTCACTAGATTTCCCATCCAAAAAGGTAGATAGATGGAAAGGGCACTTGCAAAAAAAAAGAGAAAGAAAAAAAAAGACAAAGCAGTCTGATCAGTTCACCGCAACCATAACATCCGAATGATTATATATGTGACCAGTCAACGATTCGTGTATTGGCAACTAAAATTTCAGCAATGAAAAAATCAGACTACAATTGATTTTGTACATCCATCACCTAGGTATCGTTTTCGTTCCCCTAGACGCCTTGAACCGAAAGCCGTATATACTCCGCCGTGCTCAAATCGAGCATGGCATTGAAAAAAAAGAACATCCCAGTCCAACCCACAAAGATACCATAATGTTCCAAGATGACCAAGGAAAATAGTCTACTAATCAGAGCCAGAGACTCGAGGCCCAATTGCCGTACACATTTCCATAATCTGCGATCAGGAAGGGCCCCGAGACATCAAGGGCAATTCCTACTTCTAGTAGTAATTCTGCAAATCTGAGCCGGTACCAGCCCCATAGCCACCCATGGGTCGTCCCTGGGGACCCGCTGCTGGGCCACGGGGAGGCTGTGTGCTCCAGTCCTGGCTGGGACCTGTCGGCGCTGAAGGAGGAGCTTGGGGCTGGGCGGTTGGTTGGTGAGCATCATCATAGTCAACTTGTGGACCATATCCTCCCTGCTGATTTCTGGGCTCGACGTCGTCAAGGGATCGGTAATTGAAACCACCCCCGCGGCCACGACCTCCCTTGCCACCCCTGGCGCCATTCCGGAAACCACGGTTGGAACTACCACCGCGGCCCCGTCCTTGCCCGCCTCGGCTTCCGGTATGGTAGCCCCTTGACTCGTTTCGGCCACCATGCTGGCCATGGCTACTCCTCTGGCCCCAGTCGTCTTCACCTGTATGCTTACGCTTGGAGGTCTTGTTGGCGAACAAGCTCTCGTAGGCATCTTCCCGGGGATCCTCGGCTTCGATACGGAGGATGACTTTTTCGCTAACAACTGTCTCGAAAACAAATGCTTTGTCTGGTGAAACTGGCTGCCAGTTTTGAATCTTGCCAGCGTCGATAGGGCGAGCTCCCTTCCTCAAAGCCAGAACCACGAGCGGGCTTGGGTTGTCTGTATGGAATTTTGCGGTTGCTGGAACAGGCCGCAGGCAAGCGGCCCATATGCTGTTCTCGAAGCATGCGGTGCCGGTGACTTCCCATTTCATCCTGCTACCCATGCCGCCAACCTTCTCCAGAATACTAGCGGGACAGGGACGGGGGCATATGAGAATGTTATTTGCGTGATACTTTAGATCATTTTGCGGTAGGTTCGGAGGGATCTGAGCAAGCTGGATAAGTTTTTTGGTATCATCAGGGCCAATCATGTAGCCCGTGAAGAAGACAGTCTTCTTAATCCTGAGCTTGTTCTGGCGGGCTTGTGGCTGCTTAGACACCATGTCGTTGTGAATGTTGATCATGTGCTGGACCTCAGCCACCTCTACTATGGGGTCAAGTGTCGTGGAGGTATCAGCTACCTGGACCACTTCGGCCGTCAATGGCCCACGAGTGGGCATCGCGTTTTGTCTCCGGTTGTACTCGGCGAAAAAGTCGCGGAAGCCTTTGGTATGTTTCGGCCTGTCTTCATAAACTCGGATCTCTTCGGCGTTCTTGTACGTCTCCATCAGGGCCTCGAGGAATAGCTGCTTAAAGTGCATTGTGCTTTGGAAGCGTTGATTTGTTGGGCTGACCTTGGGTTTGAGGCCAACCATGTCAAAATCGAGATTCTTAGCTGTGGCCATTTTCCGAACCAGCTCGGCGAAGCCTTGTTCAGAGCGCCCAGTCAAGAGTACACAGAGTGCATCTTTTTGCTTGATGCTTAATCTGACGAGCTCAACAACCTTCTCGTTCCACCAACCATACCACGCGCGTGGTTCTTCTTTCTCAACGCCCTCACCGGTCGCGGCGAGTATTCTGTTGTCGTGCCACCAGCCGCCATTGATGAAGACTTCTTGGCTCGATAATGTTCCAATGGTCGGACCGTTCCAGAGCGAGGGGTTCGGGAGGGGAGTTTTAAACACTGACGATGGAAAAGTTAGCAACGGGAAGTTGAATTAGTAGAGTCAATTGCTCCATCGCAAAAACCAAGTGCAGGGTGCAACGGTGGCACTAACATGTATTGTCAAAGTCGTAGACGTGAAGTGATCGAATGTCTTGGACAGCGGGCAATGGTTTATTCAATATGGACCAACGGCCGAGAGCTGTGATGGTAAAGTGCGAGGCTTGCGAGGCCTGCGACGAAGTGGCCGCGGCGGTCGCGGCAGCGCCATGGTACGCGCTGTACGCCGACGCCATAGCACTCGACATGACGCAGGATTTGCGAAGACGAGGGATAGCTGCGAGCATACAGCGGCAGTGCGGCAGCTGCCTAGGAGACGAGATGGTCGAGTGGGGATGTGCCGATGAGGATGGCGATGAGGCTGGCAATCGTGCTGGGGTTGTTTTCTTTTTGACTGTCGTCGAAATCGATGTGGTGGTTTGTGTAACGAGAGGTGGTAGCAGCTTCTTTTGGTGAATTAACCATGGGAGGCTGCGGCGTTGTTGGTGGGGCACATGAACCGCCAGCTTGGTGCTTGCTCCCCTAAAGGTGACCCTGCTGGCCTGAGGCTTCAGCGCGTTTATAGGCGACAAACGCCGCGCAGAATCCATCGCAGGTCTCCAATGAGTGTCTCACGCCACTACAAGCTGTCGAGCTTCAAATTATCCCAGGCGACTGGTGAATCTGGCTTGGGGACCACAGCTCGACTCAACAGAACAAGGGAAAAAAGACAGCTAATCTCCCACTGGGGAATCAGCTACCAATAAAGCTGCCGGTTATCGGGCAACGGGATGTAATGTCCCTCCAAAAGGGTCTTACCCCTCACAATTAACCCATCCGCCTGACGCATCCCAAGCTTCTCGCCAACTTTGGTCCCCCAAACTTACAAGGGCTTCAACTCTAGTCATGGCGTCCCCTAGCGCCGCAATTCGCTTCGTCACCGGCACCAAAAAGTCCCCTCTCGGGTCACTCCACCTGCAGCTTCACGTCAAGCCTGGAGCCAGTAAGAACCGCGAGGGTGTCATTGCCGTCACGGACTCGGCAATTGAGCTCTGCGTTGCAGCGCAGGCCAGAGAGGGCGAGGCCAACAAAGCTGTCGTTCAAGTGCTCAGCTCTATTCTAGGCGTTCCCAAGTCGAGGTTGCAACTAACGCATGGTCTCAAGTCACGCGACAAGACAATCGTACTTGGGGATATCAAAGGTGACGGCGAGGAGTATGCGAAAACGATCCGGGAGCTGCTGGACAAAGCTATCGAATAAGCGGTCATCTTGACCCTCCACCCGGGGGGAGATGCATATACTTTCCTGAAGCTCCATTTGAGGCCCAATTGACTTGGTCTTGGATCTTGTCGCATAATCTGAGGAATCAATGCTTGGAGAAATAAACTACCATTGAAGATTTGTACCATTCCTTTGATACACTTGCGCTTAACATGTTGTGCCCCACCATATCTCCACCAGCGTTACAACGACACTATCCAATATTGCATGCATGCACTGCATAATTTCAATTTCGCAGCATTTTTTCCAACAAGCGCTCGAAGAAGCCCCGTTGGCTCAGTGGTAAAGCGTATCACTAGTAGTACAATGAAATGATAAGATCACTGGTTCGATTCCAGTACGGGGCAAGAGCGTTTGTTTTTTGCTCTTTCCTTGTTTTTTTTTTTTTTTTTTAATCGCCTATTGCTTGCTGCCCTTTTTTTTTTTGCATCCTATTTCTTCTTAATAGTGCTGTTAATTTCCCATGCGCATCAAGGTTTCTCATCTCCCATGTGCGACATGTCTAACCAGGGTCGATGTTACTCGATCAACTGTTCAGAGCCTCCTATAGCAGGCAACGCCTA
The DNA here is from genome assembly GCA_020809705.1 of Calonectria ilicicola. Classification (NCBI taxonomy): domain Eukaryota; kingdom Fungi; phylum Ascomycota; class Sordariomycetes; order Hypocreales; family Nectriaceae; genus Calonectria; species Calonectria ilicicola. The sequence goes on along the minus strand of CP085833.1, from coordinate 2,450,520 downwards.
GTGCATACGATCAACAATGTTGTCAAGGCAACATTGCACCGAGCAAACACTTCAAATAAGATCCCGTATAACTAAATATATTTATTAACTTTTTTTTTTATCTTCATCATGTTCGGCTGTGAGTCCATGCCACGATTTCCCCTTCACCAAAATCATCTGATGTCATTCTCAAATCGAATTAATACCTACCGCACTACCCTAGATCTTTCACCTGAACAACATCAAGTAGTCGATTATGCAATAATTGATTAGCTGGGGGTAGACGGAATTGGGTTTGCAGCTAATCGCCCTTGCACGCCGGTAATGATGACAATTTGCATGAGAATGGATCATCATCATTTGCGTTTGGGTAAACCTCAAGCCAATGTTGTTGATTATAGCAGTTTGGGGAAACCAAAAAAAAAATACTGTGTGACATCAATCATAATAATATGCACTGTCTGGGAGCATCTTTAATGCGGCTTTGGCTATTCCCGATTCTCGATGGGCCGAGGTCGTGTTTAGTTGTCTATCAACTTGCCGATCCCTCCCATCCTGAGAAATTACACACTGACTTTTGGATATCCAGCACCCCCGCACGTTGACGATATCAATTATCAGGCACAATCTGCACAGATTATGTACGCATCTGTTTGATCACCAAGAGCAAGAGCTCCGGGAAGTTGAGGCTTGATTGAACCCATTCATGTTCAATAGGCAAAAACTCGCCAAGACCCATTGATGGCTTTTAGCGAGCCGTTTCTCGTCGGATCACACCCGCCCTTGCTGCAGGGCTGATGTGATTGCCGGAAAAGGAAGTTTTACAGCCAATTCAGTCATCGTTATTGGCCATGCGAAGAGTTCCTGTGCATACGAGAGCGCGAGTAGCGGGGATTTGATGGCGGAGGCGTTGCTGAGGCACAATCTCCTCTCGATCGTATAGTAACCGTAGCCAACGGTGCATCTCATAATGCAGAGAGCATTAAAAGTCCCCAGTGGTTAGATAGTACCCGGAAAGGGCCGTTTTTGAAACATATTTCATCATTTGATATGTCCATCACAAGGGACTTCTTGATCGCAACTCGGGAGCCTCCACAGTAGGCTATGTCAACCCCCCTAAAACAGGAATGGAATTCACTCCACCTAGCGGGTATGCGGGTTCTCTAGGCTGATAGAGAGTGACTTGTGGCTCACGACTTTGTCGATCCCCCTCATGGTCGCAGCACACCCCCCCTACTTGATGCAAGCCAGGGCTGCGCTGCAGCACTTGAGAACCAGTCAGATCCCATGCTGCCGACCAGGGAAAATTGAAAAAGTAAGGCGGTTTTACTGCAAGATCGACCTTGCCACAAAGTACATGTGTGAAAGTTGCCTTTGCAGCCGGGTTGCGCGGCTCATGTGCCCATTTCTGCGTCGAGACACACAACCCACACAGAAAAGCCATTTTACGCCACACGGCAATTGGCCCAAAGCCTGAAATTCCGCCCAAACGGGCCGTTGGAACCCAAAACTCCCTGCTTAGCTGATGTCTTTGTTGGCATGTCGGGTTGGTATCGATGCATTGCGCGTTTCGCCGATCATCACCCCCTCTGAAGACTAGTGAGGCGGAAATTCGGATGTGGCTAGTGAATGGCAAGGCTGACGCAGTTCCACGATTGCATTTTATCTCGAGAAGGCATGGTTAACAATTCGTTAATTTGAAGTTGGTGGAATAACAAAACTACCGAATCTTTCTGGTAGATGCTGTCCAGTGTTGAGACACGCGACTGGTCAATCAAGTAAGATTTACAGAGAAGCATGACTTCCACTTTGGATAGTCATTGCTATGCATGTCTCAGCTCATTTTTCTGCTCCTCATGATAAACATACCAACAAAAACTCTCAGCCACATGCAACCCTACCCAACCTTTGAGCAATGTAGTCTGGAGGGGGGGACGGGATCTCACTATGCTGAGCGCAACATGGATGCCGTCCACCCCACGACCATGGCTTCGACCAAGGATGAGGCCTGGAGGCGAGACGATCGATAGCCTGCCAGCTTAGAAGACGAACAAAGGGAACCAACCGCCTGGTAGGGCAGATGTAGAGCCGTAGAATAGTCCAATCTGATCAAAGAATTCCACACCAACTCGGGCCTCCTTCGCCGGAACCTTTCTCAGCCTAGATTTCGCCACATTGTCACGCAAATGTAGACACAAATTCACACTTCAACCTAGCAGATACATGTCGAGTCTAACCTTTTGTAGTCAAAATAATAGAACCGAATAAAAAGTGCCATGCTGCCCAAGCAGAAGAAAAAGTATCTGCCGACAGTAACCCAAAAGAATCCATGCATAGTTTGACACGCAAGCCACCTTGCCACAGTTTTGTTGCGTGGCTTGCCTCCAACTTGTGGCGACGACTTCGCAATCCGCGCTATGATTTCAATGGCAACTTGGTAGAATTGGAGATTCTGGGTTACATTTGACAGCACAGCCCCATGTGGCGAGTGTGTTGATCCGAAGCATAATGCGTACACACCTCTTCTGGCTTTGCGACTCCCTCAACCGTGAAGCCTCTCAGTGGCGCATATGGCGTTTACACCATGCAAAACACTTCAGGGCCAAGCGTGCGAATTAGAGGCCAAGGTCTAGGCGCCTATTGAGATTGCAGAAAAAGAAAAGTACCTTCTGAAACTTGACCGGACCGGATGCTCCGCCCATGCCGCATGCCGTATGGGAGCTGTCATGTTACACTAGGGAGGGAACCAAGTGACAGTACTCACGTTTCGCAACAACCATACCCAGATAAATCTAGGCATCAAGGTATGTTTGAAAAGCTACTGGATCAATTGCATAATCAGTTTTCGCGTCATAAACAAAAAACTCAAACGCCACTTGTATGCCGGACCAAGAATGAAGACGTGGTTGGAGCACATTGGCAGCCCGAGAAGAAAATCTGTCAGTCACATTCATGGGGTCAAGATTAAGTGTCAAAAAGTATGCGTCATGAATATTGGATCATGTAGCTATGTATGTACTTGGTCGATTTTTGATAGGCAACTTGTGGGCCGTTACAGCCCACGTCTTCGCATTATTGATGGCCCCGTATGTCGATTGCGTTAGGGCTCTTGTATAATGTAAAATAGTGCTTGAAAGGAGTTTATGCTGCATAGCGGTCTTCAGAATTGTCCTCGCCAGAAGGACAAGACACGCTCATAACACAGCCCAAGACAGTATGTTGCACAGAAACCCAGGTGAAAAAAAAACGGTAATAAAATAGCATAAGCGGGAAAAGGAGATAGAGAAAGGCAAAAGAAAATCCTAACCGTAGAGTCTCATTCATCGCTAGCAGGGTATCCGAGTACATCTTTTCCTCCATCTTTTCCTTCAATGTCAAGCCCTTCCATGGCCATAGAATCCACGCAAACACGTCAAAGGTCACCAGGACGCATCTCACGGTGTTTGCAAATTAGGGCTCGTAGGAAACCAATCTGAAAAGAGAAAAAAATATTCCAAAAATCTCAAAATAAACAAAGCGGGAGTATCCAGTGTCATGTTTCCTCGGGTATTGAAGCAAAGTGATAGCAGCGCTGACAAGAAATAAAAACAAACCCCCATCCCTAACAAGCGCTTGCAGAAAGCTGTGATTTTTCTTTTGTAGAATAAGGAGAGTCGTAACAGCGCCTTGATACAAACAGATTCATCATCAGGATGTGCTACTGTGGCCCCAACCCAGCGACAGATTGGGAGATGAGCCATCATAACAAATGCACATCCTAGTCTAGCGTGATGTTCATATGAGACAAAAAAAGAAAAGACAAGAAGCTCGCTACAAACAATGAAGAGAAAAAAAGACATCAGAAGGTGAGGCGCAAAATAAACCCGCCTGCCACCCTGTCAGAGGATTCCGTATCAGGAGAGCCATCACTGGAGTCAATGGCCATTTCCCACTCTTGTTTAATGGCTGAAGACTGCTGTGTTTCTTCAATATCCAGCGTCATGTCTTGGCCTTCTTTGAGTTCACGGACAACATCATCGTCCAATTCAACTTCCAAACCATTTTGTGTTGTATGGATTGTTCGAATGACCTGAGATGGGTCAATTCCCCACTTCGAGGCGATTCGAATGGTCAACTCTTTCAGTGTTCGTTCCATCAAGTAAACTGCTCGATGGTACTCCTTATGCTCGGGCTCTTGGTGATTATGGCGGATCACATAGAAGCAGGCGATTGGCTTGGGCCCTCGCTCCAAGGGGGGTCGGTACGAGGGATCAACGCCAAGGGCCTCAATCCACCCACTCAAGTTTCCGTCGTCGCCTCCCTTGTTGATCTTGGTGGGTTGGTCAGAGCCTTTGCGAGAAGTATCGCCACCGGTGGCAGAGTCAAAGTTTTGCCATTGATTACTGTGACCAAGGGCGGAGGCCTGGGATGCTAGTGATAGCGAACTTGGCGAAGGCGAAATCATGGAGCCCGTCATTGAGCTATGTCCACTCCTGGCCTGCCAGTTTGGTCCCTCGCGAGCCTCAATCTTGGTACCCGGCGAGATGTCTCCGGGAAGTGAGACGGGATGGAGGTCGGGGTCATCATGTTCTTCGCCCCGAAGGAATAAAACACTGATAGGTCGAGTGCTTGTAAACATGTCCTGAAGCGATTGAAGTTTGAAATGGAGGTCATCCTCTGCAGACCCGCGACCACCTCCAGCAGAACTAGCCGAGGACATCGACCACGTTCGCTTGTGTTTAATAACCTTGCCAGGGCGGTGCATATCTCCGGCCTTGGCGACAGTTGACCGTTTGCGTTTTCCAAAATCCTTCATGCCACTTTCTGCTTGAGCGATTTGCTGTTTGAGTTTGTCGATTGACTTCTTAACGTGCGAGACATCGTTGGACAATTTTCGCTCAGCTCCATGGTCTCGGAAAAGCTTGACCTTGCAGAAGCAGATCTCAGGAGCAACATCAGAAGCGGGTAGCGAGCTTTCAGGTGCGATCAAGCTGGTTTTGGTACAAAGCCTGACCGGGATGCCCTTAACACCTTTTGAGTGGCTGAAGTCCGTTGACAGAAAGTTGAATCGTACTGCAATACCAACATCAGTGGCGCCATTCGCACCTGGCGTCCAAATGACAGAGAATCCATCAAATGAAGACGATTCAAGTTCTATGCGAGTTTTCTTGTCATCCCCCTCGGCAGGCTGTCCTGCCTCTACAAACTCGACTGCTTGAAGCTTTCCGCCCCGCTGATGGGCCTCACTAGTTCCTCGGCCTTCTTTCCAAAGTCCCCAGCAAACACCGGGGCGTTGTCTTTGTTGATCATCCTCAAACGAAATCCGTATAAATGTACGGTATTTGGTACCAGGAACAATTGGCACGACCCCGTTAGTGTCGTTGATGGTGATCGTGTATGCTTGTCCCTTGTTGAGGTAGGTGATGGGAATCTCGTCAGCGTGCTTGATCATGGCAGTTGGCGCATTGAGAGTGGCGTGGAATCGGAACTTTTCTGCTGAAGCCGGTAGCGGTGGCTGTGATCGCTGACTTCCGGGGAACTGTACCGGAAGAGCAATCGCTGGGGCTTGGTTTTGGAAGGCAGAGCTAATTGATGGCATTGGTTCTTCAGGAACGTCGGATCCGGATCCTACTTGGGAGTTATCTTGGTCCATCGTTTCATAACCAGTGTCTTGGTGGACAAAAGTAGATGGCGCAAAAGTAGGCTGAGGTGGAGCAGCTTGGATAAATGGATTGAAGTGATGGAAGTGGTGAGGGTGCAGTGTTTGGAATGCGGCCATGTCCACAACTCCAGCGGGACCAGGGTGCATACCATCTCCCGAAGTCGGCATTGACAACGGAGTTCCAAGACCCATACTAAGGCTTAGCGTTGGAGTATGCAAATCACCGGCCTGAGGGTGAAATAGTGTGTTTGTGCCACCTGGGGTGGGCGTGTAGTAGCCGGGAGGTGCATTGGCGAAGGTGTTGAAGGACAATGAGTTAGGATCTAGGAGAGATGGTGTAAATCTCCATTGATCGTTTGTAGCCCGAGGGGTTGGGTCTTGATCACGGAATAGGTCTTGCGCAATGCTATGAACCCTATCCAAGGAATCTGGTTAGCAAAGCCTGGCGACAGTAGAAACGTCAGGAGGATAAAGGAGGACATGGCGGGTAAAATCAACAAGAAGCCCCGCGCCTAGGGGAATACCATGTTCCAAGAGACATAAAATCAGGGTTGGGACCATGCATAAATACATACCTCTCAGGCTGTGGAGGCGCCTGGACAATGGGATTCTCAGCAACAGTGGTTTGCGAGATCGCGGGGGCAGTAGTTGATGTGCTGACGGCTGCTACCTCGGGGAACTGCTGTCGGAAGTTGGCTAGCAGCTCGTCCCCAGGCTTCGCTGAGCTTGTTCTTTTTTAAGAAAACTGTTAGCAATTTTGCGCATAGCTGAAGAAGCTGGCTGGAGCATTAGGCAGGAATGTTCCTGGCTGCGCATCCAGTCGCAAGCTTCTACAAGGCATATCTTGCTTACCTCTGTCGGAACATGTTGATGTCGTGTCAGCTGGGCCGCCCCGAGACAGCAATTTTGTATATTTATCACGTAGCGGGGCGAAATGATGTCGTTTAGTGCTGGTCGCTCTCAGTCTTGCGACTTTGCGACGGAGATGAATGCGAGCAGTTTGCCCAAGCAATAACCGAGAAGCTCTTCTTCTTGCCGTTGCTTAAGCTCATGAATTGCGCCAGAATGCGGAACCAATGTTGGAGAATGTGAGGAGGACTGTGTCGCGTCGCAGACGAGGGGCAAGCGGCGAGTGACAAGGGCCTTTTGAAGAATGCGCTTTGCGCGAGAGACGTTGACGGCGTGGAGAGTGTAGAGTGGGTTCAGAAGCGAGCGATGGGGGTGGCAGGTGTTTTGAGGGATAGATGTATGAAGGGGAAAAAAAAATGCAAAGCAGAAATAGCTATTAAAGCTAGAGATGTGTTGTAGACAGATGCTGAGAAGTGGTCGGTAACACAAGCCAGAAGCACGGTGAGGTAAGGTATTGGATGGGTATATGAGAGGGCGTGGTGGGGACTGTCGTCAGTCTGGAGACGGAGTCAGTCTAGTGGAGGTGGTCCAAGCAGCCCCGGGGGGTGTGTGTGGAGGCGGTGTCGTGGATCGAGTTCTTGCAGGTAGGTGTGTGAGAGGAAGGGAAGTGGGCGCCGTGAGAATATGCTGTCAAGGATGTGTGTTGTTTGTGTGTGTGTGTGCTTGAGTGTGTGTGTGGGCGCGATGCGGACATGCGGGATCGTCCGTATGGTTGTTGTAGATGTGGGATTGACTCTACACCACCGCAGCAGCTCCAGTTAGACCCTTTATGACCTTTTTTTTTTTTTTCACGGGAAAATAAATCGGATCGTCACTCAGGGCTCTGGGCGTTCAACTTGGGCCGAGGCTAGCTTGCGACGGTTTGAGTGTAAGGGCCCCAAACCATGGGTCCGTCCGATGGGGACGGTGGTGTGTGTTGTGCAGCAGTAGTAGTAGTTGGTAGGTGCCGTTGATAAGGTGAGGTAGCCCTCAGTTGGCTGGCGACACGGGTTGAGGACGGGACGTCTCAGAGGGGGTGTCGGTATGAACGAGTGTGATGGCTCATTCGGCGCGTCGTGGGTAGCGAGAGTTTAGGTATGTCATCGTGCTTGGAGTAATAATGGACGAAGTGGCTCGGGATGGTATGGCTCTGAGAGAGCTAGGCTGTTGGTAATATCGCGCGGGGAGTATAGGGCACTGAGGAGGGTAAAGTGGCCGTTGGGAAGTGAGCTTGTACTGCTATTTGCCTAGCTTGGGACGTTGACGACACCAGGTTGGACCAGCCTGGAGAGCAACTCTTGGGGTGGACTGTTCGCTAATACACCATGAGAAATACCCAGATGCTCCATTAACTGGCTGGAGCCTAGGCGGAAACGGAAATGGAGGTGACAGCTACGGATCGCCTCGCAGGGGACCCTGGGCCACTCGGTGGACATCTCTAGAGCCCCTGCCATTGAGAGGTGAGAGAGCGCGGCGAAAGAGAGAAGACTTCGTCCTCTTAAAATTGTTAGTGCGGAACAAAAGGACCCTGGTCTCTGACCTCCAGCTGCTACAGAGACACCCCCCCTCTGCGTCTTGGCATATCCTCAGTTGCATCTGCCCCCAAGTCGCGGCGGCAACGCTGCATGCCCGGGGATGGTCAATACCGGGGAACTTGGGCCCGGTCCCCAGCTCCAGAGCAACTACAGCACCTCAGGCAGCATTGGAGCACGAATGGAACCCTCCGTATCCGCGCCTGGCCTACTCCTCGTTTGTCTATTAGTTAGGGCTTAACAACCTCACCTCCACCGAAGCATGTCATACCGTAGGATGCCAGCGCACCTTGGGCAGGACATGCCCCAACTGACTCCATGTAACCGGGGCCCCGTACAGCACACCTGCACTACAGTACCAAGGTATGTGCTATCTGGGCATGTACATGTATGTGGGATTATTTGCGGACTTACAGGGCCTGTCAGGCGAATTACAGCGGTCACGGTGCTGAGACCAAGTGAAGTCCCCTCTGCTGAGCCACAGACTCGCAGCAGCCCGGCCCTCTAACCCGTTTTTCCACACCTACCACCTGTGCGTGCTGTGGCTTCCCCAGCCGAGCAGAAAAAAAAAAAAACCTATTTCTCAGCGGACAGGCCAGGACACCCCTAGCTCCCTTATACTGACCTATCCTACAGCGGTGACCCTTACGCAGGAACGCCATCTGTCCATCCAAATTGTGGGAGGTGGAGGCGAACCCACTGCGATTTACTAGCTGGATCGGATCTTTCCCGCGCAATCGGCTCTCCAGCCTCTGTGGTCTAACTTCGATTCTGCCGTCATCGGGCGCCCGTCGGACGACTTCTCTCATGCGAAGACCTACCGTGCACCTCAACATGCTGCCCCGGGAATCCTCTGCGCGCTGACCTCCCAGAGCCCTGGGTTTGATGAGACGAAAAAGTGTGGATTATGCTGTGCTAGCCAACTCGTTACTCCCGAAAGAATGGGACGGCTCTAACGGCGCGCACCTGTCTTCGGCTTCCCGCCAACGCCGCAGCTCAACCGTCACGCTGGGTCGACTAGAGGCAGCCTAACAGCCTCTTTCATACCCAAGCACTTGCCCAATATCAGCCCAGTCAGACCGAGCAGCCAGGGCAAAGCCCAAGATTTGCGCTTCAGGCTCGGCTACACATCACCTGGGAAGAGGAGGAGAAGGACGCTGACGATGGGTGACTTATGACTGCCCATTCTATCTGCACCCACGGAGTGACAAGGACCTTTCCCTCCAAGCCTTCCTTTTTCGGACCAGCCACTTACGAGGGGATTCCGTTTGCCATCATCTCATGACAAGACTTTAGCCGTGGATGACCCTGTCTAATCCAGCTCTCAGCGGCGGCCCCATTGATTAGGTCGTCTAATTAGCACCGCCATGGATACTCTGATAGACATAGTGACCTGTTCGGCCGAAGACCAACCCGCTAGCCCTTGGAGGATAGCGATGGTATTTTAAGGCCCGATGCAATCCAACGTGGCTGTGCAAATTTACCATCTGCATCCATTCGATTCCACGACTTCCACGGAATACTATGATGCAATGAACTTTTTGGGGTTACTGTACCCATCGCGGCTGCTGTTCTCACAAAGTCGAAGCCGTCACAATCGGACCATTTCCCGCACCGCTTTACCTCATGTAGCCTGACCCTGGTTCTTGAAGACAAGCACAGAATGTCCTGTAAGACTGAGAACCACAGCAAGCGCCCACTGAGACCCCCCTCCCCCCAAAACGACCCACGGCTACTGGACGCCACATCATTCATCCACCATCTAGTCCCGGGATGGTACATGGCACTACTCCCTGCTACCGTTCACTGTTTGTGATCTTCACCACTCACACCAGACTGAGAGTGGCCATGTGCTTCTTCGCATGCGGACGGGCGTGTCCTCATTCCCGTTATTTGGTAACTAGCCTGCACCCGGCTTTAGACTGCCACTCTCCTCTTGTCTCATCCCGGGCCGACCGCTGTGATTTTGTCGCATCTGTTGCGCGGATGGCATTTGATGCACAAAGCTTCAACTGACTATCGCACAATTAATTTTGAGAGATTTTAACCGACTGAGCCACATCTAAGATCGACCTGAACCCGCACGGGGAACATGGTATTTACTTTCCATCAGTTAATCAATGCAGCGACCGATGATCTTTTCCTGATCGACACTCTTCACTTATTTTTATCATGCAAATCTTGACCGCGGAGAAGCCAATCAAGTGGACATTGTGTGGCTCGTTTATGTTTTAGGTGGCTTGTTTTCTACGTACGGTGTATCCCCGACTTCATAGTATTATCATCTTTGCTTCATGCCTCACGAGGTTGCTGGCGTTTCTGCATTTTGGCCACCCGGTGGCTAAAATTTTCAACACCTGTGAGTGTGCCCATGACCCCCGGCGGCAGCCCTTCCCGGACGATCAGTCCCTATTCGGGAACAGGGCCGGCTTAGCTTGGGACCTGTAGGTCAACCGGATGACCGACCGCTTGACCCCCAGCTCGCCTCGGGAGGTTGTTGGCTTTGATCTCTGATATGGGTGAATATTGCGAGAAATTCATGTCTGGCACTGTAAAGTGATGGGACCCCCGCGGCAACAAGAGCGGGATGGTGCCCGAGAATATGGGGTTATCTACAAGATATGCCATCACGTCTTTATCAGCTCCGTGGCAAGCCATCAATTTCTACAACGAAATCATTTATTACCGAAGCATAAACCAAGCACCACCCCCCCTCCCCCAAAAACATGGGCATAGTGTATATTTTCCCACCTATGCCTGGGTTTCACAAAGGCAAAATTGACCGTATCGGCTCCGGGCGATGAGGATGGTGGAAAGCCGTGTCCGAGTCGAGGCGACCCAGGACCAACCTTGCGCTGTCCCGTTATATCACCACCCCAGAGCCGTCGCATCGACCCCAGCCAGGTCCTGGGTCATAAAAAATCAGAAGAATGGCTACTTGACGCCGCAGTGGGGCCAAGATGTCTTCTTTAAGTGCCCAGAAGGGGAACAGTGGAGAGGAAGCGCCGCTTGGAGGCTTGTGCATGAGCCCTCGGCAACCCTCAATGGGCGAAATGTGCAATTGCGATATTAGAAATCCCGATATTTATCGGATGCAGACTGATTGAGGGGCTATAGAGTAGAAAGCCAGGGGTCCCCATGGGCGGGCTTGGGACGATGCCCCTCCATAGTCTGCCGCATAACCCCTGTCACCTTAATGGTATTGTTGACATGGCGGCAATTACGTCATTTTCGAGATGCTGAGTTCGTGGGTGCAAAAAAGGACTCCACAAGAAACAAACCCAGGAGAAAGCACCAAAGGAGAAAAGGAAAAAAGGAGGCAGAGGTAAGAGGTAGAGGTAGAGGGTTGTTTCGGCATGCCCGTTGATAATCCCCACCGTGTTCGACAAGCAAATTGACCTTGTCTGTGTCAAAGAACGAATACCATCCCATGCATATGACGATCATGCTGAATTTAGACCAAGCCAATCCCCAGCCTCAAGTATGTTCGGGGTTTTTGACAGCTGATTTGGCCCGTTATTTACCGTCAAATTGGGCGGCCGTGGTTGGCGGGCTGGTCCTCCAAGTCACTGCCATCACATACGCGTGTCTTTGCATTGGCAGGGCGAACAAGTCGCATGCTCGACACAACAAGTTGAAGCGCCGATCAAAAGGCTTGCCAGTATTTCGTGCTGGTCTCAACCTCGACCCTCGTGATGACCTGCAGCAGTGCCTAGGATATGGGATGTCCAAAGGAGGGGCGATACCCTGACTTGAGGTTGCGGTCAGTGGATGGACGGGTGGGCGGTTGCTGCAAGCCGCTGATAGCATTCTCTTCTTCTGTTCATGGGTTGTAAGACGAGCTACACGGATGGCGGCGCCATGCATGCAGCAGGAGCGCAGCAGGAGCCCACCAGAATGGGACAGTCGTGGACGGATGCCGTCACAGGGCAGGAGCTGGAAAGGGGGAAGGGAAGGGGGGGGAAGGAGAAAAAAGTCTATGACGTCAATGACATTGTCCCGTCATCCTTCCACGTCAATTTATCCACGAGGCTGAAACCACCGGGGAACCCACCTCACAAGGGCTGGCTCGCCCCACTTGACGTCTGCAGCCCGTGAGAACCAACACTTTTTAAATTTTTTTTTTTTAGCGGACTTTTTTTTTTTTGGACAATGGCGGGCCGTTGACGTGGCACAGGCCTGCCGCACCCCGACACCTTGAAACGGAAATGGTTCTCAGTTTTAACGTCTACTTGACGTTTGAAGCCCCCGATAGTGGCGCCGTCCTGAAACAAAAGCTCGTCATCCCGTTTGCCGATCACTCGTGATACTTCCGACTCGTCGGCGGAATCTCGAAAGAAGGCATTCACGTCATTGTCTACGACGTGATTGTGATGTATTCGTTCTTGCCAAGGCCGGGATGGAAAATGGAGGGGCCATGCGTATGGAACCACCGTCCACCGTCTGTACCAAAGACTAACTCGTTGCTAACAGCTGAATGCGAATGCCTGCATCCTCAGCTGTCAGCATGGGCGTGAGCAACGCCAACTGAGGCCATTGCCATTCCTATTGTAGTGAACATCATTGCCTTCGACTTGAAAAATACGAACGTTCTTGAGCTGATGTGCATGTCGCTATCCTGGGACCTGAGCTGATCACTCTTCATTCACCTGCCTTCGCAATCATGTTGGGCTGCCAGGAACACGGCAGTTGGCAGACGTCGCATTTCGCAGCGTCTCGTGAATGAGCGAGTGCCCATCATGTTGCGGATTGTGTCGATTGTTGCACTCGGTGTAACCCTGCTGGGGGGCTAGCCTGCCACCATAGGACTGTCTTGGAGTGTAGCCCTGCCTCTCGGCAATGCACTCGAGGACGGACGAAAATACGACCACGGCTCTTTAGGTGGCGACGTGTGTTGGAGGGCTGTCAAAGTGCGCCCTGTCTTAGCCTCAATTTTTCGTCTCCTTCATGGGATGGGCCAGCTAGTCTTGTCTTTGTCTCATAAGGAGAAATTAGGTTGTTTCCGAGGGATCCATCTATCACCCTAAGCTCTGCTTTCTGGGGGATCTCGTTTTTGTCTGGGAACTTGATCACATATCACTGCGCCTTGTCGTTCAATGGACCGCGCAATTGGTTCTCCTCATCTTGCCGTGCCATACCAAACCCCGCTTCACTCCCAAGTTGCAGATGGCGACATGACAACCAAACCATGCTTTTGCCACAGCCAGCTCCTAGCGAATAGTTCGTTCCCACATAAATTCCTGCAAGTTCTGGGATGGCTATTGAATATTTGCGCCTTGTCTCGATGTAGCCGACCACTCATTTTTCCGATGCTGACCAGATCACTGCCATTCCATGCACAACGCCACTTTCATGACAGCCCTAACCCTCCACGAGCAACCATGATAATGTACGGCGCCTCGTATCAACAGTAGATCGCCATGGTGTTGAGGCTGTGCTTGATGTATCATTTAGGGGTCTTTTCAGGGTCTTCCAGAATCCCCAAGGGTCGCAAGGCCAGCCTCACCGGGGGCTTCCAAACTTGGTGCTTGTCATGATGATCACTACATCATCGAGCAGGCCAGCCGCGGGCATGTATCCTGCACGCCACCCTCCCGCACTCTAGCCCAGAGGCACGCGAGACGCCGCATGACGTGAGTGCGCAGCGCCCATGTCGCCCCTCCTACGTTATCGGGTTCCTGATCAGTTCTAGGTTTCTGGGGGGGCGATCCTTGCTTTTTGAGAGCCGGCGATGGCACCTCAACGGTAGGGAGAGTTGTTGTCTCTAGGGAGGAATTGAAATGGAATATTTTTGGAAACATGATCGGCCCAGAGGCCAAGCTTTGCGTGGTGGGCTCCGTGGGGACGCAAAAACGGTGACTCGAGCCTGGTGGCTGCTGTTAGCTGCATTGATCGTCACTGGATTTTCGATATAGATAGCAATGTGGGTAATGCAACTTTAACGATGGTGGCGGCTGCCGGTAAGGCTGGCCTGTCAATATCTCATTTAGGGGCTCATCTCGTTGCACAAGAAGACCAACTGGGGAGGTTCTCCGGACTTAAGCGACCAAGATGGGGTCTATCGATGCCTCGTATCTGTAGACCAGCTTATGGCTTGCAACCCTATATCTGACTAGGATGGCGAACAAAACCAAATTCCAGGGCTGAAATGTTGCTTTTTTACGTCCAAGAAAATTAGGATATTATTAGTCTCGGTGACTAGACTCGTTTCCTTCCGATGACACCGAGGGGTGTGTCGTGGTCAGGGCAAAATGCAAGGGGTACAGCAGCGCCGTTCCGTCAGGCTTGGTATCAATTCTTAGCACTGATAAGACATTGCTTACTTTCATGTTAGGTACCAAGTAAAGGGACCTGTGCTATAGGATTAAGCAGGCACTTAAACAAGCCAAGTATTATCGATTGTTACCGTCACTTGGAGGCACACTCCTGGAAGAATATGGTGAAATGTCACGAAATTTATCCCCATGTATGAAGATATTTAGAAGCAAGTCATTACAATGTAGTTTGTGGAGTCTGAACAGCCGAGATATAGGTAGAATTTGACGATCTGTTGCCCATCTCTTTTCGCTCCTCTCTCTTCTCTATTTGACTAGGGCTCATTCAAGCGGCTGCTGCTAGAGTAGTGAGCAGGACGATCTATCCACCAAAATAGATAAACAAGTAAGCGCGTCAGACATGTACCAGGGGTCGATACCACTGGGCAGTTGAACGCATTGGCCTTGCGATTTTCTCGGAGTAAGAAGAAGCAAATCATGTTTGCTTTTCTGAATACTAATTATTCTAGGGCCGCACTTTTATATTAATAGATTTTGAATCATGTTGAAAAATTGGATTTTTGACTCTTTGGCTCTTGATTTCATACACATAGGGAATAAATCTCTAGGAAAGTCACGGGAAGTTAGTCCGATCAATGGGAAGTTTAATGATCGATGAGCTTGCTTTACTTAAGCCACCTCCTTTAGCGGTATTATGGTCTAGGCGGACAGAGTCGAAAGAAAATTATCAATTTGAGCTCTTGCTTTTCTGAACAATTCTTATCGTCGCCTATTACCTAAAATAAAACGTACTGGATCGAACAAGCTGTAAATTATGTAGAGGTGAAGAGGGAAAAGAAGTGTTGGGATGTCGGCGTTTCCTCACTTGTTTACCTACCTCACTGGGTCTGATCTCACAAGAGTCCTTGACACTCGAAAGCGATACAATGACTAAGTATTGAAATTGCGGCAAGTAGACAGATTTAAGCATGGCGAAGATAGTAATAGTATATTACAAGTTGGTTTTTTTTTTTTTTTGGAAGACCTCAGCTAAACAAAGACGGCAACCTCTATTCGCCTAGCATAGGTGACACTATCTCAACAAATTCGTTCAAGGCCTAGAATTTCAGGAGCCCCATCTTTTCTCCTCCATGTTCTGACGGGGCACGGCTTCCAATGCCGGTAAATCTACCTGTCTCTGAGCTCTTGCTCTCCACAGAAGCAGACCTACAACTCCAATAAAAACCGCCACGCTGGCTAATATAATATTATGTGAAAGTGTGTATTTAACAACATTGAGAAAATCCTCGGCGGCTGAGACGAATGACGCAGGAAAGGTGTTGCAGTCGGAAGCAGGGAAAGATGTAGGCGACGAAGTTGGGATAGAAGTGTGCACTGTCGCAGATGTGCCTGGAATGGCAGCATCTCCATTTTGGTCAAGCTTTTCAATGCCCGCAGTAATCGTTACAGATAGCGGGTGCGCCGTGAAACTGCTCGTCACAATTTCCTGGGTCATTCTGTTCGTGCTACCTGACTCGACCACCACACCGGTCCCGGTGCAGGTCGCCAGATCCTCTGAAATTTGCAATTTGCAATTGCCAATATTTGTCCTAAAGCACGAGTGAATTTTGTCAGTTTTATATCGTGGGAAGTTTGTGGCAGTACTAACATGGTAACATCTGCGTTGATTGTAGACGTAACAGTATATTCAGCAGTCGAAGGACCGTACATCAACGTATATTTATCCAAGTACTGGCATTCATCGTCTTCCGGGATACCTGAAGGGCAGTTGAGAGAGACCGTAGTAGTTTCTGAATTGGCGTCGACTATTGACCCCTGGATCCCATCGTACGTGAATCCCAAAAAGTGCATGTTTATTGTGGTTTCTGCAATGGCGGCGGCAGCCCTGCTACAGAGAGCGAGCATGAGGGTGGAGCGAACCATTTTGGTTGTGCAAATCTCGCGTTTCCTTGTTTGTAATGTTTCCAGTAACAATAGCTGAGGATTGGAAACTGGCAAAAACGCGGTTGAAGTTCAAAGATGTTTTTAATGAACGGCGCATGCCACGCACTCCAGGCGGAGCTTTAGTCCCCTTCCAGTAAGGCAAGTACGGTGTGATGCAGGGGTGTGCATGGGTTAAATGAAGCGAAGGATCAGTCCAAGGGGCGCGATTGGGTGGATATGTGACGAGGGTTAATTCAACACCTGGTGGCGTTCATCGTTTGATTGAACCAACAAAACTTCCGTTGGTTAAATTTAGGTCGCGATGTGATGGGCTCCTCTTGGTTACACTGAACAAAGACAGTCCTTTTGGGATGCCAATTTGTGCAGCTATTGTAATCGGTTGTAAAGCTGCAGGTCAAGGTGGCATGGCGCCTAGGAACTAATCTCATTCGCTGCTTCATATTCGAACAACCTTCTTTCAATTCACAATGGTAACGGCAGCTATTAGGACCACATAGCTAACCTCCTGGAGTGACTTCTATGGAAGCTTATGGTCGAAGTTGAGTGGAGAACGACGATTTTCGGCATCCGACAGCCAGTCCAATGAGAACGTGAAGGGTTCGTTCAACATGGTTAGGTCGTGATCATCCCGACAAATCTACGATGGAATTCTTCCCAACAGCATAAAGTAAGTTATATTTCTAATACTGCGATATGTTGGAATAAATCGGAAAGCTTGAATCGAACTGCCAAGACTCTATAGCTGACACCCAAAATCGCATTCCAGTGTGAAGGGCAGGTCATGAATCACGTACCACAAAAGTACAGTGCTTATCGTCGACCCTTTTTTGTCTACCCCGCGAAGCAGCCAAATATCAAACCTTGATATATACGCCATGCACCCTAGATTTTGCTTCTAATAAATGTTATTCGGAAGCCACATTCTTACCTTTTGTGACTTCATAGTGTGCCTCTCGATCTGCCTGGCGCCACTAGAGTCAAGTGACTGGACAGCTGGATATTAGCGCTTCTTAGTTCTGCCCACCCCTTCGGAACCGAACCAAGCTAGAAAGAACGATTAGCTGAGGAGAATACAAGCTATAATACTGTAAAGACCTATACTTGGCTGAGTATTTATTTTTCCCCTTTGTTCCCCTGTGACCTGGATTCTATGCCCAAGTGTTGTATCCACATCTTGCATCTGCAAACCGTCAATCGCCATGCCAGTGACAATCCGACCTTCCCCTGACATGGTCGGTAAAAGTCAGGATCGATCTGTCCGTGATGGGCCCGAACTTTTCGACGCAGTCTCCAAAGCATGGGTAGTTGATGTCTCGGACGGTCGCCCAGTTCCACGCACCAATAAAAAAATTAGCAAAGAAGATCGTCGACTACTACGGTCATCTTTTGAAGAGGGCTTAGGGAATAAAGCTGTAATTACTTACCCAAATGGCTTTGTCACGGGCATCATTCGCGCTTTCAACCAGGATCTCCATCTCGTTCTACGCCCTGACGATGTGTGGCTCGCCATTTTGTCTCAATTCAGCCTTTACGTCAATGGTCATGCCGAAAAAATGCGGCCGTTCTTTGTCAACTTTTCTGGCAAAAGAACTGTCGGTATGGACATGCGGCCAGCTTCTATATCTGAAGTTGATCCAGGTGTGATAGCACAGCGCTTGACTAACAAAGTTCAAGAGAATGTCGTTGACCCAGAACTCAAAGAGTGGATGATTCCCAAATTCACAACGACAACTCACCACGATGTTTCTGTGGCATCATTTGTTATGCTAGCTACACTCCAGCCCTACTTTGAGTATTATTTTAGAACCGGTTGCGGCTTTCCTTCTGTTACTTTGCTAGGCGAGAAATCGGATTGGGAGTCCATCTGTACTAGAATTACCAGATTGGAGCGATATGGGGCCGAGACTTTGGAATGGAGTCGCCTCCTGCTGCCAGTTCTGAAAAACATGGTCTACGGCTTTGATAATCCTGATAAACAAGCGACTAGGGATTTCTGGATGCGTGCCTGCTATCAAGCTGGGAGGGCAGGTTCAGGATCACACGCAACCCTCTCTGGCTGGATAACAGCCTTCTGTTTCTGGAATGAGAATGGTACTCGAAATCACGGTTTCAGTTATTATGAACTGATCCTCCAGGCAATCAATTCAAAAAGTCTATCGTTCAACGATCGCCTTCGGCTGATGCTGGATGGGATCTGGTATCCGGTTATACATCAACGATCTGTCCCTTCTACGTTGGTTTCCGTGCCCATAACAATCGATGATCATGCTACGTCGACCAAATACAAGACAACTGTCATGGCGGGGCACATTGGTGTGACACTGACAGAGGACAGCACAACGGTCCAACCTGTGTCCGGTTGGTGGATGCTTGAGGACTCGGCTGAGCCTCTCACAAATGGGTAGTCGAGAGTATAACGCAACCAAGAATATAAATTTACGTTAAATTTGTGTTTTTTTCTCATTATGCTATCAAATAGTGTGCTAAGGCTGTAGGGCAAATGCTGAATGGTGCTACTGACGCACAAGGGCTCACAAGGTAGATTTTCTACGTTTGACAAATGCTTGATAGATTTCAGTATCAATCAAAGGCTGACCTCATTCAAGCTTTGTTAGTTTTAGGCCATTTCCAATACATGTTGGCACCCTCAACATCTGCCAAGGGGTTCCCATCACCTTGCCTGCCGCTACCATATTGCTCTTCAAATCCGCATTTGAGATAGAATTCATCTGTGCCCAAGGCGCTGACAACCGAGGCGCAAATTCCTTCGGCCTCCGCCTTCGCGAGGCCCCATTGCACAAGCTTCCGGCCTATATTTCTCCCTTGGAAGTCTGGTCGTACTGCCAATGCTTCGAGATACCATGAATCGGCGCGTTTGCCGCTCCATATCGTACCAAAGTGATTATATGCACGCTCCACAATGTCCTCCTCCTTGGGATCACATGCACGGTTAGGCCATGCCCAAGCATGGATTTTCATAGCAGCGGAAGACATTGGCATCAGCAGGTTTCCTGGTTCTATGGCTTAGCTTATGCGAACGATCTTTAGACAAACGAAACGTCAATGTGTACTCACGAGGATCAAAATACCAGCACTCCAACTTCTTGCCCCCATCCCCCAATCTTGCCCATTGTGCAATGCCAGCAATAACCTCCCGGCCGTTTTCATCTTTAGCTACTGCGACGAGCCATCGCCAGCGGTAATCCCAAAAGGTGACGCGCGCCCGTCGTAGCCAATACAAATCTACATCATCAGGATATTCGTTTCGATGGGGGTGTATGAGATGGCTGAACAAGTTGTCCTCCCAAAACGCTTTGGCCATCACATGGGCGATCTCAGGGAGTTCTGAGTATCGCGCATCACGCAACACAATATCAGACATGACTTTGCACAAGTAGCAAGTGGCCTGATGGCGATAGTAGTTGCATCCAAAAAACAAGAGGTCTGGCACAAGAAAAAAAAATAGGGAAAGAAAAAAATAGAAAAAAAAGACAGATACTCTCCAAGACAGCAACTAGCAAGGTTAAGCCACCTCAGCAGAATAATTGGGTGAAGAGGAATGCCTGATTTCATTCTACCTGACAAGAGTAAATGGCTCCCAAATGTGTCGCTGGTGTGATCCCTGCATCGCCTGTATCCCAATGCGCCGTTTGATCCGAGGCTAGTGTGCGAGGGGTTTTCACTGGCGGTAATGAGCCCTTGTCGTGGTGACCAACCTGCATCAACAGGCATATGCGCATCCCTGGGGCCTTTTGTCTCTTGTCACATTGCTGGGTGTTCAAAGGGTTGACGAAATGATGAAACATGCAACCACACAGGGCTTCTCTGTTTCTCAAATACTTGCAATGGACACCCGAAATAACGATGGATCGTTACGTAGTGATTGCATTTTGATGACAATGAGGTTGAATTCCCACCTGCACGATAACCGAGTCCCTTGCATGGTAGGGGCTACACGAAGACTGACCAACACACCAACCACCATGCATCAAGCCACGTTAGGGGACTCACACTGCAGCATCGGTTGCACATCCACGCGAGGTTGCCGCTATCCCCAATCCTATTGCACTACCGGTACTTGGCATTGCGACTCTCATGGTGACGGTTCGGCCATGCATGTTCACTACTCGCTTCGCTCATCCTGCATTTCCCATGCAAAGCCAGTTGTGGCTTGATATTTGCAGTTTTCTCTCCGCTTTCCTGCCTTGTCATTTTTTTCTTCCTCTTTTTTTCTTTGCTTTTCTTTTTTTTTATGTGAATCCATCGCCGCCAAAGTTGATCGAAAGACGCCGCCAAAATGCCAATTGGCGACAAGGAATCTCCCAACATTCACAATGTCCCCTTCGGCCTGGATGACGATGTCGACGAGAAAAAGGGAAACGCAGCTGATCGTGCGGATATGTACCGTATGGGCAAGGTCCAAGAAATGAGGGTTCGTGCCGACAACTCTGGGCCTCCTGCCCTATCAAGCTTTGTTGACGCGACCTTGCGCAGAGAAATTTTCGCTTCCTGTCCATCTTTGGCTTCTCAATGATTCTAATGGCATCGTGGGAGTTCTCTCTCAGGTAAATTTTACCAATGGAACTCTCCGAGTCTTATGGCTGTTGGCCCATTAACTAAACATGTTGGTGAAGTGTCTCTACTATCGGACTTGTCAACGGCGGCACTGCTGGTTTGATCTGGATGTTCTTCGTTTGCTGGATAGGCTTTCTCTTGGTAAACACATCAATGGCCGAAATGGCTTCAATGTGGGTGACACTCAGTCCCGGAGACACAATCCATACACGCGTGGCCTCTTGACTAATGCAAACCTTCTGCAGGGCTCCCACAACTGGAGGACAATATCACTGGGTATCGGAATTCGCGCCGCCGCAGTACCAGAAATTCATCAGCTACCTGATGGGATGGATGTGTGTTCTTGGTTGGCAGACGTCTTGTGCCTCTTCGGCATTTATTGCTGGTACCCAAATCCAAGGTCTTGCCGTCCTGAACTATCCCGACTATGTTTTTGAGGCCTGGCACGGCACTCTACTCAGTATCGCCGTCGCTGCTTTCTCGGTTCTCTTCAACACTGTTCTGGCCAAGAAACTGCCATTGATCGACGCTTTGATCCTTATTATTCATATATTTGCCTTTTTTGGGATCTTAGTTACTCTGTGGGTTCTATCGCCGAAAGCCAACGCCAAGGCCGTCTTCACCGAGTTTAGTGACGGAAGAGGCTGGGGCAGCCTAGGAGGCTCAACACTCGTGGGAATTCTCGCGGGTGTTTTGCCACTCCTGGGCGCAGATGCTGCCGTCCACATGTCGGAAGAGCTGCGTGATGCTAGCCGCACTCTGCCGCGTTCCATGATCTTGACCACTGTCTTCAATGGCGCTTTCGGGTGGATAATGGTTATCACATATTGCTTCTGTATAGGTGACCTTGGAGAAGTAATCGCATCCCCGACTGGCTATCCTTTCATGCAAGTCTTCTACAACTCGACACAGTCAGCGAGCAGCGCTACCGCCATGGCAGTTTTCATCGTTGCCATGACGGTCTTTTCCAATATAACCATGGTAGCCACAGCATCCCGTCAGCTCTTTGCATTCGCACGAGACCATGCCGTTCCCTTTAGTCCCTGGTTCTCCAAAGTGGCATCAGGGTGGGATGTGCCTCTCAATGCCATTCTGACTACTTTCTTGATCTCCAGCCTTCTTTCTCTCATCAACATCGGCTCGGCTGTCGCTCTGAACTCGATTACTTCTTTGGCAACAACATCACTTCTCTCCAGCTACATCGTCTCAATTGGTTGCATGATCTGGAGGCGATGGACGAAGAGCCCGCTTCTGGGCTCCAAATTCAGCCTAGGTCAATGGGGTCTTGTCGTAAACATCACCTCCGAGGCCTTCCTCATTGTCATTTTTGTCTTGGCATTTATGCCGAGTAATCCAAATCCAACCCCATCAGAGATGAATTGGAATATCTTGATATATGGTGCCGTTGCACTGTTTTCTTTGGCATACTACTTCTTCCGCGGAACTCACCGTTATGAGGGTCCAGTCGCCTATGTTAGAACGCTTCAATAATAGTAACAGGAATTCTGTGCAACAATATAAAATTGCACGTATAATGTTCATATATTAGACCGAAAGAGAAACAAGATTTTCTACAAACAATTCATATATTTAAACACCACCTACAATACCGGAGTGATCATAGTTCCTATTCGGAGAAATAGCATGGCACAACCAGCATTGACGAGCAAGTGCCCCGCTTGGACGATTTTCTGATAGGGAAGTTCCGCGATAGCATCATTCCTGGGATGATTTCTTAGGTACGAGGGGGCCTCCTATTCCTCAGACCATTCCAGAATTCATATGTCCCAAACAGGATCATCAGAATTGTGGGCCAGCCGCTCAGGTCAGTAGAGACAAGTTGATTTGTCACTTGACCTAGTGAATCGAATAGAATGGGGTGAAAGAAAGAGGAGAATGTAATTTAATGTAAATGATTACTCATTGCTATCAAACGTAGCTCAAATAACCTCACTTGTGTTATCGTTGGGACATACTCCTCCTCAATTTGAGAAACGAGGTGTCAAGCAGCATTTTAAACCACACAGAACAGGTTTTTTTTTCTAGGCCTAAATTATGCACTGGCTAAAGTGCATTTGAAGTTTATTTAGCAATATTTCAAATTGAATGCGTCTGATGTCTAGTTTGTTTGAGCCCGTGTCCGTGCGATTGAAAGTAAACAAGGCGCTTTGTGTCATTGTCGCAAATGCGATTCAAGTAAACCGCTCGGACATGTCATGACATCAGCTGGTTTAGCACGCTGCCCAGTGCTGCAAGTTCCCAAAGCAATCCCAATGCAATTGAGTGGGAAGACATGAGGCGATCTCTCGGGTTGCAGTAACGGGTCCGAGCCCGTTTGGAGACTGAATTCAGGACGAAGCTACACAACGGACGAACAATCTCATCACGCCGCATGGTCATGTTGTTTTATCTTTGACATGTCCAAAGTATATTTAAGTGGAGCTTCATAAGTGCCTATTAATACGAGGATAGTGTCTAGAAGAGGACTGCTAAAAGAAGAAAGCGCTAAATAACCCCCGTTGGTTCGTAGGTATGCTTGGCAGGCGGGCATGATCCCTGCCATTGGTAGTTTAGCCACTCATTTATGCTTATACGAACCCCTTAGCTCATTTGCAACCACTGCTCCGCACATCTACCCTTTATATATAGCCAATCAACCCATCTCTGAACGGCTCCTATTTCAAGTCACCTGCCATAACGTCCCTGCCCGCAAAATGATCTTTTCCCGTGCTTTAACCATGCTTACTTGTCTAGCGCTAGGGTCCGAGGCGCATACCACTCGGCATCGCCGCGATCTCGGAGACAGCAGTCTCAAGGTCTCCCTCGCTGCGTCATCCTCTGGAAAGGCGACGGAGATCCAGACCACAATTGAGAATGTGGGGTCCAATGATTTAAACCTGCTGAAGATAGGCACTATTCTGGACGAAAAGCCAGTAAGAAAATTGACTCTACTTGACGAGAATGGTGCGCAAACCATTTCACAGTGTGACATCGCTTTTATCTAATCTGACACACCGCTTAGGAGCGGAAGTTCCCTTCTTGGGTATTGAGCTTAGCATATTGTATGATGGCTTGGCAGCAAGTCACTTCGAGCACCTGGCTGTGGGATCATCCCTCACCCGCGTTATTGATGTTGCAGAGACGTATGACTTGAAAGTGGGGAAATACTCTGTCTACGCTGAAGGTGGTTTTCCCTCTGCGGACAAGGCAAAGGCAGTTACCTTCAAGTCCAACACTATTTCCATTACTGTCGACAAAGCCTCGACCGCTGCCATAGCGCAAAGGCTCTCCAGGCGCACCGTTTTCAAGCCTGACAACTGCACTGCTGCACAGCTCGAGGCAACCGTAAATGGCATCAAAAACTGCGAACCTCTCGCTCGAGCTGCCGCTGCCGACGCTGCCGATATGACCTCGGCGAGGTTCGTAGAGTACTTCAAGTCAAATGAGACAACGGCTCGAAACCACGTTTCCGGTCGACTCCTGGCTGTTGCTGAACAGTGTTCAACCACAGACAAGGGCGAAACAAGTGTCATGTGTTATGATGAGTTTGGATACTGCGAGTCGGACGGCCCCCTCATTGCTTACACCACTTGGGTCAACGGCTGGGTCACCATGTGCCCTCTCTTTTACAACACCCTGCCACCTCTGCCAAAGACATGCCACAAGCAGGACCATGCAACAACAACTATTCACGAGATGACACACGCAAGAGCCGTCTATGAGCAAGAGGTCTCGACACAGGACTACGCTTATGGATATGAGAATAGCACTGCATTGGACGCGCTGTCGTGTCTATACAATGCTGACTCGTACTCCTTGTACGCAAATGGTAAGCGACCCAACATTGTTCCAGAAGGCGATTTATCCACTAACCCTCCTACAGCGGTGTACTTGGATTGTTAAATTTGTTTCAATCATGAATAAATGGGAGGGATGATGAGGTCTTATGTCAAAAAGTTATGTGAATCAATGTATCATGGTTCCAATCCCAGCGCTAGAATGAGAATAGCAAATAATTAAAACGTGTATCTATAATCGACATCGTCCTGGATAGCCACACCATTCCAATCAGCTTTCTTATTCTGTCTTGTAAACCACCAATACATCAACATGACGAGGAGGATGAGCAAAAATTGCGTTGCCACACTGCACCACACGCCAGTAGTATACGTTGGATACTCCTTCTGCATAAAAGTACACGAGGCGTATACACCTCCTATGGCGGCAAATAACATCTGAACACCGCTGGCGACTGAGCGACGAGATGCACCACGCACATTATTTGACTGGAAGGCAATGATGGTCGGGAGGTTGGCGTTGCAACCCGAAACTCCGAGAAAGACACCTACGTAAGCTGTAAGTGGTCGCGTTTAATATTATTGCAAGGAGTTCAAAACGCTTACCAAAGTATCTCACTCCATTATTCTCATGATACGCTGTCAACAGCAATCCTGTGAGTGTAATTGCCGCATTTAGCACCATCCAAGGCATCCTCAATCTTGACCTATCCGCAAACCACGCTACTCCCAGTGTCCAAATGATACTGAATAAGTAAGGTGGTGCACAAAGCAACAATACAATTGCAGTCGAGTACCCCAGTGTCGTTAGGATAATCTGGATAAAATAGGCGAATGCGTAAATTGGCGCGCTGCAGCACAAGAACATGAAGCCGTAAACCCAAAGCTCCCATCGCAAGCCAATCTTGATAGCTTTTCTCAGCGTCAGATCGTCGGGGTCGGCGTCTCCTCTGTCGCGCTCCACTCTGTCGAGGATGGTCTCAAGCTCTTGGCGGGTGAAGGAGGATTTAGCGCCCGAAGCTAGAAGTTGGTCCGGGAAGGGCAGGGTGAACATGAAACCGATTAAAGAGAATCCAACAGTTATGGCCCCTTCAATTCTGCAGATTTTGTAAGCACTGACTACGCGCCGCTTGCAAATGCATTGAGTTGCTTACATGAAAATCCAACGCCAGCCTGCAATCCCGTGAGCTCCGTCCAATTTAATTAGAGCGTATGCTAGAATATTCCCAAACGCCGAAATGAATAGATTTATCATGTACCATAAAGCCATTCTAGTTCCAATTAGTTCGTTTTTGTCCATATACTCAGCCAGCTCGGGCAACACGCATCCACATACCTCTGCTGAACCTCATATCGCTGATACCAACTGCTCAACAAATACATGCAGCAGGGAAGAAACCCTGCTTCGAATACACCGATGAGCATTCTGCATACAACAATAACCCTCCAGTCATTAGCCCAGCCCATTCCGAGCATGACAATGCCCCAGCTGAACACGAGGCCATTGAGAAGCAGCTTTGGCCCGATCCAACGCAATGACAGCGTGGTGGGCATCTCGAATAAAAAGTAGGTGATGAAAAATACCAGCAAAGCAATTGAGTATCTATTTCCGATGTCGAAATGCAAGTCTTCATTCATGCCTGCCACACGCGCGTTTGAGAGGTTGACTCGATCTAGGCCGGCGATCGAGTAGAGGATGCCGAGCATGGGGATAAGGCGCCAATCAACTTTGCGGCTATAAAACAACAGTCAGTATTATTGTTTTCTTTTTTTTCCTTCATGAAAGGAGAATGAGAGTATTACATCAAGAGAGCCTCAGCTTTGCGCTGCTCGGGGGGGATATCCGCCTCATCGACATGTCGACGTAATTGAGACTTCGTCGTCACAACAGGATCTACCTCTTCCACTGACGGACCTGTACTCTGAAGGTCTGCCATATTTTTTAATATCAGTTATTGCTGTAGTTTCCAGATATCAAGGAGAGATCTTGCTATAAATACATATTGCCAAACCTCATCGCGGGGCACGTACCCCGATCTCTCATATTTTAGAGCCGGAAAACGTTACCAGCCAGCCCGGCATCGGCCAATGGCTTCCAGTTGGCTTTCCTCGGTTTTATTCTAGGCTTCCACCACTTAGAGAAAGGGTTTCATCAATCCCCGATAAAGCATAACGATGAGGCCTCTTCCATTTTTGAGTCCAGATCTCGAACAGGTGGGGGCCATCCAGCGATCGATCCGAAATGTCACACGATAAACCTTTTTTTCAACGAACTCTCACTTTCAAACAAGAATTCAAATGGAAAATTTACCAGAGAAATATATGATCGACAGGTAGCTAGGGCTCAAACGAATAATGTCGAATGAACCATCGGGTTCTTTATAATTGCACAACTGCTATCATGCAGTGCATTGGTAGGTAGACTGGAGAAGTACGCGGCAGCTTGCCCACAAGCTCTCTTACTATGAAAGGAGGAAATGAGTCCCTTTAGCAGGGTCGGCCATACAGTTGCAGAGATATGGCTCCCGCAGGTGGTGTCCCGCCAAGCATTCTAGCTACGGCCTCAGATCCACCAAGAAAGGTCACACTGAAGATCATGTCCTGATTGAACAAAGAGTTTTCCCCCGCTATCTCGGTCAATTATACTAAAGACGCACAGTAAACGGTCTAGATTCTGTAATTGAACCCGATAACATATCCCAAGACTGCAGTCCCTGCACATTAGCTCCTCCAGCTTATAATGCCGCCTCTCTAGAATACCTAATGCTGACTGAAAATTACATTGATTCAGATGATTGTTACCAAGTTTGTTATAGTCCGTAATAGCTAGCTCGAACGATCTGCATTGCTGCTCACCGGTCAACTTTAGTAGCGTTGTACGGCAGGTTCACACTGCAGCAATGTGTAATCCTACTACTTGGTCCGAGCGTCAACAATGTATCGCAACTTCGGGTAGCAAATCGGGGAAAATCCTGATAAATTCAACATTCGTATCATCAACATCTTCCCTGTGCTCTTTTCTTGATAGGATTTGCATTGGGTTGAGAGACATCGGGCGTCTTTAGGAGTTGTTTGATTTTAAAGGCCACCACCTCATCAAATCGGAATTGAGATTCAAGCTATCAGACATTTCTTCTGGAAAGGAGACCGATGCAAGTATGGCAATTCAGTAAGTGCAAATACGGTACACCCCGCCCTGTAGTAAAGTGGCCAGAGGACTGATTTCAAAGGCTTCGCACAGGTAAAAACCTGTGCACCTAGCGACTTAGCATGATGCATATATTACAGGTGAATATTATACACAAAATCTGAAGTGAGAGAAACTATGTGCATTTTCGAACAGTATTCACTCAACCATGAGAAACAACCAGTGGCCCTTCAACATGTGCCGCCATCAACATGTCATTGGTGCCCGCTTGGCAGTACCACATAGGACATATGCACCTTTTCTCAAATCAAGAAACTCGCATATTGTCCAGTGCATAGTGGCGGGATATTGCAAAACCAAAGTTCAGCCAAGCATAATACGAAGCGTAAGCCAGTCCGTGCTGCCACAAACTTGGGCATAAACAGGGGAAGAGGGGAAGTTTTCATGATAATATTTGGATTGATTCTGAAATAATTGATCCCAAAAATCGAGTTTTCATTTGGAATATTCAATAAAATTCCATGAAAATGCCATCTCCTCTATATAGAGATCTCATCGTGTTCTCGTGTTTATCCATGCCACAACCAGCTAAACGCGTAGTGAATATGTTACACCGCCAAACTGCCGTGGCTTGACAGAATCGTATTATTCTTGCGTAATGCAACCAACACGAAGGCGGGGGTTGTGAGACATTGCCACTATTTCCACACAACAGCAAGTAGATGAACTCGGATGAGGTTCTCGGCCATATCCTGCTCAGCTCTTGGATCCACAACAGGATGAGCATCTACACGGCAAACTTTTCTATAAATTGAGCCATAATTCCCCGTATAATAGCTTGTTTTATCTTCAAAGCTTCTCAGAGGTTCAATAGCAGAACCATCTTCTCATCAAAACTTCTTCATTTTCATCCCCAGACCAAATCCGTCCTGCTAACATGTCCGGCCTTCCCACTGCCCCCAACAAGGACATTGGCTTCCAGCCACCTCCTGTTACTCTGCCAATCGGGAGATCACCTATGGGTTCCATCCCTCTTCCCGGGATCCCCGCCCCTGATGGCAAGGAGGATATCATCTTCAACCCCATCATACTCATGCTCTCCGGGTATCTCGACCTGCTTGACAAGCAGCAGGGCAAAGATCTGCTGGGTGAGGCCGTCAAGACTGCATATGAGGACATCCCCGTTATCATGGATCAACTCAAGATCCAAGACAAACGCACTTTTCTCATCTTCGCAAACGATCTACTCAAGTGGGTTCCCCATGAAAACTACAAGGGCAGGGACATCTACAACATCATCACCGTGTTTTATTACATCTTTGACAGGGATCCCCTTCATGATCTCCAGACCAAAATCGAACCAGCCCAAGTCGGCCAGCCTCTCACTTGGCTCTCGTCTTGGATTGTTGTCTTCTCTCAGTTGATTGGCCTCCACATGGATGCTACCAGCTCCCTTACCCCAGAGTCCCTGCTCTCTTTCAAGAAATCGCCCCCATACAGGTATCATGAGGCAGTAGAACCCAAGGGTGGCTTCAAAACCTTTAACCAATTCTTCTCTCGTCACCTCAAGCCTGGTGCGAGACCTATCGCCGACCCTGACAACGACCACGTCATTGTCTACCCAGCTGATTGCACCTTTGATACGTCGGTAGATGGGCATGGGAAGCCCAGCGACAGCATTGTTCAAATCAGCGAAGAGGGTATAGTAGACATCAAAGGTCTCAAGTGGACGATTGAGTCTCTGCTGCAGGGCAGCGAGTACGCTCATGAATTCAAGGGCGGCATTTGGATGCATGCGTTCCTAAACACCTTCAACTACCATCGCCAGCACGCACCCGTTTCGGGTGTGGTCATGGAGGCTAAGAATATCCAGGGCGCGGCTTACCTTGAAGTCAACAAGAAGTGTGAGCCGATCCGCTTCATGTGCGGACCCGACGCTCCAGACACCCCAGGATACCAATTCCTCCAGACACGCGGCATGGTGGTTATCGATAACCCGGTGCTTGGCAAAGTAGCAGTGCTGCCCATTGGAATGGCCCAAGTTTCGTCGGTCAAACTGACCGTCTCGGAAGGTGACTATGTGAAGAAGGGAGAGGAGATCTCGTGCTTTGAGTTTGGTGGGTCTGATATCATTTGTGTATTCCAACCCAAAACCAAGTTGACATTTGGCGATTTTGTTCATTCAAAGGACGAGACGTATTCTTTCATGGGAACTGTGTTGGCCACTGCACCTCAGTAGACTTAGTAGCATACTAGAGGTATTTAAATAAAAGTCTTATGGTTTATTTTACTTTATTTATTTTTTATTTTTTTTTGTCGAGAGTTTTCTCGGTTAATAACTGCGACATATCGATAACAAAAGTTGCTTGCCAAGCAATTTAAGTCTTTTTTTCCCTCTAAGTAAAACCGACAAAAAAAATAAATATACCGAAATGAAATACGCGAGGTTGATCTGATGATATAAACATCTGAAACAAACTTAAAGTGAGACGATTGATTAAGTCGATGTGTCATGGCTGATAAGATCATCAGGCCAGCACCAATAGCCCTCCTGTTTTTTTTGCTCTGTCTGAGTCACCCCCGAGCACCACGGAACCAACGCAAAGGGAAAAAAAAAAAAAACAATTGCCGAAGATTTCAATAGTGGGAACGCCTGGTGCGCTTTGATCCGCAAGCGTCTCCACCTGTAACGTCCAATTAGCATGGGAAGAAGCATCCCTTCCCCGAGTCATGGAGATATTTTTCGACCAACCCGATCGGCCGCTGGCAACCGGTACATGATTAATGCATAAACGTTTGTTTGTATGGGAGCCAGTCGGGGAAAAAAAGAGACACTCTCGGGTAGTGGTTTCGTGGCTACGGCAGCTGGGGCAATTTGTTTATACTGCCAATAATTAATTGTTTTAATTGAGTCGCATCTCGTCTCATCAACAACCACTTGATCCCATGCATGTTCAAACGTAAACAGTGCAACTGTGCCCGCTAGTTCGTTCGTCCACCCATCAGCCGCAAGCCACAGAGCGGCGGTCAGCCATCCATCCACACACCACGAACCTCGATCTACCTCCCGGCCGAAGACGGGCTTCGGCACCGAGACGGGGCCCGTATCGGCAACGCGGGACCATAGTCGGCAGGATTGCAAGAGAGAAAGGGCCCTCCCCCCCACGTGAATAGAGTTGCTGCTCACGCAAGATGCACAGTCCGCAGGGGTGCTGGCCGTTTTTTTTTTTTCTCTTTGTTTTGACTCCTGTCTGTACTTTGAGAGATAAGGGCGGGTACGCTACCGATCAGGAAATAAAATACGAAGTCCAGGGGGGGGGCCTCGGGTGCGGAATGGTGTGCACCGCATCTCCATTGCCGCAATGTGGGAATCCAGATGTTTATCCACACGCCTTGGTTGCTCATCGGGCATAAACACTTTTCTTCTTCTTTTTCCCTTTGGGTACTACTGGGATAATTAACCCAGACAGCAGGCAGTTGAAAAACTAGCTGCTGAGTGAAATGAAATGATGTGATATACCCACTACCCGCCCAGCCAAAAGCTCTTCCAGAACAAAAAAATCCCAGCACCAGCACCGCCTTGTGCCTCGGCAGATCCACACACTAACTTAGTGCGCGCATCGCATCGTGGTAAACGACAAATGCTCCGTCCAACGACCTCAAGCAATTCCATTGTATAATCTCGTCGTCAGCTTCCCTTCCCCAGGGTCAAGACTTTCCCGGTCCCCCCTATCCCTGATCCCGCTTAACAAGGTGCGACAGATATTTTCTGGCCACTCTGGTAAGATGCCCCTCCACTCTTCGCTCCACCTCAGGCCGTGATAAATGAGAATTACATCGTGGCCCTGGTCCCATGATCCATCCACCACGCTCTTCCACCTCCACTTTTCCACACCATCCTACGCCAATCTCATGTCCGGCGCTGTTCCCGCTCCCTCTTCCCTCTACCAAAACGTTCGTGCCTAGCCAGGTTGTGTTAGTGATGGATGGGGCAGCGGCATCGGTGCCGCATCGGTCGGAACTCCCTGCGAGGAGTCGTTGCCAGGGTCCTCTTCCGGCCGGAACTGGTTTTCGCCTAAGATCCCAAGCTTGTGCCAAGGATTTATCCCGTCATTCTTCTTATAGCTTACCAACCGGTCGCCGTTTTTTTTCTTCTTTTCGTCTAGCTATGCTAAGTTTCATCGTGAAATGTTTCATCCGTTCGCCCTAATTGATAGCATCTAGAGGCTCTTGCTCCTCTTCAACTGTGACTTATCTCTGCACCCACCCACATCCATTGCCGCCGAGAGCGACAATCACGCCATGGCCGAGGAACTCGAAAAGGCGTCAGCGTCGGCTCGCGCCGAGACACACTCGACAGTGTCGTCTTGTTCATCTTCCACAACCGACTCGCCAGTCTTGGAACCCATCAAGACAGTTGGTTCTCAACGAAGTCGACCCAGCTACTCAACACAACGCTCGCGAGAACCAGGGATCCTCGATGCCCTTGAGCATGTTCAGACACATGATGTCGAGACCGACGCTGAACGCGAAGCTCGCGAACCCATCACCTACACCAGGACCGGAACCAGCATTGCGAGCGCCGCCTCGCGACCACCCGAGTACGAAGTCATTTTTGAGGAGGGCGACCCGGAAAACCCCAGAAACTGGCCATTTTGGTACCGCACCTGGATTACCATTGCCATCGCCTATACAACATGGGTTGTTGTCTTGTATAGCACTTGCTATACATCTTCGGTTCCAGGCATCATGGCGGAATACAATGTGTCCAACACTGTTGCGACACTGGGCATGACCACATACATGCTTGGACTGGCAGCGGGAAGTCTCGTCGTTGCTCCAATGAGCGAGTTGTTCGGCCGCCAGCCCGTGTACATGGTTTGCCTGGTAATTTGGCTGGTTCTCGTAATCCCATGCGCTCTCGCCACCTCGCTGACCGAGATTCTGGTTGTGAGATTCTTTGGGTAAGTGTCACTGGACCCCATCCCAAATGTGTATAGCAATTGACCTAGTTTCCATCCAGCGCGTTATTCGGGGCAGCAATGATCTCCAACAGCCCTGGAAGTATCGTTGATATTGCCAACCCTGACTATCTCGCCCTTATCATGTCTCTGTGGTCAATCGCCCCACTCAACGGGCCATCCACCGGGCCCATCATTGGAGGATTTGTTTACCAGTACCTTGGATGGCGATGGGATAGCTGGATAGTTTTGATCCTTGGCGGTGTAGGAGTTGCCATGATGGCAACCTGCAAGGAGACATATCACCCAGCAGTTCTTAGACGCAAGGCTGCGCGGCTTCGTAAGGAGAATGACGATCCCCGGTACTGGTGCCAGTACGATCAAAAGGTATCGTCACTGCAGCTTCTCAAGATCAACCTGAGCCGCCCCTTTACTATGTTTGCAACCGAGCCCATATTGTGGTTCCTGAACATTTGGTAAGTTTAGCCATGTTTCATGCTTTTTGCTTTGAGACAACGCCATATCCTAACTCGACACAGGATCTCTGTGGTTTATGCCATTCTATACCTTTGTTTCGTAGCATACCCCATCATTTTCAGGCAGCATCGTGGTTGGAGCCCAGGCATGTCGGGTCTGTCGTTTGTTGGTATCGGTATCGGCACGCTGGTTGCCATCTTTTGTGAACCTCTCCTCCGGAAACTCGTCAACGCTCAGCCACGAGATCCAGAGACTGGCCGAGCTCCGCCTGAAGCAATCGCCATGATCATGGCTATCGGCTCCATCCTCACTCCAATCGGACAGCTTGTCTTTTCTTGGACGGGACTTCCCACTTCGATCCACTGGGCGGTTCCAATTGCTTTTGGTATTCCATTCAGCTGCGGCAACACTCTTAGCTTCATCTATGCCTCCAACTACGTTGCTGGAACTTACACAATCTATGCCGCCAGTGCTCTGGCTGGCAATGCTGTCATGCGCAGTGTCTTTGGCGCCACGCTCCCTCTCGCAGGACCCAAGATGTATGCAGCCATGACACCTCAGTGGGCAGGTACTCTCCTGGGACTGCTCGAAGTCGTCATGATCCCGATCCCATTCATCTTCTGGAGGTATGGTGCCAAGATTCGAGCAAAGAGCCCAACCATCCGGCAACTGCGGGAGGAACAAGACAGGATGGATGCTAAGAGAGCAAGAGCGCAGAAGAAGTTGGAGAATAAAAGGGCAAGGGAAGCAGCGGAGAATGACGGAGTTTTGGAAAACTCCACGGACAGTTCGGTTCAGGAAAAGTCCGCGGATTCTCGGATTCAGGAGGTCTAGGTTCTTCAACCGGCTTTGGTTATGAATGAAGGTTGGGGTAGGAAAAGGGTCTCGGGTCAGCGCGGTAAATAAAAGTGCTTAATGTTAATAAATGATACCAAGATTTGTTACAATATCTCCCCAACTAGTTGGAAAGAGAGGTAAAAGAAAAATTGAGAAGAAAAAAAAATTAGGCGAGGTGAAATGGACTGACAAGGCGCAAAAAAAAAACAAAAGCACCGGAACTTCCGCCGACATGGAGAGAGGTCTGGTGCGGAATTCGGAATATGCATGTTTCTGTTCGGATAACCCAAAGAGGCCATACGGTCGTTGCGACCTCAACTGAACGGGTCAGGCTGGGCCGATCCCCACGTGAGCAACCCTGCATAAAAAAAAATCTGGGGATATTGCGACCCCTCGTCACCCCACACTAAATGTGAAATGTTGGCTGGCACCAATAGAGTCCCATCCATTGCATGAATGGTCTTGTTTCTTTTTGTATCTTCTTCATATTTCAGTATCAAGGCTTGGTAAAGCACGGCAACTATAAGTTTCACGTGAATTTTTAGGGGGGAAGGGGGGGTTCATAGGACACATACTAAACGGATGTAATCGTGAGAAGGTGTTCAGGGTACATAGCTATGTACGAACGTGCACATCGGATGGTCCCATGTCAGTCCAGGCAGTGGAGTGGAACGGAAAAGCGGAACTAGGTTGACATTGAATGGGGTAGCCATGGTAATTAAATTTTACTAGACGTAGGATTTAGCCCTACCAATATTGTTTGTTTATGGGAGAAGGACAAAAAAAAAAAAGGACCAAGAGAGCTTTAGTGAGTAACTGTCAAGGTTGTAAATGTGTACAGGGTAGATATTCAGGAGTTGGCAATCGCAATAAAATTAGCAACCACCAACATTCATTCACGGGACAATCGAGCCCAGCTTGAGTAATTATTGATTTCTCTTTTATTTCCGCATCATTCACTACAGACACACTAGTCCGGTCCAACATGTATCACCGAGAGTTGCCGCTTTTTGTTGTAGTCCTGACCTAGCCCAAACTTGGCCCACCCGATTTGACTCTTAACCACGAGATATGTGAACGCCAACCTATTCACATCCTGTAGTTTGTCCAACGAATACGCCTGAACAGCAAACATGGCGACCTTCGCCCCTTATAGTGAACACTCCCGATCCTTTCTCTTCCCTATAGATTCCAAAAAAAGAAACTTCTAGCACCAAGACACACTAGGTCGACTCATACAATGTATGCAAGCTGACTTTTGTCTTGTTTTGCTCGAGCCTTAGTTCTCCTTTTCCAGCTGGTCCAGCTCCTTAAGCACGCTAGACTTGGTGTTGATCTTCTTAAGCTGGGTGTCCTCCAGCTTCTCGCCACCGGCTAGACGCATCTCGAGGTCCTCAATGGCACGAACCTTCTTCTGAAGACTGCGGATCTTCTTTGCGTTAGGGTTCTGACCAGCATCGGCAGCGGGACCAGTGGGGGCATTGTGAGGAGGGCCATTGTTATTGGCGTTGCCATTGCCGTTTCCGCGTTGGGTGTTGCTGCGGCTGCGGCCGCCGTTGTTGCGGGACTGGCTTCGATGGTGGCTGTGGCCACCAGGACCTCCTCGTCGCTCAGGGCTGCGACCTTCGCTGCCAGAGCCAGCGCCATAATCACGAGGGGGAGGAGCAAGGCTGGCCCCGCCATTGGGCTCACCTTGACCACCCTTCTTGTTGCGCTTCTTCTTGTTCTTTGCCTTGGACGAGTTCTCATCGCCCATGGGCTCGGCTCCTGGGACGGTCCTTACAACCGCAGGGGCTGGCTCAGAAAATTCAGCACCAGGAATAGCGCGACGCGGACGTCCAAAGCCATTGGGGCCAACGTTAGGGGTCCCGTTGCTCACAACATGGGCAGCGCCACCTTCATCTTCACGCTTAAAGTGCAGCGGTGTAGCCAGACCACGAGCACCAGGAGGACGATACGCACCCGCTGGCTTGCTGGGAGTCTTGACGGTACCAAGGTAGGTAGTCGCCGAAGCATGTGGGGTCGGCACGGGGGTAAGCGGGTCGCCGGCAGCAATCGCCTCCGGGGCCTGCGGGCGCCAGACCACCTGGTACAACTCAACCATATCCTCATGGTACATGATGCCGCCGCTGACGTGCCACAGCTTGACACCATTGTCAACGCGCAGGCGAGGGGACGTGGTTGCAGTCATGATATAGCGACTGTCAGGGCTCCACTCGCAAACACTGGGATTTCCGCTCTCAATGGTGGTGATCTTGCGGAAGTCCTTCTCAAGATCGTAGATATCAATCTGACCAGCAAGGTTACCAAAGCCAGCAACCAATACAAATCGCCCGGTGGGTGAGAATGTGATGGTGTTTCGGGGCGCAATGGGAAACGAGTGCGTCGCAACGGCTCGGTGGTTGAAGATGGTGGCCTTGGCCGGCATGTAGCCGTAAACAACTCCAAATTCTTTCGAGTTTGGAGACCAAGATACGTCATGGATGGGTCCCTCCTTGTCCAGGGTGATGCGAGCATCGAAGGCGCCGGTTGTGCTGAGCAGATACAGTGTAGTTTCGCCGTAGTAGCTCTTGCCGGAACGATCAACATCGGTTTGGGCCAGCACCAAGAGGCTGGAGCCCTGCTTGTTCCACTTCAGCTGAACCTTGTCGCCTTTGAAGAAAGTCTTTTGGGAGATGGGGTTGTTGAAGAGGGGGACGTTGAACACCTTGACGGCAGCAGGTTGGCCCTAAGACAAGCAAGTCAGCAACCACCAGTTGATTAATAGATAAGAAGTCAGATGGCGTAGTGGCTTACCTTACGCTCGGGGATGAAAACGGCGACTGCGTGGTTCTTGATACCGGGAGCGAGCGCGAAGTTGGAGGCACCCTCAACTCGCAGCTTGTTCCACACCTTGAAGAGATCATGACTCTCGTAGAACTGGACCTCGTTGGAAACGAGGCGAGCGCAGTACATCTCGTCAGCCGTGTATTGGAGGTTCCAGCCTCCTTGTTGCTTCTGGACGAAGCGGCCCACAGGCTGCTTGTCCTCAGGAGCAACGCCTTCCTCGACAACACGCCAAATCTTGAGGTTCTTGGTCGCATCACCAGCCTCATCCTTGCCCGGACGCTCCCATGTAATGACATAGGTGCCGCGGGGAGAGAAGCCAAGCTCAAGGACGTTGGGAATGGGCAGGTTGAGGATCAGCTGGCCGATGGCAGTATCAACGACATTGACAGCCTCGGGAGAGGCCCAGCCGAAGAAACGACCACAAGAAGAGTAGGCACAGCATCTGAGGTTGCCCTCAGGCTTGGTGAACCCAGCGAGAGGCTCGTAGACTGGCGCAGCATCAAAGATGCCGATGGTCTTCTGGGTTCGGTAGGCAAACTGCAGCGGAGACGCCATGGCTAGTGAAAGTCACAGTGTCTCGTGTCTTGCGTGTCTTGTTTGGTCGGGAGTCAAATGTTCTTGAGACGAGAGGCCGTTTGGCACTTTCTCCTGGTCTTTTTTTCGAGGACAGGTGGGGATTATCGACGGGCACGAAGCTCGGGCGGACTCTGTGTGAGTCGGGCTGACTGAGATTGGCAAAGGCGAATGAGCCAAATGGCAACTGCGCAACCGGATATATGAGTCGCTGGGGTCAAGTCGAGCACGCCAAGAACAAGCGGTCGTTCGGGAGAGTGGCTGTTATCGAGCGGCGTCGGGATGGGAGTTGAGACGTCGCTGAGTAACGAGGCTGTGAAGCAAGCAGCGCAAAGCGGGAGGCGGAACGTCAACGTCACGAGGGAGAGGTTGGCGGGGAATGCGTAGCGAAGCCGAAGCCTGGACCTGCGAAAGGAGAAAAACGGGAAGAACAGATGCCGGAAGAAAGATGAAAGAAGACGGCAAGCACCCAGAAGGGGGAGGGGAATTGGCGCGGCAGTGCCGTGATGCTGTGGGCTGGAGGGAAACAAGAAGAGAAGAGGAAGCGTGGAGACTGCTGGGGGCAGATGTTTTTTTTTTTTGTCTTTTTTTGCCCACTGCTTTGACTGAAGCGCACGCGCCACACTTTTTCCACTCTGACACCCGTTACAGTGTCAATAATCAAAGCCCCTCCAGCACTCTGGACCATTTGCAATATAGTTCTTTTTCTTTTTTTCCTGCGTCCTTGACTCCGTCGCCTAGGGGACATGCTAAGCTGCGATTCAGAGCATCAGAGCACCCATGAACCCACTGTTGAATGCGTATGCTGCAGCTCGAGGGAGATACGGTTGACAGGTCGTCAAAGTGCCCTCATGTAGCCACGACTCACAGGCCACATCGCCTCGTAGGGACGAGCTCACAAAGAACGAGGCGGTTCCCCTCAGCAGGGCCCGCAGCCCAAATGCTCTGGAGAGTTTCCAGGGGTTTCGAGCGGCCAATCAATGCTGGAGTGTCATTGTCGTAGGTTGCCCGTAGGTTGTCCATAGGGTCTCGCTCAGCGAAGATAGCGCCCTAATCGATGCCTGATCCCAGGCTATGCCCTTTCAAGCCCCCTCGTGGGGCCTGTTCTGAGGATCTCTGCGGGACTGTGACGGGGACTGGGTCTGGAATGAAATGCCATTGTTCCCGATGCGCATCACTTGCGAGCTCAAAGACCTGATTTGAAGACTCCCAAGGGGTGATTCATCCGGGGAAAGTAACAATGCGGCCGCTCCCAAGACATGTCGCGTGTTCACTGCAGAGGTATCCATTTTGTCGTCGTCGTCGTCGTCGTCGCCGCCGCCGTCGTGGCAGCGCTCAGCTCACACCTACTCCATCCAAGCTGATGTAATACAAAGCCAAACCGACAATTCTTAATTGTGTCAGGCCCGACTAACCAAACCTTGAGTGAACCGCACACCATATCGGCATCGCTTATGATAATCTTCTCTTCTCTTCTAATGACATCTTTTGCCAAGAGTGCATCCCCGCTTGTAGGTGCGTCCCCTGGATGACTGGATGACACTGTCGCATGGCGCAGGGACGGAGAGCGGTCAGACTCGCCTTCAACGTGCTTGGCGTCAAGCCAATGGCAGTTTGGCAGAGATCAACTGATCATTGGATTCTGCTTTGGGGACGATTTGCCCGTTTATTCAAATCCATGACATACATGTGCTGCACTGTAACTTGTGGGCATGCATCAACTAGCACTTGAAACTCATGGGGACAGGCTTGAATGTTCTAAATTGCTCTGCGTTGTCTCAGTCCAATTGGGACCAACAAGGGATGTTTCCCCCTCGTGATGCCACCCTACAGGTTCGTCACGCTCATCCAACTCAGACGCATATTTCCACGCGATACTAGGGATTTAGTGCACTTTCTCAGCTACTCACTCATTAGGTTCGTTCCCCAATCTCACACGTGGCATAATCGCCACCATCCATTGTCGTTTACGAGCTGCACTGCTGGTGTCATCGTGTTCAACCAACCAGCGCCACTAGGGCTTCAAGAGAGGGTACTCATCCCTGTCCTGGCGACAGCGGCTGACCTTGGTCTTAGCCAATGCGCCTACTTGTAACTGCTATCACTAAGAACCTGCCAGTGTTGCTCAATCACCAAATACATGCATTTCCCATTAATCTTGAACCGTCTCTGCTCTGTGTCATGACACTTGAAAGAATGCGCCATCGGGTGCAGCCATGATGCTTGCGCTTCAGTGAATGAGAGCTTTCACCGTCCCTTGGACTTCTCCTTCCAACCACCCTTTTCAAATAACCACAAGGCTTCCGTTGCATATGCACGGCTGCCTCTGTGCCCTCCTTCGTTCATGGCTGCCTCCGCTAGACTATCCAAGACCCGCCCTTTCTTGACTGAACTCCACACGCCCATCGCAATGGGATCATCTGCAGTTTTGCCCCATTCTCCATGACCTAAGCGATAGAGAATTCGTCCTAGAGTTTGAAATGCCATACATCGCTGGGCTGGGACCGCACTTCGCGCAAGGTGTGCGAGTTCTGCAACAGTGTAACCTGCAGCTTCCGGCGCATCACCGTGATGGTGTAAGCCCTTGGAGGACGCAATTGAGCGGCTAACACGAGGCGAGAGGAACCGTCCCTCAAAGTCGAATCTCAACGCTGCGATAGGGATCTCTGGATGGGGATAGTACGACGAATCCTTGTCCGCGGGACTGTTCTCGGTGGGTATAGGCGCCATCCATGCAAGCTTGCTCGGATCGGCTGGGAGGTTGGGGAAATATTTCTCGTGAAGCGTGTTTAAAAAGTCTGGATCGGAAGGATCGAGGTCGGGTAAAGAAGGAGGTGCTGGGAAATGCGTCGACTTTGGTAGATCGGTGATTGGGAACAAGTCGGGAGGTAATTGGGACGGGGCTTGATCTTCGTCATAATTATCTGCAATCTTCTTGGACGAGGTAGGCGCTGGTTTAGGGGTAGGAATTTCGACCTTTGTAGGAATTTCCTCTGTAGGAAGGTCGAATGTCACCTTTCGGGTTGATGTTTTGGGAGGTTTGGATTCTGAAGTATCATCGATTTTGATATCTGGAACGGGCTGCGGTGGCTCGGATGGCCCAGACTTTGCAGATGGCGGGGGATCGAATGGAGAAGGGCCGACTGGCTCGTCGATGTTGGCTCGCTGGAGTAGTTTTTGGATGAGAGCAGGATTTAAGCCACTCATGATGTCCTCTTGCGCTTGGGCAATCTCGGCCGGAGTCATGCTGGCAATCTTTTGCTTGTTTTCTCGGTCGATACGAGTCTTCTCGACTGCCTCGAAATCTAATTTCTGATCATCGTCCTGAACTTGAGCTTGTTCATCTTGATTCTGTGCCCAGGGCTTGGTGGCAGGCTCCTGGCCAGCAGCCTGGGCTGCCCGCTGCTGTTTGAAGGCGGAGCCCCTCCATCGTCGTTTGTGCTGAGGAAACCCGGAAGATGAGATGGGGTGGTCGTCAAACTTGACAGGCTTCTTCTCCCCAGAGTCGCGCTCTACAATGTCGCCTATGAGGAGTGATGGGTCCATGGCGGGCGTGGTGGTTTGGTCCTTGTCTTGGTCCTATGCTGGTATTTGGAGTGGCCAGGCTGACAAACTCACCGTCGCATTTTTTGGTCGTGGTTGAGTGGAGAGAAGCTGAGTGGGGCAGCAGTTTGTACCACCCCACATTTTCTTTTTAACCCGTTGCTCGCGGACACAACCGCCCTGTAATTCGCATGGCACATGGCACATGGCACATGGCACATGCCACGTGAGCCGCCGAGGTCGTGGTCGCAAGCGAGCAATTTCATCAAGGTGTCGATCAACCCGGGTGAGCCGATGGGATTTGAGTTGAGGGACCAGCTTCCCATTGTGGAAATGTGGATGCAGATTTGCTGGAGGATTTGCCAGGGCTGGGCTAGCATGAGGCCATA
This sequence comes from Calonectria ilicicola, assembly GCA_020809705.1. Taxonomy (NCBI): domain Eukaryota; kingdom Fungi; phylum Ascomycota; class Sordariomycetes; order Hypocreales; family Nectriaceae; genus Calonectria; species Calonectria ilicicola. The sequence continues at coordinate 2,409,132 of CP085833.1, read as the reverse complement.
ATAAATTGCGGGCGGGATTCGTCACGCAAATTTTTGGTCACCAGTGCTCAAATTCCTGAAACGCGAGCACGGAATTTTGTCGGCTTTTCTTAGGGTCGGATTCAGCAACGATGGCACAACTAACGCCCTCAATATATTAGCCTTCCGGGGAGGGGAAAGTTACACAGAGTCAGAAATGAAAATCTTGGCGTTCTGGAGACAACTTTATAATTCCTTCCCGCGTTGTAATTAATTTGCCATATTCGCTCACAAGGAAGGGTCTCATTAATCTATGTCACTGCGTTCCAGGATGAGAAATCTTGCACCGCCACAGATTGATTGGGGGTGCCAGGTGCATTAGCGCCGATCGATCCCCCCGTCTTCCTTCCGGAATTCCAGAAACAGAGCACCACAGGGGTTGCCTGATACGTATCCTGTACTCCGCGGCCGGGGGCGGTAAAAACAAACAGCCAATATAGGGGGTACCGCCATTTAGAGAGAGTAAGACATAATTGTAAACCCTCGAAGCGTTATTGGCCCAACCCTTGGTTCGCAACATTCATTGGTAGGGTTTCACAACACCATCTCTTCCCGTAGTGAAACTGTGCGGGGCAGAGGAGCGAACTCGGATGTACTGATGCTAGCCATGATATGTGCGTGTGCTGGCTAGGCGAATTAATGACGAATAAGAATTGTTTTTGGCCCTTGGCTGATATGCAGTAGGTAACCTTGTAAGCAAGAAAAAGCGGATAAGAGAATAGTATCCTTGTGTGTGTGTGTGTTTTGTCAGAAATCATAACTGGCTTTTCGCCTCTCACACCTTTTTTTTTTCTCACTGCATAGCAATTGCCGACCATACGTGCATTATACGACCGACGCTGGGTCCCCCTGCGAGACAGGGTTGTAAGCAAGGGAGGGGTGACGATCACATAGGTTTGGACGATGGCGCGGGAAAACTACCCCAAAAGGGCACGACACGGGCGGGAGCTCAGATGCGACAAAATGTGCGCAGTCACTTCGGGCGCTGAGTTAGGCATTTCCTGGCGATAGCAGGATACTAATTCCTGCATTTGCGACAAGTGCACGCGCGTGGTGTCTCAATTTTCTGGTTGCTGTGATTGAATTAATGACTTAGTACGTACTAGTCATAGCCACATGAAGTTACCGAGAAAACTCAGTGTGGCTGGTCCGGGCTTGCCCTGGTTGCACCCGCGCTTGTCGGCTTAAGGACGCTAGATCCTTGTCGGCATGCCGCGCCTAAGCTTGGTTCAACGTTCACGGAAACAGACGAGGAAGCTCGCTGCACAAGTGCGCCGCAGGGAAGAAGACCAGGGGTGTAATGCCCCCCCTTAGTGGGTTCTTTTCAACTGTCGGGACGCTGTTAGGGTCTTGTCACTCGACGTCGACGGCCACCGGTCCGAAGTACCTCGCGCTCTGGCTCAGACGCAGGCTCAGGCAGCGGCCACACTTTGTCCTTTTGTACACGGTACCTCGTTTGTGTTTATTCTTGGCCCCCGGCTTGCCCCACGCTGAAGCACGCTTATCCACTCACCCGCGCCCGCGACGCACCCAGGTCTCGCTCGCAGCACATCGCACCAGGCCAGGTTGGTTGCACGTTGCCAGTTTGGGGAGCTTTGTAGGCTGTCTTGTCTCCTCGGTTGGCTGTGTCAGCCTTGAGATTCTGGCTCCCAGGTGTCTGAAGGTATCCTGTCCGTGCTTCGTCCTTGGCTCTCACACGGCTTTATTCTTCCAATTGCCAGCCGACACTACTACCACCACCACCGCTAAACCCGATATCTCGCTCGATTCTCGCCTCGTCTTGTCTCGTCTTGTTGTTGTCGTCTTCGTCGTTGTACACTTGGCCAGCGCACGCCCCCGGCCTGCCCGCCCCCGGCCTGCCCGCCCACCCCTCTCCTTGCCCAGTCCGTCCGGCCCATCTGATGCCGTATCAAATGCAACCGATGGTCTGGTCTGAGGCAAACGATGGCGTTGTTGCTCTCCTCGTACATCCGGAGCATAGCGTCATGCAGCATTGTCTCGTTGCCTCCGTCTCCCCCTCCCTCGTCGTCCCTCGTCGCTATTCTGATTCTGTCTCTTCCCATGTTCATGTTGTTTCCGCGCACACCCCCCCTTTCCTTTTTCCTTGGCTTTGCTTTCCAATGTCCCCATCCCCATCCCCGTCCCCCATCCCGAGTCCACATCCACACTCAACCCCTTCGACCCTTGGCTGATGACCATCCGCCCGCCCCAAAGGTCCGAGGCTGATGTTTAATTCGCGTTTAATAATAAATTTCCCATTGCCAGAATCATGCTGGTCCCCCCTCCCCCCTCTCGTCTCCTCGTGCCCGTGTCGTGCGCGCGCAGCAGCATGTAGTAGTCGCAGCGAGCAGCGAAGCAGTTGGCTTGCCCCGTTTTTCCCCTTCCCGCCAGAAAATAAGAAATGTTGTCGTCCCGGAAAAAAACGTAGCCATCCCCATTTCCCTTTTCCTCTCCCTTTTCCCTTTCTCCCACCTCCTCTCAACCCTTTCCACCCGCCTTTTTTTCCTCACCAACAACACCGCGTAATCCGGTCGCATCTGCTCGAATTCATCAATTCAGCATCCTTGCCATATCCGCACCATCGCAAGATTAACATCATCTGCTGCGCCTGGAGCTGCAGCATCGGCTGCTGTCCTCGAAACAGCCCGTGCCCCGCATCCAGCCTCTTTTTTCCGCCCGCGCAGCCAGCACATTTGCAGTCGTTGTCGCCCGACGCAGCGTTCTGAGGCTATTCAGAGTCGCAGCCCCACCACTCGCCTTTCCCAATTTCTGGCCACTCACAGCCCGCCGACGTTCCTGACCGCGCAGCCCGCCATCCACCTGCCCACTGTACTTTGTACCTGACCAAGCCCCGGCGATTGTGCAGCGTACCTTCCCCAGGTAATTCTACCGAATAGGCCCAGGCGCTTGCAGCCAACCACCAGCGACCAGTTGAACTACCACTCGAATCGCCGTCCAATCAGGCATTTACTCGCCCATTCTATCTATCCCACTCTATTCTTCTCCTCACAACGCCCGCTCTCTGAATCACCTCCGCCAATCGTGCACGCCACCCTTTCGGGCATTTTTAATTTTAATTTTTTTTTCTTACTTCGTCTGCTGCTCATGGTTACTGTTTTCGGACCTCGCCACTAGTGTCTAACACGCTACTCTCCCAAAGGAGGAGCGAGCATTGGCACCCTCCCGCGTTGGTGCATCACCCATCCTGCAATACTTCCCTGTTTCTGTATCGCCCAATATCGCGGTTAGCAGCACGTCAATGTCGCGATACGATTCCTCCGCCGGGGAGCTCTCCTCGCCGCCCTCAGGGTCTCTGTCAGAGCCAGGCTCTCCGTCGCGACAATCTCGTCGCGCCCAGGGCGACATGATGGCCGACCACGATCACCAGCAAGGCGACCAGCCAGCACCTCCACCAATGCCCGTCCACACCGGGAGCGGTCCTCCTAAGAAGTATGTTTTGATCGACAACAAGTGGGTGCAGTTGACTGCTGCTGGTGTGCCGCGGAAGAAGCCTGGCCGCAAGCCTGGCTCAGTCGTCAAGCCGAAGAGCGGCGATGCCTCCGATGGCTCTAAGGCAGCCCGCAAACCGCGAAAACCTCGTGATCCGAATGCGCCCCCGATGCCACGAAAGCGAAAGATTGCCTCTGCCGCTGACACCGACACCGACGTTCCTTCCGACTCCAAGTCGCTTGCCGCTGCCTCGCGTCAGCCACGTGTCTCGGACGTTTCTAACATGACGGCCTCTTCACCGGCTCAGCCGCAACATCACCATCAGATCGAGCAGCGTTATTCTCCCAAGATTCCTAAGAGAGAACATTTCCCGAGCTCAATGCAGAGCATCTTGAACTCCGACCCCCCACAACCTCCACCCATGTCTTCGCCACCTACCAGTACCACTGTTCCTGTGCGCACAAGTGGTCAGAGCTACGATCCTATTCGCGGTAAGATCGATCCTGTTCGCGAGTCAATGGTTTCTCGCGACCCCTACGCATCCAACGCTGGTTCGCCCAGGGCCCCGACATCACAAATGCCCAATCGATCACCCACAATCGCCAGCTTGATCCAACCTTCAGCCCCCTCAACTGTGTCACCGAAGCAATCACATAGCACCTTCCAGCCTCCTTCAACGCAAACGCGCTTCCAGCCTCAAGAAACCTCTCTTCCTCCTTCGCCTGTTCGAGGGCTGTCGACACCTACACCTATGGGACGTCCTCTGGCGCCAGCGCCAGCACCAGCTCCGGCTTCGGCGCCACCAACAGCTCCTGTACCAGATGTGAACAAGGCTCAGCCTCCACCCCCGCCTGTACTACAGCGACCTGTGATCAAGGAATCGAACTTTACCACAATCTCAAATGGACCCGTCAAGAAAGTCTCCCCGAAACAAAAGCCCAACACAGGTGTCTCGACTCCCAAGACGGATAACTTGGAGGACTTTCAAGAAAGTGAGGGACGATCTATTCTTGACTTTGGAAGAGCGAAGCCGGGTGAGGAACAACAAACACCTACCATTGTCCTCACAATTCCGATCCAGCAAGGAGAAACCAACAAATATGTGAATTTTATGCGCATGGCTGAGGATCGCTACGGATGGGACGCATTGCATCCGCGCCTTGCTGCTAACCGAGACCGAAAGGCCAGAATTGCTGCGGCTGCTGCCTCGCTCGAAAAGGCCGAGTCTGGCCGAGAGTCCGGAGATGAGATGTCTGTGGATCTTTCTGATGGCGAGGGCAGCAACCCGGAGAACGGTGGCACCAGTGGCCCCGATGCGCAGGCAAAACCCAAGAAGAAGCGTAATTTCAAGGAAGACCAATATGATGTCGACGATGACTTTGTAGATGATTCGGAACTCCTCTGGGAGGCACAGGCAGCCGCCAGTCGCGATGGCTTTTTCGTCTACTCGGGCCCCTTGGTGCCCGAAGTAGAGAAGCCTGCAGGAGGGTACGTGTCCTCGGAATCCCCACCTTCTCATGATGTGTATGCTAACATGTTTGTAGTCAAGATGGAGCTCCCAAGCGTGGTCGTGGTGGCCGAGGCAGCCGAGGTGGCGGTCGAGGTGCCTCCGGTCGTGGTGGAGCTGGATCTGGCCGTGGTGGCGGGCCTGGTTCTCGTGGTGGTTCCATCACCAGAAAGCCTCGGATCACCAAGTCAGAGAAGGCCCAGCGCGAGCGTGAAAAGGCTGAGCGAGAAAGCATGCTTTCTAAAACGCCCAGCCACGGCTACTCCCTTCAGCCTACAACACCCTCATTCGCTGTGAGTGAGTTGGGTGCTTAAATATAACAGCTAAGGTGACGAGGACATGTTTCTCGCACCGAGTATAACGGTAACAAAAGCAGACTAATATGAGCAAGAAAATGACGCTTCTTTGGAGGCCTAATATGTTCCACAGTCACATCTAGTCCCATTCATTGGGCTATGGGCTATGAAGAGCTGGCCAGCTCCTCTTTTTTTTTTTAATTCGGGTTGTCTCCACTTTTTGCCAAAGAGTGCACACATGGATGAGACGAGTGTTTCGTTTCATCTCTTATTTCTTTTCTTGTTTCCTTTTCTACGTCGGTAACTTCCGTATTGCGGAACATGGCTGGTCGACGCAGCTTATACTTGTCTTTTGGAACTTGTTGGAGAACTGGCGCGTTGTGGCAATTTTCACATGTACGGGGAACCAAGGCTCAAATTTCGGCGTTTGGAGGGTAGTGAGCGGATGTCATGACAGGGAAGATGGAATTGGACTTTGGGTGAAAGACGGGGTCCCTTTTTATTGCTTCTCTCTCCTTTTCATTTCCATTTTCATTTTCGTGTTAGAGACAAAGGTGGGGGGGGGGGGGACAAGGAGGGTGCTAAATTATCTGGAGGAGGTTGCTCATCAATCCTCTTGCAAGGTAGAGAAGTAGAATAGGAGTTGATGATATGTTAAAACGACTGGTGAAATATACAGCCTTCTGACAACTTTTTTCTCCTTGTGCCTTGATGGTGGCGTTGGTGTTATTTGTAACAAGCAAGGTTTTGCGCTAGCGGGACCGGGCCAGTGTAGTTCTAGTAAGAAATCACCACGTCTCGTTCTGCTCATTCATATCGATAGGTATATATAGATCTTCATCTTCATCTTCATCTTCAGCTCTCCACACAACTTCGAGAAAACAAACGTATTTCCGACAAGTCTACTGCTACCTTGTGCCGTCTTTCCCACATGTGGCGCATTGCATCTTCTCGACAAGCAAGGTAATGGGTGAGATGTGTAACTCGTATGAAAAAAATAAACCATCCGCTGGAAGAAACACGCGCTTTTCCCCTCCACTTGTTTTGCACTTCTCCGTGTAGTCATGCCATGCCTTTTGCATCTTTTCTCTTGATAAATCTTCTTTCACTCACTCAACCCCCGGCGCTCTACTCACTCGTATGGGCACAGAATCTCATGCAAGGCTAAATTCGGGAATCTCGCCCATTTCGTTTGTTGGTTGGCCACCAAGCTTGTATGAGGCACGCCAGCGGAGTTTGGTTGAGTCAACCTTTTGAGCATGGTTACCAGAGTGCCAGATGGCGACACCCTGGGTAATGCCTCGATTCTGGTTAGGAGCCAGATCGCGACCGGTCTGAGTTTGAAGCTGAAGTTCATAGCCCTGTGATAAGAAGAAGTCAGCAGATTGTTGCAGGGAACTTGTAGATTTTTCTTTCCACTCACTTTTGTGACAGCAAGCTGATAGTGAAGCTCATTGATAGGCAGGGCTGTCTTGTTAGAAAAGGCAAAGGAGATGGTGATGGCATTAGGGGCGGCAGGGTTTCGGTTGGCAATCATTTCGATGCGGAGGTTTGTGTCGCTGACAGTTGCTTGGTGTTGCTTGGGCTTGGCCGGCTCCGGGGGCAGAGCCGAGGAGAAGTTCCATTCATCATCGTCGTTGGATGTGGCGGGGGCGGGCTGAGGCGGAGGGGCAGGGGAAGCTCGGTGAGAGCTGCTCAAGGGAGAAGCTAGGGCCGCAAAAGGATCCGACGCGGGCTGCTTTGGCGGGGCGTGAGCTGACTGCTGTTGAGGGGGAAGTTGGGGAGTCGAAGACTGGGAGACTGGCAGAGAGCCAAAGCCGGAGATTTGAGTGACGGGACCCTTGGCTGAGTTGTCCTGGGTGACGGAAGAGAGAAGAGCAGGGCCGGGGATGTCTAAAGATGGAAGTTAGCTAGCTATAGGGCGCGATTGGCAATGCTCGCATAAACCTACTCTGGTTGGCGCCAAATCCGAGGGCGATGTTACCGCCCTGCCCGAAGCTGCTCGAGGAGCCACTGATATCTAGACCGAGCAGGTCGTTCTCGATACCAGCGGCGCCGGGAGGCGCAGGAGAGGTGCTTGAAGATGCGCCATTGCTTCCATTGGCAGCAGCAGGCTCGGCATCGAAGTCAATTAGGGAGAGCTCGTTGGCGGCGCTCGACGAAGCTGCAGCAGCACTCGAAGTTGATGGCGGAGGAGCGCCAGCAGCAACCTTGGCAGCACTAGCTAAATCGCCCTTCTTCATGAGCTTGTATCGTTCGACGGTGCGGTGTATGCTGTCGTTGATTTCCAAAAGCTTGGCAACGGCCTCGTGGTCTTCCGACTCTTCTTCGCACATCTTTTGGATCTTGGGCTGAGCGCTCTGCAGAGCGGCGGCCAACTCGGCGAAGACGTCTCCGTCCTCCATCTTGTCGCCTTCTCTGAAAGCCTCCAGGCGCTCCTCCAGCAAGCGAGCCTTGGCCTGGATCTTTCCAACTTCCTCGGCGGCCTTTGCGCGGTAATCGGTCTTGGTTCGGGTATCGTAGCCAGCCATGACTTTCATGAGGCGATTGGCTTCTTGGAGGTCTTCAGGTGTGCCACGTCGGATGAGCTCCTGGAGCTTTGCCGACTGCGCCTCGCGCTCTTCTTCTTCCATTTCTTCGGCGGACTTGAGATTCTATACATGGGGGGTTCAAGGTCAATATACACATGGTGTTTTTTTTTTTGGCGGGGTGATGGGGATGGCGGGGAGGTTTACATCGCTTGGGTTGAGGACAGCAGCATCCTCTCTCCGCATCTCGGGGAAGACGTAGCCTTTGTAGCTCAGGAGACGGTGCATATCCCTGATAAAGCCCAGATCCTCCCTATACCTGCTCGTTTCGCATATCGTGCTGCGCCATTCTTCAATGTGCTCGAGGATCTTGGACTGTACGCGGGTGGGACGGATGGGTGGGCGCTCGGGGAAGCGGCGGACGAGCTCATTGAGAAACTCCTTTGTGCTGATCTGGAGGTGGAAAGGGTAGCCGCAGTTCTTGACGCAGATGTCGAGGAGATTGAGGGCGAGGAGGGCAACATTGGGGTTGCGATGGTTGATGTAGCTGACAATGGCGGTGGCGGCCTCGCGCGGGGTGCTGCCCTTTTTGGAGTTGATGAGGTCCGAGATTTCGAGATTGAGGGCGAGGTTGGGCTCGTAGTTCTCGGGGCTGCAGGCGGCCTGGATGAAGCGCTGGAGCTGGGACGGGGCGCGGCCACTGTAATCGCCCCAGCGGTCGCGAGCGGCGGCGCGGGCGCTTGCGGCTTCCATGGCGGAGGAGACAGCAGGTGAGACAGCGGGCAGTGGAGGATAGGGAGAGGAGGAGGAGGAGGAGGCGGCGGCGGCGGAGGGGGGACAGGGGGAGGTGAGGTGAGTTTGAGGGAACGGACAGCAAGGTGAAGCGATCCCCGGTTCGGACGTAGCTGCTGGCGGAGGAGAGCTGGCGGAGAGAGTGGGAAGCGGGGCGGTAGGCCGGGAAGGCTGCAGACGGGACAGCGAGGCAGAGACAGGGAAGACAGGGAGATGGGCGGGCAACAAGGATGCTGATTGGTGATTCACGAGAGCGGCGATGGATGCGGCGAGCCTCGAAGGAACAGACGGATCAGGGCGCCAACATGACGCTGGGAGGGTTTGCGAGCTGATGGATGATGACAGAACAGATAATAGAGAACAAAGAACAGAGAGCCGCAAGCAATACGGAATGGTTGCCGGGTCCGATTTGTGGTGCCTGGCGGTTGTCGTCGAGGCCACTATCCGGACACGCTGTGCACTTACTCTGTGGTCTGCACCTAGAGGATGGCCTGCCCGACGTCGTTCCTGAACGCCGCCCCGCCCAAACAGGCCTAGCGCCGCCCTGTGGCAGGCTGGCAGCTCTGGCAGGTCTAATAAACAGACAGGTCGAGCAGGCCTGGCACTGTTGCTGCCCCTCCACCCCCCCCCCCCTCCCTCGTGGCGCTCAGGTTGCCCGTTGCCGCTAACTACATCCTCAAGTAACCAAGCTTTCGGTCATTTGGCGGCATTGGACCAATACGAAGGCCAGCGCCGGGGGGATGCACGCCCTCGCTGCCCTCGGGATGGTCTTCCATGCCCGGGTTTCGTGGGTTTCGTGTCCCAATTTACGCGTGCCGAGCTTGCACGAAACAAATTGATGCTGGATACGGGAACAAAAGTGCCGAGAGTTACGGGTGGTGGATATCCAGCATCCGCGCCGACAGGCGAGAGGCGATTCGCACCCACTAGCTAACAGCAATTCCCCCAGGTCGCCCCAGGGCCTCCCAGGGCCTCCCAGGGCCTCCCGGGGCTCCTCCCACTTAGCGGACGTGCCCTGGCAATCGCTCCCCCGGGTCGCATTCCAGACTTCCCTCCCGCACCTAGCCCTAGAGCAACAGCATGGGCTTGTCCTCCCTCTCTGTCCCACTACCCGTGGCCTGACAGCAATGGTATATTACGACACAGCGAATAGAATCTCGCAACTGAGGAGCGCGCTAGCGGGCAGCATAGCCCCCTCCCGAGCTTCCTTGTTGGTTACCCGCAGATGCACATCGACCACCTGGAAATACTGTCGAATCCAGAAATGCCCGTTTTGGCTATAAGCCTCTTGCTCTCTATATTAGACCGTCATGGCTTTCCTTTTTTTCATCTCTCCCTGCCTGTATGGCTTCGTATTTGCTTGACGTCTGCGCTTTGCCATGTTCCATTCTTTTTAATGATAACCACCTCCCCCTCTCCCACTTCAAATGACAGCCTCGGCCATTCTTGTCCAGTTCCAGCCCCGAAAAAAAAATCTATTCATGCCTAAGCCATGAAGCGTCTGTTCCAGATCTCCAGGAATAAACCCAATGCTGGAGGCGACCCTTCTGCCTCGTCGCTCCCCGCCTCGGGCTTCGCCTTTGTCGACAGCCCCCAAGGACCATCGGCAGCTGTTTCCGAGCTCTCAAACGCCATCGAGAGTGCCATTGACCAAATTAACATGGCCAGTATGTCGCTAATCTGCCTTGCCCATCAACCTTCTTCTCCACTAACAAAAACCCTGCCCATGACCTAGGCGACTTGAACCCCCCACTTAAACAGTTGATTCATGGCCTGGACCGAGAAGGATCGAGTTATGATAACTCCAAGGCCAGTGAAAGGCATCCATGTGTCGAGTGGAAATGGTAACAAAAAGCGTCTCTGGATACCCTGGTTCCTTATATCGACTGACCATGCCCCATCACCCAGCTCGCGAGCCAAGGCCCAGCTCGTGTCCATAGCCTGGAAGTGCGCTCAGGGAGCCTACAACACTGCCGGGGAACCAATCGACATGTCGGATTACACTATCCAGACTGACTTTGTTGAGACGCCGTCGTTGGGTGCAGGCATCGAGGCATGGGCTTCCACCCTGATATGTCCCAAAGCCGATACTTCCCTGGAGAGCGAATACCTCCCCGCCCTGGTTGTTTCCATCCAAGGTAGCCCCAGTAAAATGGACCATGTGCTGAGCCCAAACGACCAACCAAAGGATGCCAAACACTTTATTGTAAGCTGCCCAATGGGCTCTTGGCGCGACCATTGATGCTTATTTGATAATCCCTGTTCTAGAACCCTGGTTTATGGAATGGCTCTCGACCCCTTGCTCATGGTGGCTTCCTCGACATTGCCGAAGCTCTAAGTCATGGTGTATCACAAAAGATCCAAAGTTATCTTGAAAGCCCAGGACAGGGAGCGAAGCATGTGTTGATCACTGGCCATTCCGCTGGCGGAGCTGTGGCCTCTCTGCTCTTCCTACATTATCTTTCCAAGACGGAGCTGGGTAAAATCCTTTATGACATCTTATCTATGTTGACCATGTACTGACACTCTTTTAGCTCAAAGAGCTATGTTCTCTTGCATTACAATTGGCGCTGCTCCTTCGGTCGCTACGCCAATTGACCTGTCGAATTACAACCAATCTTCTAACAGGCCAACCATCGCTCTCAACATCATCAATGAATTTGATTTGGTGAGCCGTGCCGATAGGCCGTACATGATGTCAGTTGTGAATGTCGTCAGGTCTGTTTACGGGCAGCGCCCAATCCCGCTGGGCGAGGATACGATCAATTACGACAATGAGGACAAGGGCGGAGCTTTGGGTGATTCTTCAAGCGGCAAAGGCAAACAGCCCGCCAGTGCAGATGATTCTCGGATATCTTTATCGCGTGGTTTTGCGTCAATGGGCCGCAACACTTGGCCAGTTCCAAGGCTTTTCTACCACCACGTCGGCACAAGGGCTGTGCTAATGATGCGTTTGGGTGAGGACGAGATCCAGCTGAGAGTGGTCGAGGTGCCTGCCAGCGCCTTTGAGAAGCTCTTGTTCTGCAGGCTTCTGGTCCACGGCGGGGCGTCGTACTCGGAAAGAATCCAGCTGATCTACGACGGTGTGTTTAATAAGCGGAAAGGGTGGACAGGGAAAGAATCCCAGGTTCCCATCGTCCCCGATGTTTTGGGAAGGTTGTACTAGAAGGCTAATGACTTTGACGACTCTCTATTATGTCCTAGCATTTTTACGGCGCTTGCGAATTGCACTCGAGATGAAGAGCTTAAAAAAAAGGGGGGGGGATCCTGAACCAAGAAAAAGACTATCTGCAAACGTTATTCACCTGTATATATATTTTTATCTTTGGCTTCAAGTCGTCGAGCCTCAAGTTGGCCGAAGCGTTGAACTTGACCGATGAGATGTACCTTTTGCCGACGGAAACTGATTAGGGCGTGATACCCAGCAGCTCATAGACAATAGAATCTAGGCTCAATGACATGGTTTTTTCTCTGTAAGCTTTTGCCTTGACCCACCCTTGCATCATGTGCATGTCCCTCTTCCCCAAGCGGCGTTTACGAGGTCTAAGTGTGCCCCATGATTTACATCATCGTGACTGCTCAGAAATGATTTGGATAATTATGGCGACTAGAGGGCGGCCAAAGCTTCTTTTTTTTCGTTTTCCCTTTCTATCCCTTCCCTTTCCCAGCTTTAGTTTTACGCTTGGAGCTGACCTGATGGGGCGCTCGTGCCTGAAACGGAACCTGTTCCATCTGACAGAAATGCCCCTAAAAAAAGCTGATACGGCAAAAATGGGCCGTTCAACTTGCCATCATTGCCGCGGCCCTCCCACACAGCCAGTGGTTGTCGGCCCGGCCAAAGCAGTCGGCGAATGGCTTGGCAGGCGTTTCCGCTTGGTAATCCACCTGATGGAGTTTATCAGAATAAACGGTGCGCTGGGGTAAAAAGACGGGTCTTTCCGTTGGTGGCTGCCTCTAGCTGAGTTGTACAGGCGCGATGGCACCTTTGTTTGTACTTTGTACGAGTTGATAATTTCTACCCTGGGTGGTGGCGGCGGCTGATTTAGCCCTATGAGGATCGGTTACGGGCTAGCTTTTTGGTGGCTTCCACGAACACGAGGCTCTGGGCATGCGGTGGTCAAAAGGGGGGAAATGTGAGCCCATGCCCGCGAATTTGGTTAAAGGCAACGGGAAAGCGCCACTTTGTGTTGTCGATTCTCTTGTCCTTTTCTACTTTCGAGCGGCCAATGCCCGTCGCGTCTCGGGAGCAGCAGCAGCAGCAGCAGAGGCCACTGAGTGCCGCATGCAGGTCAGACAGCAAGCGATAGAAGCTTGTCTTGGACTATAAACATGTTTCTAACCAAAGACAATCCGTAAATCGTCACACCAATCCCATGCGAGCCACCAAAAAATGACGCTGCGCTGGGCGTCTTCTCTCATTCAGCCAGTGTCCAAGGCGGCTGCGGTCATTACCTTGTGTGGTTGAAATTGCCATCTCGGCAAGCAACCGATTGGTCAGTTATAGATGCAGGAAAGCTCCCCCTTTTACGCTTTCAACTCGGCACCAGGGCGGCACCGGCGACAGCCTTGCATCGAGCCATCAAGCCATCGAGACGTTACAACGGGAACGGTTTGTCGCAGCGGGGGGGAAAACCCGCGACCCCTTAGACTCACATCCCCTCTCCCAACGCGGAGACGTGCTTTCATGCAGCGGCGTTTTATTTTCCGTCGACAAAAAATGGAAAAAATGGGTAGTGATGTGTTGGTCATATTATTACCCACTGTAACTCAATCGCCTAAAACGGCGACTTGGGAGCCGGGGTCTGCATCCCCCCCAATTTCTCTCCGACACCCCGGCTCCTCGTTTCAAGTTTGGATCTGGGCGTGCTTCAGCCTAGATGGAGGCGCAGTGCGCTCGGGTGGACTTTATTCCACCCGGCTCGACGATCAACATGCTGCGCATCTCCTTAAGAGACGTTGTGTGCTGACGCCGTCATTTCAGCTCTAGAGATCGACCTTGCATCTCATTTAACAGCCTAAGATCGCGTCAATTGACGCAGTTCTCCTTTTGAGTTTTGGGTTTTTTTCTTTCCTATGAGTAAACGCCAGCAATCATGAGGCTTGCAAACAGGTCTTTGCCGAGCCTCATCCGCTTCATATGCCACATCCCGACAGCCCTGATTGGCATATGGTCCACAACATTTTGGGACAAGGGCGTTTCCATGCCTGGGTACTACAACAGAATCCCCAACTCGCACAATGTTCTAAGAGGAATCCTCGTCACGGGAATTGCGGTACTTGCCATTGATCCTCTCTAGTCTCCTCGGCCTCTGACGTCATACTCTAGGGGTGGACAATATTCGGTTGGAACATGATCATGATCATTCCTTCAACGAAAGTGCAAGGGCTTGCTCTCGGTCTTATAGGCACAGTAGACCTCACGCTGGTGTGCCTTCTTGTCATGGGGATTCTGATCCAGGCTTTCAACCTCCCCTTGACCTACCCGGCCTGCGACGACGATCTTCCAGGCCACGGTTCCCTAAAATGGCCCGACGGGACGCGATCAAGCATTTTCGATGAGACTTCGCGACAAAACTGTCGAGCCATGGTACGCAACTGGGCGTTTACAATCACTGTCGCGTAAGTTGGTTCTTGAAGGGGGGCTCGCAACAGGTTACTAACTCGGGGCCAGGGTGTTATTACTGATATGCGCTCTGATTAATATACGATTAGGCGTCAAAGAAGCCCGAGAGGAAGCTAGGATGGGCCAAATCAATGCGACGGATGCGAAACTGATAAAGAATTGGAAAATGGTCAAGGGCTGGGTGGGGGTGAAGGACACTCACCGTGACAGAGTGGAGGAGGCCAGCAAGTCTCATGGATCTGGAGAAGAATCAGCCAGCTTGATGGGCCGTGGGCAAGAACAAGAAGATTTGGAATTGCAGTTGTCGCCAAAAGAGCCAGAAGACAAAGCCGATTGACATGGCCAAGGGCATTAGACTGCCATCCCATGTATCATTAATGTAGAGATTAAAAAAAAAAAGGGATTTAAATGCTAGTTTGCACCGGACATTGACTTCACCCATAAAAAAGGCAATTACCATGGTTGAATACACTAGCTTCATGGCGGCGCAAATGATTACAGACTTGAACAGTTATTGACAATAATGAACAATGACGGCATTCCTAGTTGGGTCAAGATGGAGGGGTCTAGCGCTAGTTAGGAGTAGACTTTTTGCACTGGCAACTGTGGGCATTATGTGTGTGTGGCGCTCTGCAACCAAGCCACATGATAGCCCCTCAGTGCCCCTCGTTCAATCTGCTACCCCACCATGAGTGAATCTTGTTGATCAGCAAGCATAGATAATTCTTCCAAAGAAAAAAATCTCTAATTCATATACTAGTTTTTTTTTGTCTTCTCCTTCCTCTTCCCACATACCGCCTAACAAGACGGAGCGGACGTTTTATTTCACAAAAATCGACCCGAAGTACCATCGACAATGGTCCGGCATAAAAAAGATTTCAACCCCAAGGGCAAAAGAGGTGGCTATGGTGGTGGTGCGCGCCGAGGGGCCCCCCGCGATGATGGCGCTGGCTCGGCAGGTCGCCCTGCCTTCAAGGCCGCTTGCTGGGACTTGGGTCACTGCGACCCCAAGCGCTGCTCGGGGAAGAAGCTCATAAGGCTCGGCATGATGCGCGACCTGCATCTGGGCCAGCGCCATAACGGCGTCATCATCACGCCCAACGGCAAGCACACAGTCTCGCCCGCCGACCGCGAACTGATGGACCAGTACGGCGCCGCCGTTGTCGAGTGCTCGTGGGCCCGCACCAAGGAAGTCCAATGGAACAAGGTGGGCGGCAAGTGTGAGCGCCTGCTGCCCTACCTCGTCGCCGCCAACACGGTCAACTACGGCAAACCCTGGCGCCTCAACTGCGTCGAGGCTCTCGCTGCCGCATTCTACATCTGCGGTCACCCGGACTGGGCCGAGCAGATCCTCGAGCCCTTCTCCTACGGCCCCTCGTTCCTAGAAATCAACTCGACCCTACTGAAGCGTTACGCCGCCTGCGCCGACGAGGCCGAGATCAAGAAGACGGAGGAGGAGTGGATGGAGCAGCTGGAGAGGGAGTACGCCGAGAGTAGAGAGGAAGGTAACGATGATATTTGGACGAGCGGCAACACCAACAGGAGAAGGTTTGATCCATCGGATGACGACGACGAGGACGAAGATGATGAGGAAGATGGCGAGGATGGCGATGACGATCAACATGGCAGCGACAACGAGAGCATAGACGGCATATATCTGGGCAAGAAGCCTCCCAAGGAACCCAAACCAGCCGAATCAGAAGACGAAGACAAGGACCCTTATGCAATATCCGACGACTCGGACGATGAAGCCGCCATGGCAGAGATCCGCCGAAAAGTGCTCGCCTCCAAGACGTTTGCCAACCCCAACCCCGACGGTGAAGACCGCAAGAAGCCCGCCTCCATCCCCGCGCCACAGCCACAGCCGGGTCGCTTCAAGCCTGATTTCGACGCCGAACCGGACTCGGACAATGGCGACGAGGATGAAGATGATGACGAGTTTGACAACATCATTGCCGCCACGCCTGTGACGGATCGCATCGGGCTCAACAAGTTGGAGAAGGAGCGTTCTCGTGCCGCTATTACGACAAAGACGTTTTCGTCAAGTTACACCTCGGCGCCAGGCAGAGGCTGATGGATGTTTATGATGATGATGAAGGGCGAGTGCAAAAAGTAGTAGGTTTGAACAGCATCTGGCATGGTCTCAGGGGGGGAAGGGAGAGTACAGGAGGAGACAGCCACAGAATCAAAGAGCGTTTCTCCAGTGATCATGCTTTATGGTTAGGTAGTGCAATTATGAAATGGAACTGGATCTTGGAGTGGACAATATTTTGACACGGCCTGAATGAAGAAAGAAATTATTCCATGCAATAATATTGAGATTGGATTCTAATCATTTACATCAATTCCTCTCTTTGATACCGTTTATCTCCCCCCCCGCCCAGCCTAAAAATACACACAACGGCTTTTAGCACAGTTGATAGATGTATGACTGACCCGAGCTGAAAATGAAGCCAAGTTTTTTCACATGCCCGAATCACGATGCCCCAGTAAATGCTGCCGTCCTCCTTTTGGTACACTTGTTCGTCTCTTACAATATTACTGTTTTTACAAATATCGCTTCTCCTCGATAATTTCGTAGGTTTGGATCTGGTCGTCCATCTGCAGGTCCTGGAAATCCTCGAAGCCAATACCACATTCGGTACCCTTGCCCATCTCCATGACGTCCTTTTTGACGTGCTTGAGCGTATCAATTTTGCCTATAAATCAATTAGTAACAGGTTTCTAAGCCAGCATGACAACTGGTGTTGCACTTGGCAAAGACAACTTACCATCATAAACAACCTCACCACGGCGCAGCACCTTGACCAACGAGGTGCGCTTGATAGCACCGTTACGCACTTTACAACCAGCAATATTCTTGTTGACTCGTTTTTTCAGGTTAATAGAGAAAATCTGCAAAACATCGGCCTCGCCGAGTACACGGTGACTGATGGCCTTTGGCAGAAGCTCCGATAGTGCATCCCTGATTTCATCATGGACGTGGTAGATGACACTGTGGTCGATGATGCGCACCTGGTTCTCGTTGGCACGGTGTCGGATGTGCGGCGGGATGGCATTATTGAAATTGACAATAATACTATTAGACGTGGCGGCATGATCAACATCGTACTCGGAAATGGGACCAACTGACTGGCGCAAAACCTTGGTTTGCACCTCATTGTTACCAATCTCCTGAACAGTTCCGCTGACTGCTTCAACGGAACCAGCCACATCAGCCTTGATGATAAAGGTTTGATACTTGATGCTTGGGGTTTCGCTCTCGGCCACCGCGGTGCCCTCGACTTCTGCCGCTGCCGCCGCTTCTTCTGCAGCAGCCTTTTCACGAAGACGCAGTTCATGTTCTGCGAGCTGCGCTGAGCTCTCTTCGCGTTCCGCCATTTCCTGTCGATACTCGACAGCCGTCTTGGCTTTGCCTTCATCCGGCGCTTGGAGCATCTGTTCTCCAGCTTCAGGCAAGTCACGCCAGCCCAAAATCTCAACCGGTGTTCCGGGAGGCGCTTCGGAGATCTCGTTGCCAGCTTCGTTACGGAGCCCTCGGATTTTGGCCCAAGACTTTCCAGCCACAATGTAGTCGCCTAGTCGAAGGGTTCCTCGCTTGACAAGCACAGAGGCGACCTTGCCAATTTGCTTGACGCTGGATTCCAAAATCCAACCTTCAGCCATGACATCGGTTTCAGCACGTACATCGAGGATTTCAGACAGAGTTATGATATTCTCTTCAAGATCCTCCATGCCCTGTCCGGTTTTGCCACTGACAGGAACAACCTGGACATCACCACCGTAATCTTCGATTTCAACGCCGTGGCGGGCGAGATCGGCCTTAACTTGATCGATGCGAGCGTCTTCCTTGTCAATTTTGTTGATAGCTACAATTATGGGGACTTTGGCCGAGGTAGCATGTTTGAGAGCTTCAATTGTCTGGGGCATCACACTGTCATCTGCTGCAACCACCAAAACAACAATGTCCGTGACATTGGCGCCTCGCTGTCTCATCGATAGGAAAGCTGCGTGGCCGGGTGTGTCAAGGAATGTGATTTGTTTGCCAGAGGACATCTGGACTACAAACGCACCAATATGCTGCGTGATTCCACCATGCTCTTGAGCTGCTATCGACGATTTTCTTAGCCAGTCAAGCAACGTAGTCTTGCCGTGATCGACGTGGCCCATGATGGTCACAACAGGCGGTCTCGGCGGGAGAGTGGAAGGATCTTCGGGGGGTGGGAGTGGGCGTAAATCAAGGTCATCGCCTGATTCAATGATAGGCTCAAGTCCGTATTCCATCGTAACAAGAGCCGCTGTGTCTCCAGTCATGATCGTGTCTTCGGTCAGATCCTCGAAACCCATTCTTTCCAAGTCGCGAAGGAAGTCACGAACAGGGAACCTAAGAGCCTGTGCCAGATGGGCTACGCTGATATACTCGGGGATGGAGATCTGCACGGGTTGTTGCTCAGCTTGCTCACCAGCCCGTCTTTTGGCGTCCTTTTCGGCTTTTCGACGTTGTCTAGCTTCCCATCGTGACATTGCTTCGTCGTCCCAGTCTTCGTCATCTTCCTCCTGTCGCCTTTGGTTTTTTGTCCGTTTGTTCTTTTTACCTCGGTGCGCGAGATCATCCGCTTCATCTTCCTCCTCAAATCTTGACTTCCTCCTAGGTTCCTCTAATGCTTGTTCTTGGTTTTTGGCGGACCGGGAGATGGATGAGTCCGCCCGGGAGTTTAATGAATAAACCGACTTCAACTTGCTCTGATATGCCTCTTCACGCTGGCTCTGCTTCTTGCTTTGGATGTCGCTAACTCTGTTCTCGAGATCATCCCAGAATTCACCTCCGGTGTTACTAGGTTTGGAGGACAAATCTTTGCGCGAACGCTTGAGATGACCCCATACTTCGGTATCATCACCAGAAGCCCCATTGATCGCTTGTCCAGAAGACGTGGGGTCAGCAGTTGGCTGTTCTGCAGTCGGGATTTCGGTGTCTACTTTTCTGGCACTGAAAGCACCCCATGCAGCACTTGCCGTGCTGGGCTCCGATTTCGACAGTGATTGTTCCTGTTGGCTATTGGAATTTCCTCCAGACCATGACGCTGGCGTTGCAACTGGAGCAGGGGCACGATCCATTTTGAATGCCTCGGCAAGCAACGTGCTCGACAATGGAGTAGTTTCCGGTTTTGACGGATCAACAGCAACGTCGTCCTCAGGTTCCTGCTCGAATCTCCTGGCTCGATTATCCCCTTTGTCACTCTTGTCTCGTTTGTCCCGTTTGTCGCGCTTATCTCGTTTGCCTTTCTTAGAGCTCGGTCGATCCGTAGCAGCATTGGCATTGTTTCCATTCTTCGAGGGCTTGGTTGATGTTTTGGGTTGGTTAAGCCCCATTCGCTGTCGAGCCTCTCGCTCGTGGGGGAGCAGCGTATCGAGG
Source organism: Calonectria ilicicola (assembly GCA_020809705.1). Lineage (NCBI taxonomy): Eukaryota > Fungi > Ascomycota > Sordariomycetes > Hypocreales > Nectriaceae > Calonectria > Calonectria ilicicola. Next base: position 2,389,505 of record CP085833.1, on the reverse strand, counting down.
CTCGAACTTTGGGTCGAGGACGGGGTCGGGGTCGGGGTTGAGGTCGCAGGTGGCTTATTTGCAAAGGAACCGAAGCTCCCCAGGCCAGCACCAAATCCTCCTCCATTGAAACCCCCACCCGGGAAGCCACCCGGTGAGGGGCCATTGGTATTGTCTCGGTACGAGGGCGAGCTTGTCGAGAGAGCCCTCGCGCTAAGCGGAAGCGACGAGCTGCATTTGTAGTGGGAGGAGACTCGTGCCGATGTTATCGAAGCTGCGCCGGTCGCAAACGAGCGATCTCTAGGCCGTCCTTCCCTCGGGGAGAGCTTATGACGGCAGAAAGCGCACACATAAGATGTGCCACGCTCCTATGGCCCACGTTAATTCAAATTCCAAAACAAAACCAATTATACAGCATTTACTGACCTGCCACGCGCGAGCTCTCAACATTGCCGCGATGAGGGGTTGCCAGAGCTATAATGAGCCTCTGACATGAGGTTGAACGGACCTAGGTTGCGTTCGGTTGTGGACGCACCATGATCAAGTGGAGCAGAAACATTTTCGAACCACAGAGCTCTTTCGGCGCCGGGATTGTCCGCCACACCCAGCGAATGACAGCTGTGGCTTATCCAACACGCCACATCAAGAGAATGGGCTACTCTAGCATCGAGTTTGGTCAATCATGGTCTGGAAAGGGGAAAAAAGAATTTGACCATCAATGAAATGATAAAATCCACAATTAAATTAGGCAATTCAGAACCCAGCCGGATTCTTCGTTCCATACACTCACTGGCCGCCCTGGCGTGTAGTTCATCCCGACTAAATGGTTAAACAGGGGGCTTACGACAGCTATTTTTGTGAGTGGAGCTAAGGCTTGAGCGTCCGCCCACCCAAGAACACCTATCCATTAAATTGGCCACTTGGACACGCGACTCTTCAACCCATTGCGCCGTGCCATCTTTCACAAAAACAACCAAGAACACTTCGTCACCATGGCACCGACAAAACGTCCAGGAAAGGGCAAAGAACCCAAGTCCGCGCCCAAGGATGGCTCGCCCCCTTCCCCCTTTAAGCGGCCTCCGGAAGTCCTGGAACCCTTCATCAGCACCTTGTCGGAAAAGCATGTCTACATCACGCACATTGATAGCAAGCCTGCTGATTTCAAACGCAAAATCTTTCTCATCCCAGCGGGAATGAATGTATGCATCGTGCTTCTCTTTGTTTTGCGCATGTACTGGATCCTGCCTTGGTACTACAAGATTGCCTTTTCGGCAATGGGTCATCCCAATGAGACGACATGGACAAACACTGATGCGCCATGGACGGCTCTGGCCTGGGAGATTGCAAAGCGAGCATTTACTATGCTATTCGATTTCATCCTCATTGTCTTCGTCTGGCCTTGGCCCGTCGAGTTTGCTGCTGGACAGGCACATAGCAACCCATGCCAGTGGCGGTGGAAGGTTGGATTCCGCCCCAAAGAGATTTACGTCCGACGCAGCCGTGACTGGGATACGGTCCTCAAAGACGTCTTCACTGACAAGGACACACGGACCATCTTGTTCACCTACATCCGCGAAGCCACCAAGCCCATGGTACAGGAGCAAAAGACTGGTTATCTCCTCATGAATGGCCAATGGGATCTTGACTGGGCTGAGATGATTCATGCACACACAATGGTTGACAAGAAAGACATTGCCATTGACGCCTTCAGAAATCTTGTTCTTGTTCACCACGAAGACTATGGCTGGATGGTTTACGATATGGGTGCTGGCGCGTCATCAATGGAAGATCAGCGCCGGCGTGAAGTCTTTGCATTCAAAGAAACCCTATCGGCCATGGGCAAAGAAGATTTGTTCTATCGTTGGATCGAAATTGTGCAGTTTGAGTCGACGCAGCCTGGAGGATTTGGTCCTGAGAAACAGGAAGCCACGGCCAAGAAGATTCGAGACTTGTTTGAAAGCCAACACGTCAACTTCGATGAGCTGTGGAAAGAAAGTCTAAATGGCATGGCCCTCTAAGTGAACACACCGGGCTTTCCTGCAGAGATGACAGAGACGAAATGATGTGTACGGCGGAATAGAACATCCATGCCAAAATGTATAGTAAATAGCAATGTAGTTATACGATAAACCGAATTGTATGTTGGAGGCAAATAAAGGAATTGGAAGTATTATAGACGCGAATATGGTGCAATGAAACAGTCAATTAGGAAACCGTCGATTCCATGAAGGTTTTGAAGTGTAGGAGATTATGTGAACTGTTTCTTGGTCGGGAGAATTATGAAGACCAAGTACCACTGTTGAATACCGCTGTGTCAACCACATTTGTGGCCACGGAGCTTTTGGGAGTCGAGCCCACTATTTGTTTTTGAACTAGGTATATATATAAAAGGAAAATCCACATAAAAACAATACTTATACTTTCTGGCTTTTTTCTTTTTCTTTTTTGCTTCTTGGGGGGAAAAAGAAATGCAAGATCAACGTGACGCTGGAAACTTCTGCAGAGCCTAGACCATAAAGCATGCCCCTAAGACATGATGAAGTTGGATCGCGATGCACTCTGCCCCGCCCCCTGTGGCTTGTCTGACTTTTTAACTGGGGCAGATAACCCTTCAGGTATCATGGCCCGTGCGTAGAGGCGAGGATGTACTTTTTGGGGCGATCTGAGCTGGTACCCTAGCATGTTTGGTGGTTACTGGAATTGGCTTTGGCATCTTGTACTTGGCATGCTTACGGGGCGCAACAAGGAAACGCCGCAGGATGCAAGGACCAGGGGCTGCCTGGAGCTGGAGAGCTTGAGGCTGTGCTGCTGCGGGCGGGAATGCACGTGAGCAGTTTCAATTGGCAGAAGAAATACGGATGAGGATGCAGACTGGGAGCCCAGTGGCTGCGGTTCGCTAATGTAAGACGTCCAAGGACGTTGGGTGGAGAGTGCAGCGGGAAGCGGAGGGTTATTGAAAAACGGCTCTCGGTGTTGACTAGAGGAAATGTGCTATCAGTCGATTGTCTCTGAGCCACAACTAAAAAAAACACCCAGCGTGGCCATTTGGCAAAGGTTACTATATCCACTCCAAAGTCCAGGTCGACAAGGAATGCGGAGCGGCAAGTGGGATTTTTATGTACACGTAATGTATGGCGAGCCAGATCAGAATAAAGGGGGACAAGCAGAAATGCGACTGATGAATCAGGGTTGATGAATGAGGTGGTGGTGCATTGATCCAATGAGGCGATGATACTACTGCTGCAGGTGTGAAAGGGAGGCTGTTCAAGGCTATTCAAGGCAGCAAAAAAAAAAGTAGGACTTTCCGCCGTCAATGAGCTTGTTGATATCTGGGAATGGATGGGCAATGTCGGCCTGCAATAGACCATCTTGAAGGACCACTTATGAGGTGGCTAGCCAATAAGACCAAAGGCCTCACTCCCCCATGCTTGGAGCTATTCCCATGTCCCACGGCCTCTTGTTGATGGATTGCCATGCTCATCAACCTTGCACCTCGCACGCGACATGTACTCGCAGGTTGACCAACAGGGGCGAACGGGCCAGAGAGCCAACGCAATCACCCCTGTTGACAAGGAGGCACGACGCAATACAAAAAAAAAAAAAAAAAAAAAGCCAGTTCATCAAATCAAATCAATCAAGTTAGGCTAAGGGAGTGTCTGAGCCTCTCTGAACGAATGAAGCCCTTCGCAGGACGCACTGTCTCACCCGCCCGTTTGTGCTCGATTCGCGTACATTGTGTAAATATTGCTGGACATGCTTGCCATTGCTATAATTACAGCGTCTGCTAATCATCAGCCCGTCCGCTGCCCGCCCAAACACACCCCCTACATCCCCCCAACTGGCCGCTATCCACTAGGGCCCGGTCCAGGCACCCCTAAATTCTGCACGCGCAAACTAGACTAGCCCCCCAAAGAAGCCAGGTTCAGCTTCATCTCTCCCGCTGTACCATACCGTCCCTTTCTCGACCGCCGCATTCTCCCCAAACCAAGCGACGATCATCCACCACCCATCCTCCTGTCCCCTTTCCGCCCTCGCCCTCTTCTCCTCGTCCGTATCCTCACTCAAGGCCTCGAAATGTCGTCGGGATTGACGCGACGCCGCGGTGCCGGTGGTGGCAGCGCCAACCCAACTGACGAGGGCAGCAATGGCACCAGGACTACCCCATCCGCCAACCGGGACAGCGCCCCCGAGACGAGCTACGAGAGCACTGAGAATGGCCACAAGATCGCCTTCGACCCTCGAGACATCAGCGAGAGCGCGGAGAGAAACAAGCAGCCCAAACTCACCCTCATGGAGGAAGTGCTCCTGCTGGGCCTCAAGGATAAGCAGGTACGCGGTTGGCGAACGACGCATGCTCGCTTTTCTACCTTTTGGAAACCGCCTAACCATTGCCTCGCATGTATAGGGTTACCTTTCTTTCTGGAATGACAACATCTCCTACGCTCTTCGAGGCTGCATCGTCATCGAGCTGGCCTTCCGCGGCCGCATCAGCATGGAAAAGGACGCCTCGCGAAGACGCTTCCCCCTCGCTGACCGCAACATCGAAGTTATTGACGACACACTCACCGGCGAAGTCCTCCTCGATGAAGCCCTCAAGATGATGAAGCAAAGCGAAAAGATGAGCGTGAGCACCTGGATCGATCTCATGAGCGGTACCTACCTACCCTTGCCCAAACCCATCATCCCTCTATATGCACTTTGGCGCTGACTGGCCCCTGTTTCAACCTCCAGGTGAGACGTGGAACTTGATGAAGATCGGATACCAGCTCAAGCAGGTTCGAGAGCGCCTCGCAAAGGGTCTCGTCGACAAGGGCATCCTCCGCACCGAGAAGCGCAACTTCCTCCTTTTCGACATGGCAACCCACCCTGTCGCCGATGGCGGTGCCAAGGAGGAGATTCGTCGCCGAGTCCGCACCATCCTCACCCAGCGTACCATCGTTCTCAACGGAAGCCAGTTCCTCCCCGAGTCGCTCGAATTCCGTTATATGCGCAGTATCGCTATGGTCTGCGCCGCCTATGCCGCCAATGTCCTCGAGAACGCGCTGTCGACCCTAGGTCACGAGGCCCGCGAGAGGGCTTTTGCCCAGACAGACGAGTTGCTGGCCGATTACAGCCAATGGCCATTTGGAAAGAAGGCCACTGGCAACGGCATTGGTGCCAACTTACCCCAGCTGATCACCGAGGTGGGTTTATGTCGCCGGCAGCGTTACAAATGACAGGGAGAGGCTAACCATTTCGCTAGGAAATGAACTCTGGCAAGGATAAGGAGCTGCAGCTAGAGGTTGTCGCCGCTTGCTTGAGCGTTTTCACCCGCCTCGACTCCCTCCTCTAAATGCTCTCAACGGGCATCTTACGGTGGAGCCAGCACCACGCTCACCTCAACTTGCGCCCAAGTCGATTCTTCTTCCCCCCCAGCTTTGTTTCACCAAAACCTATCTCCTAAATCCCACCCTCTCTCCCGCCTTCTCCCGATCCTACGATAACACATCCTCCGAGCTTGTGCCCAGAACCAGCCGGACGGATCCCCCACCCCCGAACATACAAACCCCCGACCCCCATGAAGCAGCCGGCGAAAATATTTGGCTTGAGTGGCAAAGAGGACCCCAATCAGATGTAGTAACCGATGAAATTTGTCAAGCTGGCCGCGTAGGCGCCTTCGACATATTTCCCGGCCAAATCAAGACTGGGGAACCCAATCATAGTTGTTAATGGTGGTCCTGCGAGCCTCCTCATTTTCATGTCCTTTTTTTGTTTTTATTATCTTGTTGAAACCTATTTATTCTTGGGAACGGAGGCAAAGACAGCCAGGAGCGGACGCAAGAGTACAGCTTTTGAGAATGTACGTCAGTGTACAAGAGTATGGGCATGTCTCTTAGGAAAGGAAGGTTGAAATGTCAAGCGTAGCCGTGCTGTATGTTCCGCTGCTGTTAACCCGGTCGGTACTGTTGTAATGAAGCAAAAAACCAAAAACCAAAACACATGAAAAATTCGGGCGTCTTGTGTGTCTTCGCTGGCTGGCGATTATTGTTGTTGTTGTTGTTGTTGGCTTTTTCCCTTTTTTTTTTGGTTTCTATTGATCTCTCGTTGACGGTGTCTGATTAGCATTGTGTGGGTATGAAAAGAAGAGAATAGTCCATGTCACATTATACACACGTCAGTTGAGGAATATTAAAATCGCGTCTCAATGAATACATTTTATATGCTCATTTTCCGTGCTCAATGCCCATTAGATGCCGATTCTTTTTCTTTTCCTTGGTTGCATTCAGATTCAAGCCAGCCAAATTGCAGATTGCATCATGGCCTTTTGAGATCTTGTTCGCGCGGTTCCATCACGTCCACGAAATGTACAACATGTTGCTGTATCCGCGCCAGAATGCCATTCCCCTTTCCTGCCCATGGACTCCGCCAGCGCCATTATTCAAGCAAAACAAAGAAGAACTAGATGAAGGAATGAAGAGCTTTTTGTTGCCTCTTTACCGTTGAGCTGCTTTTTTTTAGGTCCCTGTTTTGGTTGCTTTTGTACATTCACCTCTTTTACTTCTTGCGCCCGCCAACACCCAGGCTGCCCTCAAAGCCAGGGCGGCTCTTCTTCTTGGCAGCACCACCCTTCTTCTTCTTCTTGCCAGCCTTGCGGAGCAGCTTGTCGTCGCGGTGCTTCTGGAGATTTTCCTCACGCTTGCGCTGGCGCTCCTTTTGGGCCAACTTGACACCATCGGAGCGCTCCTTCCAAGCCTTTTCACTCTTGCGCTTAGCAACCTCCTTGCGCTTGACGGCGCGCTTGAGAAGTGCCTCATCGTCGCGGATGCGTTCACCCTCAGCGCGACGGCGGGCGGTCAACCAAGCGTCCTTCTCCTCAATATCGGCTCGTTTCTCCGCATCGAGTTCCTGTAGACGCTTCTTCTGATTTTGGACCTTGATAAGAGCTGTTTTGGCATCTGAAGGACCCTTCTTCTTGCCTTGGTTGACAACGTAACTAAGATCGTGCGATAGTTGAGCGCCGTCGGTGAAAGCCACACGACCAAAGGAGAAGCCACTGCCCATCTTATCATCAGCATCCACAGCAGGGCTCATGACACCTGGTGAAGTGGCGGCAAGAGCCTCCTCGCGTTTACGATCCTCATCCAGCTTGGCCTGCTTCCGAAGTTCCTGCTTGTGAGCCTTGCGCAAGGCCTGTTTTCGTCGACGAGACTCGATGAGTTCCTGCCGCGTTCGAATTGGCTTGCCATCGGGGCCGTCAGCTTTCCTGGCCGCTCGTAGAGATTCGATCTTTGCAGCGAGGCGGGCGCGGAGGGCCGATGTATCGGCAGGGAGCTTGATGTGTTTGGGTTTTTCGGAGGGAGGGATGGTAGAGGAAACGGAAGTGGTAGCGCTGGCAGAGTCGCCGGTGGCCTCGCCAGCAGGTTTTGATGTATTGTCAAAGGTAGGAGACTGGGGCTCAGAATCAGGACTCGAGGTCTCTTCTTCCTTTTCTAGACCAGAAAGGTCCATAGCCTCCACATCATCCTTAGCCGGAGTGACATCCTCAACCTCAGCATCGTTCATATTCGACGTTGAGGCAGTAGCGTTCTTCGATTGCTTCTTTGCGGCTTGCTTCTTGGACTTGGGTGCAACGGTGGGCTTCTCGTCATCCTTGGTGGTCTCTGGCTCGTCCTCGGATTTGGTAACGGGCTCGGTCTTCTTTTCCGCTTTCCTTTCCTTCTTCTTCTCCCTCTTCTTCTCCTTCTTCTCTTCCTTCTTAGATAGCTTCGAAGTTGTAGCCTCCGCAATATCCTTAGGTTCAGGCTCATTGTCGTTGTTGTTGTCGTCATTGTCATTGTCGCTCAGTTTCTGCTTCTTGTTGGTCTCGGTTGTCTTCTTCAAACCCTCACCAGGTTTCTCAGCCTCAACGCCATCAACAGGCTCATAATCCTCCCAGTCTTCGTCGTTGTCACCACCATGCTCCTCTGCATCCTCAATCTCGCGCAGCTTGCGCTTGTTCTTGGCGCGCTCATCCATTACCTCCTTGGCATTCCGGTTCAGTTCGCTGTCAGGGTCGAGTTTTCCGCGGCGGGCGGCGGCGGCCTCTTTCTTGGTCTGCTTCTTCTTTGTCCATTGGTTCTGTTCAGCAACAGTTAGCCCGGTCGCTCTGCGAGGTGATTGTGGCCGGCGTTAATAGTGCGCTGCAGCAAGCAGGAATGTAGGATGTTGAATATTTCATGGTGTGGCGGGAGGGCAAATCAATGGCCAACATACGCTAGTGTCTTCTCCGTAGTACATCTTGGCCGGAATCAGGCTCAAGAGGCCCTCGAAGGCCTTTGAATGATCGCGCAGGCGGTCCTAAAGGGATTGGATCAGCTTCGCGACTCGTGGAATGGTCTCATGCCTCGAGACAGCGGGGCACGAGGGCATAGAGAAAACCGACCTGCAACGAAGACTCCGCCATCTTTGCATATGCTATGAGGGGGCAGACGGGGCAGAGGTGCAACAGGATGGCGTTGCTAATGGGTACCCTTGTCGCAGGACAAGTTGTGCCGGCGACTTGTGCAGAAGGGAACCAGACACCTTGATAAAACGAGGTGGTTGAAGCGGTCGGCGATTCGACAAGCAGGCACGATTTTTTTTGGGCCGTTGATTTTTTTTCTCTTTGGCTGGGTCCAAAGTGTGGAGACGGCACCCTGCACTGCGGTCATCATGTGCCGCCGCTAGACTCTAGTACAATCCTTGAAAGATTGTACCTCCTCTACTTGCTCTCGCCATCACTGACAACTTGCAAAACAATAAATTGAATGTAAACGTAAATAAACGAATAAAATAATTCATATATGCTCATTCGTTTTTCTGGGTATTTTTTAAGAGCTTTTTTTCCGAGGGTCCTTATTTTTTCTTTTCGCTATGAAGTTCGTGCTTGAAGTAACCAAGCTTCTTAGTACTCGGGGTATTGTATCAAAAGAATTACAAGACAATGATTGATTCTCTGCCTATCATAAAGACCAGAACGTTAAAATATACGGACAGCTGTCTCACAGACTGAATTCCCTATGTATTTCAACCGATCAAGTATTTATTCCGGTGCTTCTTTTGCGACCAAGGGCCAATTACTCACTCTCACTAACCCTACAGTGGCGACAATGAGTTTGAATGCTAGTGTTGCAAACTATGAATAAAACACGAAAATATAGTTATTCAACTACAGTTGTTTTTATGAATAAATAAGAGATCCTATAGTAAAAATAGTGCCAAGCACAACGTTTAGAATTACTTGATGAAGATAAAAAAAAATCCCGCTATAAAAATGACAGGATGTATTTTCCCAATTGAGATAGCTCCTTTCTGGTAGATCCAAGTAAACTGGATTTGAACCTGTTGCCACCGCTCTGCATCCGGGGTAGATGCCCCCCAAATTCCTTCTCTAGGCAAATCAATTCAGGTCGAACATTATGGTCCTTTTGCGTCTCATTACACCGCATCTCTGTACTACATTCATACCCATATGGTGTGATTCTCGTTGCAACATTTGTCCACCATATGCTACTCCTACTAGGTGCTGTTTTACTCTCGGCAAGTGGTTTTAAACATACCAGTATTCTCTATCGGGACCCAAATATCACACATGGAAACTTCAAAAGAGGAAATTCGCCAAGTATCGATTTGAGGTATACCATCCGCAAGGGGCTTGGTATCCGTCAAACGGCCCGTGTGGAGTTATGACTCCCTAGTCTGGATGACTCCTACCCTGGCACAGTCAACTCCGTCTTCGGTGCCAGATCTCATGCATCCCAAACCTTTTCCCTTACCTTTACAGCAGCGCAGCTGTCTCGATGCTGCCTTTTTCTTTCATATTTTCTATCCCCATCTTTTTTGGTACTCGTAACATGCGATGCCAGCGATGGCAACATTCATTATATGGCTGGGAGAACTTCACTCCTACTCTATATCACAACTCTCCAATATAGCAGTGCCAATCAAACGGCGAGTTGGCTAACAGTCTAGTCGCAGCAAGACGTACAGTCATAATATACACCACTTTCAATTTTTATTTCTTCTTGCCCTTCTTCACATCCTTCTTTCGGGCCTCTTTCGCCTCAAACTCAGCCTTCTTTTTCTTCTCCTGTTCTTCCCGCTCTTCCTTCTCCGCCTGTGGCATACATGTCAGTGTTGCTGCTACGAACAAATTAATTTGTTAGAATTCACTTACTTGTCGTCGAGCCGCCTCAGCTTCTCTTTGCTCGCGAATAAGCCTGAGGCGAGCTAAATCGGCCTTGGCCTCATCTGTTTTGCCCTGGGCCGCTAACCGCATATGCTTTTCCTTAGCAGCTGCAGCTTCGATTGCCTCGCGCTCCCGGCGACTAGGCGCTGCCATGTTTGAGACGCCTTCGGTGATGTCGTCTACACCTGGGTTGTTTGCTTGGTTTCGAGCGGCCTTGGAATGATTGGGGTTTGCAGGCATATCATCATCCTCATCTTCATCGCTGTCCTCATCGCTTGAGGGCAAATCGCCAACCTCGACCGTCTTAGCGCTTTGTTTGGCTATGGCAGCCTCCTTGCGAGCCTTCTTCTGGGCTTTGCGATCTTCTCGGCTAGCCTCTTGAGCTTGTGCCTGAGAAGGACCGTCCTCTTCGCTGTCTTCTTCCTCAGAATCCTCCTCGGATTCTGAGTCCTCATCGGAATCATCATCGTCATCGTCGTCGTCCTCTTTCTTCGAATCTACACTCCACATGCTAACCTCGTTTCCATCGGCATCTGTCGGTCGGATATCGCGAGAAAAGTGCTTTCCGCCTGTTTTGGGTCCAAAGTTAGTACTGTAGTACGCTTAAAGCCTCCCCGCCAAACATCTTTCGTTCAGTCGCACGGGAAGGTGCACAGATGTCGATAACACTTACCGCCACGTGTGTACTTCTTAAACTTGCCGCCTCGACCGCGGGAGCTTGTTCCAGTGCCTCCGGCCATTTTGGGGAAATAGTTTGACTCGAGAAAGGTAGGGTGGTGATGATTTTTCCGTCAGGTTGGATTGGTAGCGCTCAAAGCTTTGGGTGTACGGGCGGCCTTGGACGGGTGGAGGCGGGGTAGCGGGGTAGCTTGTTTGTAATGACTGATGATGAGCAGGTCGCCAGGTCAGTCGACACGGATCTTGGACAGGTCGTCAAGATAAATATCTATTGTCCCACGACTTGGAAAAGGTGGATAACAAACCTGGGAAAAGCGTCCAAATGGATACTCGCAGTGTTATTTGGTAAGCTTGGCTTGCTTTTGAAACCACCAAACAGACACCTTCCTTAAGTAGGTAAGGGAAAGCAGGTCCAAAAGGGTAGCAGGACGTGTGTGACTCAACCCGTTATTTTGGGGCAAAGAAGAGGCGATGGGGGGGCAACACACAGCACGCGCTTCATTCGCTGTGCTGCTTTTTCATACCCAAGACTATGGGCGGTTCACGTCATGTGCCTGCACTGGGTACTTGATTGCAGCGTATCTTGTTGCTTTTTCTCCACCCCAAATGGACAGGCGTACGAAGAGGTGACAGGGAGCCTGTCGCGACTCTTCCCATCAGGCACACGACGAGCTGCATGTCATTGCTTGATTGGATCTGGTCCCTGCGTTTTTTTGCGGTCCCTTGACTCACCGCCGCCTGGATTGAAATGCAAAGAGGGCAAAACCAAGATACGATCATTGGGAGCGAAAAGATTGGCTCAGATGGTTGGTTATGCAACCAGACTTGGCGGCTTTGGCGTTTGCCGTTTATGGCAAATTGGTACCATCTTGTGAGTAACACCTCTGTCCTGAATGAGCTATTCTACAAAGTACGCCATATCCTGCCAGGAATGCGTAGGAGCTCCTGGTGTAGGTTTATTTCAATATCTAATGAGAGAAAAAAGAAAGAAAAAAACTAAACCACACTCTCCTGATTTATATCATCACGAATTCATGCTAGAATATTCCTGGATTCCTCTTCTGTTTGCTCTCTTGGCCTCCTGCTTTGTCCCTTCTTCTTTGCCAGTCTCCGCAAATTGACCCACCCTCATATTTTCGTTGCTAAGCCAAACACTGCCTCCTCCAAGGCACATTGTTAATCCGGCGCCGGGACCCTCCCAGTGGCTCTACAAAAAGGTGAACAACCGCTCCCCGTTTTTGGATTTTTTCTTCTTTTCTTTCCTTAGGAAAACCTACTAGAAATTAATCCTTCTTATTCACTCTGGCTTTCATTACACCATGGAAGCTTCGGAGGGGAAACAGGAGGAAAGAAGAAAGTCGCCGACTTACCTTCTGTTCAACGTGTGGCCTAGTGCTGCCATGGGGTCCAGATAAATTTCGAAGCGCAACATCTCTTTGGACAAAAATTTGCGTAGAAAGTCCAGAGGTGCACTTAAGAATTGGCCAAGCGCCTTTCGACCCTGCATTGTCACGTAACCTAAGTGGTCTGAAGGCACCTGAACATCGTGGGCCGACGTTGACGCTCCACGCTTTGAGCTGCGAAGACCCTCGGGCTCTGTCGCGTCTTGACGCGATTCTGCATCCATTGGTGTTCAAGCCTGAAGTATGCATGTTCTTTCGCTATGGTCTTGTTCGCACGTTAGTGGTTCGCATCTCCATGCTCTGCTAACAGCATACATTATGCCCTAATGTGTTGTGCTAGAGCGTGAGAAGATACCATTGTGAATCACGAAAGGATCAGTCATTTCTTGGATCATTCCTGTTCGATGATCTTTAAGTTCAAATGCCTGCTTGGCAATAACTCATGAATTCAACTTTTCCATCGCCCTGCTATGCGAAATATGACCGAGAACAATTCTATCAACCCAACCTGACTACTGAAAATTTTGAGCACCCCCGGCTCCATGACCGCCGAACTCTATGTCATGTTGGATGCGGCGCGGTTCAATCTTGGTGGGTGAATCACTCCCACTGATGCTGTCCTTTGAGATTTGCTCTTGCTTGGATGAACCATCATTGCTTCGCCGGTGTCGAAACCCTCTCGGGATTGATGAGTCTAGAGAGGAAGTTTCTTGTAAGTGATGCTTCAGCATTGATGCCTTCGCTGGCTGGTTTGCATCGTTGGGTGCTGTATTGTGGCGAACCGTGTGAAGGTCAGATGGTGGATAGTTGTGGTCAACATTCCCTTCCTCAGGTTGGTGGAATGAAAATTCCAACTCGCTCAACTCGCTGCACTCTCCGAGCGACACAGATCCAGAGTCTTCGTCTAGCTCATCTGTCTCGAACATATTCTCATCTCCTTGGAGCTGCTGAGATATGATGTGCTCCATCGGAGCCGGGAAGGGACCCTGGGGGCTATATCGGCGCGAAAGCAGCCACTCCGTCGGTTCCCCAACCATTGGGCTGCATGGTGACGGCAATCGAAGTGGTGTGATGGCCGTGTCTGAGGCGAGAGTTAGAGTTGGTGACAGTAATTCTTGGCCGTTGTACATATCGGCGGGTGTCAACGATGGATCCGCGCCGTTGTAGTCAACAACAATACTGGGAGGGCTTTCCAGCAGGAACTTAGGCCCGTCTCTTCCTCGCATTTGATATAGGTCGAATACCGAAGGCGAGGATTTTTCTCCAAAGTTCTCGATGAACTTGCCGTTCTGCGGTCTAGGATTCTTGACACCGGTTTCAGTCATGATGGATATGAATGTGGAAAAGATGCAGGCGTGTAAAGCTGTGGTGATGATTCAAAGATGCAAAGAGTTGGGTTGTTTTTCCAAGTCGAAAAAAATTCCTGAGAATGCGTCTTGGTACGACAAGGAAAACAAAGCGCTGCAGCCAGGGGCTCCTATATTAGAAGCATCAGAGAAACATGAGGTCCATGTGCACGGAGATGCAGAGGTTGTGCGAGCAAGGACAATGGGGGTCGGAAAGGTAAAGCGATGCTTCGCCTGGCTACAATGGCCGGTGTGGATATTGTTTTAAGAGTCTCCTCGAATATATATTAATTAAATAAACGTCTAACGAGTACAATGACCTTATTCCCATCACTGATCAAGCTTGCAGCGGTGTTGTCCACAGGGAGAGGCATCGTTAGAGGATGATGATGAAACAACGCTAATCCACTCCGCTGTGCCACCATGCCCGATTCCATAGCGTTTCACGATCTAAACAAATATTTCCCGAACAATTAGATGCACACGCTACGATGGGGAAACAGACTTGCAGTCGGGAGGGACCGCCATAGTGGGCTGCAACCCTGACAGAGTTTGTTCCCAGTGCAATGGAAATATGAGCTGCCCAACGCAGCGACTCAGGTTTGTGAGACGACTAGATGTTTCCAAGAGGCAACCAACCCCGATACTTTACTCACCTTACTGTTTGGGTATTTGACGCATATGTGAATAGATGTTAGCCTGACCCTTCTATTGGCATGCTATTGCTGGGTCTTCTCAGGCTTCTTGATTGTATGGATGTGACATGCTTTTGTGGTTTTCACATTCTCGCCTTCAAAACGCATGCGCAGTTCACCCAGAAAAGGATCCCAATATATCATCCAAACGCCTTCTCTTGAGTTTACGCGAAAGTTGAGGCGTTCTCTTGTTAGAAACAGACCCGCTAGCAGGTTCTGTCTTGGCGACAGGCTTTGGATTTGGCATTTCTTTACCATGAATCACTGAGCTTCGTGTAAACGTGTACGGGCGTGTGGCAAACAAACTCTTGCTTACATACGACGGCTTGATCGAGATGCCACCACGAGCACTGTGGCCGAGATGTAAACAGGCGAGGGGCTTGGACGGCAGGACGAGAGGTCCCACCACAGCCTGACTGTTTGGGCGCACGCCCCGATTTGCGAGGTCACGGTCCGCGCTGAGCTGGCCGATGAAAGAGTAGAGCCAAAAAGCCCAAGGCTCAAAAGCTGTGGCCTGACAGGCACGGGCGTCAAGGTTGGCCACGTCTGGGTTCCATGCAGGCATGAAGAGTTTAGCGTTGTCGGTGGGGTAGTCGAGCAGAGCTGGTGCTTGATTGTCGGCAACAAATTTCACTGCACAACCAGAGTCACTGCACAGGGCGACTAAATCCGAATCGATGCTCCTAGAGAGCTCTCGTAACCGGTTGACCCCCGTTTCTTCAGGTGGCGCAAAGAGCATTAGATAACGAAGCAGGGAATCTTCCAGGCCGGATGGCGAACTGGCTCGTTCCCAACCATACTTAAGCGCGACTTCGTCCGGCGACGTCCAATCTTCTCGAGATCCCATGACATCGTATAATGCCAAAGCAGGAAATTTCGTCACCCACTGCAGCGAATCCTGTGTGGTAGACTGGTCGCCCCAAATACGCAGGACTCTTAACAACGGGAACGGATCAGGTTTTTCGGTCCATCCACGGAGTAACCTATTGCTTACTTCGGGGAATACCTCGCGAAGCTCGTCGGCTGGCTGAATCAATTCAAGGATGCCGAGGTTGGGTATGTCTGCAAGACACAATAGCTGATTGGGTGTAAAAGTGCATCCGCCAGTGATGACAAGGTGCGTTATAAAATCTATAGAGGGCGAGATCAAGGGTTGCGTGTATCGCTTCAGTTCATCACCAGGATGGCAAATGTGCTGACGAAAACGATAAAGAGCAAGCGTTTTAGTATCATCACCTTCGTCGAGGAGAAGTTTGGAGAGCATCTTCCAGGCATGAAGACAGGCTCCTCTAAAAAAAACCCGTTAGGTTAGTTTTACCTTGTCAGTCCGTCCAAGTCTTACACACCTTGCCTCCAAGAAGCGCCAGACGCGCCACAGCAGGCGGTTCGGTATGCCATCAAGATGACCCACCGCAACTTCACCAATGTTGTCTGCTACAACGTTGATGGCCATGTCGACGAGCGACCGCGGGCCCAGAACGCCTCGAGCCTTGACTTTTCGATAGGGCCGCCGGCAACTCCAGTCTATTGAGTTGACGTTGGCCAGCTCGGAGATGGCCTGCCGAGGGATAGTCAGCTCCTTGAAGACCTGACCCGTCGTTTGGTCAAACATGGCGGCGTTGCGTTACGTTAGCTATATAACAGCCGACAGAAGAACCACGATGACCGGGAAACAAGGCAAACAAGGCGTGAGACCGGGTCGTGGCAAGCTACTATTTAACCTTTGCTGTTCGGTAAGTTGGCGCGTCGCAAGTGAGATGGTGGAAAAGGTGTTGGCCCGTGCCGTTCAAACCTGTCTCACTACAGGTTGAAAAAAAGAGGGACCTAATGAGTGAAAGTGAGTATCGGTAAATCGAAAACGAGCCATGAAATATTACTCTGGCTACCCTGACATATAAATCTGTACATCACGAGCGAACTGATTTTCTCTTGTATTTCTGAAGATTTTTTTTTTTAACATTCATTTTGAGTGTATTTACTGTCATGGTCACATTCCCAGTCGCATTAACTTTAAATGCCGACCTGAGTCTCACGACCGGATGTCGCCTCGTTGTGCCACAAGGTACGTACATCCTCATAGCATGGTAAGACGTCTTCCCATGCCATGACTACATAAGTTATCTTCATAATCCGCCGCAATCTTATTCTCCTTGTGAAAATACATCTTTGGCCCTCTTTTGGCCTTTCAAAAATTGCTCACGTGGTATCTCTGATTTTTATAGCCGTTTTTGTCTTCCGGGGGTGTGGTGGGGGTAGAGGATGGCTTCGGTTGCCATCGGCTTCGTTTATAGCATGGGCTTGAGGTCCTCAGCAACGCGGAAGGGAGCCTCGGTCTTAGCCTTGATCTCGTCGACGGTGACACCATCGGCGATCTCGATGAGGGTAAGGCCGTGGGCAAAGTCGACATCGAAGACACCCTATTGGTCACTAGTTAGTCATTGGTCATGAGCAATGGGCCAAGCAATTACTTACAAGTTCTGTGATGATGCGTGAGACACAAGTGCGTCCAGTAAGAGGGAAAGCGCACTGCTTGACAATCTTGGGGTTACCCTTCTTGTCGGTGTGCTCCATGGTCACGACGACCTTGGTCTTGCTGGGGTTGCTGACGAGATCCATGGCACCGCCAAAGCCCTTCACCTTGCCGGGAAGCATCCAGTTGGCGAGGTCACCGTTGGCGCTGACTTGCATGGCGCCCAGGATGGTAAGGTCGATGCGGCCGCTGCGGATCATGCCAAAGCTCTCCTCGCTACCGAAGACGGCGGCACCAGGCTTGAGGGTGACGGTCTCCTTACCGGCGTTGATCAAGTCGGCGTCCTCGTCACCCTTCTTGGGGTAGGGGCCGAGGCCGAGGATACCATTCTCAGACTGGAGCTGGACCTCGACCTCAGGACCAACGAAGCCGGGAGCCAGCATGGGCATACCGATGCCCAAGTTGGCGTACATGCCGTTCTTGAACTCCTTGGCGGCACGGCGGACGATGAGCTCACGCTTGGCGGCGGTGTCACCAGTTCCAAGGGCCTTGGTGGCCTCAGGGTCGTTGGGGTCCTTGGCCCAGGTGTACTTCTCAATGTTCTTCTCGGCGGTGGACTGGATGACGCGCTTGACGTAGATGCCGGGCAGGTGGACAGCCTCGGGGGGGATCTCACCGGGCTCGACGATGTGCTCGGCCTCGACGATGGTCATCTTGGCGTTGCGACCCATGGCACCGTTGAAGTTGTGGGCGGAGAGGCGGAACTGGCAGTTGCCGAGCTTGTCGGCCTTGTAGGCCTTGACAAAGGCATAGTCACCAGCAATGCTGTGCTCGAGAAGGTAGGACTTGCCGTTGAAGACCTTGACGTCCTTGGGGTATGAGAGCTCGGCGGCAGAGCCATCGGGCTTGTTGCGCAGGGGAAGCTCACCAGTCTGGACGACGGTGCCGAAGGCAGCGGGGGTGTAGAAGGCGGGGACACCCTTACCACCAGCGGCGCATCGCTCGGCGAGAGTGCCCTGGGGGGTGAGCTCAAGCTCGACCTCGCCGGTGAGGTACATCTTCTCAAAGGTCTTGTTCTCACCAATGTAAGAGGCGATCATCTTGCTGATCTGCTTGGTCTTGAGCAGCTTGCCCAGACCAGAGGTGTCGGTACCGGCGTTGTTTGAGACGGCAGTGATGCCAGTGATTTCGGGCTTGTTGACGATCTCGTTGATGAGAGTGTCGGGCACACCGCAAAGACCGAATCCACCACAGAGAAGGGTTGTGTTGGGCTTCATGTCCTTGAGGGCCTCGGAAGCAGAGGGGAAGACCTTGTTAATCTCAGCGCGGCGGGAAGTGGCCGAGAAGGACCTGGCCAGGATGGTGCTGGGCTGCAGAGCAAGAATTGGCATGTTAGCATTGCTATTGACATACTGGTGAACAGCGGAGCGGCTGGTGTACTGGATTCACTGGGCGCACATGGCGCACATGGCGAACGCAGCAGGGAGGGAACGTACGTTGGTGCCATGACGGGCAAAGGCACGCAGGGTGCGTATTCTGAGGGCGGTGGAAGGCATCTTGTGGATGTGTGGAGACAAGATGTGTGAGGTTATTCTCAGGTGTAGTCGTCGCCAGCAAGAGCCACAGGAGGAATTGGGTCAATTGCAAAGCTGAATGGTCAGAGCCAGGGGAGCAGCAGAGCAATCATGATGCCGGCGGATCATGGGCATGGCGGGGGATTTTATTTGTCCCGCCACTGGCCGTTAGTCGGGCGCTCGGTGGTGGCCCGGGTAGACATGGATGGGGGGTGCAGCGATTCCGCATTCCGCCCCCCTCGGAAGAGATGTTCGGCATTGATTCGGTAGACATGAGAAGGACGCCGATGCATGGGTCATGGCATGGAATCTTGCAATTACTCGATTGCAGTTACGAAAACTACTTAGTGTGCATCTCTGGACGCTGGGCAATGCTACCCCCTCGCCCTTCTGTTCCCTCCATCTGCCTCGTCTTGTCGGCGTGCAGTTGCTTGGCCGTTGCTTGTTCTGTATGTATATTTATCCTCCTCCCACCCCAGGTGACCCCATCATGGCTCCTCTACCCCACCACTCCAGTGCATTACCCGCTGTACCTCCCATCGGTCAACGCTAGATTTCCCCCGTCTTGCGCCTTGTTCTCCCCGGCGGCAGCCGGCTTCCGACCGCGGAAAGTGGCGGAGAGGTTCTGCGACCCGCGCTTCTTTATTGGTACAGAGGCCGTCGTCTATGCCTCTTTTTCACTCTCCTGTTCCCCCACACCCAGCTCCAGGTCATCCCCGAGCTGCTACACGGCGAGAGTCCGCGGCTGCCTTTGCTAGCGGCGGGGGTCCAACTCCGGGGTTGCTCAGGGATTGTGCACCTGCGTGATTCCTGGCCCCTCGCGATTGCCCACGACCTGGCGCGCTTACGCTTTCGTGGCCTAGTGGCGACTCTGGATTGTGGCGGATAAGTGGTTTTCCGGGGCCCAGTTCCACATCTCCCAAGTTCCGGCTATTCGTTTCGGGAGTTCTTGGAAACCCAAAGTTCTGGACAGATGCTCTTGATTGCTCGTGTTGTCTTCGTCTCACTAGAACACAAAGGCTTCAGGGAAAAGTTAATTCCTGGCTTGCGCAGTTTACACCCCGCACCGTCCATAATAATTTAATTCATCAATTCATTTATTTTTTGAGCAAAAGCTACAAGTCAGCAAGCATAAGGTTTTGTCCCGGCCTATTCACAATGTTGACAAAACATTATGTAAACAAGCAATAAGGATTTGACTTTGCCATGATTGTGTTCGCCAGAGCTTTATTTCTTCAACCTAGCTTTCCTATGGCCAGCACTTCGGCAGAATGAACAACAAGCCGAACGCTGATTGAATTCACATTTCTTGGCGCAGCCCCTTTCAACAATTAGTTCGTACTATTATTGCTACCTTAATGTTGGTCGCTGCCTGTTCCCACCATCACGGCTACACCGTCTGGCATGGAAGCGAACCATCAACTGTGTATAACGCCTCGTAATACAAATCCCAACAACTCCAACGCGCCTGTTTAAACAATCAGCCTGCGATGACAAGAAACTACTTGTTTCACCCCCAGATCCAACCGCGGATATTCCTTTATCCCTTCCTCCATAAGCCTTGCAGCAACACATCTTAAGCCCATACAAGCATCAAACATTACACGCCAACGTTTTCCGGGTGGTAAGACATGAGACCAAATAAGTTGCCCTCTGAATCCATAAACTCTCCAATGTCCATGATGCATCCTCTCACACCAAAACGGAGCGATTTTACCACACCGAGGTTGTCCTCGATCCTTTCAGCCGCCTCGCCGATGTCGGGCACCCGAAGATAGCATGCGGCATGCCCATGCAATGCTCGCGCTTCAACTTCAACCTGTCTGCTGGGTGGGTCACCGCGCTGGAGAAGTGCACCCGTGACTCGGTGGCTGCTGGCTGAAGGATCGGACGTGAAGAAGTTCATCGGCTGTACATCATATGGCGACGCGCCGTATCGCCTCATGGTCTCGTCAGTCAGGCGTGGTTTGTTCACATCTCCCAGAAACGTCCACCCGAAACATCTGGAGTAGAAGGTTTGCGCTCTGTGAATGTCGAAGCACGAGATCATGATGAAATCCGAGGTCCCTATGGCAGACATTTTGGGCACGGCTTCCTGGGCCAAGACATTCGGCGTGGCTTCTGGACACGGGCTCTCCGCTCTCGACCAGGCCATATGAATTGGTACCACGTTGGCTTGTTTTATAGCTGATCGGCGGAATGAATGAAACTCGATTTCGCTCGTTGCAACCGGTTGGATCGGTCCAGATGAAAGGGATATAGGCGTGGGCTGCCCGAATTCACTGTCCGTTGGACTGGCGCCGTGCGTGAGCCCGGGAGCTGGCGATGGTGAAGGTGTTCTCATGTCCAAGGGTGGTGGCAGAGTAGTGGCTGCTACCTGGCTCCGAAGGGACCACATGCTGACTGTGCTGATGGAATTGACTTTGTGGGTAGGTTGTATGCTATGCTAATGAATATTGATATATATTTGTCCAAGACACCGTCCAGCCAGGGACAATCAAGAATAAGGGATATTGATAAGACGAAAGAGAAAGACTAGGTATGGATATCTGGATGGCCAAGTGGACAAGGGACCTTCTCCTGCTACTTATATTCCGAAAATCCACCAGATTTTATCTGTCTACGGATATCGATGCGGAAAGACATTTCTGCAGAGGGCAGGCCTAACCATCTGCGTACCACCGCCGACTTTGGATGGTGGGATGAAGCAAGGAGTTGGGCAAGACGAGACATTCTGAGGGTTTGCTCCCAAGTTCGTCGGTTCTGGCCAGTGCAAAGGGGGCAGGGAGGACTTTTTTCGCTCGCAGGCGCATTGATGTCGCACTTTTTCTTCTCGGTCTTTACGTTCTCGCACAATTTCTTACACAAGTGTGTCGCCAATTGCTCGGCCGGATTTCATTGCTCATGCATCCTTAGTGTAGCCTTTAACCCCAACAGCGGTGACTATCTGCATCGTGACGATCATCTCATTACTGTCTTTCTAGATGCCATATGCAGCTCGAGTAACCCTGGAAACCGACCTATGCTCGTGACCAAAAGGTGAGGATGTCTTGAATTTGGATGAAGCTCATTCGCCCAACAGTCAAGGGGCAGACTGGGTGGATCAGACCAGTCTGCAAGGACGACAAGTTGCCAAAGCTACGTAGGTAAGGGTGCACAGATGGCCGGATCTGGTAGAAGATACAGTCCCAAGTCTCACTCAATCTGGATCTAGATAGTGGGGGGCGTATTAAGGCCCCGGATTTTTGAGAGTTAAATATCTTTGATCGCACAGCAATAATTGATGTTTTACTTGTGATGTCAATGATTTTTTGGTCGACATCGAACTCTAAGATGGTGGGGTACGTACCTTTCCTGATAAACTAGCCTAGCCGCTCTTATCGCCCCGCATTATCGCCAGGCTCTAGGGAAAAAAAATTAGAAGACCGAAGATTGAGCGACAGTAGCGACGATCAAACCAAAAAAAAAAAAAAAACCCAACCACCACGGGAATAGCCATCGCGCGTCCCAAACCTCACTCACCATGGAGTCGAGCTCGAAACGCCGTAAGCTTGATCACTCGAGGTCTAGCCTAAAGCATGATGCTCTCATCGACTTTGAAGCGCGTAGCTCAGCACGTCTCTCAACTGCCAGCGCCTTCGTCCTTCAAACCGACGAATTGCTCAAGGAAGCTAAGCTCGACTACGGCAAGGCATTGAAAGATGTTGACGGCTATCTTCACCAGCTCAGGGAGGCGATTGAGTCTGCTAAATCGCATGATCCTATTCCTGTGAGTCCAGATGGATGTTTGCACCAGAACCATGTTTGCTAAGACAGTCCCAGATCACCCAAGCCACCACCAAGTTTGAGAAGAAGCATCGCATCACTATTCCCTATCCCGAACCGAAGCCCGCTACAGATGCCCCGTATAAACTTTCATTTGCGAAGCCCGACCAGTACAATGTTGTCGGCAGCTATGTCTCCAAGACGATGATTAAAACTCAGGGCCAGTTGAGCATCGACATGGTCCTCCAGATGCCAAAGTCCCTATTCCAGGACAAGGATTTCACCAGTATGCGGTACTTCTACCGCAGGGCATACTACATCGCATGCATTGCTGCCCATGTCAAGAATGAGCTGGGCTCTTCGATGAGCTTGAGCTTCGAGCATCTGAATGAGAATCCTCTGCTCCCAATTCTTGCGCTTCGCCCCATACCCGACAGTGAGAACGAAGAAGGAAAGGCCAACAAAAAAAAGGTCCCGAAATCTCCGTTTGTGATCCGCCTTATTCCATGCGCCCCCGAGGGACTCTTCCCTAAGAACAAACTGCTTCCTTCGGCCAATAACACTCGGGCTGGTGATGCCGAAGACAAGAAAACGGCCCAGTCTGGCACGCCATTTTACAACTCTACACTCAAGGCTGAGGAGACGTTTATTTCCTATCTACGGGTTCTCACACACGCCAAGAACGAATGCCCAGCCTTTACCGAGGCCTGTATCCTAGGCAAGATCTGGCTCCAGCAAAGAGGTTTTGGTAGCGCCATCTCTCAGGGCGGCTTCGGTCACTTCGAATGGGCTGTCATGATTGCCCTGCTTCTTCAGATGGGTGGCCGTAATGGCCAGGCTGCGTTGTCAACCTCCCTAAGCAGTACCGAGCTGTTCAAGGCCGCCATTCAGTTCCTGTCTACCACCGATTTCAATAAAAAGCCTTGTGTCTTTGGCTCCACCAAAGTCAGCATCGATACTGTTCGCGAGCCTGGCCCTGTTATGTTTGACCCTATTCGCGAATTGAATATCCTATCAAAGATGAGCCCATGCTCGGCAAGTTTATTACAAATATATGCAAAGTCAACAACTGATCTCCTTGCCGACGAATCTGCGGACAAGTTTGAGCCGGCTTTCATCACCAAAGTCGATGCACCTCTGCAAATATTTGATGCCATCTTTGAGATTAAAAGCTCGGATATCGCCAAGTTCTCTTCGTCGCCCGATTGTCGAGGTTCAGCCTGGGATTTCAGCCTAGAAGCTCATAAGATTCTTAAAAAGGCATACGCAGACCGTTCCCAACTCGTTCACTTCAAGCTGCCCTCAAAGTCAGAATGGGCATTGAACTCATCGCACCCAAGTGAGCCTAGCAAGGTTACTTTCGGTGTGGTCTTTGATTCCATGCACATGTCTCGTCAAATGGAGCATGGTCCACCCGCAGAAGAACAAAAGGACGCCGCCAAGTTCCGTCAGTTTTGGGGCGAAAAGGCTGAGCTTCGTCGATTCAAAGATGGTAGCATCCTCGAGTGTATTGAATGGTCTAGTAAACTACCATTTGAAATCTGCCAGGAAATTGCTGCTCATGTCTTGAAGCGCCATCTGAATATTGTCAAGCAAGAACTAACGGCTTTTGGTTCAAGCTTATCTTCAGTCATCAGGTTGTCTCACCTTGACAAGGAGGCGTTTGATGCAGCACGAAGAAACTTCCAGACCCTTGAGCACGATATTCGAAGCCTAGAGGAATTGCCCCTTCAAATCAGACAGCTATCTCCTATTTCAGCAGGCGCCCGGTATGCCACCATTGACCCTCCCATCATGGGCTTCCACAAGGGCACCATCGAGCCCATCGATGTGAACCTTTACTTTGAGGCTTCCAGCAAATGGCCTGAGAACTTGGTCGCCATCCAAGAGGCCAAGGTTGAATTTCTGCTTGACTTCGACAAACGTTTATCGGCCGCCAAGGATAATATCACAACGTATCTAGGCAGGGAAAACAGGGAAATTGGCATCGAAAACCTAGCATATCTCGACATCGTATACGATAACGGCGCTGCGTTCCGACTGAGAATTCACTGTGATTTGGAGGAGACCCTTCTCGAGAGACAAGTCAAGAACAAAACACTGGATCACCATGTCCGAGATGAGTCAGAGATCGCTTTGGCCAAGTTCAACTGGCTTTTCACAACTCTTCCTCTTCATACGCAAACCATTGCCACCTTCTGCACAAGACTGCATCCCTTGTCGCAAACCATCCGCCTCGTCAAGCACTGGTTCAACAGCCACAAACTGTCAGGTCACATCAGCGAGGAGCTCATTGAGCTCTTTGTACTGCATGTTTTCCTGCAGCCATATCCCTGGAAAACGCCATCCAGCGTTTCTACCGGTTTTCTGCGCACTCTCTCATTCATCTCTCGCTGGGATTGGCGTGATGAGCCACTCATTATTGATTCGGCCGAGTCCTTGGACAGCGATGATCGTGCCAATATCCGCAGAGAGCTGGACATATGGCGCAAGCGTGACCCCAATATGAATCACACCGTCATGGTTGTTGCCACATCAAGTGATCCATCTGGCCTCGCATATACTCGCTCCGGCCCCTCCAAGCTCATTGCCTCTCGCATGACTCGCCTCGCCAAGGCTGCCTGCAAGGTCCTAAAGGACGGCGAACACGACCTTGATGCCTCCATTCTCTTCGAAACCTCTCTTGAAGACTATGATGTTCTCTTCCATCTCTCTCCCAAGGCTGTTCGCAGCATTCTCCGCGACGCTGCCACCGACCCAGCCGCCCGCCGCATATCCCATTTCAAGAATCTCGATGATCGCACCGGCCGCGCGCCCCTTCCCGTTCGCGCGCATCCAGTTGATGTGCTCGTCCAAGAGCTGCAGCGCCTTTACGAGGATTCACTCATCTTCTTCCGAGGAAGTTACAACGAAGATGATGACCATGTCATTGGCGCCATTTGGAACCCAAAGCTCCAACAGCAGCAAAAGTTCCGAGCGGGCCTGCCATACAACTTCCGCAGAGTGGCCGGTGAGGATGGCGACGTGGTAGAGGTGAACCGACAGGCAATCCTGCTAGAGATTGCAAGGATCGGAGGAGACTTAATTAAAAAGATTGAAGAGGTGGATTAGACTGCCAATTAAAGCGCGGCATAGATATTAAAAAGCATATATAGGTCTACTGAGGAAGTTCAAGGAGTACCAGGAATGACATTGGGGGAGGTAAAAAGGTCTGCTTTCAGACCAAAAATGTTGATTAAAAAGTAAACGTGTGCGAAATTTGGTTATATCCAGTCTCGTCATATCAGAAATACATATTCTGTCTTCGTTTATTCAACCTGGTCTGTCCCTACTAAACGCCGTGCCATGGTATAAATGCATATATACAGGTCCTCGCTCCTCATTTCTAGCCACTTGTACAATCCAGAGTTAACCCATTTCCATTGGACCAAATTTTCTCTCCTTCTATTAATCATATCTTTTCTCATCTACCCATTCATCGACCGTCCCGTTTAGCGACCTGCTGCGTCGAAAAAGAGCAATACTTGTCTTTGATGGCGACAACTTCGTATGTACCCTCTTGGCTGGCCTTGATAACCTTGCTGTGTTCATACGAAATGTCGTGACGAGTTTCCAGAATCACGCTCTTCTGGCCCTTCTTTTCGTTGGTGCTACGGGTGTAGGTAAACTCGAAAGGCGGCGTGCCCCAGAACTCAAACAGGATAGGCACCTCGTTTCCTTCATGGATATCAACGCGCTCCTGTCGGCCGCGGCTGATCTGTACGCTAGGCAAGGGGTGAATTGTCTTGGGAATATTGACAGCGGCACGACACTCAGAAGCCTTGTCGGAGACGCTAGTAATGATAAAATCACCAGGTTTCTCTGCAATACGACGGAAGTTGGTTGTCTGTGACTTGGCATTCCACCTGCCATTGAAGTCATAGGTAATGTCGAAAGGAGGTGTACCAGACAGTGTATAGGCAATACGTTCGCCAACGCAGAAGTCCTGGCGAGATTCCAGCGGGTAAATGGACGGAGCATCGTACAGTTGAATCTGGATCGATGGGCCTCCGATCTCATACTTTTGCTGGCAGCCGCGGGCATCACGAACAGTGCGGATGCGAACTTGTTGGCTGCCAAGACGGAGGTGCTGTCGTGGAATCTTCATACCATATGTCTTTGATTCGATAGAAGGAATCCTGTATGTCTCAACGGGAGCACCAGCCTGATGTTTGATCTCAACTTCGACATAGAAGGGAGCAACACCTGTGAGGGTAATGGGAATTTTGTCCTCCAGCTCTTGTTCCTCCATGCAGTACTTGAATGATTGTCCAGGCTTGGAAAACGCAGCTGATGGCTTTGCGTTGACGCGCTGGTAAATGGTAAGAGGGTTCAAATTCTTGTCAGTATCGTAGAGGTTATCGGCAAGACCCGAGAACTTGTAGGTGTATTCACCAGCCTTGGAAGTGTCCATGGCGATGGCTGCCTTAGATAGGGCAGCGTCAAAGTTCTTGCGGCTAAGGGAACTGGCGCCGTGGAACGGTTTATGATTGACCTCATAATCCACATGGTAAGGAGGAGAACCTAGATCTTGTCAGTAAAAGGGTTCAACTTGTAGAACTGCGAAATTTACCTTTAAGAGTCACTTCAAAGCCATCGATATCACCTTCGCAAACATCATCCTTGATATAATTTCCTTTGTCTGAGGAGATGCTGTCCGCTTGGACAAGAGCAATTTCGGGGCGGGGGAACCAATCGACTTGGAATTTGGATGCAACCGGATCAATAATTCCAGGGCATGCTTTGTCCTTGACATCAACTATCTCCCAGTTGCCACGAGACTTGACCAAGATGTAATCGTTGGCGCTAGTTGCGGTCTTTGTCAAAATGTCACCATTGCCATCAGCATTCTTGTACGAAATCGTCCAAGGAGCCTCGCCCTGGAGACGAAGAGGCAGGCGGACCTGCGTGTTCTCGACTTGCATAGTGGTATGCTTATGGTCAACAAGACCAAAGGCAGCACGAGGCTGCTGGCGGCGCACGGCAATTTTGACCTCGTCTTCCAGGAATGCGCGGCATCCACGTTTATCCTGAATACTCTTCAGCGCAAGGATATATTCTCCTCCTTTAGTTAGGGGACCAGTCTTGATCTGGAATCGGTTCTCTTCCACGCCCTTAACCTGCTCAGACTTGCGTTTGCCATCATGAACAACCTCCCATTCGAGGTTGAACGGGGCATCGCCATAAAGAATAACGTCCAGCTTCACGTCAGAGTCAAGACAAGCGTTGATAACCTTGGATGAGGAAGCAATGGATGCTGATGCAGCAGGCTTGACAACCTGCTCCAATACCTTGTCTTCACCCGTGAGGGGGTGTCCGGTGTAGATAGCATCATCGATATACTTGAACACATATTTGTAACGGCCAGCAACCTTGGGTACAAGGTCTAACTGCGACCGGAGACCATTAACACGGTGTTCTAACTTCTCAACGTGATCATCCGAAACAACGTCGTATCTAACGATAAAGGGAGGTGTTCCGACGAGATCCAGGTCGACTCGAAGACCAATAGAGTTGCCGGCGCATTTATCAGGAATCTCTTCGGATCGAACTGAGACGTGGGGTTCCAAAGGATTCAAAAGGAGACAGGAAGAAGGCTCATTGACTTCACCTTGGCAGGAGCCACTGGAGACAGTCTTCAAAGTGTAGAGACCAGGAGCAGACACCAAGGGTTTATCGCGAGAGTTCTTGGCGGAGAAGCTGCCAACCGAGACCTCGTTGCCATGATCTCCGCTGTTAGTCAAGGAGTCAAGTGGTGAGAATTCCCAGGTAATTTCGTGCGAGGTATCATCAATAGGTCCTTCCATCGAAAATCCAACAGGAAGCTTTGCAGAACGACCCTTTGCCACCTTCAGTGGATTTCTAAGGTCGCATCCATCCATACGAAGCTTGGGGCGTTCCTTGACAGCAAACGTATGAGAGAGCCCCTTAGGTCTAGGCTTATCAGGCTCTTCCTCGGGTGCAGTGTACTTGACAACGTTGCCAAATGCATCGTGGACTTCATCGACTGAGTACTGCCACACGCCAGAAGCAGTCATGGATTCATTCAAGCCAACAGTAACCTTCGCGGGCCGAACCCACGAAATATCATTCTCATTTTCCATTAGGAGGTTTGAAGCCGCGCCAAGGAGAGGTGACGAGAACCCATCTGGTTGAAGACTCTGGAAGTGGAAACTGTGATCTTTGCCGTTGATGGTACGACTGTAGACAATTTTCAGTGGAGGTGTTCCAACAACCTCGAGGGAGAGGTTCGAAAGGTCGTGACGACATCGTTGAGTATCAGTAGTCGCCTTTATCCTTGCCTCGGGACAGGACACAACATAAGTATCCTTGGTCCTTCGCTGAACCTCAAGCTTGTACTCGTCCAAAACCCTTCCGAGGCGGTAAACACCCGGCTTCTTTACTGAGTATTCCCACTGAAAGCCAGACGTAGTTTGATCAGAAGTGTGATCTCGAATCTGCTTTGCAACCTTGTTCACTTCGCGCGGTGGAACCTTGATCGTTTCTTCCTTGTTGGTCTCGAGGTCAATACGGATAAGTTCGATCTGAGCAGGAATGCTAGCATTAAAGTAGATTGGTAGAGAGATCCCAGTCTTGCTCTTATCAGTGAGACAGAAAGAGTGGTGCTCGGGGTTAAGCACCGCAGAACCCTCAGGAAGAATGTTGATGATTTGCTTTCCCATGATGAGGGAGTGGTTGTTGAGGATGTTGGAGACCTTTACATTGTGCTCGGAAATGGAGATTTCGCGGTCGTAGAGAACCTTGACAAAACCGAGAAGCCATGCTTGGAGCGGGATCTAGTAAAATGTTAATGTTTTCCACAAAGACAAAAGGGAAGCTATTACGCACAGGAATATTAAACATCAGCATGTAGTTGATAACAACATGGAAAGCATACACAGTGGTGACGAGGGGCTGTGATAGTTCGAGCCATGGTATCCTCAGTTCGGGAATACCAAAGAGGAAGGCAAAGTCGATGAAAATCCACTTCAAAAACAACCACCACGATGTCTCGCCATCCTCAATGACCTGGAGCCAATCATACAGCTTCCATGCCCAAAGCAAGATGTAGACTCCAAAGGCGTACAAGCGTTGTTGAGGAGCATCGAGGAGGGTCAAGGGGATGACGGGCTGGCTGGCTGCAGGTTGCGTAGGGGCACTTTCAGGAGCCTGAGGCAGTTTTGGCGATTTGTTGGTCGAGCTCCTGGCAGAGGAATTCGAGCCGACAGAGGAGGGCGTCTCCTGCTGATTATACCTTCGAGCAGTGGTACCTGGGGTTGCTGGATACCCAGACCGCAAGCGGGGAGTTGAGCTCATCGTACTCGCATTCCGTGGAAATTTAGGTGATCGGAAGGAATCGAATGTCGAGGTGCAGAAACGGCCAGCCAAGTGATCAAGGGTTGGCGGGCGGCGACGGTCGCTGTCGCGGCTTGTGGTGGTGTTTTGGCAACGATAGTTTTTCACCGTGAATGAATGGAGACGGAAATTCCTTTGAGCAATGCGTCACGTCAGGACGCGACTGGCCAGGCACACCGAACAAACAGGCTGCTACGCCCTGTTCCACCGCTAGAGCTACCCCAGCTCTAGGGTCCCAATGAGAGGTTTTCGGGGATATGATTGGCTGCAGAGCTTAGTCGTGCGCCAGTTGGCGCGCAGGGGGCGTGCATGATTGGCCAAAAATATGAAGAATGACTCTGCCCCCGTTGGGCTTGGTCCATGAGCTTAGCTCCCTGGCCTGGCAATCAACCATGAGCTATCATCATCTCACTTTCAGATGCCCAGCATCCACAAGACGCCAGCGTCCCCAGTCCGTGGGTTTTCCCAATGCTCACTCTTCTCTTGGCCACATATTCACAGCACAAGTTTACAGGCCATACCCCTTCAAGTTGGGCGTGGTAGCGCGCGATCATACTCCAGTACCGCCTGTCACCACTTCCAAGCAAAAGCACTCGAGCTTTGAAGTGGCATCCCAGACGAGGTGTAACAGCTGGTCATTAAATTTTTTCTTTGTGTCTTGACCCTTATGTAGCCAATCAATCTCTTTGGTTAGTTAAATCTTGTCTACTGTTTTTTTTTCTGGTGTCTGTATCACATTATTGCATTGCATGCATGTATGGACAAGCCAGCATCCCGAAGGATGAATGCCTGGGGCCCCAACCTGCCAATACATCTGATTACAACTGAGGTCCCTTGATAAGTCCATTTCTTCTTCACTGGGCATCAAGGACCAAAATTTCTTCTCTAAAACAACCAAAAATGCCCACTTCTCCCATTCCGTTTCCTCGACCTCATCCGCCCCTTGTTGCAATCCCTCCACCTCCCGCTATTTATCGCCATTATATCACACACAATGCTCACGAACATGGCATCCGATGCTGATGCTAATATTCCACCACAGTCCAACAAACAGCCTCCTCTACGCCGATCAGCCCGTGTTGCAGGTCGCATCGAACCTCTCTCCCAAAACGCCTCAGTTGTGCCCGTCACTATGAGTGAGCCGCGGCGTAACCCCAAACGCAAGGCGAGCGAGGCGACAAATGTCACCACCAAGCTCCCTCAAAATATGCTTGATGAGGCGCTGGCGCCTCTGTCCTCTAATGATATCCAAGAATGGGAAGGTTGGGTAGAGCTAGAATCAGAACCTGTAAGAACCATGCTGATCGCAGATCACGTTCATTGACGATATTTTCTAACGGAATCTCAGGCTTTTTTCAATATTATTCTACGCGATCTAGGAGTTAAAAATGTCAAGGCCCAAGAAGTCTTTACCATGGACCAAGATTCTCTAAATATGCTACCGTGAGATTGGATTCTGCATATTCCGTGATCGAGTCTCATATTTCTCAGGAAACCGGTATTCGGTCTAATATTTCTCTTTCAATACGTTCCCGGCTATGATGATGTAGACCAAGATGAAGATACAGGTAATGTCTGGTTTGCCAATCAGGTATTCTCAAATTCGCCTCACATCGTTAGAGCATGCTTTCGCTGACAATTTCCAGACAACAGACAATGCGTGTGCAACAGTAGCCATGCTCAATATCATTATGAATGTCGACGAGTTAGATATAGGAGATAATCTTCGCCAGTTCAGAGAATCAACCCGCAGTCTCAGCACTGCGCTTCGAGGTCACCAACTCAGCCGAGATACGTTTATCCGCTCTATCCACAATTCCTTTACTCGCCGTATGGACCACCTCAACGCCGACTTATTGCTAGAGAATGAGGCATCTGAGACAACATCGCAAAAGGCAAAAAAGCGTGCTACGCCAAAAAAGGGCAGAAAGGGAGTAACTCGGAAAAAGAAGGTGAAGCCTGAATATGGCTTTCACTTCATCGCCTATGTCCCCGCAGGAGGATATGTTTGGGAACTAGACGGTTTAAAAAGCAAACCACACCGACTAGGTAAGTGAGATTTTTATATGAATGGACGGAAATTGTTGCTGATTTTCCCTCCTTAAGATGTTGTATCGTCGGGTGACTGGACAAGTGTTGCGCGACCACAAATTGAGGGTCGCATGATGCAGTATGAGGAGAGCCAATTGTCATTCAACCTTCTTGCATTATGCCGAAGCCCTTTCGCCTCCCATTCACAAGCTATTGCTCAAGCCGCCGCCTCACTTGATCACCTCCATATCCGAATGAAGGAATGCGTCACCTTTGGTGAACTCATTGGCGTCGAATCCAAACCTCTCGATATGGACAATAGCTCACAGCTCGCTGAGTTCGATTTGACAAAATCAGACATTGAAAATGCAGAGATTCCAGAAAGTATACGGGAGAAAACATCACGTCAAGATTTCAGTCCTAGCGATGCATACACGTTACATCAAGAGTTATCCGTAGAAGTCAAGGCCGCTATGGGCGAATATCGCGCTGAGATGATGGCGATTGAAGATGATGAACAGCGGGTCAAAGGTCGCAAAAAGGACTACGGACCAGCTTTACATAAGTGGGTCACCAAACTTGCCGAAAAGGGAGTACTAGAAGACGTTATCAAAGCTGCAAAATAATATTACATTATATAGTGAGGTGAGAGTGGCTTTGCCAACAGTGCGGGGGCCAACATGTAGGATCATCGCAAAAGAATCGTCACTAGGCTATTGCCGCCGGCACAGCTGACTTCCTCATTGAATTTACACTGGTGTCTTGAATTTGTGCAAACATCAAGTGATGATATGTGGAATGCCTCTCCATCTTGTGATATGATCTGCGACCCATGCAGCGACGGACTTTTAACCGTAAGATGACGGTAACGCATTTCCAATTGACTAAAAGGCCATGCACTTGAAATGCCGAATCCGATCTTGTCATTTGCGAATCTCCATTATCGATGATTTAAACTATTAAACGAGAGAATATCTTAAAGTGTAGAAGTGTCCCACATACCCTAAAGCCATCATGCCAATTTTCTTTCGCCCCCATTCTCATGAATTGTCCTACGCTATGCTGATGTTGAAACCCCATAGATCCTTTTCAAACTCCTGGCATGTGCCATACCTTATAGTATGGTCTTCCCGGTGTGCAATTCCAATGCACACTCCATAGCGCAAATAAGAAAAAGAACAAAGTAAAAAAGAATACCATGAGAAGTCATCCTGTGGGTTAATCATCCGGATATTGCTCCCTGAGATTCGACACAAAACTACATGTGTCTTTGTCAAATCGTCTGAAAAACTTTCCGGCCAGTGCAAACATATCCCTCGGGACTTCTTCAGCATCATCTACAAGCACAATGTTGTCTTCCGCAACTACGTGTCGCTCTGTTCCCGTTGTGCGTCTCCTGAGTACATTGGTTAACAGGGTGAACTGTCTAGGGTAAGTTGGGATTACTGACAAACATGTATAAAATGCCTGGTTTCGTGGTCGCATTGGCCTGGGCAGTTCGGTATCGCTACTGTCTTCAAGCGTCTCACCAATCGCTACGGTATGAGGCATTGGTAGGCGGCGTGTTCCCTGGTCGGTCCAACCGTTGATGACACCAATCCACCCATAACGTCGATGCCGAAAGACTTGTCCAATTTTGTATCGCGCCGGCGGTGGACCTTCGCTGGGTCTTCGAAATACGGGAGGGGACATATTGTCCATTTCCCGGACCAGTCCCAATATTTCTCGAGGGTCATCCCATCCCTGTGGACCATTGCGCGGCAGGCCATCTCGAATCGGCATAAACTGGTCATACAATGGCATGAGGTATTTCTCAACCAACCACGCATCCTCATGCCAGCCCTTGGCAAACTGGCGCAGAAAGGGCTCTAGGTTCTCATCCCACGCGAAGACATCGACGGGCGTCATTAAGAGTGCTGCCCACAGGGCAGAGTAAACAGCAGACTCCATATTCACAGGGCCATTTCCGCTAATGAGCCGGGTTAATTGTGCCGCATCACTGTCTCTGAGCTCGTACACTCTGGAAGCCGTGGCTCTGATGTTACGCGCAGTCCTCATCGCCATAGAATCTGGTGGCACTGGGGTCATGAACAGATCAGTGTTTGCTTGCCAACCAAACTGGGCGAGCATCGATTGCAATTCCGTTACAGGGACCTCGTTATCAGAACCATAAGGATCTAAATACATCCTTTTCTGATATGTGTCGACCTTCCAAATGGGTTCGTTGTCCAAAGTCATGCCTTCTTGAGGTGAGACAACAGCGTGAACATGGGTTGGAAAAGAGCAACACTCTGCCTTTATCCCCAATCTTTCTGCGATAGCGCAAAATATACCACTGGAGATGATGGGGATGGATTCATGGTCTTCGTGACGTAGCGCCTGCCCAATGTAGCAGTTGCGGAGATTTCGGTAGTTTTGGTCCTGATGTCTCAGGCCTGTCAAACCGTTGGTGCGAAGCCATTGATTGAGAGTTAGCGCCTTGTGTCGTGTTGTCATGATGTCTACATTTGGGTAGCTCTCTCGAAAGTCATTGGCCATCTCATCAAGCATGCCGGTGATCTGACTCAAATGTGTTAACGCTGGGTAGCAACGTTTTGAGGTTTAACGTACATCATCCAAATCACCTGGTTCATCATGGAGAACGAATAAATCAAAGGCGCCAAGCGCACGTTCAAGGCCACGACTCTGAGAAGGGTCATGTAAGATCTGGTGCCAGGTCTCAATGGCGATGCTTCGATGCACCGAGTCAAGTATGGAGTTGGCATAATATCTAGCGGGGAGGGAAATTAGCTATAGAATAAGGTGTAGTATGGCAAAATTATTACCGTCGTGCTAAAACGTCCTCGTATGTGTCGTCGGCGTGACACTGCTCAAGAAGAAATTCTTTGACGTCATATTCCAATTGGCAAATTTGCTCAATCTTCTTCAGACGTCCCACTCTGGATGACAGGACACCATCCAGAAGCCGAGATGCCTGGTAATTCCGGCGCTTTCGGAGAACATACAGGGTTTTCCAGCCGACATCCGAAGCTCTCTCGTTCAATTTACGTTGGATTGCATGCTCAGAGCTCCAATATTTGAAAGCATACCGACAGTAATACTTCCAGAGCACGGCATCGTCGGCCAGACGCTTTAAGCGATGGGATAGGAGTTGGAAATTAGACAGGTTGTCCTCGGGGGAGACATAATAAAGCACCTGCTGGATTATGTCGTCTGGGATCTGGTCCATCGACATGGCGGGGCTGCGAGTTCGGACGATTTTGGGCGGTCAGCGTTATGCAGAATGCGAACTTTCTCGTATAGGGAAATCCCGGAGGAGACACGAGGGACGATAATGGCGGAAGCGGCCAAATAGACTGCAGGTCAACCAAACGGTAGTATTATTGCCATGCCTGGCCGTGCCTTCTCGTCTTGATTCGAGGAACGCTTCATAAACTTGTGCGTCTCCATCTGGACGCGGCAGATTATTGCTAGTCCAAGCTACAGGTGGGGTGTTGCAAGAACGGATGTTCTGCTGACTCATCTGCTTTCGCTAGACATGATTGGACGCTCGGTGCTGGTCAATAATTGGCTCGGCGGTGGCGCATCTATTCCTAAAAAGGAATCCAAGTAAACAAAACGCGCCTGGCTCAGTTTGATGGGGCCGCACGCGGTCAAACCGCCAATTCTAATACGTACCTCGCCTTATCGTATTGTGTATTGACCTTGACTTACAACAAAATCCCCCCCATTCCCGCATCGAGAGCCCTCGACACGCGACACAACACCCCGACCGGCGCTCATTTCACACCGCACGCTGGTACTCTGTCGCCAAACCATGCTGCGCCAGCCTGGCACTCGCAGATTCTAGAGTTACACGCCCATTTCACCGGCGCCCACCAACATGGTCCAGTCCGACTTTGGCGGCGCGCTCGACACCCCGCGAACCAACATTGGGGATGCCACCTACCTCAGCCGCCAGCCCGACTTCGCTGACATCTCCCAAGAGGCATCATTCCAATCCCCTCCCAAGGAAGGCGACTTGATCCAGCAACTTCGAAATGGCGGCGGCCGCTCCAATGGAATCAACCTGCGCACCCCGCGTCAGAGAGGACCACTTGCCGATCGCCGAAATCTGCCTCCAAGCATCGGAGGCGCCGAGTTCACGCCCCTGTTAAAATCTGCTACAAGGAATAGTGCGAGGCGCTTTGGAAAAGAAAACGGCACGGCAGCACCAAATACACCTACCTTGGACAAAATCGACGAGGGCGACGTGACTTCTCTGCCGCGCATGGACACATCCATGTACACCGGGTCGCGCCAACAGTCGTTCCTTGAAAACACTCTGCCACAAGTCGACAGCAGCGCTGCTTCTACCCCAATTGCAATCCCACCACGAAGAGGCGGAGACAAAGGCCCTCTTCAAGATGGAAATCAACTTTCGTTACGAGAACAAGAGAACGTCATCGATAGGATTGAAAAGGAGAACTTTGGTCTGAAGCTGAAGATTCACTTTCTCGAAGAAGCGCTCCGGAAAGCTGGCCCTGGCTTTAGCGAAGCCGCACTCAAGGAGAACACCGAGCTCAAAGTGGACAAGGTCACAATGCAAAGAGAACTACACCGATACAAGAAGCACCTGACAACTGCCGAGAAGGACCTGGAGAGCTACCGCCAACAAATGCTAGAACTCCAGGAGAGAGCTAAACGGAAATACGCCAACGAGAACCAGCGCGCCGAGATCGAAAAGCTGCAAAGACAGTTGGACCATCGAGAGGCAGATGTCGAAGACCTCCAACGCCAGCTCGAACAAGACCAGAAGGACAACGACCAGGTCGAGAAACTTAAAGACGATATCGGAGATCTCGAGGCCGAACTTCGAGACAAGGACCGAATAATTACCGAGCGCGAAGACGAACTGGAGGATCTCAAGGATAAATTCGAGGAAATGGAGGACAAAGCCAGAGATTCTCGAAGGAAAATGACCGAACTCGAAGAGAAGGCACAACACAGCGAAGAGCTGGAAGAAGCCAAAGACACCATTGGAGACCTCGAACATAATATTCGACGCCTAGAGGAGCAAATTGAAAACATGAGAACCAAGATGGAGGATGCCGAAACGAAAATGCATGATGCTATAACCCAGAAGGAGAGGGCAGAAAATGACCTCGAGGAACTTCAGGATGAGATGGCCAACAAGTCTGTGGTCACTAAAGGGCTTTCTCGACAGATTGAAGAGAAAGTCATCCGACTTCAAGAGGAGCTGGATAAGTCTGGAGAGGAGTACGCCGCTCTCGAGAAAGAATTCTCTGAGGTGAATAGGGAAAACCAAGAACTTCAATTTACCGTCAAAGATCTACAGCGGAGCCAGGATAACTTTGATCGCGAGCGGCGATCTCTCCAATCAAGAGTTGACGAATTGGAGGCCGATGTGCTCGGCGGCTCCGATGAAAAGAATTTGCTTCAATCGAGGCATGATGCTTTGGCTAGCGAATCAGCGTCCCTCCAAAGAGACGTGGCAAAGCTAGAGAAGGAAATTGAAGATCTTGAGCAGAGCCTTGCCCAGGAGCAAGATCATGCTCTTGAGATTGAAAAAGACCTTCGTAGTCAATACCAGGGCGAGCTCGATAGGCTCAATGATGAAATATCCGACTTGCAGGCAGAAATCCGAGAGAAGGATAACTTATACGATAACGACAGCGAGAAATGGGAGACCGAGAAGCAAAGCCTGGAATCGGAGCGAAACCGTGCCGAGGAAAAGGCAAGCGGCCTACAGCGGACCATTGATCGGCTACGAGAAGCTGAAGGAACTCTTTCTGACAAAGAATCAAAACTGCAAGCCGCCATTCAGAGCGAAGCAGAGCGACACAAGAGCGAAGAGGGTATTTTGACACGGCAGATTGAAGATCTCCAGGATGCCCTTGAAACTCGACAAAACTTGTTGACAAGCCTTCGTAATGAGTTATCAACCGTCCGTGATGAGCTACGTCAGACACAAATTGACTACCAGACACAACTTAACAAGGTAGCGGTGCTTGAAGATGACATAGACATCCTGCAAAGCTCTCTAGATAAGGAGCAAGGAGTTGGGCGTCGGGAGGTGGATGCTGGGCGGCGAGAGCTTGAGGCTGAGCGCCGACAGCTCGAGGCATCTAAACGCGAATGCAATAGCCTTCGGGAGCAACTCAAAGCGCTTAGAGAAAAAGCCGACTCAGCACAAGCTGCCAATGCGGCCTCGGAACAAAACGCTCAGCAGAATACAGAATCAGTGACACGGCTCAAGTGGCAACTCTCTGACGCAAACGCACAGTTGGAGAAGATTACAAAGGAGAAACAATCGCTTCAGGACCAGCTGGCACAGAACAACCTAGAATTGCACTCGATCTCATCGCAACTTGCCGAGGCTAAGGCTGAGCGAGACGAGCTTGATGCAGAACTACGTCGGGTGAAGCTCTTCGACAACGAGACAATTCGCGTTGATCAGGAACGCCTGGACCTACGTACCGCCAAGCTCAAGTTGGATAACGAGGTCCGCCGCCTCAAAGATGAAAATCAGGCATTGATGGATCAGCGCGAGGCGATGGAAAAGACTCTGGAGGAGGAGATTGAAAAGGCCGCCGAGGAGGAAGAGCGCCTCGGCCAGGAGGTTCTCCAGCTCCAGGCTAAGTTACGGCAGTCATCAACATCAGAAACTCATGAGTTGGCGTCTGCCCGACGGACCATCCGAGAACTCGAGAGACGAGTCAAGGATATGGAAGATGACCTTACCACACGTCAAATCCCAGGAAATATGGAGGGCAACAGTGAGTTATCGTTAATTCGTAAGGATCTCACTGCGGCACGTCAAAAGGAACTCGATTTTATGCAACGTGAATCAGCCAGCAGGGATGTTGTCAAGGGCCTCAAGCGACAAATCGCAGATCTTGAGCGCCAGGTGCACGAGTCCGAAGTGTCGCGGTTAATAGGCACACCCAAGTCTTCAGCGAGTGATTCTGGACGCAAGTCGGAGTTGACCGAGCTGCGACATCAACTCTCGACGGCGCAGCAGTCTATTCATGATCTTCGCTCCAAGAACAGAGAAACCGAACGCAAGGCACTCCAAGCTTCGCAGGAGCTCCAGCGGCAGCTCAACGACCTTGAAGACCAGAAGGTGGTGCTTGAGGAAGTTCTCGACGAGGCCCGCCAGCAGGCCGAGGAGACAGCCATCCAACATGAGCGCCTCATCAAGCGCATGAAGCACAAGCTCGAAAAAGTCGAGCGCGAGCGCGACACCGCAGCCGCTCAGCAGACGGATACGAGCAAGCAGGATCGCCAGTTGCGCAAGAACCGCACCGAGATGGAAAACCTCGAGCACGACGTCCGCCAGCAACACGAGCTTATCGAGTCGCTGGCTGCCTCTGAGGCTGCGCTCCGCCGCAAACTCGAGCGTGCCCGCAGCGAGCGAGCGGCCTTCCGCCTCAGCGCCGAAAAGCTCCAGAAGGAGCTTGAAAAGGCCAAGGCCAGAGTCGCCAAGGAGGCCGAGACATCCTCAGCAGCGACTTCGTCGGCTCAGCGCAAGGCTCTCGAAGAGGCCAACCAGGCGCTTGAGACGGTCGTCCGGGCTGCTGAGAGCGCCGACGAGAGGCACAAGAAGGAGATTCGCGGCATGGTGATGCAGATGGAGTGGATGCAGGCCCGATGGCAGCGCGAGGCTTCGCTCCGTGCAGACGCTGCGTATGCGAAGAAGTTCCTCCAACTCCAGCTGGACGTCGCCAACGCTTGGTATGTTTTTTTACTCCCCTTCCTATCATTTTGTCTTTTTACGCAATATGTGGCTAACTTCCTGGCAGCAACAAGGCTCAGCTCCGAGAGCTCGAGGACATTCGCACAAACATCCTCGGCAACCGCAAGAGTCTCTCTCTCCCCAGCAAAAAGTCATCCTCATCCTCAACACCGTCTCAAGAGGCCACCGGCCGCCCGACGCTCAAGAGCTTCCTGGTCATGGCCCGCTTCATTGCCCGCATGCGCATCTCGGCCGGCGAATGGGCCAAGCAGGAAAAGGTCCGCCAGCGCATCGTCGTCGCGACCGAGGAGCAGCGCAAAGTCAAGCGCACGCGCCAGCTCAAGGTTGTTCGCGCCGAAGCTTAGCACTGAGGCTTCTGGGAGGCTGGTTTGCCCCCTTGTCATTCAGCTGGTCGCAGGAGTTTTCCATGGCATTTCAAAAAAGAAGCGGGTGGATGCTTTGATCTCAACTAGCACCATCCAGCCCCCTTCCGCTTTCCTGCTTCTTTTATAAGTTTTTTTTTTTTTTTTTGTTTTCTTTCTTGTTCTACTTCATTCACGTGTCTACGTCAAAACAACATGGCCCTGGGGATTTATCGGCCAGCACAGCTCTTTTCCGGTGTAAGGGAGATCAAATATCCATTTCTCATTTGGCTGGCTCAAACGATGCCGGCACCATGCAAAGCAGGGCAGCACCATGATTGGAATTCGTTTGGGTAACCTGGTCAGGACAGAGAAACGGGAGAGGTGGGAGGTTGGGCATGGAATTACAAAGGCGTTCATGGTATCAAGAAATCAGATAGCGCGTCCACAAAGGCTGTACAACAAACATATATAGCATATTGGTTCTTTTTCTCCGGATTTTCATTTTTCGTTTTCCTTGTGATAATATAGAGAGAGCCGTTTGGTTGCTTTGTCCTCACCCTCATCAAACCCAGCAAAGATTAAAAGAGCATGTATATCATTTGATTGCGCAGCGAATGTAATCCAAAACCAAAAAACCAGCTAAAGGCAACCTCCAGTCGTTCATCCCCTATACGTATAAAGCACCCAGAAACCCAAAATCCAATCCATGCAGTAACCATACCAGATGATCATCACCCGTTCGTTGCACCCTGGTTAAAATAAAAGGACAGGTCGTCATATTCAATACTTTTTCTCCCTCGCTTGCCCCAGGCCATCGAGGCCGGGGTTCCCTGCATATCGAATTCGCCTTTGCCAGAATCGTTGGAGACGACTGAAAAGCAACAAGGGGAGAGACTCGAGATATTTAAAGCTTCCATGTACAAGGCAGACTGATACCGTAGAGATATATACATTACATGACAAACAGGAGGTTCGTGTCTATAGACAATCAGCATTTCGGTGCTTTGATTATCGACCAGGTTGACGTACCGAGAGGATGGCTGCAGGAGAGTTGTGGCTTCTGGGTGTAGCGAGTGGCGAGTTCGTCTCGGATGCTGTTGAGAAGCTGGACATAGCTCTGCTGGGGGTTCTTCTTGAGGGCGGAAACGAATGCCCAAGACATGGCGCCGGTAGCCTGTGAAGCGATTGTTGCGTCCGCACTAGAAAGCTGTTAGCCGCTGTTGATTCTGTAACTGAGCGAAGAAAGGAAACAAGGGTGTCCGGTGGTGGACAGAACCAGGACGGTCCAACGTAACCCGTGGCCCCAGATAACAAGACACAGGCCACAAAGGCTGTCCTTGAAATCTGGGGCTTTTTGACGGGAAATCCATCCTAATGCTAGATACAAGATTTTTTTGGGTCCTTTTTCCCCAAGGGATTAATCTTCAAAAGGAAAAGAGGAAGATTCCCTTGTTGACTCAAAACGCCATACGCCATCGCTTCCAAAAACAAGATCCAAGACTGATATCTCATGATACAAAGGCCGTTTATCCATCGCGCAGACATAAAGGTATTTCATGAAAATCCCAAAAGCAACCGCAAAGTAAACAATGACAAAAATGAAAAAGAAAAAAGACATTTAAACCA
This sequence comes from Calonectria ilicicola, assembly GCA_020809705.1. Classification (NCBI taxonomy): domain Eukaryota; kingdom Fungi; phylum Ascomycota; class Sordariomycetes; order Hypocreales; family Nectriaceae; genus Calonectria; species Calonectria ilicicola. Next base: position 2,348,254 of record CP085833.1, on the reverse strand, counting down.
AAACCATTGGCCCAGTTGGAAAAGCATGAGGAAAAGGGGGTACCCACGAAGTCTGATCGTCTTTGCTGCCTGACCACATGACGACATCGGCTGGCGAAGTCTTAGTGGCGATAGTACGGTCACGAGCGTCGTCACCATTCGCGGCCTTCTTGATAAAGCCGAGAATATTGCTGGCCACACCACCAAGATCACCCTGGCTGTACGACGAAATCACACTCAATAGACCCTGACCAGCCTCCTTGGCCAGATTGGGCTCCTTGAGAATGCCCTGGGTCGAGTAAATGTAGGGCAAGTCGAGAGCAGTACCAGAGTGGCACGAGTCGAAAATGGCGGTTAGTCTTACCCCAGCCTGGAGGGGGCGAACCATGATGCGGTGCATCTCATCATCAGTAATGTGACCGGTCTGTCGGAAATCGACAGGGTAAATGACCTCATCATAGCCATCTTCCTCGTCGCCATCGAGGTCCTTGGTCTGACCACCGTGACCTGCATTCATTAGTAAATTGAGGATTTGGCATAACAAGGAGATTCAAACCTGAGTAGTGGAAGAATAATGAATCATTGGGGCGGGCATCCTTGACAAGCCAATGCATGGCTCGCAAGATGTTCTGCTTGGTCGGCTGGCTCATGGGGTTCTGCTGGTCGTCGGTAAGAATGACCATATCCTCGCGCTTGTAGCCAAATTGCTCAGAGAGGTATGCTGTCATATTTCGGACGTCATTGATGCAGCCACGAAGCTGGCCGCGTTGGCCAAAGTAGTTGATACCGATCAACAGGGCCTTTCTTCTGCCAGAGCAGTTGGAATATTGGAAATTGTATGAAGACGGGGCGCCATGGCCAAATCGCTGAGGGGCAGAGGGAGGAGCGGGAGGACCTAGATATTCCAATTTAGCCGCTGGTCAATTGTAGAAAATCGGGATCGAGCGTGTTAGGCTCGTCAGAGCGAAGCATACCGCCAGGTCGGTTATTAAAGTTGGGCTGAGGTGGGTAGTGTTGACCATATTGCTGCTGCTGCTGTGGCGGTTGCTGCGGATGTCATGTCAGCATCGGTCTTCGGATCGGGTCTGACAGGCAGTTGCGGGGAAGGAGGCATGAGAGCGAAAGCACAACAGAGCCGCGCCCGTTCAGAGAAAGAGAGGGGATATGCATGTCTGGGGATCGGGGATGTGCGCACCTGATGGTAGCCGCTGTACTGCTGGTGCGGTGGGTGCTGTTGGTAGCCGTAACCGGGCTGTTGTTGCTGGTATCCGTGCTGCGGAGGGGCGTTTGCGTAGGTTGGCTGTTGAGGTCTAATGATGCAAAGAGCAAATGTCAGCAAGAGCACATGAGATGCAACGTGAGGCGGTCCAAACGATAGGTTTGGGGGTGCGCGAGACGAGATCCATGAGGAGCAACATGGACAATCGAAGGGCACAAACTGATGGGGATCCTGGGATTGGGGAGATGGGGGTTCGTACGGGTAGTAGTTGCCCTGGTATTGCTGCTGCGGTTGTCCGCTGTAGCGGTTAGAGTGATAGCCTGGGTATCCCGACATGTCAGGATCGGCGAGGGGCAGAGCGATGCGGTCGAGAAGCGTGGATGAGTCGGTCGGGCTTGTCGCGATGGGTTCGCAGTGGTCGTTGGGGGAGGTTTTTTTTCTTCTCGGGCAGCGTTGGTGTTCAGGTCAGAAAGGGCGGCGGCAGAAGTGGTAATATTTGGTGGTGGTCGGTGGAGGTCGAGGCCGGAAGTATGGCAGTGAGCAGCTGGGCCTTAGTCTGGGCGCCAAGCACGACAGGCTGTGCACGATGCGGTAGTGGTGCTCGCAGAGCCGGGGTATCGCAGGGTCGGCGGGGGGCGGCGCGTGAAGCGTCAGATGGTGTGGGACCTCGACTCGCTGTCTTGGACGCCGAGTCTTGTCTGGGAGTGGATGTCCGGCGGTGGATGTGGGCACCAAGGTGGCGGGTGATGATGGGCAGACGACGCACGCACGCGCCGCAGTGTTTCCGGGCCCGGGCAGTGAGGCAAAGTCTTTCAGGTGGGCAAGGAACGCTGGAGAGCCCGCCTAGTCCAGTTGGCTTTAGCAGGGAGAATGTGGGATGTGGGTAGCGGCACGGGCCAGAGTTGCGCGGGAGAGAAGCACTCAGAAGCACAGGGGCAGGGGTATAGATGCAGTTGACAGCTGAACAGCCTGGGCTAGAATATGCCGAATAGGTATAGGAGACGGTGACGGTGCGGCTAGTATGCTTTTTTATTTCAAAGGGGAATAAGACAGGAGGATGAAGGAGATGATGATGATGATGATGATGATGATGATGATGATGATGAAAATGGGAGAGTGCAATGGGATGCTGTTGTGTGATGGGTGAGGGCAAGAGGCAAAAAGGCCAAGAAGATGGGGGGAACGGTATAATATTTGTAGGTCGGAGAGCTGGCATACACGGCGCAAGCAGAAAGCAGCATGTCGTAAATATGTGGGTGGGAATGCGACGCCTGAGTCCGGTAGCGAGCAGACTATTCAACACAGCACAAGCAGCACGCGGCGGTTGGCAGGGGTTTGAGGTGAGCAGCGCAGCCCAGTCTTACTTTCTGGCTTGGACTTGTCGCCTGGTCCAGCATTGGGCGGCGGAGGCGGCGGCCATGGCGGTGATAGTAGCAGCAAGCGCTCGGGATACATGACAAAAACGGATTGGATGGTGGGCCGCAGCGAATGCAATCCTCCAGGCCACTCTGTTTGACAAGCACGCTCTCTGCTCGTGGCCATGCACTCCGTCCCGTCCTCGATTGCTGCTGTGGGAGAGAGGGGAGGGGCGTGGTTCGTGGCTTGCATGTTCGTTCAGACAGAGGTGGACTCGGTGGAGTCGAGGGTGTGTGTGTGTGTATGTGTGTGACAGACAGCAGCGCGAGCCAGCGAGGCGGGCATGGGCGGGCGAGCCAGCGAGCGTTGGGCCCCAGCTCCGTGGTGCATTTTGATATTGCCTGCTCCAGTTGAGCTTTGGGGGTCCATGTTGATTATGCTTTCCATCCTATGACTCTACCGACCTTCAGCCCTCGGTTCTTATTGCTAGTCCCAAGACGATGCTTTCTGGGCCAAACACGGCCCGGCACTTCTCATGGCTTCTAGACGCGGCTTTGGCTCTCGTCCCATAACTCTCTTTTACACTCAACGGGCGAATCCAATGCTCCCCGGTAGCGCGCCAGCATAGCGTTCAGGCACCTGACTTTGCATTCAGAGAAACCACTAGAGCATTGGTGCCAGTGCTCCGAAACTGTCACGGATGTGTGACCATGAATATCAAGTTCAAAGCCCAAAAGGGTGTGATTGCCCGGTTAGGCTTGGGCTGGACGGTGAGGCATCGGCGACGTGCGGGGAGCGTGAGACATGGCGGATTTGCAATACAGCTCGAGGCAGTACAGTATATGTGACATGACAGTAGACATCAACGAGGAGCTCGGGCGATCAAGAGAAGGCAAATAATTGCAAAACTTGATAGCAATTGGGCTAGATTCGCTCCATTGATGGAGAATACTTGTCTAGATTTCTTCAATTACTCGGTTGTAGCTGAAGTTTGCATGGTATGTCGTTGACCAAGAATGGTAGTCCCAAAGCTACATTACCCATCCTGGTCGTCACATCACTCACTCACATACGAGCAGGTACACACACATGCATGGAGCATGGGCTTAGCATCAATAGCACAGCCCTAGCGACGGTACGTGGACTTCCCCTCCTCCACATTCAACACGCACACGAGCATTCCAGACAGGCAGCAACAAAAAAAAATAAAATAAAAATAAAAAAAGCACTACCTGCAGGGAGGACAATGCCAAGCCGGAACAATGGCCGCATTGCCTTGCTACCTTTCTCACCATGTCCCCAAGACATGCACTGCCCGAGACCTGCCGGCCGCACCGAGTAGTCGAGTGAAAGCCATCGTGAGACAGGTGACGCGGGGTATTGTGATATGTCGCTCGAGGTTTTCTGTACATATCGCCATCACCAAGTTGGCGAGCTCCTCCAACACATACGCGCTTGGCTTTTTTTTTTCTTCACTAGGGCGTCTTGGCGTCCATGTAATTCCAATGATTGAAGGGGCAAGAATCACAGTTGGATTTGGTCGGTTTATCATAGGAAAAGGATGCCTTCCATTTGTAACCCAAACAAATAAATTCCCGGTCGGAGAATATCGTCAATCGACGGCACTGCAACGGGTATACAGTAGCAACGATCTATGTATCCCCTCCCCGCACAGATCGCCCAGTCCTTGACTCCGCTATAGGCAGGGTTATCTTATCAATTGAGCACACATCTGAGTCAACCAACAAGGACAACGAATATGGTGCGATCCCCGCAGTTCTACACCCTCTATGGAAATCATCTGAAACAATCCTTTTGATCCTTCCTTTGCTCTTGTTTTTTTTTTGTCTCTGAAATTTGACGCTAGTCTACACGGCTTCTTCCAAGTTGGGTAATTGTCTACTCCTACTATCTCCGGGTGCGAACGACGTCGCCGCCATAAGGTGATGATCAGCTGAGACCAAGAAAAAAAGAAAAAAAAAATGACATGGTTGCATGCAACGTAGATGTTTATGTACACTGACAAGCCACAGTTCAAACTGAGACCTTTTCCATTGCCATTCCATGGCTGGGCAGTGTAACATGTGTCGTGGTTAGAGTTCCTGGACAGAAAGGCTGAGCTTGTTCGGGTAATGTTATGTCAGATGTCGCCGCCCAGAGATATCCGCCACCATCTCGCCTTTTCCCTGCCGAATGGAACCCCATACCCACGGTTACCACATCTCACCCTCCAACTAGCTTGCATAACGGGAGATCCGAGAGAATGGGATGGGAAGGCGGGGCGGTGTAGGCGGTATCTGGTTTTGGTCATCGGCATCATCTTCAACGTTCTGCTACCCTACACGTCAACCACCAACAACGGTGTGCGCATGCCGCACAACACGAATTGCTGTGCACGTTTTCGCACCCCCTCCCTGGCTCAAGCAAGACGGTCATGAGGCGCCAAATTTTCGTACCAGTAAACCATAGGCTTCAATTTCCACGCATTCTTCTTTCTTTTTCCCACGGACCCCCAGGCCAAATCTTGACGGACCCTTGCCCGCCCTGGACGATAAACTTCATAGAGATCGCACATGCAAGGCCAGCAACTGGCGCCGGCGCCCCGCCTATCCTATTCCCGCCCCCTGCACTGGCGAACAGCGCCAGCGCGAGCCTTACCGACAAGAGCTGGGACTCCCGAGACCATGACCAAGCGATTCCAACCTCCCGCTCCGGAGCCATGCCAGAGAAGAGCAAGACGTCCGAGACGCTTAGGCGGGCGGTGCCGGTTGACATGCCGCCCCGCGGCCGCTGTGCCATGTGTGCAGAAAACGTCACGTTTTCCCAGGAATTCAACAAGCGCATCCCTGCCAGGCTGAGAAGGGTGGCTGTATCCACTCTCCCTGCGTGATGTCTGGTACTGTAACCCACGTTTTTTCCTTTGTTTTTTGCGCTCTCATGCTCTGCCATCATTTGCTTTCCTTCGCTCTCCGCCCCTCCGGGTCCGCACGAGCAGCGGCGATCCCGATGCGGCTTATGTCGGCATGGTTCCGAGGCCCTGGGAAGCGATACGACATGACGTGACGGTGCAGGCGTCTCGGATACCAATGAGAGAGAGCGTCTTCCCTTTGAGTGCTGACGTCAACTGGTGGTATCTTGGAGAAAGTGCTAGCAAGTACATGTGATGAAATAACTCATTAAAAAAAACATCCGTGAACTGAACCAGCCTGGGGGTTTAGATTGGAACGCCTGTACGCGTAACGCAACACTGCAAACTCGACTATTCTTTCCACATTCATCGAACCATGGCTGCTTTAGACCTTGACCCACAGGAGCTTGGAGATTAAAGTACAGATAATCAACTCATGCATACCGCTGGCTGTTTTAGTAAACTAGCACACGGCAGCGAAACTTTGAGGTGCCCAATTTCGCTGACCGCAAGCGTTTTGCGTTGCAACGCACCATGGGGCCATACGGCCACTCAACGGAGGGATTAACCAAGACGGCGTGTAAATCTCCGATAGACTACCGATTCCTGCATGTCGACAGTCCCGAGTAGGAAAAGGTGGCGGGCAGACCGAGAGCTGAAGCAGCGGGAGTTGGCCAATCACGGGCGCCGAGAGAGCGCCATTGCAACGCCCACAAGCGCGAGGGAATGGATCTGAGAAGACCCCCCTGTCTCTGCTGTGGGGTGGTAGCGGGATAGGAAAAAGAAAGGTACGTACATGGCACGGCTTCTGACTGGACAGTGGGCTGCGTTGACTACATGGACCACCAATGTATGTTTCGCCCTTGAGCTCTTAGCCACACGTTTCCCCCAATTCCCCAGAAGCATTGGACAGACAGAGGGGGGGAGGAGAGCACATCCCAGGAGCTTGGGCCACGGGAACCAAAATAAAAAAAAGTGTGGCTTGGGCTTGGCCGCGCCGTTGGGTGTTGCGGTTCGCCCGTAATCCACGATGCCGGAACACGGGAGGGAACCATTCAGAGGAGCCCTTGTCCCGGGCAATGCTGATCTGTGCCGTGAAGGAGAAACAACTAGCTTGATTCCTGGTTTGAAGCTGGGCCCCGGAGTCGTGAGAAGGTGGAAGAGGACCTAAACATGAAGTGCATCACTCTCCATGGCTTAGTTGTCGCTTGTCTTTGAGCCGCCACAACATGTGCCGTCTCCCACGTAATCAGAAGTCAAAAGATCAAATTCAAACCCTGGAATACCCACTGCATCTTCTTTGAATGATATCCAATCCATACCTTGCCTTTGATGCAGCCCATACCCCAAAAACACAGCCAGCTTGGACCTGGTTCGTTGTCCGTCTCCAATTTGCAGAAACACCAACATGCCGTCCGCCCACTCACCTTGCACACAATCCCTGGCACGTAAACAGCGATATCATCGTCCGCCTTTCCCGTTGGCCCATAGCCTCAGCACACCCCCCGGTTTCCTATGCAGGCCATCATCATACCGCGGCTCTCATGTGGGCACGCACCTACTGCACCCACCGCACCCACAGCGGCCAACTACTGCACCACGACACCCCGTTCTCAGCTCAGCATCTTCCCATCACCCCGGATCTTCAGCTGGCACTGTCTCCTCCGTCCTAACGCAATATGTCCCACACTCGTCCCATGAATCAGGGTCACGGCAGGAGGATCAAAGGGTCAACAAAAAAAAAAAGTCAACCATCTCCCCCCCCAACCATCTCGGGCCTGGCCGCTATCACACCCACCAGCGTGCGCACCTCATTTCCTCGTCTTACCCTCGCTCCGACAACCCTGAACCGATAACTCAACCGGAGATTGAAATCTGTCGCAACGCTGGCAGTGAGAATTCGTATGCCCCGATCCCTGCTAGCCATGTCTTCATGACCCGCCATCATGACAAGTCCCTGTCAGCGTCGTTATCCTAGCATGATGCACCTAGGATGCACGCCCCTTGGTTCTATAGTCCACCTAATCCCTTTCTGTGACCACTCTGCTCCTTTCATGCAAGGCACGATTGACTTCGCCCCCGCTTGTTGCTACCTCTAGGAACGGTTTAGTGGCCGGGGGGGACTGCTCGAATATCGTGATACCGAATCAGTTTGCCATGTATAAACTAACCAATTGATGGACCGCACTGGATTTTGCCTTCTTAGTCTTGACCCATGCACAGCTGAAACTCCCGGGACTTTACGGGTATGGAGAGTGTAAGTTCGGCAAACGCAACTAATTTCTTTCCTGTCTTCAGTTGACTGGAATTCAGAAGTTGCGCTAGCTAACCCTACGAGAAGTAAGTAAAGGAAGTGAATATGTTAAATGACGTAATTCAAAACTCATTTATTTACCACATCTTAACCATTGTGCCTTTGAGAGTAATTGTGTGTATACATACTGTTACTACTGTTTAGTTTTCCCGCGCCGAGTCGTTGTTCAACTTTGATCGAATCCTTGGAACTATCCAAATTGGTGTATTGTATGAGCCAATTGGTCAAATGTATATTATGACAAGATCTGTTTGTACAATTTACAACCGCTTTTTAACTCTCATATTTGTGACAACAGTATATCACAGATACTGAGTTTGACCAGCAACAAGAGCCATCTTGACCCTAAGCTAAGTAAAAGCATCAGGCAGGGATTGTGGTTTATTGTCAGACGGTAATAAACAACTCAAATCTTTGCTTTAACTCTTGAATATAATACTTTTCAAACACCCAGTTCTAGAATGCCACCCTCAACTAATGTAGGATAGGATAGGAAAATTAGGCCGGAAGATAAGCAGCGAGAAGGACTCCTCGCTGTAGTGAAATAAAGAATATAATCTGCTTTACAATATACGGGAGGGCTGTCTTAGGCATTGGCCATCTTGGTATCATCGTCTGTAGTTCCTTCTTTTCTCATTTGGTACGCCATCAACACCCAGATGAGCTTCATGGCTTCCAGACGCTCGTCTACCTGGAATAGGTCGTACCATGGACTCCTCCATGCTTCAACCCTACCCCAGCTACGCTTGGCAGTGTTTGTATCGCGAGCTCCATCTAACACCTGGAGGAGACGGTTTGGAACCCGTACCCTGAGAACTGAAACGTGGTGGAATAATGAGCTCACCAAAAAGATGTCATCATGATCAGCACCCTGGATTTTGCCAATGGCCTCGTACTGAGCCTTCCGATCCCACGTGGCGGCTGGGGCCCGAACCATGCGGTAGTTGTCATAAATGCTCATGTTCTTTCGAGGTTTCTTAGAAACAGGCAAGCCATCAGCATCGCTGGGCTTGGAGTCCTTGTCTCCTGGAATAGCATCTTTGTCGGCCTCACGACCGATAGGGCCGCCTGGACCACCTCCCCAGCGCTTTGCTGTTGTCCACCACTGCCCTTCGCCAAACCGCTTCTCGGTCTTGCCTTCGCGTGCGCGATGCTGGGCCGTGATCAAGGCTGCTACGATCTCTCGGGCAAGGTCAAGAGATTGAGCTGTCTCCAAGTCAGGAGCAGCAAAATCGGTTGTCCCCCGCGCACTCACCGCGGCGACTGGACCATAGACAGTGCCTGCTCGAGCGGCTTCACGAGTCATTGGGCTCTGGAAAACAAAGGTACACCCAGAAGGACAGTAGGATTTACGAGTCCGACGGGAACCTTCTGGGGAGCTAAAGTGAAGGCGAGGCTCCAGACGTGCTGGGGCGACGCTGCAGCCGAAATCATATGCTACGAGCTTGACGAAAGCCGTCATAAGGCTGTTGCGATATTCGGCTGGCATGGAACTTCCAGCAGCAGTACGGAAGACTTGGTTCGCATCATCTGCAGTGGCACCTCCGGCCTTGGACTCACCTGATGAGACAGTGGAATCCGCTGGGATGGTCTCCGGGGAAGGTGGAAGCTGGGGTGGTTGAGTAGGATCATCCCAAAAGGTAGTAAAGGCCTCGAGACAGCGAAAAAATTCGTAGGCATTGCCAAGTCGAGCCTGTTGCTTCCCCTTAGGGGGCTGAATCCTCCGGACCGTGCGGAATGCATCTTCATTTAGATGCGACAGCTCCCTTTTCCGGTCGAAATAAACCTGGCATCCTGGAGTGAGGTTTCCATTTCTCATGGGGCGGCGGGTGGACTGGTTTTGCTCCCGGGCTTCGTCCATGGATAGCGAGTCCCATTGCTTAAAGTTAGGGATATGCGATGGGTCAGGGATGAGCTCATCAAGTTTCGCATCCAGATTCAAGTTGAGGCCGATAGCAGAAAAGCCCGGGGTTCCCAGCGCACTGACCGATCGACCTGTGTGCTGGAGCAGCGAGGCGAGGGCGGCGGGCGGGTCGAGGGGATCGTCCTCATGGGCAAAAGGTTGATAGCGAGGGAGATTGATTGGGGTTGGTGGCGGGATGTCCTTGGGATCTACCCTTGTCTTGGAGGGCAAGCCTGCTAGTGGGAGTTTAGAATGTCATCTTATTTCTTGGTGCGAGTTTAGGAGTGCGGGGCGGGGAAGGGTCCCTTTCACCTGACGGATGACAGGTGCGGTTTTGAAAGCGACGGAGAGGATATGAAAATGACAGACAGCAAACAGGGGAATCAATGGGAAACGTATGGAGCGGACAAATTTTGGTTGATTAATTGATTGATTCATTGACTGATTGCTGCTTAAAGTAGACGAAGACATAAGAGAGCCGTTGATGCTTACCAAAGGCGGTGAAGTTGCCAAACATGACGAAGGAGATGAAAAGAGAGAGAGAGAGAGAGAGAGACAGGTGGCGGCAGCGTTGGTGCGGATTGGGCTGGATTGGATTGGGACGAGGGGAAGGGGCAGGAGTAGGAGCGGGAGCAGAAGCACCGGGAGCAACGTGGGACGTGGATAGGATAGGAGGTGTGACAGAACACACGGATGAGGAAGCGAGGCGGGAATGGATCGCACGCGCACAAGCAGAGCAGACGCAGACAATGGGCGACGTAGGACGGATCTAGGCAAGGTACCAGCTATCCAAGCTCAACACCACAGGCCGGCTCAGGCACGGAGCGCACGGGGAGAGGGAGTTGGACAAGATGGGCGATCGAGCCTGAGGGGTTGGCGTGGAGGAACAAAAAAGATGAGGCGACGGCGACGAACAGATGGGGAGAGAGGGGGGCGAGGGCGCCCACACAACGCGCCAGTGTGAGGGAGGTGGAGAGACACAAATTGACATACACACGTTCACACACTCACTCGCACAATACACACGCACAAACAGCTCTTTGGCGACCGCAGTGCGGACATGGAGCCCTGCACAATTGAGGAAGCAGTCCAATCCGGTTGGCCAATGCCACGGCTGCGAGCGGGCAATCGACGAGTTGGCGGAGCACGGAGGGCGGGCGGGAGGGATGGCGGGCGGGGCCGTGGATGGTCGTGTCAGGGCCAGTCCGCTCCATTGCAGGGGATCAGACCAGCAGAGGCGCAAAGAAAGCAGCTTTTGCCTTGTGCACGCGTCTGTGAGCTTGTGCTGTGACTGTGCATTTCGACAGGTCACTGTGCAGCTGGTTGCCACGAGGTTTTTTTGTGTGATTCCTCAACGTTAGCTCCGGCTTTGCTCAGACTCGCGAGGGACCAAATGCTACCTGAGCGGGCTAATTTGGACCCTGCTACTGCGAGATAGGAAAATTACGTGCGGCCCTGGCTTCCTTCAGGTTGCGGTCACTTGTGACGATGGCCTAAGCAGTATAGCGGATTGGTGAGCCCTGATCCGGGATCCGAAGCATGGGGAATAGGCTGAAGCGGGTGTTGGCCACGGTGGCTCTCTGCTCACGTTTTGCTTGCGAATTGTGGCGTTGGTGGTGGCGTTCACATCCAACATTCGGTATGGTTAGTGGATTGCATCTCTCATGTATCATGGAATATGGCAATGGTGGCAATGGTGGCCTGGTAAAGGCCGTCGGGGTTAAAGGGGGAAAAAAAAGAAAAAAAAAGAGTTGGCAGTGCGTTTTTGAGTGCTAATAAGTTGGATTTGGGGGACGAACTTCTGATAGGTGGAGGCTTTGCAGGATGAAACAACATGACCGACATGAGTGGAGGGACGTTGGTAGTAGTGATGATGGTGGTAAAAGTGGCCTCATTAATCCAGGCACAGACTCAGGCACAGACACAGGCGTAGCAAAAGGAACCTCAAGTCTTTCAACTAACCAACATACTTGTGCACTATCTTGGCACTGGTGAGGGCACGGATGGGACGCGTGTAAGGACGAACGAGTCAGCGATGCAGAGCACGTCCCATGTTGCGGACCAGAAGGAACGCCGGCCGACACGAAGGAAACACGAAGGACGATTTAGCTTTGGGGAGGAAGGGATGGCAAGTTCCAGATGGAACGGCGAATTGCTTTTTACTGGACGGATATTTGACATGGAAACAAATCCAGCAATGTGGCCGGTTGCGCCGTTTAATCAAGTCTCGACAATACCTGGTAGCCAGCATGCAATGTTTTAAACTATACATGCTATACATCATATTTGATTTGGCACTTGCACCCCTAAATCTAGATGTCGACTGGGAATCCCAGTGAAGGGGGAATGAATCACCAGGCGACAGCCCAATCAAGTACACAATTACTGGTGGTGGGAAACAAACACTTTATCCCCAGATCCCTGGAGCCATTTTTCTGGAGTGCATGGAAGCTCGAGATATATTGCGGTGGTGTCATGGTGTCATCGGGAAGGGTCCCGTCGTTGCTGGCCACGGAGATGGGGTGGTATGGGCTATCAGATGGTGTGTTTGGTGTGTGTGGGTGGCTCTCAAGCTCCGGCACAGGATTCACATGCACGGATGGAATTCCTGATCAGGCAGATCCCTCCGAGTCTGCGACTTGCGGGTATTGTGGTGAATTTCCTCCGGAGTACAGAAAAGGCATTCAATATCGTTAGTTGAGCGCATGCAAGGCCAAGACGGTTTGGTTCAGTTGAGCTGTGCTGTGTAAGCCTGCCATCGCATTCGTTGGCTGGGCTGGACGATGTGTGCCTTTTTTGGCGTGGTATCAACAGCTCGTGTGGGGGAAGGCGCTACCGCTAGCGCAACCACCGGTGTACCTGCCTAGTGTCTCAGGTGGCTCTCAAGCATCTAGACGGCTTTTGGTGAAGAAAGAAAAAAAAAAAAAAAACGGTCGCTGGGTTTGTCAACTCCACTCCAACGGCTTCCATCCATCTTCCTGGCCATCACCGTACAGGACGCCTTTGCTTGATGCCATTTTCCGTTGTGGCGCGGCAGCTCTTCCTACCTGGAGAGACTGATCGTCGCCGACGCTCTGCCTCCAGCAACGCACGACATGGCACGCCATCATTCCTACACCGGGCTCCATAGCCACCCTAGTCGCAGATCCCAACGGCGCGCCCTCTTAAAAACTACCTGCTAAAACACTCCAGAGACAGCGACCAAGACATTGATGGAGGCCCCGCCACAGGTCGCCATTCATCCTCCCTCGTGGCGACACGCGTTCGCATGCTGAAGCATGACATCGACCCAGAAGCCATTAAGCCCAAACCTCGTAGGCCAGGACGTCCCAGAAGCCCAGGCTCATCCACACCCCGCCAGCGACCCTCATGGGCCCGTGCCAAGTTCCACGGCGACGGCGTGGAGACGGCATCATGCTTCAGATCTGTCGCAGGACAGGGGTTCGGCCCTTGCGTCCCCTCGCGTCCGCCACCACCGTACCCTGCTCCCTGCCGGACCCCGAGCTTCTTTTGTCTATCCCTGGTCTATTCCTCTTCTACTTGGAATCACATTAAAACATTGGATTGCATAGCCCTGGCCGGCTGGATAAGCGCATTGGGTTGGACTGCCTTAGGCTCGTCCGAGTCCCTTCCCCCCCTTGAACCCTCGTGGTTGGCTTCCAAGCCCTTGCTGTCTCTCTCGTCTCTTCCTTTTCTCGCCAAGTTCTCTTTCCTTTCATCTGTTTCTTTCCCCAGTGGTGACTGGATCATCTTTCTTTCCATCTTAATGATCATCGTGATCTAGGTGGCCGGGCCACGCCCAGTCTCATTACAACTTGTCCATCGTGTCGCTAATATCTCTTCCCACCTCCTTGGTTTTCTTGTTTGCTTAACTGGATACAACTGGTTAATTCTCCTTCTTTGCGGCTGGCTTCGCGATCTCCTTTGAAAGTCCTCGCTGTCAAGAAAAAAAAAACAATCGAATTTTCATATACATTACCGGAACTAGATCAAGTTTGTCCAGGGGCCCGACGTCAACCGCTCATGTTAGGATCTCTCTTCAGTTTGTCATGGCCCTCTCGACAGCGACTGTTATGAGGACCATAACCTCAGTCATGGTTATCGCCAGCACTGTAGTTCAGCCACCCTCCGAGGCAGTCACCACGACCATCACTCCTGAACAAACTACTGTTATCAGCGCCTCTGTCGAAAAGCCCGTTACCGACTCGAGCTTTTCGATCTCAGAATCGATACCCGCTCCCAGCACGACGCCAAACGTCCAGAATACTTCGTCTGTGTTGCCGCCTGTTGATTCTGCTTCTATTTCGCAACCGATTCAATCACCATCGTCCGTGCCGACGCCTCCGGTTTTATTATCAAGCTCTTCTTTATCTATCATAGATACTCCGAACTCTGGCCAATTTGCCGTTTCCACTGCGGCTCCGAATCCAAATACACCAGTATTTGATCGATTGCACACTACGACATCGGTTTCGGACCCAACTACGCCAGTTTTCGACAAGGAGCCCATCGCGACGTCAACTGTGAACCCGAATACCCCTGTATTCGATAAACAGCATACTACGACATCAGTTCCTGACCCGAACACTCCACTTTTTGACAAGCCTCTGTCTACATCATCAACTCCAGCCCAGGATACACCCGTTTTCGACAAGCCTCTGTCTACATCGTCAACTCCAGCTCAGACATCCGTGTTTGAGCAACCTGCTGCTTCCTCAACTTCGACCCAGGAATCCTCGACAAGCTCTACTTCTGAGGTAACTTCCCAGCAAGTTACCTCGGAGCCAATCTCCCAGTCGACTCAGCAAAGTTCGCCGGAAACTCCCTCCAGTGTCACATCTCATTCAGTTGAGAAGGCTATTCTCCTGCCTCCAAGCACATCATCTTCCCAAACTAGCACGGCTATCTCGTCTTCGGAATCTAGCTCTGTTCTTTCATCGACCTTCCAGACTAGTGTCATCTCAACGGCCGCTACTTCCCTCGAAACCACTCAATCATCTGATAGGACAACCACCAGTGATGAAATCACAGACCCCCAAACCACTTACACAACTGCTACGCTACCAGGTGGTGTTGTTACAACAATTTCACTCGACGCGACAGCCGCAAATGAAACTTCTGTACCCTCCGATACCGATGTCCCCATTGTCGGGGATGCGAACTCCAACAGTGGAGACGAGAAGACGCCAATCATTGTTGGAGGAATCATTGGAGGTATAGCAGCACTGTCAGCTATTGTGATTTTGATATGGTTCTTGAAGAGAAAGGTTAGCAGGCACCGCCGCAGCACTCTCCTGACTCCTCTCTCAGTAGCTCCTGGTACTGGTGGGGGTGGTAGAGGAAAATACCAGATAAACACCGCATCTCTCGGTCCTACACCACGAACGACCAAATTGGCAGCTGCCATCACTCACTATCCCAAAAAGCTGAGTGAGAAGATGAGCTATATGCCAACCAACAACGAGAGCCCTGGCGTCAACATGAACCGGGGAAATTCGCAGTTCGAGCCTCTTGCAACCCATAGCCGACATGGCTCAGTTGACCCTAGTGGCGATACGCATAGTGAACGACTTCGTGGTTGGTGGTCACGAGCGATCCAAGACGCGAGCACCGATGATCTTACTCAACATCAAATCCCAGAGAAGCCTCACTACGCGGACCATCCCTATTTTGCGACTACGGACAGCGATACCCAGCGTAGAAGGATGAGCCGACCGACAAGCGTGAGCAGTTGGACTTCGGAGGTGCCAAGTCTGAACCCGTTTACAGATGCTAATTCAGTAAGCGGACGGGGTGGAATGTCGACATTTCTTGAGGACCCGGAGGCTGAGAGCGAGGGTAACCCTTTTGCTGACGACAACTCGATTACTCCCCCAGCGGTAGCGCAGATGGCACCTGTGGGTAACATTCAGCAGGTCCAGAGATCGAGGCCGCAAACAGTTACTCGTGAGCCGAGCTCTCGACTGATGCCTCGAAGCGGAACATTGGATGTTGTCTCGTTTTACCGCGATTCTGCGATAACGGATGCTTCCAACTCGTTTGAAACCCGACGCAACAAGATCCATTCGAATCCGTTCGACCTGGAAATTGATGGCTCTCATCCCAGTGCTGTACCCCCTCCACTGCACCCGGTGCCTGGTGCCTACTATGACATGTCGAGACCTGATACGGTACGAACCCGTGGCGATAGCTTTACATCTCGATACACTAGTGGAACCGGTTGGAACCGTAGCACAATGGGTGCTGTGTCTTCTCGATGGGGTAGCACGGTTGGATACGTGCCTATCGGTCACGTTCGCAGCGAGAGTGATGGGAGTGTGAGGGGCCCGCCTGGCGGCCAAGGTGTTGGCCAAGCAATGTAATTTGTATCACAATTAGGGGGTTGAAGGGAGTTGATAAAGAAAGTGTGGGTATATAATTGATGAGGAACCAGCATGAAGGAACCAGTCCTTCTGCTGGTGGGCGAGAGTACATACCTATGAGGGACGACTCAAGGCGTTTTATTGGCATAGTGGCATCTTTTACAAAAGATATCCCGCAAGATGGCGACGTGGAAAAAGGAAAGACGGCATGGCGTAAACAACACTTACGAAATTGCATCAGAGATGAGACGGCGAAGATGACATACAATGTAACTTGCCTTTGGGAGGATGGGGCGGCCCGCGGGGCTTTGATACAGCATGTGTTCCGATACATCTAGACAGCTTGACAGCTGAGGCTACTTTCATTATACATATACCAATTTCCTTCTCTGACTCTCTTTCCCTTGTCGCTTTGATTCTCTCCGAGTGGTGATTGTTGATTGGCTTTGGGCGGAAACCCCGTGACTGTGGACAGAAGGTCTTCATTGAGATATGCTGTGGTTGTCTAATTTTTTTTCCTTGGGAGGTGTTCGAGATTCACATCATCCTGCTACGGCCCCACCATCATTATTCATTGTAGCCATGAAACCAGATAAACCAAACGTGTTGATGATAGGGTTCATACCAATGGGTGCAGCGAATGAACGTTTGAGCACTCGTTTGTACCCCACACTACCTATCTTATCCATGCTGGTTTACAATTTGTTTAGTTTCACAGAACTTGGAGTAAAAAAAAGCAAGTAGGTTTGTGCGTGTGTTTGTGAATGAACGGGGTATCATGAACTACCATTTGCTAAGATGAGTTGCGTCAAGTCTGATCTGTCCAAGTGTCTCTCCCAATTCTGTGAGCAATCAAGTGCTAAAACGCTCAATGCTGCTTCATTTCCTTTTCGTTTTTAAACCCGTGGTATTGATTCCGTCTCATTTGTCCTACAGCCGTTATGTGAACACATCAACCCTAGACCTGCTGCCTCCATCATCTTTGACTGCTTCACAGAACTAAACCGGTTCTATGGACTCTAGAGAAAAAAAAGAAAGGATTTGTTTTTTCAGGGACACATTGCTCATGGCTTAGGTATGTGGATCGTCTTGCTGGTCATAAGACATCCGTGGATGACGAAGAGTACAACAATGGGGTGGAACTCGAAATCGGTTCCCTGCAGCCAAACACCGAAGGGCAAGTCTTCGAGGACCCAGCGCTGGGAGACCCAGTAGGCCATGATTGCGTCCATGCCCAGGGATGTGGGAATGGGTGTGCCCTCAAAGTACTGGCTCTTGCCTGAGGCATCCTTGGGCAGGGAGGAGACGGTGACGTTGAAACGGGCGAGGCGAGTGAGGCCGCAAAGGACGAAGAAGGTGAGAGCGACCGTGTCGACAGTGGAGCGGAAGCCAATCGTGAAGGCGACCATGGCGGGGGCAACGCCGAAGGTGATCTACGTCATCGATGCATGTTAGCGATTTGTGATGTAAAACGGGCTTCAGAAACCTCGATAAGGCAAACGTACCAAATCGGCGAGCGAGTCCAATTCCTGGCCCATGAGACTGCTCTTTTTCCTCCATCGCGCTACCTTGCCGTCGAGAAAGTCAAAAAATAGGCCAAAGGGCAAGAAGCCGAGTGCGAGGTAGACCTTGTCGAGTGCACCGGGGTCACCAAGACAGTATCGTAGCGAAGTGAAGATGGACATGACGCCGCAGAAGCCTTCATGACCAGCTCAGTTAGTAATTGATCCCGGTAAATGGTTGTTTGTGGTGTTGCCGAGACACATACCGTTCATGAGGGTGATGGAATCGGCCAAGTGCAAGGCGCGAATCAGAGAAAAGTGGCCAACATCGGCGGAGAGAAGCATCTTCTGCTTGTCAATGGCTGAGAACGCGCGATTGTTAGCTTGATCGAGAACCGTTTTCACATGCTGCGATGGTCCGTAAAGCCATATGTGCAAAAGCATGCATGCCGTGTCCCTCCATCTAGACTCACCAGGCTGGCTGTTGGACGAGATGTCCTTGGGGGCGCTTCCGTTGGAGCTTGAAGCCATGGTGTTGCTCCTTCTCGACATTCTGTGGCTCAGGACACAGTGACGATATGCGACCAGGACAAGGGCGGGAGGAGAGGGACGGAGAAGAGGGCGAGAAGGGTCGCGGGATGGATCGACGGAAAGCTCAACACTTTCGGGCGGCGGGGAGTTGCTCGGTGGCCTGTGCGTGAAGGGCTGTGCCAAGGGAAGGCTGTCTTTTTTTCTTCTTTTTTTTCGGCAGAGGGGGGAAAATGTGAGATGGAAGAAGAGAGAAAAAAGTAGATCACATCGAGGCCGACGACAGCAGCCCAACAAAAGCAAGGCGGAGCACAATGATGCAGAAGGCGTCGGCAGGTCGGTATGGCGGTTGGAGTGGGCGGATGGCGGCTGGCTGGGCGGTTTCGGAATTGGGGGGGAGGTGCAAAGCAAAGCAACTTTCCTGCTCCAGTGGAGATGCCGTCATCGTGTGTGACGCGCTACTCTAGGTCCTGCTTAGCGTCGAGTTGGCACCTCACACAACCACACGTGACACGTGCGTGCGCCGGGACAGCGTGACTTGCTCTGCAACATGTGGCTGAGCCTCAGGCGGCTGCTGCGTGTGAACATCGGGCCTGTCCGCGTGGATGCAATCCGCGCCGTGAGATTGGCTGTGCCATGGCGAACACGTCGTTCTAGAAACAACCACAATGCCGAATACGACAACGTCCTTTTCTGCCAGGGATGCCTTGAATGTTCATTTTCCTCCTCACTGCCCTCTTGACCGACAATCCGCAATAATTTAACTATGCTGACGCTAAGCATGTGATAATGGACCTCCTTGACATGGGCTCGATTTGCTTGCTGTGCTAGTCCATGTGCCACCAAGCATCTCTCTCAACAATTCAATCATGTTAGAAGGCTGCCTGGGTTCGCTCTCACTTTGCTACTTCTCTTTCTCTCTCTCTTTTTTTTTTTTTTTTTTTTGCTTCTCATGGAGACCTGATATTTATATACACATCTTTAACTCCGGTACTTACGTACCAGCCTATATACATTCATGATGCCAATCTTCGTGTGTATTTGCTGGCATCTTGTCCTTGCATCATGTATTGCCTTGCGTGATTAGCAGGAAAGAAGCCCACTTCCCAAACTCCATGTCCAGACCGGTGTTCAGGAAGACTCTTGAGACCCTGGATACCTAAGAAACCATTACCATTCGGGGAGAAGGCTGACCCAGAACCACAAGTAAACAACAAGTAAAAAAAACAACCCAATTTTATCCTCCTTCAAAGCTCCATAGCGAGATGATTCATTGCCTGATATATAATGTACGGCATGGTTTCCGCCGCTTCATAATATCGAAGTGCCCAAACAAAGGTCAAAAAGAAAAGGGGATGCCATTAGCAGTGGTTAATCGTACCACCAATGCATCCTCCCCACGCGTGTTTCTGATGCTCATTACCTATCCATTAAATTTTACTAATGGTTGGCGTCTATTGTATCCTTTAGTGAAATGGAAAAAACGGATTGTGTATGGTCCTAATCATCGTGAGATGAGAACTGAGAACCCGTCAAGCCAGGGACCACACGATCCGGACACACCACAAATCGTGTATCCTCGGGGGGGTATCAAACTGTGTCTACCTTTCTGTTAGAACGTCTTCAAAAGTGTTTGAACAAGACTTGATAACGTACGCTTCGCCGCCATGCGGGTTTCCAAACATGGGTGATTTACGACCCAGGCTAGTCAAAATTTGCACTCCATCAATCCAGAACCCTGATCGCACAAGAAAACCGCTAATATACTCTCCACGGCGAACATCTGCGAGGCATCTGTTAGTCTTCTACCTTCGCTCGTCAACATGAACATAAAGGGCTTACCGAGTTCAAAAACGTCACCGCCCTTGTCACCACCGCCTCGTTTACCAAACAGTTGCGCCGAGTCATCATCATACATAAACTCCAGTCCATCCACGGCAGATCCGTGATATACCACAACTCTCGAAAGAATCCGCTCCGATTTCCCGGAACTGCAAAAGACAGATTCGACAGGCTCGCTACCATCCATTTTGGAGCTCCCCAGCATTTTGCAGCGGAATGCCATTTTCCCATTAGGCAACTTGACTGATGATTGTTTTGACGCAAACGCTTTGAAATCTTCAATGTCCATCGATCCACCACCGTGGGACTTGATAGAGACATTAATGCGACTTTTCTTCTTGCCGTCGACCACCCTAGCGCGCAGATCCTGCTCATTGAGTGTGATTTGTCGGGGTGGCGGTCCTTGGTCGGATTGGTATTCTATCCATGAGTGACAAACGTCGTCGCCCTCGGCAAAGATTTCCACAAAAGAGATACCTGTTGCTGCCATCACCAAAACATTTCCACCTTCAACCGGGAATGCCTGAACGCTGGTATCGGGGTTCATCGGAGGGTCATTGGGAAGCCGGAAAGCCGGATGAGCTCGGAATCGCAGACAGTCGAGCCGATGCCAACCACATTCATCTCCCTGCAGAGCGATGCCTCCCTTGGACTTGGTCCTCGTCGAATAGGCCTCACGTGTGACAAAGCTACGATTTAGCACTACGTAGTCGCGCAGCATTATGCCGGTTTCCTGGTGGGGACATCCAAAAAGATGGCCTGTTTCGTGTAAGTGAGCACCAATGCCAATGTTGGCAGCCTCCCATGAACTTCCAGCCTCATTGCAATCGTTGGCCACGTAATTAGTGTCTGTCGGGGTGCAATCTGTGAAGGCGGGTACGACTTCTTCAAAACTGGTTGGGTAGCTCTGTAGACAATGCGACCCGAAGATGGCAAGCTGCAGATCACCGTCGCCACCTCCCAGGGCAGCATGGCCCGTGACCGTCTTGGCAGTCGTATCCCAATGGGCGTCCAGGAGAAGCGCAGATACGTAGAGTTTTTGACCTGGTAGTGGATTAAAATGCTTCTTCACCGCGGTGGCAGCGATTCCAAAGAGAGCGTCCTTTTCGGTGGCCTTTTCGTATTGTTGGGCCTTGTTCAAATCTCGAAGTTCAGCGACCGTCTTGTCGCAGCGGATAATATGGATCCTGGCCTCCGATCGCATGGTGCCATTGTCGAGATCACGATAATTAATTGTCCCCGATGTCCACTCTTCCTCAAACCGGAAGGTTCTCCGTCCAAGCTTGTGACGTCGCATTTGCTCCGAAGTAAAGGCCTGCCATAGGTACGCGGCCATTCTGAATTTTCTCACAGCCGTTTCAAGTCCATTGCCTTCCCTTTCGGCGCGGGCGGGCGTAGCATCGAATGTTCCTGGGGAATCCTTGCCGAGGATAATTGCAAGCTGCAATGGCGGGGCGTTGTTAGCGGGAAGCATGTGCACAGTGACATACGAGGTATGAATGGGGTTTGAGCTGCCGCTGTTGGCTAGCTTGGGGCTGGAAAACTCGAAGCGCAGCTTATTGGGACCCGGCTGAAGGTACACGAGTGCCTTGAAGTGGGAGCTGCAGACAGGCCAGCTGATTGGGGGGAAATTGTCGTCATGTCTACAGACGGTCACAGTTCCATCAATAGATTGCTGGGCGGGGTCGCCAATTGTTCCACTGACAATGAGCACCTTTTGGTAGACCTAGAGGCAATTAGCACACCGCCGTACTCTTAGCATTTATGAATGATGTTGCTGGCGCCAAGAATTGACAGTAGCAACTGTGTCACCCTCATGCCCCTCCACGATGGCAAGGTGCATTAGGGTGCAGAGGGCAACCAATTGATGGCGAGAGTGCCGCAAAAAGTAAGTAAACGACTCACCCATGCGTTTTCCGAGAGATTGGATATTCTGGGGGCGTATGGCGACACTGGCAAATTCTGTTTTCCGTTGATGGAGGGGGCTCCCAAACCGGACATGCCTGATACGCTATGTCGGGAAGAGCTTGTGGAAAGGGTTGGCCGCATTTGGAGATTTTGTGATGCCTGACGCTGAGGCGACGACTGGCGACTATGTTGTTGTTGCTGCTGTTGTTCCTTGACCTGGAGATTCAGTGCCGGATCCGAGTGGTGGTTGATCGAAGGCGGCGTAACAGAACCCGTCGATGGTGTCGTACCCTGGCTAACAGCGCCATCGCTAGCAGTGTCGTTGGAGTGATCGGTACGGAAGCTCGCCTTGGACCGCCGGCGCAAATCCTTGAGCTTGAATAAGGAGGGAGCCATGACCGCCCGCGATTATGAAGTTGCCCTCGTTGGATGGATGAGGTGACCTACAGCAGGCGGTTCGATTGGGTGTGATGTAAGGGAGGGAAGGTGTGTTGAGTGAGAGACGAGACACAATGTTTGTCGCGGAGGAGGAAAAGCTGCGTTTGGAAGAATTAAAACGAAACAGAAACCTATTTGGGGCTTGTGATGATCCGGCAAGCAATGTTGTCGCGAATGTGCCCGGTGCACATTCAGGAGTACTCGGGCTCTTCGTCTGGTTGCACTTTTTTTGCTGCGAACGGGGGTGTGTGCTAATGTCGCCTTGGGGGGTGGTGTGAGGGAAGCGAGCGATGGACTGTGGATCGCCAAGTGGCAGTTGAGACGTGAGTATCACGTTGCGCCTGCGGACATGGGAACAGGAAAAAGAAAAGGAAGAGGAAAAGGAAAAGGAAATAGGGAAACAAGAACGAGAGGCAAAAAGGAGGGGGGTAGAGAGAGGTAGTAGGCGACAAGGGAAAGTTGCTAAAGGAAAAAAAGCCAACCCCCCGCGATCAGTTTGGTAAGATTGGAGTGGCAGCAGCCTGTCTCTCTCCCCTGGACTTGATGTGGATGACGGATGATGGGATGGATGGTGGACGACAAGCAAGCTGCTGCAGAACAACACGACGACGAGGGTTAGAATGGGCCAAAGTATGGGGCCTTGATGCTGGGGTTCTGCTGGGATGTCGAAGGCGCATGTACTGTACATACTTGGCATGATGTGTATACCCGCTACCAGTAGCGCTTCAGCAGGCTATCTAGTGTGGAGAGCCGTCCGGTACTGCGTAATTAATGTTGGCGATCCAGCAGAACCATGATGCAACTGCCATGCTTGTTCACCTGGACTGTGAATCACTGCTGTTGGAGGTGCATTTCAAGCCCGTTTGTTATTCCATCTGGAGTGTAAACAATTTTACTCCATGACTCCTAGGCCGGCGGCCCTAGAGTTGGGGGCATACTTGGAATGCACGGCACCGTGTGAGATGCGTCGAGCCGTCATCTCAACTCGCTTCTTGGTCTGTGACATGATACACTACCTACTTCAGCTACCAGCTACGCACGGAGCTTGCCCAGTCATGATGGTTGGATGGGGAGCATGTACCCGGTTGAAGTGGAGAGCCGTGCAGAACTATTTATCAATCCACGATTCCGCCATCATCCGTCCTATCAGTAGCTACTACCAAGCAATAGCTCCTAAACGCCCGAATCCACCAGCGGGGTTTGTGTGGCGGATGGATCATCCATGGCCGGAGCAACCTTGGCCCAACCTGTCGGTGGATTTGCGGATGGGGGATGTTTGGGTGTGAGAAAATGATTTGTGGTTTGTATCTTGACTTGGAGTGGTTATCAATTGATGACGTCGCCTTTGGCTGCTGGGAGGGGCCTCGAGCGAAATTGCGCTGGAGCCATACACAAGAGACAGGATAATTTCCCATCTACATGTTTGCTACCTGAGCACAAGGAGAGGCAGAGGCAAGTTCCAAGGCGAGGATCCTGTTGTTTGGTGTAATCGGTGGGGAGCAACAAGCGCGGCTCGGCATTGGATGGTCGGCGCCCGTTGAGATCGTCGCTCTCGTTTCAGAAATATACCCGCTGCTTTATTTCAGACGGATTGCTGTCGCGAGTGAGGAGGTCTTCGGAGAGACGTCATTCTGGTATTCGACCAGTCTGTTGCACTAAATTTTCCAATCATCCCCCTGGTCTCAAAGCAAAGACCAAGTCGCAAACACACTCTCCCACTGGATCAGACGAAAGGTAGCCAATGTGAGCGGCCTCAGTGCCAAACCTCGCGTCTGGTTGCAATTGATTGCTACCATTCCCCTTGGCAAGTACAGTACATAACTACGCATCTCCCCATCCGCTCGGCCCGCACCACCATCAATAGTTGTTCGTGGCCCCCCCTCTATCTCAGCACCGCCGCAAAGTCTAGAAGCCGGCGGGCTGGCGCAGTGGCGGCCGGCTTGCAACGGACGGCATTGCTAGTGGATGGGGGAGCTTCAGCTCAAGGGAAACAACGGCACACTGCCAGCACTATAGCCTCAGCGGCGCCTAATACGAGCACCTTGTGCTCATGTGCGTGCTGCCGAGGAGGGACACGTATGTCGCAGTACGGCGAGGGAAAATTTTGTGGAGGGCGGAGAACTTATTCCTAAGCCAATTTTGTACTTTCCCTCTGGCGGTAATTATGCCAGCTGCATGCTGTATGGATCATTCTTGGGGGGTGACATGGATATCCGGATTGATGATGACGGGCTGACGACGACTGCGATGTCGACAGTCCGAGATTCCCTTTTGGGAGAGCCGTACGTGTTAAGGTGAAGTGCGGGTAAACTAAAGGGCTTTGGCCGCCGCCCCCTTTGATTTGCTGAGAAGGTGTGTTTGGTGTTTCTTGCGTTTTCTGCATCGCCATAAACAAACCCAAAAAAGGGTTGAATTATGAGAGCCATTTTGTTTTATTGCTTTGTCTTCTTTTGTTACTCACCTGTTACATGTTATCATCGGGATACTTCCTTGTTGCTCCACTTCAGGTCTGTGTCCCCATGCTGACAAACCCACTTCCCGTGGGTGATCGCATGAGGGCGAGTCAAATCTGTGAGCACCTCATTAACTGCCCTCGACTACTTTTACTCTGCATTGGCGGGTGTCCATCAACCAATACTACGTGCATCTGTTCTTTTTTTGATATCATAACTGTTGGCAGTGAGTCCCAATACTTCCCTCTTATCATCACCCCGGCATCTTGATATTGAAACCCTAACGGGTGTAAAGACCACAGCCCGATGTTATAGGCCAGGGGTGTTACTTTTGAAAGGACTTTATGGTACTGTAAGGTGAGGAGTCGTCATCGGGCGCCCAACATGACTTTGCAAGCAAGGTTAACACGAGCTTTTCCTTGTTTGTATTCCCCGGGTTGGTGGGCGATCTTCCTCTTCTCAGCGGCAATGCCCTAGCCTCTTCCCTGCAACGAATTTTTCCATCTGCTAAACCCACTTCCTTGCCTTTCTCCTGACTCCAAGCAGTAGTGGCTGTAAGAAGGCATTGCTCAAGCGGTTCGCGCTATTCTCAGATCTTGGCAAGGCGCTTTGGCGGAGTGCGCGGAGTGCGCCAGCAGTGCTGATCCGTAATCGCTGTGTGACATCGTAGCGCCCGTTTTGCAGGTATCCAGCCGGATAAGAAGAAAAAAAAGTCTCGGTGACTTGCATATACTGATTTTCCTGATATCCAATCCCTAAAACAATTCGAGGGACTCACAGCATTTTTTTTTTTGTTTTCAGTTTGAGCACACTGAGAGACGATTTACCACGCAGAAGCTATTTATAGCGAGCGATGCGTGATGACAGAAGCCAATAGCGCGGCTGAAAAAAAAAAGTTACTCATTTTGATTGCAAGCCTACTTCTGGTGGGCTAGCTGAGTCTGGAAGTCTCTTTAGCCCCTTTAGGCATGGCTGGCACTGAGACCTAGCTTGCCCAATTGATGGTTTGATTGATGCTTCAGAGGGGGCGTCAAAGCTCTGTCTGTAAGGAGGTTGTCAATCATGATCGTGTTTTTGGTGTTCAAGATGATTCTCTGATACCGATTGTGACCGACGACGGCGACCTGAGTGCTCAGAGGGAGCAGAGCGCAAAAAAGGGGGTGGGCACTTGCATGAGTGGATTTTAAAAATTGACGATGGGGCAAATTAGGGCTGGAGATCAATAATGGAAGATGAATGAAGGCATGCAGAAAACTACACAGGAGGAGCTTGACAGATGGTCGAATCCAATTGCAGCGACGATAATCACGAAAATAATGTACTGACGGCGGATAGGAATATGTGGGTGATGGATGACGCCAGCGCATCTCTTCGATCAAGATAGGAACAGACTAGAACGATCATCACCAATAGGGAGAGCTGAATTACCGTTCTGGGGAATATTCGATGGCGACAGGAGACTGGGTCGATCGATCTTGAGCAAAGCGATTGGATCTGGCTCGGGGCCCATTCAGCCCATTCAAGCCCATGATCAGCTAACCAACAAAGGAACAATGAACAAGGCAAGCCCGAGGGCTGAACGAGACTCGGCTCGGCGCTGGGCCAACGAACAAAGCCCCGTCCCTGACTCTCGGAGGTGCTCGGCCTGTGCAAAATTGGAAATTAGTGGTTCAGATGCTTGTCTTCGGGTACTTTAGCCCTGTGAGTCAAGACGATTATCTCGCTCTCGGGAGGTTCTAGCGGCCTGGAAGCCTGCCCCTGGTTGACTGAGCAGCAGCAGCAGCACTCGTTCATAGGCCCTGAGGATGGGACGTCAGCCTGAAGATGCGAGAACGTGGCCTCCCTGGAGTGAAGCGGCGCTGATGGTTGGTGGCGGACAGCGCCCCTGAGCTTTTCTGCAATGCTCGTTGGATGCTTGGACCCTGTGCATTGTGTTGCCTGTCCAAAGTGCGTGCATGAGTGGGCAGTGACCGGTGGTGTCACGACTAGGGGAGCTTGCTACGCATGGCCAGTGTGCTCACTTTTAATCTGGGGGGAAAGTGGCCCGTTTCCAGAGGAATGCGACCAATTTCGCTGTGGCGCTCTGGGGCGGGAGCACTCTGGCAGCCAGTCAATTTACAAACTTGACCAAGGCTCTGGGTACTGCGGTCCCCCGGGAGCAGAAATAAAAAAGAAAATTGAGAAAAAAAACCCACTCTGTTCACTTTGCACACCACGCACACTCCTTCACTCCCGTTCACTCAACAACCACAGCAACCATCGGCGCATTGCACTATCGCCGCCATTTTCTTCCTCCGCCTTTTCGGTGCCTCTCTTTGTCTCCAGTCTGAGGAAGAATAGCCATTCATTTACTCGCCCAAGTCAAAAGCCCATCAGCCAGGCTCTCTAACACTTACGCCCCCCGACGTTCCATCCCTTGCCGCTTACACTTGGCCGTGACCACCCCCCTCCCAGCTCCAGCTCGGTCGCCCACTCAACTCTCCTTCCCACTTTAGTCACGGCGTTCGACCTGCACAAACCTTCACACACCACCTCCATCCGACCGTCATCACTCTCACCGAAACAATCGCCCACCGCAATCGACGACTGCAAAGGAAGAAAAAAAAGCAACTCTAAAAGAAAAAGCCCGATATTGAAGCTTGCACAATCACGAGGCCATGCCGTCGCCGTGGAAGAAGCAACCCGAGGATGTGGTCGACTGCGTCCTCAAGCGTGCAGAAGTGAGCAAGGTAAGTTCAGGGATATTCACCAGCCTCCCTCACCACCTCGCCCTACAACGTCATCAACAGCCTCGACTGCTGCACCGACAATGAGGGAAAAAAAAGAGAAAATAATGCTAATACGATTTTTCTTTGCTATTTGCAGATTGCTCGACGCCTGCAGAACCGTCTCGCCCTCGCCCAGTTCAAGACGAAGCATGGTTGGGAAGACCTCACACTCGACACAATCGAACCTAAACTCGAAGAAGAGATCCGACGAAAGCGCCTTGCAGAAGGGGACGTCCTCTCAGATTCCTCGTCTTCTGCTTCTGACCTCCCCTACCCTTCTCGCACTCTGATGAGCTCGCCCCTCAAGGCGCCCCTGTTTTCAGATGCCGTCGGCTCCAGCAACGGGAGCACCGGCCACCGCAAGCGCACCTACTTTGCCTCATTCGAAAACATCTCATCGAGCCCCAGCAAGCGATTCCGTGGCTCCCCAACCGCACACAAATCTTTTAATGGTATTGCCTCTTGGAAAGACAGCCATCAACTTGCCAATTCGTCTCCAATCAAGCCTCGTCGCCAGCAGCATTTTACTACCTCGGGCGGACCGGACGTATCATTTTTCCAACAGCGCCTCATGCATGGCCTCACCTCGCCCAACTTCGCTGCTCCATCAGATGACGACGATGATCTTTTGCCTATCCATTCATTCAACGTAAACCATGTGCAGTCTTCGCCTCCTCGTACACCGCCAATGCGCACCCGCACGCTCGGTAACAAACGAAGCAAGGACAATGTGGAAGCTGGCGCAAATGGTGGCAAGACAGGAGAAGAGGGTGCTGATCTCCTTCTCTATCTTGCAGCTTCACCATCACCTGCTGTCCGTTCAACAAAGACCCGTATGGATCCCCCCTCAACGCCCCCTCAAAAGAATAGCAAGCTGGACTTGCCGTCGTCGATGATGATGACCCCGGGTGGTGGAAACCTCTTTCCCACGACGCCTGGTCAGGGTTTTGATTTTGCAGACTTCGTCAATATCACTCCCAGCCCAGCTCAAAAGCCTTGGAAGACCCCAGTGGCTATTCCTGGAACACGTACTCCGATGAGTGTGGCCCGACGACGGCTTACTTTTGATGAGCCACTGGCATAATTTCTACTCACCCTTCCAAATTCGGTCAGCAGGACGGCCGCACAATTTCGTTTCCTTGTGTACATGATACCATGACAGCACATATTGCAGCACGCGCGCACGCATGTTTTATTGTCAACACTTTTATTGGCTTGGATTCTTACGGTCCACTGGATGTACAGGCTTTTGATTTGATTTGTTATTTTGGCGGCGTTGAATAGACCACTCGGCGTCAATGGTCACCTTTGGGAGTACCATGAGGGAACGGCGTGGCCAAATTTCCGACCACGAGGGAGATATATCGTTACATCTCCTTGTTACACACGAGACTGATGGAAACCTGCATGGCAATAGCTACGACTAGGGCCAAGTTTGTAGGTGTTCATGAATGAATTCTTTTCGAACTACGATTGGTATGCGCCAATACCTGGTATGGATCGCGAATCGCTTTTCTTTGGTGGGCAGATGGGCTTGTTGCACTCACACCATTTCCTTTGTCGCTTTTGACTTTGGCATTTGTAGGGTGAAGGTGGAGAGCGGAGTCTGGGAGAGACGCGTGTGAGGTTAATTTACGCGCCCGTTCGTGAAATGGGCGCGTGCTTCGCGACTTTTTCGTGTCTACCTGCATGTCATTTAATGAATCTATAACCAATCATATGACTCGACAAGGATTCTTTTTTACCCAGCTGGAAAGCTTGAGCTGTTAAAGTGGAGATGATGTCATGAGCGTGCCACACCACTTCCAGCGTCACGTCACGTTTGGCGTGTACCACGAGTACATGGCTAACTAAATTGGCGGGATTTTCGGGCAGCGATTCTGGATTGGGAATGCATGAGAGAATAAGCGGGTTCTTTTTCTCTTCACGTTACTTACTTCTAATGGGGAAAAGGGAGGCACGAATACTAGTGCACAATGTTATTTATATTCAGTCAAATATATTTTTTAATACAGTCTACACACAATGTTGCTTTCATTCAGGACCAGCTCCAAAAAAAAACAAGTGCCGCAGGCCTGATCAAAATCTTCAACAGTAGTACTCAAAGTAGTCAGTCAGGTGAAACGCCTGATTGTTTTATAATAGCCAGGATGCTGGCCCTCTCACTCCTGGCACAGTTACCAGTGAGGCTAATACTTGATCAACCTCGAAAAGAAAATAGAGAGTGTCGGTGTGCGATTTAGATAGAAAAAGAATCCTTCCTTCTATTTTTATAAGTAGTCATCATCGAAAGTCTGTCTCATCATACAAAGGAAAAACAAGTCTAGGGCGGGGTTAGTTTATAAAGTGATATGTACAGTACAGTTGCGAGACCCCTCATTCGCCTTCTATTTCTCTTGCTCGGGGTTATATTTGGCTTTTGATTCTACTCCTCGCGTATATTTGAATGGTTGAATCTCTACTTCGAAAGTATGGGCGTAGAGATGGAAGGCAAGCAACGATGACGCTGATGTTGCATTCGATAACATTCCACACCACTGTGAGATAAAAAAAAAAAAAAACAGATGAGTCAGCGTGCTACTTCAGATATGACACTTCGGGGATTTTTAAAAAGCTTACCC
Source organism: Calonectria ilicicola (assembly GCA_020809705.1). Lineage (NCBI taxonomy): Eukaryota > Fungi > Ascomycota > Sordariomycetes > Hypocreales > Nectriaceae > Calonectria > Calonectria ilicicola. The sequence goes on along the minus strand of CP085833.1, from coordinate 2,318,153 downwards.
ATCAAACTCAAAGCTACGTTGTTCCCAACCTGCGAAACCTCGAGCGTCACTAGCCGAATAATGCATGTGACGATGGTAATGCCGCCTGAGAGGAAGGTGCCGTAGACCCCAAATCTCATTGAAGATTTTTGAAGGTTCATGCTAGGGATAAAAAGCCATGGCAGCATAAACACTTCGAATTGTTGTCAGTGGCATGCTCTGGAAGCACTGAGGACATACATAGCTTACCAAGCAGGTCCCCAAAGAAATGGAGCGTCCAACTGACAATAAATATCCTTTCTCCGTAATTGAAAGTGCATGATTGGCCTGGGATGCTCAAGCTCCTGATTCGAGTATATTAGTTGAAAATTCCACACTGGTGTGAAAGGCGCAATCTTTACCAATCGGTTTCTGGTTCACAGACCAAGAGTAGTACAATCATGCTGATAAAATAGGCTAACACATTATAAATGGCTGTAGCCCATATGAAGGCTCTTCGCTTCTTCATGAATTCCAGGAACATTGGCATGTACGACGCAAGTAGTGCTGCTTTGCAGAGATAGAAGGTGGACCAGAGCGGTAGGTGTGACATGATGAACAGCTAACAGGGTAACAGGTGAGGTTTAGTTCCCAATCTTTGAAGCGATACGTATTTGGGACCATCAAATTGGCTATTTACTAACCTTGATTACCGACTCGACATCGCTGGGGCTTCCGTGGTAGCCTTTGAGTGTCATCATGACGCCCTTGCCGAAAGCACCCAATTGTGCCAGTTTAGTAGTCATGCCATTTGTTGCGATTGAAGAACCCCACGCGGCCAAAATGAAGTAGTCGCTAAGCATGAAACCCCTTCTCTGTATTACGAGGCGAAGATACGACCGCGCGATGATTACTATCGTGGCGATGGAGTTGAGAAACCATCCCAGCGCCTGTTGTCAAACTGTTAGCACTCCTGATCTCTGAAATGATGAAAGCGTCGGCATCTTTGTTTTTATTTACTTACCAATACCGTGACTGGGCTCGGAGAGCTTCCGCTCATTGCTCTTGTTTGTGATGGTCGACGCAACCGAAGCTGTTGTGTTTCCCACAAGAAGCACTCCTCCCCAGTTCCGCTGACTTGGCTTGGCCTGGGATCGTATTCGAGACTGATATGCTTGCCGCCTTGGTTTCTGTTCAATTAACTGTATAGAAATGGGCTCGGTGACCCTGAGGTTATGAGTGGGAAAAAAAAGGAAAGTAAACATGGCGCCGTCAGGGCGGCCTGGAAAGAGTTGAATCTGGACTGGTTTTACAGTTTGAATAAGCGGTGGTAACTCGCAAGTCGACCCATCCCGCTTCGCTAAAAAAACCTTCTATGAACCTAACCAGATGGAGTGAGAAGGATGAATGAGGAATCAGCGTGAACGCCACTACGGAGTAAATCCATTCCACCTCAAGTCGCCATGTTCGGCAGGCAAAAGTGATGGAGGGTTCATGAACATGTCATCCTGGTTTTTGCATTTCTGGAGATAGAGCAAATGACATATAACGTTGATCAACGAGTATCCTCATAAAAATGAGGAATGCGATGGAGCAGTATCCTTTCGTTTGATACCTGCCGCACTTCAACATGATCCATCGCCCATTGCGCCTTTCCAGAGGAATTTGTCGATATTCTCTCACACTTCAGATGACCCGGCCTTCCGCGACAGACACAGGTCACCAGCAGAGAGTCCAGACCCCCAAAGATGCAGCAGTGATCAGGCGATGTCTCGACCTGTTCGGTAACTTTAGCAGACTGGTTACCGAAGTGGCTGGGCAGTTCGAGAACCGGCCTCGTAACATCGTGCATGGCTGCGCCTAGCGGAACCTTACGACCAACATGACGAAGCTCGATGATCATACAAAGGGATCCACAGACTGGTATGAGGCGCATTGTTTTGCAGTCCATCAGCCGCCCGGATTTGCATAGACGGTCCCACAGTACGACGGGTATCGCCGCCAAACAACTTTACCACCTTACAGTTTCTTTGATGAGAATACCTGGAAATAGTCTCAGCAAGCTTTTTATCGTTTTTTTTTTATCATCCTCTGGCTTGCAATTGTGGCTATTAAGGAAGGAAAACGGTCGTACAAAAATTGTCTGCATTCCCTATTTCGTGTCAAATATGGGATATAAAGGCTCCTGTCGTCAGCATCCAATCCACTCTCGGGAACTCCTATTTGCCTTCGTGCAACTCGGCGGAGCCGTCTGACTGCGCCAGCCGCCTTCTCGTTGTTCAGCTCGTTGGAACGAGAGCAGGAGTTCTCCGTGAACCGAGCTACCCACCCCACTGTGCCAAGTCCTTGAAATAAGCCAGCAAATTCGACCGCATTTGGGAGACTTGCTGTGAGCTATCAACATCTCGTTTCAACCCAAGAATCTCGTAATGCTGACTAAATCACCCATAGCCCCGCCGCCTGGGGACCTGGTGAATGCGCTGGTACGCAAATTTCTGGGCCTCATCGCATAAGCAACCTGCACACGGCATGTTCCATTCCAATCATAGATAGCGGGCCACGATCAACCACTCTATTACTAGCCTCGGGGACCTGACAAGAACTTCCGACGCACGAAAGAAATACAATAAATACATCATGAGATCCTGCATTTAGACTGAACTTGAGAACTCGAAACCGGCTAGAAAATGGCCTGGTAAAAAAAACATCACTACTTTCATCATTGCGAAAGCTGCATTGAACAAGGCGTGGGCCCCAGTTGCTAAAGCTCAAAGCCAAGTATAATAATGAGGTATCTTGAATATTAACATAGTGAGATGAGAAGAATAAATGAAAAACAAACACAAATCAAATCCAATACGGCCGTCTGTGCCCTCTAGAGATACCTGTTATACAACTCATCCAACTTTAGGTCCCAATCTAATATCTTGGTCAATAGTCAGTGTATATGCGTCACGAGAACTCGCTTGATTCAATGGCCACGTTTGAAACCTCCATCTACCACTGCCTTGAAGCCACCATCAAGATTGGCGACGTCAAAGCCCATTTGCTTCAAAATTCGCGAGGCAAGGTAGCCACGATAGCCCACCTGGCAGTACACCAACACACGAATTGACTTGTCGAGCTTCCACACTTGATGTCTCAAACCGTTTACTGGAAGATTGACGGCGCCTTCCAAGTGATCACGGGCAAATTCCTTTGGAGAGCGAACGTCGACGAGCTGCAGCATGTTGAGTGTTTTGGGATTAAGATCTTCCGCGTGAAGAATTTGGACATCTCCACGGAGCACATTTGAGGCAACAAACCCGGCCATGTTAACGGGGTCCTTCGCCGAACCATATGGTGGTGCATATGCTAGTTCAAGATGCTCCAGGTCAAACACTGTCATACCCGCCTGCATGGCAGTAGCTATCACATCAATACGCTTATCGACACCGGCTACCCCAACAGCCTGAGCTCCCAGTATGCGACCTGTATCTTTCTCGAAAGCAAGCTTCAGGGATATCGGGTGTGCACCTGGATAATAACTCGCATGGTCCTGTGGGTGTACCGTCACCCACAGGGGGTCAAGGCCCTTCCGGCGAAGTGCCTCAATCGACAGGCCTACGAAGCCCATGGTGAGATCAAAAACCTTGCAAATGGCTGTACCAACATTCCCCCGGTAGCTTACTGGCTTGCCTAATATGGCATCAGCTGCAAGCCGCCCTTGTCGGTTTGCTGGTCCAGCCAGAGCGAGTGCAACTGATTGTTGCATAATCCGATGTTCAGTTTCGACCATGTCGCCGACAGCGTAGATGTCAGGGTCAGATGTTTGCATTTGTGCATTAACCTTTATTCCAGTTTTGCCGACATCTAATCCCGCTTGGCTGGCAAGGGCCGTTCGAGCCCTCACTCCTGCAGCCATGATAACCAAACCGGCAGGAATCTCGGTGCCATTTTCCAAGGTCACGCATGATTTCTCGATGCTCTTGATCCTAGCACTCAAAAACAAATTTACGCCCTTGGTGTTGAATTCCGTTTGGATAATTTCTGCCATATCGCGGTCAATGGGCGGCATGATATGCGGCGAATACTCGACCAGCGAAACCTCGAGTCCAAGTTCGCGCATATTCTCGGCCGCTTCTATGCCAATGAACCCGCCGCCAATCACGCAGGCTTGTTTTACCTCGCGATCTGATATGGTCCTTTTGATATCTTGGAGATCCGAAATGGTTTGTAAAGTGAATACGTGATCTTGATTCGCTCCATCAATGGGGGGTCGAAATGCCTCGGCGCCTTGCGACAGAATAAGTTTATCATAGCTAATTTGCCGAGTGTCATCCTCTCCTAGTGCCCGCACGTCGACTAAGCGGGATTTGGTATTTATTCCAATGACCTCGGTGTTTAGATGAATGTTGATATTGAAGCGGTCTTTGAAGCTTTCGGCGGTGTTCAGGACCAGCGCAGCATCATCCTTGATGACATCACCGAGAGCATAAGGCAATCCACAATTGGCAAAGCTGGTGTACCCTCCATGCTCAAATACGGTGATGTCTAATGTCTCATCGAGACGACGGAGCCGAGTTGCTGCAGACATGCCACCAGCAACGGCTCCAACAATGACGATTTTCTTGGTCATGGTGCTATGCAATAATTTATGGGTGGTGGTGTAGATATGTCGAGATATAATGCCCTGCCCAAACATCAATGGAATTGCAGGTTGAGAGGCGTAAATGTCGAAAGGTCAACCTGGTTGGGCTTGTGCACAACCAAGCTAGCAACTTGAGCCTAGCTCGTATTTATAGAAAGCGAGTCCATAACTACTAGTCTGCCCACAAAGGCCAGTGGTATCATGATTTGTAAATTGGGTGATGCCACTTTCCATCGAGCTGGCCGACAAGTGCAGTGGAGCACTATCTCAAAGTTTGGTCGCCGATGTGCATGGTCGCCGATATCAGTGTTAGTAATGTTCGTCAGTCAGGACCACAAAGCTTTGGCATACGTTGACTATTTGTTTATTGTCTTATTTTTTGACCAGGAAAATCACGAAGACCAAGTAAGGTTATGAAATGCAGGTGTGTCTACCGCTTTTGGAGCTCTGGGGTTTGGAGAAATCCTGGCCAAGCCGGATGTGCGGAGTACCCCATGTTATGTGTCTGATTGGCAGAATCCATCTTTGCTGCAAACATACCGATCAAACACATTATCAGTCTCAGCCTCAACGTCCCGTGGTACCTGAGTGGCATACCACATCTGACATTTTATTTCTACCTACACATTGAATATATGCAGGTACGGCAGAGTTCTATTCGTTCACTTCTTTCCACCACGTGCATCAAGAGCATAGAAACGCGGGAGAGCGTACGGGAGGCATACATACACACACATGCACACACACACACTGCTGTAAGTTTTTCACATTGCGGGTCAATGAGACGGGATGAAACATGGCACAGATTAAGATTCACCAAGACCCGACCAGCAAAACAGACGCACAAAATCACGGTGGAATTCGGTTCCGTGTCTGGTCCAGAACTTGGTTGGTTGGGCTTGGAAGGCTTGGGGTGGCTGTGTTGTCGGTCTGTGATGCAGGCGGGCGGTGCTAAGGACTTTGAAGTTGGCCCCTCTTGCTTAGCGGCAGCGGCTGTGGAGGGTTGCAGCGAAGGAGCGGTTGGCTGCATGGATGCAAAACGCCAGCTTGTAGAGGCACTTTTTTTCCCATGTTGTGTTTTCAAATCATGCCGCCGTCATATCAGACACCGTTTGCGATGCAGAGTTTGACGGTTGCTGGGAGATTGACGGTCACGGTCTAGTTACAGCCAGAGGGTCGCAACATTTGGACTTGTGACATGTGCATCTAGCTGAGGTAAGCAAGGGAAAGCTTCGACGGGCGCGCTAAGAGGATCTACACTGGGTGTAAGCCCCTCCCCAACCCGACACTGAGCGGCAGGTTGCTTTTTTTGGTAGTGAGTCTAGCTGATTGCCCAGCACACTTGCATCACAAAGACGTTCCACCATCTGCGAGCCAGCCAGCTGCATCGTTGCAACTCCAGAAACAGATGGCCAGCAGTGATACTTTGCGCTAAAATGGAACCACATGTTTTCACCGAGCAACGCCTCGCTCTCAGTGTCTCCTCGCTCGGCCCTCCTCCACCTTGGTGTTGTTAATGGACCTCGTCATTGTTGGCGGGTCATCTGCTCTCCTATTGTTCCTCTCAGTCGCTGCTCGGTTCCCAAATGTCCCAATTTTCTGACAATAGGACCAAGTCCCCCCCTCCTCTTCATTTGCCTTCCCGCTATCCATGTGGGGAGGCACTGCTTACTACTCTGCTTCAGCGCGTGGTAGTTGGGCCGGTGCCTCCTCGCATGCATCTCTGCGTGGGGCATGCCGCTCAGCCCTGTCTGGTCTATTCTTGTCTCGCAGATCACACGGCGCAACCTATCGCGACTTGACTTGCACCAACTCCCCGGCCAAGGCTGGTAGGTAAGCCTTTGTGGCGCCAAGATGGCTCAAAACCAACATGTTCCCATTTCTGCTGCCACCTCTCCTCCACTCTTGACTCTTGCCATGTGAGTTTGCGCCAGCTCTAGCCTCGCCTTCAAGCCTTCTCCGTCCTGGATCGCTTCATTAAAGGCGTTAAACATACATTGGCTCGTCAAGTGGTTGCCTATGGCAGCTCTGATACCTTAATTATTACTCCTCATAAAGCCGGCATCGCTTGTCTGGCTGCTGAGCGGCCTCTCCACCCATGTGCTGCGATTTATTCAACTTCTCGACTCCGGCTCCGATTCCCCAATAGTCATGGAGCCCCTCCGGCCGCATTCGCGACCCGACTCTGAAAAGTCAGAAGAGCGCCGGCTGCGCTCCGAGGCCGATGCCGCCGTTCAAAATGCTGCCAACACTATGGTTGCCATTACCGAATCTTATCGCCAACAATACCAAAGTTCTCAATCTGCTGTACCTAACCCACCAGCTCCATCATATTCACATTCGCGAAGCTCCTCTCGCAGCAGCGTGTACTCACAACCCTTCTTTGACTCGAGGCCGGAAAGACAACTGAGCTTTTCAAACCTCTCTTGGTCGTCAAGCCCGGAATATGGGGCTCTCTCTGTTCATGATGATGAAGCTTGTCATCCAACTGAAGAATCTTCGTATACTCTTGTTCAAGAAGAGTCTGATGCTGAAGCTGTGCAGTTTGGTCAACTAGGTTACAACCATGCTGATGATTTGATCCGACTTTCAACCCCAAACCTTCCTCCTCGATTAAACACCCCTCCCACCCTCTCACATTTTAACAATACGCAAGACCAGGATATAACAGAACAATGCTGCGAACACGAAGAACAGCGAGGACTCTACCGCAACTGGACACATCGTGGAACAATACGAACGGCCCGCTCGGGACAAGTATCCTCTTTGGACCCCGTCTCGGATCTCACCGGGGATGCTGACTCGGGTCTTGTCTCCCCTGCATCAGAGGGCACCTTTTTTGAAGGGGGACTTGTGGAAGCTTCAAGGCGGATGGACACTTTCAGAGCTACTACTCAAGCTCACACATACATGACGATTGGACCCGAAGCCGGAGATGAGACACAGCCCTTCGACACGGATGCACGAGGCCATGCTCGCAATGCGTCGGAGGGAACATCATTATTTGCTCAAGGCGTCCGCAGGAAACCCTTGGCCCCCGGTGCGAAAACCCTCGACTTTAATCATTCATTCACAAACGAAGCTCTCTTCGTCTTTGTCATTTGCATGGCTCAGTTGCTGGCTTGGGCCGGCTTAGCACAAACCCTCGTTCCCGCCCGAAAGCTCGCCGAGTCCTTTCCAGGGGATGAGAGAACAACAGCACACCTCGCATGGTATACGGCAGCATATGCTCTAGGTACAGGCACATTCATCATGCTGGGATGCCGTCTTGGTCGCATTTTCGGTTACAAGTCGATATTCGTGGCAGGATATTTCTGGTTTGCTCTTTGGAGTCTCCTTGGAGGGCTGAGCGTCTATGTCAGGGTTCCCGGAGGCGCTTGCACCGCCTACTTTTGCATTTGTCGCGCGTTGCAAGGAGTTGGTCCTGCTTTGCTCATACCCAACGGACAGGCATTGTTGCAACGTGCGTATCCGCCTTGTCCGCGCAAGGCCATCGTCATGGCCTTGTTCGATGCAGCCACTCCTGCAGGGTTCATGATTGGCACAGTAATGACCAGTCTCTTTGGCCACTATTCTTGGTGGTCTTGGGCCTTTTACTGCCTTGCTACCGTGTGCCTGGCCTTGGCTGCGATGAGTTTGCTCAACATTCCTTCAAAAACCGTGATGATGCATGATATTGAGGGGAGTATCTGGCAACGGCTCGACGTCCCCGGTCTACTTTGTGGTGTTGGTGGCTTGGTGCTGTTTTCTGTCGGCTGGAATCAAGCCCCTGTTGTTTCGTTCAAAGATGCTCAGGTTGCTGTTCTCATCGTCATCGGTATCATTTTTGTCGCTGTCTTTGTATATATCGAGCGGACAGCCACCCATCCTCTTGTGCCGATTAAAAAGATGGAGATCCCCGCTGCTGCCGCCCTTGGCTGCACAGCGGCGAGTTGGGCTGCTTTTGGTATTTGGGTCTGGTATCTCATTCAGTTCATCGAGGTGTTGCGAGGGTGGGTATTGCTTCGCATGAGCGCCGGGTTTGTTCCGCTTCTCATTGTCGGCGGAGTGACAGCCAGCATCGGTACCCGATTCCTTTACAAGGAATTAGGTGCAAATTGGGCCTTGGTCATCTCATCGGTGGCTAGTATGATCAGCTCCGTTCTCATGGCTACAGCCCCGGCGAAGCAGTCGTACTGGCTCAACGCTTTTTTCAGCATTCTAATCATGCCGGTTGGCATGGTGCTTTCTTTCCCCGCGACTGTTGGCGCACTTGGCCGAAGCCTTCCTCAGGGGTATCATGGTCTTGCAGGTAGTCTCACAGGCGCTTCAGCTGCGTATGCATTGTCACTGGGCCTTGGAATGGCAGGGGCTGTGGAGAGGGATACTCTTCAGCGCGGCGGCACAGCATTCAAGGGTTATCGATCAGCTCAGTATCTAGGCGTAGGCTTCTCTGTGCTGAGTGTACTTTTGGCGTTTAGTCTTTTATTGGTTACGTTGCATCGGCGTTGGAATGCTTCTAAAAAGGGTGGTTAAATCGGGTCATTGGTTAGGATATACCCCGAGGGAGTTTTGGTTCATGTAACAATAGCGCGTCAACAATGCATCACAGGAGTTTGACATCTAACGGTGCCTTGGGCCATCACGTAAGCTGAAAAATAGTACTCTTTCTATTTTGATATCTCTCGCCTCGATCCAGGTATCCACTGAGCTTGTACAAACTCCAATGCCGTACCATATACCGTAGTATTGGATATAGATAAGAAGCCCAAGGGTGAGGGGACCAAAAAGAACAATCAAAGCACAAACCACCGTAAAACGCCAGAAAAACCCCAGATTTCTTTGAACAAGTGTAGTCGTACTCCCCTTGGTCTTTTCTCGTCCGTCGTCTTTGTCTCGGATTCCTCGTGTTTATCGGCCTCGGCTGAAGCCACCACGTCCGCGACCACCACCACCGCCGCCTCGAGAGAAGCCACCACCGCCGCGACCACCACCGAAACCTCCAGAACCGCCGCGACCACCGCCGAAACCTCCACGGCCTCCACGGGAAGGGCCTCCGCGACCGCCGCCGAAACCTCCACGACCACCGCCGAAGCCACCACGACCGCCACCACGGGCGCCGCCGCGAGGACCACCTCGGCCAGCACCACCAGCGCGCTTGAGCTTGGGGGCACCAGGCAGGGGCTTGGGCTTGGGCAGAAACTTGTCAAGGGGCAGGAGCTTCTCGGAGCCGATGTAGAACTTGTCGCCCTCCTTGAACGAGGTGGCCTGGATGCCCTCGGTGGGCTTGATGGTGAAGTAGACCTGGTTGATGGGGCCGAGGACCTCGTCGACCTTGCCGACAGCCGTCTTGTTCTCGAGGAAGATCTGGGCGTTGAAGTGGGGGACCTTGGGGTTGATGGACTCGCAGACCATCTCACCCTCACAGGCGTGCAGGAACTTGCCCATTTCTAGAGGGGGCTGGGTGTTAGCCAGGCGCAACAACGACATTTCTCTCTCGACGATTTGGCATCAGTGTCCAGAGAGAGGGAGGTGAGAGACATACCAAGAATCTGGGCAGGAGGGCCCATGTCTCGCTGTTGGAAACCGCCACGGCCTACCATCATAACTTCGAGTTAGCCAACCAGACTTTCAAAAAGATCGCACGACAGCGACATGACTGAGCCAATTGCGCGCCAAAGTCCCAGCCCCTGAGTGCAATGCCACCCGCGAAGCTTGCTTCGTCGTAAAAAGGCCTCAGGGAGCACGAGGGGAAAGAACATACCGCCGCCTCGACCGCCAAAACCAGAGCCACCACGGCCACGGGAGCCGCCTCGGAAAGACATTGTTGCTTTGCGAAAACGCGATGCGCGGATTTAAGATAGATAGGTAAAAGTCGAAAAACGCAAATGCGATGTCTAAAGATGACCTCTTGCCCCAATTGTTGCGGGGTTTCGCTGAGAACGCGGTCACGAGGGGTGTCTTGTTGTCGCTTGCGGCAGAGGTGAAGCCCAGGACGAACTTTTTTGTGTGAAATTTTTTGGAGGCATGGATTCTCATGGCCTGGTGAGCTTCTCAAGGTTCTGATTGGCCGTTGAGCTCATGGGACGGAATAACTATTTGGCGTAGTCCGTATATGTGGCTGAAAGTGTGGGCCTGTGGCACTCCCCATCATCTTCTTCATCGACTGGCAAAATCTGTAGAGAATTGTGGATCCAGCACATGCCTTTGATCACACCCACCAAATAATACGGGATCCCGTCTCTTACTCAGCCCACCCGCCGCAGGATGTGTTAATATTAGTGAAGGAATCGCTCCAAAGAAGAATTCGTTCCAGACCATAAAAATAGACCCAGGATCATCAAGCCAGGATCATCCTACAACTTCACAGGTATCTGTCTCTAATTAATTGCTAAGGTCCCTACATTTATGCTAAATAAGGTCTGTTTCGATTCTTTTAGCGTGGAATGAGGACACATTGGGGGGACTGAAGCGAACTGCCATTGTATGGGCTCGCGATTGACATAAGGAAAAGGAAGGTTTGAATTGCGGCCAATATACAACGCAAAAAGTCTCTCGATCATTCATGCCTAATTATAGTCATCAGTGAAATACCACGTAGTTGGAAAACTCCATTTTAACAACAACCATCATATATATACAGTAATGCCCACCTCCAAACCGTGAGGGCGAAGGAATCATGACATAAGCTGAACAGCGATATCTTCATATCGGCAATTTCCGGTTTTGAAATACAATGCAACATGTTTTAAACGGTTTATATCTATTTATTTAATCCTAATTCCGCCATTCCTAACCATGGATCAAAGCAAACTCATTCTCTCAGTCTGCCGGGGAGAAAAAAACTTGTTAAATTTCCTCCCTACATCATGAAACTCTTTATGTTGCTAGTGCCCATCCTTCCTCTTCTTCCTCTATCCCTTCAGTCGCGTGATATTCGACGCAAAATGGAAAATCCGCACCAACTACGCGAGGTATCCGGCACCTGGATGAGGGCTGTGCCTCGACCATTTCCGATTGCTGCAAATCTAAAGCCGATTGCGAGAATACCAAATCTATTTCTAGGTTTTCCAATTGCGATGATGTTAAGTCAGTTTTCTCTGACAGCGTCAACCCATATCGGCAGTTCTGTTCGGAAGTTAACATCCTCTGCGGGGCTTGTGAGACTATTTGAGAATATGCCAGCTTTGAGTTCCTCTTGCATTCGGGGGTTCAAAAGACGGTCCGAAATTTCTAAGACGCCAACTGTTTACAAGACCGAGAAAGACTTGTATTAATGAGATAGTCCTCTTGACTCTTTGTTCAAAACGCCAGGCTTTTAGGGATTGTCCTTGTGTTGGTGCAGTCTGACAAATCGACTTGTTATCATGTTATATATCTCTCTTCATTTTTTCCCTTGCGGGACTATCTTTCTTCTAGGTCCTATATGTCGGTTTAGGGATGAATTGTCACCGTAAACCGATAAACAATAGGAGTTCTCTGAGGATTATTGCGACGATCAGCACATTGAATAAAGAGAAATCCGGATAATCCAATATTGTACCTGGGTTGTTGCCCAGCTAAATTCTGTAACTTATATATTTTCCATGCGCATCTTCCTTCCCACGATGTTGGTTCGCTCTGTAAATTCTCCACCTTTTAATTACCATCTATTTATTTATCAATTTCCCCTGAGAACACCATAGCTCGCACCAGAAGAGGGCCATAGAATTTCCTAGAAGAAGGGACAGCCGCCCTACCGAACTACACCGAGTTGTCGGCAAAAAGATATGCTATCATCGAAGTGGAATTTGGCCTGATTCCGTTTACAGAAAATGCCATTTTCATGATCCCGCCTTCATACGAATTCGATTGGGATGTGAGAACCTCAACCTCATGAGAAGCGGGAGTCTCTGCTTGGAGATGTCGGAAAGCCTGTCTATTGTATGAACAGGTCAGAGAACATCCTAGAATAGCTCAGTGACTGGCCATGTTATGGGTACCTTTTGTCTTTGCTCGATATTGAGTTATGTTTTAGACATCCTAGGCGTGATGAATGGACAGCGTTCCCCATCTTTGACAAGCCCTCGGATCCCGCTTTAATATACTTCATCAACTAGAACTATGACATGATATCTCATAAGTTGAATGAATCTCTACTTGAATTCCGCCCACATTCAAAATACCTGTCTCTTAATTACCAGTAGTGTTTGGATATCATCACCGCGATAGGGTTTGTTTACTCAAAATGTGTTCTCTTTGGATTCTTTGATCTTGATAATTATTGGCTCTCTTCAAATTCTTTGTCGCTTTCTGTGGTGGGATTAATCTCAGGGTGCTATCATCCGCGTCATCCTCTATACAAAAAATATACAAGCCAGATCGATGACATTGTCCCATTCAACCCTCTTTTTGACCAAAGGCGGACTGGAGTTGTAATATACGGATTACTGACAGTCGACACTGACTTGTTTCTTATTGGATCTGCGATCTACCAATTCATGTTTGCATCCTGGCCCGGATATGATTCGCCTTATGAAGCAATGATCAGAGGTGAATGGCCACATATCAAGAAACAATATTTGAGTGATATGGTGCATCATTGTTGGGAATATAAATATGAAGATGCCAAAGAATTAAGAGAGGACATTGTAAAGGCGTTATAGGCGCTGGGCTGTGAGGTTGAAAATGATCGTCTCAAGAACTTGGACCCTACCCAGGTAGTTGAGGGAGAGCAGTTACAATATTACGTTCCCAAGCATTAATAAATTTGCTTCATATGGATATCCAAGCCAAAGAATACTCCAGCGGAGACAAGCATAACGAGAACAACGCACAGCAACAGTGCCTCAAACTTCATCAAGAGAGTCCATCCCGTCAAGTACAAGCACATATTCAGTCAGCTCTAACGGAATTTGTGGTGGCCAACGACTTCACTTGTGAAAGCTCAGGGTTTAGTATCATAGTAATATCACAAATCAACTTGCTATTCGCTACAGTCAAACCACAAAGAGATGCGAGAAGCCTTCCAAATTGGCATAGTAACCAGCCACCACAACAAGTCTTGACAGCCGCAATAAATACGGTTGGATTGAGGTATAGGTTAACAGAAAGGTTACATCACATACTCAAGGTACAAAGAAATGAAATCACTCATGTTAGGTAAGGTGTGTTTGTTGATTGTGAATCTGAAGAAGCCCCCTGAAGAATAAGTCCCCGAAGCACAAAGAAACCATATCCGAAAAAACGATAACGAAGGATATGTGAACCCAATGCTGTCTTGTAACGAACGCCCTGCCATCTCTTAACGGGTTCCTTAGCCTGTTTTTTAACTACTCATACTCCACTTTATGTACATAAAAACGAAAGAGAATAAGGAAACCGCAAGATCAAATGTACAAAAGAGAATCTAACTAATCGGTTTTTATTTTTCAACTTAAACGGCAGCGCTCCTAGGAAACCCGCCGGGAATATGCAGGTTAGAAATGGTTTGCACACTCTCCGTGCGTGCTGTGTGAGTCGGTCGAATCGGGACGTAGTCTTCCTCGTCGGTGTCATCCATTAAGGACTCCCCTTCTGTGAGAACGGAAACGGCATCTTGCCTCTCGGCTGAACTGTCCAACTTTGGAAACGTCTCTCCATTGGTGGCCAAGACGTTCATAGTTCTTCCTTCAACAGTGCCATTGGTACGGTAATGTTCGTGGAACTGATTTTCGAACTCATTGGTAGAAATTACATCACCAAGTTGACCGGATCTCCGATTTCTCTGCACTGCATCACTGGGTGTGGTTTCCTGTTTCATTCCGACAACAATGGGGACCATGTTTCCCCCGATCTGAGACTGGGGCATGGAATTCTGTCGTTGAATCGGTTCGCTGGTATATGGGTTGACACCGTCATAATGTGCTTTTTGGCTGGCAATAGCGGCGTGGGACGGCACTTCATCCATGGGCGTTTTATCGGTAGCGCCATAACCAAGATTGTTGCTCTCGGTATGCCCATAGCCACCCATGGCTGGCGAAGGTAGAGCGCCCATAGCAGCAGCTACTACCATTGGTTCTGTCCGGGGGTCCTGGAAACCAGAACTTACACTAGAAGGCGAATGAGAGGCCTGTAAGCCACGTTGTGCATTGACTTGGATATCAGATGGGAACCGCCCACCTGCTTGAGTTCGCCGGGGAGTCGTGTCGTAATGTTTCGATCCCGGATTGGCGTAAACTTGTGTTTCCGCCGAAAATGGCTCGTCATCGTCCTCATCGAGCAGTCCATCGCTACTAACTGACCGTCGAGATGAGCGACTTAGGCTGCGAGAGTGAGTGCGCACAAATTGATTGCGCTCCTCTGGAGTCTTCTCGGTGAGAGCCTTGATGTCTTCGTACCAGGCCATCATAGTGTCATGGCTTTCGGCCCGGAACACCCAAGTGTGTCCTCGATGCATCCCGCCTGTCTGTCGGCCCTTGAGAATAAACTTGTTCGAGGAGCCTCCCTCGACTGAATGTGACCCCAACTTCTGTTCTGGTAGGTACAAAGACATTACAGGAGCTTGCGCCTTGTCTGCTGACTTGAATTCGTGGAGATGTGTAGCAGAAAGCACGTACCTTGAACACACATTAGCAACAGACAGGAGAATAAATCACGAATAGCTTACCAGCCGGCAGTATAGCTCTTGAGATACTTGCTCTTTCGTTCGAGCAGTCCGGCCCTGATCTCCTGCGCGGCTTCATGATCTTGCCCAGGATAATGGATTTGATCAGCCGATCGTATGGGAATGCTAGGATCAACGAATTGGCTATCACTAGTCACAAAATGATTCCATTCTTGGTCCTTGGGCATTGAGATTGGCCCTTCTCGAAGTTCTTCGATAACACCGTATGCGTTGTCGGCCTCGCGCTTGAGGATTCCGGCATATGCATTGTATGCCTTCTGAATCTCGCCAACTACAATAGACTCTAGCTCTCGGCCAGAATTCTCGAGATTCAAATACGCCTAGAAAATGTGAGTGGTCGGAAACTCCAAACCCCGAAGTGTAGATAAATGTGTAACGCATACCTGGTGTAGATAGTTTTCCTCGTCAATTTGACGTTCTACTTGGCGGTCGACCGCTAATCGGAGCAAGTAAGGGTCTTGTTTCCCGGTGGTCAAAGACTCATCTAGCTCATTCCTTCCCAGAACATCGCCAAGGTTTCTCACAGCTTTGCGTGTGTTGTCCATTTCCTTCTCGACGGAGTTCTTAAAATCGCCAGATAGGTTCTTGATCTCCTTGATCTTTTGCTGTAAATCGCTTCTCAGTCCAGTAAGAGCAAGGATAACATCTTCCTCAATCTCTCTGGCCTTATTGGCCTCGAGGATAGCATTTTTGTTATAAGTGCGAAGAAATTGAAGCGCGTCGTCGATTCCAGCAGTAGCAAGAAAGCCGGCCGGGGTTGAGATATTGTTGGATACATTTGCAAGCTTGAGAAGAGATTTAGAACGTTGTTCGTAGTGGGTTTGGATTTCTCGAAAGTAGGCGATCAGGTCTTTAAGAACCTTTCTCCAGGCTGGTTGAATTGATCAGCGTTACTTCAATACCACTCTTCAAAATCAACATACACTGAAATCGGTTGGCTAGGACCTCAGTCGGGTTCCCTGAAGTGGGAACAGGACAGTGGAAAGCACTGTGAATTTCGTCGGGATCAGATGTAGATTGGAGGGCAAGGCTCTTTACGCTGCCAGCTCTCATACTACGACGGCTGCTGCTGCGCTTGAGGCTTCCATTTCGACGCAGCGAATTTTTCTTCTTGAGGGTGTTGCCACGGACGGGTAATAGCTGGTCGTCGCCCGCATTAAAGCTGTGGAGCGAGGGTGTTCGCTGCATCTTGGAACCGGAGGCGTGGCTGCTATCAAGAATGGACGAGCCTCTCTGGGAGGCGCCCCATTCCTCGGTGAATCGGCCGATGGGCTGGGGGTTTTGGGGTTGGGGGACGGCGAGGTTGTGGTGATATCTATTTGCGACGTCGTCGTCGTAGCGGTTGGGGTTTGCAGTGGCTATCGCTTTTCCGGTACTGGTGCGGTGCTGGTCGGCGGCGGAAGAAGAAGCGGGTGATGGAGAATGAGGGTAAGGGTAAGAATAGGCGTTTTGAGGAGCGGCGGAAGGATACTGGTGATGAGGAGGTTGTTGTTGCTGGGGGAGAGACTCGGAATGAGGTGCTGGCAGATCCATGGCGGAGGTGGCGCTATATGCCTCCCGCTGGCCGCGAGCGCTAGTGGAGTGGGTGGAAAAAATACTCGACCAGGCTCGACAGAGAGTGGTGGATGATGTGTGTGGTACGAAAAGGCACGAGGAGGGGGCCGAGTTGCTGGGCGAGTGAGGTGTGAGATGTGCACTTGTCAAAGCAGGAGGGAAACTTCCAGGTTACTGGCGGCGCGATGAATGGTGTTGACGCAATGGCGCACCAAGACAGCTGGGGGTGTTCCCTAAGTGACAACGCTAAAAGCTGCGCGGCGCCTGAGAGTGGTCAAGAGGAAGCCCACTGTAGCTCCACTGGCAAGCTAGCGCAAGGGAAGAAGAGATGGCACTCCACTATGAAAGCTATGATGATGATGATGGCAATGATGCCAAAAGGAATTCTGTCCGGAGTAAAAGTGTATCCTGCAGCAGCGGCGGCAATGGAAGGGGCGAATAGTTGGTCCGAGACTAATTGTGCCAGCTGAGCATGCAGATGACAGCAATGGCGGCAGAAGGACACAACGCGCTGGCGCTGGGCATACCCTGCTGGACAGTTGTCTGGACACTCCGCCAGCGACAGTTGATGACCAAACGATATTTTTCTTGTTCTCCACTTCTAGGATTGGCTGATTTTGTCTTCGGGCTCGTGCGGTTTGTGCGGTTCGTGCGAAGCGGGATGACGCCGGCGCCGCAACGACAGACGGGATGAGGCGGGATAATGGAGGGAAGATCCAGGGATTTTAGAGGTCCCCTAGTGTTTCATAGCTGTGCACTCAGAAGAATAATGCAGCGCGAAGAGGATCGGGGCTTGTTGCTGGCAATTGATTGCAGTAGTGATGGAGAGAAGAAAGAATGAAAGAATAATAGTATGATGTCTGTAGCGGAGAAGAAAACAAAATGTCGGCAGATTTCCCTCGAAACCATGGAACCCGAGAACCATCTGTGGAACCGAATTACGACGCATCCCCTCGAAATCAGGAAGTCGCTGCCTTTCATCCGTCATTCAGTGCTCAGAACGGTGGCGCTCCAATACTTACACCAACCGGTGCATAACAGGAAATTTCCCGTTCGAAGCTCCGTACCTGCAGGTACACCCCCGTACCACCAAGACATCCAAACCTCATCCTCTAGGTACTAGGCTGGTAGGTAGGTCGCCGGCAATCAATGGCAACTGTATTCTTCAACTATGTGCTACCTCAGTGCCATGACGCATGTTCTCCAGGGGGTGTGGAACTGGATTCCCCCATTTGCATCTACACTAGGACTGAGGTGACCAAATAGAGAGCAAAACCCCAGGTTCCAGCAAGTACATCCTGTCCCCACCCCACCCATGACGTCAACGGGACGCCACCCTACCCTCGGCGTCTTTAACATCCGGTCGTGTTCGTCTCGCGATGCCCTCAATCCCATACCTGCATCCCCGCGACGATCCTTATTCCGTCAGCCTTTTGCTTCGCCACGATTCGTGCGACAAGGTCCCCTCTTCCCCAGTCGGACCAAAAAAAAAACGGGAATAAATGAACACCCAAGATCTACACGCCCTAAGAGAACGGTTTGTGTCCCCGCTCAGGATCTCTCGGTCTCCCCGGGCTCCAGATCTGCGTTTTTATGGTGATTGTCAATCTATAATGCGATAGGCCTTTTGTCTTTGGTGCTTTATTTTGCATGGTCTAGTCTTGGCACTGCCACAGTTGTGTCTTGTGACCAGCAGCCCCAGTAGAATTTATCTCTTGGATGGCGCTTCCTGCTACGCAACAAGTTGAATGCCATTTTCTGTTGGTCCTCATCCAAGATATCCAGATCTAACTAAATAATACCCGGTCTCTCAGTTGATTTCTGATCGACTTGAGATGCCAAGCACCCGTCTGAACATCGTGACCTCATTGTTTTAACTCTGATCGTCCCGATTTGAAAGCCAAATTAGACAGTTGAACAATTCTCGGCAGTGGCATTAGTTTCATTATCCATGAGCACACAACTCCATACTAGAAATTATTTTCGGTTACTACCAAACAAATGATACAATGCCATAATAACCCTGATCCAGTAGGCGAAGCCCTGTGCTGCCATGCAGCATGCAATTCTCCTCTGCTCAATCCCAGTTATTTGCCTTGAAAACACAATACTCTTCCCCTTTGTTCATGACTACGTGATTCTCTGTTTCTATTGATATTCAACAGCAGCTACGAGGCCTCCCATCAGCCTACATTCTCCCAAGCAATCCTAAACGCCTGCCCAATGCTCTGTGCCCAACGAAAGCTCCACAACGCCATCGTAAAAGCCGATATCTTAGCGTCATGGCAATCCTGCGAACCTAATGTAGATCCCATTATTTGATGTCCTTTCTCAGCCAGGGTTGGTCGTTAATTGGCTAATTCAGAAAACCCCCTTGTTCCTTGCCCCGTTTGGCAACATTGGCGACTTCGCTTCCTGATGTATCCCAAGACCCTTCTATTCAAAATTATCACTTAGCCGGTTCGGCTGGGGGGAATTCCGCCGTCTTCATCCGTCCGATCCTTCGTGGAGGTGGTGCTCTTGGGGGAACCTTTTTAGGCATCCCGTTTGCGTGTGGTTTTGGTGCATGCGTGACAGGTACTCCATGGCGGTGCTTGGGTACTGCGGGTAGCGGCTTTTTGGCTCTCACAGTCATGGTTACGCCTTCATCCAAGGTTCCGGCCCCGTCGCCATCGGCGGCCACTTCCCCGGTTCGGCTTGGCGTTTGCACACCGGGCTTCTCCATCACCGCTGCCACATCACTCACGCTAATGCTACTAGAGCTTTCAGACTGCGACAGGCTGATACCAAGAAGTTTGCGTGCTACTTCAGCCTCACCCGAGCCACCGATTTGGTCTGGTTCTTCCACCCACTTCACCTTTGACACGCGATCAACCAAACGCAACGTCGTCTCGTCAGCTGGAGCAAAATGAGCGTTATGTGAGCCCCGCAAAATATTTACAAGGCGACGGATTTCGTCCTGTTTGTAGTGTGGTGGGTGGCTGAGTTGTGTGTGGGCAAGCAAGGGATACAAAACGCGCAAGTAGGTGTGTCTGAGCGACATCTTTTCGTCGGGAAGATCCATCAAATTGCGAATTATAACATCAACAAGTACCCTCAGGTCGTTTGTGTAAAAATACTCATGTGTTGCCTTATTCGTAAAGAGAAGATATAGCAATTTGAGAATGAGTAGCTGGAGCGACGTTTCAGTCTCCCGATTCAGTAGAAGGATTATGTTCTCCCCAAATGTCCTGAACGATGGACCATGAAGACTAAGGCACTTGACAATCCTATTTGTCAATGGCGAGGAGGGAGACGTCGGGTCCATATCGGTCGATGCGAGCATGTACTGCTCATTCAATACAAGCTATATTCGATGAGCATCATAACGTATCCATATCCGTGGAAATACCTACCAATACGCGGATTGTGGGATAATGATACGGATCATGGTCGTCCGAAATCTCTTCGATAAGCTGAAACAGATAATGGACAAATTCGTCATTCACCTGCACAAGGTCGTCCACGCGTAGTCGTTCTATCCGTGACATTTCATACATCAAATGTAACAGGTGCCGATGAAGAGTCGGGTCAATATGCTGACGGCCATGGATCAGCTCGAGAAGTCGGGGGAAACAGGCCTCGCCGATCATGCGGCTAAACAAAGTCTCATCTTGGCAACCATCGAGCAAAAGGAAGCAGGAAATGACCTGAAGTGGCCCTATGTCGTCCTCCTGGAGCAGGCTGAAAATGAGCTGAGTTCGCACGTATTCCTTGTTGTTGCAGAAGAGTAGGCTCGTTAAAAGCATGTGACCGCAAGTGGCAATGTCATCTGGGGCATCGGAAAAGCGTTCGCGGAGTTGTGTCGTCAGATCGAGCCAGGAACGAAGGGCATTATCGATGCTTTCGTGGCTTTCGCATGGACCCGATACGCAGCGATCGAGCTCTATTAACCAGCCATGTTAGTATCCGCAAATCTCTGACATAGTTGCGCGACGGCGACGTCGTCGGGCCAAACCCACCAGCCCAAAGTTGTTCTTCGTCCTCAATCGGAGAGGGGGTCACGTCGTCCAAATGCGCCATGATGCTTCAGTGGTGTGCCCACGCGGCGACGACTGCATCGAGTCCGAAAGCGGTCTCGGCAAAAGATGATGTCTAGAGGTGGTCGAGGAGATGACAAGCCGGCTGACAATAAATGGCAGAGGCAGAGGTCATCTCCAACGCAGGAGTACGAAGTGGGTGAGGCTGACGGAGTCCGAGTGCAAGTGCAAGTTGCAAGTTGCAGGTGGTGGTGGTGGTGGTAGTGGAGTGTGGAGTGAAGTGGCGGGGTCAAGATTGTGCCGTGAGTTCAAGGTTCATCCGGTTTCGTTCGCTTGGCGCACCGGACAACAACATCAACTCGACAAGGGTGTCGCTACCCTGACGACAACGAGAGCTGAAACAGAGGGCAACTCGACATCAATATAAATAGAACATCAAAGAGCACGGCGCGTTATTCTGATCCGCGAAAATAGAAGAAGGTATCATACGCTACCTCTTGCCTCTATGAGGTTGCTCGCCCCGTATATAAGTCATGAGCTGAGGTCATCCTTGTCGCATTCATCCACATGATGTCAGCCAACATCAAAACGCCCAGTCAAAACCATCCCGTAATCACTGCCCAAAATTCAGTCCAGACTTTGAATCATCTCTCATATTCTATCTTTTCATCATGAACATAGGTATCGCCTCAAACTACAAATACCGACCCGTCTTTATGTACACGCCCAAAACGCCAATGTCCTAGATCTTAAGAAGCCAGCTCTATATGTCCAACCAGTCTTAAAGGAAGGTCTGCATCTGTGAACCTGTTTCTTAATCATCATGAATGTTCACCTTGGCCGCGTATTCCTTAATGTTGCTGACCACATAATCCATGATTGTATCTCCCTTGCCAGCGGCAACCCTCAAAACCAACTCATTCAGGTTCGCACGCCCTAAAATGTCGACATGATCGGCAGTTTTGGGTCCTCCTCGAGGATTAAACCTGTCCGGCTCATGTGGCATTTCCACAACTGTCACTTTGACTCCTGCAGGGTTATATCGCTTCATATGCCAGCCACGATTGCACATATAGCCTGTGCTAATGAGGTTGACGGTTCCATCTCCTTCGCCCATGATGACTCCATGGTCCACTTCCCCCTCGGTATAGCCCGTGTCAATGGTAATATTGAGATTGGTCATGCCTGGCTGTTCCGGAGAACGGTAATAGTACGCGCGCTCAGTTGGCTTGCCAACACCATAGAAGCAATAAATCTTCAAGCTGGGGGCGAGAGGTAGCCGGGTCTCGAGCGGGTTGATCCATTTCTTTGGATCCAACTCGTTGGCTTCCACCTCGGCGATTGTATGTGCCACTCCCCGAGAGTAGCTACTTTTTACCATATTTTGGTACCAAGCTTCAGTGGTGTTGAACAAATACCGCACAGAATCTTCAATCGTGAGGTTGCGGTCAGGAATCGACAAGTTTCCATAAGACTTAAAGTTCAAAAGCGAGCCATAAGAGAAATTCTGCCCTGGCTGATCATCGGGAGCCCAGTTCAGGTCTCCCCAAATAGCATTGCCTCCAATGGGCAGCATAGAGGAAATGCCAGGCATTGCACGAAAAATCTCGGCTCGCTCCTCCTTGCCCAAGAATTTTTCAAGTCCATACATTGCAAATGGATTGAGTTGAGCAGTGTCCCGCATTTCGCCCGACAGGAGGGCCGTCAGATCTTTGACTGCACCAAGCATGCATCCACTAATGTTGATCCAGGAATCAACATGCTTTTCTACCCAATCCTGACCTCCACGGCCGCCCTGTTCGGATTGGACCCAGTGTAGAAAGTAGTACAATACTTGACTTCCCATGCTGTGTGAGGCCAAAACTGCTTTTTTGCCTCCCGCAGAGACGCCTGTCTCAATGTAGGATTTAAGTCGGGAAAAGTATTGGTCTCGAAGCTCGAGGTTATGGTACGAAAGCCGCCAGTCGTATGCAGCGGTGAACGAATTGGTGGGATCATAACCAATTGAGGCCAGATTTTCAAATATTTTGTTCCAAATC
This sequence comes from Calonectria ilicicola, assembly GCA_020809705.1. Taxonomy (NCBI): domain Eukaryota; kingdom Fungi; phylum Ascomycota; class Sordariomycetes; order Hypocreales; family Nectriaceae; genus Calonectria; species Calonectria ilicicola. Next base: position 2,295,329 of record CP085833.1, on the reverse strand, counting down.
CAGTATCCCGTGACGAAGAAATCGGTCGCGTCGAAGCCCTGAGCAGCTCTCAATTTAACGTTTGGGGGATCGAGTCCAGTTCGCTTGTCTAGCATAATGTGCTTTTTCCAAACATCCTTGTCCATAACGAGAGCCCGCATCATGGTCCAGCTCCCCCATAAGCGCCGCCGAAAGTACGCCCTGGAGATGTTGGCAGTCCCCCATGATTCAAGACCCGTCGAAATGACGCCTGGTATCATGATCATAGGATGGGACGCCTCGAGGCCCTCAGCTCGAGCTTTTGTTCCAACCGAAAACGACTCGTATGTATCAGCAAAATCCCGTTCGCCCTGAATAAGGTCGCGCATGTCTCTGACCAGGCCAGCAGGCAGAACTTCTAAAAGACTGTCGACAGAGAGATCAGAGAATTCAGGGAGGTCGATCAGGTCATTGCTGGTTGCGAAGAACCCAGCAGCGATGATGCCAAAAAGACTACCGAGGAGGAAGATGAAAGTATTTCGGCGCTTTCGAGTCTTGTGAGTATGCTCGACGATGTGGACATGAGCAGTGGGCTGCGAAGTAGCAGGGCTTTCATCCCTTGAGGAACTGTCGGATTCGGCAACACTGGTTTCGGGGACATTGCGGCGTCGCAGCGTGGTCGCCATGGTGCAGAAGGTGATGAGCGGGCCTCAAGGGGCGCGCCAAAAGTCTGGAAGGGACGCTGATGAGAAAGATGCAAAAGGAAACAGAATTGAAGGAGTAGGGAATGGGCAGATTCCTTCAGTCGAGTCGCGCAAGAGCAAGATGCAGCTCTGGTTCCACCTATGACGCTGAGGGCGCGAAATAAAAACCGGGCCGCGAATGGACTGGCGTTGAGACAAGGTGGCCTGCGCTGTGTACAACAGTAGCTCGCAGCGCTACCTACCACTGAATATTAATATTAATATTGCCCAGGAGGCTTCGGAGTTTCGGGTCTCTGGGCTCGGACTGGGCGGTATCTCTCCAACGCTCTGGAGATGCGATCAACGTGTTGTTTTCGGTCGAGAGATCGGCATTTGAGAGGGTCCCGAAAGCACCGAATCCCATGGTGTGGCTTCTGACAGCATTCGCGGCCATGGCTCTAACTAATTACCTACCTCGCCTGCGTCTGATTCGACATTGGGTGTACCTGATAAGCGGCAGACACCTGACGTCAAGACATGCGCTACCCAGCTCATGGCTTGTGCGGCTCGCGTTCCAGGAGCTGGGCCCCGTCGTGGGATAGACTATCACATGCCCTAGCTTGCAACCCCTCCCCCCTCAGCAATTGTCCCAGAAAGTCGAGCAAGTCCAGACCCTTGCCTACGCGTGCTGGTGCGCTCTAGGCAACCAATCCTTTGTGAGTCAACCCACTGAAACCCCCCATTGCTTCCATTGGCTCCAGCGCCCACGTTGATGCCCGCCCTGCCCCCCCACCCCGCTGTGCCGAGCAGTAGCGACTACGATCGCACGTTGCTGACCCCGCCCTGCGCGCTGAGAGCTTGCACACCTTCAGCAGATCAGCCAAGAATTGGAGCTCTAGCTTGCAGCGGCCTGTCCGCTCTCCTGCCGGTGACCAGTCCGGAATCTGAGATGTTGATGCAGGCAGGGCTGTCATCTTTGTGTGTTGCCACACTGATATATCAGTCACACCGTGTCTGAGAACAAATACAACTTGCTTCCCTTTTTCCCTTTCCCTCCTTTAGGCCATCATCTTCTTCTTCTTCATCCCCTCCTCTCAATACGCCGTTTTGCCCCTCAGTTCTTGTCTTGCTTTTTTGTCTCGCCGCACAGAGCACATATCCGGATATCCCTACCTTCTCAATCCAGCCATCGCTGTGAGATCCACTTCGCCCCAACCTCAAAAAGACCACAACCACCTCAGTCTGGCCCTACCCGAAATCCCTTCAGCACTTGACGGACTCAGTCTAATAACCGAGACATGGATCTTGTGAAAACGCATGGCCTTCCAGGCGAGTTACGCTACGTCCAGTACGAGCACTCTCTTGAGACTCAGTTTCTCCCCGCTATCCGTGCCCTCATCTCAAAAGATCTCAGCGAGCCATATAGCATCTATGTCTATCGCTATTTTCTATGCCAATGGGCACACCTCTGCTTCATGGTTTGTCACCCCGCACTGAACCTGCATTTTGCCATCTCGGTTCATCTCGCATCTTGCCCACGCTCATGCTCACACGACCTTGGCAGGCTCTGAACCCCGCAGACTCGTCCCTAATTGGCGTCATCATCTGCAAGCTGGAAGTCCATGCATCACACTCCCATCCCACACGGCGGGGTTACATCGCCATGCTGGCGGTTGAGTCCTCCTTCCGCGGTCACGGCATCGCTACCGCCCTCGTCAAAAAGGCCATTGACGCCATGACGAAACGTAACGCCGACGAGATTGTCCTCGAAACTGAGGAGACCAACATCCCCGCCATGCGCCTATATGAGCGTCTCGGCTTTCTCCGCTCTAAAAAGCTGCATCGCTACTATCTAAATGGAAATAGCGCCTACCGCCTTGTTCTACCTCTCAAAGTGGTCGACGTAACCGTCGACCCAAGCACATTCGATGGACAAGTGGCCTAGTCGACTTCTTTTGTCATGTTCCCCTTTTCAGTCAGACCAAATTAGGTGTCAGCGCCTTGTTATTATCTTGTATCGTTTTGGGTTATGACATTTTCTGGTATGAACTTTACACGACTAGCATTATAGGAATCACGAGCGAGGTGCATCACGGATGGCGCGATGGAAAGCGAGGTTTCGGATGCGGGCCTTGAATTTGTTGGAACGGGCGTTCTGGAGTTAGTTGCACATCATTTTCTGAAATTCCCCTATACTTCCAGGGTTACTTTTGCAAGAATATTGCGCATTTACCACTTGTTTTGGGTCTTCCCAGGAACTGATTGCGAATATATCTCACTTGGTCGTATATCAAGTAGCAAGATGCTACTTAACCAGCTGTCCTCTTTTGCCTTTCCTTCACTAATATAGATAGCGACATGTCTTTAAAATGCATTTGAACTATATATGGATGCCTTCAACCCCCAAGCATTGCCCGAAGCAATTCCCAGATGTGTAAAGACATCTAAATCTGTCAGCGACATGCATTTACACCCTACAATGGCCCACTCACCTGGCTTGTAATATATGGGTCGTCCTCGGGCTTCAACTAATTTCAGTTCTCGGAGTTTCTGGAGCACACGTCCAACGTTTTCTTTGTCTTGGAAGTCGCTTGTGTACACGCATATAAGCCGATCTTTTCGTGGGTCTGCGTCGAGGGGCTTCGGGGCAACTTTGGCGGCGATCCCCAGCTCATTCTTAGCAGTTGCCTTGGCCACTATCCCCCATGCCTCGTTGACATCGTCGGGGGCGCAGAAAAGCATCCACTAATCCCATTAGTTTGTGGGTAAATCATTCTTGTGTGCCATCATACCTTGCCTGTTCGGAGCTTTCCCATGTGTGCTAAGTTCAAAATGTCCATAGTAGCCATCTTTATTTCTCGATCAAGCTCTCGTTCTTGTGCAGCTATCCCCTTTGGGAGCTTTTTTATGCCTTCTTTAAACGTTTTGACAAGCTCCAGCCTCTCCATTCCGCCTTCGATCACGAGGGACGTGCGGCTTCCCTCCTCCTCTGGACCTTCGTCTTCGTTTCCTTTGCTTTTTTGGCTTTCTGATTGGCCCTTGTCTACTCTAGAAATATACGGGTTGCAGATGTATATCCAAGGAACTGCCTCCGTCTGATCAGTCGTTCTTGGGGGAAGGCGTTTGAGAAATTCATCAACGGTCTCGGTGAGTTGCCAGGCATATGAGACTCCAGCGTAGGGGTTGTGAAAATGAGATCCTTCGACAGAATGGTTGTTGGTGGCAACTGCCCAGCTAGGTGTATCTTTGTGTTCGAGAATCCACTCCTCAACTTCAAAATCGTCTACACGACGCTGAAGTCCGAGGACCGTCTCTTCATCCCCTGTACTGAGGTCAGCAACCCAACGATAGCCGGCGGTGACTACACGGCAATATACCATAAAAGTCCGAATCATCCGAGAAGTCCATTATTTTGATACCAGGCTATCCGAGCCAACTCCTGGGCCTCCCTTATCTGGTGTCTCGGCGACACGACGACTAGGTTTGGGAGATGAAACCAGCCTCTGTTAGCCACGGGGGTGTGGGATCCAGCAAATGGCTGGTCTGTTTACGAGGCCAGTATTCTGAGCGGTGAAAAGGAAGATAAAATCGGGATTTGTGGGATTTCCAAAGGTGAGATTCCTGAGTTGAGGTTTCTTGGGCGACAGGAAGGCCGACACTAGGTTGCAGAAGAAGCAAGTTCTGCGCCTCCCGTTGCAGGTGACGTATTGAGGCAGCCGAGGGCGGCCCCAGAGGTGGCCAGGATGGAAATGGAAAAAAGGACAATCACATCGCAGCCTAGCTGCACGTACTACGTATTTTTCCAGCGCCTCTTTTCTCCTGCAGCTATCCGGCCGACCTCTCGTCGCGTCTGTCGTCTCCCGTTTATGATCCTGGTTTTGTCACATTTTAGCTCCCAAATGCCGACCCCGGCAGACGGCAGACGGAAAGCCGCTCCGCGTGCCCCGCCGCACAGCTCACACACAGCACAGAAGTGCTGCCACTTGATTCTTAGTCCACGCAGCCAGGGAATAAAAACCCTTGCAGTCTCCAGAAATTGACATGTCAATTAGAGTGTGCAGTACGTGTCAAACTTAAGGCGTCATGAGCTTACCGAATGTTGCATCGTCCAAGGTCTCGCTGACCTTGGATTTGCCTCCAAGCTGCATTCAATTTTGCCCCGCCTTCCCTGAGCTGTTTGTCGTGGGAACGTACAATCTTCAACGAGATGACGTGGCGGGACAGCCCGACACCAGTAGCGAGGATGAATTAGCTGTCTCAGCCGAAAAGACGCCACAAAGCCGGAACGGCAGTTTGCTGGTGTTCAGGATTGAAGGCACAGAATTGTGAGTTATCCTGTGCCCCTACCCTAGAGAGTCGCAGAACTAATCATAGATTTCACCACTCCATTTAATAGAACCCTGATCCAGACACTCTCACAGCCTTCAGCTATTCTAGACCTCCGCTTCCATCCCGTGTCAGATAAGCAAGATGTTTTTGCTGTCGTATCGAGTACGGGTACGCTCGCTGTGTTTAAGCTGGACCCAAAACAGCATCCTTCATCTCCACTCATACATCTCGCAACCACCAGATGTGACGACCTTGATGAGGGTGTTTTGTTTCTCCAATGCAATTGGCACCCGACAATTCCAAATGTAATTGGAATCACAACATCTACTGGAGCGGCAAGGGTATTATGGCTAGACGCTGAGTTCCGAATTACAGACACCTACCAAGACCTTGATATCGGCAACTCGCTTGAGGCTTGGTGCATCAACTTCTCCTCGGCCTCGCAGGACGACAGTGGGACCTCCCAAGTTACTGCTTACTGTGGCGGGGATGACTCGATGCTTCGATACAACACTTTGAGCTTGGATGGCGCTGATCAAGACTCGCCTTTTGGAATTTCTTTTCCCGCTGTCACTATCAAGGGCCAGCACACTGCCGGTGTCACAGCGATTCTCCCGCTCCCCGAACTCCTCAAGGGTAAGGGGAGAGTAGTTATAACAGGAAGCTATGACGACCACCTGCGCGTCTTTCATATTCACGACTTGCATGAAAGCTACGGGTTAAAGCGTGTTGAGCTGGCCCTCGAGAAAAATCTTGGCGGTGGCGTTTGGAGGTTGGATCTGGTCCATATCCGTCATCGGGATGACCGTGTTTATATTCGAATCCTCGTATCGTGTATGCATGCCGGTGCTAGGTTGGTGGATTTGGAGGTCCAGGGTAAGGAAACTTGGAGCTGTCATGTGTTGGCCCAGTTTGAAGAGCATAAGAGTATGAATTACGGAAGCGATTTTGTTCGAGGAGGTTCAGAGGGAGGGCAGCGATGTGTGTCCACTAGTTTCTATGATAAGCTGCTCTGTGTCTGGGAGTATGGTTCTTCAGAAAAGCAATAAAAACAAGCAAATAACGTCATGGCTGAGACAAAGGCCCTGAAAGTGGTTGCAGGATAGCTGTTTGTGTCTACCACCTGCAATGGTTATTAGGCCAGTGAATGGGGGAATTGAAGAAGCCCCTCCCAAACAAAGCCCAATTTTTTTTTTCAAAACCCATCCATTGGTAGCCTCTGCCACGTTGGATGTTGTCGGTGGATTGACTCACCCGGGCAATGAGATTGGCGATCCCTGATGGCTCTGCTTGGTAGAAGCTCTAGAACCAATGGATCCGAGCTCTAGCTCAGCTTTATGCCACAGACCCAGGCCCGTGGGACTTGGTCTAGCAAGGAACCCGCCACTGAGCTCCGCCCCAACCATTGCTAGACAAAGGGGACAGACAACATGCTGTGCAGTACGTACCAGTGGCATGGTGCTGATCAACCTATTGATAATTGATAAGTCTCATGATAGCTGGGCCTCAGCCTTGCAACAGCCCCCTCCTACCCCTCCTCGCAGCCCCAATGCACTGGAAGTAACCATTGAACCCCCCTGTCGGCACACACCCCCTGGTGCTCCCTCCCCCGTGCCACAGATGCCACAGCTGCCACAGCGGGTCACGGCCGGTCTGCGACAAAGGAAGCGACTGCATTGACGTTGACTGGGCTGGTAATTTTTGCCCAGCAAGGCCCCAGCCCAAACACTGTGCTCTGCATCCAGCCGGCGCCGTGAACGCATCTTGTCAGCTTGTCTCTTCTTCCAATATTCTTCTGCACTTGACCCGCGCTATTGCTCGAGTCCCGATTGCTGTCGCTGCTGTTTCTATCCTCTAAGCTAATCTAGTAGCTTTCCCACTTTCTCTTTTTCTTTCTTTCTTTGCTCTTCTTAACCTAGTCTCTGCCTAGTCCTTTCCGCCTTTTTCTCCCACCTACAACACCCAGCGGCTGATCTGCACCGTCGCAAGCGCTTCCTTTACCAAACAAACAATCCGCCAATTTCACACCTCCATGGTTTTGGGAGCCCTCGTCACCGCGTAAATCCACCTCGAGGGCCTGCGTTGAACGGCATCCTCTCGCTTTGCGCCCTCGCTGTCGCCCTTCTGTCCTTTCCATCCGCCCCCCGAACCTGCAGCCATCGTCATGGCGGCTAACGGCAGCTCCATACCAACCAATACTGGCGGGGACTCCGATGTCCTAGCTAAGATACACCAAGCACTCGAGGTCGTACACAGTCCCTTCTCGGCCAACGAGGCCCGTCGCCAAGCCCAGTCCTTTCTTGAGGACGTCAAGGATATCCCCGAGGCCCCGCTGCAAGGCTACAGCCTTGCCTCCGACAAATCTCAATCCCCCGTCGTGCGCCACTACGCCCTTTCCCTCCTCGAGCATGCGATTCGATACCGATGGTCGACATATTCACAAGAGCAGGCGGATGCGGTGCGACGCTGGGTTCTGGAGTTGGGCCAAAATGTGTCGAGGAACGACCCTTCGTACCTGAGGAATAAGACTGCCCAGCTCTGGGTTGAGGTCGCCAAGCGGAGCTGGGGCGCTGAATGGATGGATATGGACGCCATGCTGTGTCAATTGTGGCAGATTCCCGATTCTTCTGTTCACAAGGAGCTGGTCATGTTTGTGCTGGAGAATCTGTCGGACGAAGTCTTTACTGGCGATGACTCTGTGGTTGCCATGCGAGAAGGGGTCCTTAGTAAGGCCTGCGTCGAGATCTTTACGCCCACCGCTGTCCTGATTGAGGCATTCCCAAACCGACAGCCCGGCCCGGATGTGCGCCATGGCCATGAGGGATGGCTCAGTCGCCTATCTGAGTTTCTCGACTACTGCCTCAACCAGGCGCCAAAAGACAATGAGGAGGTCAAATCTTGTATCCAGAAAGGACTTTCAGTCTTTTTGTCACTCATGCCATGGGCCATTCCCAAGGCTGTATCCGCTGCTCGTTGTGTTCAGATTATGTGTGCAGGTCTCTCATTCGCCGATGTTGCAATTCAGAAGGTAGCGTCACCATTCGCCCCCATTCAGTTGGTGTGCATTATAAGTTAATCCGGCTTGATAGTCCTCCTTGGAAGCGCTACATGCTTTGTACTGCCGAACAAACTTCACAGACGATGAATTCCGCGACTTAGTTGTCCCAATGTACACTCGCGTGTCGGTAGAGCTCTGTAAGGGGCTACTGGATTGGTCTGCTATTGATCCCGAGGATATTGACGAGGATAAGTACCAAACTTTGAAGAAGCTATCGGAAGTATGTGCGGATGCTGTCTCGGGCCAAACTAATGCTAACTTGATATAGATGCTGTCCTGCCTCGGCGACTACTTTGATCGCAAGTTCACCAAGTTACCTTCAGATGTGGCAAAGAGCGACTTCTTAAATCTTTTGGTCCAAGTCGTGCAGCACCAAAGCTTGATGGTTTCCATTCCAGTTCTTGTCACTTGGACAAAACTTCTTAGCAATAGAAACATTGGCCCTACTGAGCTTGTTTCACCAATGATTGGCCCGCTTCTGGAGACTTGTAGTTCGCGATTGGTGCGATACGAGAATCTACCCGAAGACACACAAGATCCTACGTTTTTATTCCTCATGGATGATACAGACACAGTGCCAGAGAGACATGCGTTTCTTGGCAACTACCGACGTTACAGCTCCCAGATCATTGAAGCTATTGTGCAGTTGAAACTTGTCGATGCGGTGTCTCACATTCTTGGTCGCACCGAGGATATCCTCCAACATCTTTATGATGGCCAACCTCCATTCAACAGTATGTCGCTCTTATCCAGGTTGCAAAGTGACGCTGACACGAATTAAATAGAACAAAACTACTCCAAACACTCGATGCCCGTCTTGCGCGTTGATTCACAGTTCACGGTCATCGAAGCAACTTTAAAGGGGTTTATGAAATGGAGACGAAGTCACTCTGCGGAATATGTGAGTCATGCTGTGGGATCTCACGAAAATAGAACTAATAAATTGTTAGGAACAACAAAGGGCGGGTCTTGAGTCGAATCTGGAGAGTTGGTGTAACAAGCTGTTGGATATGAGTTTCGAGGTATGGGAAAAGCCGTTAATACTGGAACTGGAGGCGACATGCTCACCTGGATCCATAGGACCCAATGATAAGGAAACGTACCCTACAACTTCTCGTTTATTTTTCGACAACAGCGCTCAACAAAAACGCAAGCTTCATGCTCAAGGTTCTCGAGCATATCTTGGTGACGTGGCCTGCGCTACAACCCGAATACCGCGCCTTTAACGATGCGATCAAGGACCTGCAAGGAGAGAGCATGGTCGAATTACAGCGACTTGCATCAGAAATGCCGGACCATCTTTTGGTATGAAGATTTTCACTCTTTGCTGGTACTTACTCACACTAGATGTCCAGGGAGTCTACGACCAGATCGAGAACAGGGTTAATGAGATGATGTCTTCCGGAACGTTAGACGAGAAGCGATCTATCGCATACAAGAGCTTTCTATTCATCATAATGTAAGCCTTGAAAGATTTATGACCAAAACACAACACTATTGCTAACGGGTTTTAGCCACCGTGCGACTAGTGTAGATGCTCAGGCTAAAATTCAAAAACTGCGAGAGTTTATCGACCCAGTCAAGGCTCAGTGGCAAACTGACAACGTTCGCACAGCTCTCAAATCCTACTCCAACTTTTGCGAGCTTCTTGGGTTAGACAAGGCGCAAGCGTATTTGGCAAGCAGACAAACGCATGAGATTCAGGACTGGGGATCACGGGAGCTTGATGCCGAGGGCCTCGCCCTCCAGGCCGAATTGGAGGAGCGACTGAAGGTATGAGACTGAAACGGTGGCTTGATCTGGATCACCGGTCACTAACCTATTGGTAGTTGCTTCCTCTCCGCTCAACCAAGTCATTTTTGGCATTTTCTGTCGAAAGACTTGACAAGTCGTCGGACGCTTTCAAAGCTTCATACTCGCTATGGCAAGATGGATTCGAAAACATCCTTGCTGATCTTCTTGAGTTTCTGAGGTCTGTTCTCTTGTACCAATTAGCTTTGTTGAGCGTTTCTAATCTCCGCGTAGCTTTGCTCATGCATCACACAATCCCGACAATTGGGTTGGCTTGCCATCTGAGATGCGCCTTGTCGTCAATCGTGTACTCAGCGACCGGTTCTGGCAGGCTGGTATCTCGGAGGGGAGCAAAGATGACTTCTATGCCCGTGTCATGGACAAAAAAAACACCATCGAGGGTCTCGCTTCGTCCATCCGGGGGTCAATCCGATTCGTGCGGGAAACAGCCTACGCCATCATCTACTGTATGAGCAGGCTCGACATGCAGTTCTATGGTTTCCAGGGGCTCTCAGCGCCCTTGTCCAAGGCACTATTTGCAGACTCAATTTGGCTATCGACGCACCAGCAGAGCAACCTGCTTAACCTAGTTCGGTATCTGGTCGATGATTGCCCTGTTGATTATCGGGAGCATTTCCTCCCGCAGCTCCTGTCGTCATGCTTCCAGCAGATGGACGCCAAGGTGAATGGCGAATGGACCAAGATGGAGCAACAACAGACCATAGCTGCAGATGGTGAGGCTGGGCTGAAAGAGGAGATGAAGGCAGAAAGCATCCTACGCCAAGTGACGTACACGGCAGTGCTCATGGTGGCGGACTTTCTTGATCCAACCAAGCCAAGTAAGTTTCGCTCAACTTGCCTCGATGAGTCAAGGAAAAAAAAACTAATCAAATCTCAGATCCGCCCACGCTCAAGGCACGAGCGTTCCAGGGAGCCCCTGAGGATGCTCCCACCGAATTGTATCCTACCTTGCGACGATTTTGCCTAATTCACCGAGAGGTAGTGGAGCCTCTACTTGTCTTCTGCATGCACGGGATCCGCATGCGAGATACTCGATGCTGTAGTATGATTCTGCGCCTCTTCATCTCGCTCATCCCAGAGTTCCACCTCACGGAGGATCACGTGGCAAAGTCGACATCTCAGGATGGACAGGAACGAACTGCCCCAGTCGACCACTTCCTCGTTCCTTCGGCAATATCCTCTGCCATTAGAGAGTTTATCTCGCTAGAGGTGCTCCAGGCATGCATCACATCGTTCCACGAGCCCTACTTTGTTGAGCTGCAAAAGGAACTAGCAGCCTTAATTGCGGCTATTGTTGTCTACTACGGTCCTATCACAACGACGCCGAGGGACGTGTTGCTCTCACTACCAAACATAAACCCTGCAGACTTGGATCGACTCACTGCCTACATGAGCAAACCCGGATCGCACACCCGTCAGCAACGTGCCTTGGTTCTGGACTTGCTCAAGGACCTCAAGGGGGTAAGCGTATCCGAGATGGGAAAACTTCCAAAGAGTAGCGGGTTTGGCGGTTCAGGACGATCTAAGAGAAGTGGACGTAGCAAGATGGCCCAGGAGTTCATGAACGAACCTGCGCCATCCGGACCAGGAGCGACCAGGTCCGGTGGCATGGCGGGGGTCAGGAGAGCCACACCGGATGCATTGGAAGGAGTGTCTAATCTGTTTGAAGGATAATGGGTAACGGAAATGACCTGCTAATGGGCCTGGCGGGGATGCGAGTGGTTGAACCAACTGCGGGAGGGATCTTGACTGTTGAAGAGCCATTAGGGCCATGCAAGTGTGCATATATAGTCCAAGGAGTGGGGAGATGGGGGGCATCCCCGTCCCCAATCGGGGGCTCACCGAGCACATGGAATCGACGCTACAGCGGAGAGTTTTTGGCTTCCCCCTGTTTGGAACCAAGCTAGGCTTGGGCATGTGGTAGCTTTTTGAGGCGAGAGGCGCTGCAAAGGGCCTGGAAACAGGGAACGGGATGGATAATTGGGATGATTAGAGCGTGCATAGGGGCTGTTTACTTGGCATGTACTCTATAACCGTCTGGCCAAACGAGGACCTTGTCCACTTTACCAATTGGCGCAATTCTCTCTCTCTCTCTCTCTGTGTGTGTGTGAGCTAATTTCCCTGTTCGTGTCCGCAATTGTTTCGCCTGGCTGTCAGAAGAGCCGAAGACGTGCGGGCGTCCCTTTTCCCCCAATGTTGACAACTTCGGCCCGTGGTGAGTTCCAGCTCACCGAACCAGGGAATAGCCTGGTAGAGGTTGAGGGGAAGGTAGATCACTCAAATGATTCCCCTCTAAGATCCCACTTTGGTTTGGCCACCTTCCGGTATTGCTCCCCTTGGCTTGTGCTTAGTGGGATGTCATTGATAGTATAGAGTGGAGAGTGTTGAGGATGAGGCCGGGCCAAGGAGTGGTCCTGGTGAGGACGGATGCTCCCTCTTTACTTTCTTTGCCCATTTGAGCTGAGCTTGGATGACCCCTTGACATTTCCTTTTTCGCGGACAAGCTGTCCAATTTTCATCATTCTGGAACATGTTCCTAGGACCAGGTAAGATGGTGTCTGTCCAAGTGGATTGCTGTGGATTGGCTGTTGGGTTGTGTGGGGCGCGACTAGTTTCGACAAGGGCGGGACGTGCGATACACGGATGATAGGCTTCCAAAGAAAGATCAGGAGCCAAGAGAGTGAGGATTCTTGTTCTGAGTGTGGCGCTGGTGCCTTCTAGCTCACGATCAAGCGAGCAGCATCTGGAGAATGGGAGGGGGGCGGCAACGACGGGACACATGTCTTGGGCTGAGACACCAGGCCCTGCAAGAATGGCACTGGGACTTAGTGCACGCGCCAAATGATGACCTGAGAACGCGCGAGGCGCAATTGGCATCATGTCTGGTCTCTAGCAGCCAGCAGTTCAGGCGGAAGTGCGGATATCCGAATGGCCGAGTCTGCGAACTGGATTATGCAGTTGGGCGGGCGGTCTTGCATGACATAGCATGGCATCGTACATGTACTGCGTCGGGGGGTTTGCCCGGCTCCCTTGAGGATGAATAGAGATTGAGTGATGTGAAGCTGGATCTCTGTTCTGTTGTCAGCAGCTCAATCCATAATTAGTAGAAACGCCAAGGATTAGAAAGGATTGAGTTGACCAAGACATCTGAAACCTTCTACAGCCAGCGCAGTGTCTTGCCCATGATAGATAACCCGCCTGGGTCCGTCACATCTCATCTCAAGTCTTGCATGTCAGCTAACTTTTCGGATGGCTTTAGCTGCAACGGCGTACTGCCGGGTTGCTGGAAAGATGGGCGTCTTGACGTCCTGAGTATTAGACGCGATAGGCTCAGCTCGATAGCCCTACGAAGAGTTGATTCATCTATGTCCAGGCACCGTCGGTAGCTCAATGAGCTAAAGAGTGGATAACCAGTAGCCGCCCGGGAAGCATCCGGGAATTTTTGAAGGGATTCGCACTGTGGCAATGCCCATCAACAGATCAGTTGATGGCCGCAGCTTCTTTGGACAGTCTTTGCACTCGCAACGCACACCTCGATCCGACCTAGCCTGATGCTCGCTTGGGCCGATCATTGCACGCACGGAGCAGGCAGGCCATCAGCTCAATTCGTCTCCAAAGAGCCACATGGTTTTGGTGCCCGTCTGTCACTTCATGTGTCTGGGGCCTCTGACCCGATCCGATCAGGTAACGGGGGGGGGGGGGACAGACTCTGGGGGACGATGAGCAGGCCATGGGACTTTCCACGTAAACCTGGTGGGGTCAATGCCGAGCGAGACAAGAAACATAGTGACAGATAACATTTTTATACCTTGGTTGTACATGGCAAGGCTTCATACCGTTGCACGATGCGTCGTTTTCAGCGTTTCATTCGGGATTCCCATCACATCTCAATCGGTCGTGGGACCCGCTCACGGTTGTTTTAGGGTCCAGTGAGACCACCCTTCGATCAGAGATAGCCACGGTTCGGCAGTGCTTGGCCGGCCTCCCCCCGTATGACTGAGTGTGTCGTGTGTCGTGTGGCAGCTGGAGCTCGATGATGGCCCCGACGGCGCTGGATAGTGGCCTGGCTAATGGCAGTGGCCTTGGTGGCATCTGGAGTGAAGCGGCTTGTAAAGACGGCCGATGTCGACACTAGGCGTGCTAGGGAAATGCAGCGGCCGAGTTGACAGGGACTAGGGCGCCAGAGAGCAGGACAGTTGATGCTGGAGGGGATGCTGGAGGGGCCGCGAGCAGGCTGGTGGGTGGGTGGGGTTGGTGGGCGAGATGGTGCTTGGCTGCCCCTCCATGGTGGCACAGTTCACTAGGCAGACTGGGTCACTGTGTTGAAACTTTCCCCTCGGCGCCACAACCACCACTATGCCCCCCAAAGTCTGCATCTCGCTGTGGCCAGTGCCCCTCCTCTCCCACTAGCCCGCCAGAACGTGCACGCAAGCCCCAGTCCACTCTTCCAGGCCCTGGTATGTAAGCTTTGCTAGTACGGTACACGGGCGTCTCTAACAGCTGTGGCTTGCATTGCAGCATCGCGACGGGCTTGCCCTCTCCCGCGTCCTGCTTCTCGTGCTTCCTTTTTCTGGTTCCTCCCCCCCGTTCTCCTGCGACTCCAGTTCCTCCAGATTTCATCCCGAAACTCCAACGGTCGACGGTGGCGGGGCAAGAAGCGATCCCTCTATCTCTCTGCTTCCTTCAAAAGAAACGCACCCGCTGCAAAAAGCAATTTGCCATCCTGGCACGGAATTCTTTACGAGCAAATCCGGGAGTCCAAACCAACCACCACCCTCGCTGGCCCTTGCTCGCCTCAGTCAAACCCCCCCTTGTCCCTTGTCCTCCCCGTCTTGGTTCCACCACCACCCGTCGTCGCCTACCTACCCAGTGTAAGGCGAGCCGAAGCAAACATCGAGACTCGTCTTGCAACTCTGCGCCGCCTTTTCCCCTTCATCCTTGCCATTTCCAACTTACAATCCTCATTATCTACCAAACCCCCCACCTGGACCATTCATTTTTCCCACCACCTCAATCATTTCAGACACTGATGGGAGCATTGACTGCCCTCAGTACCTTGATCTATTAAAACCCTGTCATACCTCACCCAAACACCCAACACCCAACACCTGCTCGGCACCTCTTTCACTCTCTCGCATACAAGACTAGCCGATCCCGCAAACTCTCCTGTTGACGAGTCAACAACGCCGCCATTTGCAACGAACCAACCTATCCGTCAATCTGCGTACCCGTCCAGTCCCTGAAGAAATTCGCGGCTGGTTGTCACTCTTCGTAGGACCTTGTCTTGCCCTCCGTATGCAACTTCGCGTCGTTGTGTACCCAGCCGTTCGGTCTGCTGTCCTCTCCCAGAGGCCGTTGAACACGCAACCATCCGCTTGATATCCAGCCCTTTTTATCCTCCCGCCCCCCCTAGACAAAATTTCGTCTTCCTTTTATTTTCCCTCCCCATTTGGTTCTCAAACTTCCATCTTCATTCATCATGGTTTACTGTGGTAAGCCCTCACGGGGCTGCCAGATGTGCAGAGCTCGAAGAATTAAGGTACGTGCGTTTTAGATTACTGCCGCATTCCTTGCCCTTCAGCCAGGATGGCGTTTTTAACCGAATGCTTACCCTCTACAGTGCGATGAGACCAAGCCTACGTGCAACCAGTGCGCCAAATCTCGGAGACAGTGTCCGGGCTACAAGGACGAGTTTGACCTTGTCTTCCGCAATGAAACCCAGGCCACCGAAAGACGAGCACAAAAAGCCAACAGAAAAGCGCTTGCCCAGAAACAGGGAAAGAACGCTGCCAACAAGGCCCTTACAACCAAGCGAATTCAGGATCAGTCTATCCTCGCGACACTCAAGCTTCCTGTTGACCAACAAGCCACTTGCCACTTCATCTCCAACTTTGTCCTGCTGCCTCGTTATGATAGCACTCGCGGCTACCTGGAATTTGTTCTTCCTCTGCTAAAGACGGAGAATCCTGCTCCTCACTTCAAAGATGCCTTTGATGCTTGCGCTGTTGCTTCCCTTGGTAACCGTGTCGGTGCAGGAAACAAATTTGAAGGCCAAGCACTTGGCCATTATACCAAGGCGCTCTCTGCCACATTTGCTGCCTTGAAAGACCCCAAACTGGCCACAGCAGATTCCACCTTAGCTGCCATCTTATTGTTAGGATTATTTGAGAACATCACCGCCAAGCAGCTGGGTATGCTAGCCTGGGGTTCCCACACCGAAGGTGCTATTCAATTGGTAAAGGCCAGAGGAAAAGCCCAGATTGAAACCAAAACTGGTTTGACTTTGTTTGTGGCTGTCCGAACCCAAATGGTAGGCATCGCTTCTCCTAATCGCTCTCTTGAACATGCTGTCTAACCAATCAAAATAGATCATTCACACCTTGACGTCTGGAAAGGCCCCAATCATGGGAGTCGAATGGTGGTTTGGTAATGCCATTAAGAATCACTACGGCTCCGAGTGTCAGCGACTCAATGTCCGTACTGCGGAACTTCGGTCTGAGGTGAACCGCCTTATGACGACCCTTACCCGAAGCCCAGAAAACATTGAACTCCTTCTTGATATGATCCGACGATGCCAAACTGTGGATCAGCAACACGTCAACTGGGCCCGGGAGTTGCCCGAATACTTCCGCTATAAATCAGTGGCGTGGGAAGACAATGTTCCCAATGGCAACTACGCTTTGGCCGAAGTATTTCCCGGCCGTGTGGATGCATACCAAGACCTTTGGGTCGCTAGTGTCTGGAACTTGATGCGATGCTCACGTATCATCCTCGCGTCGCTGATTGTGCGCTGTGCAGCATGGGTGTGCTCGCCAGTGGATTACAGGACAACGCCCGAATATGCAACTGCTGCACGCACATGCGTTGACCTAATCACCGATATTATCGCTTCTGTACCTTACCAGCTGGGCTGGTTCTCCAAGCGAAAGGAACTGCTCGAAAAGGACAACCTTTCTACATTTGGCTGTGGAGAGGAAGATGCCCTGAAGGGCCTTCCTGGGTATTTCCTTACCTGGCCTCTTACCACTCTCCAAGGCCAGGACTACACAACTGACGCACAAAGAGCTTGGGTCAAGGGCCGACTTCAGTTCATTGGCAACGAGTTGGGTATTAGATATGCCAACATGTTGAATCAGGTAAGTCGCAATCCTTTCTGGTGTTTTTTTTTCTTATCTGGATTATGGGCTGACACAAAGGATAGCTTAACCTTAGGGTCCCGTCCATGCTCATTCGCCGGGATGGTCTGATGGCCAACCCGTACCCAATGGCCCACAACTTTGAAAAACTTCTCTCAGCAAGGTCCGCGCCACCGTCTGCGGGTTATTCTATGAACCCCCTTCAGCAAAGAGAAGCGATGCAAAAGGCTGAAAGGGACCGTGAGAAGACCGACTTGCTCATCAAAGCCATGGGCACCTCTAACCAACTAGACGAGAACACGGTAGCTACATGGCTGCAGGTGCGAAGTGCTGCTATGGGTCCTTTGAACAGCAATGCATGAACTGATCGGTTAATGGCCGTTGATTGGGTTGAATGTTAAAAACAAAACAAAAAGAGAAACACCACACCAGATTTTTCTTTCTTTCTTTACCATCGTTGGTTCTCTAAAATTTGAGGCAATACATGGATTATATTGTCATTGATACCTATTAATATTGTTTTCCTTGTTTTCATAAGGAAGTATCGGTTTTCAGACGTATTCAATGTTTGGGGCGTTATCGTCCTTGAGGGACATGGCTGCTCTTTATTGTTTTTTTACCTTTGTTCTTTTTTCTTGGTCATGGGTTAACGGTTTTCTTTGGGGGTACGGGACCAAAGTATGACGGAATGAACTGAACAGAACATTTTGGCAAGTCAGAGGAACCAGTCTAGATCATCGATTACGATTTGCCAGGATATCTTGGATATTGGCCCCTGCGGGGTTATGCAGCTTGTAAATCACAACGGGATATACAGAGTTTCAAGGCAGTCTTTCAGCACAAGTTGTCGCTTGGTCAAGAGTGGTATGGTTGTGACATGATACAATAAAATATTTCATGAATTATATCGGTTTTGGTTCGCTGGCGTGTGCAATACATCCCCTGAAACATTTCGTCCCCCCACTCTTCCTAAGATCCCTTGACCAACTGAAATAATATATTTGATACTTGTCAATCAAGCAAAATAAAATAAAATGACATGGATAAGTAAATGAATTCAAGCATTTCTGTAGCCCCCCTCCCCCTTTTTTGGTATTTTTTTTTCTTTAGTTATAAATTCCATTAGAAAAAGAAAATCTTTATGAAAATAAAGCAGTGGTTTTGCAATATCGAGAAGTCACAAGGGCACAATCTTTGATGGGACAAGGTAGCATTATGTTTCACTCATTCATACACATGACAAGTAAGTGACGGTGACGCCCCGTATCAGTCACCTATTCCGAGGATAATAGCAGTAAAGAAATGCTTGCCTCCTTGTACATTAAACCCATCCCATCAGGATCTCGTGATTCTTCAAGGTGCATCATTCATGGCCTTGACTCATGTTCGATTTGAACTAGACCACGAATATTCCTCGTATTGCTCATCTTTGTTCCATTCTCCAGTACCCACGGTAATCGGGGTATTGCAACCAGTTTTAAAAAAAAAAAAAAAAAAAAGACATTTGAAATAGCGCTTCCGTCCATAATGGTATCAAGATATGTTTTGTATGTCGCAGTGTTTGGTACACTTCGGTTGTTTGGTGGCTCGAGGGCCTTTACTTGCTCTTGCTGTGAAGAAGATGTTAGCAACGAGATGCCAAGTGTGCGCAAGCTTGCGCGTCAGTTTGCTACAAACCTCTTCTTCTTGTCCGCTTCGTTGCCAGCAGTGCCAAGATTCCAGGCCTTTACAACCCAACTCTGAGTGGCGTCGACGTAACTTTCAGTGTTTCGCTGCTTAACGCCGACGCGCATGCCGTCCTTTGTGAAGAAGACGTTCTTCTTGCCGAAGCGCTCGGAAGCGGTTTCTTGCATTTTGGCGATGCTGATGTAGATTTGCCAGCCGATCCAAGCGCCGACACCAAGGATGACGAAGACGATGATGAGAGGGAGGACTTGGCTGGGGATCGATGTTAGTTTATTCACATTCTGGTTTCCTTTTCTTTCCCCTTGCTCCTAGTTGCGCAAAGGAAATCAAGGTTCGTACCTGATGGTGGAAGGTTGTTTGGCCATGGCTGAGAGGGTGGGAGGGAGGATGGTCGAAATGGGTGTCGTCGATCGTTTCCAAGTGTCGCGTGAAGTGGCGCGCAAGTGTGGCAAGGCCTGTGAGGGGCGAGAAATCGATGGAAGGAGATCAAGAAGGAAATGGCCGATTAGAGGGTGAGGGTTGTAAACCTGAAGCGAGGGAGAAGAAGGAGAAAGATAGTGGATTGGCCAAGATGATTGACGCGATGGGAGAAAATGGAATAAGAAAGGGGCATGGCATGCACTTGGACAGATGGTGGATGGATGCGGCGTGCAGCCTTCTTAGGTGCTTTTTTTATTTGGTGTGGTGTGGTGGTGGACTGGTGGTACATTGGTATTACTTGCAGCATGGTACCTCCGTCCCCCAGGACCCTCTTTTTCGGCTGACACGGTGGTCCAGGGCATGTTTCTACCGTTGCCCAGCTCTCTAGCGAGGGGTTCATCCCACCCAGGTGCCTGTGCTCCCTGCTTCAGTTACGAACGAGGCAATAGAAATATTGCAGCATGCCGACGATCAGTCGGGAACTTGGCGCTGGGGCCCCCTCCACCAGCCAGTCCGCGGCTCAGCGAGCAGCCTTCTTCACACGATTGGGTTTCCAGGCTGATACCCACCTGTAACTTAATGACCAAGCCCGCTGCCGAGGCTTGCCAATGGGAGTGACCCAGACCACCTGGGAGGTACCATGTGCTGCCCTCCGGGCGTTTGGCTGCCTCCAGAGAGGGGGACGTGCAAGCAGCCCCCCTGAAGGTACATGCAGCCTCCCCAGGAAGCATGGTGGATGTCGGGCCGGAGCGGCTCGAGGGCGGCCTTGGCAAGGATGAAAGTGAAAGAGCTAGATTCCTCCATGGTGGCCGCGTTTGTGTGCATGCATGAGATGGCGTCACGAGATGGCTTGCGAGTCTGGGCAAAGGACACGCCGCTCCCAGCGTGTTCATCACGACTTTCACAAACAGCCTAGCATGATCTGGAAATCACAGGCTTGGGACTTTGGTTTCAAAGGTCACCACTGTCATGGAACTAAGCGACTAGGGCCGCATTTTGCTGACTTGTGGCCCCTCATGGGTCAGTCACATCAGGAAGCGCACTCAGTTCCGCTTCGCCCTCCTCTCATCTCTCCGTCTCGTCTCGTCTCGTCGCCCCCGAGTCGAGCAGATACCTCTTGCACATGTACTGCGAGGTCCACGCAGCGCCTAAACTAGACTCAAACAAACCCATCGCTAGGCGGGGGGTGGGATGCAGATTCTGCATGCAATAATCAGGCGCGCTTCAAGCCCGATTTGCGGAGTGTCACCGTTCAGCTCAAGTATTGGGGCAATGCTAGCGATGCGTGCCTCAGCCCTGTGGCTGCACCGCTGTCGGCAAATGGTCGTCGCGTCGCTGCTCCAGAGTACTGGTCTGGAATCGTGATACAATACAACCCTTCAATGAGTTTCCTTAATTATTGACTTCGCCTTCAGCCACAGAACTTTAACTGCCCAAAAAAGCATCAGCTTTCATGTGAGAGAAAAAAGATAAATGGAAAAAAAGTTTATAAATAAGTAATTTATAAATAATTTATCTTCCATTCATTTATTTTTTTTTATCTAGAAAGAGTCAATGCTGATATTTTAATTGGGGAATCCTGGAAGAAAAAAAAAGTTGAGGGTTGAAGTCCTGTGACGTTATTGCCGTTCCTTCTCGAATAGGTCTAGATGCTCGCATTTGCCGAGTCAAACAATCGCCGCTGATCGAGAACCATTTCCCAGACGGCCTGCCCAGTTGGCCCAGTCTCTCCTTGGAGAACAAAGCTCCTCGGGATCGATGGTATTCCCGTTGCCGAGCATCCTGCCATGCTGAGCGTGCCCGCGCCGAACACCTAACACAAGAAATTTAAGTGCAGCGGTTGCTTTGCAGTGTTATGCCCATTCCCAACTATGGAATCATTGAATAGCAGATAACCCTATTCCCCGTCCTCGATTGGGACACGTGTGAGATTACTTTATCTTCGCATTAAATCTACCATTTTTGCTTTGCTTTCAGGCATCTCCCTTGGCGCCCCTCAATGTGTCATATCTGGTTGACAAGCCACGTTTGTTCTGTTGCTTGCCACAGTTGGGGCTAGTGACGCTGGTGGGATGCCACTTGCTCAGAGGCGTTGCGTATGTCCCGCGGAGAGGTGGTTCAAGCTCTAGAGCTGCTTAATTAACATTTGCGCCCGCAGCCCCAAACGTCGCAATCGAGGGGGAGCACCAGCCACAGCTGCCAGAAATTCTGAGAACGCAGTCTTGCCCCGCTCAATGAGCTTCAAGCTGCTTTGGCTTGGATTCATTAGGCTATTCGGTTCGCGAAGCTATGGCGTCGGCCTCCGTTTCAATTGCTTTATGCCTACCTGTCCTCAATAAGAAATGGTAGCCTTAGCACCAGAAATGGTGACTCATAACAATTGTTAACATGTGGTCATTGTCGTAGTTTAGGCCGTCGAACTGGACAGCAAGTCACTTCTGTTGATGTGGCCGTGGCATGTAAGGTGTGGCGGTGTCAGGCTGGGAAAAGGCCAGACTGCAACCCACCAGATATCTATCTGAGTTCACCACCACCGACCGCCAACCATCTCCATCCATCTCATCCCGGTCCAACAACCACCCGCCCTCGACCTGGGACTCGGACTCGGTGCTTGTCTTCTCCCCCAATATCCTCCATCGGTCATCCTTTTCACATTTATATACGCCTGCTTCTGCTGCAGCGCCGCATCCGCAATATTTCCGACCGATCGGCCCCTCAACTACATCCCTCGACTGCGCCGAAGCTAGTCCACCGTTTCATCATGGCGTCACCTCCTCCGCCGGGCGATAACTATGGCGGTTATCCTGGCCAGAACGTCGACCAATATGGAAACGCCGAGCAACCTCCCCAACAATCATTCGAGGACCCGGCCGCTCAACACCAGGGCGCAGCGCACAAAAAGAAGAAGCGAGGATACGCTGCCCAGGCTTTTGAGGTCGGCAGTGGTGCCAATGCCACCGTAGGTGGCCAGCCTGCATCACAAGCATATGGAGCACCTTCTGGTCAAGCTGCTCCGGCATATGGGGGTTATAGCGCTCCCGACCCTCAGCAAGCTCCCGGCCAGGGCTTCCAACAGTTCTCTCAAGGCTATGGTGCGCCGCAGCCTGCGACTCCCCAAGCTCCGGCCTATGGCGGCTACCAAGCTCCTGATCAAGGATATCCAGCTGCCGGCGCACCCCCGCCTGGGCCTGGCGCTCCCAATGTTGCTGGCATTACCCAGGGCATGAGTAACATGAATTTTGGTGGCCAGGCCCAACAACCTCAGCAAGGCGGACAGGCTCGTCCAGCAGTTCTCAACCAGCTCTACCCCACAGACTTGCTAAGCCAGCCCTTCAATGTTTCCGAACTGGACCTTCCCCCTCCACCCATTGTCCTTCCTCCCAATGTAAGTTAACGAGTCAATACGTTGATAGCTCTCCTGCGACTAACTCTGTGCGCCTTCAGACCAGTGTGACTCCATCGCCGAAGGCAAACTGCCCCCCGCGATACTTCCGCTCCACATTGAATGCGGTCCCTACCACCAACTCCCTCCTTAAGAAGTCTAAACTGCCTCTCGCACTGGTCATCCAGCCCTACGGCTCACTCCACGATGATGAGGACCCTGTGCCAATTGTCCAGGACCAAGTTATCTCTCGCTGTCGACGATGCAGAACATACATCAACCCTTATGTTACATTTTTGGACCAAGGACACCGATGGAGGTGTAATATGTGCAACCTCACCAACGATGTTCCTCAGGCTTTTGATTGGGATGCTGCTGCTCAGCAGAGCGTCGACAGGTGGCAGCGACCCGAGCTGAACCACTCAGTCGTCGAGTTCGTCGCACCCCAGGAATATATGGTCCGCCCACCCCAGCCGTTGATCTACCTTTTCTGTTTTGATGTGAGCTACGCTGCTGTCTCAACTGGCTTGCTTGCTACCGCCGCTCGAACCATTCTGGATAGTCTTAACAGGATACCCAATGCCGACCGACGAACACGTCTTGGCTTCATGGCTGTCGACTCTAGTCTCCACTACTTTTCCGTTCCCAAGGATGCAGACGAGAATGGCGAGACTAATATGCTAGTTGTCAGCGACCTTGATGAGCCTTTCCTTCCTATTCCTACTGATCTCTTGGTTCCCCTGTCCGAGAGTCGCCAGAGTGTTGAAAAGTTCCTCCAGAAATTGCCTGACATGTTCCAGAACAACCAGAGCAACGGATCATGCATGGGATCTGCTCTTCGTTCTGCTCACAAGCTCATCTCTTCGCTTGGCGGAAAGATTGTTGTTCTCACAGCTTCACTCCCCAATTTGGGCGTCGGAAAGCTCGAGATGCGGGAAGATAAGAAACTTCTAGGCACGTCGAAGGAAGGTGGCCTTCTGCAGACATCCAACAGCTTCTACAAGAGCTTTGCTGTAGAGTGCTCCAAGAGTCAGGTTTCCGTTGATATGTTCCTATTCTCATCACAATACCAAGACGTTGCTTCTCTCAGCAATCTGCCCCGATACACTGGTGGTCAGACTTGGTTCTATCCTGGTTGGCACGCTTCGCGACCGGAAGATGCCCTCAAGTTTGCCTCCGAGTTTAGCGATTACCTGTCGTCTGAGATTGGCCTCGAGGCTGTCCTTCGAGTTCGTGCAACTACTGGCCTGCGGATGAACACCTTCTACGGTAACTTCTTTAACCGAAGTTCCGATCTCTGCGCCTTCCCGGCATTCCCTCGTGATCAGTGTTATGTAGTCGAGGTGGCAATCGATGAGAATCTTAACAAGAATGTCATTTGCCTCCAGGCTGCTGTACTGCATACCACCTGCAATGGCGAACGCCGCATTCGTGTCATGACACTGGCTCTCCCCACTACCACCAACTTGTCTGACATGTATGCGTCTGCTGACCAGTGCGCCATTACGACCTACTTCAGCCACAAGGCCGTGGAACGGGCGCTGTCAAGTGGATTAGACGCTGCCCGAGATGCTCTGCAGAGCAAGGTTATCGAGCTATTGCAGACCTTCAAGAAGGAGCTCGCTGGAGGAAGCATGGGCGGCGGTCTACAGTTCCCGGCCAACCTTCGCGGCTTGCCCCTCTTGTTCCTGGGTTTGATCAAGAATGTGGGTCTCAGAAAGTCAGCCCAGATTCCATCAGACATACGCTCAGCTGCTCTCTGTCTGCTGTCAACCCTCCCCGTACCGCTGCTAATGCGATACATCTGCCCTCGACTTTATTCGCTTCATGATATGCCCGACAATGCCGGAGCACCTGACGCGGAAACAGGCCAGATTGTGTTGCCGCCCCCTCAGAACCTCTCATCAGAGAAATTGGTGCCATACGGACTGTACCTGATTGATGATGGTCAAACTCAGTTCCTGTGGATTGGTCGGGATGCTGTTCCTCAGCTTATTCAAGACGTATTTGGCGTAGAAGACAAGGCCCAGGTTGCTGTAGGCAAGGGCAGGGTGCCAGAACTGGAGAGTGACTTCAATGAGCGTGTCCGCGCAGTTATTCAAAAGAGCCGGGATCACCAATCACTAGGTGTAGGAAGCATCATTGTGCCTCACCTATACATTGTGCGGGAAGATGGCGAGCCAAGCTTGAAGCTCTGGGCACAGACACTACTGATAGAAGATCGGGCAGACCAGGGCGTAAGTGCTGCTCAATGGCTGGGTATGATGCGAGAAAAGGTATGTTGAACCTGCTCAAATCCGCAGACTAATAGGTAGATCTGAATACTAACCGCATGCTTCTATGCAGGTTGTTCAGTAGTGCGAATGAGAAGATGAGTACACCATCCATATGTGGTAGACGCAAAAGAAATGAATGAGAAGGCCATAATTTGGTGATGAAGTTGTTCCGGGTAGCAGGAGTCGGGGTCCTTGGGTGGGGCTTGAAATATTCAACTCGAGGAGAGGAAGATGAATGATATCTGCTAGAGAGAATGAAATTGGTGTTTCAGTAAACAGGCCTACCTCAGGACATCAATCAGCCTTAGTAGTAGTGAATGGATACGTGAATATCGCCGAACCATCCTTCGTGGTTCAAGGCTTTGTTACAGTGCAAGCTTTACCAAAGTCAACAGGAGAGAGAAAGTATCTCGGGGTCGCTTCCCTCTCAAAACATTCCTAGTTAAGCACAACAAGGCATCACCGTGTAGAAATGGAGTTAGGTAGATGAGCCCTAATTTCCATCTAAGGTGGCGTTAAGCTGGAAAAGCTACAAGCACGATGGCCTTTGAGTTTGAGTCGAGCAAGAGCCGGCGTGCCAATGAACAGTCGAGACCCGTGAGGACCACGTCCACGCCTGTCTAAAATTTGGTGACTGACTAGGCAGGCACCTGAATACATAATGATATTTCGGGTAGCAAGCTGGCGAGGCCAGAACAAAGAATGATCTAGGCCATGCGGCGTATCCATAGCTAGCCCCAGAGTTCTGATACAGACACTGGACCAACCAAGCTTCGATTATCCTAAGTGTCAGCGTTGGTGATGACTTGGTGCACCCTGGTAGCCCCCCCTGCCACCTTCAATAGGGGCCGGCGATCCAATGATGAAACGAGACTGAGGTGGTGGAGAGTGAAACACACGCGCCCAGGCCCAGTTGGACCAATGGGGCGGGAGATTAGGCGCTGGAGGCTGTTTTTAGTAGATTGGCCATGAGTGGTGAGAGTCGCCTCAGAGGTGCCTTACGGATATTGGGTGAGTGTTGGAAGAGTCGACAGAGAAAAAGGGTACAAGTGCATCAAAAGCTCGGCACACCTGACATCGCAGCAAACCTGCGATTTGCATGAACGCCACGGGGGTGTTCGATTATGCGTTCCAGGACAGTCATGAGACAGGGCTGCCAAGCAAGCTCCTGTCAGAGATGGTGAAACTGGACTCGGCGGATGAGGCCCAGCCGAGGAAAATTTCCACCTTTAGACTTTTTTGAGCCAGTTCTCCACCTGAGAGACCACGCCTGAGTAGGTATGTAAATTATTGAGGGAGAAACGAGGACCGACGGACATGGACGCGACAAGGCTGAGGCCGGCGGCATGACGAATGCGGATGCATAGGGTCCGAAAAAGGCTCTAGGCAGGGAAGGGCAAAGTGAAACCGTCGCCAACACGCCCGAATAATTTGACGAGTAAGCATCTTGGAAATATTCCTGGAACAGGCCGGACACTTGAAACAGGCGTAGAAGGTGTGCCTGTTCATTGTGGTGGTAACTGGCGACTGGGTTGGCTTGTCTGCAGCTAGACATGATTCTGACATGGCTGTGTAAAAATGTCACTAACGAAAAAGCAACGCCGAGCAGCGGCAAGTTGTGTTGGTCAGATGAGGCAATGATGTGTTGCTTCTGGGCTCAGGCCCATTCTGCAAAAGGAAGCAGAGGCGATTGCGCCGCATGTATGTAGATCATCCGCACAGGGACTCGGCCGATTCGCTCTGTGACAATGGACGGGGTGGACTGTTAAAACAGCTGCTTTTCATGCACGTTGTCGTCGTCGTCGGCGCTGAGAGAGGAGACGGGCAGAGATGGGACACCTCGACCGTCCTACAGAGGACCAATTGCAAGGCCAGGACAGCTCCAACTACCATGCCAATAAGCAGGTACTCACACTTCAGGGATTGCTTTGCTGCACCCTGTCCGGATGTACCCAAGCCAGCGAGCTAGCTACCTTACCTACTTGCTTATCCCCGCTTCCCAGCACCTGGGTGCGCGCTTTGCCCACCCTCACCATTCCCCTCCCCCGCTGCGATTGATGCTCTTTTCCTTCACCCTCACCTCACACCTCACGCCTTACGCCCTGTGCCTCTTTGCTTTCGTGTCGCATTCTGTGCGTGCTGCGATAGTAATAGTTTCAATCCCCCATTTCTATATTCATTCCAGCGGGCAGAGCTATTTGGTTCTAATTTCTCTATCCCGTCTAACACCAGGTACGTGCCACTTTGTGTCTTTGTGCTTCAGCCATTGGCAGTAATACCCCTCCTTGGCGCGTCATGGGACGGCACAAACACAAACCGACACACAATACGACCAAACATCACCAACAGACAGCTTCTCAATCGAGCTCAACATTCGGCGCTATGTGCATCACTACCCGCTCTACTCTCCTCCCATTCTTTCACTAGTCCTGCCAAAACAGAGTTCCCTACCCAAGGCGCGGCCCGCATCATCCCATCCTCGTCTTCCAGTCTTTCCAGGCTCTGCCTCCTCTGAAGCCACCCCAGTTTCCCCCCTGTTCCCTTACACATCCACAATCCACACACAATCCACTTAACCCATACAGCACCCTGTCCCCTGCCCACCCAATTCTCTTTGTTATACTAGCAAGCAACCAAGTCTGACCCCATCCCGTCCACCCCGCCACCCGCGACAAGTCGTCACAGGCCCTTAGCCGCCCAGCGCTGTCTTCATCACACTTAGGTCCAGTGATTTGATGGCTTCTCATGGCCATCGGACCAACAGCCAAGCAAATCAGATGACCAGATTGTGATTCCCATATCTCGTCTTCCTCATTTACAAGCCAAATCCCCGTCACATCCCATCCCATCCCCCCGTTTTGACTTGTCCTTTCTTCTCTTGCGCATCCTTCTGGGTCGTGCTTCCGGTTTCGTCTGGTTACTCGCATGTGCTTGCTCGCAATACGTGCTACCTTGGCGAGCTTAACATTACACCTTTGCGCCCTTCTTCACGGACCAGCTTTTTCGACTTCGTTCGGCTCACATCTTCTTGGTTAGGATACCAACCCCGTACTGCCAACCCCTAAATCCACCGTTCGCCACGCCGACCCGACTGAAACCTGGGCCATCACGACGCTAGGCTACCTACCTAGTACATGGTCGCTGCTCACCCACTCAATCCTCCCCCCCCCCTTTGTGCCCCGCGCCGCCGTCTATTTCAAGAACAAGCCCGACTGGGCCCGAGCGGAGCTGAGTATTACTGTGGTCACCTCGCTTGTCCACAACCTCACTACGATCCCTCAACTGCCACTCCACCTCCCGTCGCTTCGCTTTTCTTTTCTCCCATCTTCTCCGGGTTTTAAATCCGTCCGTCACTATCAACGGTCCTCTCTGCGCTGGTTGTGGTTACGACATTTCCCTTGCTAAAGGTTCCATTTTAATCACTAAGCCTGCGGCTTCCCTTTGACCAGCAGCCCAAGCAATCGAGCGCCTCACGGTCCCCCTTTCCCCTCACCTACCACTCTCCCATCTCGCGCCTCGATTCCCCGCGTCTTATCGACCTGACGATCGCCATTGCGTCTCGAGGATTTTGCCGACTTCGAATCCCAATTTCATTGTCTAATTCTGTACCCGAACTTCCCTTGATTTCGTCGAAATCATGTCCCGTTCGAACCCTCCCAACCCTGCGGGGTCCCGCAAGATCTCTTTCAACGTCAGCGAGCAATATGATATCCAGGATGTCGTTGGTGAGGGTGCATATGGTGTAGTCTGGTAAGGCATTTGTCGATTTCCTATCCGAAACATGATTCAACCAGTGCTAATCATATTTTGCAGCTCTGCCATCCACAAGCCCTCGGGCCAGAAAGTCGCCATCAAGAAGATCACTCCTTTCGATCACTCCATGTTCTGTCTAAGAACTCTTCGAGAGATGAAGCTCTTGCGCTACTTCAACCATGAGAATATCATCTCTATTCTCGACATTCAGAAGCCTCGAAACTACGAGTCGTTCAACGAAGTCTACTTGATCCAGGTACGCGCCAGTGCCTCACCCATTTGCCCTGAATTCGCCCAGATCCGGCATTAACCACTGTGTACAGGAGCTGATGGAGACGGATATGCATCGTGTAATTCGCACCCAGGATCTTTCGGACGACCACTGCCAGTACTTCATCTATCAGACCCTGCGTGCGCTCAAGGCCATGCACTCTGCCAACGTTCTCCACCGTGATCTGAAGCCCTCTAATCTTCTTCTCAATGCCAACTGTGATCTTAAGGTTTGCGATTTCGGTCTGGCTCGATCCGCTGCCTCTCAGGAGGACAACTCTGGTTTCATGACCGAATATGTTGCTACCCGATGGTACCGTGCCCCAGAAATCATGTTGACCTTTAAGGAGTACACCAAGGCTATTGATGTGTGGTCTGTTGGCTGTATCCTCGCTGAGATGCTTAGCGGAAAGCCCCTGTTCCCTGGAAAGGACTGTAGGTTTCCCGGATCTTGAATATGTCTACTTTGCAAATAAGAACTACGTTTACTAACTTGGGAATCCTTAATCTAGACCACCACCAGTTGACTCTCATCTTGGACGTACTAGGTACACCCACAATGGAGGACTATTACGGAATCAAGTCGCGACGAGCCCGAGAGTATATTCGATCTCTGCCCTTTAAGAAGAAGGTGCCCTTCCGAACGCTATTCCCCAAGACGTCTGATCTCGCTCTGGATCTGCTCGAGAAGCTTCTGGCCTTCAACCCCGTGAAGCGAATCACGGTAGAGGAAGCACTTAAGCACCCATACCTTGAGCCCTACCACGACCCTGAGGATGAGCCCACGGCACCTCCGATCCCCGAGGAATTCTTTGACTTTGACAAGCACAAGGACAACCTCAGCAAGGAGCAGCTGAAGCAGCTGATCTACCAGGAGATCATGAGGTAAATGTCATGTCCTGGGTAGACATGGCGAATCTACGGCGAGGCAAATGCCTGCCTGGTTTTGAGTAGAAGGCACGAGCTGAACAGCCCTTGTCAAGCCAAGGCTTAGTTTAAGATGGACCCGGATTTTGGGTTTGGGTTTTTGAAGCGAGGAATGGCATGAATGAGCTCGGGGAGAAGGATAGAGAGGCACAGGCACAAGCACGCACGTACGAACACACATGGCTTTGCTTAGTGTTTTGTATATCCTTTTGCGTGTAAGAAGATCAAAGAACAAGGGTGTGGCTGTAGGCTGTTGGTCATTTGCGTGGAGGCATGGAAATACCAAATCACGAATCCAAGAGTGTGAACGTGTTACTGACATTCCTGGAGAGAAATGAATGGTCGGTTGAACAACGAAACGGGATGTATTGAGTGCCCGATTATGATGAATAAATAACATACTCCACATGAGCCTTCAGGCCTTGGCTCTGGCAGATGACTGATTGATGCGTGTTTGCTTTTGAGAACCAGCCATGTGTAATGATGCGCCCTGGTACCACGCAAGGATTGCCTAAGATGGACAGGTTTTTGCTAGTGAATCAACATGTCGAGGTCAGCTGGTCAGTTCGGGAACTACCCAGCTAATCATGGCGTACCAGGAAGCTTGGGGGCTAGGTAAAGAATGCCCTTGCAGTTTAAGGACAGAAAGAAAAGCCTGATAACGAAGCATGCATGCATGATCCAAACTAAGCTAACAGATGTGGAAACGGGATGAAAATCAGACAATCAAACATATGGCGCTTGGCATTAGTGTTTCAGGCTTTTGCTTGTTTCATTTGTGGGAAAAGGTTCGCCTTGGCGTTTGTCAGTCTCCGGCCACGTCTACGAATGTGAAAAGCTGGTGTTGGGTGGGTAGGCAGGCGGCCAAGCCGGCCACACCTGGAGGGGTTGGGCGCGCGCTGTATGACTTGTGGTGATGGGAAAAGAGCGGTAAGGTGGCTCTCTCGGGGGCGGCGGGGGAGGGGTACTGCTCGGGGGGCCCTGCACGAGGGACCGGCTATTTGGGGCTCTACGTTAGCTAGTTGACGGGTGCACTCGCAGGTAGTAATGGCCAACTGGTCGCGTTGGGTTGGGTGAAAGTACGTCAGGTCGCCTGCGAATTACGTAGCCCCAATGAAATGGAGCCCCTCCCACCATATTCGGCGAAGCCTGCGTGTGTGTGTGGGTGCGTGTGTGTGGGCGGGTGGGCAAGAAGGATGCAGACACCAGACGATTCTGTCCTATGCCACATGGGCTTGTATCAGAATAACATAAACCCGCGCGACCTCTCAGCCCATTTGCTCTCCATCGTTTCCTCTTCCGTGTACCTGTGATATCTTTTGACTTTCCCTGGATGCCTGTCTTAGGTTCTGAGACACCATATTAGGTCCCCAGGCCCAGTAGATAACCGACCGCCGGGCTCCATCCGCACCTTGACCAACAACCCCAGATCAATCCAGCTCAGCCTTGCGACCAGGCACTAGACAACGAACGTCCCTGTCAACCATCTCAATGATCATCGACCCCCCTTGAACACGGACCCGATTTCTCTTTTTCTCTCCACCTATTTCTCCTCTTAGTCCAACCTCGTTTCATTTCCCTTCATCAACATCGATCAACTATATCTCTTATCACCACCTATCCACCCCCAAATGAGTTCGCCGGACCACATCGTCGATTCCGCCGAAGGTCGCTCATCATCCTCATCTTCCTCCGCCTCGTCCTCCGGCATCCAGACTCCCGCCCTCGCTACCTCTTACAACCGCGCATCCGCTTCGTACCTCTCCAACATGTGGACCGGGCTCATTCGCCGCTTCTCCGCTGAGGATTCGCACTTCCCCAGCCAAGCCGATACGGCTTTTGAGGAGAATGGCGGCTCACTCAAGGATGGCATCAACGGTGTCTTCACACCTGTCCGACGCACCGCCAGCCCATTGCGTCCGCCGCCCCTCGATCCTCTCATCTTGCATGGCTATCGCGAGTTCACACCAGAGTCGGCCAAGCTGCT
The DNA here is from genome assembly GCA_020809705.1 of Calonectria ilicicola. Classification (NCBI taxonomy): domain Eukaryota; kingdom Fungi; phylum Ascomycota; class Sordariomycetes; order Hypocreales; family Nectriaceae; genus Calonectria; species Calonectria ilicicola. The sequence goes on along the minus strand of CP085833.1, from coordinate 2,263,652 downwards.
TTCGCCAGCCATTGCTGAAGAGATTCGCACCATGGTACCCGAGCGCTTACGCATTGTCGACGACTGGCACCTCGTCTACAGCCTCGATCAGGACGGTTCCAGCCTGGCCACACTCTACCAGCGCTGTCGCCAGTACGAAGGCAAGCGCGCTGGCTTCGTCCTAGTCATTAAAGACGGTGAAGGCGGGGTGAGTGTTTCATGACATGCACTTGGAAAATGTGTTTTTTTTTTACCTGACATGTTGCTGACAACCCACACCCAACCCGCAGATCTTTGGCGCCTACCTCTCCGAGTACCCTCACCCAGCACACTCATACTTTGGTAACGGCGAATGCTTCCTCTGGCGCGCCTCCACCCACATGCCTTTACCCTTGCCACCGTCGGCCGACACTACGAACCTCACACGTACCACGACGCTTGCCCCTCCACCCAAGCCTGTCTCATCCACCTCCAGCTCTCGCTCCGCTTCGCCGACACCCAGCGAGGCCATCCGCTTCAAAGCATTCCCTTACAGTGGGCTCAACGACTATTGCATGAATTGTGAGGCTGGCTTCCTGAGCGTTGGATCAGGTGGTGGCCATTACGGCTTATGGCTGGATGATTCCCTCGACCTTGGCCACAGCTCCCGCTGCGAGACGTTTGGCAACGAACCACTCAGCGATGAGGGTACTAAATTTGGCGTCATTGGCGTCGAGTTGTGGGTCATGGGTTCGTGAAGAACCAATAAATGCTCTGCCGAAGCGATGGAAAGCAGCGGAAAAAGAAAAGAAAAAAGCACACCCCTGACACGACATTCAACGGTTTCTGTCACCCGCTGCTTTCTCGAAAAGGTAAAAATAAAAGAATGCTTCAACATCAGCAAAATAAACGGAAAAGAATTATTCAACACAGGATATGGGTAGGTTTCCCCAATTTGGAAAATCGCAAAATTAGATGGTATTTCTTCGTAGTTTGGAAAGGTTGAATGTTTCTCCCTTTTTGGGAGGGATTTGCTTGGAAGTAAAGGAAGGTCAGGATGGCCTGGATGAGAAACGAACAAGGCAAACGAAGCCTCCCCGTACAATGAAAACTACAACGGGGGAATGCGCAGTTTCATAATGATACCCGGAGTTTGAGACTCCCGACTCTTTTTGTTATCATGTCAGCAGATCAATGCTTGAATATACCGGCGTTTGCACATGAGTGTTGTCGGGAGCTACAAATACAATGCGAGCAGATAGGAAATGTATGAGGACAATTTTAACATTCTCAGTTTTGATTTTTGTTCTTTGCCATGTATTCTAGAATCCCGTCCAATACGCCCTTGGGTGTGGGCGATGCCGCGCACACTTCAGGTTCGAACCCAAATGTCTTGAGATGGTCTCTTGTTGTTGGCCCGATCGTTGCTACAAATGTTTTTCCATCACGGCCTCCAGGTCGCACCTTGCCTGAACCTGTATCGAGAATTCCCATACCTCGAAGTAGGCTGTCGCTCCCCTGGGGAGAGAAAACGACAACCCAGCGCACCTCGGCGTTGCTCGTCTCGTCAAAGACCCGAGCAAGGTCCGCGGGGAACGATTGCATCTCACCAGTGCCGTAAACCACGGTCTCGGTGACGGGGATACGCTCCGAGTCCGGGAGTGCAGGGTTTGTGAGCGTCTTGGGGATGATGTCGCGACGGGTCTCGCCAACCAGGAACAACACAGGCGGCTTCACCGAGCGATCCGGATACCAAGCGCCGTAGTGGGAAAGGATATAAGGGCCAAGTGCTGCTCCGTTCCCTGTGTGGCTACCAAATACCTGGAGAGGAGGAGTCTGTGGCACGGCTGACAGCGCGCGAGTCGTCGCGGGACCGACGCTGTATACCGGGACATTCTGAAGGTGAGGCCAATTCTCGACATCAGGTTGGCTGCCAGCTTGGGCATCTGTCAAAGAACAATCGACTCAGCACATCTATACACACTTCCCCCGCACCTATACGTAGCCGCCAGGCCCAATTGCTTCTCATTGGTAACCTACCTGGTTTTCCGTCCTCTACCAGCTTTACAAAAGCCTCCACGGCCCGCTGTGATGTGAAAATCAAGCCACCGTACTCGTGATCTTGTGCATTTCCGATTCGACGGTCCCGAAGCAATTCGGCCACCTGTGTCATGCCAGCATCAACAAAGTTGTGCTGGAGCACAGGCACAAAGGTCGGTAAAAATGAGACTCCACCTGGTTGCGACTCAGAAAATAGGTCCTCGTATGAGTCTCCAGGAGTCGACCTGGTTTTCAACAGGAGGATGGGGATGGATGAGGAGGTCATGATAGCGGGGCCTATCAGAAGAAAAACTGCCCCTCAATTACGTAGACAGTATGACCAATGACGCCGCAATTCATCAGACTCTGCTCTAGTGGCAGATTGAGGCTTCCCGGCTAGAAAGAGCCCAGGAAATAACGCCGAGGGTTACAACAGTCGGATCGTCAGATGCGGCGTGGCATACAAGCAACAGCCTGGTGGGTGGGCTTTTGAGTGGATATGAGGTCACTGGGGGGGTCAACAGAGAAGCGCCTTATCGATAAACTTTGCCCACCTTGAAGGCTGGGATATTTCTGTTATCGATAACAATCTTTCCGAACAGCTTCGAACACCTTCAAAAGCTGACAAATTATCGTGGTGTGACGGCAACATCGGCGGCTTTTGCGGTTCACTCCAAGACTGGTTTATTTGTTTCCTTTTTGTTTCTCTCACCCCCTTTTCTGTTCCGGTCTTCGGGTCTTGGCTTTTCTCGCCTTATTGTCGACACGTCAGATCAAAATCGCAAGCACGTGGTGGAACAATGTCGGACGAATCCAAAGACCAACAACAGCCCGCAGGTGGTGTGGTTGCCACCCCTGCGTCAGGAGGCTCTGCTGAGCCGCCCAAGAAGATTCCCAGGGGAGTGGTTCTGGGTCCTGATGGAAAACCGTGAGTCAACGTCCCATTGTTCCAGACCTTGGTCTCGGCGTAATCGCATTATGGTGGATCGTATTGCTGACCCTGTCCACAACAGATGCCGCAACTGCACGTCCTTCGCCGCGTGGGCTGCTCAGACCAAAGAGACCATCAAAGGGGGCCAGGCGCAAGCTAAGCCCGTTACTCGAGGACCTCCGGCCGACTGCCCCCCGGATGTCGAGCAATTGGGCCGGAGTACCTGGACGTTACTACACTCGATCGCCGCGACATATCCCGAAAGCCCATCACAAAACCAGAAATCGGACCTTCTCAGCTTTGTGAGCCTTTTCTCAAAGCTATACCCGTGTTGGGTCTGCGCTGAGGATTTCCAGGGCTACCTGAAGCGGGATGCGCCCAAGGTTGGCAGCCGAGATGAGTTTGGAAAGTGGCTATGCGGAGCGCACAACGATGTGAACCGAAAACTGGGCAAGCTGGAATTCGACTGCTCCAAATGGGAGGAGAGGTGGCGCACGGGCTGGAAGGACGGCCGATGCGATTAATCATGTATCACCTCGGTGAGCAATATGCATGGCATCCCGGCTTGAAACGGACGGAAGAGGAGTCCCGCCGGCGGTGTAAGCCGGTATTGACACCGGTGGGATGTGTAACAATATCAGAGTCAATATCTATGTACGAGAATGAGGTATAGAGATAGACGCCAAAATTAGGATGTAGTCAGGAGATGAGATTAGAGATGGGGAGACATATGGCCAGTATTTGATGCCGGGCTGCAAAGGGCCAATCTATACTCGCCCTGTTAAATAAGCAAGGGGGGAATAAGAAGGAACAAAGCAAGATCCACGCCAAGGTGAGAAAAACAGACACCGAGACCCTGGATTGATGTAACACTACTGTACACTCTGGTAGAATCACATCTACCGACTTAGACACAACTCAGCTTTGTAAATGAGAGGAAGCAGAAGAAGAAAATACAACGTTTTCGGTTCGCATCGATTTACCTCCCTTGAAAAAAAAAAAAGAAGAAAAGAACATTAAAGGACAGAAGAGAAGATCTTACAAAACGAAAATCTTGTAATGAGATGCAGTTGTGCGGTTTGATCGTTGTTGGCGGACGAGTAAACACGCGGGCTGAATGACGTACAGCATCAACCAACATCTCATCGAACTTGGCTTCTAATGTCCAGGTACAAGGCCCGGACTTTGTCTCGCTTGCATACAGGTACACACGGCCAACCTTCGGGCATCGTCTTCCGCTGGCCCAGTTATTGCCCTTGCGTCGGGAGGAGTCGCCGCACGATAAGGATGATCTGACGTGGACCCCCAACTACCGGCCCGGCCACTTTGATGGCCTCACCGAACAACCCACCACGGTCGAACGAAGACCCTCCTGCTTGCTTGCACGTTCCAGCTTTCAGGTTCCGTGGCTCGTGCCCTGCGAATTTACCTAACCCTGTTGCCATGCCCTCTTCTCGGCTCCATCGAACCCAACCATGTCGTCAGGTCCATCAACATCCGAATATGGATATCGGCGGCAAGAAACGGAAAACCAAGGTAATCCAAAGGAGGGTTTCTAAGTTGCTTTATTTATTTCTATTTTTTTTAATGCGTGTACATGCGCCATGCAGTAGAGTTTTATTCGCTTGTTAGTACACACACACATACACACACACACACTTAGTCTTTCCGGGTCGCCCGGTGATGCACCCCAAATACGCCATCAATACGATAGTCTTAGTTCTCATCTCCCATTTGCGTGCACATCAATAGTAACGCCGCTGCATGCTGCAGTTTTCTCGCGCAGAACTGGAGTCTATCGCCGTTGTCGGGTGGGACTAGTGACCGCAATTCAACCGATGATGATGAATATCATGATCGATACGACCCTAGGTCTCGCTACCGTCTCCAGCCACGCCAACCGAGAACCCACCACCGCCCAGTGGTCAATTCAATTGCCGCAGCTTCTTGCAGTTACACCGAGCAAGGGCCACGAGCACCCTTCCCACTAAAACTCGACCTGATCTATGTAAATATCAACATGCAGCAGTGACAAGAACATGGGTCGTGATGATAGTCTTCGGCCTGGTACTCGGCCACACACCCGGACTAGCCGGGGGCCAGGTATATCATGGATTCGGTCCATGCCGCCAATCAGTCAATCAATCGGTCAATCAGCGGCTCTGAGGAATTATTACCGGGCACTGTCCACAATAAACTGGCCGACTGGCGGGCCGCAGCCGCTATCTGCAACAGCCATGCCCCCCTAGGTGGGTTCGTTCACGGCTCTGAGCGAAGCTTCCATCATATGATCCCAGAGAGCTGCTTTCGCGTAGCGTCGCCGACAATTACATCATCAACCTTACCACGACAGCTCCCACGGCTCAACGCCCACTATTCGTCGGCTACCCAGGCGCTCGGCCGTCCAAACGGAAGATTGTTGAGGCCATGTAGGGGGGGTAAACGAAAAAAAAAATTCCCTGGCGAGTTGTGACACTGGCGCAATCAAGATCCATACATTTTGCGCCAAGTACTTGCAACCCGCAAATAGTACCGTGATGTTGCTTGAGGCGTCATCTCATGCCTGCTCCGACCACGCTCCCATCCCAGCTCTATTTTGGGATCCCCTTTATGCACCATGATCCAGGGTCTGGTACTGGGTGGTTGCTTCGCATCGATATAAACCACCCTCCTCCTCAACAGCCGCCTGCTCCTTTCTCTTCAGCATTCTATTGTCTCATCAAGCTTTACAGCCAACACAACTTCACTCCTCTCAAGCTTTCGAGCTTTCCACACACACTCACACACGACTTCCAATTTCCCTAGCTCCCAATCTAGGAAGTTGTATCATTACCCTCCAAGCTCTTGATTCAACCACTTCCAGCAAATAAGCCTACAAGACTGACCCTGAGCTTCAACAACTCTATCATGGCAGACGCACGAGTCCAGGCGCTCCAAAAGCCCATCGACGTCGCCGAGTACCTCTTCAAGCGACTCCACGAGGTCGGCGTCCGCTCTGTCCATGGCCTCCCAGGAGACTACAACCTCGTCGCCCTCGACTATCTCCCCAGCTGCGACCTCAAGTGGGTTGGCAGTGTCAACGAACTCAACGCTGGTAAGACAGCCCCTCCACCAATCCCCCCCCACTATCCATCATATCATGACTTCATGTAACCGCAACCCCGCCTTCGACGGCACCCTCATCCGAACTACCCTTGCATTTTTATGCATCCTCTCGCTAAGCTCGCCGCTAACATTCTGCAACAGCCTACGCCGCCGATGGCTACGCTCGAGTCTCCAAGATTTCGGCTCTCATCACCACCTTTGGTGTAGGTGAACTGTCAGCCATCAATGGCGTCGCCGGCGCCTACTCTGAGCATGTCCCCGTCGTCCACATCGTGGGCTGCCCCTCGACCATTTCCCAGCGCGATGGCATGCTGCTTCACCACACCTTAGGCGATGGCGACTTTGACGTCTTTGCCAACATGAGCGCCCCAATCTCTTGCGAGATGGCCAAGCTCAATAACCCCGCCGAAATTGCCCAACAGATCGACCATGTCTTGCAAACATGCTGGCTCCGCTCCCGACCGGTTTACATTATGCTTCCCACCGACATGGTCCAAGTCAAGGTTGAGGGTGCTCGCCTCGACACCCCCATTGACATGTCTGAACCCAAGAACGACCCCGAAGCCGAGGATTTCGTTGTCAGTGAGGTCCTCAAGAACCTCGTCGCTGCCAAGAACCCCGTGATTCTCGTTGATGCCTGTGCCATCCGCCATCGTGTCGTGGAGGAGGTTCATGAACTCGTCAACAAGACAAATCTGCCAGTGTTCGTGACCCCAATGGGCAAGGGAGCCGTTGACGAGAACCATCCCAACTTTGGAGGTGTCTATGCTGGTTCAGGCTCGCACCCTGCCAAGGCCCAAGACGTCGTCGAGTCGTCGGATTTGCTCCTTACCGTTGGTGCTATGAAGAGCGACTTCAACACAACTGGATTTTCATACCGAACCTCGCAGCTCAACTCCATCGACTTCCACAGTGATCACTGCATTGTTCGATACTCGAGATATCCAAAGGTCGCCATGAGGGGAGTTCTTCGCAAGGTCATTGACCAAGTCGACCCCGCCACGCTCAATGCTCAACCCAGCCCGACCGTACGAAACTCGCTTGATAACACCACCGATGACTCTCAAACCATCACCCAGGCTTATTTCTGGCCCCGCATCGGCGAGTTCTTGCAGGAGAAGGACGTCATCATCACAGAGACTGGAACCGCAAACTTTGGCATCTGGGACACCAAGTTCCCCGCTGGAGTCACAGCTCTCAGCCAGGTTCTCTGGGGAAGCATCGGCTGGTCTGTCGGCGCCGCCCAGGGCGCTGCGCTTGCCGCCAAGGACTCCGGCAATGGCAGACGAACCATCCTTTTCGTCGGCGATGGATCTTTCCAGCTCACAGCTCAGGAAGTGAGCACTGTAATTCGGCACAACCTTAATCTAACCATGTAAGTTCAAGCCTCTCAGTCCAGTCCAACCCAAAAGGCGATGTGGTCTTGATGAACTAGTGCTAACTGGGAAAATAGTTTTGTTATTTGCAACGATGGCTTCACCATTGAGCGCTTCATCCACGGAATGGACGCCGAGTACAACGACATCAACAACTGGAAATACAAGGACCTCGTTAGCGTTTTCGGAGGAGAAAACACGTCCAGAACATATGCCGTCAAGAGCAAGTCGGAGCTTGACGAGCTTCTCGCCGATACAGAATTCCAGGCCGCCAAGGGCCTGCAGTTTGTGGAGCTCTACATGCCCAGGGAGGATGCCCCGCGCGCCTTGATCTTGACTGCGGAAGCAAGTGCAAAGAACAACGCAAAGACACAGTAAACAACGGTCAAATTCCGCTCCAGCATAGCTTATTTCGGATGGTATAGAAGGTTATTCTTGGAAATCGCATGCCAGGCGATGTGAGACTCAGCTTGGCACACAGCTTGGCACAGGTATTGGCCAACTGAGCTCTCTCTCTCTCTCAGTTAATCAGATTTGTGTAGAAGGGTCCATGGGTGGTTTGTTTATTAGTGTATTCCTTGCTTTAAAAAAAAAAGAATAATGATTGATTACGAAGTATACCAGTAAAGTAAATCTCTTTTAGCACTGGTGATTTTGCGAATTTTTATGTATCAACCGTTCCTTATTAGCTTGGCCATGGCTCTCACTCTCAAGTGTATAAGGTATCGCTAGGCGGGCACGTGATTACTGGGGTCGCATCAAAAATTCCCCAGATTTGGCAAGCAAAGACAATCCACGACAAATTACATTGCGACTTTCACCTTCATCATCAAAAAGCCAAGAACACTCGCCCTCATATTGTGTCATTTTTTACTTTGAGAGTTTCTGCACTTAGGTCTCGATCATGAGCGACGGCGTGAACAAAAGAAAGAGCGGCCCTGGGGGCGGAAAAGGCCCAGCCATCAAGAAGAGCAGGGTAAGAAAGTCTACCAGCTTCCAGGATACTGGCCCTTGTGTCGTCTCCTGCGGGCTCGGGTTCATCTCTGTGTCCGTGTGGCTTAGATCCTTCACGGAAGTCAACTATTGATCTTTCAACGGGCGCTAACCCAGTCTCGAAGGGAGGAAATGCAGGCAAATGGAAGACGCCACACCAGAAGGCCAAAACCGCGGAAAGGACAGAGTTAGGAACGAAATTGGATGTCGATGATGCCGGAATTTGGGTAACTTACGCGCGAGGTATGAAGACCAAGGCCATGCGCGAGTTCAAAGCCATCTGTAACCAAGTATGATAGCTTCCAGCACCTCAGAGCTCCTCATGTTATGGCCCTCATTGACTAACGCAAATCCCACAGTATGGCGAGTCTCTTTTTGGTGTGAAACCTCCAAGCGACCCGACAGATGAGGCCAACGATGATGACGAGCAGCAAGACATTGAGGCCGCCATCAAGCAAGAGCTAGAGAGTTTCAAGGAATCCCAGAAACCCAAGACCAAGCAAACATTCACACCCGTCTCAACAGGTCTTGAATGTCTCTTCTTCATGAAGACATCTAAACCAATTGATCCCTTGAAGCTCACTCAGCAAATGTGCCAAGATGCCAAGGACTGTCCAGATCCGCGTGAGCGAAAGACCAAATACATCAACCGTTTGACGCCAATCCAGGATACGGACAAAGCAAGCGAAAAGGGCATTGAGCGGGTAGCGCGGTCAGTCTTGGCCCAATCGTTTGAGCTGAAAAGCGAGTCTGGTGATGACAGCCAAGATGGGGCCGGAGCTCAGGACAACGTGACTGAATCTGCAGCGTGCACGGTGAGTGTTGGTGGCATAGTTGTGCGTTTCGTTACGTTGAAACTAACCAAGGGGTGTTTCCAGTACGCCATCCGGCATAACATCCGGAACCATTCCACATTCAAATCAGACGCAGTTATCAAAAAGATTGCCGGCCTAGTTAGCCCCAAGCATAAGGTCAATCTGAGCAAGCCAGACAAGGTGATACTGGTTGAGATCTTCCAGGTAAGCGAACACTTGTGTGCTTTGGACTGTTGGTGGTTCGTGCAGCTGACCAGAGCAAGATGTTCTGCGGCATCTCGGTTGTTGATGGCCAGCAGTGGGAGGAACTGAAGCGGTACAATCTCAACGAGCTGTACAAATTAGCCTCGGAGACTAAGCAGGATGCCCCTGCTCCCGCTGATACTACGCCCGAGGAAGCCGCAAACTCAGCATAGTTAGCTCACGAGTGGTTTAGTGGTTGACGTGTCACTTGTGAAGAGCTAGCGATATAATGGTAGCGGCCGTTTTTGCTTACAAGCGAAGCCACGATGGGTTACGACAAGCGAGTTTTGGGCTCACGGTTAAGAGGTGGGAAATGGCCATAAGGCCAATAGGGCAGGACGGTTAACTCGCCTATGTACAAAATACCCGAGATGTGTTCCAAAAGCTTCTAGGTCCGCATGGGTCTCACCAAGTGGTCTGCAGCCACACAAGGTGCATCAAAAGACGTTTAGTGCAGCATGGCACAAAACCCCGTAGCGCATTCCAAGGAAATAATCAAGATGAGGTCCATGACACAGGGCTCATACGTTACGAGCTGTTGTTTTGAGGAAACGGGCTACAGGCTGCTCCAAGCCCGATAGAGATGATGCTAAAAGAAAAAGAGAAGCAACACAAATAAAATAAAATAAAATAAGAGCGTGTAGGGACAATCAGTAGCACGCCTCATCAAGAGAGTTCCATGAGTGGCGGGCCGAGACGGGATGGAAGGGGGGGATCGACGTGAGGCGTTGAAGCTTTTGGCACTGGCTCGCGGCGACGCCATGCAGAGGCTGAAGCGCTTTGATGCAGACACTCCCCGTGATCAGGCTTCTGTGAGACATGAAGTCGGGAAAAGCTTGAGAGGGTCGCGATCCCAGCGGGTGGCTGCGTGAGCTTGGGCGAGATCTCAGACGCGGTGGCTGAGTATTGCCAAGCCGTTACTCGTTGAGGGAGCGAGAAGCAATAACGAAGTCCACCTCTGACGTACGTGCGCAGACTGGCGGCATGTACGATGAGGTGATGGATGGGACAAGGAGGACCCATCCGGAGCCGGAGCCACCCAGAGTCGGAGCATCGGTAGGGTTAGCTCCGTAGAAGCGGGAGGAGCCTCACAGGAAGTTTAGGGATGGGATCCATGATTTGTCAAGAGACTCCACAGACTCCGCTTAGAAGCCACGGCAGGCTATTTGTTGTCAGCTTCTGGTTCTGGCTTGCTTCGGAGGTGAGAAGAGGGGGCCCATGTGCATCATTCAGCTCCTGGTGCGATGTTTCAAAAGTCTACACCGCAAAGAGGAGCAGATTAAGTTGACAGGTGTAGCGACCGGGGGGAGGAATTGACTTGTTGTGCATGGGTGGTGGTGAGTGGTGCTGCTTTCTTTTGCAAAGTTTCCTTCTTTTTCTTTTCTTTTTTTTTCAACTGTCTACTGCACTAAGTCTGTTACGAAGAAGAAGAAAAAATTTGCTGACAAGCCAATGCAAGACGAGACACGACACACACCAGGGTTAAAAACAAGCACAAAGCAAGACAGCCGATGATCAGACATACAGATTATGGTCTTGTCACGGACGTGGACGACCAAGCACCAGAAAAAAAAAAATGCACCAATGCACCCCCCTCCACAAACCGAGTCACGGACGCCACACTAGGACCCGCGGAATGGCACCCACGTCGCGTTCGCTTGTGGCAGCCAATGATAAATTTCCCGGCTCGCTTGCCAATGCAACCTATTGATCCTATTTGATCGACGACAACAGCCCCTAGCTTCATTCGCTGCACGTCTTGTTGCAAGAGTGGGCAGCAAGCATCAGCAACAGAGCAAAGCAGGGCGCCGCATGTTTGGTTGTGACGACCACCGACCCTCCCAGCCCCCAATGATATCGTCTTGTTTCGTTTTTTCTCTCAAGCGGCCTTTTTTAGCTCCAAAGACCTTTTGTCTGCCGTTTTTTGCGCCGTGGCGCGCCGCCCCCGTCTCGCCAGAAAGGCGCCAATGGATCGAGAACCGGGCCCTGCTTCTTCCTCGCTTCTCGCTTCCCTTTGGCGGATGGTGCCTGGACAGGCATCACGCTCCAAATGAAGACGCGAGTGCGAAGTGACAGGTAAAATGGAGAGGGACATGCAAGTTCAGCAAACAGGGGCCCTCCCCAGGCATGGCCACGGGCGAAACCTTGGTCATCATGACATCGAACAGGTCGGCGAACAAGGCTTTGGAGGGGGAGTTCGTAGTCATGCGCATGCTTGACCTCATCACAATCACCCCCATGCATGCCTTTTACATGCTATAGCTTCCACCTCGCTCGCTATCGTTCAACCCCTTCCTGCAGGGCTTCTTGCCCAACACCTGCTCTCGCTCTAGTCCCATCGCCCTCCGGCCTCTAGTTGAGACCGGCCCTGCGCCTCGGTCTCGCCGTCGTGACCGATTCGCCATGTCTCTGATGGCTCTTGTGGTCTGGTCTGCGCTGTGGTCTGCAGGCGCTCCAATTTGGCGCCGCACGGGGTGTGGCTCTCCTCTAGACTGCTAAGCTAGACTAGCAACAGAGAGACCCGTTCGGGGCGCCTCTGCCTGACGTTATACCTGCCGCTCCTCTGCTGCTGGCGTATGCCCACACGCCCCCCGATGGATGCGAATGGGCGTTGCATCTCGATCTGCGCATCCTCTAGCTTGACATTGGTTGGCCCGTGGTTGGTCAGTTGGTTGGTTGGAGAGCGACCTGTTCGTCTGTTGGTTCCTGAAGCGTCGTCGTGTCTGTCCCATATCGCTTCGCCTTTGCCTTTTGCTTTGCTGCGTGCTCCCTCTGTTCCGCTACCCTCTTCCTCCCTCGCTCGCCCCTCGCTCGCCACTCGCTCTGGCTCTCGCTCTGGTTCTCGCCCTAGGAAACCGCTCGCTTGTCAACCCCCAATCCTATCCTATCCTGTCTTGTCATATCCCGTCCCGATCCACTGGCAATCCTTGCCCCATCACCACACACATCTCGAGCCCAGGCATTTGCCCATATTGCACCAGATGCACTTGGCATGTCTCCTCGCCAATTTACCCGAGTACCATCTTGCCTGACCGCATCTTGAGGCGTCCCTAGTGGTGTGGTAAAGCCAACAGCAATCCGGGAGAGCTTCCCTTCTTTAATTGACCCACCACCAACACAATTCACTGCCGTCATCTCTCTCATCTTGTCTCTTCTTCTGCCTCTTCTCTCTCCCCTAGTTGCCTGGTCTTGGTCTATACGTACCCCCGTTCATCTCACTTAATCCCTGCCCTGCCGTGAACCACACGATTGGGTATCACCTCCGAAACTCAACTAAGGTCGACATGCATCGACAACCCTCGTCACAAGTCCTCTACTTATGACAAAGGCTGACCTGTTTGAATGACACCACCCCCAACGTCAACGGAGTTCCATCCGCTTGTCGACTCCTCCTGCCCTTCCCACCCGTCACCTTCCCTCTTCTTCTCCATGACTCTACCGTCGTACCAATGCACCATTCGGGATGACCGCACATCCCAGTGTGTCGCGCAAAGCTGCAACCTCGCACACGACACCATCGCCCGTTCGGCCCGGCCCTTTTTCTCTGTTCCATCTCCCTCCGCTTCCATGACTGCCCTCCCGCCTGACAGGTTTGTCCGTTCGCTGCTCAGCGGCGTCAACCCGGGTCTCACTCTTCAAGAGCTCGAGGCCGTCCCATCTCCAAGGTTCCAACTTCTTTATAATGTCAAGGTCTCCGAGGGCCCCAGCCTCCAACTCGCCCTGTCGCCTCCTGCAGTTATGCGGCTTCTACGTTGCGAGAAATCGTCTATCGGCTCCGAGGCGGCTGTCTTGAAGTGGTTATCAGGACTTTCGAACACCAAGGGGAAAAAGTCGCCAGCAACTCCAAGAGAACTGGCTGTTGGTGGCAGGATTTCAGACGAGCCTGCTGGCTGTCAAAGAACCGTCAATTCGTTGTCTGAATACCTGCCCACCCTGGTCAGGCACGAGTCGATGGGTGGCAGTCTGGCCATCGAGTACAACCTCAGCAGGCCATCCCGTGGCGTAGCCATTACTTCTCTTTCGCGGCCTCTCACTCGTCGGGAAAAGAGAGTTGTCGACTTCCAAACGGGACAACTTATTCGCCGCATTTCGACGCAGGTCTCGCCAACACGAAGATTCGGTATCGCCGCCGATGTCCTCTCGGTTCCCTCTTCGTCATTTCAAGCTCGACGCATGGAAGGTGGACTCCATACGACACGGGGTGCCGACTCCTGGTCTGTTGCCTTCCATGCCCTACTAGAGTCCGTCTTAAGAGATGGCGAAGACTTGGCCATCATGATAAGTTATGGAGCTATAAGACGGCACTTTGACCGCTTTGAGCACTTGCTAGATGCCGTGACAAGACCCCGCTTAGTTGTGGTTGATGCCGGAGAGGATATTAACACGTTGGTCTGTCGATCTTCAGATGCAGGAAAGAAGAGCAGCTCACTGCCTGAGAATATGAATGGGAAACGGTCAGAGAATAAGACCTCTCGGAAATCACCAATTCGGTCCGACAAGAAGGACATTCCGGCAGTGACTATCCAAAACCATGACGGAGAAACTGATAGTGACGATGAGGATGATTACATAAACATGTCGGAAGCCCAGGGGAAGGGGCATGTTGAAGTGACAGGATTACGGCAATGGACGAATTGTCTCTTTGGGGATCCGCTCATTGCCTCCGTCTTCCACAAACATCCCACTCGGGCCTTTTGGAGCGGCTTCGATCGGCCCATCCCCGGAACCGACGACACAGACCCGCTGGGAGCCAGCATGGTGGAGGATGAGCCCAATGCCCACATCCGGCTGCTGCTCTACGAGTGTTACCATTCCATCGTCGCCATAGTCCGCGAGTATTACCGCCCTCAAAAGGACAGCAGCAAGAGAGAGCTCGCTGCTCGGAAGCAGCTAAGCACAGTCTTGGCCCAACTAGACGAGCTCGATGATCTGGGCGTACCCAGGAGGAGACGGCCGAGTGGCGAAGTGTCGCCAGCCAAGAGGCCAAGGTCGAGTTATGACAATGACGATTATTGATAAGGCGCTTTAGACGGTTGTGTTTTCTTTTGAAATAGACGTTGGTTCTTCTTTGGGAAGGTGTTGTGTGTGATGATAGATATATATTTATGGGACATGACGCAGCGACCTTTATAATGAAAGATGGCTATTTTAGCCACAAGCATGATGATGAATAATAATTCAATTTTGCAAAATCCTTTTTAATTTCTCATGCATTTTTTTCTCTCTAAGTTTGATGAGACGGTCCTCCTTTTTCCACTTCCTCCTCCCCATCATCTTCGTCCCTTGGCAGCTGGAACCCCATCATACCAAGCATGTTGCCTGTCGGTCCAGCCATGCCAGCTTGGCTCTTGAAACTCTCGAGTAGGTTCTTAGCCAAATTATAGTCAATGTCTACCTCTTCTTCGCTATTCTCTTCGCTTTCGTCGTCTTGGGGCTTGGTTTTCGCGACGTTCTTGGCGCTGTCTCCGTCTGGTTCTACCTCGTGCTTGATACGGTGCTTCTTTTCGGCAACCAAGTCGAGTTTGAGGGCACCGTGACTATTTAGCTCGGCTTCAAACTCTGAGGCCAATTTTAAGATTTCTTCGTCATCCTGGTCAATTGGTTCGCGTTCGGCCTGTTTGGGTTTCACCGACTCCTTGCCTTTGGCCGTGGCAGCAACCGTAGGTTTTTCTTGTGCGGGAAGTCCCATCATCTCCCTCATCATGCGCGCAAACTCATCCTCGTCAAAGCTGACATCTTTATCTTCAGAATCGCCATCGCCATCGTCATCGACATCCATGTCGTCGAGTTCTGCGCCGTCTACTCCCGCAGTATCATCGTTGAGGAACGCCTCAAATCGAGAGACAATCTTGCGAAGATCAGATTGGGTTTTTATGTCACCGAATCCAGAGCCCGCTGTTGTCGCTCCTTTCTCTCTTTTTCCCTCAAGTTCTCGCTCGAAATCTTCGTAGTTAATATCCATCCATGCCTCGCTGTCGTCCCTCTTCACATCCATCCAGGACTTAATTTCCTCGTTTGACGGCAAGGCATCATCTCCATCCTCAGCTAGATCTTCGAGCACGATTGCGAATTCTCTAACAACTCTGCTCTTGCTCTTACT
The DNA here is from genome assembly GCA_020809705.1 of Calonectria ilicicola. Lineage (NCBI taxonomy): Eukaryota > Fungi > Ascomycota > Sordariomycetes > Hypocreales > Nectriaceae > Calonectria > Calonectria ilicicola. Next base: position 2,248,091 of record CP085833.1, on the reverse strand, counting down.
CGCGTTGGCTGCAAGCATCTCAAATCCACATGTCAACTTCATGCCCATATCGAGTCTCGCCAAGTCTCTCTCTGTGTCCGTAGACGATGCCTCTTTCTGTGTCCGTTGAACAACATCCTGCCAGACCGGAGGTGTCTCAAAACGCTGTGATCGGAGTTGAGCAAACAGAACTTTACTAAACTTTACCGATACGGTAACGAAGTCTCGCGGTGAGAATTTGAGGGTATCGGGAGGTGAGAAAATGCGCTTCAAACTAATCGCATCTCTCAAGTAAAAGGCTTCCACGGCAGGAGCGACTGATTTGGGAAGCGAGTGAAGAACACTAGCCACCTTACGCGGCATCGTCACCAATGAATAGTGAATAGAATCAGTTATCTGACCGGGGTACTTCTCAAGTCTATAAAAAGCCTCTGCTTCGATGGAAGTCGAGTGAACGAGAGCATCTGGCCTTGTTTTCAGTGCTTCAATGGCATCGGACAAGGAAATATTTCGGCATTTCAGTCCTGGCTCATCTTTTAATGGTATAATTTGCAGCTTTCCATCATGCATCCATACTCGATTATGGTCAATCTCAGGGCTTAGCCACTTGGGCAATGCGTTTGCTGCTTCGACGAGAAGGAACTCGCCATCAGTATCAAAAACACGAACCCACAGAGCCGGTTGTGACTTGGTCAGCTCTCTAAGTACATACACAATAAGCCACTCGTCTTCTACAGCATCGCTATAGTCTGTGATCCCATGTAGGTAGATAAGTCCTGAGTTGAGTGTCGGCTCGATGTTCGCGAGGTTTGGCAGGGCTGGGCAATCAACGTACCTTGTTCATTTTTGAGCTCTAGGTTAAATTCATCTTTTTGCCAGATATAATCCTTTGTCAGCGACTTGAAGAGATCCAGCGCCGATTTTCTGATGGATTCGATCCAGGAAAGCTGTTTTCGCGCATCCAGCTCGGCGTCGAGTACGAACAACAAATATTCAATGCAGTTGTCTGGTAGATATTTTCCTCCGCCGGGTTGGCTCGAAGTTGGCATCCCTGAACCTAGTTCTGGGTCCTCTTTGAGATCCATCCCCGCTAAAATCTACACCATAAGGTATAAAAAGCAGCAATAAATTATGAGATCACAGAGGAGAATTTGTTTAGGCACACTTTTCATGTCGTAGCTTTAGTCTCTAGGGTAGTGATTATGGTAATTGATGGTGGGGTTGCTGGCTGACTGCACAAATGCAACACAGCGCTAATCCAAATAGGGAAGTAGTGCAACCCCACAACGCCAAACACGCTCTTCAACTACCTTGACGCGTAGAGTACCATCTTTTGGTGCTGTCAGCGATGGACATGATATGCCATTGCTGTTAATACGACCCAAGCCATCGATTGCCGATTCATCCGCCGTGTGGAACCGGATCTAGCTTTTGGCCATAGTATAGAAAAGAAATACACCTTCTTTCTTAATTTCTTTTTCGATCACACTCTCTCGCACTCCCACAACCTTGCGCACTGCTGCCATGCCACCTACAAAGCGATCGCGGCGTGCCATTGAGGTAGACGATGATGATGTTGTCGACACCCCTATGGCCTCACTATCAGACTCAGCAGTACGTCCCCCAGAGTTATATACCCCAGTGTCCTAGTCCACATAGCTAATCTGCCTCAGCGCAAACGTGCACGAATCTCCATGGATGACGAGACACACGAACAAACCCCCCAGCGAGACGAGACCCCGAGCTCCGAGAGCGACGATGAAGCCGACCGCGACCGACCGGATACTCCGCCACAGACACAGTATGAACTCATGCGCGATGCTGGCTTCAAACACCTGGACAACACAGACAGGGACGACCTGCAAGCTACCCAGAAACTCATGCGACGACCCACGAATTTGGGGAATAACGTGGTCTCCGAAGGCGGCATTATTGAGAGCATCACTTGCATTAATTTCATGTGCCATACAAGGTTGCAGGTCGACTTGGGACCCCTTATCAATTTCATTGTTGGAGAGAATGGAAGTGGGAAGAGCGCTGTTCTGACTGCCCTGACCCTTTGTCTAGGCGGCAAAGCCAGTGACACCAACCGTGGAGGAAGCCTTAAGTCTTTCGTTAAGGAGGGCTGCGAGCAGGGCAGCCTAAGAGTCAAGATTAAGAATGCGGGAACAGATGCCTACATGCCTGATGTGTACGGCGAGTCCATTACGGTCGAACGCAACTTCTCTAAAAGCGGTGCCAGCAGCTTCAAGATCAAGAGTGCCGCAGGTCGAACGATCTCAACGAAGAAACAAGAGGTGGACGAAATTTCAGAATGGTACGCCTTGCAAATGGGAAATCCCCTGACCGTGTTGTCGCAGGACAACGCCCGTCAGTTTCTGAACTCGGCATCTCCCGCCCAAAAGTACAAATATTTTGTCTCTGGCGTTCAACTGGAGCAATTAGACAACGATTACAAGATGTCACAGGATACACTTGACAGGACCTTGATTCTTAGGGATGATCTTACGTCCAAGATCACCTACGTAAAAAAGCAGATGGAAGACGCACACCGACTCGCCGAGACAGCACAAAAGAATCAGAGTCTCCGCGAAAAGGCAAGGCATTACCGAAACCAGCTTGTTTGGTCTCAAGTGGTGGAGCAAGAAAGGCTTCTAGCAGAGCGAGAGGAGAGCATCGTCAAGCGTGATACAGCCATCACTGAAGCGGAGAAATATTGTGAAGAAATGACACAGGCTCTTGCGACCACGGAGGAGAAGTTGGAGAGGGTCAAGCAAGCCAGGCAGAATCTCGACACACACCGGGAAGTCTTTGACGACAAAATCCACGAAGCTGAAGCAATCTTCCAAGCAGCGAAAAAAGAGCTTACCGAGCTACACTTGGAGGAGCGAGACGCTCATAGCCGTCTCAAAACAGTAAAGGAAGACATCAGATCTTCCGAAGCAAAGATCAGAGAGGAGGAACAGCGCCTAGCTGAGTCGACAGGGTCTGTCCGTACAGAAAAGGATGCCGAGCTCGCTGAAGCAACATCCAAGGAAAAGGCTCTACAACAGGAAATCAATGAGGCAATGCAACATCTGCCCATTATTCAAGGCACTTTGGCCGAACTCGAACAGGGCAGTAGGAAAAATCAACAAGTAAAAGATGGCAAGCGCAAGGAAATTGTAGTTGCAGAGCAACAAGTACGGGATCTTGAGTCGAGCACTGGCTCTGCGTTGGATGGCTTCGATAACGACATGCATAACCTCATTAGAGCTATCGAGAACGACAATGGCTTTCAACAGAAGCCTATCGGACCCATTGGCTCTCGAGTTAGGCTTTCGAAGCCAGAATGGTCGGGCGTTCTTGAGAAAACCCTCGGTGATGCATTAAACGCCTTCATTGTAAGAAGCAAACCCGACCAGTCACGACTTTCACATCTCATACATCGGGTTGGGATGAGGAAACCTCCACCAATCTACATCGCATATGCAACACAAATCGATACCAGGAGCCAAGAGCCCGATACCCATTTTGATACCATCCTCAGGGTCCTACAATTCGACGACGACGTTATTCGATCACAACTCATTATCAACAACCAAATTGAGAAGGTCATATTGGTCAGAGAGCGCACAGAGGCCCAGAAAATCATGGTTGATAATGTTCCCCCACACAATGTAGCCGCATGTATCTGCTTTCATGACGGAAAGGGGAAACGAGGCCATGGCTTGCGAATAACAAACAGGAATGGCTCAATTGCGACAAGCCCAATTCAACCATCTGGACAGCGGCCCAGGATGCAATCAGACTCTGCACGTCAAGTTGCGCTCCATAAAGAAAATTTGCGACAGCTAGGTCTGGAAATGCGAGAGATCATGAGTGAAGATCGTCGGTCACAACAAGAATTGCAACGATGCAGATCAGAGCTCGACGGTCACCGCAAGAAGATGAAGCTACTTGAAAACAATATTCGTCGGGCACAGGCTGACATGGAACGTATCTCCATGGAGCTGGATAGTTTCGAAGGCGTTGACGACCGATTGGTAGCTCTACGAGCGGTGCTGGAATCAAAGCGTGAGGAAGAGGTCGCCCTTGGGAATCAGTATGGAGCCCTCAAGGTCGCCAAGAGAGAGCTGAATGCCAAATCTGAGGATGCCAAACGAAATTTGGATGCTGAGAAGGCTGAGCGTGACGATTTCCAGAGTAAAGTGAACAAGGCACAGGATAAGATCAACACACACGAATCCATGAGGCGAATCGCCGTGTGCAACAAGAACGACGCCTTCGAAAGAGTTGACATTGAGAAGGCTGAACGACGCCGTGCCGAGCAGAAGCGAGATGACAAGGCTAAAGAAGTAGCTGAGTTCATCGAACAGGCTCAAGAAATGGCACCGGATCGTGTTCATATCCCCGACGACGAAAATCACCAAAGTATTGAGAAGAAATACGAAAAGATACGCGAGCAATTGGCTCAAAGAGAAAGGCGTCTCGGCGCGAGCGATCAGGAAATATATGATCGTGCTGCTGACACCCGCAAGATCTACGACGATGTCATGAAGCAAACCCGAGATGTGGATGAAACCATTGCTTCCTTGAAACGGGCTATCGAACACCGTCTACATCTCTGGCGCCAGTTTCAGAGACAAATCAGTGCCCGGATCCGCATTCAATTCAACTACCTCCTCAGTGAGCGCGGTTTCCGAGGCAAAATCGAACTCGACCATCGCGCACGCAAGGTTCTAATCCAGATCGAGCCCGATGAGACACGTAAGAGCTCAGCTGGAAGGAATACTAAGACGCTATCGGGCGGTGAAAAGTCCTTCTCGTCAATCTGCATGCTCCTCTCCGTCTGGGAAGCGATAGGATCGCCCATCCGGTGCCTAGACGAATTTGACGTCTTTATGGATAATGTGAATCGTGCTATCAGCACAAACATGCTTGTAAGTGAAGCCCCGTCTGATGTGAGACATTCAGAGGTGCTTGGTTTGAGACTTACGGTTTGCTTTAGGTCGACGCTGCACGTCGCTCAGTGTCACGGCAGTATATTCTCATCACCCCCAACGCCATTGAGGGTCGTGCCCGGCTAGACAAGGATGTCAAGATTATCAAGTACGTTAAAGTTGCCTTGCATTAGGGGTGTTTTGTCACATTACTAACATGCACTTCCTCACTCTACTAGGTTGACAGACCCGCGGCAACGAACGCTTATTTAAAGGCCAAGTAGGGTAACATGAATAGATGCAGACCTATGGGAGCTAGGTGTTATCGGTGGTACTAGTATGGCGCTTTTGGCGTTGGTGTGGAGGATTGGAAGCCCTGGAGTTTTAGGTCATGATGGTATCTTGGTCCCAGAAGAAAGAAATGCAGCTGGATGGGAGGAACCTAGTATAATCTCAGAGTTTCTATGGAGGACGACAATGTTGTTCTTATTTTTGTTTTATTTTGATGGGTAGACATGGTTCTACATGATTCATACACTATTATACAGGCAGTTGAGGGCTAGGAAGATACCCTCTGGGACATATTATTTTAAATGCGAGCCCCCTTGCTTCTCAGGATGTTGACACCAGCACTGAAAGTGAAACCAGCCCACTGGCCAAGGGATCCGACAATGCCACCGAGAGACTTGACCTCGCTAAGCCTTCTTTGGAGAAACTGTCTCGTCTCGATAAAGTCAGGCGATCGGTCATTGGTCATAAACAATTCGCTGGTGCTGTAGATCATTGACAAGCTTGCGCGCTTGGTGTACCACGAGGGATCGACGGCCTTGTCGCCAGCAAGGAACCATATCTCGTCAGACAAGGCGGCCAGCTCCTTTAGGGATGCAGGTACGTAGCTCGGCTGGGCCATTATGGCCAATGCCTACAGAGACAATGTTAGCAAATTGACTTGATCTTGGTTGCGCTGTTGGAGCCCCAGCCGCACCTCTTGCCATCGGTCTAGGACGTGCCGATTCGCCATCAACCGCTCCCAAGTCAATTCCTCCACCCGTGTAGCGATCCCCGACTTGTCGTCTTCCCCGAAGAGCTCCTTATTTCGGGCTGCCAAAGCCTCTCGTTGGGAGACAAGGTGGTATTTGATAAGGGTGAAAGGTCCTTCGGGGAGAACGCTGGCGCTGATGTCCAGATATCCGGCGTCGCGGGCACCAAGGCCCAGTGCTCGTTGCGAGAAGCCATGCTCGGGAATATGCTTATATGCAGCGGCTAGTATGGTCCTTTCGGCATTGCCAAATGGACCCGGAGGCGAAGGGTGGTCGTATGAGTGATACAGGCGGTTGGCAATTTGCTGCGTTGCGGCGAGTCGGGGAATGCGCCTTGCGCATTGCCTGGGGATGAGGCGAGCAGACACCGACATTGCTGCTATATTATCCTGGCTACTTTATCCGGGTCAATCGTCAGCTAGGGATGTAGCAGCGTAGATTGATGTCGAATCGTGTATCGTTCGAGTCTCGATGCTGAGGCTGCGAATTTCCCAATTGCGCGGGCATATTTCCAAAATGGCAGTTTAACGTGGGGCGATTAGCTGGGGGCTCGGGCCACTTCTTTGTTACCCGGGACCATCCAGTGCATTCTCTCTAATATTAATTGAATTTGTGTCCATTTCAGACTCAGTTTAAAGCACTTCTGTAGAGTCGCAGTTCGTTGCAGTTATCTGCCTCTCGACACAAAACGGAAACTGGCCATAAACTGTTGGATGGTTAGACTGGTTCACGCCATGCCATCCTCATCCCAAACAGCCTTACTGGTACATAACATTCCCCCACATCCTTCAAATACGCAGAAGCCTTTGAATTTACAAGTAAACTTCTTTCACCGTCCATTCCATGCCCAGGGCATGAACTCAACTATAAATAATACTCCACCCGGATTGCTCCCTAGAGTCCAATATGAGTGTAGAGTGCATATCGTGGATCCGCTAACAACCTTGATGATCAGATCTAGCATGGTTTTGGTCCGTTTCGAGTATCCCGTTGGATTCACGGTATTCGCCTATGGGACACAGCCCGCCTAGGTTACCCTGCAAGACCCTTTTGGACTAACAGTGTGCGTTGATGATAGCGGCTTACCCGGTGCCCATCCATTTTAAACCGGCACTTTGAATTTCATCGATGCCCCACAACACCGGTGGACACAGCGGGTATCTGGCAGACTTTTAGGCCAGGTTGGTTGTTGGTAGGCCTGTTTGAAGCCATGCACCATTTCCCTCTCAAGCCAACCAGTCGCATTGATTATCCGGGGGACAGGTCCGTCATGCCAGAGACCAGCCTCACTAGGACATAGCCCATCCGGCGTGGCTTGGATCCGCCCGCACGGCTTGGTGAATGTGCCCCACGACGTCGACGTATGCGTTACTTCTTGATTGTCAGGCTCCTGCCGAGGATTTGACCTTCGGAAGCAATCGTAAAACCGAAAGAGATTTCAATTGCAAGCGCCGCAATATAACAGCATGCTGGGAAAAGTGTGCAACGGTGCGAACTCTATTCGTACGGCGTTGTAATTGGCACTCCGATATCAACCAAGGTAGTTGTCCACACCCACCACCAGTTCGAGGCTGCAACGGCGGAGAGGCCTGCATGATACACAGTTTCGGATGGAAATGGGAGTGCTGGAGCAACTGGTACGGTCCTTGTCCGGCTTCCCAACTCTGGCTGTCTGTTCGCCACCCCCTGCAATGCGCGGCGAGTGATGCCATTGATTCCAAAGACGGACTGGGCTGCAATCGGAACCATTACCTTCCACGACAGCGAGGTCGAGAGAGAGTGTGTGACGAATCGACTCCCTGAAACAATGGCCGTAGTCTTCAAACACACAAATTCTAAAGCAGGACGGGCTTGTCCCGATAGCCTTGATGGGTCAAGTTTTGACTGAGGATATCAACTTGGGATTTACAGAGGAAACCGTCAACTCCGTGCTATGCTTGGCCGAGACCGCTTAGGTACAATGTGGGACGTGGGCTGGAGGCGTGGATTCCGCAGGATGCTGGAATCCGAGATGGTCATGCACGATGGCTTCATTCGTTGCATCCTTCACCTTGACTGACAATTACTTGGTTGGCCTGCGTTTTGCAACCACGACGAGAGAATGCTGCAGCGGCTGTCAATTCGGTCTTGGCAAGAGTCGCAGCTCAGCGTCTCATCGGGATCAATGCCCAAGAGAATATTGGTGTGTGAACACTGAGGTGATGCAGACAAGGGTTTGTCGGCATCATGTATCAAGCCGCTTCGAGCGGCTTGCAGTCCATGGTCCACCAACGAGCTTGGCTGGCGCGAGCTGATGGCGTTGGCCATCTCTTGGGCCATTCCGCCATCAGCAGTGCCCCACACACGGCAATTAACTATAACTAGAACTTATCAGTCATAAATTTTCGGCCAAGTTGGGTGATATGGCATTGCTGACGAGAAACACATTGTGTGTTTGGATTGTGTGCCTGAAGCACATCAGGGATCCAACCAGCGTGTGCAAAGGTGAGTCTGGTGAGAACCAGGTTGAGTCAATGTCGTATATGTGACCTTAGGCAGCGGCGGGATCCGCGCGACACAGAGGGCTCGGTGGCGGGCGGCATGTTGGCTGACTGCGCCGGGGCTTGCTGGGCGCATGTCGGTGGGTGCCCATCCATTTTGCTGAGCACGTCAGTGGGTGGGTAGGAACCAGTGGAGGGTATAGACAAGCACCAGCACAAGTGCAAAGTGCTGGGGCTATTGGGTGCAGATCGCATGTGAATCAGATGTGTTAGTCGGGGTCCCTGGACCATGGCTGATGCGAGTGCCCGAACAAGCTGGGTGCAGTGGCTAAGAGGGCCATGAAGCTGTAAGTTTTGCGTAGCACTCGCCTTCGTGATTGTGGATAAAAGACAGGCGGACAAACGCGCTGAGGCTGGGGTCATTGTATGGGGTACATGCGAAATGTATTGTTGGGATGGAGGACTGACTGACTATACGGTGTTATTAGTGTCCGAGAGGCACGGTATACGTCGCTTTCATGCATATGAACCGGAGGTCAGCGAGGGATTTCAAGTCGACTGGGTTCAAGGGCAAGGCTGCCACAGTGCTGACGGGCTGAGCTTTAGCTTGGCTGTCTTGTTTTTTCGTAGAGGGTTCCTTGCCCTACTGGATGCCTCAGCGCAAGAGAGGAAAAAAATTGGTTGGCGATGAAATGGGAGTGAAACACAGGTAGCTTTCACTCCGGGCGTGTCATAGTCTCGGTGTTGTAGATGGGTTTTCACAACATGCCTAGCATATGCATGTCGCAGATTCTCCGCTCGACTGACAGCTACTCACATCCGACTAACTTCTTGAACAACCCACCACAACCGCGTCTCGGCACCCGACTGGAATTGCCTTCAATTCGCGGCCAGGCCGGTTGGCGATGAAAGACTCGAGTATTAATCTGCAATTCCTTTTTTGAATACACCTGAAATTTTTGACCGGCACAAGTCTTCATGTGCTTGGGTGTACTGCTGGAGGGGCTGGGTACCTCTCATTGTCCATCTGCCGAAGCCAGCATGGTGAATTACGTCTACAAATATGCCTGGCAATTAAGCTCCCATCTCATGCCCATACCCGGACCCTCTCAAGCTGTGAGCCTGGGTCATACTCTGTGCCCCATACGTAAACCCGAGCTTCGTTATCCACCATGGAGCGGATTCCCTCCCTGGCTAACCCCAATCACGACGATGAAGCATGGATGCGACTGTGATTGTGACTGACGGGCATCGTGGTGCCAGCGACTTGCAGGTTCCGGCATTGTCTCTTGCTGAAACCGCCTGCCGTAACGAGGTACCTGCCCTGTTAAGACAAGGGTAATCAACGCCACCAAGCTTCACCTTGCACCACCACCAACCGCCGCCGCCAACCCGTGCCAATTGAATCACTCGCCGTGGCCGAGAAGTGACGGGAGAGAGACATACGCCCTGGGACAAGGACAAGGTCATTGTGGTGCATACGACACGGGAGCACACGAGCTGGGAGGCGAATCAAGCTGTTGGAGCTGGCTCACTAAACTCTCGTTGGATGGTGCCCCTCCTCTGCCACATTCAGCCCTGTGACCGCCTGGGTCGGAACCCATGGACCAACAGCAGGCCCTCGGTCGTCCGCGCGGTCTGGAGCTGGAGCTGGAGCTGGAGCTGCCCTTTGCTGCGGGAGCGAATTAGTCCACCAAGCCCGTGGGTGCCGCATTGCAGCCCGCTCACTCTCCCCCGTCGCTATTGCTGGTGAGATCTGCAGCCATTAGCTCCAAATAGCGGCCGTCTGGACACTACGACGTGCATCCTTAAGAGACTTTGGGAACCGTGCTTGGCACAGGCCTTCGGGTTGCGCGTGCAGTACCTTGTTGGTACCTCTGCTAATTTGCCCAATGCAGCTGTTGTCTTCCAATCACCTGCAGTCGCCAAATCAACGCGCCGACCCAACGTGACAGGGAGGGAAAAAAAAAAAAAAAAAAAAAGACCCCAAGAGCAAAGCCCAACCTCGCCGTTGGGATTCCTTGCTCCCCTCTGACAAGCAAGACACACCCCTGAGCGCTATCTCTTCGTTCGCTGCCGATTTGTCGTTTGTGGCCGTGGTACGCCATACTCGGTACCCATTTTAATGTAGGTACGAAAGGGTAGGGTAGCTTGCATCGCGGACCCCCTAGTCGCCTCCCGGGTCTGGTCATCTCATTCGTCGCCTGGTCCCCCTCCACCTCATCAACGCGTCTTTTCTTTTTGCGACAGACAAGGCACTGAGAGACGAGACCGCCGTCAACAGCTGCTTTCTTCGCGCTGCCCCAGTTGTTCCTCCCCCCTCCCCAAAGCCCAAGCAAGCCCGACACGAATCGCCCGTGCTGCAGCCAGCTTGCATTTATGCGACATTCGACGTTCTCTGGCTGACTCCGGACCAGTGGCTTGTTTTTGCCTGCTCTGACCGTACCTAGCTATCCCGCAGTCCATTTGCGACGTGGACACCGGACACGCTGCCCTCCGCCTATCCAGACTGGTTGCTCGTCGCTCACCACGCGACAAGGACACCCTCCCACACCCCCAAAAGGTCTCTTTCTTGTAGAGCACAGTTGCCATGGGTATGTCATCGCCTTCGATTGCTTCCTCTGTCCCCCTCTGCCTGCTGCTGGCCTCTTCGGCGACTCTTCTGCTGGACTTGACGCGCGTTTGCGCCTGTCGAGAAGCGTGTCGCTACTCAGCTCTACCCGCACCTCTCTCCCTTCCTCCTCTTCTCCCGCTCTGCTTTACCTTCCTCTCCCCAGTCTGCTTCCCCAGAGCCTGCTCAGACGGCCCGGCCCTGAGCCTCAGCCTGAACCCGAGCCTGAGCTGGAGCCTCGAAAGCCCAAACCCGCGCACGCCTGAGCGTGGACTTGTCCCAAGAGCTTGAGCTTCCCGCCTGTTGCTCCTACCCTTCCACTCCTGGAGTGTCCTCATCAATCAATGTGATACCACCTCTTGCCTGATGCACCTCGGAGGCCCCATTTCACCCGAAGACGTCTTCCGACCACTTCTTGCCCTCGCCTTCCCCCAATACACTGCATTATCAAACCCCCTTACCTGCATGTTTCCCGCCCGATCCACTCGCCGCTCCCCTCTACCTCTGCCACCCCTCCACCACTTCGACCTAGCTACCCTCACTCCCCGTTATTTCAACAACTCTTCGTCTTCCTTCGCTTTGCTTGCCGTTGGCTCAAACACGGAGACCTTTTCTTGAGTTTTGTTCCTAACGCTTACCTTTCTCTAGCTGATTCAGGCGATACCTACCGACCCGTGAGTAGTCTAAGTCTTCTTTCGATTTCGTCCCCATATCCTACCTCTACACAATCCTCTTGTCACTCTGCGCGAGGGCATATGCCTCTCCCCCGCGCCATTACACTGCGGATGTGCCTGGCCGTTTTCGAGCCTCTTTGCCCCCGCTTCACCTGAAAGTCAGATCATTGGTGTTGCGGAATGCGTGAGGCCCTCGGCAGTTTCCGTTCACCCGAAACATGTTGTTGCGACTGCCTTCCCCAAGAAGGTCGCTATTGCGGCTGTCGCTGTGCGCCGTCACCGGCGTTTGGCGCCTGAGAGGCTAAGCGGCTATTCACTGTTTCCTCGGGGAGTGAATCACTTGTTGCTTCGAGCGCGCGGCACTCGCCCCCACCCAGCTCTCCCGTCCTGGCTCGCCGCATTCTCACCTTCGCTTACTACCCCTCGTCCTCCGCATTTCACACATCGCCTCTCTCGCCTCGCCTAGGGGAATGGAACCATCTCCTCGTCCTCCAGCTAACCGAAACCAGCGCGAAAGGTCCCGGTCACCTCGACGACGCTCAAGAAGCCCTGGTCGCTCAAATCGACGCCGGTCCTATTCCCCCCGCAGCCGATCAGCAAGTCGGGACGATTATCGCCGAGGCCGTGATCGCTCGCCCATGACTAGCACAGGTGCCCCCGGCGGAGGACCAAGTGCAGGATATAGTGGACAAGTTCCTCATCGATCATACGAGGAGAGGGCTGCCGCACGAGAACAAATGATGAACAACATTCGCGAATCATCCCAGCAAGACCGCCGAGTCTACGTCGGCAACCTTTCTTACGATGTCAAGTGGCACCATCTGAAGGATTTCATGAGACAGGGTGAGGCTTCGATGCCGCGGATTCTTTGGAGGAGTGACGTGGGACTGACGAGATGGTGATCTAGCTGGAGAGGTGCTTTTTGCCGACGTGCTATTGCTTCCAAACGGAATGTCGAAGGTGGGCTTCATCGCGTAGTCTTTGGTTGGCTTTCTTTTGTGGTTTTCTTCCCTCTTGGCCTTGTGGATGGTTGGGTTGACGGGTTGGGACGTTGTCCTGTGGTGATTGTAGGGATGCGGGTAAGTTGCGCTTCTGAATCATTCTGTTGTCTGCGCGGAGCTAATCAATTGCAGTATTGTGGAATATGCTACGCGGGAGCAAGCTCAACAGGCTGTTGCCCAGCTCAGCAACCAGAACCTCATGGGTCGCCTTGTCTACGTTCGAGAGGTGAGAGGGTTCTTATCCCTTGTAAACCGAGCACCAGTATTAACTCCGAGCTCTAGGACCGCGAGGCAGAGCCTCGATTCATTGGCGCCACTGGTGGTAACCGCGGCGGCTTTGGCGGCGGAATGCCTGGTGGTGGCTTCAACCCCGGGTATGGGGGCGGTGCCCCTGGAGGCGGCGGTCGTCAGATCTACGTTGCCAACGTTTGTTGCTCCCCTATTTCTGTTCCCCTCGGTATAGATTGTTAACTTGAGTCTATAGCTTCCCTTCAACGTCGGCTGGCAGGATCTAAAGGACCTCTTCCGACAAGCAGGTATGTAGTTTCCGTTCCCGCCTCTGGGGCGGACGGGTTCGATGTGGAGCTAATCTAACTTGAATTTGTGTAGCTCGGGCTGGAGGTGTCGTTCGCGCCGATGTCCACGTCGGCCCTGATGGGCGACCTAAGGGGTCTGGAATCGTCGTGTTCGAGAGTCCCGATGACGCCCGAAATGCCATTCAGCAGTTCAACGGCTATGATTGGCAAGGCCGTGTCCTTGAGGTTCGTGAGGACCGATATGCAGGCAGCGGCCCTGGAATGGGCTTCCGAGGAGGCTACGGGGGCGGCATGCGAGGTGGGTTCGGCGGCGGGTTCGGCGGCCGCGGAGGCTTCGGCGGTGGTCGTGGTGGCTTCGGCTTCGGCGGCCGAGGCGGCGGTTTCTCTGGTGCCCCCGGCGGCTTTGAGGCTCCCGCTGCTGCTTCTGTCCCCCCTAATCCTTTCACTGATTTTGCTACTGCCGGAACTGAGAGAAACGAGATTATTTTCGTTCGCAACGTAGGTGTATACGTCCGACGGCGCTGTTTTATTGACTAACTCTTTGGTAGCTTCCTTGGTCTACAAGCAACGATGATTTGGTTGAACTCTTTACCACTATTGGCAAGGTTGAACAAGCCGAAATCCAGTACGAACCCAGTGGACGTTCCCGAGGCACTGGTGTTGTTCGTTTCGACACGCCCGAGACTGCCGAAACGGCCATTGCCAAATTTCAGGGTTACCAGTATGGCGGCCGCCCTCTCAACTTGAGTTTTGTCAAGTACCTCAACCAACAGGGAGGTGATGTCATGGAGACTGAGGCTCACGGCGGTCTAACACAGGACCAGATCATGTAGATCTGCTGATGTTGATGTCGACGGCGGAACAAGGCTTGGACTGTGATGAAGAGTCCCCATGACGATATTTCATTTGTGTTTTTTTCTTTTCTAGGGTGGCACGACTTCTTGTCTCAACCCATTTCCTTTCTACTGCGATTCATTCTCTGATTCAATTTCCTTCATGCGTGCAACAAAACTGGGAGAAACTGATGCTGGAATCTTTCCAAAATCGTGGTTGATCTCGACGTCGACGAAGAACCGACACCTTGTAATACTTTGAGGACAGGTGGCAAGGGGGAACAGGTCATGGATTTAGCCACAAAACAGCGGTTTCGTTTTTCCTTTCCCTAGGACGACGCCTTGGCTACGACGAGCAGAAAAATCAAGAAAAATGGGTTCTTATAGTGAATGGGTGGACCGATGATTTGGCCTGCTAGCCCAATAGGAGGTTGCAGATGGCTCTACCTAGAATGTATCTCGAGTAATCATCTGATGGCTTTTTATGATTGACGGCTGGTGGTCTGGGTGAGGAGAGCGGCGCATGTTATGTGTGGGTTTGCGTAGCATCTCAGGGCGTATGGCAGTCTGTCTGGCCGGGTGTATGTGTCTAGTGCAAGTGTGCGTTTGTATCAGCCACGGGTTCGCATTTGTGTTGACGATTGCTGGCGTTGGGGAGGTCAGGCCAAACTGGTGTTGATTTATAGTGATGAGCCTGTGATGCTGAGACGGTGTTTTATGGCATCGGCATTGTTTGGTGGTGGACATGCAATGAATTGCTGTCCGTGTCAGCCCACCAACAAGTGTATTGCGTATTGAAATTTTGTTGTCTTCCTATTCCGAACCGATCATCCTTGTGCTCTAAGCAGTCGGTTTGTGTCGTTTTACTTTGTTGACACGATTGCATTTGCTTTATGTGCGCAATAAACTCGGGCTGACTATAGATAGATTATTATGGACCCTTGGGGGATAACTCACAAGAAATCGGCAGAAAACCAAACCTGAGCATGTCTTGTCGTATAAAGGTTATGATGACTTTCGACAATCAACGGGTGCTCAGCGATTGCAATAATAATGCCCAAAAAGTCGAACATATCAACTTTATACTCTGCTTCAAAATGGCAATTGCTTTTGAGTTGCCTTGATAAATACTATATTAAAGAGATCATGTGCAGCAGAGCTTTGTAACCGTATGATTGTAATGTTACGAAGGGATCGTGGTCTCCCAGATTTTTTAACTCTGACTTTCCCAAGATTGGGATACACCGATAATATGCTACCCACCGTATTACATTAGCCCTCAAACTAACTTCTGGTCATTTCTTTTAGTTCAATTTCGGAATGACCATAAATGCTAGTAGCTCACATTTTTACGGGTCGAAATCCTGGAGGATAGAATCAAAGACTAGTGCCCTAACTGATGAGCGATGGGCGAGATGAATATCTTCACCGATATTGTGACAGAAAATCATATTGTTCCCGTCCACGATCAACGGTGGGGATTTGCCATGGGGTATACTATTTTGGCTGGGTGCTTCAAAACTCGGCACTCCGGCTAGATAAGGGATTCAAAGAATTTAAAGATACGTTAGGATAGAACTTCAAAATGCAGAGTTAATATAGGAACTTCCTATGTGGATTGGTCACGATTTATGCTTTGAGATATCTTAATCCTGACAGTACCTACTACACTGCTAAGTACGGATAAACCCTATATTCTCTCTTATTATCAACATTCCTTTCACTCAAAGATATGATGGGTGAAGTCTCATATCAATATCTGGAGAATGGGTTATCGGCCTTGAGGGCCTGGCGGGTTGCGTTGTTTGTCCTTAAATCTCGACGTTTGGATTTGTAACTTAACATTGGCTGGCAGCACTTTGGGTTATTGGACAAAACGTCCGATATAATGGAAAGAAAATTAGCATATGACTAACAAAGTGACTGCTAAAATAAATCGGAGATAATTTTACTAAGCTTCATCCGTCCCAGCATGCCTAATGCCAGACACATCAGCAAGTGCTCACACAACTTGATGAATGAACATTTTACAAAGTTTATGTCAAAGAGCTTCTCTTTCGACATGTGCCTTACTGTAATGTTTTTTATTGTACTAGAATGAGGAAATGTGCACTGATGAAGTGGCTTAATACAAATCGTGACCTTTGAAAAAAGTAGGTGGATTTTGGATATTGTGGAGGATATTTGATATGGAGGCTACCTTTCCTCCAATCCCTTCTCTAGCTCAACACCGCCACCGAAGAATTCTTATAGAAATCAAAATTCAATTAAGCCGCAGACTTCTTCTTTTTGGCCTTAGCCTTCTTCTTGCTCCGGTCCCTTGGCTTCAAAGCTGTCATTCCGCTTTTGCACACATCTGCATACCGTGCATAAAAGCCTCCCAGTTCATCAGGCTGTACTATTGTTGATAGCTTGATCTTTTTGGAACGGTCCTTCTTAGATTGCCCATTTGTAGCACGGACGATGACTGGCAAAGGCTTGTCCAGAACAGTGCTCTCATCTGAGGGACTGGGAGCATCTTGGCCATAGGTCACTGGGAATTTTTTAGCATCTTGGCATGGTTTGGGTGGCTTGGACCAGTTCGACCCTGTGATTCCTGTGGAGAATACTCACTGCGCTTTTGAGATAGGTAAATAGCCCCATGGTCGCTGCCCTTGCGATGATCGAAGAGCTCGCCCAACTTGGCGAAGAACTGTGGTCGCGTGTCAGCGAAGTCTGTTCAGTGGGCTGAGCTGGCTCTAGCGACTGTGAAGCTGGGTGCAAGGGAATCTTCTGACCTCGTCATGGCTTAAATGTTTCGCCGCCATGATGATGCAATGGGCCGAAGTCGGCAAATGCTGAATGTAAGTAGACGAGCCCTCTTGAAATTGAAGATGAGGTTAAGGAGGGTTGAGGCATGTGCCCCGCCATTAATCAGTTGTAACTAAGAGTGGTTAGCTGTGTGGCGTTAGAAATATGTGGCGGTGCATTTTCTTCTTGATTGTTGTATGTGGCGCAAGTGACGTACCAAGTGCCATTTTTTTTTTTTGCTCCTGGCTCATTAATGGAGATGAGTTCTTCAACGGTGTTTTTCCAGATCACGTAAACCATTTCTTGTCGCTATACGCTGGGTTCATCACATGGACTGAGAGAAAAACATCTTTTAACCTTTACCTCTTCTTTTTCAACTTCTACATGGAAGATCTGGATCGGATCTGACCAAGATGACATCAGTGCCTGAACTTCAGCAGAAGCTCTTCAAGCGCATGGGCTTAGATGCACCAGAGCCAAAAGAGCCTAGGAATCACAAACGCGGTGGGCGCCATGGCACTCAATCTACAAGAAAGGAACAGCGGAAGGCTCAAAGGGTACAAAAGAAGAACCATATCTATTCAAGATCCTCTGAGCCCGAATGGAAGAATCAGTCACAAAGACCAGTGGGAAAAAGTGATGCCCAACGTCCCAGACAGAAAACAGTACAGCAACATCGCAAAGCCCCAGGGATCGTTGACGATGACCTCGATGGAGCCTCGTCTGATGTAGTTGACGAAGAAACGATCTCTTTGGGTGAAAGCGACGAAGATGAATTCGAGGACCCAGAGGAGGGAGATGCAGGGATGGAAGCTAATGAAGATGCGGTATCTCAACTAAAAGCATCGACCAAGTCAAAAGGTCTGTCCAGATCGGTTCAGGAAAAACTTGCCCAGGATGACGCCGAAATTGCCGAGTTTGAGAGAAAGCTGGGCATCAAGAAGGGAAGAAAATCTCTGCCTCAAGCATTTAAAGATGATGGGCTTGACGATCTCATGGGTGAGATGGATGACGAGAGCGATGAGAGAGACGATGAATCGAAAAAGAGAAAGAGTGAATACGATGATTGGCTTGCTTCAAAACGCAGAAAGACTATGGAATCATCTGGGAAGTCTAAGATGCGAGGCGAGTCTGATGATGATGACTTGAGTCTCGATGAAGATGTCGATGATGGCGAGGTCGACGAGAGCATGTTAGACGAAGACGACGACGATGATGTTGACATGGACGGACTCGACGATGAGTTTGAAGGCTTTGATTCAGACACCACGCAGAAATCAACTGCCCAGCCCCGACAACGAGAAAACCCCTACGTTGCGCCAACTACGGGGGTTACGGTTGCCAAATATGTCCCACCATCGCTTCGAAAAGCGGCGGGAACGGAAGAAGAGAACAGGATGCGTTTGCGAAAACAAGTGCAGGGTTTGATCAATCGTCTGACAGATGCCAATATTCTGTCAATCGTGCAATCGGTAGAAGAGCTTTACCAAAAAAACGCACGAGGCGATGTTACTGACATCATTACCGATTCTATTATGGCTCAAATTTGCAAGCCTGAGAGCTTGCCAGATCAGTTCTTTGTTCTCACGGGTGGATTTGCTGCTGCCATATATCGTATCATTGGATCTAGCTTTGGGTCTCACATCATCCGAAGGGTTGTGATGGACTTCGGACAACAATATGAACAAGCAAGCAAGGAGACCGATGCCCAGTCTGCCATTCAGAAGGAAGCCTCCAATATTCTGACCTTCGTTTCTCAGCTGTATATGTTCGAAGTTGCCAGTAGTAAAATCATTTTTGATTACATGGAAAAACTATTGGGCGACCTGACAGAGATTAACGTTGAATTGCTTCTCCGTATCTGTCGTATGTCTGGTCGCTTGTTACGACGAGATGACCCAGAAGCTCTCAAACACGTATCCCAAGTATTAAATCAATCGGTATCTAAGACCGGATACTCTAACGTTTCGGCCCGTACGAAGTTTATGATTGAGACCATTACCGACCTCAAGAACAGCAAGCCTAAGGCGCGGGGTATGGACTCGGCGGTTGTATCAGAACATGTACAGCGCATGAAGAAGCGCTTGGGCGAGCTCAAATCTCAATCGCGAAGGCTAGACGGCCTTGCACCCATGGGCGTGGGACTGGCTGATATTGAAGGCGCCGATACAAAGGGTAAGTGGTGGTTGGTTGGCGCCAGCGTTCCTGCAAAACCAGAAAAGTCCAGAGGAGAACGACAGACTGGAAGGGCCGTTAATGAGGAGATCTGTGATTCAAGCGACAATGAAGACATGGACATTGTGTTGCCTGATTATCCGAAAAAAGCTCGGGCACAAGGCCTCAGCGGCACGGCACAAATTGCCATATTTACGGCCCTTATGTCTGCAACCGACTTCGAGCATGGCTATCGGCAATTTCTCAACCTACGCCTTAAGAAAGATGACCAATTGGAGATTGCGCGTGTGCTTGTTCAATGCGTGGGGAGCGAGGTGCAGTACAATCCCTATTATGCTCTAGTTGGAAGACAAGCATGCTCCAATAGCAAGGTTAGATTTGCTCTGCAGGACCGCCTATGGAGGATCTTCAGAAGCTTAGGGGAATCGTTGTTTGGGGAAGAGCCGGAAGATGATGAGACTGCTGAAGCAGAACGAATGAGAGATGAGAGGCGAATTGGCAACGTTGCACGCTTTTACGGGTCGCTAATTGCTGATGGAGCATTGACTATCGCAATTCTTAAGCCGCTGGAACTTCCTGAGCTGAATGAGTGGACTTCTATGTTTACACAGTGGTTGTTGATTTTACTATTGAAGGAGTGTCGATCCAAGGGCGCAAGCGAAGATGTCAAGGTGGAGAAGGTGTTTGGTCCAGCAAGAGAGCTACCGGCTCTTGCAGCAGGTATTCATTGGATGCTACGGAAAAAGATCCGCAAGACGAAATTAATTGGCACCAAGGAGCTGAAGAAGCTGGAGAGTGTCCGCGAGAAGGTACAAGCGGCAGTTTATGCCGTTGCGATGGATGACTAGGTGCAAATTTATTATTCATAGAAAAAATGCCGAAAGTTGACGGCATGGTTGGGTTAATGGAGGGTTACATGTGGCTGGGAATAAAGAGACTTCGGGAGAAGTATCCGAATTGATCATTAGTGATGGTTTGCTTGGCTAGTTGGTAATTGTATGTAATGCACGCTTGAGTGTGTATGCTCCATGACTTGCTAAATGCGGTCCAATTGAGTCTGTTGGTCTAATGCATCACCGAGGAACAGTGACGTAGATTTTGCGCAGTGGGTTGAGTGGGCCGGGTACTGGCGGGCTTGCGCCGGGTAGTCGGTCGGTCGCCGAAGGATGTAGTCGGAGACTTTGGCCGCTGAGTGTGGATTGAAACCAGGAAAGAAAGGTTTCTTACAGAACCTCACGGATTTATTGTGTTTAGAAATCAAAATCAATTGCAGTAGGCGATTTGTCGTATTGCCACAATAACAGCGTGGGGAGAGGGGCACTTGCCACCCATTGATCACGTCGTGAGGAGAGCAGTAACGGCATGGCACTCTTCTTGTCTGTTCCTTAGATGGGTTTGTTGTTGGGGTCGGTATTTTCGGGACAAACACATTGGTTGGGATGATTAGCCGACTTAGGCCAAGGTCAGAGGTGTCAAACCACGCACTGCTGTTGGCCACCCGGACATGCATGTCCAGGTGAGACCCAGCGGGTCACCCGCTGGAAACCCGCTGGAAGGGCTATCAAGGAGCTAGCAACTGATCAAGTGCGGCACTCAAGGGTACGTACCTGCACTTGTTCAGCACACTGGCCCCGGTTTTATAGCCTCCAGAAGACAAAAAATTACTTGATGGGCGGGCTCTCGTTGCCGAAGCTCCCTGCGGCGGCGGTGTCCCTCTGTTCCGGGTGCGCGGCCTAAGCAACGGCGAGCTTCGCTAATTCGCATCAAATCTTCTCCCTCAACCTCAAACCTCAACCTCGTGTCCTCTCGACCCTCTTCGCTCCTCCCACCTCCACCCACCATTGAGTCCCTTCGCACACAAATCTCGCCCATCATGCCTTCTAGTCGTTTAATATCCAAGGTCGCTCGTCCGGCCTTCCAAAAATCCACGTACGTTTTCTTTGCTTGGCCCGAGAGGACCTGTTGAGCATCAAAGCTTGCACCCGCTGCTGTTGCAAAAATGACTCGTTAGCTAACCTGTGTTGTCTTACTTCCAGTCTCCCCGCCGTTGTCACCTCCCCGACCCTTTCACGATGGAGCCGCGGTTATTCCTCTGCTTCTGGTGCGTTTGCCTCGGGACGACGTTGGTTTGGAAAGCGTTGAGCGTGGTGCTGACTGCAATTGGTAGAGGAGAAGGACCTTGTTATCATCGGTGGTGGTGTTGCTGGCTACGTTGCTGCCATCAAGGCAGGCCAGGAGGGCATGAAGGTTAGTATCCCCGGATAGTTTTCAGTTACAATGGCCGGACGTGTTGATTGACAATGTTGGTGAGGAAAGGTTGCTTGCATTGAGAAGCGTGGAACTCTCGGCGGTACCTGCCTCAATGTCGGCTGCATTCCCTCAAAATCACTCCTCAACAACTCCCATCTCTACCACCAGATTCTCCACGACACCAAGAAGCGCGGTATCGAAGTCGGCGACGTCAAGCTTAACCTGACCAACTTCATGAAGGCTAAGGACGATGCTGTGAGCGGTCTTACCAAGGGTGTCGAATTCCTCCTCAAGAAGAACGGTGTCGAATACATAAAGGGCACTGGCTCTTTCGTTGGCGAGCATGAGATCAAGGTTGAGCTGAACGACGGTGGTGAGACCAGCGTCCGTGGAAAGAACATTCTTATTGCCACTGGTTCCGAAGCCACTCCCTTCCCCGGCCTTGAAATTGACGAGAAGCGTGTCGTTACCAGCACTGGTGCTCTCTCTCTTGAGAAGATTCCCGAGAGCTTGACTGTGATCGGTGGTGGTATCATTGGTCTCGAGATGGCTTCCGTTTGGTCTCGTCTCGGCGCTAAGGTCACTGTTGTTGAGTTCCTTGGCCAGATTGGTGGCCCCGGCATGGATACCGAAATCTCCAAGGCTACCCAGAAGCTCCTGAAGAAGCAGGGCATTGAGTTCAAGCTTAACACCAAGGTCGTCAGCGGTGACACCTCTGGTGAGCTTGTCAAGCTCGAAGTCGACGCCGCCAAGGGTGGCAAGCCCGAGAGCGTGAGTAGACAAAAGTCAAGCGATCCAGAGAGTGAACACTAATGAGAAGATAGATCGACTCCGAAGTCGTCCTCGTTGCCATCGGTCGACGTCCCTACACCGGTGGCCTTGGTCTCGAGAATATCGGGATGGAGCTCGACGAACGCGGGCGAGTCATTATCGATTCCGAGTACCGAACCAAGATCCCCCACATTCGATGTGTTGGCGACGTGACCTTCGGCCCCATGCTTGCACACAAGGCCGAGGAGGAAGCCGTCGCTGTTGTTGAGTACATCAAGAAGGGTTACGGCCACGTCAACTATGGTGTCATTCCCTCCGTCATGTATACCTACCCCGAGGTCGCTTGGGTTGGTCAAAGCGAGCAAGACCTCAAGGCCCAGAATATTCCCTTCCGAGTCGGAACCTTCCCTTTCAGCGCCAACTCTCGTGCTAAGACCAACCTTGACACAGATGGTATGGTCAAGATGCTTGCTGATCCTGAGACCGACCGCCTCCTTGGTGTTCACATTGTCGGACCCAATGCCGGTGAGATGATTGCTGAGGGTGCTTTGGCTCTTGAGTACGGCGCTTCTACCGAGGACATTGCCCGAACTTGTCACGCCCACCCTACTCTTGCCGAAGCTTTCAAGGAGGCTGCTATGGCTACCCACGCCAAGGCCATCCACTTTTAAACAGTTGGAGAAGGCTGAGTTGCTTGTATAGCTGAGCGTCAGAACATGGATGAACTGGCGCTAACCCGTTTCTGGCTCGCCTCTTGCGGCAGGGAATAAAGACTCTGGGATTGTGTAGAGCAAGAGTGCATCTGCTGACGCTCGAGAAGGACAAGAGGGGGTTACTGAATAAATACCTGTGTGAAACGGGAACGAGCCTAAGCCGACTCGGTCTCAGGGTCATGTAAACTAGTAATATTTTCTTTTTGTCGTAGCATGATGAATGGAAACCGAAAAAAAGTACAATTCACGATTTATTCGTCTACATTGAAATAGTGATGGCTGTGTATATTACGAGCTAGAGCCATTGTCTTGGCCTCGGTTCTATGAATCAACACCTGGCACCATTTTGAGAAGGATAGGTATTGTTTGGCATCCTTTCGCATGTTTGAGTAGTAAGAGGGGCTTGTTTTGGATTTCCACTGGCCGAGGCTTCTCAGTTTTGCTTTAATCCAAGCAAACCTCGATCCAAGAATATTTGATTGTCTACACCACAGAAAAAAAAGTTTATCATGACAAAAACATCCTCCGCAGCGCCGTTTGAATAGAAGAGCCTCGGGCTAGCCATGGATATGGCCCCACTACTAGTGGCGGGGTGTTTAACGCAAAAAAAAAGTGGGATGGCCTGGCCCCTTTTTGACTTGTCTCTAGGTGAATAGCATGCTGGTTCAGCCGGCTCAGGGGTTCTGTAATTGGGTGCACCTGGGCCTAGCAAGCTCCCTTTCAGACTGGGGTTGCCTTCAAGGTGGAGGGGTTGGGCCAGCGGTGCCCCAGCTGCAGCGTGGAGCCACCACCTGTGCTGGAACGCAACACACCCAAGAAGCAAACCAAAAAGATGCGGTGAATTGGCTCTTCTTCTCCCTATCCCTATTATTTTATCTCGACAACATTCGCGCCCACGCCTGCGCTTCAAAGTTCTAGCCGGTATTAGACAGGCTGTCGGCGCCACCACACAGCCAATTGTCTCTGGGACTTTCCAATACTCTGTTCATTCCCGCCTCAGCCGCAGTCATGTCCCAGCTAGCCCGCCGAATCACAGGCTTCCCGCCGCAAGACCCCAATGCCTCCAAACGGGCCCTGCCGCTCATGACCCGTGACGAGATCGAAGCTCTCATCGCCGAAGGTCGCAGCATTATCATCGTTCACGGCCAAGTTGTTAAGGCGGATCCTTGGCTCAAATATCATCCTGGTGGAGACAAAGCGATATTGCACATGGTTGGGAAAGATGCTTCTGATGAGGTTGATGCGTACGTCGTCAACTCCAATATCCCATGATAATGAGGATGTGCTAACTAATTTTCAACTTCAGTCTCCACTCCCTCGAGGCCAGAGGCCAGATGTTGCGTTATCGAATTGGTCGCTTTGAAGGCAGCTGGACCAACTTCATCCCTCCAATTCAAGGTGGCACCTTTCGAACGCGCGCCGAGATTGAAGCCGCCGCCAACGACGCTGATTGTCCCAAGGATGAGTCAAGCTCTGCAACTTCCCGCACTCCTTCTCCCGTATTCGACGACGAAAACGAGGGCCTTCGCCATCGCCACAGCGAGAAAGCCAAGGAAGGCGCTCGCTCTGTTTCCGTGTCCTCAGCTTCCTCGGTCGAAGAAGTTGCGGATGGCATGTCATATCTGGATACTGTTACCCGCGAGTACATTACCCTTGATCTTGAAAAGTACCCTTCTCCCGATGAGACTACACAGGCCAATATTATCGAAAAGTACCGTGCCTTACACCAGCGCATTTACGACGAAGGCCTGTACAAGTGCAATTACTGGGCTTATGCGGTGGAGGTTTCTCGGTATACCTCACTTTTTCTTCTCATGTGCATATCTATTCATTATGAATGGTATGCCCTTGGCGCATTTTTCCTTGGAGCTATGTGGCATCAACTTGTTTTTGCCGCCCACGATGCTGGTCATATGGGCATTACGCACTCTTTCCACGTCGACACTGTCATAGGAATCATCATTGCCGACTTCATTGGTGGTCTATCCTTGGGCTGGTGGAAGCGGAACCATAATGTTCACCATATTGTAACAAATGCACCAGAGCATGACCCTGATATTGAGCATATGCCCTTGTTTGCGGTATCTCATCGTCTCCTGGGTAGTCTTCGATCTACCTTTTACGAACGAGTCATGGAGTATAACGCTGCTGCCAAGGTCCTGCTTCGTATCCAGACCTGGACCTACTATCCATTCCTTGCTTTTGGTCGCTTCAATTTATATTTCCTCTCATGGGATTTTCTCATTGCTGGTCGCGGTCCCAAGAAAGGCCCTGCAGCATGGCACCGCTGGCTTGAAATGATTGGACAAGTTTTCTTTTGGACTTGGTTCGGCTACGGCCTTCTCTATAGGACGCTTCCTGATAACTGGACCCGTTTTGTTTTCGTCATGGTCAGTCACATCACTTCCTCTCCGCTTCATGTGCAAATTGTCTTGTCTCACTTCGCCATGAGCACTGTCGACCTGGGCCCCCAAGAATCATTTTGCCAGAAGATGCTCCGAACCACAATGGACATTGACTGCCCTGAGTGGCTTGACTTTTTTCACGGTGGTCTCCAATTCCAGGTCATCCATCATTTGTTCCCCCGTGTCCCGCGACACAATTTGCGGAAGACCCAGAAGCTTGTCCAGGAGTTTTGCAATGAAGTTGGCATCCCTTACGCCCTCTATGGCTTTGCCAATAGCAATCAGAGGGTCATTAGCCGACTAGCGGAGGTGTCGAGGCAAGCGGCTATTTTAGCCAAGTGCCAGAAGTCAATTGTTGAGACCGGAAACTGGTCCGGTGTTCACCACTAAGTTGGATTCAAAAGCGCAAAGGACTGGCCCATCTGCTTGTATATACTCTCGGCCAAAATTGGCGCCTTTTGTGTCCTATCTCGATTTCAAATTTCCATAGCTCAAGAACCCAGCAGGTTTTCTGGAGTCTTAAACGAAATTAATGACCATGAATGAACGAACCTTTCCATTGCACACTATAATCTCATCTGGAACGTGATGATCCCCCCCCCCATTGATCCCCTCATATCAGCACGTCGAAATCCTCCGAGCCCCGGCAATCATTCCGTCCAGACAAGAGGTTCTATGCAGCCTTTAGCTTCGGTGTAGGGATGTTTGCCAATGCCGACCTGCGACACGCAAGGGCCTACGCCGGAGGATCAGCGACCCGCTCGGACGGGAAGCGTGGATCAGATCCCAGTAAGAGGCGGGTTCTATCTCGTTCAGCCCCGGGGAAGTATGACCACGCAGAGGCTATGGGGGGAAGTTTGTGGGGTGGGCATGGATGCTGACTCTGAGGCTGAGGGATGAAAATGACCGCAAAAGCAAAGTATTTAAGACGAGGAGGGTGTCGAGGAGTCCCCCCAACAGCTGTGTTTTGTTTTTATCTGGGCCAAACGACCACCACAACCGCAACATTGTTCTCGGTTATTATTCAATTTTTTCCCACCTGAACTGAACAACACTTGCGCGATCCAGCATGACCACCGGAAAGATGGATAATGTCGCGGCTGCTAGAATTCGTAAAGCAAGAGGAGCCAAGGTAAGATATCCATACCGAGCCTACAATCAAGGAGAAACGGACTGACGCTGGGCCAAGGACGATTTTGCAAGGCGAGCGGCAATGGCAGCTCAAACGAACCAAGAGCTGGAAAACAGTGGTGGCATGAAGAGCACGAGGAGTAGTGGCAACTCTCGGGGAGCAGAAAAACAGGCCCGTTAGAACAGTGCGGCAAATTTCTTTTTCGGTTTGGTGTTTTTGGAATGGCTTGATTAACAAGGTTGAGGAAAAAGAAAACGCAGCTATGGTAATGGTAATCGTTTAGGAAGCATGACAGGGATCCCTGTTTTCCCGTGCAACGCCCAACTGACGTGTTACATTCAAACACCTGTCACGGGCGAGAGCTGATAGACGCAGGCTGAAGAATCGGCTGGGGAGTGGTTGAACGAGCGTACTGGTGAGGGCTGTAAGTGCTTTTTTTGTGCATGATATATGATAGAGCGGAACCTAGGGGAAAGGGATTGCTTTTTCCTTTTTGAGCTAGAGGTAGATAGGCAGGCGAATTGGAGAAGTTGCATGCAGATCTTGCAACGAATGTAACATTACTCGAATCATATCAAAAGCAATGAACGCCGCCCCAGTGCCGCAATTGTGGGAACAGAGTCATAGCCACGCTTCTTAGCGAAGGGAGAATGACGAATCATGACCGCCAAGTGTCGGCATGTTATTGCTGCCCTAGTGCTGTGAGATAACGGCAGGGGAGAAATAAGTAATTTTGATCGTGGAATTCGAGAGGGATCAGTGAGCTTCACCGCACAGGCTCTTTTGCACTCGTATTCACATGAAATAAAGTGGTGGTTATGTGTGACACATTGGCTAACGCATAAAAAGAAAAACCGAAGACCTGAAACTTCAAGAGTATTGCAGTACAACGATCTCTCAATTTGGTCATGGCATCTAGGCAATTATCTGGGATCATCTACATATTGTGTGAATTTTTTCTTCAGAGCCTCACACTCTTTCGCCTGTGGGCCCTTTGAAGAATCCATCCGATAAAAGCGAATGAGATATAGAAATATTTAGGTATGTGTAGTTGGAATACACCCTCTGTTATTATCTGCGCGAGCGGGGTTTGGTCGTCAGTGACACATGGCATTTACCATCGTGGTCTTGGTGAATGTATCATGATTTTTCGATTTCTGGTGTGATGCGTCGGTTTTTAAACCCCCTCTGCCATATGGCGGGCACACTTTGCCGCTCGCCCCAGGCTCGAAATCCAATAAATGGATCATGGTATTCGAGGTTATTAACAATCTGTGTGGGACGAGCGACGGGTGGACCAAGTCTATCACATGGGTTTTTGATTGCTCGGCAAGACCCTGCATGGCGACATCTTTTTCTTTTTCTTTTTTTTTTTATCCCCCCTCTGTTTTTATCGGAGTGAGATGAAACTAGGAGATCTCTCTCAGGGCTTGGATACTCCATGGAAGGTAAGATGAGATGAACATAACAAAAAAGGACAGAATGGCATGGCATAGTTGCAACATGGGATCGGCGTGAATGTGGCCGCATGCGTTAGCTGCGCTAGGATTCCTTGATTGTTGTTAGAGTGGACCAAGAGGTGGCATCCCGCTTCCCGCGCCGCCGCATTAAGAGTAGCATTGGTAGGTGGGCACCGGAAACAATTGGTGTAGAGATGGTTCGCTTGGTTGCACAAAAGGGTCACAAGGGTCAAGTATGGTGGAAGGCATCGGGAGCTTACTTGTTGTATTTGACGCACATAACACAATGCCGTGCACTAAATTCTTGAGAAGACTTGCCAAGTGGGTTGAGGGGTGAGTATTCGTATGCCTGTCTCGTTTTGCTTGTGCGTAGGACATGCTCGGTTGCGGTTTGAATGGCATGAACTATTACGGGCGATGGTCCCCACCAGCCTGGACTGCCGAGTAAATTATAGTGCATCAGCGCCGTAGCACCGTTCTCCTGGAGGTTTGAGCACCTGGGATGATGTGCCACAGCACCCTTACGTCAGGCTGGTCAGTCGCCTAGAGCAAGCCGCCTAGAGCGGGAACACACCCAACCTAAGTGTGCCCGCTTGCCCGCTAACTTATCCCGCTACCGATGGGCAAGACCTGGGGTCCAGTAGTAGGCATGGCTGGCTGAGCCCAACCTTGCCACTTACTTACGACTACATCTAACAAAACGTCATCGGCTGCTTCACACGGCTGGACGCCTGGCTCTCATCCCTCATATATCCTATCGCTGCCTTGTGCACCTCATTTTCGCCTTATTTGTGCTGCTTGCTGTCGCCGCCCGCCCGCAAATACTCTCGTCACCGCGTCCGCGTCCCCGCGGCATGTGAGAGAGCTATTCATCATGGACACAAATATCCAACGGGCTCTCAATGACAAGCTCTACGACAAGCGCAAAGTCGGTGCTCTTGAGTATGTTTTCTTTTGCCCCTATCGCCTCTACTTTATCCCACTTCTCCACCCATGCTCTGCCTTTTCCCCAGCATATGTCCTCTGCCATATCTCAGGGCTGCAATCCTCACCGCAACCCAACTGGACCATGGTACACTGGAGCCTCATGGCTGACTTCACCCCCCTAGACTCGAGCGCGTCATTCGTGAGCTCGTGACCAACAAGGACTACCAACGTGTCCACGATATTCTTGAGCAGCTGTGCAACGAGTATGCCTATGCTGTCCACCAGCCCCATGCTAGAAATGGTGGCTTGATCGGCCTTGCCGCCGCTGCTATCGCACTAGGTCCCGTACGTAACCATCTGCCTTGCGACTACTCACTCATTTATCTGTCTGTCTCTTCAAGTATATTGCGAATATTGGTCTGATATATCAATCTACGTCTTTTAGGAACTGCCTCGTTATCTAGCAAAAATCGTTCCCCCTGTCTTGGCTTGCTTTACAGATCAAGATGCTAGGGTGCGGTACTACGCTTGCGAAGCTATGTATAACATTGCCAAGGTCGCTAAGGGCGAGATTCTCGTTTATTTTAATAGCATTTTCGACCAACTCTGCAAGGTAACCGATTTTAGTCCCCCTCCCCCCCTTCAACAATAACTATTAGCTGTGCGATGCTAACACCTGGCTCACCAGCTTGGTGCTGATTCAGAGCTATCTGTAAAAAATGGGGCAGAGCTCTTGGATCGTCTTGTCAAAGACATTGTGTCTGAGTCCGCTGCATCTTATGTATCTATACTCGAGGCTCCCCCGGAGTTTGATGGTGATGATAAAGCTTCATTGGATGACCACCCTCATTTGCCTACAGCCTTTTCTCTCCCCCGATTTATTCCGCTCCTCAAAGAACGCATTTGGGTCATCAATCCGTTCACGCGTCAATTTCTCGTTGGTTGGATTACCTTACTTGACTCAATTCCTGATCTTGAACTCGTCACTTACCTACCTGATTTCCTGGGCGGACTTTTGAAATTTCTTTCCGACCAGAACCCTGATGTACGGGCTGCCACGCAGAATTGTCTGGATAAGTTCCTCAACGAAATTAAGCGTATCTCTCGCATTAAGAAGGGTATATTGGAGAGTCGGAGGTCCAAAGAAGGTACTAAACGAAAGCGACAGGATTCGATGGATAGTGACTCTCTGAATCCTGAACTTGAGGAAGGAGACGAACTGGATTCGGAGGCGGCCAATGATGACGGAGAAGAGACCAGCGAGGAAGATTGGATTCCCGGCCAAGATGTCGAAATAAACTACAAAAAGATTCTGGATATTTTGACTGCTACCTTGGACTCACCTCTTGGTGCGTATTTAACCTTGTCATCATATACAGTGTCTCTTTACTGACATGAAGTAGAAGAGGATTGCCTGCTAGAGTCTTTGCGGTGGATTGTCGAGTTTCTTGATATCTGCCCGGAAGAGGTCCTACCCTTCACCCCAAAGATTCTCGCTCACATGCTTCCAGCGATGGCAAGCACCAAAGAGACCATTCACCAAGCAGCAACTCGCGTCAACACTTGCCTAATGGATTACGTTGTATCCCTTTCCGATGATTCTGAACTAAGTCAAACATCAATTGGTCCGTCTCATAGCTCAACTTCTCGACTCCCTGTTCGAGAGGATAGGCATGAAGGTTCTGGTAGCAACAGAGCTTCCCTATCAAGTTCGAGAGACCTTGATATCCGAAGTCCGACCCCCGCGCAGAATCGATCAATCTCTACACCAACAAACATCCCTACTACACAGACACAGGCTGATTTGGACTACGCTGCCGCTGTTAACTCACTCACCCTTCTATTCCTTAACGACCATGAAGCCACCCGTGTTGCGGCCTTGACTTGGCTTATCATGCTACATAGGAAAGCACCAAGAAAAGTGCTCGCATTCAACGATGGCACCTTCCCGGCACTACTTAAGACACTCTCTGATCCATCCGATGCTGTTGTAACCAAGGATTTACAGCTTCTCTCCCAGATATCCCGAAATTCGGAGGACGACTACTTCGCCAACTTTATGGTCAATCTCTTGCAGCTTTTCTCAACAGACCGGAAGCTCCTCGAAACTCGGGGAAATCTCATCATCAGACAGTTATGTATTAGTCTTAGCCCTGAAAGAATATACAGGACCCTAGCAGACTGCATCGAAAAAGAAGAGGATGTTGAGTTTGCCAGTATCATGGTCCAAAATCTCAACAATAATCTTATTACAGCGCCACAGCTTGCTGACGTTCGAAAGAGGTTGCGGAATCTGGAAACAAAGGCAAGACATATGATTGAGAACCAAAAGAGCAGAGCTAATCGACTTTATAGGATGGCCAAACATTGTTTGTTGCATTGTTCAGGTCTTGGTGCTACAATGCTGTCGCTACCTTTTCTCTTTGCTTGCTTGCTCAAGCTTACGAGCAAGCGTACAACTTGCTCCAGGTCTTGTAAGTTTTTTTTCCTTTTTCTTTTTGTGAATATGAATGTTTATTAATAATTGAAACTGACATGTTTTAGTGGTGAATTGGAGATGACGGTCAACATGCTCATTCAGGTTGATAAACTTGTGCAACTGATTGAATCGCCCGTCTTTACTTGTGAGTCAAACCTGCTCGCAAGGATTTTGTACTGTGTTAATATCGGCCACAGATTTACGCCTTCAGTTATTGGAGCCCGAGAAGTATCCATACTTGTACAAATGCATGTACGGAA
Organism: Calonectria ilicicola; assembly: GCA_020809705.1. NCBI lineage: Eukaryota > Fungi > Ascomycota > Sordariomycetes > Hypocreales > Nectriaceae > Calonectria > Calonectria ilicicola. Next base: position 2,216,653 of record CP085833.1, on the reverse strand, counting down.
TTCTGATGCTGCTGCCGCAATCATCTGCATTTGCTGCATTAAAGAACCGACTCAACAGCGTTAGCTCTATTGGTTATCTACACACAACACCTAGAACGTACGTTTGCACTCGTTACGACGACATGATTGGCTATTTTCCCTTGTCGACTTCCACCTTGTCTGCTTATTTTTCTTTCTTTGACCTATATCTGTTGCACCTTGATTACTAACAATGGCATAGTGCTACAGCATCCACGAGTAGTTCGAATTACGACAGACCCAACCGACTAAAGGGTCGGGAAGATGGCAACATTCGATGGGTAGAACTTCTAGAAAAGTTCCGCAGTGTTCAGGAACGTGCCCGACGGGCACAGAGACAAGGCATAGATGGTGATGACGTACCCTCGGTTGGGGTGAGCGAGCTACGGATCGGGGATGGATCAATGGATCCCAAGGGCAAGGACAGAACCCCGGTACCGGCGCCGCAAAAAGAGCCTACACCGGCACCACCAGTGCCAGCAAAGAGGACTGGTCTAGGAAGACAATTTGGAAGACTAGGCGGCGCAGTAGCAGGCAAGGGCCGGCGGAACTGATGGGGGCTAGATGATTTTAGGAGTACTTGTCTTGTTTGGTCATGAAAGCGAACATGTAATCCGCTTAGTGTTAGGCAGGTATTCGAATATCCTTGCCCGGGAATAATTGTGATAATCGTCACCTACGCCGTTTGACAGGACTTTCACGTTCCACCAGGCCTTCAAATACAGCATCTCGGTGGGAAGTGATGTTGCGTAACTGGCCACGGAGGGCATCAAGCTCGGTTCGGGCCATATCAGGGTTGCTAGGCAGTCCATGGAAGGAGGCTACCTGATGTTCAAGCTCCTTTTTTTGCCCGAGGATAAGCAAGTACTCCTGTTCGTCTCGGGCGATATCAGCAGTGGTGGGATGTGAGGAGTTGGTAGAGCTTGCTAAAGCAGCAGCTCGGTCTTGGAGGTCAGGTAATTTAGCCGACATAGTCTTGACTTTGCGTTGTAGGTCCAGATTTTGCTTAGCGAGGTGAGCTGGGGGCCTATAGTTGTCACCCTGCACCTGGCGAAGCAGGTTACTAATTCGTGATGTTTCCTCTTCGATATGGCGGTGGATGGTGTCGACACGGGCTTTCATTTGCTCTGTCTCTTGAATGCTTGCTTGAAGTTTGACCATACGACGCCCAAGAGACTCGGGCTCTGGGTAGGCGACCCCGAGTTGTAGAGACATGTTGGCCATGGCATCGAGAGCAGTGTGACCTTCAGCAGGCAGATTGTGCTGAACTGCGTCGAGCAGTCCCTCTCTGAGTGGGCGGCGCTGATCTGCCCCAGTAGATGGAGATGTGCTTGACAACTCCTTGAGCGCAGCAGCCTCGGACTGGGCGACTAGGTTGCGCTCCTCATCGGCAGCTTCATTGAGAGAGGCGAGGGCAAGGAGAGTCTTGAGAGTATCCTGATTTCGTTCGAAGGTGGGAACAGGGCGAGGGTGGAACTTGGTGGCAAGCCATGAGTCGATGTATGACCAATCGCGGGCAGTGGAGGCGGCGATGCGGGCGACAGACGGCGAGAAGATGGCAGAGTCCTGGGAAAGGTGACGGGAGTGGTGGTGGTGAGCCATCTTCCGCGCAAGGACTTGGCGATTGGGACGACGGAGATCTAGCAAGTTGAATGAAGAGCGGGGGGTAGGAAGGTACAAATTCCACCTGCTGCTCAAATACTGCAATTGACGGCGTTGGTGATTGTCAGGCCAGATCTGAGGGCCGTAGAGTGTTGGTGTGAAGCTATCGATCGACGAAGGTGGTGCAGGGAAACCAGGCCATTAGGAGAAAGACTGCGCGGTATGATTCAATACTAGCCGGGCCTCGTCGGGTGGTGTTTGACTCGAGATGTTGTACTGAGGGACTCGACAACCCTGGCGAGTGTGTGGTTGGTGCGGTTGGGTCTGGACAGGGAATCACCAACGCTTCCAGCCCCCTGGATGCCTAGGTAGGAACCGTATAGCGCCCGCCGCTAACCATGTATCTGCACCACACAGATGTGCATGTACCCTGAGAAAGCGCAGATAGCTAGGTACACAGTGCCACCACGCAGCTTTCGTGACAGGCAGGGGTTCTTAGCTAACAGCTGGGAAAGGACAGCGTGGGCAATCATGATGGCCTGGGTCTTGTCCCGCGTCACTGTCCCCAGTGGGCCTGACCCATTTGTGAATCGTAGCCTTTTCCGGTCTTGGACTTCAGGTTGGTTGACGGCTTCGCTGTCCTTAAATGCCAATTGTGTCCTTTATAATATCCGTCCTCTTGGACCGTTTTTGTCGCCGTCGCCGACAGTGCAACCGCCCTTCATTCTCCGGATCCATGTGTTTTGCATCGAATTAGATTTGCCTGTCGAGGTTAGGTTTTCCACCTTGCCGTCCTCTACTTACATTTCGTTTTCTTGACGATCATTGCTGGACACGAGCCCGACAACGCATACATCGCGATACAACAGCTACCATGCATCTCAACCTCTCGACATTGGCCTTAGCTGCCACGACCCTCCTAGCATCTGCCAATGCCCTTCAAATCAAAGATATCCCAGCCGATTTACCTGTCTCCTCGCTCCTTTCGTCAGCGCAGTCGCACCTCTCCCGAGGCGAAACTAGCGAAGCCCTCGTGTACTACGATGCCGCCCTCGCCCGCGATCCCTCCAACTACCTGACCCTCTTCAAGCGCGCGACGACATATCTTTCTCTCGGGCGAACCACACAGGCTACTGACGATTTCAACAAGGTTCTTAGCATCAAGCCCAACTTCGAAGGCGCCCATCTCCAGCTCGCCAAGATCAAGGCCCGTGCTGGTGATTGGGACGGTGCGAGAGCCCAATATCAGACTGGTAGTCGAGGCCCAGATTCGCCCCAGGTCAAGGAACTGGAGGATGCCAAGCTTGCTGCCGGCCTCGCCGCTATTGCTGAGAAGACCGAGAGGTGGGATGAGTGTGTGACGCAAGCTGGAACCGCTATTTTGGTTGCTCCCAGGTCTGCCGACCTTCGAGAGCTTCGATCGAGATGTCGCTTTAAGCGTGGTGAGATCGAGGAGGGTATGAGTGACTTGCAGCATGTTTTGCATCTTCGACCAGGAAACACCCTGCCCCATATTGTCATCTCTGCCACAACCTTCTACGGAATGGGAGACTTGGACAACGGCTTAGCCCAGGTGCGCAAGTGTTTGCATTCTGATCCCGACTCCAAAATCTGCAAGAAACTACATAAACAAGAAAAGGCTATTCAGAAGGCATACAACAAGATCCTGGGTCAATTGAAGCGAGGACAAACCACAACGGCCGGGCGATCTCTCATGGGCACCGATAGTGAGCCAGGACTATACCCCCAGATGCGGGAGCAGGTTGAGGAACTCATGCAAAAGGGGACAATTCCAACAAACGCAAGGATGAAGCTGTTGGAGGAGGTGATCGAGCTGACCTGTCAGGCGTATTCAGAGGTATGCCAGTGTTCGCAATTTCTGTTCTGCCTACTAACGCTATACATAGTCCAATCACAAGGAAGCGCCCAAACACTGCGAGCATGCCCTCAACATCAATCCCGATTCATTCTGGGGTCTACTTCACCAGGGAAAAAGACAGCTCAAGGAGGAACTGTTTGAGGCTGCCATCCACACGCTCCAGAAAGCTGCTGAGGCCCGGCCTGATCTCAAGGACAAGGTTCAATCCATCCTCCAAAAAGCTCAGGTTGCTCTCAAGCGCAGTAAGACAAAGGACTACTACAAGGTTCTCGACGTGCCCAGCGATGCCGACGAGCGCCAGATCAAATCAGCATACCGTAGGGCTTCCAAGCAGTACCACCCAGACAAGGCTGCCAAACAAGGTATCACCAAGGAGGAGGCCGAGAAAAAGATGGCGGCCATTAATGAAGCCTATGAAGTCCTCAGCAACCCCGAGCTCCGCGCGCGCTTTGATCGTGGCGATGACCCTAACTCTCAGGAGCCCCGCGGAAACCCCTTCCAGGGCAACCCCTTTGGCGGTGCTGGTGGACACCCCTTCATGTTCCAGCAAGGCGGTCCCGGCGGCGGCCAGCAGTTCAAGTTCCAGTTTGGAGGGCAACAATTTGGGTTTTAAACTGATGCATCTGGGCCCTTTCATCCGGTTCATGAAGGGGAGGGGCTAATGATGCGTGGGAATAGATGATCAAGCACGGAATGATAAAAAGAAGGCCAGTGCAAGCTTGGCCGGTGTTTTGGTGTTGGTCCATTATTGTCTTAGTTAGTTTCTATGCACATTTATTCGACGTTGAGCTTAACCTACGCATAGTTTCTTTCATCCCATTTGAAATGGTTCTTGGCTACATGTTGGTATACCGTGCCATGTCCAAAACTACAGCCAGTGCCCAGCATGTTAGCTGTGCATGCAATGGTAACTCATAGGCAACGCCGAGGTCGGCGACTAGACCAGAAGGCGATCACAGTTCGCCCCAAATAAGGGTGCTATGGCGGAATCAAGCCGAACTCCGTCACACCAGCATGCTATGCATCACATACACAGCATCGAAAACAATTGTTCGCACAAAATCCCAAAAAAAAAAAACACGCGCCCACCACGACACCAAGTCTGCCGGGTCCCAAGCGCGTTGATGTATTTTGACATAATATTACGGCCCAAACATATCACAGGCGACTCGTTCCCCATCTAACCATAACCGACCCGAAGCCCCATAGTAAGATTTGGAGATTTTATGTACACACGTCCGTCGCATATCTGGTCCTTCGCCCTGATTTCTGCTCCAAAAAGCAGGTTGGTGTTGCGTCTACTCCCTCTTTCGTGGTAGTTCAAGGCAGGACCGACAAACGCCGAATGGAAGAAAGCGTCTAGGAGTATCGAAGCGAAGGGTGTAGTCATAGTTGTTGTCGCGGTCGCCCCGCCACCGACTTTGGTGCCTTTTGATTGCTTTTGGTTGTCTAATGGAACCTAAGAGCAATGGGCTCTATTCGACTACCACAGACCTGCCCTTCCAAATTCGCTCCAGAAGCATGTATTGCATGAGTGCGTGAAGGGACATCACGAAGCATCATTTCGCTTGATGAAGTAGGCCCTGTAAAGAAAATAAGTATTGGCGAATGTGCTTGGCTGTGAAATGGACTGAATGACTTACTTCGAGAATTCATAGGCAGACCAACAAATGGCAGTGCTGGGCATTGTAGTGACTATTCGTGGACGAACACCCTTGAAGAACCCGAGGAATCCAGCTCTCTGGTAAAGGAGACGGCATCCACCAATGAAACTGTTCACGCGCCTCACTTCAGGGTCGGATGAGGTGCCCCGGGTCTGCAACATGGTTTTGATAACGTCCATGGGTGTGGTAAGACCAGCGGCAAACCCACCAGCAACAGCACCAGCCAGACAGTGAGTGAGAGGGTCGTAGGACTTTTCGGGGTTCATCGCGGTGGAAATCGATTCGTATGCGAGGAATTGAAGGGCGGTAAACGGGACTGTCATGGACAGAGTTGTCGGGTACGAAATGTAAAAGGCGCCCAATCCTTCAGTCTTGTAAACGTACTTGGCGCAATCAATCATAGATCTGTACATTTTGCTGGAGTTTTGGATTTGCATGCGCTGCTTGATAACTATGGGCCAGGCATGTGAGCAACAGTGTGCCAAGAGCGCCATTTCAATGAGGCGTCTCCATCGGATTCAACGTACCATCAAAGGGGTTCATGAAAGCGTCGCTGGCAATAGTAGCGGCAGCGCCACTGGTTGCTGAGGCATTTACAAATTAGCCTACATTCAAAGTTGGATGGAGTTGCAAAGAACTCACCAGCTGCAAGAGGGTGGTGAACACCGGCTTGATTTCCGCCCATAGCGTGCTTAACAGCCTCGTATGTTGCAAAGTAAACGGCGTGAGCGGGACCTGGAGGCACAGTTAGTCGGGCATGCTGCATTGAGAAGTAGAGACAGTCCTACCAGCACCAACAATGACGCTGGACATGCCACGCCATAAACTGAAAACACCTTCTGTCTTGGCAATTTGAATGGTGTTGCGCAGGACGCCCGAATATGCAGGAGTCGTGCTTGGGTTGAGAATCTGCATTCGCGTCTGGCAAATATAGGTCAGTAACTAGTTGAATAAGCGATAAACTACCATGTCTAACCTTGATCGCATCGATGGGGTACATGACAGTGTGTTCCTATATGACCAAGGTTCAATCAGTTTCAGGCGGATGGTATCCAAAGAAATCAGGGCAGCATACGGCTATGCCGGCGAAAGCACCTGCTGCCATGTTTTGCAGCAGGGAAAAATTGGGCGGGAGAGATTCATAGCTGAGGGGCGATGCAAGTCAGTGTCAATTCCACATCACCAGCACTCCTAAAGCTGGCGAGTGTTGAGCAAGGGAGAGGGCACTCACTCGTAGTCCTCGACCGGCTCTGCACTTGGCTGGGCCATGGCGGCCACAGCTTCCGATGCTCCGCCGAAGGGCTTGGATTGGAGGGTAGCCAGATTGACAGCTGGGCGACGGCCGAGCAATGGCCGCTATAGACTAGATGACGAGCAATTTATGCGTAAAAACGAACGGGCGAGAGCCGCGAACGGTATGTCGAGGTCGACGAGGGAGGCGACGAGGATGAGATAAGACGCAAGCCGTGCAATTGACGGCGCTCGATTCGACCGGGGTCGCTAGGTGACTGGAGGCGGGATGCTGGGTCGAATGCGGCGGCGATGGAGAAGTGTGAACAATCGATTGAGCGGAGAGGTCGAAAGGTGAGCTGAGGGATCCCTTGAATGCCTGTCTTGATTTTGGATATTGTTGCGAGGATCGGCAGCAATAGGAAAAAAAAACACAAAGGCCGAGCAAGTGGACAAAAGCAGGGTGGGCGGGCGATGGAGCAAGCGATGAGGCGGAAAGTGAGTAGCTGTTATCTAGAAAAATTTCCTGGGGTGGGCGTGGCTTGTGCTGCTCCGTTTACGGCCTCGGAGTCCGGGCAGTTTGGCGGCGGCGATGCAGCAGCAACCACAGCCGCTACAGGGCTGTATCCAGGGCCGCCGTATATTGAAGCCTGAGAGGGACATGCCTAGTCGCCCATGCACCCACTAAACTTCCCAACGTATCATCGTTTAACGGAGCATCTGCTCGGTGCGGGGAGGGCCAAAAGCTCGGTGGCGACAGCCCGCTAGCGCCGAGGTCCCTTTGCTCAGTTACCCTTTTTTGTATTTCTCCACCGACGTGAGTGGGTGAGGAAGCAATTCACCGCGAAACTTTCACGGTGATTTCCTGCTTGATTCTACCAATGCGATTATATGCTAGGTGTCGTTTCTGAGCCAAGGGCTAGCTACCATGCACCACCCACGTTGGCTTCATGACAAATGAAAATCCGAATCCCGGAAATGCCCTGTTCTGCCCAACCTCATTCCTTGAGCGCTCCAAAATCTCCCTTCTGGACTTACTGTCATTCTGGCCCAGGATGTGATGTAATTCTTGCTTTCAGACCCAGATGCTGTTTGCTAGTCTTAAATCCAAGGATTTAGACCCATGCAATATTTGTACTAATCCCTCATTTTACTGCGCCAACTCTCCCCAGCCCCCCAAAACAAAAATGCTAGCCGCTACTTGGCCTGTTACAAACGTGCCATCTAATATAACCATATACATCTCTCCAATATTAAGGACATCCATGAGAGGACCATGAGTTATGTGTAGAACTATGCCATGACAAGTTGCCAGAATCCAGAAACCCCAAGTGTATAGGTTTGTGAGCCTTTGCCCCGAAGTTACCTGGTTGTTTTCAACCCGGTTGGAGCCGCTGCACACTCCACCAGGGTACGCGAGATGGGCACCCACCTGACTACCACGACAGCTATGATCCCTACCACACACTCGCCTTGCCAATGAGGAAAGTCGCCTTGGCTGTATGTCTGAGCCTACAAGACACCCTTCTGACTTGTTCTCTCTCTCTCTCTCTCTCTTTTTTTTTTTTTTTTTTTTTTCCTACCCCCCACCCCGTTCTCATCTGTTTAGCACAAACTAACCGCTAAATATCACTCCCATCCCGAAAGAATCCCTTCATTGCACCAATCCATCTTTCTCACTCATGTTTGCACCCGAGCGCAGTAGGATATAATAATGATTTGACACAGTAATGCCATTATTAGATGTTTTTTAAAGCAAGCACCTAAGTAGGTTTCTGAAGATTCCATTATGTGTTCCATCCCAGAACAATCCTGGACTCGAACAAAATCTTGCACGCCCTGCCAAGAACCAATCGCAAGGATTCATGGCTTTAGAGAAAAGAAAAGAAAATTATGACGAGAAAATGTTCTTAGTACATATCTCTGCACCCCTGTCCTGACCCGCCCATCTATTTAGGGCATTGCAATATGCACAAGCTGACGTTCACAATAATTAGGTTATCAATCAGCTCAGGTTACGGCTTCCCCCCACGGAGTGACATCTTTACCGCCTTGCCCCAATTGATCCGATGGTCCATCCGTAATGTTCCCGTCGTATTGCTTTGTGCCAATGATAAATCTGGCGCCCTGATTGTCGAACTACCCTGGCCATTCATCGCTGCCTGCCCCTTCATGTGTGTTTTGGTCCTCTCACACGTTTAGCAGGTTTACCCCGGCACCCCGGCCCAGATCCACTCCTAATCTAATCAATCTAATGACCGGATCAAATCTGATCAGTCTCATAATGCCACAATTAACGTCTTGTTTTTTTTTCCTCCATCTTGAGCCCCATGTCTGCCCGAACAGATGCATGCAAAAACCTCTTTCCCATGCTTGATTGAACAAGCCTCAAGACTAGCTAGTTTATCTTGGGACTACTAAACTCTATCACTGGAATTTCATGTCAGAGCTAAACCAAGACAGGAAATGGAAGGAAGAGAGGGAAGAAGGAAGAGGGGCAGGAGGACACTCATGCTTACTATAAATTCGACTCGGGAGCAATTTTTCGATGCACGCCTTGTTCTCGATCTAATAAGTAATTCTCGTCCAACGAATCAAATCGGCACAACGCAGTAGCATCTTAACACATTCCTCACGCGTCCGTCGCATTGTGTACTAATTGTGAACATTCTAATCCTGACTTCCCCACTGCCAGCTGCAACGATGTTATACAATTTCATTGATCTATAATACTATACACTCGTCTTTTCTCCTTCTTTTTTTTTAAAAAAAAATAGAAAAAACAGAATCCAGGGCTTTTTACTTATTCAGTAAAGCCTATGTCAATTATTCAGGTCATATTCTTGTCGATTTTGGAGTATTGGTGTGCTAGAAAAGAATCATATGACCTATTAGTTACTTGAGTCGTAGTACTGGCACCCATGCTACCAGACGTCTTGTCTAGCAAAGAAAACCGGATTGGCTATCGTGTCCCAAGAGTATACGGCGAACAAGACATTCAATTCAATCTTGTCGTCACTCAAGCCGTTCAGCTCCAGCAATCCCCTCCAGACCGTACTCGACCGTATAACAATGCCCTTAGTCCTTCAAGTCCCGTATTCTGGTCGCTTTCTCTATTAGGAACTCCCTCTTCTTTGACTGAGAGAAATGACGCAATATAATACGAAGACTTTGCAATCCTGCTACCTGCTTGAGGATGACTTTGTAGTAGACACGTAAGCGCCCATTTAAAGCGAATAAGGAGTCGCTCTGTACCGTTTGAACAAACATATTTCTATTCCAGGTCTACTCAACGCTCCGGGATGGTATCCAATTCCAAAGGTGTTCATGGTGATTTCGCTCATATGCATGAAGATGTTTTTTTTTTTCTCAGGCAGACACGACCGTCCAAAAAAGCACAATTGTCGCATACCTCTATAGATATCAAGAGGATTTCTCATTTTGTCTCTAGTATCAGTTAAGGCTATAAGCCCATTTGCTACCAATGAACGCAGGGATCTGCATCCCAAACACAAGAACATGCCCGTAAATAAGGACTCAAAAAGTAGCATTCGGTTGTTATCTGGTGGGCTCGATTTCATACCATGCCGGCACCTCGGCGAGGTCGCTGCGTTTGTCGCAACTGATAGATCAGCCCAAGGACACCAGCTTCCGCTTCCTCCGTATTGGCGGCACTGTTTTCTCTGGAAAGATCCTTCCCTGGTGATGTTTCCCATGTAGATTCACCCAATATGCCACCGCCCTCATATACGGACTCTTCTACCAGTAGTCTTCGGTCTTGAGCACCCCCTTCCATTGACTCCTCAATAATTTGACTTTCCCCACGATATCCCCCGCGAGGATGCCTTGACCAGTATAAGCTTCGCGCCCCAGAATTCGCTGGAACGGATGGTTGATGGTGTTGATCCAACAAAATAGAGGCCATAGGAGACGGTGGGGGAATTGATGACCCAGGCCGCGTCCCTCTTCCGGGCACTGGAGCCCGGCTTCTTGTTCTTCCTACATCTGCTCGCCCGGCCTGTGAATTTTGCATATCTGCTGCTAGAGTTGGCGAATTTAGTCCAGGGAAAGCCGGGGGAGGGTGGAAAGTTTGCCGAGAACCCGGTGGTATGTGACCAGGTATACCTGTCTTGGGATTTATGACATAGTTATCAATGAATCCATAATATGATGCCGCCATCTTCCCATGTTTTGTTGAGTAGTATTCTTCTCGTACATCCCGAGGCATGCCCTGCTGTCCTGTGTTACCAACACCTTTTTGGAAATCAAATACAGCAAAAGAGCACACGTATCCAAGGCCATCAACGTGAATAGTAAATTCACGGAAGAAGTCAATAATCTGGTCACTGCATTTGGGTAAGGAGAAAAGAAGCAGCATAGGGGTTGTAATGATGCCCATGACTTCCTCAAGGAATATCACCACCTTCATTTTATACAGTTCTGCAAACTCCATCTTTACTTCAAAGCTATGCAATCTGCCATTCCAATGATCAGGCATGTAATGTGTGTATTCAATGACACTTCGCAGTGCATATTCTGGGTTGAACACAAGTGTTTCTTCTGAAACCATGCCTCTTGAAATGGCCCAGATGGCACCAAAGACACCCAAATAGAAGAGGACCGTACGGTCTTTGGTTATCTCGAAACTCAGAAAGAGTTCCGAGTCTAATACCGATACCACGGCCAGAATAGCTGTGATTGCACCAGTCATGAATGCAATGCTGCGAGCGATGTCTTCGGTCATTCTTTTGGGGAATTGGTCGATGTATCGGGTCGCAAATGGAACGGACATGTGAAGCCTTTCGTAGAAGATGTGTGGAAGCTCGTTAAATTCGCGGAACTTCCACTCGGCAAGAGATGTATATTTGCGTGCTGCCGCTAATTTAGGGTCCTTTTGGTATTCCTATAAAAAAGAAGTTAGAAGTAGATTTTTACACGTGAGCGTAGATGCCCCTTACATAGTAATATGTGAAAAAATAGACAATGATGACATAGGCCAATACTACTGGTGCGAATATGAGGTTTAAAAATCCGGCAAAATAGAGGCGTTGTTTCAGCTTCTGGCTAAGCAATCCTCTTCGATCTGCACGAAGGAAATCTTGTTGAACCTGTCCCAGCTCATTGAATGCCATGTCAAGAATGCAATAATGCAAATACCACTCCATGGTCTTAGAAAATAATTGGCGGCCTGCCAAAAATGGCACCGGGAGTGAAAGATTTAAAATATCTTTGTTGATCATTGCGATAAGGTAGTTTTCCTTGCGCATCAATCGGTTGGCTATATCATGAGCATCAAGTCGCTCCTTGGACTGGCTTCCAATGAACCGCCGAAGGCTGGGCGATATGTTGGTGGCTGTCTTCGGGTTCTGGTCTCGTAGGGTCATAATCCGGGCCACAATGTCCTGCCATGACACGGATTGCATATCTTGCTCTGGAATGTCTAAAAGATAGCTGTAAAAGTCGCGAATGTGAAGAAGACGCCGGATTTCGATAAAATACTGGACCGATTTCCAGATAAAGAAGAAAGAGTATAGCCAAATTCCAAGATTCCAGGCCCCAGACATTGTGCTGGTACACTGTGGGATTACAACTTGGCTTAGTGATCGGCTGTGGGGAACCTTCGAGTAGTCGACACATTGACAGAGAAACGTCAGCAGTATAGCCACGAAGAGAGTTTCGCTATCGAATCATTAGCATATATTGCCATGGACAAAAAGGCATATCAGACTCGATACTCACAGTAACCATAGGGCGTTGGCGCACAAGATACACCACAATCCTCCTCCCTCATAATAATCGTACACGTCTCGCATAAAACTATCCAAGTTTGAGGTGTTGACCCATCTCCAAAGGGCCTTTTCCCTAGGGCTACCTGATATTACCCCTCTCATTAAGGGCCTTGGTTGTGATCCAGAAGGGTTAACTAATGGGTCGTCTCTGTGCAGTCGCTGTTGTGTAGTAACCGCCTCCCACTGGGCCTGCGCCGTTGCTGATGATGGTCCGGCAGGAACATGGGAACGTGTATTTGATCGCCGTGGGTGTTTCGATGATACTGTTTGGTGGCTCTCGGTTTCATTATTCTCCACCAACAGGGATGCTGGCACATCATTGTCTGCGTCTTCATCGTTGATTTGCCATCTTGGTGTCGGTCCGCTGGGGTTTCGTACGTGGGTGCCGATTTGGCGTGTGCTTCGAAGATTATCCTTGCCGTCAAATGCGGCGCTATCGACTGTGATTCTACTATCACCTGCTGCAAGGCCTGCTGCATCAAAATCGTTGAAGTTTTGACCTAGATTCTCTTCGTCCACCCCAAGATGGTCGTCCGCGAAGCCGTCGTCGTTGGAGCGAAGCTGTTCGTAAAATGATCGGGAGGTTCTTGAAGGGGGAGCGATCCGAGAAAATATGTTGGATGTCATGATGATCCGAAGGCAATAGTTTACCGATGGGCCTTGACGCCCATATCGTTTTCTAAGATCGAGTTGCGATGCAGGTGATAACAGAGCGCCAAGGTTGCAGAGTGGGGAACAAGATGTAGAACAAGCTGATTTAGGTTGCAAAATATCGGTTCTTTGATTTCTTTTATTTAAAAATGGGCGCGCGATTCATAAGAGAAGACGAACTTTATCTAGAAGACTGAGCGAACTTTAGTGACAGGTGAGGGCACTGGGTTGAGCTGGCAGCAGGTGACCCTGATAAGCGTGACTTGCCCGCGTGCATGAACTTCGCACGTGCGGCACAATTCAGACATCAGGGATTGGGAATAAAATGAACCATTCGACTCACCTTGGCGTACTGAGTGCATGTGTCTCTGAAACCAAAAGTCTACCCTGATCCCACCGAGATCGAGATGCTGCTGGTTTGATCTAGGCATCACCAGACCTAGGTATGACGCTCTAAGGCGGTGTAAATATTCTGCCGGACAAATATGTGGGTCAGCGAATCGCTCCATATTAAAACCACCGCCTACCACTTTAGGATTTCGCTCCCGACACCGTTGCAATACATTCATATCCACCATCTAGATACAATAGGCCAAGCTCGCATCCCTTGGGTAATTCAATGCGACTCAACAGGAAATTCATCTAGACGGTGACTTAATCAACATTTGTACCCGTCCCCATTAACATTTTCGACGGCGGGGATTCGCTGTCGTGTGAAATTAGTTGCCATTTTCGGTTGCTTGATCAATCGATGCCTTCGCTATCCCTGAACTAATTTACACAAACGCAATGGCAGCAGATCAATCGAATATCCAAACGACCCTACCATCTAGGGAGCTCCCTAATACAGCAACCATTCCAACGGAGATCTCTATGTCTTCACCCTCTGTTCTGAAAGGCGTCAGCCCTCTCGCCACTAAAGTCACCAGTGTTCTTTCCACAACACATTCTGATACTGAATTCAGAGATGCCCTCTTACTTTTAGACCAGAGAGGGACACGAAATGATGCCGAAACTAGACGCCGACTTCGTCTAGATTTGCAAAAAGATGTAATCGACATTAATGCCGAGGTGATTTTTGAATTCGGTCGTGTTGCAGAGGTAGGCCCGCCCCGTTAGTATGAAGACCATATACCAACTCGTTTTCCAGCAATTACGACGCATCAAAACAACTCTTGACAAACTTAATACAGGATATGAGGACATGAAAAGCCAAGTTGTCGCGGCTCATAGCAAAACCACTCCAGCCTTGTCAGAAGCCTCTACCCTTCTAGAACAGCGCGGACATGTCGAGGTGAAGCAAGAGCTCCTGGGCTCTTTCAAGAAGCATTTCATCATGTCTGAAAACGAAATAGCTGCATTAACAATGACGGCAGAGCCAGTGGATGATCGATTCTTCGAGTCTCTCAATAAAGCTAAGAAAATAAGCAAGGACTGTGAGATCCTTCTCGGCTTTGAGAAGCAAACACTGGGGTTGGAATTGATGGAAGAGACATCTAAAAACATCAACCTAGGGTTTCAAAAATTGTATAAATGGATTCAGCGTGAGTTCAAAACTTTGAACCTAGAAAATCCCCAAATGAACTCGTCCATTCGACGCGCGCTTAGGGTTCTAGCAGAGAGGCCATCCCTCTTCCAGAATTGCCTGGACTTCTTCTCTGAGGCGCGGGAGCGCATTCTCTCGGACTCATTCTATGTTGCTCTGACTGGAACTTCACCATCTGGCGTCGAAGATCCATCAGTCAAGCCAATCGACATGACAGCCCACGACCCTCTACGCTATGTGGGAGATATGTTGGCATGGATTCATTCAGCTACAGTCAGTGAGCGCGAGGCTTTGGAGGTCCTTTTTGTGGCTGAGGGCGAAGAGTTAGCCAAAGGCCTAAAGTCAGGTCGTGATGCTGAAGTCTGGCGATTGGTGGCAGACGATGATGAGGCTGAAGCGGATTTCAATGCGCTAAAAGCACTTCATGACTTGGTAGACCGAGACATTTCCGGTGCTGCCCGCGTTTTACGGCAACGGATCGAGCAGGTTATCCAAGCCAATGAAGATATTATCCCAGCGTACAAATTGGCAAATCTTATCAATTTTTACCTTGTCACTTTCAAGAAGACGCTTGGCCCAGAATTCAATCTAGTTGGATTAATAGAGGGCTTGGAGAAGGAGGCCCTTCGGCAATTCCGTGCATTGGTGCGAGATCATATTGCAACGATACAAGGAGAATTTCAGCATGCCCCTTCCGACCTTGGCCCACCAGCATTCTTACAAGACTCTCTCAAACAATTAAGCGCAATCAGCAAAACATACGAATCATCTCTATCCTCCTCAGAGGATCAGGAGACTGAGTTTGAGAGTGTCTTAGCAGAAGCATTCGAACCATTCATGGTTGGCTGCGAGAACATGGCCAAGTCTATGCCAGGTCCGAAAGGGACCATTTTTCTCATTAACTGCATGTTATCGGCCGCGGCATTCTTGGAGCTGTTCACCTTCACGCATAAAAGGAATACACAGCTTCGAGAGAGGGCATCCACAGAAGCTCAGAAACTTGTCGATAACCAATATCTCTTTCTCATTCAAGGCTCAGGGCTGGAACCCGTCCTCGGCATGTTGCGAGACGTCGAAACAAATGGTGCGGAATCGCTAGATAGAAATGCGTTGAGTCAAGCTAGCCAAACTTTGGATGACTTTCTCCCCTCAGCGCTTATGGACGCGATGGATAATCTGAGACATCTCCAGGACTCAAAGCTTGCTCGCCATCTCACGGAAGAAGCGGCTGAGAGATTCTGCAGTGATTTCGAACGCCTGGAAGAAGTGATTACAAAGGAAGATTCAGCGGATTCGTCGGACGAAGAGGAGCTTCGATCTGTGTTTCCTCGAACAACTGCCGAGATCCGCGTGCTACTTTCTTAGAATGCGAATCTCAAATGCAATTTCTAGGGAAATCTATCATTAGCGTAGCGCAATATGATACCACATCGTTAAAGATATCATCAAAACTACTAGCACGAGTTGGAGCGTTGTTGAATGGTGGAATAAATACAAATGAAAAAGAAGAAGAAAACAGCCCGCAGTAATGTCTAAATGATAGGTTGCAGGGTGAACACAGTTTTAGCGGTTCTAGTACGAAACGCAGCTCATAGCAATGGCTCTTGTTAGAAAAAAAAAAGTCTCTCATTGATTCATTGATTCTGAGACCACTGGACTCAAATCATTTGGTTGTGATCCTCTGCCGGGACGATTAATGTGCGAACCCCGCTGTCACTGGATTGCGCCCCAGTGGGTAGGCTCTGGGCAATGCGAGCCAGCCAGACTACGTCACCGCCCACCCGCACCCAGCCTACAGCGCCTTTAGTACTTTCAACATACGCCAGCAACCACCAAATCCGACATCCGCATTTCCAGCAAACGAAGCCACGGCGTCCTCGGAGGCCCCTGCCCCACGACATACGTCTCGCCGTCGCGTCCAAATCATCAGTGATCCAGCCATCTTCTGCTCCGCGGATAGTGATTGCCCATCCCAAATAGACCGATTGCGCGCCAAACAAGGCGGTCGCATTTGACTGCCGAGCCTACTAAACCGCCTCTGGTCCGTCCCCCGATCGACCAAGGCGAGACTGAAGAATACTATGCCCTTACAGTCGAAGCCATGTTGCGCAACAAAGCTCTAGCTGTTCTCCAAAAGACATATGATGACAGCTACTTGAGCTGCTCAACAGCAGTATACTATGAGAGCCAGGTACGCTATGTCTGAGCCATTCCGCATCTCACTCCAATTTCTCTTCCTCACAACAGCCGCTAGGGAAACGAAATCGAAGCTATGCGCCATTGGAGAATCGCCCTTGACCAGATTTATGACTACCAAGCGAACCGAGCCGTACCAGTACATATTCCATTAACGAGCACCGAAAAGGCTCTCCAAGACGCTGTCAAAGAACTTGAGCTTCAATGCAAGGAACGTATTGACCTCCTTGAGGCCCTACGAATCTCGCGACAGGATGAATCAAATCCATCATCCTCTACTGGGAAGCTATCGAAACGGCCTACATTGCCAGAAGTCGACGGTCGAGGGAAAGGTGCCATAGGACAGGGCACGATTCCTGCCGTTACATACTCCGAACTCTCTCGTCCGGCCTTGCCTCAGCGTCCTGGGCCACCTCGGCGTGGATCTTCTGAACATACTGTTATTAACGGAAGCAGTCATCCTTATATTGACACGCCTGGGCCTACAAATATAAGATCATCATCACCTTACATACCTTCCCGACCAGAAAAAAGCTTGCGATCTACCAGCCCAGAAAAGCACACGATGAGAACCACCTTGAGATCTGGAAAACCCGGTGAAAAGTCCAGCAAGACAACGCGCAAATCACCGAAGCCTGCAGGGGAGGGGTCCAGCAAAGCTGCAACCTTGGCATGGAGTGCACTCAGTTCCAGAGAAAAGTATTCCAGAAGCGTTTCGTCAGAGGCCAAATCACCATCCTTAAGCCAAAGCCCGCGGACTTCCCTTGATCAGGTTCGCAAGATTAGTTCCGGTCCTCTACAATGGGACAGCCACTCCAGAAGACTCGTAGTCCCTCGAGAAGCCGAGCCAAGCGGTGAATCTCGTCACTCGGACGAATACTCTTATCCAAGACCCTCGTTGCTTTCTGTCAGTGCTGCATCTAGCGCTCTGGGGGCTCTATCAGTCCAGGATTCACCAGCAGCAGAGCAAGGATACAGCCGTCTAGAACGCCCCAGTGGAGGCCGGACAGGGTCGTCGCTAGCCTCACCGCGCAAATCCTCGAGACAGGAGCCCTCTGCTGATTCTGGATCTGCGGAGGACTGTGGGATGACATCCGACAAGGCAACAACCTTAGAATCGCATGTTAGGGGAAGCCCAGCTGTGAGGCGAACCCCTGGTCAATCTAAACAATACAGAGCAGATTCAGAGAAGACAAATAGGCCTCACAGACGCGATCGACCGCGACCAGCCTCGGTCTCAAGTGCATCTGATGACGACTCATACCAAGCCTTGCCTCAATCCAATCGTAAGAAACCCAAAGACGCTGCATTTCAGACTGATTCGGATACACAACTCTCGGAAGAGTCACCAGTGGAAGAGAATTGTAATGAGATGAGGACATGGAAGAAAAAAAAAGCCGCAATCCTCAAGAACCTACCCCCAGGTGTTGATGAGGCCGCCGCAAAGCAAATCCTCAACGACGTTGTTGTCCAAGGAGATGAGGTTCATTGGGGAGATGTGGCAGGTTTAGAAATCGCGAAGAATGCTCTGCGTGAGACAGTGGTATACCCATTCCTTCGCCCAGACCTCTTCATGGGATTACGGGAACCTGCTAGAGGTATGCTGCTTTTTGGGCCTCCAGGTACCGGAAAAACCATGTTGGCAAGAGCTGTCGCAACAGAATCTAAGTCAACCTTCTTTTCAATCTCGGCGAGCAGTTTGACAAGCAAGTATCTCGGAGAATCGGAAAAGCTGGTGAGGGCTCTATTTGGCCTTGCTAGGATTCTTGCTCCTAGTATTATTTTTGTCGATGAAATTGACTCTTTGCTATCGCAACGATCTGGTTCAGGCGAGCATGAGGCTACTAGGAGAATTAAAACCGAGTTTCTTATCCAATGGAGCGATCTTCAAAGGGCAGCCGCCGGCAAGGAAGTCAGCGATAAAGATAAGGAACGAGGGGATGCAAATAGAGTTCTAGTACTGGCCGCAACAAATCTCCCTTGGGCAATTGATGAGGCCGCTCGCCGGCGCTTTGTGAGGCGTCAATATATCCCCCTCCCAGAACCAACAACGCGAGAGACACAATTGAGAACCCTTCTAGGGCAGCAAAAACATGACCTCTCTGATGGGGATATCCGCAAGCTTGTGGCACTAACAGATGGTGAGTGATGTTTTCAGTTTGTCTAGTTTACTCTCATTCTAACTCGAGCTTGGCAACAGGGTTTTCTGGTTCCGATATCACAGCCTTGGCCAAAGATGCTGCGATGGGACCACTCCGATCCCTGGGAGAAGCCCTCTTACACATGACAATGGATGAGATCCGACCCATCGGGCTTGTCGACTTTGAGGCAAGTCTAGGTACAATACGGCCCAGCGTGAGCAAAACAGGTTTAAAGGAGTACGAGGATTGGGCGAAGGAGTTTGGTGAACGGGGTGGATAGAGGATTGTGATTTGCAATTGCGTAGCATTTCTATTGAATGTATCCCAATAAGGTATGAAGAGCAGATGTGACCTTTGTAGGACTGATCAATTAAAAGTCATTGTTCAACCGTGTAACCGTACTAATAATTGATAAAACTAGACAATCTAGTGGGCGATTTCGTGTATGATACAGTTAATACATATCAACTTTTGGTACAAGACGCCTTTTTGCGTCGACAAGTATATAGCCTGATCAAGGTCAAGAACCTGACCGCTTTCATCCGTTTCTCAAAACCTCGACAATCGAGATCCTGACCCCATCGTAGGTATTGTAAACTAACACAAGGCGACGGGGATTGTCGGGCTCTTGATCAATGATTATTGTGTCAATTTTACACCTTCTGTTTCAGCGCCTCTTCCCAGGCCTTTCTCTTGATCTCCTTCTTTTCGAGTTCCAGTTTCTTTTCTTCAAGTAAAGCCTCCGCTTCAGCTTGCCTTCTGGCAGCTCTTCTCTCATCCTTGGTGGCTTTCTTAGCATCTCGCTCAGCTATTCTTTCTTCAAGAGTCGGCACTGGGGGGCGATCCTCAATCGGGACACCAAATGGTGCGATAATATTCTTGACTACATGGCGTTTATGTTGGGAGGTTGGCCAACCAGGAACGATTGATACGACGTCGCCAGTTCGAAGGGAGGAGTTCGGGTCGTGAACAAGGTAGTGCTTGGGGTCAGCGTACCACTACAAGGACACATTAGGAACGAGTTCCAGACTTAAAAGCGGGAAAAGAGGAAGTGTACCTTGTTGACAATTTTGTTCCACTTTTGACCGCCAACCCGAACTTTCACAGTCTTCTGCATCAAACCAGCTGAGACGACAACGCCGTGCAACTCATGCGTGACACGGCGGGCGGCCTTTGCGACTTGGGATGACATGATGGTCGAGGTCGAATAGCTAAAATTGCTACGACTTCAGGAAAGCCAGTTACGGGCCCCAGGGCGTAGCCAAGTTCCTCAATTATAGATCGAAGGGTAGAATGTTGATAGAGACTGGCATACAGTCAATGGATCAAAAGTTGCCTCTGCCAAATTTCACTACCCAATGAGAATCACGAGAAGCCAAATTGATGATTAGGTAATGAGGATAACCAATCACCTGGTACATAAAGTTCAGTGGGGCTACACCACGTGCAAGCTGAATCAATTAAATTGTTAATCTGGAATAGTATGCTCAATCTTTCCTCTAGAAAATTCATTGAGGCTCATCATTCTCTACTCCAACTCCGACTGCCGCTTCAAGCATTTCGAAAGAGGCTCAACATTTTGTAAGCCATAGTCCTAGACCTTGGAAAATGGCCTCATGGGCACGTGCCCAAACCAGTGTGCCCCCCACTTTCACCAAACCCACAGCCAGCAAGCGGGTGACAGAAAAAAGATCATGATGTCTGTTAGAACTCGGCTGAGATACTCAATATAGATAAATATGTGTATTCAATGTCACAATAATTAAAGGCTACCAGTATTCTCATATGGTCCACCGCCTTGGTGTCGTGGCGAGCAGGTGATATTCTTCGTGTCGCCAATCTTGTCACAAACTATGTCAGGCGGTGGTTTTCCTTTTTTTTTTTTTTGTCTCCCGCTACAGATTTGGCACCTTGGCATTTTCCTTGCAGCAGACAGGTCGAGTCCATCCACCAAGCTACCGACCTTAGACAACGCGCTACCACCCAGCGACAAAATTAGCCTTCCAGAATTCAGGGTCCCTCATCCTTCCTCTTCCCTCCACTCTGTCAGGGTTTTCCTGTCCTTCCCCCCATCCCATCCATCTCTATTTTCTTCTCTCCTTCGCGCCTATTCTCATCCATTTCTCAATTACAATACTTGGGAATCTTCCGAGCCATATTCGGATCCCTTTGCCTACTATAAACACCTCGCCATTTAGCTATTCGCCTTTCAACCCTAAGCCTCTCAAATACCTCGCCATGTCCTCGCCTGAACGTCGCACCGGAGTCAAGCGACCTAGTATGAACCACACATTACATCGTTTCCCTCAAGGGCTGATAGCTAACGCCTTAGGCACTGATCTAGGAACTCAATCACTTCCCCCTCCGGCCCTCCCGCAGCTAGTCGCCGAACAGAATACTCCCATTCCACCCACCGACAAAGACTCGCAACGACTCATCGTCGTTCTATCAAATGCTAGCTTAGAGACATACAAGGCCTCCCACGGCGGTACCAGCCGCAATGGCGCGCATCGTGAGGATAAGTACTCGTTGTTGAACAGCGATGAACATATTGGTGTCATGCGAAAGATGAACCGGGACATTAGTGATGCCCGGCCTGACATCACCCACCAGGTTTCAACTCTGGCTACTTGAGTTAGCATTCAACATGCTGACATTTTCTTAGTGTCTCTTGACCCTGTTAGATTCCCCGATCAACAAGGCTGGCAAGCTTCAGATCTATATCCACACCGCAAAGGGTGTTCTCATCGAGGTCTCACCCTCAGTTCGTATCCCTCGAACTTTCAAGCGCTTCGCTGGTCTGATGGTCCAACTTTTACACCGGCTGTCTATTCGCTCAACCAACTCCAACGAAAAGCTATTGCGCGTCATTCAGAACCCTATCACCGATCACTTACCCCCCAACTGTCGCAAAGTGACACTAAGCTTTGACGCTCCTCTCGTACGTGTTCGTGAGTGGGTGGAGACGGTTGATTCCAAAGAAAGCATCTGCGTCTTCGTTGGTGCCATGGCCAAGGGCGAGGATAACTTTGCGGATTCTCTTGTCGACGAGAAGATTTCCATTAGCAACTACTCGCTGTCTGCAAGTGTGGCCTGCAGCAAGTTTTGCCATGCAGCTGAAGATGTCTGGGACATCCAGTAAAGCATCACAAGTGCGTTGGTTGGAAACAACAAACAAGGACTGAAGCCAAATGCCGAGTCCCCTGGCGGTAATACAACATTTCCGTGAGGTACACTGGCTCGGCATACTTGGAGAAAGCCTGAGTTTACGCTGTCTCTTGTTTTTACAACCAAAACATTGGGCGTTCAACAACGGGTCCAAGACGGGTTCCATGTCGTCTTGATGGGCCATTTCAACCTGGTCCCATTTTCTTTCCTTTTCATCACTTTGCCTCCCTATTTGCGTTTGCATATCTGTTAAATCTGCTCTGTTATGCATTCTGTTTTGCCCTGTGTTTAAGACCCCATTCAATTGCTAGGCCCCAAGAATACTAACGTACAATCCTAACATTGTGGCAATGCAAGGCATGGCTAGAGGTGGAGGAGTGAGGTAAAACAGGACGGGTCACTGAATGGAAAGTATATTGTATGTGGTTTAGATACAGTGGGAGCGTATTTGGTTGTGATTCGAAACTGGAAAATAGGGTGATGCACCAAAAGGCATCCGGATCTCAGTCTGCATCAATACCACCCGCATACTTCATCCATCTATCGCAGTACAGGAGTCTAAGTCCTTCGAATTAATTACCCTGTTCTTATGCGCTAAAGCAAGACGTGCCACAGTGATAGCCTTGATTCGATCTTGACAAGATCAAGAGTCTCTGCGTCGCCTCAGCATTATGTTACATACCCTTATCATGTCCTCAGAAAACCAGGTTAGCTACTCTGAATGATAGCACGCGACCAAATATAGACATGAATTTGTGCATCCGAGAACTGTATGCGTCTGTTTATATACACTAGCGACAAACAACTGAACAATGAGCACGGGAACTACCCAGACGCGAAGCCCGGGGTGGCCGGGGGTGGGTCAGAGTGGAGGTCGTGTGGGAACGAAGTGGGCAGCTTTGGACCAGCCATCAGACTTGACGTGGCACGAGTTGATAGAGCAGAGGAAGAACAGCTCATCAGCATACATGATATGTACCTAGATCCTTTAGCAATAGACCGAGTGAAACGCACTGTGCTTGTAGCACTAGGCGCAATGTTCGTCCCAGACTCTCTTCAAAGGCAAAATGGACATTGCGGGAGCGGGATGTTGGGCTATCGCATACGGTTGCATTGTGGCTGTTAATAAAAAGGGTACCCCGTTTGACCTGAGGGAATTCGAGTCAACAGTGAGCAAGCAAAACCTTTGGGCAAGAAAGGATCCTCCTCTATTGACGACCCATTCGTACACATCTAGTACCTTTCTAGGGCCCCCTTGTGGCTGCAGGTACCGAATAGAATCAATTCTCAATGCTTGTGCATAGCTTGGTGCAATATGTGAAGCATGGAGGATTTCTTGCAGACCATCGCGCGGCAGCGATTCATATTGGCATGAGAGGAAAGGAAGGGAAACATTTGGCATGAATAATGGAGGCTTTGGAAAGTAACCAAGACTACAGCAGGATTGCTACCAAAGAGATCCAAAGGTGCTGGCAGCGGGACGGGACGTGCGGTGACACTCCCGAGACTTGTTAGTGACGAAAAAGCAGGTAGGTGCCCAAGAGCACGCTACTCGGCTAACTAAGGGCATGGCTGGAAGGTCGAGCCCAAGGTCAGACCAGTCATGGCTGCTGCATTGCGACGCCGTCAGCCAGTGGCGAGACACCAAAACACATGTGGGTGAAGCCCAAGCACAATTGAGGTACTCAGTGCTCAAAGCAATGAGTCAAAGACTACACCCCTCCTCCCGATTCTTACCCTCTCGCCACCCGTGCTTTTAACGTGAAGGCAATGCAATGCAGGGTTGAAAGCCCAAGATCAACCCAGGGTCCCAGTGGATGTGACAGGGCAGCAGCAGTCAGTAGGCTACAGATCCGTACCAAATCTGTAGGTCCAATGCAAATGGGCTTAAGAGGGAGGGGCAGCCAGCAAGCACCAAGGGGATAGAGACGTACGCACATTGGATCGAATGATAGACGGCGCCCCGCGCGCCAGACAAAAGATTAATGAGTAATGAGACACGGAAACTGTTCCCCTGAGATGGACATGAGAGCAGGGAGGGAAATGCCCGAAGATCCCCATGATAGTACCCATCCACCCGTCCACCGCTCTCTCCCCAGCCCCGAACTTTGCCTGTTGTCTCTCCAACCCTCCGGAGGTTCACTCACAATCTGTCGGTCAGTCGAGTCGGTCGACTAGTCACCACACGCCGCCAGACATCCCCACATCAAGTGTGGGCAACTATCTTGCACAGACTCACACCGCGAATTGCCAGAAATTTTATACACGCCCAACCACACACTACTGGGCACAATCCCAACAACACAGCGAGCACAATTCTGGTCCGGACGAGGTGTACCATGAGATTTGCCTTCGTAATGCATGTGCACCAGTAGAAAGTGCAAGGAAAACTCCAGAACAAGCTGCCCAGGCCTCACGCCTTCCACACACCCCTCCCCGCACAACTCCACCAACTCGACCCGACTATCCACTTACCAACGGCCACCAAACCACAGCACGCCAACAGCCACACGTCCCATCTTCAAACCAGCCCGACTTGGCGGCCCAGATCGTGACAGGCATTGGGCCCAGGGGGGTTCGGAAAGGAAAAGCAACGGCGGGTTCCATAAGACAAGCTGCATTGCACCCATCATCTCGCAGCTCCATCTCTCACATCCTCATAGCCCTAGGTACTCATCACCAATCGTCAATCCCCACCACCGCCCTCTCTTTCGCTCACTCTGTCCCCCTCGCTTTCCTCATCCTACTCATACACCCATTTCTCCTATCTCTGTTTGCTTCACCCTCTCGCCAATCTCCCTTTCTTCTCTCTGACCCCCTATACTTTGCATCAGCCTACTCCTCTCCCCTCATTCTTCTTTCTGCTCTCCACACCCTTCACCGTCTCACCAATTTCAATTTTAACCGCCTTTCTCACGCCCCCTCGACTCCCAATCAACCTGCCAGCCAGCAACACACCACTTGAAAAATTGACACCCATCGAGACTCGCTGAAAGATCTGTTCAACAAGCCTAAGAGCGGGGCTTCAAAACCAGAAGCCTTGTTGGCAACTCCCACTGATATTCCCATTGATATAAGTCATCATGGTGTTACCATACATTGAAGTGTCCCACTTGGCATCCTCTTCCTCGTTCTACTCCAGCATTCTTCAACCTCTCGGCTTGCGTTATCTCAATACCGGTCGCGAGAAGACGTCCTCCGTCGGCACTGTCACTTACGGTTTCCCAGCTCAAGGTCGCCGCGAAGCCTTGCCTATTCTGCAGATACGAGAGGCCTCTCGTCCATTCGAACCCCTCAAGCATTCTTTCGTCGTCCTCGGTGCCGCTTCGCCTGACACTGTTGCTCACTTCCACGGATGTGCTCTTGCGTCCAACCCATGGCAGCAATTACAATGCGAGGCTGATGGCTTTCCAAGTGGGTATAGCCCGAGGCATCGCTTAGGCATTGAGGGCGGTGTGCACCCGACCCGAGCTACAGTCCGAGATCTCGACGGCAACATGATTCAAGTCATACCCGTCCCTCCTACTGCTCAGCACGACGCAGGTCAAGTTCTGGAATGGGATTTCGACATGGCTTCTCGTTCGAAGCACACCCGCACGCGCTCTCAGTCTCATCCCCTCCCGTCCCCTGCCTCATCTTCGGCATCCGCCCACTCCAAACCTCAGGCTCCCTTTCAACCTCAGCCTCGTTCCCAGGCGACCATTCGCTCTTCTCATAAAAGCTTCGGATCCGGTGGTGCTTCCACCCCTGTGTCCCAGCGGGCTCCAAGCCATGTCTCTGAGGAGGAGGAGCCGCTGGAGGAGCCGTCCCTTTCTCCCCGCCAAAGCGCTGGCAACGGTTTAAGTACTACTCAGGTCGTTGGCGCCATCCTAGGAGTCGCCGGAGTTGCTGCTGCTGGAGCTGCCCTCACCTACAACATGGTTACTCGAGACCGGGATCGTAAACCCCGTCATGAGATGGAACCCCCAATCGTATCGCGTCGCTCCACATTCCCTGAAAAGGCTCCTTCCGTCCACCACAAACCTCGCCATGATGATCACGCACCAGCCTACCCTGGGTACCCCCCAAAGGCATTGGCATATCGAACCGCTGGGCCTTATGAGCAACAGGCTCTCCCCGCACCCCAGCCATATGTCGAGGAACTCCCCTTTCGACAACCTGGCTATCAAAACGATTATCCCCGGAAGTTGATGTACCGAGAGGAGGTTACGCCAAATAAATTTTCCTTTCCGGATGACTATACCCCAAGGAAAATGCCATATGATGATGAAGATGAGGACAGCGATGAACCGCCCCACCGCGCCCATTCCCGCCATACCGTGGAATACTTAACTGAAGATCCACTCCAGGATACTAGAAGCACTGCTACTAGAAGCAAGGCTCGAAGCACGGCCAGGAGCACAGCTGGAAAGAGCACCGCGGGCAGGAGCACAATGGAGAGGAGCGTTGTCGCGAGGAGCACTGCAGAAAGGAGCACTGCAGAAAGGAGCACTGCCGCAAAGAGTAACGCGCCCAGGAGCACTGCAGGTCGGAGTACTGCGGCCAGGAGCACGGTTAGGAGCGTGGCCAGAGGCAGTGTCATGAGCCGAATCCCGGATGAGATCGAGGAGACCCGGAGCCGCCATTCCTCTCGGCACAGTCATGTCTCTGGTCGGAGTCGGAGCGAGGCACCAGCCCCTCGAGGCTCTCTCTTCATGGGTGATGGAGAGCATCGTAGTCACGTTGGGTCTCGGCATAGTGTTGCTGCGAGGTCGACATATTCTCGCGCGCGATCTCAAAGGCCTGATCATGAGACTGAGCGTGACTCGTATTTTTCTGCACGCTCACGTCGGTCCTCGGCCGGCATCCGTCATCCACCTCCCCCGGCTGTTGAGACAGAAGTCATGGCAGCACCGGAGGTGCCAGATGGTCCGGAAGACGAAATCTACGATGACTTCGAAGATTATGAGCACGTCCCGCGAGGTCCAGGATTGGTCATAAGGAATAGAGATGGCAGCAAATTCAGTGTGACGAGATTGTCGAGCGGAGGTGAACCCCCTATCATTATGAGCCACCAAAGCATCGCCCCCAGTCATATTTCACCAAGAGATGTGTCACTACCAATGAGTGGAGTTGGTAGCAGCCATGCCGACTGGGATGATGACGTTATTAGTCTTGCTCCCAGCGATAGTATTAGTTGCGTGGGAAGCAAGGCTAGCCGACGAAGCCGCAGGGTCAGATAAATGCGAATAGATGAACGTGGTGGCAATAATACCCGCCACCATCACCAGTCAATAGCACGGGGTCGTAAACTCGACAGGGGGGTTGATTTGTGCTTACTAGTACAAATCTTAAGAGCATAGATGGCATGAGGCGAGCGATGTCAGCTCGAATTACCTCCCAATGGCATCAACCCTTGGCCTGAAAAGAGAAGTCTCTTTTTCAAGGCTTCCGGGTAACCGGGCGCTTGGATTCTTTTCCTGTTTCCAAGGCGTTCTAGCTTAGGTTTCAGGCATTCATAGGTTTCATTGCGGTTATTTTAGATATTATCATTGGCAGCATGGTTGGACAAGAAAAAAACAGGCAAAAAACATTTATCCTACTTGCACCTACACATCATCAAGCAAGACAAACAGACAGACAGACAGATTCGTACAGGCTTAAGATATAGATTAACATGCAGATGCAACCCATCCATAAAAGTTGCCCGGCTGAAGTTGAAAATGACATGCATGGAACAGAGATAGAGCTAGCTCATTGCTTGAATGATGACGTCGGGATTATGTTGCTCAATCAATGCCCACACATTCTGTCCCAGTACGCATACTGGCACACCAGCTAGCTATGTTTACCACTGTCGTGTAGTATAGTGGTGTGGGGCTGCAGGATTTAGGTACACGCACACACTCCCTCACACAAAATGAAGACAAGATCCCACTCAAATTTAGTGGTTCACCTCGGCCACATCCAATGAGATAGGGCATTTCCCCTCTTACTAACAAGAGAGATTTAATACAAAAGAGAGGGTGCTAAAATAAAGCAGCGGTTGTCAAGGAAGTGGAAATTGCTAAACTAACCAGACCACACCTCCCAAATTGGTCTTGGGTCTTGGTCTAGTCATACAAGCTCATCCACTCCGATCCTCGGCCCCAGTTTGTTGACTCTTTTCTTTCGTCCCTTCAATAATTCCTACATCCACATTAACAGCCCCAAACCTGAGTTGCTACTCATTCCCTTCTGTTACCTCCATTCCCCCGCTTCTTTCATCATCCCACGGGCTTTTCCAATAAGTGAGAGCTAGCCGTCTTATCCATCGTGCTCGAAATGCCTGGCTTTGAACTTGGCGAATCCATTCCGCCTGACACGGCCCACGTGAGTAGATATGATTGACGATCTCACCCTAAAAAAAAAAAAAAAAAAAAAAGGAATCTTCCTTATACTAATAGCATGTTTTTTAACCCTAGGCTGTGAGCGTGTCCTTGCCGACATGGAAGTCCAATGTTGGTTATGAAGAGGGAGAGGAATGGGTTGTTGGTCGTATGACTACGGGCTACCCAAGGTAAGGTCTCCGTTGGCAATCCAGCCCGTCGCTCGGAACTTGAGAGTGGCTAATTTTATTGGCTAGGTTCTTCGTGCACAGGAGCATTGGTGCTTTTGCCCAGGATATCATCTCTCGCCACGGTCGGCCAGGCCAGCAGGCGATGCTCTTCCCCACCTGCACAGTGGCCAAGCGATGTCTCGACTTCATCTGCCAGCGCATCTCTCCGGAAGCCTCACGCCAAATATCTACCATTGACTTTGGCTTAGACACTTCCAAAGATTTATCTCCGCTTTTGAAGAAGCTGGCGCCCACCATATCTGCCGTCATTTTCCCCGATGACATATTTCCCATCGCCAAGCAGTACTGGCAGCACACAGGTGATGGCACCTCAAGCCGCCGTGCTGAATTCTGCCACGGACTATTTAAAGATGATCTCCTAAATCCCATTTCCAAGGTACAAGTCACCCATGAGACGTCGGCACGGCCCTTCCGAGGGCCAAAACGCTATCAGCGCCCTGGTTCCATTGATGGCATACAGCACGGTTCCGCTCGCACATCACCCCCCAGACAGCCAGAGGAGTCTCTAGAGAGTTCCCAATTCCTTGAGGAACGCTTTGGTAGAAATCTTAACCTTTCCATGGTCGAGCGTGCCAAATCTGCCATTCGAAGAAGAATTGCCGGTGCCCTTAATCATGACATCGATATCAGCGCCGGCCCTCTGCCTTCCATGACATCCAACACTCGCGGTGTTCAAGGTCTTGAGGAAGGCGATGTTTACCTTTATCCCTGTGGTATGAATGCCATATACAATGCTCATCGAGCTCTTCTCAAGGCGCGGGAGCCGCGAAAAAGCATCAACTTCGGCTTTCCGTATGTTGATACACTGAAGATTCTGCAAAAGTTCGGTCCTGGATGCCTTTTTTATGGACATTCTTCGAGCGATGATTTAGATGACCTTGAAGCCAGGCTCAAAAGCGGCGAGCGATACTTGGGCCTCTTTTGCGAATTCCCAGGAAATCCCCTCTTAACATGTCCAGATCTCGCCCGCATCCGAAGGCTAGCGGATGAATTCGACTTCGCCATTGTGGTAGATGAAACGATAGGGACATTTGCGAACATCAACGTCTTGCAAGTTGCCGACATCGTCGTGAGTAGTCTCACCAAAATCTTCTCTGGTGATTCCAATGTCATGGGTGGCGGTGCCATTCTTAACCCCGAGGGTAAATACTTCAAGGCTCTCAAGGTCGCCATGGGAGAGGACTATGAGGACACATATTGGCCGGAGGATGTCATATTCATGGAGAGAAACAGCCGTGACTTCCAATCTCGTGTCGAACGTATCAACACGAACGCGGAGGCTATATGCGACGTTCTTCGAACGCATCCTCTCATAAAGCAGGTCTATTATCCCAAATACAATCCTACTAAACCCAACTATGATACCTGGCGGCTCCCCAATGGGGGATATGGAGGCTTATTATCCATCGTTTTTCACAAAAAGGAGCAAGCCCAAGCATTTTACGATACAATGGACATCGCCAAAGGACCGAGCCTGGGAACCAACTTCACCCTCTGCTCACCATATGTCCTTCTAGCACATTATCAAGAATTGGATTGGGCCGCGGAGTTCGGTGTGGATCCAGACCTTGTCCGTGTCAGTGTTGGTCTGGAGGAGGCGATTGAGCTACAGGAGATATTTCAGAAGGCGCTCAAGGCTGCTGAGGAGGCATCGAGCTCTTAGAGCAGAGTTATCAAATTAGACAGGCTCCTCCGAGAACGCCGTGAAATAGTGCTTAGCTTGCTGTTTCAAAAAGTCGCTTTCCCTTCTATCAAAATGCTTTAATTAATTCCTTGAGACAAGAATATCCAGTATTATCCTCGTGCACATATTAGGGCTCTTCGTAAATTCTACTCATCATGTTAGATAGCTAAGTCAAATATGAAATGCCGACTTAGCAGTTTGCTTACATGAAGATTATGTGCTGCTCTATACTCGTATACTCACACATCATTTAGGTAATGTGTTTAGTTCTGGGTGCCATTATATTCCTCCGTTTCCAAGTTCACATAACAGTGCACTCTCTGTGAACATAGCCAGGGCCATAGTCCTCTATGCCGCGCTCGATTTCGTTTGCACGCTGCTTTTCTTTTACTTCCTTTGGAAAATACTTTTTCATATACTTGGTCAGGTCGTAGTCAAGATTTTCTATGATGCAATTCAGCGCCATGCATCAAAGCAGTCATGAATACAAGTGTACTCACCAGTGGATGCCCTCATTACCACATCGGCCCTACATAAAGGGCAATGTCTCTCTTTTCGTCGCTGGATCTTGATTACGCAGCGAATACAGAATACATGTTTGCAGTCCAGACGAACAGGCAAATATGCTATCGAGAAACAGACAGGGCAAAGGTAATCATTCAACTGGGGAACAACTGAAACCAGTTCTTGAGACATTTGGGCACACACGTCTTTAGAAATTTCCCCCGCAAGAAGTTTATTTGAATGAACGACAGTCGGGAAAGCCTTAGAAATCCCGAAGGAAGTTCGCTTATCAAATTCTAGGCCGTTGCATCAGTCCCAATTCCAAGCATTTCAACATAGATGGGGATTTGTCTCCTCTGGTAAACATTATGGACACTTACTCTTGAGGATTTTCGTTACTGCCAGCTTGTTAAGCTCCTGGAACTGCAGATTCTTTAGCAAAGAAATGTTCAGGCTCAAGAAGCGAGTAAAAGCAGCGCGACTTTCAGCCAACTTAAAGTTCTTAGCGAGACCTCGAGAGTCAACTTGCTCTTGAAACCACTTAAGTTTCTTCAAGGCAACTTGGCTTGATCGAGAACCGTGGTCATTTTCATGAGTGGCAAAGAAGATCTCAGCGTCAAGGTACAATTCGAAAATGTTGCGCCATTGAGCCAGGTCAGTTTTTGAGAATCGAGAAGGCTTAGAAACTTGAGCAACCTCCTTACCGAGGTCCACAATTTCTGCCTTCATCTTCTTCTCCTCCTCAGCTTGAAGGGAGTCAAGGTTGTTAACATCACTCTGCAGTATATCAAAGAATTCCCCATCAAACACGAGGGGAACCTCGATGGTCTCATACGTATCCTGAGAGATGACATCAGATGTTACCGACCTGAGTTCAGATGGGGATTCCAATTGGGTTGTTGATTGTTCCTCTGTCTCTCCAGTTGATTTAGGGGTGGGCTTGGACTCCATGTGGGGGCCAGGAGTCATTTCGAGCCCAGGTGACATTCCATTATACTCAGTACTGAGTCCAGAGTCATTCTTTTCGTGCCCATGATAGACGCCATTGGCAATTCTATTAATGAAGTCTCTAGAAGCGGAAGAGAGCGATGCATCAATTGGGACACCATTTCTCATGTGAACGTTTACAGTGAGTTTAGGCCTCAGCAGGTTCGAATCTGACGCAGCTACAACGATATGTCAGCACGCTCTGAAATTAATAAAGAAGCAGGGCGCTTAGAACAGTACCATTAAGCTTATATTGCAAGGCAATCGGGGAGGTGTTATTTGGATCAAGCAAAGACCGCAGTGTCTCGGCATCGAGGCCGAGATCGCGCAGCTCGCGCTGAATTTTCTTGAGACATTTCTTCAGCTGGCTATAGGGAATAGCGTGGTTGATCCAATGAGGAGGGAAATCTGGAAGCAAGTTACTCAAAATGCGTCTGGTTAAAAAAGAAAAAAATTGAAAAGCAAGAAAACAAGAAAACAAGAGGCAGAATGAGAGCGGCCTACCTTGGGAAGCCAGGGACTCCTTAAAGTCATGAGCAAACTTCATGGCGGCAGGTTAAGGCTAAGAACGAAACTTCAGGGTGTCAAAAGCATGGCACGCGACACAAGACCAAAGAAGGAAATGGCAGGTTGCAGTAGTGGAGTTTGACTGCTTCGTACTGTGTGTGTGGCGTGCAGCGGGAGGAGATGCGAACGGTGGCTAATAGTAGGGCTGATTCCACAATGTAAGACAACTGGAGGGGCAGGAATCCAGGGGAACGAGCGAGAGAAAAAGAAAAGAAGGCGAGAGAGAAAAAATGCTGACAAGTAATTGGATCTCGCGTCTATGTTCATGTGGTGGTGTTCCTCCATCGGTGGCTCCGCGTCTGGAGCACGAGGTACCTAGGCCTACTTTTTAGGCTAGGAAAAAAACCGTGCCAGGGTTACCTCGTCCCCTTGATGTGGTCAAGTTCGAGCAATTTTTGACGCATCATGTTTCGCTTACAGGTCCCACGGTGCTTGGTCGTTGGACCCGACGGTTGGTCCATGAGGACTAGGTTCGGCAATCTTGTGCCGGCCAGCAGTGCGGTGCGTGCCCCATTAGATAGCTCGAGGCGCCTGACCTCTTCGTTCACCGAAGTATGAAAGCGAGACTACCCATCATGGTAGTGAAGGCAAAGAATGAACCCGCCGTTCTTCCTTCTACTCGCTTTTGTTTTCGTCTTTGATTTTTATTAGTCGAGTCACACAAAGAGGGAGGTCTCGGGCGAATTAGGGGCCTCCGACCAGAACTCATCTGAGGGTTGGTTGGTTGTATCGACCAACCTTGACCGCGTGGAGACAGACGGGAGGACCCTCTACAGGCCGCAAGCATTACAAAGGTTAATCGCCGAGGTACTGCATAAAGTGGCAAGTCGAAATACCTATATTATTATGTGCGACTCATCTATCTTTTAGTACCGGTACATGTGACGTTTCTTTTCTTTTTGCTGTTGTGCGAATGAAGGAACAGACAGACCAAACTGCCCTTCACCAATCCAATCGCTGATCTGACCCGTTAGACCCACAAGGACTTACCGGTTTAACCTTTGTAATGCTTGCGGCCTGTACTGGCCAAACACCCAGCACCACAATACCTGGGTAGGCAGGCACAAGCCAAAAACACAAACGATGATCAACATCAAAAGACTTTGAATTAAAACATGAGAAGGAAAAAATACACAGATATTCACATCTCAATATGGACCAGTATCGAAAGGGACATGTTACGGCTAGTCATAATGTGTTTCAATTGAGAGAAATTTGCGCCAAGAAGAAGAAAATTCATCAGGTGGTGGAAGAGAGGAACAAACCAAGGGCTGGTTCCAGAAAAATCATCGCAAAAGCTGGGCGGCTCAACAACGATTCATTCAGGGTCGCAAAAAAACATGCTATTCCTCTGAAAATGAAAATTTTGATCTCAACTGCCGGAAAGGTGTCCGCTAGCGGCAACTCGTCCTCAAAGACAAAGCCGTCTCATGACGCATGGGGCCCCCGTTCTCCCAAGATGTTCACCGAGACAGCTTTTTTCGGACTGGCCCATGTCCGAAATAAAGGTTTGAGTCAGGGTTTGAGTGCACACGAAATAGAACCAGCATTAGTCACATCCAGAACCCCATCAAGTCGCGCAAGAATGTCATACGACGGGAGGTTTTTCTCAATCAGTGGGCCATCAATCATGCTCTAAGATTAGCTTCCTTTTGTCCAAAATGACCTCATTCATCAACAAACCAACACAACTACGCCCAACTTATCGATAAGTGTAGCGTAGCTGTAGCGCACAAGCATCATCTCTACAAAAAAAATTACAACAAATACCATGTGCTAAAAAGCAGGTGTCACTTATAGGATCGTATCGATCATACTCGTTCGTTACCTACAAAGTGGAATCACAATTGTACATGCAGCCGCAAAAATCAACCCAAAAAAGGCTGCAGGTTTTCAGAACCCCGCGCTGCCCCTCCATCCGCCATCTATTCGTCTGCTTTTTTTTTCATCCAGTCATCAAGTGAATACCCACCACACCGATTTCTCGGGGAAAGAGTCATCGAAACGAGCTCTGCCAATCTCCTAATTTTGATCTCCCTCATTCTCACCCACGCAATTTACCATGATACACAAATAAAATAATCCCGTCAGATATCTCTCCATATCAGATTCCCGAGACTACATGCTTTAAACACCTGGCGAGACTAACCAGTCGGTTTAATACATTCCTTGGCCATGGGTGCCCAGCAGTCATCCGAAGAAAGCAATGCTTCCAGCGCACCCACGGCGGCTACCGCCAAGACTTGCTACTATGAGCTTCTAGGTGTCGAGCGTCAAGCAACCGATGATGAGTATGCTAGTTTCTCTCTATCTCGTCTTTTTCGCCCGTTCGGAAACCATTCCCTTCGCTATTAACACTTTTCAGGATCAAAAAAGCCTACCGACGCAAAGCTCTGGAGCTACATCCAGACCGTAATCTCAACGACGTTGAGGCAGCAACTCAACGTTTCGCTGAGGTCCAGTCCGCCTACGAGATTCTATCTGATCCTCAAGAGCGAGCCTGGTACGATTCCCACCGCGATGCCATCCTGAGCGGCCAAGATGCCAACGACCCTAGTGGTCAACCCACCACCTATCGCAATGTCCGCCTGACTTCAGCCGAGGAGATCATGAGTTTAATCAGGAAGTTCAACTCCACTGTATCTTTTGATGACGAGCCTACGGGATTCTTTGGGATTGTTAGGGAAACCTTTGAGCATCTAGCTCTTGAAGAAGAAGCCGCTGCCGACCACGATAACATTGATATCCCAGATTATCCCACCTTCGGTTCCTCTGAAGATGATTATGAGAGTGTGGTCAAACTGTTTTATGCCGAATGGGTCGGTTTTTCTACCGCGAAATCGTTTTCCTGGAAAGATAAATACCGTCTTTCCGATGCCCCCGATCGCCGCGTCCGCCGTTTGATGGAAAAAGAGAACAAGAAAATTAGAGACGATGCCATCCGCGAATTCAACGATGCCGTAAAGTTTCTCGTAAGCTTCGTTCGTAAACGCGACCCCCGATATATCCCCAATTCACAAACGGATGCCGAACGTCAATCGACTCTAAGGAACGCTGCTGCCGCTCAAGCCGCCAGGTCCCGCGCCGCTAACCAAGAACGAATTGCCTCATTTGAGGTTCCTGAGTGGGCTCAATCCAAGTCCGATGACGGCCATATCGATAATCATTTCTCCGAGATAGACGAGGAATCCGAGGTTGAAATCCTTGAGTGTGTTGTTTGTAATAAGAATTTCAAGAGCGAAAAACAACTCGAGGCTCATGAAAGAAGCAAGAAGCATATCAAAGCAGTTCAACAATTACGGCGTCAAATGAAACGAGAGGGGGCTGATCTACAGTTGGATGAGATCGAGCCTGCACCTTCCCCTACTCCAGTGTCACATGATGAGAGCAGCCATAAGAATATCACAAATGAAGAGAGAATACAGGCTACAGCAGGTATTCCGGAAGAACCAAGCTCGGCTGAGTCGGCTGAGTCGGCTGAGGTTTCTGAAGGCGACGATTATGCACCCAGGAGCATTGTTGAAGAAAGATTGGTCTCGGGAAGATCTAACCTTGACGATCTTCCCGCGAATGACGCTGTCAACGAGACTCTATCTGCAGCAACACAAGGCCTTGCGATCAATGAGCCAGCTCCAGAAAAGAAAATAGGAAAGGCCAAAGCGAAAAGACAAAAGAAGGCTGCTGCTGCTGCGCAGACAGAGCAAGGCAATGATGTAAGAACCAATTACTATCGCAGGCTCAAACCCTTTTATTTTCTAATAAATGAACCAGCACCGATGCTCAGTATGCGGGGAAGTTTACCCTTCCAAAACCAAGCTATTTAACCATATTCGTGAAAACGGACATGCGGCCCCTGTGGTAAGACCAAGCGCAAGTGGGAAGAAGAAGAAGAAATGAGGCATTGTCCCCTCTAGTCGTGTTTATTATGCATGACCCCCTATGGAAGATCCCGGTTAGCGATCCGATGTCCCTTGAAATTGACAGGAAGAGAATCGCAGTGCGGATGACGATTTCATGACAGTAGGTGCATCACGCATCCTTTATCCTAGCGAATATTAACCCGGCACCAGTGTCAAAGCGGTGTCCTATCAACCCGACCAAGTCCATGGCTGATATCAACTGCCTCCAACACATCTGCTTTCTCAAACCACGGTCTTGAAACGTCAAAAACGCACATACCAATTTTGCCTCAGTCTTCCAGACACACTTACTGCCTCATGGATGAATTTGCATATATAACATAACAACTATCAGACACAAAAAATCCCATAAGTAGAATACTAAGGCGGAATGATCACAGATATCATTATCATCTATTCCAAATGGAACTCCTATCATACCCGCCGGGTTGGAGGTGTCAAAAATCAGAACCAAGACGCCCATTAACTTAAACCTCATGAACAGTATCCGCATCATCATCACTGAGAGGCTCCACCTCATCAATCGCACTCTGTCTCCCTTCGTTCTGACCTCCCATAAGCGGGCTATGATCTGCCACATGTATGATGGCTTTGCCCTGCACATGCTTTACACACCGTCTCCAGTCTCGCCAGTCTTCTTCGCTTCGAATGAGAAATCCAATTAGCATACTGGGATCCATTTCTCGGACATGGATACGTCGCAGTCGAGATGTGTGGCAGGTCGCAACCTCCTCTTCAGTATACTGGCTAAGATCTTCGTGATAGAGTAGTGCTGGTCTTGTATGGTGAGGGTCTAGGTAGAACAAAAAAGAACCTTGAGCGCCAATGAAATAATGGGATGATGATGGACGACCCCTAAGTCTAGATGTCAGCAATGGGACTAAAACCAATGATAGTTTGACATACCCTGCGATTCCTACGGACTGTGACATCTGAAGGGATGCAATCAGCGCTTCCCAGTATACTGGTGTGATCTTGTCAATCCCTAGGCGTGTGCCTACGAGTATTAATGTTGGGTGGAAATCCTCGCCGTCTGGTTTCGCAATCTTCATAAATTCATTTTCGTATACATCTGGGCCGTCTCCTGTTGAGTATACACGCAATTCAGATTCGTGTGAATTAGCTAAGGCTCTATAGGATCATGGTTAGCCATTGAGGAGGGCACTATCATCGTGTGGAGTGGCAGGTCTTACTGGATGCATCGTGCGGTAGCTGATGGTCCAAACCATTCGCCTGGATATTTACCACAGGCAGTTGCACCGTGGTTTACGAAACTGTGTATCGAATACGGTGCTCTTGGATCATCTGCAAACTCACGTATTATTTTACGTTCTTCCTGGGGTGCGGCCCCCGACGCCAGTCTAGCCTAGCTGTCAGCATGCTGCCGTAGCTTTGAGATGCACAGTGTGTATACCTCTGCCAAGGCTAATCATCGCCATGGTATTTGCAAGGAGACTTTGGCCTGAACGTATCATACAGCCCCAGCCGCTATCGGATGAAAAATCACTTTGGTCCCCAAGTTGACTCTTCAGCCTCATAGAGAAGGAAAAGGCAGCAGAGGCCTGGGGGTTGGTAGACCGCGGAATAGGTTCGAACTCGGACCTATACGTCATCCAGAACTTGGACTCGAAATCAGATATGAATCCCGACGGCCAGCTGCCACCTTCCCCTACATCATCATATGCCAGTGATGATGAGAAACTACTAGATATCGACTCGGGGGGGGTTTCTGGCGCGTTCGCGGGCGGGTGGGGTGGAGGACTGGGGTCCTTGCAATCTGTCTCGACGGCGGCGGATGTAGACGGCGGCGTTTGGGCATTGCTGTTGGCGGTCTTTGGAGTATCGCTATCTTTTAATCTGTATCGGCGGCCAAGGCACCAAACAGGCTGGTCTTGTGCCGTATCGTTGGTTGGTTCTGGGTCCCAAAACATCTGGACGATGCGCCGATAGCGCCCAAGGTCGACGTTGGCCATGGCAGCTTCCATGGCGACGGTAGTCAGACAATGTACACTAGGTAGGCATCGATATGGGCGAGATAGCCGGGTATTGTATTGGAGGGGGTGGATAAATGTTGGAAGGTGTATGGAGGATGAACAGTCGGTTTCTGGATGACAGACCTCGACTCGTGGAGGAGTGTCACCTGGGGTCTCTGGGCGGCTTGTGACTATGACCCAGTCCACTGGAGTGGGTGGCGCCCCGCGCGATGTACATGGTAATAGTTAGCGTGGGGAACTGCTGCGGGCACCACAAGTCACTTCAACCTTCTGGCACTGCAGCCTAAAGGCAAACAATACTCTATATTTACCATGTGAGATGCTTCTTTTTTCCCTCGTTTATTTAATATAGTGTTATTAATGACTATACAATTCTCATATACTTCCTTTTTTTTTTATGTGCGGTTTTTTTTTTTTTAAATTAAAAACTTCCGCGTTATACTTTCACAAGTGAACAAACAGTTAAATCAACTGACCATGGATGAGCTCACATGTGGTAGCTAAGTAATCAACGGCTATGAAGGCGGTTTATCAAAGCCGAACTTGGTTAACACTAGACATGTAAAGTAAGTTGAGAAATCCCAAATACACAAACCTGAACGCATGTTTTAAGTAGAAAAAGTGAGCTTTACCCTACAGTGAAGCGCTTACCTCGCAAACAACATGCTATGTGATAGTCACAGACCAGCACTGATGGGTAGCCCCACAAAACCAGCCACAGCCCCACCACATAGCATAAAAAGGCTTATCGATAGGCACAGCTGAGGCTGCCTAGCTCCTGACCAATGCATCGCGGGGTGACTCTTTTTTATGATGCTCGCATTGCTGTCGCAGTAATCACTCTGTTGCGTGAGTGCCGCATTCAGCTTTACAATACTAGTGGCGACAACGATAAAACTTCAGAAAGTAAATCCTACGGGAAACGGCACCTCATCAACGCAAGATGCGAGCTCTGTCAACAAATCCATGAGAGATGCCTCGAAGCAAGAAGGGTGCCGCAACCTCGCGAGGCTCCAAGGGTACCCGGGGTGGAAAGGGCTATCGAGGGGGCAAAAATGGCCAAACAGCTCTACACGGAAAGGGCCGGGTAAACGCAGGGCTCTCATTTATTCCATTCATGAACGACACCGGTAATAGCTATACCATGCCTCATCCACTGATACGTTCAAGACGCTGACTTCATATTCTATCTAGCTGGATTTACACTGGCAGATGAAGCACGACAAACATCGCAACATGACCATTCCTTTGGAGAGAATCTACGGCGAAAACCAGTGGCTTTTGTCAGTGCAGGTACCAGCGAACCACTGAAGGTTCTCGACTTGCTCCTGGAGGAGAGCGAGCGAGGACGAACTGAGAAATCCACCAGAGAAACACCCCCCGATAGCCCAAAGTCGGATCCAAGCTTACGGAAGGAATTCGAATGTGCCCGAAGTAACGACAACAAGCGAGATAAAGAGAATGACTTCATAGGACCCGAACAATTGCAAACGGAGATACAGGATAATGATTTCGCCGAAAAGCCGCCTTTTTTCTTTGACCTCAAAGGAGATCAAACCCAGGAAAAACCAATAAAAAACCCCGTCCACATTCCGGAGCGACCTTCATCAAGAGGCAGCAGCTCTAGTGACGAGGTGATACTGTTCAAGGGCAGAGATGCTCATAGGAAGACACAACCAACTTCGCAAATCAACATGGCACAGATCCGTGCCGAGATACAAGTTATGGAGCAACAGATTGTCACTGGCCAAGATACAGCAACCTACACGCACGAGCGACAAGTCAAACCAAATAAAAAGAACGCAAAACAAAAAAGAAAGACTCGAAGCAGGTCCGATGAGGATGAGGACGCCATACTTGCTGATTACATTGCAAACATGCAGGAAAATGGTGACGCATATGATGTCCCGAGCAACATAAGTGGCAATTATCGAGATCTTGGCGGTGAAGATTATTTTATTCCGGATGAATCAAGCAGCGGCAATAGTTCAGATGGACCAAGAGATGCTGATAAAGCAGAGGACGGAGACGAGCTAGACACTGACTTGTCAGAAGATGACGATGGGTCCGAGAGCGAAATAGATGACGAAACTTTGGCAAAGCTCATAACCGGATGCGACCCTGGTGCGAGCAAAAAACTTCGCGTTGTTAGCCAGTCTGCTGATTCTTCCTCTTCAGCCGATGACGGAGACGACCAACAGAATGCCAATACACATGACGAGTTTGATTTTATGGATTGGGAGCGACCCAGTCTTCGCCGCAAAAAGGGCAAGGGTGCAAAAGCTCGAATCAATTTCAACGTTTCCGACTCCGAACTAGAACAAACATTGCAGGCGGCCTGGAAGAATGACAGGCTAAAGAAATCCGAGCGCAAGAAGGAACGCGAACAACTACGTGCCCTAGGCATGTTGGGCAAAAAAACCAACCCTGACGACCTTCGAGTGAAATACCCTGACGGCATGAGTATGGAGCAAGTTGCTGAAGAGTTCCGTTCGTTTCTGTTAGGTTCTGATGACAGGTAAAAACATCTTGCTCACATAAACTATCATTTGAATGGACGATTACTGACCATGCGCCAGTTTGGTATTGCCTCCGATGGATAACCATGCGCGGAAAATGATCCATGAACTTGCAAACAAGTTGAAGATCAAATCCAAGTCAACAGGCAAAGCTGATCAGCGCCGTCCCGCGCTTTACCGAACAGTTAGGACGCTGCCCTATGTCGAATCCACTTTCGATCAAACTGTCAATCGCATCAGCAGGCGATACTTCCCGCGTCTGGACATGAAAGGCAAAAGATCGCAACGAGCTCCTCAGAGTCGGGCAAATCATACTGCTGCTACATACAGAGATGGCGAAATAATTGGTGCTGCAGCACCTGAACTGGGCACAGAAAACCGTGGTCGAGCTATGCTGGAGAAAATGGGTTGGAGTAGTGGAACTGCACTCGGCTCCTTGAACAATAAGGGCATCCTGCAACCTGTGACGCAAACAATGAAGCGGTCCAAGGCGGGGCTTGGTTAGATTAAGTACGATCTTGGGATGGAAATTGACCCTAGTTTTGGCAGTGAGCGATTGTAAACTTAGAGATATCTGCAAGACGATGGACAGTATATGCGAGAACACGATGCGGCAGTTTTGGTGTGCACGAATTCATTGATATCGAGACCCTATTCTCGACGTTTATAGTACAGCCTCGAACCCCGTTGCCCGTGTAAGACATTGCCCCCAATAAAACAAAAACCATCCGTAACGCATTAAGAGGCTCTCAGGATAAGGCCCTTGGATCCTGCAAAACCTCAAGCCCATGACACCCAAATGCCATGTGTAAAATCAAATGCCCGAAACAAATAAGCTATGTCAAACCACTTATTTCGTGGAAGAGGAGTACTTGGTGACGGCCTTGGTGCCCTCGGAGACGGCGTGCTTGGCAAGTTCACCGGGGAGGATAAGGCGAACAGAGGTCTGGATCTCACGAGAGGAGATGGTAGACTTCTTGTTGTAAGCAGCCAGCTTAGAAGCCTCAGAGGCGACGCGCTCGAAAATGTCTGCGATATGTTAGATCGCGGGTGACTGCATTAGGGTAGGGTGAAACTAACCGTTGACGAACGAGTTCAGGATAGACATGGCACGGTTGGAAATACCGGTGTCAGGGTGGACCTGCTTGAGGACTTCAATGTTGTTAGAGACGCGTTCGGTTTGCATTGTGCGCGAGGAGCGCGTGCGCTTGACTCACCCTTGTAGATGTAGGAGGAGTAGGTCTCCTTGCGGGTCTTGGAGCGCTTCTTCTTGTCGCCAGAGGCGGCAGTCTTCTTGCCGGCATCCTTCTTCTCGGGGGCCTTGGAGGCAGTGGCAGGGGCCTTGGAGGCGGGCTTCTTGTCGGCGGCCTTGGGGGGCATTTTGAAGGTTGAAAAAGTGAGGAGTTGGGAAAAGTTTGAAAAGTTGAGTTGGGATGGTGCACAAAGGCTGAATGTTGGCGTGCGAGTGTGAACTGCGGATGTTGATGTAAGTTGATGGGTGACAAAATGGGATCGGGGGGTGGACTGGCTTTTTGTAGCTGGGCGCGCGACAGTGCTGGCTGGTTACTGATTGCTGATTGCTGATTGCAGCGCGCGCGCATGCACGCGTGCTAGGATTTTGGGTGCCGGGGTGGGGGGGCCGCTGGCACTGGGGGTGCCGCGCACTGTCGCAGTACGTACCGCCTTGACGCTGGTTGTGGGGATAGCTGGGAGTCAGCCAGTAGAATGCGAAGTGCACTGACATGGGCCAATTTGGGAAATTTGGAGAGTCTAAGAAAAAAAAAAAAGTGACACTGGAAGAATCCTATTTTTTTATTGGCCCATTTGAGCTCATTTTCTGTTGCCCACCTCAACCAGGTACTCCCCATCGTAGGTACCACTCACTATCGGTGACACGCGTGGTACGTACCTGCTGCTGAGTTGGGACGGTGCTTTTGCATGTCTGCAGCCACGCTGTGGTGTTCGATGGGACGCCCCTTTCTGGCAGGTAGGTTGCATGTGGTTTAGATTAATTTCTAGCATGGCTTTGGTGCTTTTGATAGGTTTCTTTTTTTTTTTTTCCGCGTGTGCGCAGTGATTCACGTTATTGTTCATCAACTGTTCGTTCGAGGTCCTCGTAGGTTAAGAGGAAAGGGATAAGACAAAAGGAACAAAATACACTTCTCGTTCAATATCACAACCACTCCAGCATGCACACTCTAAATAAACCATACAAGACCCAAGTAAAATAGATATGACAAGTACAACACATTTGACTACATTTATACCAGCAAAGTCTGTTGAGCGTAAGCGTGACCTTATTCCCAGGACAGCATACCCTATAGCAGCATTTCACCACACATCGACTGGTCGAGAACTTGCACCTGTCCCAC
This sequence comes from Calonectria ilicicola, assembly GCA_020809705.1. Lineage (NCBI taxonomy): Eukaryota > Fungi > Ascomycota > Sordariomycetes > Hypocreales > Nectriaceae > Calonectria > Calonectria ilicicola. The sequence goes on along the minus strand of CP085833.1, from coordinate 2,173,624 downwards.
GCCCACCCACATCACATCTCGTTTCTTGACGGCCAAACGCCCGGCGCCTCCGTGCCGGACCCTCTCCACAAATCTGCAAAACAAGCCCGACCAAGCTCCCGGGTCCGTAGCCGTACTTCGGATGCGAGGACTCAGATCGGGGACCCCAGAGACCTCCATGTGGACCAGATCCGTGTATGTCACTTAAGATTGAACTATATCGTAATAGGGTTGAGGCTCAAGTGGAATTAGACCCTGGGCTTTATTATATCGTGAGAGAGCTGGGTTGAACACAACGAATATAGAGTGTACTTGAAAATTCACTTGTATTTGGACCAAAAGATCCAAGTACATTATCATGTACATCATGCAATAGAAAATGGGGCCAAAATCTACCATACAAACAAACCAAAAAATATGCAATGTATCCATAAACACCAAAGCAGGTAAAAAGCCAGCCCCGAGTTTTTTTTAAAAAAAAAAAAAAAAAAAGGTGGAGTCTAATGAGCAGGACCTGCATTTAGCAAGCTGGCGGAATGGACCAAACTTTCCAAGTAACTACCACCAAAAAGACAACAAAATGAAAGACAAGTTAAAAAAAAAACAAAAAAAAACAAAGTCAAACGAAAACAGCATTAGACATGGCTGGATGGCACACATTACTGATTTCGAGTGTTATTGGCATCAGAGAGCGTCGGACGTGGAGAGTAGAGTCCCAATGCGGCAAGGCAATCAGTGGAAAAACGCGAACAAAAATCGGCAACAGACAGGATCCAGTTGAAAAAAAAAAAAAAGCGGCCAGGCACGTCCAAGCCGAAGTGGGCGCGCTTGTGATTTTATTTTCTCCATGGTTGCTGATGCAAGGGTGACAGGGGTGCGATTTTGTTTTTTATTCGCCCAACCCATTTTCGCTAAATCGGGCTAGCGCGTTTTTCGCGCCTTGCAGCGAGTGATCCGTGATCACGGCAGCGACGCGCGAAAAGTACTTAACCTCTACGTCCCCCGCCGACCTCACAGCTTTCCCCTAACAACTCACAATTGTCATCACTCCAGTCTACTTCGACTTTTCAATCTGTTGACTACCCTCGCCCCAATCTAACCAATTTTTCACCACTCACTTTTCCAACCCCCCAAAACTTACCAAAATGACTGGCGGCGGCAAGTCTGGCGGCAAGGCCTCTGGCTCCAAGAACGCTCAATCGTAAGTTCACCTCGCGTGTGGTTTCAGATCACTCCAACGCGTGCCGACAAGGACGCGCTCGCACCAACGTGTAATAACATCTCGACAGTCGTTCTTCCAAGGCAGGTCTCGCCTTCCCTGTCGGTCGTGTCCACAGACTCCTCCGCAAGGGCAACTACGCTCAGCGTGTCGGTGCCGGTGCCCCCGTTTACCTCGCTGCCGTCCTCGAGTACCTCGCTGCCGAAATCCTCGAGTTGGCTGGTAACGCTGCCCGAGACAACAAGAAGACTCGTATCATCCCCCGTCATCTCCAGCTCGCCATCCGAAACGATGAGGAGTTGAACAAGCTTCTGGGACACGTCACCATCGCCCAGGGTGGTGTTCTGCCTAACATCCACCAGAGTAAGCATACCGCCTTGTTGCATGTGATATCCAATACTAACATCGACAGACCTTCTCCCCAAGAAGACGAGCAAGACTGGCAAGGGTGCGAGCCAGGAGCTTTAAATGCGTCGTTTGGTTCTGCTTTCTTGCGATGGTTGGCTGTTTGGGTTGTCATGACAAAGGGGTCACGGTTCAGGGTTCACGGTTGCTTTATTTATTCGCGCGTTAGGGTTGTACAATAATCCCCACGGCTACGGTCATGAATAAGAATACCTTCAAAGATCACCAAATGCGCTCATATGACACTTGAAAATCGCCGACCCGAAAGCTCATGTACATGTCAATAAACTAATTAATTGCAACTAATGATATTTCCACAAAAAACCATACTGGGAGTTGATCATTGGCAAGACCGAAAGTCAACCATTTTGTAGATTTCCCACATGGTAGCTTTGATTTTGAGCATAAGTTAATTGTAATGATGCGTAAAATCGAATATGAACGCGTCCTCATGCACGCAAATGGTAGATTGACCAATACCGTCTCGTAACTTGGATTGCTGCCGTATACAGCCTGTAACCGTGATTTGATTGTTCTATCTCGATCTTTTCCTCGTTCTTTATGTACAAAGTCCCCACAGTATCATCCAATCAATTGTTCATAATCAGTGTCGGTTGACCGCGTGAGGGGGAGCTGTAGTGTCGTGAGTATACAAACGAGGCAGGGGACATGGCAAAGACTCACGATCGAGAATTGGTGACGGAAGGTTGCGCTCGAATTTCGAACCTGTTGGACCATGTTAACAATAGCGGCAGATAATTGCAGGTTTAGTTCTGACCTCCGGGTGCCGTTGGAGCAGTGTAAGGGTCAGGGTGCTTCCAGCTTTCCAGCAGCTTCTCCGTCTCTGTCAATAAGGCCTGCGTGTCTTTGTCAGTCGCACTGATTGTTCAATTGCGTTGATTATCCCACCCTTTGCTGCCTTGGATCGGTAACATTGCGATTGGCCTCGAAAAGTGAGCGAATATAGAGAGCTTGACCGCGCCAAAGGTGTCGGTGGACGGCCCAATCCAGTGCCAGCTTCAATGAGCGGCGGTAGAGCGACCTGAGCTCGCGAATGTCAGCATAGGTATTCGAGTGGTGAAAGTTCGACGGTTCGGATGTGATGGAGTTGGACTGACAGAGCAGCTTGGCGCGTCGACATCGTGGAGCGGGTTCAGGATGCACTTGGCCGATCCGGGTCGTGCAGGGCTCCTCGCGGGGGATTCAATTGATCGATTGTCGCAAGGATAACTGCCAGTCGGCCGTCGCACGAAGGTATCGAGGTAATGTCTGTGATCCTTGATTGAATGATGCTGTGTTGGAGAACGCCAGTGCCCACAGTCTAAAAATTGATGCCTTGCTGCCTAGCACCGGGGAATTGCCGAGACGATGTGGGTAAGAATGATGGGGGATAGCCAACCAGCGATGATGGATATATAATAAGCTTGAAACGTGAACACGATAATCATCCTTTTACAACTTTGTGACTTGATAAGAAAGCCACTACGGAATCTCGACTTTTAAATTGTAGCCCTGATGTATATGACTCAAGCTCAGGGTTGAATTGCGATGAGTAATACTTGGCTGTTACATTAAACCGCAAGCGGGTTGTGTGTGTGTGTGTGTGTGTGTGTGTGTGTGATGTTTCTGTCTTGCGGGCACAGAGTCTCTGCTAACCTTCTATCTCCTTAGGTGGCAGCAGCCTACAGTGACATGATTAGATGATGTGCAACCAACAGCAGAACAAAAAGCATCACTTTTGGGCTCCCTCATTGGGCACACCTTACATCATCATGTAACTGTAGGCTGCTGCCACTTAAGGAGATAGTAGTGAAAAGATGTGTAAGGATATAGGGCACCGGGCGCTGTAGGCGGCCCGGCTAGGCCCTATAAGCTGTTGTGCGGCGCGGTTCAACGCATTGACTCAGTTGAATTGTTTGATCTTTTTGGTCTATTGCGGAAAAACGGCACGCCGCCCGTTTTCTTACAAGATGTGCGAGGCTGGTAGTGTGTGTGTGTTATATTTCTATCTTGTGAGCATTAAGTTGTTGTTAATCTTTGTTTAGAGTAAAAAGATATATAACAATCTGGTTAATTTCCTAACTAAGTGAACTAATTAGAGTGAAGGGTTTATTATTAGTAAAATAATTAGATGTATTATAATAGTAGAATAATAGAATATTATATTAAGTAATAGTTAATAAATATATAAAAAAAATTAAAATCTATTTTATAATTAATATTAACTAACTTTTAATATAATTTAATTATCTTAATTACAATTATTATAAAGATATTTATTTAATTAGTATTATTTAATATATTAATAATTATTATAATAATTATAAAATAATTATTAATAATTTAAATAATTATATATAAATACTTTTTTATTAATTAATAAAAAATTATAAAGTAAAAAATATTCTTTTATAAAAATAAATTATTTAAATATATTATAAATTATAATATATCTTTTATATAGTTACTTTCTTTTTTTAAAAAAATACTAATAAAATTATAAAATCTAAAGATATATTTTATAATAAAATTTTAAATTTATTAATATAATTACTTTTATATTAACTTTAAAGTTTAAAGATAATATAAAATAAAAAAAACCTTAATAATTAGAAATCTTATATAATAAAAGAAAGAATTTTCTATTAGCTAGAAATATAATAATATATACTTAAATAAATCTTTTTAAAATATATATTAAAAAAAACCTTTAAATATAATAATTAGAATATTTACTTATAAATAATATATTATTTGTATTAATAATACTTCTTTAAAATAAATTTAAAATTAAATATATTTATTAAATTAATTTTAATTTTTAAAATTTTTTTAATTATATTTTATAATTTAAAAAATTTTAAATTATATTTTTATATTAATATTTAAATTTAATTTATTAATTTAATAAATTTTAAAATTATATTATATTTTTTATATTTTTTTATAAAAGTTTATAATATAAGATATTTTTAAATATAAGTAATTATTATAAAAAGTATATTTATTATAATAAAATATATAATATTTATAAAGCTTTTTTAATTATTTATATATTATTTTTATAATAATAATTATAATAAAATATTAATATTTATAATAATTTAAATAAATTAAAAGTTTAATTATTTAAATAAAAAAATAAATAAAAAAAAGTTTTTTTATATATACATAAAAATATTTATTATTTAAATTAAATTTTAAAATTTTTTTAAATTATTTATTTTATATTAACTTCCCTCTTATATTGAAATCTTATAGCTAGTACTATTAATAAACTCGCTAAGAATACACTAAAACTTTAATAAAAACATAACTACCTTTAATCTTAAAACTAATAATTACTAACCTAAGAATAAAGAACCTACTAATTTTAAATTCTACTTTTAATAGTAATATATTTTTTATTAAATTTATATTTTTTAAAAATAATAATAATAATATAATTAAAAAATTTATATTAAATATTTAAAAGATAAGGAATTTATAATTTTAAATATTATAAAAAAACCTAAATTTTAATATTATAAATAATATTAATATTATATAATTAAATAATTTAATTAATAATAATATATTTATTAAATATAAAAAATTTAATAAATCTTAAATTTTTTATATTTAATATAATTTTAATAAATTATAAGCTTTAATTTAAAAAGAGCTTTAAAATTATAATAATAATAAATATAATTAAATTTAATTATATAATTTACTTAATTAAAATAATATACATGATAAGCGAGCGCCCCAGACAAGCAAGCGCCCTAAAAATCCCTTATACATAATATAAACCATTTAATTAAATACTTCTCAACAATTAATAATATCCCAATTAAATACTAAAGCTAAACCTTTTTTTCCCTTTAGGCCTTTTAAAGGAACCTAAAATTAAGTTTATGAAAAGTAAAAGTAGTTTATAGAATAAATTGCCGGTGGCTATATTATTAGTAAAAAGGAATTCAATCTTAAAGTAATATTATTTTTAATTTATAAAAGTTATTTGATTTAGAAGAAGAGATTATTATTACCTTTATTCTAGATCTAGATTTATAAGGATTTTTTTTTAGTTTTATAGTATTAAAGAAATAGTTAATTAATTATTTATTAATTAAAATATATTATTTATTAGTAAATATTAGGCTTTAAATTTTATTAAGTATTATTTAAAGTTTAAAATATATTTCTTTTATAAATATAATTATAAAAGAATTAAATATAAAGATTTAAAGATTATTAATAATTAATTTTAATTTATATTAAATATAATTAAGAAATATAATATTTAATTAAATAATATATATAACTTTAATAAGATTAGCTTTATAATAGATATTATTATAAGTAGAATAATTATAATAGGTATAAAAAGATATTTAAATCTAAAATTAATCTAGCTTAAAAACTAGGAATAGATAATAATAATTTAAATTATTAATATAAAAGGCTAGGCTATTTTATTATTTTTTATTATTATAAGCTAATATTATTTTATTAATTAATATTAAGAAAGCAATCTTCTAAATAATTAAACTATTATAATTACCTAAAATAGCTAAATTAATAATAAAATAAATCTTAAATAATTAAAATATTTTAATTATTATATAAATAATTAATTAATTAATTATTATTATCTTTTAATTTTTAATAATTATAAAAATTATTATTTAATCTAATTTAAAGAATATTATAAAAATAATAAAATTATTATACTTTATATATTATCTAATTTATCTTATCTACTTTAGCTATTTAATATTATATACTTTAAATTATTAAAAATAATATATAAAAAGAAAATAAAGTATTTAATTAAATATTTTATTATTTATATTTTAAAAACTAATTTCTTTTTAACCTTTTATAATATATATAAAACTATTATAATAAAAAAAATATTAAAATAGGTTTTAAAGAAGCTAGACTTAATCCTTTAGATCTAGAAAATATTATATTAAAGCTTAATATATAATTATAAACTTTAATACTATTTAATTAAGTAATTAACCTACTTATAATCTAGATATTAAAGACTTTAAGGACTATTACTAAGACTAGCTTATAATCTAAATATTTTATAAAATAAATTAAAAAGCTTTAAAGTACTTCTTTAAAGTTTATTATTAAAATATTATAATTATTTTTTAAAAAATAAAGAAAATTATATATAAAATAATATTAAAATTAAAAATATAAAATCTTAAACAAATAAATAAAATACTTAATAAATACTATAAAGCAAAAAAACCTAACTATAAAATAAAAAAATAATAATAGTAGCTAATATAAAAAAAATAATTAATTAAATAGATATAAATATACAAATACAAGTAAAAACATTACAAAGTAATGGTTAAGAGAAGTTAATGCAATCGGGGAAGTAGCACTATAGCACTTACAGTAAGACTGATTATAATATAAGGATATATTAAATAATTATTAAAACCTCCAAGAAAGAGGATAGTAATTAGAATTAATTAATCGGATGCTTTATAGTATTTTTATTCTGGTTTGAAAATAGGGTATAGTAAGAAGTGGGGCGCTTGTTTGTCTAGGGCGCTCGTTTATCATGTATGTTATTGTAAGAAGATAAGAGGTATGTTATCTAATCCAATAGATTAAAAGATCAACTAATTCTTGCACATTATGCAAGAATTATATCTTATATTAGTATATAAGGCACTTTCTTATAATTATCCTTCTTTCTTTAGTAGTATGTTTTAAGCTATATTATTTCTTTATTGATTTTAATAGTTTTATTTAAGGATGTTATTGGTCTTAGGTAATTAATTATTAAGTTTTATATATTTTAGTTTTTAAGGAATTAGATTGATTTTATTAAATGCTTAGGAATAATATAATTAATATTAATTTTTAAGATTAATTATAATAATAATTATATATAATAATTTTATAAATTTAATATAAGTTTAATATAATTATAAATCTAGAATTTAAATTTATAATCTTTATATAATTAGAAGATTTATAATATATAAGAATAATTATAAAAAGATAAAAAATATATTATTTAATTTAATAAATTAAAAGATTAATTAATTCTTATATATTATATAAGAATTATATCTTATATTAGTATATAAGGTACTTCCTTATAGTTATTAATTAAATAAAGTAAATAATAATAAAATATAAATAATATTAATAATAATTCTAATAATTTTAATATTAATATTTATATTAAATTAATAAATAAAAATATTTAAGTTTTTATTTATTTAAATATTTAAGTATTTATTAATAAAAAAGATTTATTTATTATTTAATTTTATATTATATTAAAACTTAAATTTAATTTTAATATTATTTTTATAAGAAAGTGCCTTATATACTAATATAAGATATAATTCCTATATAATATATAAGAATTAATTAATTTTTTAATTTATTAAATTAAATAATATACCTTTTATTTTCTTATAATTATTTTTATATATTATAAATCTTCTAATTATATAAAAATTATAAATTTAAACCTTAAATCTATAATTATATTAAGTTTATATTAGGCTTATAAGATTATTATATATAATTACTATTATAATTAATTTTAAAAATTAATATTAATTATATTATTTTTAAGTATTTAATAAAATTAATTTAATTCTTTAAAAGTTAAAATATATAAAATTTAATAATTAATTATTTAAAATTAATAATATCTTTAAATAAAATTATTAAAATTAATAAAAAAATAATATAACTTAAGATATATTATTAGAGGAAGAGGGATATTTATAAGGAAGTATTTTATATATTAATATAAGGTATAATTCCTATATAATATATAAGAATTAATTAATTTTTTGGTTTATTAGATTAGATAATATATCTCTTATCTTCTTATAATTTTATTAATTTTAAAATATAAATTAAAATAAATAATTTATTTAAAAAATATTATAATTTAATATAAAATCTTTAAAAATATTATTAAAATTTATTTATTAATAAATAATTATAAAATAAAAAAAATATAAAAATAATTTTAATAAATTATAAGCTCTAATCTAAAAAGAGCTCTAAAACTATAATAATAATAAATACAATTAAATTTAACTATATAATTTATCTAACTAAAATATAATTAACTTTATAATAAAATTACTTTTATAAAAACTTAAATAATTATATTTAAAATAACTTCTTTTATTAAAATTATAAATCTTAATATATATCTTTTATTATTTTTAATATAATATTATTTAAATATTATATTTTCTATAATTAAAATTACTTATTTATTAAAAAATATATTAATAATACTTTTTATATATAATTATTTTTTATATTATATATTAAATATTAATTAAAACTTATTAAAAATAAATTAAATATAAATTTTAAATATTTTATATTTTTATTAATAATTTTAATATAAATAATTAAAAATTTATTAAAAAAAAACATTAAACTTTAAAAAAAATAATATAAAAATATAATAAATTTAAGAATTTAAATTTTTTTAAAAAAAGCTTTATAATAGATATTATTAATAATAAATATAAAAATTAAATAAATAAGATTTAAAAAGAAGTAAGGTTTATTTATAGAGATTAAAGAAGATATAATATTATATATATATAAATGGATCTTATATGGATTTTAAGGTTAAGAAAAAGGGAAAACTAGATAGTATCTATTTAAGTAATTAAAAGTGCTTTTTTTTATTTAATATTTAATAAAAATATAATTATTAATAAAAATAATATATATATATTATTATAAATTACTTTTATATATTTATTAAAATAAATAATAAAATTATACTAAATAATAAATAATTAAATAATAAATAATTATATAATAAATAATTAAATAATTAAATAATAAATAATTATATAATAAATAATTAAATAATAAATAATTATATAATAAAATTATTATATAATTTAAAATAAAATTAACTATTATATTTTATAATATAATAATATAAATAAATTAATTAAAATTATTATTATTTTCTTTTTATAATTATTAAAATAATTATTTGAATTATTTAATATTAATTAATTTTATTAATTTATTAAAAAAACTTTATTTATTTATTAATATTTTTATTATTAAAATTATTATTTTTATAAAAAGTATAATTAAATAAATAAATATAATATATATAATTAAATTATATATATAAATATTAAAAATCTTTATTAAATACCTTTTTAATATATTAATTATAATTATTTAAAATATAAAAGATTATTTAAATTAATTTTAATAAAAAATGGCGTTGTGGTGTAATAGTTAGCATACTATGTGGCACCTTTACACAGAGACCAAGGTTCAATTCCTTACACCACCTCTAACCTAGGTTAATAGATTTTTCTTTATTATTGATAATTGTATGTTAATTATATTATAAAAAAAGACTATTTAGGGGGTTTTTTATCTTTAGAGGGTTTTTCCTATCTAATGTAAAGGCTAAAAAACCAAGCTAAATATATAGTACTTAGTTATAAGAAGATAAGAGGTATATTATCTAATCCAATAAATCAAAAGATTAACCAATTCTTATATATTATATAGAAATTATACCTTACATTAATATATAAAATACTTTCTTATAATTATCCCCTTTCCTTTAATAATATATTTTAAGTTATATTATTCCTTTATTAATTTTAATAATCTTACTTAAAAATATTATTAATTTTAAATAATTAATTATTAAATTTTATATATTTTAATTTTTAAGGAATTAAATTAATTTTATTAAGTATTTAAGAATAATATAATTAATATTAATTTTTAAAATTAATTATAATAGTAATTATATATAATAATTTTATAAGTTTAATATAAGTTTAATATAATTATAGATCTAGAGTTTGAATTTGTAGTTTTTATATAATTAGAAGATTTATAATATATAAGAATAATTATAAGAAGATAAGAGATATATTATTTAATTTAATAAATTAAAAGATTAATTAATTCTTATATATTATGTAGGAATTATATTTTATATTAGTATATAAGGCACTTTCTTATATTAGTGTGCTTTTAAATAAAAGTAATAGTTTAGGTTATAATTGATTTTATAAGCTTGTAGGTTTTAGTTGAGTTATTAGATAGGGTTTTTTTTTAAAAAAAAATAATTTTAATAATATAATAATTATAAATATATATTATAAATTAAATAATAATATATTTATTATTCTTTTTAAATAATTAATATTAAATAAATATATTATAATAAAAACTTTTAATATATTTTATTTAATTTAATAAATAAAAAAATAAAAATAAAAAGAAAAAAATCTTATAAATTAAATAAGAAATAATTTACTTTTTTTAATAAGCTCTTTAAATAAACTAATATATAAATATAAAAATATATTTAATCTTATATTTTTAAATATTTTCTTTATAAAAATTATAATTAAATAATACTTAAATATTATATTAAATTACTTTATATTATATATTAAAATCCTTTTTTTAATTTTATTAAAATTAAAATCTAAAAAATATATAATAATAAAAAATTTTTTTTAAAGATTTATAAATTTTATTAAAATAAAAAAAATCTTTTATATAAAATATATTAAATATTCAAAGATTAAATTATTTAATTTAAAGCTTTATTAATTTATTAAAAATCAAAATTAAAATAATAAAGAAATTAATTAATATATATAATAAACTTATACTTTAATAAATAAAGAAATAAAGAAATATATTAAAATTTATAAGTTCTACTTAATAGTTAAATATATTAATAATTATAATTTTATTAAAAAAATAAAGGGGAAATTTAGAAAATAAGTAAAAAAAAAATAATTGTTAAATTAGAACTATAAAAAATCTTAAAATAAATAATAATATATTTAAAATTATAAAATAATTAAAAGTACCTTTTTAATTTAAATTACTATTTTTATAAATAAAAGATAAAATTTATATTATAAATAATAACCAAATAAAAGTATTGTATTTGGTATTATTTAAAAGAAAAGCTAATTTTAATCATATTTCTAATTTATAAACTAACCTTTTAAAATTATAATTATATTCTATTCCCTTTAAAATAATTATATAAAAGCTATTTTTAAGTTAAATATTATCTTTTAATATTTAAAATAAAAATAATAATAATCCTTAAATTTAGTAAAAGAAATATATTTTTATTAAAATTATAAAGATTAATATCTCTTTACTTTTTTATATAAGAAAAAGATTAAAGAGATTAATTAAGTACTATCTTATATATATAATAATTATAAAATAAATCTTATATTTATAATAATTTAATATATTATTTAAAAGATTAATAATAAATCTTATAATAGCTTTTATATATAATATTAAACAAATCTTAAAAAATAAATAAATAATTATATTAATTATAATTAATATTTAAAATATATTTAATATAATATTAAAAAATAAATTTATATATAAACTTTAATTATAAAAGTAATTAATTTAAATTATATTATAAACTATCTCTTTTATAATAAATAAAATAATAAAATTTAAAATTTAAAATATTATATATAAATTAAATAAATTTATTAAATAAAATAAAAATAATAGGATTATTTTTAATTTAAATAAAATAAAAATTATATATTTTAATTATAAATAAAATAATAATATTAATTTATTAATATTTTATAAAGATATATTAAAAATAATTAATAAGGTACTTTATTAGTTAAATATCTAGCCAAATTATAAATTAAAATTTAATTATTATATAAACATATAAATTATTAAAGCTAAAGTAATATTATTCCTTTTTTATAATATAATTAATATAATTTATAATTTTAATCTAAAAATAGTAAGAAAAGCTATATAAGTATATATTAAACTAGTACTCTTTTATAATATAAAAGTTTAATTTTTAAGTAAAATAATAATTAATTATAAAAAAAGCTAATATATAAATATAATTAAATAAGTAAGTAAAATATACAAAATCTTTATAATAATACTTAAATTAATAACTTTAATTTAATTAATAATCTTCTTTTTAACTTTTTATAAAAAAATTAAAAAAATAAAATAAATAAAATTAAAAATTATTTTTGAATATAATGTTTAAAAATTATAAATATTATTAATTTTAATAAATTATTTAATATTATTTTAGTAAATTATAAGCTTTAATTTAAAGAGAGCTTTAAAGTTACAAGAATAGTAAATATAATTAAGTTTAATCATATAATTTATTTAATTAAGATGTAATTAATTTTATTTAATATTATATTTTTAAGAATATTTTTAACATTTTTAAATAATATATAAAATATTTTATAAATTTTTAAATTATTTTTTTATAATATTTTTATTTAATTTTTAAAATTCTTTTATAATATTTTTTTAATTTTTTATTAATTTTTAAAATTTTTTATTTATAATTTATATTTATAATTTATATTAATTTAAATATTATTTTAATTTTAATAAATTATAAGCTTTAATTTAAAAGGAGCTTTGAAGTTATAATAATAATAAATATAATTAAATTTAATTATATAATTTATTTAATTAAAATATAATTAATTTATAATAAAATTATTTTAATAAAAACTTAAATAATTATATTTAAAATAATTTCCTTTATTAAAATTATAAATTCTAATATATATTTTTTATTATTTTTAATATAATATTATTTAAATATTATATTCTTTAAAATTATAATTTAAATTATTTAAATATTAAAAAATATATTAATAATAACACTACTTATATTCTATTGTACTAATTATATTCTATTAATTATTTAATTGAACTATTATTTATATTTCCTATTTTAATATAATACTTATTTAAAAATAATCTTTTTACCCTTTTTTTTCCTTTTTTTTATTATTTAATACTTTTAATTATTTTATTTAATATATAAATCTATTTATATTTTTTATTATTTATTTTTTAAAAAATCCTTTATTTTTAAATATTTTCATATTAATTTTATTATTTATTATGATTTTTAAATAAAGATTTTATTTTTCTTTATAAATTTTATTTTAAAAAAAATATAAATCTTATAATAAATATTTATAATTATTATAAATAAACCTTATTTTATCTTTAATTTTATTTAATTAATTTTTATATTTATTATTATAAATATTTATAATAAAACTCTTTTTTATTAAATCTAGCCCCTTAAATATAAATCTATTATACTTTTATATAATATTTTTTATAATTTTATATTTTTTTTAATAAAATTTTAATTATTTATATTAAAATTAAAAATATAAAATTAAAATATTTAAAGCTTATATATAATAAGTCTTATTTTTTAAATAATTATAAATTTAAAAATATAAATATTTATATTTAGTATATTTTTAATAAATTTTAATTAATATTTAATATATAATATAAAAGATAATTATTTATAAAAAGTATTATTAATATATTTTTTAATAAATAAATAGTTTTAATTATAAAAAATATAATATTTAAATAATATTATATTAAAGATAATAAAGGATATATATTAAGATTTATAGTTTTAATAAAGGAAGTTATTTTAAATATAATTATTTAAGTTTTTATAAAAATAATCTTATTATAAAGTTAATTATATTTTAATTAAGTAAATTATATAGTTAAATTTAATTATATTTACTACTATTATAACTTTAAAGCTCCCTTTAAGTTAGAGCTTATAATTTACTAAAATAAGTTTTAAATATTTTATATTTTTATTAATAATTTTAATATAAATAATTAAAATTTTATTAAAAAAAAATATTAAACTTTTAAAAAAAAATATAAAAATATAAGAAATTTAAATTTAAAAAAAACGAATTTTATAATTAATATTGTTAATAATAAATATAAAAATTAAATAAATAAAATTTAAAAAAAATATTATATATATATAAATAGATTTTATATAATCAAATTTTAAAATTAAATAATATTTATTTAAATATTTAAAAAAAAATTTTTTTAATATTTAATAAAAATGTAATTATTAAATTTTTTTTATTTTATTTATATTATAATTATTTTTTAAAAAAGATTAATTTTTTTATAAGATAATAATATTAAAAATAAATTAATAAAAAAATTAAATTTAATTTATTAATAATTTATTAAATATATTATTTACTTAAACATAAAATTTAAGATTCTTACTAAGGAAAGCTAGTATTAAAGTAATATATTATAAAGTATTTATTAATTTCTTACTAAAATATATATAAAACCCTTTTATTTTATTAATTATTTAAACTTGTTTTTCTTTTAAATAAAATTAATTAATTTATAAATTAATTTAATTTTAATTAGTTATATTAATTATAATTACTTTAGTTTATTTTAATAATAAGTTAAATAAAAGTATATATAATTATTTAAAAATTAAACTTATATATTATTTTAATATACTTATTTTTAATAATTAATTTTTAAATTATTTTTTATCTTTTATATAATTATTTTCTTTCTCTTAGGAAAGAAAGATACTAATAAAATTATAAAACCTAAAAGTACACCTTATAATAGACTTTTAAATTTATTAGTATTCCTTACTAAGGAAAGTTAATATTAAAGTAATATATTATAAAATATTTATTACTACCTTAATAAATTATATATAAAAACCTTTATTTTATAAGTTACCTAATCTCTTATTAATTCATTACTATTTATCTTTAAATATTTAATTAATTATATTAATTATTACTACTTAATTTAATAATTATTATAATTATTATATTTTATTACTTTTAATATTTATAAAAAATTAATATTATTATTTATTTAAAAAATATTATTATTTAATTTATAAATAAATTTTTAAAAAGCTTTTTTTAATAATAAATAAAATTGTGATAAATTGTAAGCTCTAATCTAGAGGGAGCTCTAAAGTTATAATAGTGGTAAATACAATTAAGTTTAGCTATATAATTCGCCCGACTAAGATACAATCAACTAATGAATAAAATATTCTATTAAAATAAATCTAATATTTTAATTACTTAAAATATAATTAAAAGTTAGATTTATTTAATTTTATTTTAATAAAAATAAAGCTTTATATATTTATTATTATTAAAAATTATATATATATAGAGTTTTAATAATAATAGAATATTAAAAGTATTTATAAATAATTATATATATAAAGATTATTTTTAGTTTATAAAGTAAAAAGAAAGATAATTTAAATTAAATAATTTAGATTAATGTAATAAATATTTTTTAATATTAAGCTTTAATAAAGTTTTTTATTAAGGTATTAGAAAAATATATTTTTAGGTTATTATAACATCAAGTAACTTTCTAATTTTAGCTTTCTATTTATATTATAAGCTTAACTTAATATATTCACTTAATCTTACTAAATAGTTAGGCTTTTATATAAGTAAAGAGAAGAAAAGTATTATTAGTATAATTACCCTTATATTAACTTTAAAGCTTAAAGATAATATAAAATAAAAAAACCTTAATAATTAAAAATCTCATATAATAAAAAAATGAATTTTTAATTAAAAATATAATAATATATATTTAAATAATTTTTTTTAAATATATATTAAATAAAACCTTTAAATATAATAATTAAAATATACTAAATAAACAATATAAATAATATTACTACTTATATTCTATCACACTAATCATATTTTATTAATTATTTAATTAAACTATTATTTATATTTCTTATTCTAATATAATATCTATTTAAAAGCAATCTTTCCTACTTTTTTCCTTCCTTTTCCTTCTATTATTTAATACTTTTAATTATTTTATTTAATATATAAATCTATTTATATCTTTTATTATTTATTTCTTTTAAAAATCTTTTTTATTTATTATTTAAAAAAGATCTTTTATTTTTAAATATTTTAAAATATTTTTAATTAAATTTATTAAAATTAATTTTATTAATTTAAATTAATTAATTAATATATTTAATTATAAATTTAATTTTTAAAAAATTATTATTAATATAAATAATATATTATTTAATAATAAATATTTTAATTATATATATATATATATATTTAAAAGTATATATTTAAAGATTTATTTAAGTATATATTACTATATTTCTAATTAATAAAAAATTCTTTTTTTATTATATAAGATTTCTAATTATTAAGGTTTTTTTATTTTATATTATTTTTAAACTTTAAAATTAATATAAGGATAATTATATTAATAGATTTAAAAGTTTATTATAAGGTATACTTTTAAGTCTTATAATCTTATTAATATTTTTCTTTTTTAAACTATACAACTACTTTAAAATAATAATTTACTTTCTTTATAATAATAATTAATAATATTGTTTATAATATTAAATTATGAAATCCTTAAAGCTAGATTTTATATATATTTTAAAATAATTGAAAAAATAAAATTTACTTTAATTATTTAAAAAAAGTTTTATTATATTTTTTTAAATAAATTTTATAAAAAGTAAATAAGTAAAGAAAAATAAAAGAATTTAGAATATAATATTTTAAAAGTAAAATATATAAATTTTTAAAATTTAAAGATTTTATAATTTAATTTTTTAAATATATTATATTTTATTTTATAAATAAGTAAATAATTTTTATTAAAATAATATATATAAGTTATAAATTTTTAATATTAAATTTTTATAATTTAATTAATTAATAAAATATTTAACTAATAAAATATCTTATTAACTATCTTTGATATATTTTTATAAAATATTAATAAATTAATATTATTATTTTATTTATAATTAAAATATATAATCTTTATTTTATTTAAATTAAAAATAATTTTATTTTTTTATTTTATTTAATAAATTTATTTAAATTGTATATAATATTTTAAATTATTTAATATAAATTATTATTAATTGAAAGAATTATTATATTATTTATATATTTATTATACTTAATAATATTAAAGTAAATTTATTTTAATTTTTTAAAAAAATTTAATTATTTTAATTTATAAATTAATTTTATATATAATAAAAAAATTAATAATATAAAAAATTTTTATAAAAATTTATATTTAAATAATTTAATTTTAATTATTATATTTTAAATTTTAATTTTTATTATTTTATTTATTATAAAAGAGATAGTTTATAATATAATTTAAATTAATTACTTTTATAAATAAAATCTATATATGAATTTATTTCTTAATATTATATTAAATATACTTTAAGTATTAATTATAATAAATATAATTATTTATTTATTTTTTAAAGTTTATTTAATATTATATATAAAAATTATTATAAAATCTATTATTAATTTTTTAAATAATATATTAAATTATTATAAATATAAGATTTATTTTATAATTATTATATATATAAAATAATATTTAATTAATCTTTTTAATCTTTTTCCTATATAAAAAAATAAAAGTATTAATTTCTATAATCTTAATAAAAATATATTTCTTTTATTAAATTTAAAAATTATTATTATTTTTATTATTTTAAATATTAAAAAATAATATCTAATTTAAAAATAGCCTTTATATTACTATTTTATAAATTTTTTAAAGATTTTTTATATTATTTTTAGAAAATTTATAATTATATTATTTATACTTAAGATTATATTTTTAATATAAATTAAAGTATTTTTAATTTTAAGATTATTTATTATTATTTTAAATAAAATAAGATATAATTATAATTTTAAAAGATTAATTTATAAATTAAAGATATTTTTAGAATTAATTTTTTTTTAAATAATATTAATTATAATATTTTTATTCAATTATTATTTATAATTTTTAAAGTAAAATTATATTATTTTTTTTATATATACAAAAGTTAATATTATATTATATTAATATTTATTATTTTATATATTTATTTAAAATATATAAATTAATTAATTTTTTATTATATTTATTTTTATTATTATTTTATTATTATATAAATATAATAATATTATTTTTATTTTTATTTTTATTTTTATTTATTTTTATTTTATTTATTTACTTTCTTTTAAAAAAAATTAAATATAAAAACTTTTATAATAATAAAATATTAAATATAAAATTTATAAAAAATTAAATATCAAAAAAAACTAAAGATTTAAAGATTAAGGAAAATTTAATTATTAATTATAAATTCTTTTAATTAAAAATATTTTTATTTATTTATTATATTTTATATTTTTTAATTTTTATAAATTTTTTATTTTTATTATATAAAGATTTTATTAAATAATTAATAAAATTAATTTTATAAAAATTATTATAATTAATATATTAAAAAAATATTTAATAAAAATTATTAATATTTATATATATAATTTAATTATATATATTATATTTACTTATTTAATTATATTTTTTATAAAAATAATATTTTTAATAATTAAAATATTAATAAATAGATAAAATTTTTTTAATAAATTAATAAAATTAATTAATATTAAATAATTTAAATAATTATTTTAATAATTATAAAAAATAATAATAATAATTTTTATTAATTTATTTAAATTATTATATTATAAAATATAGTAATTAATTAATTTTATTTTAAATTATATAATAATTTTATTATATAATTATTTATTATTTAATATAATTTTATTATTTATTTTAATAAAAATATAAAAATAATTTATAATAATATATATATATATATATTATTTTTAATTTTTTTTATTTTATAATTATTTTTTAATAAATAAATTTTAATAATATTTTTAAAAATATTATATTAAATTATAATATTTTTTAAATAAATTATTTATTTTAATTTATATTTTAAAATTTATAAAATAATATTAAAATTAAAATTAAATTTTAATATAATATAAAATTAAATAATAAATAAAACTTTTTTATCAATAAATACTTAAATATTTAAATAAATAAAAATTTAAATATTTTTAATTATTAATTTAATATAAATATTAATATTAAAATTATTAAAATTATTAAAATTATTAAAATTATTAAAATTATTAAAATTATTAAAATTATTAAAATTATTAAAATTATTAAAATTATTAAAATTATTAAAATTATTAAAATTATTATTATTATTTTTAAAAAATATAAATTTCATAAAAAATATAATATTATTCAAAATAAGATTAAGAATTAGTAGATTCTTTATTCTTAGATTAATAATTATTAGCTTTAAAATTAAAGGTAATTGTACTTTTATTAAAGTTTTAGTATATTCTTAGTAAGTCTACTAACAACACTAGCTATAGAACTTAAATATAGGAGGGAAGTGCAAGGTATGGATACTTTCAAATAGATACTATACTAGAATAGGAAATATAAATAACAGTTCAATTAAATAACTAATAGGATACAATTAATGATAATTTACTTTATAATATTAAGATTTAAATGATTTTTAGGCTTAATAGTAATATTATTATTAATGGAAAAAGTACTTTTTATAGCAGCTAATGTAACTAGAATAATTAAATATTTTTTAGCTAAAACAGCTAAATTTAGAAATCTAGATATATTAGTTTTCTAATATTCCAAAACCTTAGTCTAAAAGAAATTAATATTAATATAATAAAACTAATTTTTTTAAAAATATAAGATTCATTTAAATAAATAATATATTCATCTTCTTTAAAATTATTACCTATAAAAACATTTTCATTAAAAGAATTATTATTATTAATAATATTAATATTTTAATTAATATTATTTTTATTCCCTAATTTATCAAAACTAATATTTAAAGCTAAATAATTTATTATATATTCTCTTTTAGCTTTTAAATTAATAAAAGTTAATATAAATATTATATATATAAATTAAAAATAACTTACTTATAATATTTAATTTTAAATAAATTAATAATATCTTATTAAATATTTAAATAAAAATATAATAAATCTTTTTCTTTAAAATATATTAGTTTAAATTTAAGATTTAAAATAATATTAAAAAATAAGGTTTATAATTAAATATAAATTTATTATTAAGTTTAGAAGGAAAATATTTTTTTAGCTTATTTAAATCTATATTTATAACTTTAATATAGCTATTATAAAATAAAATCTAATATAATAATTAATATATAATTAATATTAAAAGAAATAAACTTATTAGTTATTTATTTTTTAAAATATAAGAAGAATATAATTCTTTTTTTAATTTAATTTATTATATATTTTATAAATATATAATAAACCTTCTAAAATAATAACACAAGTTTAACCGTATAATTTAATAAAAGGTTTTAAAAAGACTTAAAATAACTCACTTAATTTTATAAGGATAATTGAGATCCTAGCGCCACTATGATTAGAAGTAGTATACAACCTACTTAGCCTATTAAAGAATTTCAATAAATAATTAAGGAATACTTACTAAATTAAAATCTATATATTATAATATAATCTATTTTATAACTTTTAAAATTATCTTAATTAATAATCTTTATAATTCTTTAACTTTTATATTTTTTTAAATAATTAATATAATTATTATAAATATATAGATTATAAATAATTATAATAAATATTTTTTAAATATATTATATATAAATATAATATTTAAATTATTTTAAAAAATCTATATTTTATTAAAATATTTAGATATTATAAAAGATTAATTAATTTTAATAATTAAACTTTTAATTTTTATTAATAAATAAATATAAAATAAATAATAAATAAAAATATTAAATTTAAATATAAAGTAAAAGTTTAAAAAATTAAATAAATAATAATATAAATATATATTAAATAATTATATTTTAAATTTATAATATAAATCTTATAATCTTAGGTCTTTTTTAATAAAAAGATTAAAGTAAGAAGGTTTAAAGAGAGTGGATATATTATATAAATTTATAAGATATAATAATTATTTATTATTTATTTTATATAAAAAATATATAATAAAAGGAAAAAAATTTTAAATCTTATTATAAATTATAATTTAATAATAAATAATTTAAATAAAGATATTATAAAAATAATAAATTAATTATATTATATATTAAGAAAAGATTAAAATAAATTATTAATTTATAATTATATTATTTTTTAAAATAATATAATTAATATATAAATTAATAATTAAATATATATAATAAAATTAAAAAATAATTTATAACAAAATTATTTTAATTTATAAAAGATTAAATAAATTATAATTAGATTCTTTTATTATTTATAAATTTAATAAAAAATTATATTATAAATTTTAATAATTCTTTTTAATAAGATTTTTTAAATTTATTTATAAAAAGTATATTAATTTAAAGTTTTAAAAAATATAATTAAAAGATAATTTTTTAAATTTATAATAAGATAATAAGTAATTATTAATAAATTATTTTAATATATAAAGTATTATTTATATATCTTTAAATATTTAAAATTTAAAAAATAAATTTAATTTAGCCTATTAGTATTATTATAAGTTAAATAAGAATTTAAAAAGGAAATAAAGTGGCTATAAATCTTATTATAAAAAATTAAGAAAGTAATTTATAAGATAGAATAATTATAATCTTATATATATAATAATATTAAATAATTAAAAAATAATTAAAATAAAAGATTATATTTAAAGGTAATTTAAAAAAGTATAAAAAAGTTCTAATCTTTAAATTAATATTATAAATATTTAAAAAATAAATATATATAAAATTAAAAATTTAAAAAAGAATTTTAAAATAAAAGATTTTAAAATTCTTTTATTTTAAATATTTATTAATAATAAATATTTAAAGAGAATTTAATAAAAAGTTATTTTATTTTATAATATTTTAATAATAATAAATAAGATTATTTTAATCTTAAATATAATTAATTCTAATAAAATATAAAATAATTTTTAATTAAATTAATATAATTAAAAATATAAATATAAATTATTAATATTAAAATTAAAAAATTAGATTTTTTAAAAAATAAAAAAATATAAAAATTAAATTTAATATTTTAATATTAAAATTAAAGATAATCTTTATAAAGAATATTATTAAAAATAAAATAATTATTTTTTAAATATTTAATAAAAAAATAATTAAAGTAAATATAAATATAGATATATAAATTAATCTTATTAGCATAAAGCTAATAATTAAGCTAGGGCTTAAAGAGATAGTTAATTAAAAGGTATTAAGTCTTATAAGCTATAATAGAATTAAGAAGCCTCTAAGATAAGTTTATTAGCTAATCTTCTTCTTAATTAACTTTAAAAGATTTTTATAAAAGATTTAGCAAGTACTTATTAAAATTATTAAACTTAATAAAGCTAATAATATTTTATTATCTACTAAATTAATAAGTAAAAAGGGTATTATTATAAATATAAAGACTTATTTATAAAATTATAAGCTAATCTTTATTATAAATATAAAATCTTTTATAAAAGAGTTAATAAAAAATAATAAATAAATTTAAATAATATATATTTATAGTATATTTATATTAAATAAATAATTAATAATTATTATTAATAAGAAAATTTAGGAAAAAAAGTTATATTATTTATAAAATTAAAAAATAATATATAAATATTTAGTAAAAAAATTATAAAGAAATTATTTATATTAAAAAAACTAGAATATATTATTAATCTTTAAAAAAAAAACTATTATATAAATCAATTTACTTTATTAATAAAAAATAATAAAAAATATTATAAAATTATATTATAAGAAATATAATAAGTAATTAAATAAAACTTTTAATTAATAAACTAAAAGTATTAATCCTTTTTATATTTAAGAAAAATAATATCTTAAGACTATATATTAATTATAAAGAATTAAATATAATAATAATTAAAAATTATTATCTTTTATTATTAATTAATAATTTATTAAATTATTTTATAAAAGTAAAATAAATTATTAAAATAAATTTTTAAAATATATATTATTATATTAATATTAAATTTATTAATTATTAAAAGATTACTTTTTATATATAATAAAGTTATTTTTAATATATAATAATATTATTTAAACTTATTAATATATCTATTACTTTATAAATATATATTTATTAAATATTTATTAAATTATTAAATATATATTATATTATATATTTAAATAATATTATTATTTACTTTTAAAATTAAAATTAATATATATAAAATATTAAAAAGATTTTATAAAAATTATAAGTAGCTTAATTATATACTAAATTATCTAAGTATACCTTTTACTAATAAAAAATTAAGTTTTTAGATTATATTATTATATAAGAGAGGATTAAAATAAATCTAATATAAATTTAAGTAATTATTAAGTAATTTATATTAATTAATTTTAAAAAAATATAAATCTTTTTAAATTTTTATAATTTTTATAAAAAGTTTATTTTAAAATACTTAAAAATTATAAAATTTATTATAATCTTATTTAAAGATAATAAAAAAGATTATAAAATAAAAGAATTTATATAACTTTTAAAAATATAAAAAATATTAAAAGAGCTTTAATATACTTTTTATTTAATAATTATTTTTTAATATTAAAATCTTAAATTATTTATATATATAAAAATAAATATATTAATTAAAATTATTTTAAATATATTATTTTAATTATAAATAAATTAATAATAATTAATTATTTATTAATTATAAAAATTTATAAATATAAAATAATATTAAATTATAAATTAATAAGAATTTTTAATTATTATAAAAAATTTAAAATATTAAAGCTATTATTTATTAAAATTATTTAATAAGTTTATATTATTAATAGATTATATTACTTTAATAAAAGTAATATCTATCTTTATATAAGATCTTTAAAAAAGACTTATTTATTAAATATATAAATTTATATTATTTAATTTTAATATTAAATATAAATTAAAAAAAAAAATTTATTAATAAGCTTTTTAAAAAATTTAATTATATATTAGATAAAATAGTTTATTATAATATATTATTTACTTTAATAAAAAAATTAATATTAATTAATAAATTATTATTAAATATATAATAAATAATTATTAATTTTAAAAAAAAGTATAAAAGTACTTAAATATATATATAAGCTACTTAAGTTAGCTTAAGAAAGATTTTCTTATCCTTAGATTAAAATTAAGTCTTAGGACTTTTTAATTTAATATAATATATAATATAAATTAAAGAAATAATAGATTATATTAATAAGTATTTAAAGAATATTTAATAAGAAATAATTATAAAAAGTTATAAGGATTTATTTAAAATTAGAATTATTAACTTAAATTAATATATCTTATATCTTATTATAAAAGAACTTATATAAAATAAAATAATATTTTTATTATAATCTTTATATAATTTAAAAGATTTAATTAAAAGATTATAAATTAATAATTAATATTATTAATAAAAAGTAAAAAAATTTATAAAATAATTAATAAATAAAATATTTTCTTTTATAAAAAAAGATTAATAATTTTAAATTAATATATTATAAAAAATAAAATTTTAAAAAATATTATAATAACCTAAGATTAAGGTATATAAAAATATATAAGATATTTAAATTAATTAATTATAAGTTTTATTAGAAAGATATAGTTAATAATATTAAAGATTATATAATAAAATATTAAGTATACTAAAATAAATACTTATTAAAATATAAGTTATATAGATAATTATAGCTACTTCTCCTACTAATATATTTATTTTAAGAAATTAGTATAGATTTTATTATAAAATTATTAAATAATATTTAAATAAATAATAAAGAATATAATATAATCTTAATTATTATATATTATATAATTAAATATATAATCTAAATATTATAATTAATATTATTAAATTAAGAAATATAAATTAAAAAATATTATTAAATTATTAATTAAATATTTTTATTTTAAAAATAAAAAATTAATATTATAATTTATTAAAATAATAATTACAAAAAGAATAAAGAAATAAATATATAAAATATATTTACTAAAGTAATATTAATATATATATAATATATTCTTAATCTTATTATTAGAGTTATAATTATAGCCTTAGTAAATAAATAATAAAAATATAATTACTTTTTTTAAATTAAAGGAAAAAGAGGAAAAGTAAAAAGTAAAGAAAATTATAAATAATAAGAAAGATAAAGAATAATTATTTTATTAAGTTAAATAAATAAATTAATTAGTAAAATATAATATATAGGAATTTATTAAATATTTATAAAATATTTTATAAATAATATAAAAATATTATAAATAATATAAATATATATATAAAAAATAAAATAATAATATAAAATAAAAAATATAATAAAAATATAATAAATAATTAATAAAATAATTATTAATTAATATATTTATAAATATAAATATATATATAAATTATTAAAATAATAGTTAAAGGGCACTTAATAAAAATTTAATAATAACTTAGTAAATAGGTGCTTAGAAAAAAATACTATAATTATAATTATAAAAATAATTATAAAGGTAATTATTATATTTATTATAATTATAGCTAGTGGGTAGTGAAGGTATATTATTAAATATAAACTTAGACTTAATTTTAAAGGTAGTGGATTTTATAATTTTAAATTTCTTCTTCTCCTTTTAAATATAATGTAAAGATATATTAATTACTTTTTATTAAATAGGAGGTTTTTTAGTGTACTTAATAATATAAATAGAGATATAATAATCTATAGTAATAGCTAAAGTATATAAGATCTTATATTTTTATATAATAATAAATTAAAATAAAAAATCTTTTATAATATTAAAGATATAAGTAAATTTAGTTTAATTAAAAATATTTAATAAATATTTAATAATTATAATAATATTATTATTATAAATATAAAAAAGAATAATAAAAATTAAATAAAGATATAAATTTTTAATATTAATAAAAATAAGATTATATTATAATAAATTAATAAAATATTTATTAAATATAAAATAAAAATATTTACTTAAATTTAAAAATTTAATATTATTAACTTATATTAAATAATAGTTTTTTTATAATAGATATAAAGATAGCTATTTATTAGATATTTTGTAAATATTAATTATACTTTTAATATTATTTTTAATATAATATTAGAAATTAATAATAGTATATATAGCTTAATTAAAGTATTAGTAGTTAATATTTATTAAAAGCTTAAAAGTATTATTATTATTTTTATTATATTTAGTAATATTATATATATTAAGTTTAATTAGAAAATTTTAATATTAAATTATAGTATTAATAAGCTTTTAGGAAATCTAATTAAATTAGTAATAATTATATATAAAATATTTAATAAAAATAAATATGTTATATTATAAAATTAATTAGCTTTTTTATAATAAATATAATAAGTATTAATAAATCTTTAATAATAAATAAAAAAGATTATTATATTTTTATATAATATAATAAAAATAAAAGTAATTATTTAATAATTATTTAATAAATATTTAATTAATAAATTATTTATAATAAATAAATATTATAAAAAATTAAAAAAAAAGTAATATTATAAAGATTTAAAAAGTATTTAATAAAAAAAAGAAAAATAAAATAATAATAAAAAATAAATATATATATATATATAATAAATAAAATAAGAAATATTATTTATATAAAAGAATTATAAATA
This sequence comes from Calonectria ilicicola, assembly GCA_020809705.1. NCBI lineage: Eukaryota > Fungi > Ascomycota > Sordariomycetes > Hypocreales > Nectriaceae > Calonectria > Calonectria ilicicola. The sequence goes on along the minus strand of CP085833.1, from coordinate 2,146,469 downwards.
AATATAAAATAAAAAGAATAATAAATATATTATAATATATACTTTATTAAAAGTAAAGTCTTTATAATAATTATTTATTAAATATATATTATATATATAATAAATAATAAATAATATATATTATATAAATAATAAATAATAAATAATAATAATATATAATAATATATAATAATAATTATAAATATATAAAATTATTTAAAATAAAGAAACTATTAATAAATATTTAAGAATTAAATATTAAAAAAGAAAAATAATTATAAAAATAATTAGAATCCTAGTATTACTATAGCTAGAAGTAGTATATAATCTACTTAACCTATTAAAGAATTTCGGTGAGTGATTAAGGAATGCTTACTAAGTTGAAGTCTATATATTATAATATAATCTGTTCTATAACTCTCAAGATCACCCTGGTTAATGACCCTTATAAATTTCTATAAAAAATCTTATTTTATTTTATTTAAAAAAATCTAATTAAATTAGTAAATAATTTAATAAAAAATAAAAAATAAAAAATTAAATATTTTTTTACATTTATTATTATTTATATTATTATAAATATAATAAAAAGCTAATTTTAACTTTAAAATTACTTTTAATATATAAAATATAGAATTCTATCTAGTACTATTATATGTAATATTATTAATTATATATATATATATATATTAAAAAAAAACTTATTTAAAAGAATAATTGTTTTTTTTATAAAAGATTTATCATCTTTTTTAAATTTATTAATTCCTTCTTTTAATAATATTTTATTTTTAGTTATATATTTAATTAAAACTAAAATTCAACAAATTCAACTTATAATATCTATTTAAAAATTAATATTTTATATAATATATTTATATAATAAAAAAACTTACTATTAAAATAATAATTTTCTATTTTTATAGATTTATTATTATTTAAAAATAAAATATTAATATTTATATTTTTAATAAAAATATATTCTTTTAAAATGTCTCAAGTATTTAAATTAATAATATAAGAAATACATTTTATATTATTATTAAATTACTTTTTATAAAACAAATAATAATTTTCTTTAAAATAATTTATATAGGTATTATTATTAATTGTATTATCTTTAATAATATTAAAAAAAAGCTAATATATTAATTATAATATAAAATAATTAAAAAAAACTTATTTAAAAATATAACTTATATTTAAACTTAAATATAATTCTAAGGTATTTTGAAATTCCTTATATATATTAATTCTAGTATAAGTATAAATTAATTTATTAAAAGCTAAAATTAAATATAAATATTAATAAATACAAAATAATTAATATAATTATAAAAAATATACTAATAAGCTTATAATTTAAAGTAAAATTATTATTAATAAAAATAATAATTATACCTAAATAACTATTTTAATTATTAAAAGTTTATATATTAAATATTAAGAAAAAAGTTCCTAAATTTAATATATAATTTTCTAATAATTTATTAAATTTTAATAAATTAGAATTAAAGGTATTATGTAAAATATCTTTAATTTTCTATTTATTAATAGTAGGACTAGCTTTAAAAAAAGTTAATATATATATATTATTATAAGTTTTTATACTTACTTATTATAATAAAATAATAAGTCTTAAAAATTAAAAGAATTAAGAATATAAAAAAATAAATTATTTTTAATTATAGAAAATAATATCTTTTTATAAGCTTCTTCTTCTTAAAAAAATTAATATTAGATTTAGGTTTTTTATTAGTAGTATTAAAAAAATCTATTGATTTTAAAATATTATTTTTAAAAAAAGAATTAATAAATTTATATATAGTTTTTTTTTAAAAAGAAAAACACTTACTTCTTTTTTTAATTAATTCTATTTTTTTATTATAAGTAATTTTAGGACATTTAAATTTATAATATCTTGTAAAATTAGAAGATTAAAAACCTTTAGCTTTTTCAACCTTAAAATAATTATGCCTAAAAATAAAAATTAATATATATATAAGTTTTTTTAAAAAGAAAATTAAAAAAAAAACAATATACATTTAATATACTATATTTCTTCTTTATTAGGCTCTTTAGGTAAAATAGCCTTAGTAAATAATTTATTTTAAAAAATATAGATTTTAGAAATTAAATCTCTATTTTTAATAGAATTATTAGATATAATTTTTAAATTAAATATACTATTTTCTTTTAAAAAGGAATTATTTCCTATTTTAGAAGAAAAAGCATTAATATTAGATTCAGAAATATCTAAATTCAGATTATAATCACTATTAGAATCCATTTTTAAAAGAATAATAGAAATTACAATAATATAATAAAATATAATATTATAATATATATTTAAATATAAAAAGAAAAGAAGAAAGAAAAAAGAAATATATATTTAAATATTATTATTATTTTAATTATAAATTAATTTTAACTTTTGTTATAAATTAATTTTAATTTTTATTATAAATCATTTTTAACTTTTAATATAAATTAATTTTAATCTTTATTGTAAATAAATTTTAATTTTTATTATATATTAATTTTTAATTTTTATTATAAATCAACTTTTAACTTTTACTATAAATTAATTTTTAATTTTCATTATAAATCAATTTTTTATTTTTATTATATATTCTTTTTAATTATTATAATGATTTATATTTATATTAATTTTAATTATTTTATTAAATTATTTTATTTAATTATTTTAATTTAATTTATTATATTTTATTTAATTATTTTAATTTAATTTATTATATTTTATTTAATTATTTTAATTTAATTTATTATATTTTATTTAATTATTTTAATATAACTTATTATATTTATTTTTATATATTTTATTATATTTTATTTAATTATTTTAATATAATTTATTTTTATATATTTTTATATATTTTTATATATTTTTATATATTTTTATATATTTTTATATATTTTTATATATTTTTATATATTTTTATATATTTTTATATATTTTTATATATTTTTTATTATATTTATTTTTAATATATTTTATTTAATTATTATATTTAATTATTATATTTATTTTTAATATATTTTATTTAATTGTTATATTTAATTATTATATTTTTTTTAATAATTACTAACTAATTACTATTTTATTTTAGTAATTACTAAATAATTACTAAAGTAAAATTAGTTAGTAATTAGTTAGTAATACTAAATTAGTTTTAGTAATTACTAAAAATTACTAACTAAAATCATAACCCTAAACTAGCCTTATTAATTTTAATTATAATAGAAAGTAACTTATTGAATTATTAATAATTCTTTTAGAGTTTCTTAAAGAACTTAGTTTTTTAATAGTATAATTAAATATTTATATCTAATTTTATTAATAAGAATTAAAGGAACTTTAATTAATTATTAATAAAGCTTATTATTTTTTAAATTACTTTAAAATATATATAAGATTTAATTTTAAGGATTTTATAATTTAATATTATAAATTATATTATTATTTATTAATATAAAAAAGTAGATTATTATTTTAAAATAATAATATAATTTATATATTAATTTTATAAAAATATAATTAAATAGATTTTATTTTTTTTAAATTATTTAAATATAAGATTTAAATATATTTTTTATATTAATAAATTTAAGAATTTTTAATTTTTTTATTAATTATTAATTAAAAATAAATAATAATATAAATATAATTTATTTTTTTAATAAAATAATTAAAATTAAAAAAAATATAAAAAGATAAATTAAATTAAATAATTTAAGTTAAAATAGGAAATATATTTTAATATCAGATTTTATTAAATATTTTTATTAAAATATTAAAAATAATATTTTTAAATTATTATAATATTTAATAATTTTCTTATTTTAAATTTATATTTATAAATCTTATTTAATATATTAATCTTACTAAATAATTAAATTTATATATAAATAAAAAAAGAATAAAAAAGTCTTATATATTCTATTAAAAAAATTTAATATATTTTATAATATATTATTTTAATATTAACTTTTCTTAATAAAAAATACTTATTTATATTAAAAGAATTATTAAAAAAACCTAATAAAAGTATTTATTATTTAATAATAAAATAATATATTAAATATTTATTAATTACTTAAACTTAAAATAAACTTTACATATTTTAAAATATTATTTATTTTAAAAATTATATTCTATTATCTTGTTATAATTAAATTATATTATAATAATTTTATTTAATATTATAAAAAATTTAATTATAAAAAATATATAAATTGTTATAATTATATCTTTTACATAATTATTTTCTTTTTTTAAAAAAGAAAAATATTAATAAAATTACAAGATTTGAAGGTATATCTTTCATATGGGTATTTTCTTCCTCTTAGGAAAGGAAGACACTGACAAGATCACAGGACCTAAAAGCACACCTTATAATAGACTTTTAAATTTATTAATATAATTACTTTTATATTAACTCTAGAGTCTAAAAGTAATATAAAATAAAAAAACTTCAATAATTAAAAACTTTATATAATAAAAAGAAGAATTTTATTTAAATAAATCTTTTTTAAATATATATTAAAAAAACCTTTAAATATATATTTTTAAATATATATATATATATAATTAAAATATTTATAATTAAATAATATATTATTTATATTAATAATAATCCTTTAAAAATTAAATTTATAATTTAATATATTTATTAAAACATTTAAATTAATAATATTAATTTAAATATAAATAAATAAAAATATTTATTAAAACTTAAAAAAAGAATTAAAAAAATTTAATAATAAAATAATATAAGAAATAAAATTAAAATATAATTTATTTTTTAAAAATATAATTTTTTTTTAAAAATATATTTAAAAATAATAATAAATAATAAAATTAATATTAAAATATTTAAATATAAAACATTTTTTTTAAATAATAAATAAAAATAATTTTTAAAGGAACTCAATAAAGAAGGCTATAAATAAATTAATATATTAAATAGAAAAGATTATAAGAATATAATAATAAAAAGAAAAGGAAGGAAAAGGGTAGGAAAGGCTATAGAATAGGAAATATAAACAATGGTTTAATTAAATAATAGGATATGATTAGTGTGATAGGATATGAGCAATGAAGATTTAAAGGTATACCTTATAATAAACTTTTAAAATTATTAATATAATTACTTTTATATTAATTTTAAAGCTTAAAGGTAATATAAAATAAAAAGAATCTTAATAATTAAAAACCTTATATAATAAAAGAAAGAATTTTCTATTAATTAAAAATACAATAATATATGTTTAAATAAATCTCTTTTAAATAATAAATAAAAGAGATTTTTAAAAAAAAATAAATAATAAAAGAAATAAATAGATTTATATGGATTCGGATTCTGGAGGGTTGTCGCCAGCATAGATGATACATCGTTTGTAGGCAGACATCTTGGCTATGTGTGCGTGTGTTTGAGGGTGTGTGTTTAAGGGTTTTTTTGGTATGTGTTTGAGAGAGGTTTGTTTAAGTGTGCGTTACTACATTTCTGGCTGGTAGAAAATTCTTCCTTTTATTGTACGAGGATTCTATCTATTAAGGTTTTCATTGTGTATTGCCTTTAGGCTCCAGAGTTGGCACAAGGGCAATTGTACTAACAGATCTGGAAGTGTATTATGAGGCGTGCCTTTAGGTCCTGTGACCTTGTTGGCGTCTTCCTTTCCTAAAAGGAAGAAAATAACTATATGAAAGATAAATAGATTTATATATTAAATAAAATAGTTAAAAGTATTAAATAATAGAAGGAAAAGAAAGGAAAAGAGTAGGAAAGGTATATTAAAATAGAAAATATAAATAATAATTTAATTAAATAATTAATAGAATATAATTAGTATAATAGAATATAAGTAATGATTTTTTTAATTATAAAATATATTTTATAAAAAATAAATTATTAATAATTAATAAGATTATTAAGATTTTATAAATAAAAAAAAGAGTTATATAATTAAATTAAAAATAAAATTTAAAATATATATAGTAAAAGTTAGAAATTTAATTAATTTTATAAAAATAAAAAATTTCTTATTAAAATTATAAAAATAATAAGCTTTATTTTAATAATTTTTAATAAAAATAAATAATTTTATTTTTTATAAATTATTTAAAAATAAAAAAAAATATATAAAATAAAAATTATTAATTATATTAAAAGTATTTTTATAATAAATATTATATTTATTATAAAGAATATATTAATTATAAAAAATATTTTAATTATAAAAAATATTTTTATTTTAAAATATATATATATTAATTAAATTATTATTAAAATTATTATATAAATTATTATTTAATTTATTACTTAAATTATCTTTTATATAATTATTTTCTACTAATTATATCCTATTAGTTATTTAATTAAACTATTATTTACATTTACTATTCTAATATTTATTTAAAAGTAATCTTTTCTACCCTTTTTCTTTCCTTTTCCTTTCATTATTATATTCTTATAACCTTTCTATTTAATATATTAATCTATTTATAATTTTCTTTATTTAATTCCTTTAAAAATCACTTTTATCTATTATTTAAAGACGATTTTTTATATTTAAGTATTTTAAAGGATTTTAATATTAATTTTATTATTTATTATTATTTTTAAATATATTTTTAAAAATAAAATTATATTTTTAAAAAATTAATTTAATTTTATTTTTATTTTTATATTATTTTATTATTAAGCTTTTTTAATTTCTTTTTTAAATTTTAATAAATATTTTTATTTATTTATATTTAAATTAATATTATTAATTTAAATCTTTTAATAAATATATTAAATTATAGATTTAAATTAAAGAAGGAAAATTAAATATATTCTTTTAGTTTTTTAATATAAATGAATTTTCTTGGTTATTATAAGCTAATATTAATACTTTAAATAGGCTTAAAAATATATTAATTAAAGTAAGTGAATTATAATTTATAGATAATATATAATTGGTTATTTTTATAATTAAATTTATAATATATGTAAGGCTTTATTTTTAATTTATTAAATTATTTGTAGGATAGTTAATTTAGTTATTAAGATTATTTATTATTTATATATAAAGGTATTATAATTTAAAGCTTATTTTACTTATTTATTAAGTAATAAGCTTTTATATATTAGAGGACAAATAATAGGTAATTAAATAAATAATAAATATTATTTTAAAAATATTAAATCTTATAAATAGTTAGTAATATAAAGTAATTTAATATTTATTATATAAGGTGAGATTTATGATTTAGAGTAGGATTATTAGTTATTATTAGTTATTAGTAGTTTTATATTATTTTATATTATATAGTATAATTTAGAATATTTATAAAAATCTATTATTATTTAAAGTTAGTATATTAAATCTAATAATTATAAAATATTATATTATTATAATTAAAGGTATTTTTTATAAAATTAATTAATATATTATTTAAAATATTATAAATTAATCTTATTATTTTATATTATTATAAAGAATATTTAAGTTATATAATAAATTTTTTTAATATTTTTAATTATTTTTAAAATATCTTTTTTTTAAATTATTTATTTCTTACTAAATAAGATTTTATTTTATTAATATTTAGTATTATTTTAATATCAAAAGTAAAAGTAGAATTATTATTTAAATTTATATTAAATTATATAATTATATTTATTATATTAAAAGTATTAAAGAATAAAATAAATAGGTTATAAATATTAATAATATTTAATTAGCGTTTATTTTTAAATTTATTATATAAAATAATAATAGCTACTATATATAATAATAAGCTATTATTAGCACTAGATAGTCTAACTACTAATAAAAATGTTGATAATTATAATATATAAGATTTCTTATTTAATATCATATTTAAACTTTAAATAGGTTTTTTAAAAAATAAAAATAAAGATAAAGATAATAAATATTATTAATATAATAAATAAAATTTAATTATTTATTTTTATTATATTTAAGTATTATATAGGTATCATTAATAATTAATATATCCTTTAATTATAAGAAATAATAAGCCTTAATTTAATAAAGCTAAGATTAATAAAGCTAGTCTCTACTAAGCTAAAAGAAGAGGTGGAAGGTATACTTAATATTATTAGATTAAATTTTACTTTTTTTTAAAAAATGTCCAATTTTTAAATATAATAATTAAAGTATTATTATTTAGGTTTATTAAAGGGTGAATTATAAGCTTATAATTAAAAATATTAATTATTTTTTTAATATAAATAAATATAATATTAGGTTGGAATTATAAGTTTTATTTAGTAATTATTTTTATATATAAATTAGGTTATAGGTTAGTATAAATAAGAAAAATAATAAAAACCTAGAATATATAGAAACTTTTATAAGGACTTATTATTAAGTTAAAAGGTAAGAGATATATTAATAGTTATATAAATTTATAATATTTTAATTATATATTACTTAGTTATATACCTTTTTATATAATAATGATTTTCTAGGGCTTATAATTAGCTTTATAAAATTAATAATTAAAAAGAAAATTAAAAATATTATACTATTTATTAGAGAATGTTTATTAATCCTAGAAGTATATAAAAAGAATTAATAATTGTATTTTCATTAAATATTAAATAAAAAAAAGCACTTTTAATTACTTAAATAAATACTATCTAGCCCTCCTTTTTCCTTAACTTTAAAATTATTTTCCTTAATTTTTATAAATAAACCTTACTTCTTTTTAAATCTTATTTATTTATTATTAATAATATTTATTATAAAACTTTTTTTTAAATTTATTATATTTTTATATTATTTTTTTTTAAATAAAATTTTAATTATTTATATTAAAATTATTAATAAAAATATAAAATATTTAAAATTTATATATAATAAATTTTATTTTTTAATAAATTATAAAATTAATTTTAAAATTTATATTTAATTTATTTTTAATAAATTTTAATTAATATATAATATAAAAGATAATTATATATAAAAAATATTATTAATATATTTTTTAATAAATAAATAATTTTAATTATAAAAAATATAATATTTAAATAATATTATATTAAAAATAATGAAAAATATATATTAAGATTTATAATTTTAATAAGAAAAGTTATTTTAAATATAATTATTTAAATTTTTATAAAGATAATGTTATTATAATAATAATTTATAATTAAAATTTATAATCTTTTATTATTAAAGCTAGAATTATATAATTAATAAGAATATTAATATTTATTTTAATTTTATCTTTTTACTTAATCTATTAAATAAGAGTATAAGAATAAGCTCAGCTAGTAACTAAGACCCATTTATTATTTTATTCTTTATTTATTATTCTCTAATTATATAAAGAAATATTAAAATTAAAAAAAATAAAAGGAATTAAATTACTTAAGGTTATTAGTATTTATAAGGTAATATACTACTATTATTATATTTAATCTTAGATTAGAAGGAATATTTGTATAAAAGTTTTTTTTTAAGATTTTTAATATAATATTTTTTTAATATAAAAAATTATATTAAAGTTTTAAACTTAATTATTATAATTAATAATATATCTTTTTTACTATTTTTTTAGAATTTTAAATAGTTATTATAAAATAGAAGTAGTTTTTATAATAATAATAAAAGCTATTTTATCATTAATAGTTTATTTTAAGTAAATAATTATATATTTTCTAATATTATTAATAGTAAAATAATAATACACCTTTTATATTATATTATATTATAATATTACTCTTATTTATATATAAATTATAGTACTTTTTAATTAGTAGGATTTTTATAGTTTAATTATTAAAGTTAGATTTAAATATAATTAGTATTTTATATTAAATATTATTTAAATATTTTATTATATAATCTATTAGTAATTTTATAATAAAATATTTAAGGATATTATTATAATATAATAAAAAAAGTAAAAATATATATAAATAAATAAATTTTAAAATTATTTAATATAACTTTATTTTATATTTTTATTATTATAATAAATAATTCTTAATTTTAAAAATATAATATAAAAATAAAAATTATTAATAAAGTGTTTATATAATAATAAATAGTAATATTTTATTTTCTTTATAGTAGTTTAATTATATATATAAATATATATTCTTTTATATAAATTGAAGTTTTTTATTAAAATATTAAAAATATTAAAAAAAATTATTAAAAAAATTATTTATATTTTTTTATTTAAATCTTCTTTTTATAAAAAAAATATTTTATAATATCTTTTTAATATAATTTAATTTATACTCTAATTTAATTATTAACTTATAATATAAAGTCTTATATTATTAAAGCTCTCTTTATAAATATATTTCTTTAATTCTATTTAGATGTTGTTTTTTAGCTAGTTAAATCTTTTTATTATTAATTTTATTTTTTTAAATTAATTAGATTAATGTATTTATACTATAATAAATTAATATTATAAAAAATAATTATCTTTTTAAATTATTATATAAAATAATAATTAATTAAGAAATTTATTAGTAAGAAGATAGTAATAATATAATCTACTTATTTTATTATAAATAAATTAAAAGATAAAAGCTATATATTAATTAAGATTATTAATATTAAGTATTATATAGTTTTTTATAAATCTAATTAATATTATAAATTAATTATAGAAAATAAAGTCTTTTATTTTATTTAAAGTCTATTAAATAGGAATTAATTTTATTTTAATTAAAATAAATTAGTAAAAATATAATTAATAATAATTTAAAGAGATTATAATTAATATTTCTAAAGTTAATAGTATAATTAATATACTAATATTAATTCTTAAAGGTATTAATAATATTATTAATAAACTATTAACAAATTTTAAAGCTTTTATATTAATATTTAATTATTTATTTTATAAATATAAGTAGATTTAAGAAGTTATTTATTTTATATCTTAATTAAAGTGTATTTATATAAGTAATTTTAATTTTTTAATAAAAGTATTTATTATTATTTTAGATTATATTAAGAAATAGTTTATTATTAAACCTTAATATAAAGTTGATTGTATCTTGGTCAGGCGAATCATATTGCCAAACTTAATTGTATCTGCCACCATTGTGGCTTTGAAGCTCCCTCTAGGTTAGAGCTCATGATTTACTAAAGTTTATTATTAAGTAAGAATTATTTTATAAGTAGATTTAATATAAGCTTATTTTATTAAAGATAAAGGTTTTTATTATTTAAGCTTTTTATTATATTTTTTATAATTAATATACTATATCTTTATATAATTACTTAATTTATTATTATAAGTTTATTATATATGATTTAAAAGAACTTTCTTTATAATACTAATTTAAATTTATTAATTTTAAAGTGAAGGTTTTTTATTACTTTAAGTATTTTTTTCTTAATTATATTAATATAATATATACTAAGTATTTATTATACATAAAGTTAGGATAACTTTCACTAGTAGCTCTCTTATATACCTAACTATATTATAAGTATATCTATTTTAAAAAGTTAAAAGATTTATTCTTTATTAAGGGAAAGCTTATTATATTTAATTTTTATTATATATTTATTATATATTATATATTTAATTATAATAAATAATCTTTTAATTATTTAAAGTATATTAAAGGATATATTATTATATATTCTTTTAATCTTAAATCTTTTATTTATATAAATTAATATTCTTAATTTACTAATTATTATAATATTTATTTTTTTATTAAAGTATTTTTAATATTATTTTTTTAAAATACTAATAGATTAAAGTTAATAAATAAGGCTATATTAAGAGATAAGATTATTAAAGTTAAAGCTTTTAATCTAATTACTTCCTATAATATAAGTATTAAGATTTAAGTAAAAGTATTATTAAGTAAGTATAGTAGCTAGTTTTCTTTTTATTATATTTTTCTATTCTTAGTATTTAATTTAGAATTATAGTTAATTAATTCTTAGATTAGTAAAATAAATATAATAAAAAGTAATTTTTTAAAAATAAAATATATTTTATATATAATAATATTAAATTAATTAAAAACTATAATATATAATTTTAAAAGTTATAAATTATTAAATAATTAAAAAATTAAAAAATTATTTAAATTATTATTTATTTATAATTTTTATCTTTTATATAGTTATTTTCTTTTTCTTAGGAAAGAAAAATATTAATAAGATTATAAAATCTAAAGGAATACCTTATAATAGACTTTTATATTAATTAATATAATTATTTTTATATTAATTTATATTAATAATAATCTTTTAAAATCTAATTTTTTAATTAAATATATTAATTAATTAATTTAAATTAATAAAATTAAATTTAATTTATATAATTAAAAATATTTTTTAATATTTTAAAAAAAATAGAAAAAAATATATTAAATAAAATAGTTAAAAATATTAAATAATAGAAAAAAAGGAAGAAAAAGACTGTAAAATAGGAAATATAAATAATAGTTTAATTAAATAATTAATAGGATATAATTAGTATTATTTATAGTTTTTAATATTAAATATTATTTTAGTAAATCATAGGCTTTAACCTAGAGAAAGCTCTAAAGCTATAATAATAATAAATATAATTAAATTTAATTATATAATTTATTTAATTAAAATATAATTAATTTTATAATAAGATTATTTTTATAAAAATTTAAATAATTATATTTAAAATGATTTCTTTTATTAAAATTATAAATCCTAATATATATTTTTTATTATTTTTAATATAATATTATTTAAATATTATATTCTTTATAATTAAAATTAGTTATTTATTAAAAAATATTTTAATAATATTTTTTATAAATAATTATCTTTTATATTATATATTAAATATTAATTAAAACTTATTAAAAATAAATTAAATTTAAATAATAATATTAATTTTATAATTTATTAAAAAATAAAATTTATTATATATAAATTTTAAATATTTTCATTTTATATTATTAATTTTAATATAAATAATTAAAAATTTATTAAAAAAATATAACATTATAAAAAATATTATATAAAAATATAATAGATTTATATTTAAAAGATTAAATTTAATAGAAAAAAGCTTTATTATAAATATTTATAGTAATAAATATAAGAACTAGATAATTAAGATTTAAAGAGAAGTAAGGTTTATTTATAAGGGTTAAGGAAGGTGATTCTATGGTTAAGGAAAAGGGAGGGCTAGATAGTACTTATTAAATTTAATCTTATAGTATATATTTAATTATATTTCTTTTAATATTTAATTATATTTCTTTAATATTTAATATCAATAATTATATTTTTATTAAATATTAAATAAAAAAAAGCACTTTTAATTACTTAAATATTATTTATAAAAGAATACTAACTATTTAAATAATAATAAATCCTAATAATATTATAAATCTTATAAAGCTTAGATTTTTTACTTATTAAAAACACTTACTTAAAAAGGCTAAGATATTTTTATAAAAGTTAATTATTATCTTTTAATATACTTATTTAATTATTTCTAATCTAGTAAGTTTAGTGATTTTCTTTTATTAAAAGCTATTATTATTTTTTAAATATTATATTTATATTAAAAAAGACTTTATATTTAATTATATTAGCTATTATTATAATATAATTAAAATAAATAAATAAAGTGCTTTATATTCATATAGATTATTATAATTATAAGATAATTTAAAGCTAAATATAGTATTTAAGGATATTTATAAAAAAGAGAATATTATTGTAAGGACAATTAGGATCCTAGCGCCACTGTGGCTGGAAGTGGCGTGCGACCCACTTAGTCTATTAGAGAATTTTGACAAGCAATTGAAGAATGCTTACTAAGTTGAAGTCTATATATTATAATATAATCTGTTCTATAATTCTTAAGATTATTTTAATTAATAATCTTTATAATTTTTTAATTTTTATGCTTTTTTAAATAATTAGTATAATTATTATAAGTATATAGATTATAAATAATTATAATAAATATTTTTTAAATATATTATATATAATATTTAAATTATTTTAAAGAATTTATATTTTATTAAAGTATTTAAGTATTATAGAAGATTAATTAATTTTAATAATTAAGCTTTTAGTTTTTATTAATAAATAAATATAAAATAAATAATAAATAAAAGTATTAGATCTAAATATAAAATAAAAATTTAAAAAATTAAGTAAATAGTAATATAAATATATATTAAATAATTATATTTTAGATTTAAGGTATAAATCTTATAGTCTTAGGCTTTTTTTAATAGAAAGATTAGAGTAAGAAGGCCTAAAGAGAGTAAATATATTATATAAATCTATAAGGTATGATAATTACTTATTATTTACTTTATATAAAGAATATATAATAAAAAGAAAAAGATTTTAAATTTTATTATAAATTATAATTTAATAATAAATAATTTAAATAAAAATATTATAAAAAATAATAAATTAATTATATTATATATTAAAAAAAGATTAAAATAAATTATTAATTTATAATTATATTCTTCTTTAAAATAATATAATTAATATATAAATTAATAATTAAATATATATAATAAAATTAGAGAATAATTTATAAAAAGATTATTTAAATTTATAAAAGATTATTTAAATTTATAAAAGATTAAATAAGCTATAATTAGATTCTCTTACTATCTATAAATCTAATAAAGAAATTATATTATAAGCCTTAATAATCCTTTTTAATAAAATTTTTTAAATTTTATTTATAAAAAATATATTAATTTAAAATCTTAAAAAATATAATTAAAAAATAATCTTCTAAATTTATAATAAGATAGTAAGTAATTACTAATAAATTATTTTAATATATAAAGTATTATTTATATATCCTTAGGTATCTAAGACTTAGAAAATAGGCCTAATTTAACCTATTAGTATTATTATAAGCTAAATAAGGATCTAAAGAAGGAAATAAGGTAGTTATAAATCTTATTATAGAAAGTTAAGGAAGTAGTTTATAAAATAAAATAATTATAATCTTATATATATAATAATATTAAATAATTAAGAAATAATTAAAATAAAAGATTATATTTAAAGATAATTTAAAAAAGTATAAAAAAGTTTTAATTTTTAAATTAATATTATAAATATTTAAAAAATAAATATATATAAAATTAAAGATTTAAAAAAGGTTTTAAAGTAAAAGATCTTAAAATTCCTTTACTTTAAATATTTATTAATAATAAATATTTAAAGAAGGCTTAATAAGAAATTACTTTATTATATAATATTTTAATAATAATAAATAAAATTATTTTAATTTTAAATATAATTAATTTTAATAAAATATAAAATAATCTTTAATTAAATTAATATAATTAAAAATATAAATATAAATTATTAATATTAAAATTAAAAATAATCTTTATAAAGAATATTATTAAAAATAAAGTGATTATTCTTTAAATATTTAATAAAGAAATAATTAAAGTAGATATAAATATAGGCATATAAGTTAACCTTATTAACATAAGGCTAGTAGCTAGGCTAAGGCTTAAAGAGGTAGCTAACTAGAAGGTACTAAGTCTTATAAGCTATAATAGGATTAAGAAGCTTTTAAGCTAAGTTTATTAGTTAATCTTCTTCTTAATTAATTTTAAAGAATTTTTATAAAAGATTTAATAAATATTTATTAAAATTATTAGATTTAATAAAGCTAATAATATCCTATTATTTATTAGATTAATAGATAAGGAAGATATTATTATAAATATAAAAATCTACTTATAAAATTATAAATTAATTTTTATTATAAATATAAAATCTTTTATAAAAGAGTTAATAAAGAATAATAAATAAGCTTAAATAATATATATTTATAATATACTTATATTAAATAAATAGTTAATAATTACTTTTAATAAAAAAGTTTAAAAAAGAGAAATTATATTATTTATAAAATTAAAAAATAATATATAAATATTTAATAAAAAAATTATAAAAAAATTATTTATATTAAAAAAGGTAGAATATATTATTAATTTTTAAAAAGAAAAAAACTATTATATAAATTAATTTATTTTATTAATAGAAAATAATAAAAGATATTATAGAATTATATTATAAAGAATATAATAAATAATTAAATAAAATTTTTAATTAGTAAAATAGAAGTATTAATTCTTTTTATATTTAAAAAAGATAGTATTTTAAGATTATATATTAATTATAAAAAGCTAAATATAATAATAATTAAGAATTATTATCTTTTATTATTAATTAATAATTTATTAAATTATTTTATAAAAGTAAAGTAGATTATTAAAATAGATTTTTAAAATATATATTATTATATTAATATTAAATTTATTAATTACTAAAAGATTATTTTTTATATATAATATAGCTATTTTTAATATATAATAATATTATTTAAGCTTATTAATATACTTATTACTTTTTAAATATATATTTACTAAATACTTACTAGATTATTAGATATATATTATATTATATATTTAAATAATATTATTATTTACTTCTAAAACTAAGATTAATATATATAAAATATTAAAGAGGTTTTATAAAGGCTATAAGTAGCCTAGCTATATACTAAACTATTTAAATATATTTTTTATTAATAGAAGGTTAAGTTCCTAGGCTATATTATTATATAAAAGAGAATTAAAATAAATCTAATATAAGTTTAAGTAATTATTAAATAATTTATATTAATTAATTTTAAAAAAATATAAATCTTTTTAAGCTTTTATAATTTTTATAAGAAGTTTATTTTAAAATATTTAAAAATTATAAAACTTATTATAATTTTATTTAAAGATAGTAAGAAAGATTATAAAATAGGAGAATTTATATAGTTTTTAAAGATATAAAAAGTATTAAAAAAGCTTTAATATACTTTCTATTTAATAATTATTCTTTAATATTAGAATCTTAAATTATCTATATATATAGAGATAGATATATTAATTAAAGCTATCTTAGATATATTATCCTAATTATAAGTAGATTAATAATAATTAATTATTTATTAATTATAAAAGTTTATAAATATAAAATAATATTAAATTATAAATTAATAAAAATTTTTAATTATTATAAAAAGTTTAAAATATTAAAATTATTATTTATTAAGATTATTTAATAAGTTTATATTATTAATAAATTATACTACCTTAGTAAAAGTAATATTTATCTTTATATAAGACCTTTAAGGAAGGCTTACTTATTAAATATATAAACTTATATTATTTAATTTTAATATTAAATATAAACTAAGGAAAATAAATCCTATTAATAGACTCTTTAAAAGATCTAATTATATATTAAATAAAATAATCTATTATAATATATTATTTATTTTAATAAAGAAATTAATATTAATTAATAAATTATTATTAAATATATAATAAATAATTACTAACTTTAAAAAAAGTATAAAAGTACTTAAATATATATATAAATTATTTAAACTAATTTAAGAGAGATTTTCTTACTTTTAAATTAAAATTAGGCCTTAAGATTCTTTAATTTAATATAATATATAATATATATTTTTATAATTATAATATAAATTAGAGAAGTAATAAATTATATTAATAAGCACTTAAAGAATACTTAGTGAGAAGTAATTATAAAGAGTTATAAAAATTTATTTAAAGTTAGGATTATTAGCCTAGATTAATATATCTTATATTTTATTATAAAAAAACTTATATAAGGTAAAATAATATTTTTATTATAATTTTTATATAAATTAGAAGATTTAGTTAAAAGATTATAAGTTAATAATTAATATTATTAATAAAAAGTAAAGAAGGTTTATAAAATAATTAATAAATAAAAGAAATATTATTTTAATAAATAAAATATTTTTTTTTATAAAGAAAGATTAATAATTTTAAATTAATATATTATAAAAAAAAATCCTAAGAAGATATTATAATAATCTAAGATTAAGATATATAAAGATATATAAGATACTTAAGTTAATTAATTATAAGTTTTATTAAAAAGGTATAATTAATAATATTAAAGATTATATAATAAGGTATTAGGTATGTTAAGGTAAGCACTTATTAAGGTATAAATTATATAAGCAGTTATAACTACTCTCCCTACTAGTACACCTATTTTAAGAAATTAGTATAGACTTTATTATAAAGTTATTAAGTAGTATTTAAGTGGATAATAAAGAATATAATATAATCTTGATTATTATATACTATATAATTAAATATATAATTTTCTTATTAATAAGGAAAATATTTAATATAATCTAGTTTATATAAATCTTTTATAAAAATATTAAATATAAATTTAAAATATTAAAAGGAATTATAAATAATAAAAATAAATTAATTACTAATAAATTTTAAATTAAATTTATAAAAAAATAAATAATTATTTATTAATTATTTATTATATATTATTTATAAATAGATAATTAAATAAAATAAACTTATTAAATATTAAAAAAATATCTTTAAGTGTATATAGAAAGCTTATTAAATTAATAAATAGCTTAATTATTTAAAATAAAGTTTATATATAATAATAATATATATAATATTATTAAAGTTTTTTTAATATAAATATTTTATAAATATTATCCTAAAATAATAATTTATATTCTTAAATATATTAAAACTAAAGTATAAGAAATTAATATTATAGTTTATTAAAATAATAATTAAAAAGAAAATAAAAAAATAAGTATATAAAGTATATTTATTAAAGTAATATTAATATATATATAATATATTCTTAATCTTACTATTAAAGCTATAATTATAATCTTAATAAATAAATAATAAAAGTATAATTATTTTTCTTAAATTAAAAAAAGAAAAAAAGAGTAAGAAATAAAAGAAATTATAAATTATAAAGAAAATAAAGAATAATTATTTTACTAAATTAAGTAAATAGGCTAGCTAGTAGAATATAATATATAAAAACCTATTAAATACTTATAAAATACTTTATAAATAATATAAAAATATTATAAATAATATAAGTATATATATAAGAAATAAAATAATAATATAAAATAAAAAATATAATAAAAATATAATAAATAATTAATAAAATAATTATTAATTAATATATTTATAAATATAAATATATATATAAATTATTAAAATAATAATTAAAAAGTATTTAATAAAGATATAATAATAGCTTAACAAATAGGCACTTAGGAAGAAGTATTATAATTATAATTATAAAAATAATTATAAAGATAATTATAAGAATAATTATTACTTTCACTATAATCATAACCAATAGGCAGCAAAGGCATATTATTAAATATAAGCTTAGACTTAATCTTAAAGATAGTAGACTTTATAACCTTAGACTCCTTTTCCTCCTCCTAAATATAATATAAAGATATATTAACTACTTCTTACTAAATAGGAGGTTTCTTAGTATACTTAATAATATAAATAAAACTATAATAACCTATAATAATAATTAAAGTATATAAGATTTTATACTTTTATATAATAGTAAACTAAGATAAAGAACTTTTTATAATATTAAAAATATAAATAAATTTAATTTAATTAAAAATATTTAATAAATATTTAATAATTATAATAATATTATTATTATAGATATAAAGGAAGATAGTAAAAGCTAGATAAAGATATAAGTTTTTAGTATTAATAAGAATAAGATTATATTATAATAAGTTAATAAAATATTTATTAAATATAAAATAAAAATATTTATTTAAATTTAAAAGTTTAATATTATTAGTTTATATTAAATAATAGTTTTTTATAATAAATATAAAAATAATTATTTATTAAATATTTTATAAATATTAATTATACTTTTAATATTATTTTTAATATAATATTAGGAATTAGTAATAATATATATAATTTAATTAAAATATTAATAATTAATATTTATTAAAAGTTTAAAAATATTATTATTATTTTTATTATATTTAATAATATTATATATATTAAATTTAATTAAGAAATTCTAATATTAAATTATAATATTAATAAGCTTTTAAAAAATCTAATTAAATTAATAATAATTATATATAGAATATTTAATAAAAGTAAATATATTATATTATAAAATTAATTAGCTTTTTTATAATAAATATAATAAGTATTAATAGATCTTTAATAATAAATAAAGAAAGGATTATTATACTTTTATATATTATATAAATAATAAATAATAAATAATAATAATATATAATAATAACTATAAATATATAAAATTATTTAAAATAAAGAAATTATTAGTAAATACTTAAGAACTAAGTATTAAAAAGAAGGAAATAATTATAAAAATAATTAGGATCCTAGCACTACTATAGCTAGAAGTAATATACAACTTACTTAATTTATTAAAGAATTTCAGTAAGCAATTAAAAAATGCTCGCCAAGTTAAAGTCTATATACTATAATATAATCTATTCTACAATTCTCAAGATTACCCTAGTTAATAACCCTTATAATTATATATTAAGCTTAGATTTTTAATTTTATTAATAGTATTTTCTTATATAATCTTAATTAAATCCCCGCCAGGGAAAGTTAATATTAAAGTAATATATTATAAAATATATTAAATTCCTTTCCTAATAAAACTTATAAAACTTTTAATTAATTATTAATAAAATTTATTTTTTTTTAAATTATTTTAAAATATATATAAAATTTAATTTTAAAGATTTTATAATTTAATATTATAAATTATATTATTATTTATTAATATAAAAAAAGTAGATTATTATTTTAAAATAATTATATAATTTATATATTAATTTTATAAAAATATAATTAAATAAATTTTATTTTTTTTTATATTATTTAAATATAAAATCTAAATATATTTTTTATATTAATAGATTTAAGAATTTATAATTCTTTTATTAATTATTAATTAAAAATAAATAGTAATATAAATATAATTTATTCTTTTAATAAAATAATTAAAATTAAAAAAAATATAAAAAAATAAATTAAATTAAATAATTTAAATTAAAGTAAAAAATATATTTTAATATTAAATTTTATTAAGTTTTTTTATTAAAATATTAAAATATTAAAAATAATATTTTTAAATTATTATAATATTTAGTAATTTTTTTATTTTAAATTTATATTTATAAGCCTTATTTAGTATATTAATTTTATTAAATAATCAAACTTATATATAAATAAAAAGAGAATAATTTTAATTCAAAAGCCTTTTTTATAATAAAATAAAATAATAAAATTATGATATTAAATATCTTTAATTTAATTTAAAATAATATTTAATTCTTAGCTTTATTTAAAAAAAATAAACTTTTATATTAATATTACTTAAATTTATATTTATAACCTAAATTACCTTAAATATTATCTTACTAATAATTATAGAAATAAAAAAAATAAATATTATTTTAAAGTATTATAACCTCTAATAAAGAAAACTAGCTTTAATAATAAAAATATCCTATAAATTTATTAAACTTATATAATTATTAATAAATAAAATTAAGTAATAATAATTAGATTATATTATAATTATAATATCTTTTTTATTAGTATATAATTGAAGATATTAATATTAATTTATTATTTTATAAATTATATAGCTAAAATTAAAAATTTAATATAAAAATAGCTTATAGTTATAGTAGAGATATTTCTATATTTATAAAGGGAAATTAATAAGGCTGGGATAGAAAATATATATAAAGATATTATTATAATTCTTAATTTTAATAAATTATAAAAAAAGTAAAATACTTTATAAAATTATTAATTATACTTTTATTTAAAGAGTTTTATTCTTAATTAAGGTAGTATTTTATTTAATAGAATATATTAATAAATTTATAAATATAATAAATTAAATATTTCTTAATATTTTAATAATTCATCAAAAAATATTAAAATATTAGAAGTATTTTATTAATAGAATAATATATAAATAATAAATGAAAGTATTAATAAGCTTATTATTATTAAATATAATAGTAAAACTTTATTTTTACTAAATATTTACCTTTATTAAAAAGATTTATTATATTATTTTTATTTATATAATTATATGTTCTTAATATAAATAAAAAAAATTTAAAATTAATTAACTAAATATAATAAAATTCTATTAAAATAAAATAATTTATTTATTAATTTTTAAATTTAAATTTTAAAGTAATTAAAAAAGTAAATATTTATTTATTTAAATAATTATTTAAGTATAGATTTTAATATTAATAATAATAATAAGTAGTTTTAATAATAAGATATATATTATAAAGCTTTAATAAATAAATACTAACTTTCTTTATTAGTATAATTATTTAATATTTAGCTTTATTTATTCTTTAGAAAATATTCTTACTTAATATAAATAGTAATATTAATATAATTTAAAAGTAAAATTATAATTTCTTTTTTCCTTAAATTTAATTATATATTATTCTCTTTTTACTTATATATAAATCTAATTATTTAATAAAATTAATACACTAAATAAAGCTTATAAATATAAATTTAAAATAAAAAAATTACTAAATATTATAATAATTTAAAAATATTATTTTTAATATTTTAATAAAAATTTTTAATAAAATTTAATATTAAAATATATTTTTTATTTTAATTTAAATTATTTAATTTAATTTATTTTTTTTATTTATTTTTTTATTTTTTTTTATTTTTTTTTATTTTTAATTATTTTATTAAAAAAATAAATTATATTTATATTATTATTTATTTTTAATTAATAATTAATAAAAAAATTAAAATTTTTTAAATTTATTAATATAAAAAATATATTTAAATTTTATATTTAAATAATTTAAAAAAAATAAAATTTATTTAATTATATTTTTATAAAATTAATATATAAATTATATAATTATTTTAAAATAATAATCTACTTTTTTTATATTAATAAATAATAATATAATTTATAATATTAAATTATAAAATCTTTAAAATTAAATTTTATATATATTTTAAAATAATTTAAAAAATAATAAATTTTATTAATAATTAATTAAAACTTTTTTAATTTTTATTAATAAAATTAAATATAAATATTTAATTATATTATTAAAAAACTAAATTTTTTAAAGAACTCTAAAAGAACTACTAATAGCTTAACAAGCTACTCTCTATTATAATTAAAATCAATAAGGCTAATTAGAGGCTTACTTTAAAGAAATTAAAGTTTAAAAGGAACACTAGAATAAAGTCTTATATATTCTATTAGAAAAGGAATTTAATACATTTTATAATATACTACTTTAACACTAATTTTCCTTAATAAGGAAAATTATATATTATAAATATTTAATATTTTTAAAAATTTATAAAGAGTATAAAAAAAGATATAAAATAGTAGGCTATTTTTATAGGTATTAAAAATATAATAAATCTAATTATTAAAATACTAAATAAGATAGTATATTAATCTAATCACTGCTCGTATCCTATCACACTAATCGTATCCTATTAGTTGTTTAATTGAACTGTTGTTTGTATTTCCTATTCTAGTATAATATCTATTTAAAAGTAGCCTTTTTTACCTTTTTCCTTCCATTATTCTATATTTATAATTATTTAATTTAATATATTAATTTATTTATATTTTTTATTATTTATTCTTTTTAAAAAATCTCTTTTATTTATTATTTAAAAAAGATCTTTTATTTTTAAATATTTTAAAATATTTTAATATTAATTTTATTATTTATTATTATTTTTAAATAAAGGTTTTATTTTTTTTATAAGATTTATTATTTTAAAAAAAAGTTTATATTTTTAAAAAATAAAATAGATTTTAATTTTATTATTTATATTATTTATTTAATATATTTTTTTTACTTTTTTTTTAAAACATTTAAAGATATTTTTAATTAATTAAATTAAATTTAATTTTATTAATTTAAATTAATTAATTAATATATTTAATTATAAATTTAAATTTTAAAAATTTATTATTAATATAAATAATATATTATTTATAAAATATTTTAACTATATATATATATATTTAAAAATATATATTTAAAAGTTTTTTTTAATATATATTTAAGATTTATTTAAATAAAATTCTTTCTTTTATTATACAAGAATTCTATCTATTAAGGTTTTTATTGTATATTACCTTTAGACTCCAGAGTTGGTATAAGAGCAATTGTACTAACAGATCTGAAAGTCTATTATAAGGTATATCTTTAGGTCCTATGATCTTATCGGCGTTTTCCTTTCCTAAAAGAAAGAAAATAATTATATAAAAGACATATTAATCCAATAATATAAGTTAGGTAATTAATATAATTAAATATATTTTAGCTTTAGATTGGATTACTTTAAAGTTTATAGAAATTTAAAATATTTTATATTATTTATTTAAATTTAATAATTATATTCTTTTTTTTAAAGAATTTAGATATTATTATAGTAGAAGAGAGTTATTAGTGAAGATATAAAATATAAGAGTTTATAAGTTAGTTATTATTAAAAGATTTTAAATTATAATAAAAGAGAGATTTAATAAAAATTAAAAAAAATAATTTAAAAAGTATAAATCTAAATAAATATTATTATTAATTAAATTATTAATTAAATTATTATATTTTAATAAATTTTAATAATATAAATATATATATAATTAAAGTTAATATAATTAATAATATCGCTACTTATATCCTATTATATTAATTATATCCTATTAATTATTTAATTAAACCATTATTTAAATTTCCTATTCTATCTTTTCCTTTCTTTTTCTTCTATTATTTAATATTTTTAATTATTTTATTTAATATATATATTTATTTATAATTTTTATTATTTATTTTTTTTAAAAATCTTTTTTATTTATTATTTAAAAAAGATTTTTTATTTTTAAATTTATTAATTTTAAAAAATTTTATATTTTCAAAAAATAAAATAAAATTTAGTTTTATTATTAATATTATGTATATTTTTTTATTTTTTTTTAAAAATATTAAAAAATATTTTTAATTATATAAATTAAATTTAATTTTATTAATTTAAATTAACTAATTAATATATTTAATTATAAATTTAAATTTTAAAAAACTATTATTAATATGAATAATATATTATTTAATAATAAATATTTTAATTATATATAGATATTTAAAGGTATATTTAAAAGTTTTTTTTTAATATATATTTAAAAGAGATTTATTTAAAAATATATTATTATATTTTTAATTAATAAAAAATCTTTCCTTTTATTATATAGAATTTCTAGCTATTAAGGTTCTCATCTTATATTACCTTTAAGCTTTATAATTAGTATAAGGGCAATTATACTAATAGACCTAAAAGTTTATTATAAAATATACTCTTAAATCCTATAGCCTTATTAATATCTTTCTTTTCTAAAAAAAGAAAATAATTATATAAAAAATATAATTAATAATATAAATATTAAGATAATTATTAAATTTAAATTTATCAATTTTTTTTAAATTAATTATTAAATATTAAAAATAAAAGATAGTATTTCTTATTCTTTATAAGTAATTTAATAAGATTTAAAGTATTTAAAATAAAATAAATTTTATTAAGTAAATATATATTTTTATTAATAGTAAAAATAGTATAAATAAATCTTAAATTATTAAAATTATTATTATATTATTTTAAAGTAAAGAATATTCTAATAAACTTTTAATTATTACTATAAATAATATTATTATATATTTAATTTATAGATTTAATATTAACTTATATATTAATAAATAAATAAAAGCTAATAAATTCTTTAAATTTAAATTATTTATTTGTTTTATTAATAGGCTTATATAATTATATTAATATAATAAGTTTTTATTAATTATTAATAAAGTCACTTCCCTCTTACACCTAAGTCTTATAGCTAGTGCTATTAATAGACTTACCAAGGATATACTAAAACTCTAGTAAAAGCATAACTACCTCTAATGTTAATATTAATAGCTACTAACTTAGAAATAAAGAATCTACTAATTTTTAATTTTATTTTTAATAATATATTTTTTATTAAATTTATATTTTTTAAAAATAATAATAATATAATTAAAAAATTTATAATTTTAAATATTATAAAAAAATTTAAATTTTAATATTATAAATAATATTAATATTATATAATTAAATAATCTAATTAATAATAATATATTTATTAAATTTAAAAATTTAATAAATTTTAAATTTTTTATATTTAATATAATAATTAATATTATTTTTTATTTAAAAAAAATATTATAAATTAATAGATATATTTTAAAAATAAAATATTTATTTTTTAAAATTTTATAAAATATTTTAATAAAATTATTTAAAAATATATTAATAATAAAAAAATAATTATTTTTAAAAAATTTATTTAATAATTTATTTAATTATAAAATATTAATAATATAAAAAGTTATAATATAATAAAAATATTAATATTAAATTTTAAAAAGAATATATATATATATATATATATTAATAATTATAAATATAAATATTTTATAAAAATAAAAAATTTAATTTATTTTAAAATTAATTAAATAAAATAAATAATAATAAAATATAAATAACTTTAATAATAATATAAATAATTTTAATAATAATTTTAATAATTTTAATAATTTTAATAATTTTAATAATTTTAATAATTTTAATAATTTTAATAATTTTAATATTAATATTTATATTAAATTAATAAATAAAAATATTTAAATTTTTATTTATTTAAATATTTAAATATTTATTAATAAAAAAGTTTTATTTATTATTTAATTTTATATTATATTAAAATTTAATTTTAATTTTAATATTATTTTATAAATTTTAAAATATAAATTAAAATAAATAATTTATTTAAAAAATATTATAATTTAATATAATATTTTTAAAAATATTATTAAAATTTATTTATTAATAAATAATTATAAAATAAAAAAATATAAAAATAATATATATATATTATTATAAATTATTTTTGTATTTTTATAAAAATAAATAATAAAATTATATTAAATAATAAATAATTATATAATAAAAATTATTATTTTTTTTTATAATTATTAAAATAATTATTTAAATTATTTAATATTAATTAATTTTATTAATTTATTAAAAAAGTTTTATTTATTTATTAATATTTTAATTATTAGAATTGTTATTTTTATAAAAAGTATAATTAAATAAATAAATATAATATATATAATTAAATTATATATATAAATATTAATAATTTTTATTAAATATTTTTTAATATATTAATTATAATAATTTTTATAAAATTAATTTTATTAATTATTTAATAAAATCTTTATATAATAAAAATAAAAAATTTAAAAAATTTATAATTAATAATTAAATTCTTTTAATTTTTAAATCTTTAATTTCCTTTAATATTTAGCTTTTTATAAACCTTATATTTAAAGTTTTATTATTATAAAAGTTTTTATATTTAATTTTCTTTTTTAAAAAAAATAAATAAAATAAAAATAAATAAAAATAAAAGTAATATTATTATATTTATATAATAATAAAATAATAGTAAAAATAAATATAATAATAAATTAATTTAATTTATATATTTTAAATAAATATATAAAATAATAAATATTAATATAATATAATATTAATTTTTATAAATATATAAAAATATAATATAATTTTATTTTAAAAATTATAAATAATAATTATAAATAATATTAATAAAATTAAAATATATTTTATTTTTAATATATATTTTTTAATTATAAATTAAAAAAAATATTAAATTAAAAATAATAATTTATATTAAAAAAAATTAATTTATATCTATTATTAATTATAATTATATAAAATATAAAAGATTATTTAAATTAATTTTAATAATATAATAATTATAAATATATATTATAAATTAAATAATAATATATTTAATACTTTTTTTAAATAATTAATATTAAATAAATATGTTATAATAAAAAACTTTAATATATTTTATTTAATTTAATAAATAAAAAAATAAAAATAAAAAAAAAGTTTATAAATTAAATTAAAAATAACTTTTTCTTTTTAATAAATCCTTCAAATAAATTAATATATAAATATAAAAATATACTTAATTTTATATTTTTAAATATTCCTTTTATAAAAAATTATAATTAAATAATATTTAAATATTATATTAAACTACTTTATATTATATATTAAAATCCTTTTTTTAATTATATTAAAATTATAATCTAAAAAATATATAATAATAAAAAAAGAAAAATTTAAAAAATTTATTAATATTATTAAAATAAAAAAAGCTTTTTTATATAAAATATATTAAATATAAAAAGATTAAATTATTTTACTTAAAGCTTTAATAATTTATTAAAAACTAATATTAAGATAATAAAAAATTTATTAATATATATAATAAATTTATATTTTAATAAATAAAGAAATAAAGAAATATATTAAAACTTATAAGTTTTATTTAATAATTAAATATATTGATAATTATAATTTTATTAAAAAAATAAAAAATAAATAAAAAAATATAAAAATAATTATTAAGTTAAAATTATAAAAGATTTTAAAATTAATAATAATATATTTAAAATTATAAAATAGTTAAAAGCTCTCTTATAATTTAAATTATTATTTTTATAAATAAATAATAAAATCTATATTATAAATAATAATTAAATAAGAATATTATAATTAATATTATTTAAAAAATTCATAATAGATCTTATAATAGCTTTTATATATAATATTAAATAAATTTTAAAAAATAAATAAATAATTATATTTATTATAATTAATATTTAAAATATATTTAATATAATATTAAGAAATAAACTTATATATAAACTTTATTTATAAAAATAATTAATTTAAATTATATTATAAATTATCTTTTTTATAATAAATAAAATAATAATATTAATTTATTAATATTTTATAAAAATATATTAAAGATAATTAATAAATTATTTTATTAATTAAATATTTAATTAAATTATAAATCAAATTTTAATTATTATATAAATATATAAATTATTAAAATTAAAATAATAATTTTTTTTATAATATAATTAATATAATTTATAATTTTAATTTAAAGATAATAAATAAAATTATATAAATATATATTAAATTAATACTTTTTTATAATATAAAAATCTAATTTTTAAATAAAATAATAATAATTAATTATGAAAAAGATTAATATATAAATATAATTAGATAAATAAATAAAATATATAAAATCTTTATAATAATATTTAAATTAATTATTTTAAATTAATTAAAATATTTAATATTAAAATAAAAGATATATTTAAAAGCTTTAAAAAAGCTTTTAAGATTATCTTTTATATATTAAATATTTATATATATTTAAATAATATATTAATAATTAAAATAATAAATAAAAAATTATTTAAATTATTATAATATATATTTTTAAAATATTAAAAATTAGGAAAAATATATAAATAAATAATAATAAAATAATATTTAAAATATATAAATATTTTAAATAATAAGCTTATTAATAAGTTTATAAAGAAAAAAATAAAAATAATTATAAAAAATTTAATTTTAATATTTATTTATATTAAAAAAATAATTAAAAAAAATAATAAAAAGATTTATAAAATAACAATAAGAAAATATGTTTAATATTTATTAATTATTTAAATTTAAAATAAATTTTAAATATTTTAAAAAGTTTTTTATATTAAAAATTATATTTTATTATTTTTTTATAATTAAATTATATTATAATAATTTTATTTATTATTATAAAAAATTTAATTATAAAAAATATAAAAATTATTATTTTTATAAATAATAAAAATCCTTAATATATATTTTTTATTATTATAAAATATTAATTAAATTATATTTAAAATTAATATTTTTAATATAAAAAATAATATTTTATATAATAAAATTAAATTTTAATAAATTTATTAAATATATAATAAAAACAAATTTCTTTATAAAAATCTATTTTTATTAATTATAAAATAATAATATATTAATATAATTTAATTTTTTTTAATATTCTTTTTATATTTTCTTCTTCTTATTATATTTTTTATATTTAAATATTATTTTTAATTCTTTTTATTTTTTATTTTTTATTTTTATTTTTATAAATATATAATAATATATTTATAAAAAATAAAATATAAAAAAAAAATTATATTATAAATATTTATATATAATATTCTTATATTTAACTTATATATTATAACCCTTAACTAATTAAAGCTATTTATTTTAAATTTTAAAAAAGAAAGTAATATATAATATTTTAAATATAATATTAGATATTTAGATAGATTAAATAGTTATCTTACTAGCCTAGTATATCTTTTTACTCTTATAGGAGGTTAGTGGAGACTTTGTGCTTGTAAGATAGAAATATAATATATATATATACATTCCTTTTCTTTTTCTTTTTACTATCCTTCCTTTTAAACTATATCCTTTAATTTATTAATTTATTTATATTTTAGATCTATTTTATATTTATTTAATTTTTTTAAAATTTTTTCTTAATTATTATTTAATTTAAATTTTAAATATAAAGTTATATTTTCATAATTTAATATTAATATTAAAAGTTTTTATTATTTTTTAATAAATATTTAATTGTTTAAATAAAATCTTTTTTTAAAAGAAATTTATATTTTTAAAAAATTAATTTAATTTTATTTATTAAATATAAAATATTTAATATAATTTATAATTAAAATTCTTTAAAATATTTTTTATTAATTTTATTAAATTAAATATTATTAATTTAAATCTTTTAATAAATATATTAAGTTATAAATTTAATTTTAGAAAGGCTATTACTTTTATAAATAATATATTATTTAATAATATATATTTTAACTATATATATATATATATTTAAAAGTATATATTTAAAGGTTTTTTTTTAGTATATATTTAAAAGAGGTTTATTTAAGTAAAATTCTTTCTTTTATTATATAAGGATTCTTTATTAAGGTTTTTATTATATATTGCTTTTAGGCTTTAAAGTTAGTATAAAAGTAATTGTACTAATAGATTTAAAAGTCTATTATAAGGCATACCTTTAGGTCCTATAATCTTGTTAGTGTTTTTCTTTTTTAAGAGAAAGAAAATAATTATATAAAAGATAGATATATTATATTCTTTAAAATTATAATTTAAATTATTTAAATATTAAAAAAATATATTAATAAAAATATAAAATATTTAAAATTTATATATAATAAATTTTATTTTTTAATAAATTATAAAATTAATTTTAAAATTTATATTTAATTTATTTTTAATAAATTTTAATTAATATTTAATATATAATATAAAAAATAATTATATATAAAAAATATTATTAATATATTTTTTAATTAAGTAAATTATATAATTAAATTTAACTATATTTATTATTATTATAATTTTCAAGCTTTTTTTAAATTAAAGTTTATAATTTATTAAAATAAATTATTTAATATAAATAAAAAAAATAAAAATAATTAAAAATTTAATATTATTATAATTAAAAATAATATATAATTTATTTAATTTTTTAAAGAATTTTAATAAATATTTAAAAAATACTTATTAAATTAAAATTAATATAATATAATATAATTTCTTTTATAACTTATTAAATTACTTTAATTAAGAATTTTTAAAAGAATATAATTATTAAAAGTTTAAAAAGGATCTTAAAAAAGTAAATTTAAATATATAATATAAATATTATATAAAACCTATAATTTAATATAATTAATATAATTTTATTTTTATCAAATATTATTTTTTATTCTAAAATTACATATGTAATTCATCTGATCTTGTTGTTAAAGACCGATGAAGCCCACGATAACCAGACATAGGACTTGAGAAATCGCTTACTGGGGATACAATATCAACTATGCTTGAACGTGGTGTTTGTGCTTGGAATGCGGGCCAAGAGGATTGAAATCTAGACCCTCGGTCTCGCTCAACTCTTTGCTCCTCATTCAATCCATCCTGGTTTAAGACCGCCCATTCATCAGTATCATTGGCAAGGTCTCGACCTTTGGTTGATACAATGCCCTCAGTTTGGCAGGTGGATCCGGCCGATATAATGTTCCCCGCTACATGAACAATGCGAGACCCTTGATACCACCATTGATCCTCAAACCCATTGTCCACTGTAACAAGTGCTGCTGCCAAAGACTGCATTTCTTTTTCCTTGCCCTTGTCACGGTCGCTGATCTCAAAGCGACGCGGTGATATAGGGACCGTTTCTGCGGCATCAAATGTGTCACTTTGACGTCTGGAATCCTCGTTCTCGTCGTTCTCAGCATTCTCGTCATCGGCATAGCCCATTGGGAATGTCCACGATGACCAAGGCATGCCATCCTCGCCTAGTCGGAACTGATTTGGAGTAGCTGGAAGAGCCTTCCAGACTTCTGGGACTACTCTAGACCTCTGGTCCCTTGGTAAATTGCTGGCGCCTGCACCGGTAATTGAACCACTTGGGTTGGCATCCCATGGGCTATTGCTCATTGGCGGTGGAGCGGATCGTCCCCGCTCATGAGAGCCTCTGCTCTGTGCGCGAGACGCTCGTCGAGGGTGTAGGTTTTCCCATTCTTGCGTTGGAGATGGTGGCTGATGTGGACATGGCACTTGGTATTGATTATGAGTGTAGGTAACGTTACTTTGAGGTGGGTGGATAGCAATGACATCCCTGGGGAATTGTGATTGTTGGGTAATTTGGGCTAGAGCGCCCTGCTCAGATTGTAGATTCGAAAATTGTGATTGAGTGGGAGGTTCAGTTTGTGGTTGAGTATCGACCAAAAAGTTTGTATTTGGTGGAGGGAGTTGCCGAGGGAATTGGGTTACGCGGTCACGCATGCTTCTTGACATATATGTCACTTGGCGGTTCTTGGAGGCATGCCGGGGTGTCCACGATACCCCGAATTCAAAGTGGACATAGATGGCAGGCCGCTCAGTCATGGCGGCTGTAGTGTGTGGTGGATCAGTGCTGGTGAAGAGGTCTGGAGTCAGAACTCGAAGCCGAGATAAGCTAGAAGAAGAATGCGAGCGAAGTCGAGAAAGTGGCCGTGGGGTAGATAGAGGCCGTAGAAGTGGTTTAGCTAATGAATCCGTATCAAAACGGACGGCATTGGGTGAGGTCGAAGCCGAGACGGAAACGGAAGCGGAGGCCGGCCCCAGCGGCGATGAGGAGAGTGGGGGCGGCGACAACGGGGGTGATGGTAGCGGCGACGGCGAGGGAAGGGTATTGGGAGTTAAGCGTAAAGGGAGAGAATGAGTAGAAGCTGACGCAATAGAAAAAGAGGTAGAGGCAGGAGTAGAAGTATAAGTAGAGGTGGAAGGGGGCGAAGATGAAGAAGGGTAACAGAGCGAATGTAAAGATTGAGTCTTCCACCTTGTGCCCATGCTTTGAAGGAGGCGAAGACCAGGGCACGGCACCTTGCGGAGTGGCCGGGTTCTGTGAGTGAGAATGCTTTAGCTGCTTTTGGGTGTTGACCAAGTGCAGCTGGATTGATCTTCTGATGTGGCTGATTGTGGCTCAGGAGAGTGGAGGATCGTATCTGTAGATGCGTGATGCGTGTCTTACCAGTTTCCAGATATATTATTGATGTCTTAGTCTTTGGCATGGGGGGATGGGAAAACAGTTGAAGATATGGTCCTGCATTCTATCGGATCACCCGCCAATCTTGTCATTTACGGAGTGGTCTGGCCTCTGGTGGCTTTGGGGCTGTTGAGCAATGATGGCGTTTTGAACGGCCACTGTACGGCATAGTGAAAGATATCCCCGACGGCCGACCTTGAGTCTGTTTCATTGGTATTGGTTGGCGTCTTGTGGTGATTCACTAGTCGGGTCGGGACCGGGGTACCACCCACCGGGAGGGTCCGTGAGAGGAGGTTTAGTTTAGTGGCGGGGATTAGTATTGGCTTGGGATCGAGGCGGGGCGAAAATGGGGCGAAGCTTGAACAAGGGGACTTGTTTGGTTTCACTGAGTTTCGATGCTGGATCAGTTCTCTGAATGAAGACGAAAGTGGAAAGAAGCATGAAACACAAGATGGATGGTGAATGACCAATGCATTTTGGGCCTCTGATGTTAACCAAAACATTTGCCTCCATCATCCCAAAACGACCACCTGCACCTCGTTGGGTATGGTGGAGGAGGGGGGGGGCACCGCCGGCTCCGTAGTGCCAGTTCAGTGCCCAGCTAAGTTGGCTCTGGCTCGACTCCGTCGTATCGGTAAGTCCCTGTGGGCGGCTACAAAATTTGTTGCTGACAATGCGAGGTCAATCAGTGTCCACCCTGTGACAGTACTGGAGCGACCAGGGTTTGTCAGATCCCCCTTCGCCTCAAACTGTCTCCACTCGTCGATTTTTCTGGTCGTACAGCACGTTAATAGTAACAACCAATTCTTTACAGCTGGAGTGGCGCAGTCTCAAGCGGGAAATATGACTGCGCTCAGTACTGATGGTGCCGATGCTGATGCCGCTGATGACGCCGATCACGCTGATTCTGATGCTAATGCTGATGCTGGCTGTATTGTATGGCAGTGGATGTGAGATTAGAATCCCACCAGCCTTGTTCGTCTACTTTGGGATTTTCTGTAATTCAGGAAGACTCAGGATGAAAATAAAGAACTGAATCAAAGATGGAATGGCAACTGAATCTCGCACTAACCGATCAAGGACGCATAGACGGACGATATGATGATGCCCACAAGGACCCCTGGGAAAGAAGCGGTAAACGAAACATGGGATGACAGAGTGTGGAATGGGTTGAAAGCAAGTGTCGATCCTTCGGCCATGGATGTCCTTGAATACGGAAATGAGCGTTTGGGTGAAGGATGAGGGCGTCTTAGCTGGTTCTGGTAGGTGCACAAACCTAGAAACGTCTAAAGCGGGCTCCCATCCATCTATGAGCTGGGATGTTTAGCCTGCACCGAATTCCAGCAAATTGGCTCGCCAAAAAGAATACTGAATGACCACGCCGGTTGAGGGGAAATGGATATGAAACTGGGATGAAAGGGTCTGGCGCAAATGCCATTGACTACCACAATCCTGCCACACGCCAACTGCACGCACAGACAGACAATAACGGCAGCAGGGTAAACTAACGCGTTCGCTGATTGTCGCCTTTTTGGTGCACCTCGGTCGTCTCTCCAATCGAAATGAAGCTCAAAATGTGGCTGTGTCATGCTAATTCTCAGGGGTGGCTCCTTCACTTAGGGTAAGATGCATCCTCCAACACATGCGTGGGGCCAGTGACGAGCTATGCCTTGACGTTTCTTGTTTGTCTCATCTCAGATGCAAGAGGCTTCAACATTGCCCTGTGCCACTAGACCTACCACAGGATATGTGGGTTTCTGTTATTATTAAATAGCACTAAATGGTCACTAACCGTTTGCACATAGCGAAAAATCGTAAATGGCGGGCTCGATTTGCATCACCCAACCTATTACCGATTGTACCATGTGTCATAACCCAGAGGATCTTGGCTTAAAGCACCGTCTACCTTTACACAAGAAAAAGGAATACAAGTATGCTAGCATTTAGAGAGTGATGGTAATAGCTTCAATGTAATATTTTGTCGGGGAATATCTGAAGCCAACAGCCAAGCAGAGTTGATTGTGGGCAACAGTGAGATATTCTTAGCAACAGCATGTCATCCCCAGCATGGCTCCACTTGCTTCAATACTGCGCCATCATGACCATCTCATCAATGGCATGAGGCCCACACTTGGATGAGAAATGCTTTGGATTCACTCCCTAGACCCCGTACACGTATGTCAACGGGTAGGATACTGTTCTCATGGCCAATGCGTCTTACACGATATTTGAATTTCTTCTTTTATTCTTTAGTTGGCCTGAGGAAAGAGAGACTGAGCCATGGAAATGAAATGATGGACAAGGGCAATCAATATTGGTGTGTTAGAGCATGGATGATGATACGTATACAACTCAACATGGTGGTATTTCCAAAGAAGCATGGTTAAAGCCTATCCTGCACTTAGTTTGTCTTGCAATGTATAAAAATAGACGAACGTGGTTGTGCTAAAAAGCATCATGTACCAAGATCGATACTAAGCTCACAATTCAACTCATACTAAGCCAACGGCAGCAGACTTAGCCCTCTCCGTACCATCTGTCGTATCTGGGCCCTGCACTTCCCAGAATCTCTCTTGTTTAGACTGACCACTGAAAATACCCCGAATGTCGAACGGATCGACCAGTGTCATCCAGAACGGTCTTGGGTCTTTGTAGCCAGGACCTTCCACTTCTGTGACACCGTCGGGCGCGAGGTAAATCTTGTTGCTCCTAGGAAGATAACGCCGAGGGTGGCGCATGTTGAACATGACGACATTAGTCAACATGATTGCAGCCTCAAAGGCGTAAAAGAACCATTCATAGCGGATGACAGGTGACATGGACATGGGGTCGAATCCAGCCTCAAAACGGAGCTTAGCAACCCCGAAATATTCGACCAACCTGTAGATTGTGCGTACTAAAATAAGAGCAATGCTGGTGTATAATGTAACCAGCGACTTTCCCAGACGGTCGTTTCTGATATTATTGGCTCGGCATCGATGATGGAAAATGGTAGCCAATGTGATAAACAACACAGCGATAACAATCTGGAGAATCAGAGACGCCTTTATGAGTGCATGGCCCGCCTCAATTTCACCATCGCTTAAAGACTGATTAGCCGAATACGATGCACCCCACCCGTTCAATGATTCTATGGTGGCCGAAAGGAAACCGAAGGTCGTCAAGACTCGACCAGGGTGGAGAGGAGAGTGATATGGCACATAATATAGGATCCTGCCAAGGATCTGGTAATTTTGAAGCTCGAGAAGTGGACTTTTATATGTGTCAAAGTTATCATTGCTGTTATTTTTTCTCTGGTTGCTTTAACCAAACAGTTTAACTTACGGGGCAGCATATGTGATGCAAATGCTGGCGATGTAGACGTTTAGGTTGCCGTAATGGAATGCCCCATACTCGCGAAGGGCAAAGCCTGTAGCGAAAAGAAGACTGCAAAAAGGAAATAATGGGGTCAATTTCCAACATTTATAGTGACTTTAGACATGTTAAATTACCCCTAAGGACTTTGCGCGCTACAATGGGTACCTACAAACATTGCCAAGCATGGAGGGAGCCTGATGCGAAAAAAGCGACGAGAAAGAATATGGCTGCTCCTTTGTTTGGGGCGTAAAAATAATAGCTCCCATCAACTAATATCCAAAAGTTAGCATGATGTGAACCTCCTCAGTATACGAAGGCGAGCAAAGTTTCACTACCGTATCGACCGTCTGCCATGATTGCGCAGATCACGCCTCGTACTTCCTTGATAAAGAATCTGGAGGCAAATTAGGTACAACTGGTTTAATTGTCAGAAGATAGTTGCAAGTGATGTTGGTATGATGTCAAAGTCGTCGAAAATAGATCTTCCGAATTCCAATCACAGGAAAACGACATGGTTTGAATATCAATCCCCAAGAAACAGGAAGGGGCATGGCCGTGCTTTTAAATGCCCTGGTATTCCACAGCTGAAAATGCATCTACACATGAGCAGCGCTTCATATCATCTTCCTCAAACTCAGCTGGTCCAGCTCTGTGGTCTTGACCAATCGCATTGCTACAAGGAATACGATCGTGGCGTGGAGCGAGACCAACCACATCAGTCAGGTGTATCTCATCCTTATGACCAATGTACCACTACACCCAGTTTTGGGTGGCACTGTACTTTAGTCAGGTAATTTAAGGACTTGGCCTTTCTCATCTCGTTTTCCCCGTATCCGTCGGGTTTCAACATGACCCAAAATTTGGTGGCATTGGTTTCCAATTTGACTCGCCCCGATTCCGGTCGGCTAGTGAGATGCAGGCAATAAGACAAAGCTCCTAATGTCGATTACATCAACTATGTATAGACAAAGCTGTGATTTTTGTTGCCCCCAATAGATACAATTTTGATCGACTACCCTTTTTAGATTCCCCCTTCTGTTAGGGGGAGGGGGGCGACCCTGTGGGGGCTTTTGCCTATGGCACGCACACACTTCCCACTGCCACAGCTCTGTATAATGTTAGGCTTAGCATCGACCTTCAGCCCAATGTGAAGAAGGCACAGACTTTAGTAAGGATATATACCTTAGTACTCACAACTAAAGTCAACCAATAGACGGATGAAGAGCTTTTTTTTTTTTTTAATCAGTGGTTAAGGGGGCTTTTTTGGTCTAAGCATGGGTAGCCTCATTCTGAAGGGGCAAAGCTGGGGGCTGTAGTTCGACCTCCGTAAACTCCATCTCCTTCACTTCTCCACCTTGGCCTAATAATCCCAAGTTGCCGCTCTGTCAAATAAGACATCATGAAATGAAGGTAAATGGTCAAAAATTTCTAAACCATGTCACTTCGTTACACCCTGAACATCCGTTTACTTCACTGATCATTACAAACTCGGTAAATGGCGTTCATAGCGACTGTGAGACTAAGGAGAACTAAAATTGGGGCTAGTTTCATACCACAACTTTGCACTTGATTTTCATTGAGTTCCATTTGCTGTCTCATTTTGGTAATAATAGATGTCAACAATGTGGCTTTGTTAAGTAAACCTAACAGCTACAAACAGATATCTCGTGCTATGACGCACAATGACTGTAATTTTTATCAGGATTTTAAATATTCATTCCATATATACCAGTCATCATATATCCAATTTATTTTTATTTAACCCTTATATTCTTCTATCCTTATTTTTTTTGAAGAAATATTATTCGCTTAGTTTATTATTTTCATTGCTACGTATTTCAGCTTGCAGGCCACCCAACCGGGCAAATTAGACTGTTTAGAGTCTTGAGTTTCATCCACAGTCACTTGTAGTATTTACTTTATACCTATACAGAATGTTTCAAGTAAGTTAGTTAAAAAGTAAACAGTCTCTTTCAGCTTGATATTGCATCACTCCGACCAACTTCGTCTTATAGCTCTTAAGTTGGGTTAGAAACATGCGACCTTTTAAGGCCGAAGCTCGAGAATTCAATAAAGTAAATTGCGAAGGTTTTAGGAAGCTTAGGTTCTGAATAAAACTCACCAACAGTCTCGTGAAAGGAGATTTTCTAAACCACACTTAAGGTCCACCTATGTACAACTCGAAGGCATGGACTGCAAACGGACTCAATTGAGACCGCTACCCAAATATTTAAATCGATTAGCTTTTTCTAAACTTAGAGATGAGTTTAGTTGATTGATAGTCCTAAATTATTCAGGCCGAGTATGTCTTTATCTCCACCATGAATGACTATCGAAAGCACTAAAGAGTTGCTCTTTGATATAAAAGTGGGAAGGTGATATTGAAGATGGTAAATAAGGTCCAAGAAGAAAAATAATAACAAAGGGAATAACGGCTCGAAGTGGTTTGGCTTACTATTACTATGTATTGTCATTCATTTATCTTGAAGCATAAACTAAATCAACGCAGCATCGAACAAATCTAACAAATATGAAACCCACGGACCATATCTACCAAACTACCCTCGGCTGTGTGCAACTTCGGGTTCATGGTTCTCAAGTAGAAACTTCCAAACAATGATCCTGCCGACAAGCTCCATTCCAGATTGCCCAACGCCAACCAGGTACTTGCCTCCAGGCCCGTGTGTCCCAAGGCGACTTATAAACCGCCCATTTACTTCATTACATTACCTTAAACATACAATTCTTCCCAAAATGTCTACTCATACATGTCAGTTACCGAAAGGCTCATTCAGTCAACTCCCCAGGTCCGACTATCGTCAGCTCCGCCTTGATTCATACTCTCATCAACTGTTGTCGAAGTTCCATTGCGATTGTGATGGGAGCCCATATACAGCTCATCGTCACTCCAATCACTAAATTCGCCTTCTGAATAGTCCCATTGAACAGGAATCTCCTCCCCGTCTTCGGCGTACCCAAAAACCAGGCCTCTCCACTCACCAGCAACGATTTTCGCAGCAACCTTGAGCATCAGGGCGATCAGATGGCTCGGAGGACCCAATATCATTTCACAGGTTTTCATGATGATAGCCATCGGGAGATTCCTGAAGGTTTTCAGCTTGTTGTGAAAAGGTCGTCGCTCCACCGACGGGATAGGAGTGAATAGATTAGCTGGTGGGGGTAATGGCGATAGCGCACGCCCGACAGTTATGCTCGTGGTTGGTCGATGGTTGGTCATCGCTCGCCGCCGTATAGTTGGCGCAGGCTTCTTTCCAATGCTCTCCGGGCTACTTCCCGTCGGGTACGCGCCCACCATCTTGATTGGCGATTCATAAGATGTTAGGGGGCGCTTTCTTCATGCGAAGTCTCACTTTCTTCGTCAAACTCCGATTGGAAATTGAGGCCCGATT
This sequence comes from Calonectria ilicicola, assembly GCA_020809705.1. Classification (NCBI taxonomy): domain Eukaryota; kingdom Fungi; phylum Ascomycota; class Sordariomycetes; order Hypocreales; family Nectriaceae; genus Calonectria; species Calonectria ilicicola. The sequence continues at coordinate 2,106,102 of CP085833.1, read as the reverse complement.
CCGAAGGATTTTTCTTTTGAGGATCCTTATTAATTGTGTCTATATCTACACTAGCAATTGTTTCAGCAGGATCTGCAGTGCCAGTGCTAGGCTGTAAAATTAGGGGCGACGGCGGCGGCGACGGCACATGGGAATGCCACGATTGGACACTATGGAAGGACTCTTCGCTACTACGACGTCGAAGATCTTGCTGCTTGTCTTCATTTAAGACATCCCTTTGAGCTCGGCCTTGGTTTTGAGCGGGCGATGGAGGTGAAACCTCGGGCTCTACAACAGGAGCCGGCATGCGACTCGAGTCTGAAGACCTGTCCATAGACAGTTTCAAATGCGGTGGAAGCGTCGCTGATCGAGGTACAGCGAATCTGGCGGTTCGCCGGAGTCGAGTCTTCATCTGCTCCTTTTTAAACCCAGTTCCTTCGTGCATTTCATATATGAGAGAGTCATCTTCCAGGGAGCCTTCCAGAGATGGTGACGCAGTAATTGGCGACACCACAGGACAATCTTCACTTGAAGACCCTTCATCTTGTAATTCTGGCGTCTTAGTGGCTATGCGCAACATATCATGATCTGAAAAATCTATCGCTTTAGGCGATGATAGTAATTCTCTGGAGGAATATAGGCTGGAGGGCCTTTCCGGAGCAACAAGCAAAGGTTCCAGAATTGGATGTTGAGTATCCATTTCATTAAATAATATGCGCGGCAAACTAAACTCCGAATGGCGACGCGCTTCAACATTTGAAAGCCGATCGGGTATAACAAGGGGTTGGGGTTGCAGTTCTTCCTCGTCCTTGCCATGTTGAATTTTCCCTGAGTTTTCTGAGTTCTGCATTTGCTGATCCCATGACGATAAAGGGCTGTGGGAGCAAGGCGATTCCAGTTTCTCCACATTTCCAGCCTCTATCTTTGCTTCCAATCTGGCAGCTTCAATACGGACACTTGGGTGCGTGTGCTGCGCTGAGGCCCATGGATGACCAGCTAATAAAGTTTCAGACGCATCGGACTCATCTTTGGTTCTAATTGGAGTTGGTGTTGTGGGCCGGGATTCAAAACAGGTATTTTGAGTGTCCAAGATAGGGGACGGGGGATCAGTGGCTTCAATGGTTGGGGATATCGGGCGTGGCACAGGTGTCCAAGGCTTCTTCTTCACTGGAGTCTGGGGCTGTTCCGGAAGCTCGACGGTGAATGATCGTTTGAAGGGGCATTCTGTTTTCTCGAAACGGAGGATTTTGTCAAACACCTCCCTAAGGGCTTCCGCTCGTTGTTGGTCCTCGGGATCGGTAACGGGGAGTTCTATTCGCCAATAGTTTGGTCGGCGAATTTGAAGGACAAATTTGCTATTGATTTCGTCGATGCACCAGCATTGGCTCCTCAGCAAGATAGGTTGCAATGCAGAACCACAGTTCAGGAAAGCAACAGATCCGGGGGCGCGGTATATTCTAAACGGGCCTACAAAAATTAAATCAATCCATAAAATCGAATGAGGGGAGCCATCAGTCCAAACTCACCATAGGCAATAGTTCTCTCAAGTTGAGAGGACCATAAAAGAGTACCGGGGGCATCATCGCCGCGCAATCCAGAACTGCGCCAAAGCGCCCTTCCGGAGGCAGTAAAGGAAATTATTTTGACATTGGGATGGCTATACAAAGTCTCAACGAGAGCTTCGGATATGGCTGGGATTGGAGGGGTAGGTTCTGGTAGCGAGATTGGTGTCGTCGCAACCCGCCGGGGAGTCGGGAAACGCGGGCTCGAGGACGAAGACTCATCCATGGTCCTGGTAATGTATTTATTTTCAAGCAGCACGAAAAACTCCTTGTCCAAACAGTGGCTCAGGCATCGCGACGAGATGAGTCAAAATCGGGGCACATTGTTGCGTGACAACTTGCAACAGGCGGTGTCAAGATTCGCATTCGAGGGCGTCGCGTCGTCGTGATCAAGGGCGGCTCACCGAGCGGCGCAGCAGCGTGCGAGGGGATCAGGAACGTGTTGAAGCAGAAAGGAAACAATGTACGGGTTTCGAGAAATAAAGGGAGATGTCAAAATCGAACGACTTTGTTGAGTCGCAAGGGTGGCCAATATCAAAGTACGCAGTGACACCTCGCTGCCCGTGGCTCTCAAGGCAAAGTGCATCACTCTGGGGAACGAACTGGGGGCACCCCGGATCGGGATCCCTTAGTCATCCCTAATCCTGCAACCCCTCTGAAGTTCACGCATGAGCATTAGTTGCATCACACCTACGCGACGCAGCATTGCGGACCACTCGCACCACAGCTTTTCTTGGTCGCCCCACTACCATGTTATACTAACTTCATTGGACCATACTACCATACATTGGTTCATGAGTCCAAGTACACCATCACCAAATCGCTGGCATTATCTCAAATATGGCCGGGGATAGGCCACTGCATGGAATGAAGAGGCGTGCTACATGTTACATGGATCACATGTATTAGAGGCTGCCGACTGTAGATCGCAGCTGTGTGTTTTCTGCCACACCAGAAATCGGCCACTACATTCCAGCCCCTGTTAAGTCACATGGGAGGCCAAGGGCCCTGAGTAATGTCAAGTAGCTTGCTTGAGAGAGGGGCTCAGCGTTCACTGTATCTCATCAACTGAAGTAGCAAAGAATACACATATTCGCTTGCCGAACGCGATTTTGTTCCCATTTGTTTGGAGCCGTTCCGGACTTTCCGTGTTTCATTTCAGCTGGTGCAAGTAGGGCATGACACAGCCAGCTACTCAGCCCATCCTACGTCAGCTTTTGCCAATGATGGGTGAGGTGGCGTTGAGTTCGCTCCCCACCGCAAGAAAATCTGTCCTCCCACCAATTCTCCCAACTGTGACTACCAGCCTCAAGAGGATTCCAGGCCCGGAATCGCTATCATCTTTACGGGTGTAGAGGTCACATATGTTCACTTTTCCATTGAATATTTCCGCAACATATTGATTATACTACTCAAGTTGTGACGTGACATTCACGCCCAAAGTCCGCCTCACTTTAGCCCTCAAACTGAAAGCCAGTCCAATCCTGCCACAGATCTAGCCTCGTCGTCGATCTCATTGGGAAGCTCGTCTTCTCCACTTCCTTATCATTATGAGTTCTGAAAAAATCCCACACATTAACAAAGCCAAGGTTAAGGAGGCATTTGACATTTCTCATTTTGATCTAAACACTGTCATCCGCGGCGCTCAGCTCACTCTGGTTGGAGGCAAGCGAATCTAGTATTGGAGGGCAGTTCAAAAGACCTGCTAACGAAACTTGAAACCTGCAGCCCATCGAGCTCTTCAAAATCCTGCTCTTTTCACGACCAACCACTACCGTCAGGCCGCCATCGCTGTTGGTGCAGGCATTGCCATTCGGCTCATTATCGCTATACCTGTGAGTCTTATCGGTGTATTACTCAACGTAAATATTCACAGCAACTTCCCAGATCCTTGGGGTAAAATTGTTGCTGAACATAATATCTCTTTTTTACTCGCTCGAAGGTGTGACTTGGGATGACACCATCATCAACGGTCTCAATTTCGTTGCCGAATATGTTCTTCAAATCCCTTTCTTCCTCATGGCACTCATGCGCTACGTGGTCCCGACCCTAGATAACCTGTAAGACCTCTAGCTATCCCCTTTTTAAATTTTCTATTGTCCAGGTTTATCACTCATACATTCTAGATTCATGCAATCTCTTCAATGGGTTGATGTGACGTACGTACAGAAACATAAAGATGACAAACCGTCTGATTTGCGAGATATGTACTATCCAAATCTCAAGCTCTACCGTCCAACTGATGGCAGTACGCACTCCGAGAGCACTGCACAGGCTATTTCTATGTTTCTCTACAGATTCCTCCGCAAAGGATCAATTTCCCTTGCCGTGTTTGCTCTATCATACGTCCCAGTAGTTGGTCGTTTTGTTCTTCCGGCAGCAAGTTTTTACACTTTTAATCAAGCGGTTGGATTGGGCCCGGCTTCGATCATATTCGGGGCGGGACTATTTCTTCCTCGACGATATCTCGTCATCTTTCTACAAACATATTTCTCATCTAGGAGTTTGATGCGAGAGCTACTAGAGCCGTACTTTGCGCGGGTTCATTTCACAAAAGACCAAAAACGTAATTGGTTTCGCAGTCGTGGAGGCGTTTTGTTTGGGTTTGGATTAGGATTTTATGTTCTTATCAAAATCCCCCTTGTAGGTGTTCTGGTCTATGGTATTGCTGAAGCATCGACCGCATATCTTGTGACCAAAATTACCGACCCGCCCCTCGGCCTGAACAGGTGAAGGAGTATACGGCAAGCCAGCAAAGGTGGACGAACAAACACGAATTTCTGAATCTATCCTTGGAAAACATCGACACGCTGCATGATCACAGTGTGGCAAAGAGGAGCCAATAATCATCCCACATCAGCTGAGCTTCAGATATCTCAATCCCATATGCAGCCCCTCCATTACCAGCGGCAAACTATGCTGAAGAAGCATTGCTCATGGTTGCAGGAATATGGCTTGAGCTGGATTTACTAGGATTTACCAATCATGGTCACTGGTGTTATTATGGTTTATTTTTTCCCCAAAAATAATAATAATAATAAAGTACTGTCATGATAGAAATAGGACTTAAAATACACTTCTTGAAATGTTTTCCTATGGCTTCCTCACATTCAATGTTGCCGAACATAACTTCCCCAAGACATCAATTTTGTAGAGTAATAAATAATAAATTATTTTGAGAGATATTATTTTATAAGATAATACTTTATTCATTTACAAAAGAATTGTAAGTGAAAAATTCGTCAATGTGTTGTTCACCTAATCACAGGGTATCCGAATAAAAGATAATGCGGAGCACAATCTTCACAGGTTTGCGCTGTATCAGATATGCCTTCGCGTATAATATTACAGTGGTTATCCACGTGTACAGGCCGCAAACATTACAAAAGCTAACCGGAGAAGTTCTTGTTCGGCCAATATGGGCAGATGCAGCACCTCGACGATTAACCTTTGTGATGCTTGCGGCCTGTAGAAGATGGAGCACAATCATTGTTCCACTGCGTACATATTGGTGGGGTGGCGTGTGTGATTTCACCACGTTTTCTAGACATTTTATATTCATCTGAGATGCGTCTCATTCAATATATGTCTTGAGAATCATTTACCAGTCCGGAATGATAGAGAATCTCTCATGCCCGGTGTCTGCGCTATGTTGTCTCATAGCTCTGTCTCCTTGGCCGATAAACTCACAACCTGGCACGTCACAGCTCCGGACAACACTATCCCCTTCAACATCTCTGATTTCGCTCAACTCAATGTGACCTGTCTGCTCGGCATGTTTTCTGCCCTCAAGTTGGCCACTTCCAATCCAATCGCAACCAGGAACGTCGCATTTAAGAATGAGACCTTCGGTGTCAGTATAGTAGTGGGCTTTGTTGAGTTTACCAACAAGCTCTTGCGCCTTTACTAGTATTTCACCATCATCCGTCGGCCATACTTTCCGGTCCATTTCGGGTGGCAATGTGGCCGTATGGTGAGGGTAGTCAGAGTAACTGAAAGCGACTCGGTCGTAGTGGATTCCCGAATATACCAATATACATCGATCTTTCTTCCCTTCACCGAAGTTGATTAGATTCTGTGCCTAGTGCGAGTTAGCGGATAATTTGAAGTTAATATAAAATTGGTCAATCCATGATTGTGTACACACCTGGACATCAAAAGTACAGATTTGGATATCGAATATGGCAGAGAGTATGCTGAGTTCAATCCCACCGCCCCAGCGATCTGGATCTTGAATACTACGGCAATACTGATCAGGCGGTGTCCCCAACACAGCTTCTGTGTATTCATCAGGATGTTGTGTGATATAGTCCGCCATCATCTTCCTGAGCTTTTGGGCAGGTATCTGTTCGGGCAAGGCGCCGCCGAATGCTGTAAATAGACAGCTGTTGTCGCTAGGCATGACTCGAAGGACTACTTGGAGTCAGTCTTGGGTTGTTATCACTAACACGGGACTTACGTAGTGTCCCCTCGCGTTCTGGCCAGGGAACATTGATATCCTCGGGATTATCACTCGAACTTCCCCCAGGCTTAATGGGCTCAGCCACTTTAGTTGGGGCAATAGCCTCCTCTTCAGGAACGATGGTTAGGGTCTCACCATGGAGGCCCATAGAACGTGCTGTTTCACTAACTCGACTAAGATCAAGTGTTTTCATAGCCATCGGCGGGCCATATTTCACGGTAAATTTAGCAAAGCCAGTACGTGTTCGAAGTTCATCCAGAATATTCTGAACCGTGGCAGTGTCTGGAACATCAATGGTTCCGGTGCCAGCAGGTGCCTTGTAGCGAGCTCTCATGACGTAAACTGTTTATCGGTTTGCCTTTTACGCTTCTAAGTTGAGTATGGATTTTTTGGGGGATTTGTTGTGGTTGTGGTAGCTGTTGGAGCAATGTCAGTTTGCCAAATCATCGTTGGGCTCCAGAAGCGGGGATCAGAAATCCAAGGAACACCACATTTTGGTCAGCTGAGTGGATGCTTCTCACCTGCCTCAAAATTAGATTTCATTAAAAAAAAAAAAAAAAAGAATTCAGGAAAAATTCAAGACTAAAGTACATGCTGCATTTGCCAGCACTTAAGGGGTCAAAAAGAACGCTAGCTTAGATATTCAGTACAATATGAGCGACGGCCTTTTCCGAAATCGTTACACGCGCCTACCCTGCAGCAATCTTGTGTTGTGTGGACGCGATATGGGTCTAACCGAAAGAAGACTAGCGGATCCAATTAGAGGTACATAGGTACTTAGCAACTTCCCGCTTGCGTGCGAGCTATGTCTAGTACTGTACCTGTGGTCGCGAAATTTAGCGTTCCCAATTCGCGACTCATTCTTTTAAACAGCTTTGGCAAATGCGCCGTTGACAAAACACCCTCCAAAACGCTTGCCGACTCCGACACGCATACATCCGCCGCGACATCGCGAATCCGCAGCTATTGGCTCTCTAACTGAGCCATGTCTGCCCGGAGAGCAGCCGCGCCAGAGGTGCGCGAATCGATTGAGGCCAAGGGACCTGACCGAGACGTCGAAATGAAGGACCGCCCGGACGATGATGTTGATATCGATGCAGAAGGAGATATGGATGTCGAGATGGATGCAGAGGGCGAGGAAGATGCAGAGGGCGAGATGGATGAAGAAGGACGGCCTGACTTGTTTCGCATGATACACAACCTGTCGACTTACCTGTGCAATATCGAAGAGGAGTAGGTTCCCATTCGCATTGATCAGTACGTGAAACTCACATTATTAGCGGCGAGGAGTTGGCCAGTGGCTTCCAGCGCATTCCAAACCGCCGAGTACTGCCAGATTACTTTGAAGTTATATCCGAACCCGTCGCATTCAGCACTGTTAGGGTGAGTTGATGACGCGACATGATCACGTTCAATTGGATTTTGTTAACGTATGCTGTAGGGAAAAACCCAAAAAAAACAATACACGTCCTTTGCTGAATTTGTCAAAGACGTTGCGCAAATATTCCACAATGCGCAAGTGTATAACCGTCCTTCGGCACCTATCTTCGGCGCAGCCGTTCGATTGAGAGAAGTCTTCGTGGATGAGCTACAGAAGCTAGTGGCAAAAGGATATATTATGCCAGAAGATGCTAAGCTCCCTGATCTTGGTGAACTTCCACCTGTTGAAGGCGACTCACCACCCATTGAAGACTACGATGAAGAAGAGGATGAAGAAGAAGACGAGGAGGAAGAAGATGAGGATGATGATGAAGATGACGAAGATTCAGATGATGAGGGGGAGACGCCGCAACCGTAGACGAGGACGGGGTTTTGGCTTCAGTCGAAGAGATCGAGATGAAGATGATGACGCGCACAAGCGAAGGGGGCGACCACCCATGGTCTTAACACCTACTGAGGCGCGCATCGCCTCGATTCTTAAAGGACTTCGAAAACCCAAAGACGATGATGGGAACTTGCTTGTCTTGGCATTCGAGAGACTACCCGACAAATCTGTGGTTCCGGATTACTATCAAACCATTACTAACCCGATTGCCCTGGACAATATCAAAAAGAAGGCGAAGCGGAAGAAGTATCAACACGTGGATCACATGATGCAGGACATTGAATTAATGTTCGAGAATGCCAAGATATACAACGAAGATGATAGTGAGGTCTATATGGCTGCTGTTGAACTTCAGAAACAGGCTCGTGTTTTGGCCCAACAAGAGAAGGCAAGACCTGATGATGACTTTCGAGATGAGGATGGCAAACTCCCTCTCGCAGACATTCAATACAATGGCCAGACATGGAAAGTTGGTATGCATGTCTACAATTCATGAATGAGCTTATTGGCTATGAGCGATCACTGACGTTGATGCCTAGGCGATTGGGTTCACATCCGTAACCCCAATGATCTCGCAAAACCTATCGTTGCGCAAGTTTATCGAACATGGCAGGACCGCGCCGGGCAGAAATGGATCAATGCATGCTGGTACTACCGACCAGAGCAAACGGTGCATCGCTTTGACAAGCACTTTTTCGAGCATGAGGTGGTTAAGACGGGACAGTATCGAGACCATCAGATTGAGGATGTCCTTGACCGTTGCTTCGTTATGTTTGTGACGCGGTTCAACAAGGGACGGCCTCGCGGGTTCCCTCATGATAAGGATGTTTACGTTTGCGAATCCAGGTACAATGAAGAGCGATTTCGATTCAACAAAATCAAGACGTGGGCGAGCTGTGTGCCAGATGAGGTGCGGGATAAGGATTATGAAATGGACCTTTTCGATGTCCCTCGCAGGATGAGGAAGGTACCCAGCCCCATCAAGCATCTACTGCGTGAGGACGCAAAGGAGACGGATGCCCTTCCAAAACCAACTTGGGGCAGTCCGAACGCACCGCCCATTGTGGGTGCTGTGCACCGCCGCCCTCGAGAATCCAATGTGAGTACAGAAGTCCCCCTCCCTGGGCTGATTTCGCTTTCACAGCCTTGTTGTAGCCTGCTTGGCCGACAATCAGCCAGCCCAAACCTGCCCTACAATTCAAATCCCTGTCTTGACTGCCCCTCGCGCCCTCACTCTGTTTGCCCATTACTGAACAGCAGCGTCTTCCTGCCTCAGGTTGCACACACGCTCGCTGCTTTCATCCCTTCATTTTATGTTGACTGACAATGAACTTACCGTCTTGCAGGAGTCTCCACCCCCAGAACCTACGCCGCCGCCGCAGCCTATGTCTATGTCAGCCGTCCCAATTCCGGACATCACCATCGACGCCGGCCGACGTGCGTCCATGATGTCGGCGCCCAGGGACATGTCCATAGATTCCTCGAGGGGTCCTGTGCCTTATCCTGGCCCTGGGCCCTCTCCATCACCAGGCCAATACAGCGCGCATATGGCGCCTCACTTTCAGCCTGTGACACCAGTGGCCGTACCTCCCCAGATCCATCAGACACCAGTGCCCATCCCTCACCCTCCGCACCTAGGACCCCCAGCACCTCAGGTCTCTGTTCGGCCAGTGCAATACCAGCACCCTCACCAACACCCGCAACCAGGCTATCCCCAAAACTACGCTCCAGGATATCCTCAGTCACCAGCGCCTCCGATGCATCAACAGCCACAGATGGGCAGTCCGATGGGACCTGCATATGGCCAAGTTCCGGTCCCCCCTGTCGCACGACCTCCCATGGGCCCTGCACCTAGTAATGTTATGCCCCCTGGCAATATGTACAACCCGCCTCGACCACCTGAGGTCTACACACTCCCGGACACTCTTAACGACGCCATACCACCAGAAGTCAGACAGTCCTTTCAACACGATGGCGCGGGCCGCATCCTGTTTTTCACCGCACCACCTCTTGATCGATTGCACAAGGGCATCTCAAACGACAGCGCTGGCCTTGGGCATAGCATTAAGTACCTAGCAGGGAGGGAGAAATGGCTGACTGATCGGGAGAAGAAACGGAAAGATCGCGATGAGAAATTGAATATGGAATCTCAGAAGCGTCTTGAGCTTGAGGCTGCCGCACAGGAGTCCAGACAGGAGCTTTCTTTGCAGGCTACCAATGCCATGGCTCAATGGATTGAACATATAGACGATGACACACAGCGATGGAAGAGGGAGGCAGGTTTAGAAGGATGGCGGGAAGTTCCAGAACAGAAGAGCATTGCTTGAGCGGCGTTATCCTGCTAGCTGCCGCTTAAGGTATTATGGATTAGGGGCGTCTTAGGTCTTAGTGCAAATTGTTATAATAACGGCGTAGATCCGGGCGTTCTGGTCCGGGCAGTCAGAGTTTTGGAACAGTCATTTCAGATTTTGCTCGTTCTAGTGCTGCTAGCTCGGAATCTAAATTTGAATCCTTTGGAAAGCCGTGGAAATTTGCAGTCTTTTTCATGTTTATGTCTTGGGAGTTGGTATGGGAAAATGATGCCACCTACTTGATGTTGACACGTTGTGAAGCCTCGAGAAAGGGCGAGATACTGGCAGTAGAAGATTTTTTTTTTCAGGGGAGGAGTGGTTGAAAAAACAATTTACAGTTGAAATTCGCATTTCCTTTTAATTTATTCCGATACCACCACGGCATATGACGCTTTTAAATCTCGTTGATTATCTAGAGTTCTGAACTGTGATCCTCAAACGCATTGTTCTGGACCGTTCGTTTTCGGCCATGTCCCAACTCGTGCATTACCCACTCATATACTGCCCATTGGACGGCATTGACGATGAAAGCCCTTATACTACAGACGGTCAGACCACGAAAGAATACCCGTGGGCCTCCTTCTCGGTATGCTTCTTGGGCAATACGCATCGCCCCCAACCTCCTGTTTGATTGGCCCGCGTTTGATCCCAGAAGTGGTACTGTTTCAAGCTCCCTTCCCACTGACTGAGCTTGAACCCGAGTCTTGATAACATCAAGGGGGAAAACGCTAGCCCACGTTGCAATCCCAGCTAGACCACCGCATAGAAGAACCTTGGCCGCCTCATTTTGAACAGAAGCTTCCTTGTTAGATTCTGTAGCAAACCAGCGAGTGCTCAGCTCATAAGCCCAGAAGTAGAAACCATATCCAACGCTGTCGCGGATTGCTGTTACTGCGCCGCCAAAATATAAACCCCGGACGCCTTCATTGTGCCAAATATGTTTCGTGATGGCCCAGCTTGAAAGTTTTTGTGTGGACAACTGAGCTCGGCACTTGATCAATTCAGTTGGTGTGCTCACAACCCATGTGGCAAGTCCACCAGCTGCGCCCGCAAACCAAGTTGACCAAAGACTTTGCTGTTTTGAAAACATCTGATTTAAGACCGCCTCAGACCGGTTGTAAGAGACGAAAAGGATAGCGTTTAAGGCACCATAGCCAAGGATCGGGGCAGCGGTGCCAGTAACCAGTGATGTATAGTTACTAATGGATGTAGCTGTGGCTGTTGACGCACCAACAACACTGGCTGTAGTTGAAATTGCATTTGCACTCTGTGCTTGTAAGCGGACTTTGACAATATCGAGAGGGTTTCCGATGATGATGCCAACCGCACCACTTAAGTAGCCAGCCCAAAAGTCGGCTGACATGGTAACCGAGAAAAGAGCTTTACGAATCTCAGTTGAGATGAAGGTGGTCGTCTTGTCTGGCGATGGCGCGTTGGGCTACGGTGATGGAACTTAAGACACCAATATAGATGCACCCCCAGGCGAGTCCAGCAGTGGCAAGAAAGCCACGGTTTGTAGACACGGTCAGGTCTAAACGCCGAAATCGAACTAAATATTGATAATAGGCAAAGTGCCCAGCGACTGTCGCGGTGACAACAGCTGTGCGATTGTATGCTAAGGCCCTTTGAAGAGGGGTTGGAGGAGCCGGACCAACGGTTGCGGTTCGATGCTCGGCAATGTCATCTCCACTGGCCGATCGGCTTTTGTCGGTGACGGAGATGTCGGTGCTGGGATGGAAATGCATGTGTCAGTGAAGTGTGACGCCCGTATCTATTGCTGGTAGTTTTGAACAAGATTTATTGGGATTTTATAAGTCAACGGGTGGAAGCAAAAGTTTTGGGAAGGGGAAAACTAGATAATGCATTGCCACATGTCGCTTCGACCGCCATGACCTCGAGACTTCGCCTTTGGCATTGCTTTTGTGGATTTAGGTAAGCTGGTGGAGGCGTGCTAGACGCTAACATCTGTAGGATCTCAGCAGGCCGATTCTCGGCCTGGTAGTTGGTTTAATTTTTGTTAGGCCGTCATTGTTGCACGTGACAGCGTGTCTGCCTTGAGTCGCGTCTTACGTGTTTGTCGCGCCTGACGAATAAGCAACCTCGCTATCAACTTTTGAACATTCGTGTTTGGAGGGATCGTATTCGAACAACATTTTTCCGTACCGAAGATCTTGAATTTGCACAAGAAATAAATTCAAGATTGCTTCACCCCGTTGACGGCGCAACCATGCCCCTACCGTATGTTGGTTTTGTTCTGAACCTCAGCCTCTTGATTACTAACTTGGACTTCAGGTCCACAACGTCCACGCCGATGACGAGCAAGGAAAAGTCCTTGGGCACTGTTCGCACGCGCACGCCGCAGTCGGTTGACCGACTACACAAACCGTTCAAATGTCCTGGTGTTGCAGGCAGGACCCCAGCGAGCGACCGTCCAGCTCGAAAGCGGAGAAAAGTTGACTACGCCGGCGCTGACGGCGAGGTTGACGCGGATAAACCCTACACGAACCAAGATAGACTTGCTCTTTCCACGAGAGACGCAAATCGCTTCCCTGTGTTTCAGCCTAAAGACAAAGCCACTGTTTTTCGCAAAGCCTTCACTGTACCTCTTAAGAACAAGGACAGTTCAGGATACAACCCCAATCGACCCCCGCCCACTCTTGGCCTACGGCAAGGTGCTGTCTTTGTTCCCAAGCCCCTACATGACCCCAGTGGCGAATTCGCCATTGTTCTTTATGACCCAACCGTGGACGATAAGGCCAAAGAGACGTCAAGGGTCGAGGTGGCACAAGAGAAGGTTGATGCTGTGTCTGGGAAACTTGACGCGCCATTGGTGCACAAGAGCTTGGCTGAAATCCTAGGAATTAGGAAACAAGTGGAGAAAGAGCACCCACGGGTTCCTGTTGTGATCGATCCTAAACTTGCCAAGATTCTTCGACCTCACCAAGTTGAAGGCGTTAAATTCATGTACCGATGCGTGACGGGCATGATCGATGAGAAAGCCAATGGCTGTATCATGGCTGATGAAATGGGCCTGGGCAAGACTTTGCAATGTATCAGCCTGATGTGGACTCTTTTGAAACAGTCACCAGACGCTGGCAAAACCACCATCCAAAAGGCGATCGTCGTATGCCCCGCCAGCTTGGTCAAGAACTGGGCGAACGAATTGACTAAATGGCTTGGTGCTAATGCCATCCATCCATTTGCTATTGATGGCAAGGCCTCAAAGGAAGAGTTGACGCGCCAATTGCGTCAGTGGGCCATTGCCAGTGGCAGATCAGTGACTCGTCCTGTCATCATTGTTTCGTATGAAACCTTGCGCCTGAATGTAGAGGAACTCAAGCACACAAAAATCGGATTACTCTTTTGTGACGAAGGCCATCGGTTGAAAAATGGCGACAGCAACACATTCAATGCCCTCAACAACTTGAACGTATCAAGACGAGTTATTCTCACAGGAACCCCTATCCAGAATGATCTTACTGAATACTTCTCTCTTACTAGTTTTGCGAACCCCGATTTATTGGGAACCCGTCAGGAATTCCGCAAGAGGTTTGAGATTCCTATTCTTCGTGGCCGGGATGCAGATGCGTCAGAAGCTGATCGTAAGCGGGGTGATGAATGTACTTCGGAGTTGCTGGGCATTGTCAACAAGTTTCTGATCCGCCGCACGAACGATATTCTTTCCAAATACTTACCAGTGAAGTACGAGCATGTTGTATTTTGCAACTTGGCGCCTTTCCAGCTCGATCTCTACAATTACTTTATCACCAGCCCGGATATTCAGGCTCTTCTGCGAGGCAAGGGTAGTCAACCGCTCAAGGCTATCAATATTTTGAAGAAACTTTGCAACCACCCTGATCTTCTTAATCTCTCCGACGATCTACCAGGTTCTGAAGGCTGTTTCCCCGAGGACTATGTTCCCAAGGAGGCTCGCGGTAGAGATCGGGAGATTAAGTCATGGTACTCGGGTAAAATGGCGGTCTTGGATAGAATGCTTGCCCGAATTCGCCAAGACACAAATGACAAGATTGTTCTGATCAGTAACTATACATCCACATTGGACTTGTTTGAGCGATTGTGTCGGTCTCGTGGGTATGGAAGTCTTCGTCTTGATGGCACGATGAACGTCAATAAGCGACAGAAGCTTGTTGATCGATTCAATGACCCTAACGGTGACGAGTTTGTCTTCTTACTCAGTAGCAAGGCGGGAGGCTGCGGTATAAATCTGATTGGCGCAAACCGCTTGGTTCTTTTCGACCCTGACTGGAATCCTGCTGCTGACCAACAGGCCTTGGCTCGAGTGTGGAGAGATGGTCAAAAGAAAGATTGTTTTGTGTACCGTTTCATCGCTACAGGAACGATCGAGGAGAAGATTTTCCAACGTCAATCTCACAAGCAAAGTCTTTCTTCATGTGTTGTTGACTCTGCAGAAGACGTTGAGCGACACTTTTCTTTGGACAGTCTCCGTGAACTCTTTCAGTATCGCGCTGATACGAAAAGTGACACCCACGAAACTTTCAAGTGTAAACGATGCAAGCCGGACGGGAAACAGTACATCAAAGCGCCGGCTATGCTGTACGGAGATACGAGCACTTGGAACCATTTTGTCAATGAGGGACTCAAGCCCATCCAAGATCTGCTCCTCCGTCAAGAGTGCGGAGAACAAGAGGTTTCTGCAGTTTTCCAATATATTTCTCACTGAACCTAAAACGTAATAAGACAACATATGACCACGACCACTATCACGACAAACATACCGAGGATGAGAGGGCGGCGTTTGTGTTGCAAATTTTGCTTCGGAGTCAATGGGCGGCCGGGTAACTAGATGTAAACATAGAAAAACCGGGTCTTCAAACCCTTCAGTTGGACCTGGTAGACATTCCAAGTGTTTTGGGCTTCGTGATAATACAATAAATTCCATCATGTCACAGTGGGCTTGGATGAATTAAAATACATATTGTGAAGCTCGCTTGGGTTGACTTTGCGACTTCTGGTTTTTGGTTATACAGTGCTCATCTAGACGACACTGTTAACAGACACAGTACATAATTGCAAACCCTTCTCTCTTCCCAGGCACCATAATTGCACCAACAAAGACACCAAGAAAGACACCTGAGAGAAAAGCCCCTCAACCATTCCGCAAAAATCACGCCATACTTAAAATTTTCCATCGTGATTATTTTCATCAAACCCAAAATATTCACAATGCCCGCCAAGTCAGACAACCACTACGAGGCTGAGTTCTCGGCCTACTATCTGCAACGCACCACACAAGAGCTTGCTGAGGACCTTGACAAGGTTCGCACAGCCGAGGATTTTAAAGCCGACTCAATTCCATTCCTTGTGCATGCACTACAGCAAGGCGCAGGAGTTTTTTCGATGGACGATAAGAAGCGTGTAGTGACGGCGTCGAAGACTGGCAAGACTGACGAAGCGTAAGAGGCACTTCTTAGCCTCCCAGTGCCTGTGACGCCGACACAAGAACTATCGAGGAGACCAGGGATGGGGCCCAACATTTATTGAAGGGATTCCAGAGATTGGACATATACAGCACAATCTATTTAAATAGCTTCAGTGACGAACATCACCTTTTTTAGAGCGCCTCCTGTTTTACTAAAGGGTTCAAAGTATCGATATTTGTAGGCAATATGTGTGTGTATGTGTACACATGTCTGATAACCAGCAACTTCAATAATAATAACTTTCTAATCCAACTCACTGAAGATTTAGCTCAGTTGACTCTAATGCGGGTATCATGCCGAAAAACGACGAGTAGAAGCATCCAAAATACAGGCCGTTAGTTCGTGAAGGGTATCTCAAATCAGATTCGACGCCGCGAATAGCACGCCGCAATGGTTGCAACAATGTGCACACGAATTCCATCCATCATCATCTATTCGTTCATTAACAGTGCCCTGCTTAATGTGAGGCATGGCGTCGCTCACGGCGAACAGCCCATCCCTTGATGGCAAGAACAATAATCTCCCATGCCATCAATAAAGCAACCAAGCCCATGGTAACGGTATACATGAACATGGCATCTAATTCGTAGTGAATCATTCCGTCAACCGTATCGCCAGCCTACTGTTGATTAGAATTATCACCAACATGCCAGAAGAAGACGCTAAACTTACGCTGGCCATGAAGATGATTCCTCCAGACATCAATCCGAAAGACGCAAGAAGCTCGGTTGGGGGGCGTGATGGAAGGATTGATTTTGGCGGCTTCAGAAACATGAGTACATATGTGAAGCCTCGAGCAAACGAGGCTCCAAGAAGCAGGTCCCCCCACTGCTTGTGCACCATGCTTGAAATCATGGTGTGCTGCGTATGGGAGCTCATCATGATACCCAACAACATGATGATTAAAGCAGGAATCGGGTTTAACGAAAACTCGTACGTCTCAGGGGGTTTGGTTTGATCATCTTCTTCGACGGAATGGAGCCGGTGAGTCTGGTCCATATCAACCGTTAAATTGAGTAAATCTCGAACCCAAGTTGATTCTACGAGCATGCCACACTGGATAATTTGTAAGAACATGTTTAAAGGATAGTAAATTACTCGACAGAAAATAAAATCGACTTACCAGACCGCCACCGATGAAGAGGACAGTTATAGATATGTGTTCCATATCTGTTGGTGTCCACTCACCTCCCCAACCACCGAGATGTTCCAGGAAGATGTTGGTGGCACCGTAAAAGAAGATGAGGAAACTTTCCATAAACTCAGCAGAGGGTCGCCATTTCTGCCCTGACTTCTTGGGACGGACATTCCAAGCCCAGCCAACTTTGGCGAAGCTACCACTCCATCGGCCTAAAGTGAAGATACCCAGCCAGAAAAAAACACCGCCCTTGATCCAGTGTGCCAAACCGTTAAAAATGGCACTTCCTTCCTGTTTCGCCACTCGTTAGCATATGGTATATTACTTTACGAAATTGAGGGAGAACTCACAAATAATCGCCCATATGTAACAACACCAGTGGCATAGGCGACGAAGCCAAACGGAAGGATGATACGATTGATCATCCCCCCAGTGAGATCTAAATACTTCCACACGCGGGAAGCCACAACATTGGCCGCATGGCGTCTGAGAGCCGATTTTTCCGCACCAGACGAGATCGGCATGACTTCCAGGCCGTCATCTTCGTCGTCATATTCTTTATGCTCAGAGTCGAGCGGAAGGTCGTCTATGCTATGAAGAGTGGAGACAGAATTGCTGCGCAAGGACGCGGTGTTGGGCTCAGTGCCCTGACCGCTGTCGTCGGAATGACGGTACGGACTTAACTGATAGTCGTCATACTCACGATACCGAGTTCTGTTGGGCGATTCAGTGGACACGGGGAGGAAGCCTTGGTTGTTGCCGCGGGAGCGAGATCCAATTCGTCCCACGGCTCCCGCCACCCATCCTATAGTACTGATCAAGATCTGAGCTGAGGCAACCCAGGTGATAATCCAGCCGATCTTGTGGTGAGCGTTGTTCGGATAAAGATCCGGGGTAGAGGCGTTATAAATAGTGCCTACAAGGACTCCCAGAACGTTTGCTGCGAGAAAAAAGAATTGAGCCACTAGCGTGTACCGCGATCTTGCAATAGAGAGCATGACAGCTGTGTCAAACATGTCAGGGAACTGACCGAGGCGGAGAGGGCGGCGCGGACTGCTAAACTTACCCACAGGCAAAATGAAAACCCACGCAAGCGTCATGAGCGCGATGTGCGCGTAGATGACACTGGCATGGTCAGAGTGAGTGAAGTATGACGGAGGGTATTCTGAACCGTCGTTGCTAGATTTCTGCTCATCACCATGACCGCTCATGCCATCCATCTGGCCCTCATCATGAGCACCACCATGGGCGATAACAATGGGGAGGAGCCCCAGGACCAGAAAAAGGGCCTTGGTCAATTTCGCCAGGGTTGAATTTACGGCCATCTGTATGCTGTATGAATAACACTGACAAAGATAATTGAGTAAGGGCTCGGGAGCCAGTTATGCAACACGCTTCCTCAGCCGAATAATGAGGAAAGGGAAAATGGTCCAAAGGTGGCCGAGCTACTGAAGTATTGCAATACAGCAGACAAGCAAGAGAGCTGGATGGGACCAAAGGAGGACCAGGGGGCAGGTGAGGACATCACTGGGATCATGGAAGGCGATGGGGCGCCTTTTAAACCTAGCATGACGAAGGCATCACAGGCATCCCTCAAAGGACTTGCTGCGGTTACAAGGCCAAGAGGGGCCGCAGGGCCTATGGAGCCATTGGCGACCAGGGCAAAAGCCTTGGGCCATCCGAGGTATCCGGATTGCTTCAAGATGCGGTCAGCTAGGTAGCTATGGTTGGGTCAACGTCCTGGCGGCTTTGGTGGGGATGGAAAACAACGGACGTGACGTGACGGGACGAGTTTCGGCTTTTCGGACGCTTAGGACATGGGACTACGAAGTACAGCAGAAGAGTGGTTGCATGCAACATGACTGGCTTCTACGGTGACTGGGGAGGTTGCAGCATGACCATGGACCTTGGGGGGTACTTTACTCTAGCACTTTGATTTGCACGGCATTATTTGTACCATCCTTGTCATTCTAGTTTACTATCGCATTTTTTTTTCAGTCTCCCAACGACATCATCGATCGATCGACACACTACACGGGTACTTGGCGCTACGACGAAGCACATACCTCCGGTGTGGAACCAGCACTTGCTGGTCAATCTTGGCGGCTCCTCTTTTCTGGGGACTTGGAAGTTTACTAGTTCACAGTTGTGCATGAGGTTTGGGCCTCTCGGGCCCTTCACTGGGTACATGACTGCTGAATCAGTTCACAGCGCTAGCTGACAAACCCAACCCAGCCCAACCACCCATATTGACGAAAGCCTGGCTGTTCATTGATTCGACACAATCTGTGAATATATTTTATGACACAGGTGGCCAAGAATGCACATAGCCGTAAACAATTTCCCATACCTAGCCCACGATCCTGGGTTATTAATACAAAGGCAGAAATCGCAAAGCGTTCAGCAATGTCGTGGCTCCTGTCACAGATCACATCACGTCATGACTAACCCCTGTTGGGGGCGCTGGGGCCTCATTGAAGATGCATCTCATCCACAAGTGCCCACAAAGCACGATGTTTTGTACAATTGCCTAGCCACATCCCGGTGACGGGAGAGCCGACCACCCACTCGACCAGCTTGTCAACACACCCCATTGCCTGCCTTGCCGCTTTCCCTGCGCTATGCACGTACACCACCATTAGCATTTTCCTACCTTTGGCCCTACCACGTCTGGGATCAAGGGTTTTGAGTATTAACTGCATTGGTTCCCACCCGGGTTTAATTTTTCTTTCTTTCTTTTTTATTGAGTGTTCTTGGTGAATAGAAAGCACCATCGCTTCCAGGGCCTCCCTGGATCGGATCCCGGTCTGTTTTCGCATTGAATATTTCCAAGGCTGGCATTGATTTATCGTCATCGTTTATTGTCGTGGCCTCGTACCAACGGGTTACTTTTGGCCGCCCCAGTTGCGGCCTGGGCCCCTGAGGTATCCCGTTTCTGGTCAGATGAGCGGCCTCGTCTAAGACAACCCCATGTCGAAGTAGTACCTATTGCCGCTGAGGGACTTGGGTCACATTCCAGTGCCGGGGACTTTCATCAATCAAGACCTTTCCATCGGCGGCAAGGATTCTCATCCATAGTTTGACACCAGTACCATTGATACTGGAGGGATTTGTGTGCAATTGCATCGGCAATAGAAGCTGTAATGAGCAACGGCTGTAATTCTCATCTTGGATGAGACCCATGTAGAGTGTAACTCCAGTCGCAGCCAGGGAAGGGAACTATGCCGGTACCTGTTAGCTCGCCTCGCGCGGCAGTAGTTTTACGCCCATTCTGATTAAATCCAACCTATTTGTCTCTCCAAACGACCCTATCTCCGAGATGGCGATGCTTTCAGATCTATGGGGCCACTTTCTTCAGGCATCGCTTCTTGCACGGATGGCAATTTATAACTCGTAAATCAATATGAATGCTATGAAACTGCACACTGCGATAGTGCCACTAACTCTCTAAATTGGTAGCCCCAAACTGAACAGGAAACCTCCGGTATGACTCAAACAGGAAATCACAAGAGAGTGGGGTCATTTGTTTGGCAACCTCGTTTGAATCTAGCCCTCCATGAGGAATAAGCCAACGACGTATGGATATTGCCAAAATCTAGCAATTACGCTCTTAAGCATGACCATATGCAGATGCAAGGATCTGAAGCAGTTTCTGCAGTACCCTTGTCGGTAACCTGCATATGTACAGGCCCCGAGAACTCCATCTTGAGGCCCAAAGCCAGCCGAGACAGATGCGATACTTGTTCCGCTACTCTTCGTGGCATGTCTTGTATTGGTTGGTGTCATGTGCTAAAGGTGGGCTTGCATACTGTAATTGAACAAATTGAGCAAGAAAAGAGGTGGCACTGAAAGAGGATATTAAAAAAAAAAAAAAAAAGGATACGCCAGCAAATTATGAAGAAGTGTTGGTACCCGCTCTTGGTCAGTCTTTGGAGATAAGATAAACAACGCTGGTAATGTTGGTATCGCCGAGATGAGAAAAAAGCCGAGGTATTATGGCTGTCGGACCTCTTTTTTCCTAGATTTATTCGTGCCTTCGCCTGCTTTACCGTTTTTTGTAGTGTTACGATCCGGGGTACATCGATATGCCAAGTCGCAAAAGTGTGCCGAGTCTTGCATTTTCTCATGTCTAGTTTGGGTCATATGTTTGCGACATGACGCAGCTGAGACGGAAGCTAGGACTGTGTGCTTCACTTGCTGACCAGGGTGAATCAATTATTAATGGCCCATCCCCCCGCCCCAGCCTAGGGTGCAGCAGCAAGAGTTACCAGCCAACTCTCCGAAACTTCCGGAGCGCTTCCCACGGAAGACAATTGTCAACACCTCTCGGCCCTTGACCGGACACCACTTAAGACAGGTCGTATGACCTTGCGGGAGCGACTCGGCATCGAGACGAAAATTTGCCGACAAATCTGGTGATTTTCTTTAGGAGGCCAATTCCCCATTTGGTATTTATCATTGGGAGGGGAGAGAATGGTAGGTTAGCGTGCTCACTGCAACCACCCTCACGAGTTCCACCGCTATGCAACATGTTGCCTTTGCCAACAGGCGTACAAGCATCCAGTACGGGCCATATCTGCGGCTCCATCTCCTTACAAGTCAATGTGAGTGAAGGAGGACAAGAAGTAACCCAAAGGGGGAAGGGGGAAAGTAGATAAAAGCGTGTTGTGATGTGCACTTCGTTCTTCCCTCGCTGATATCGGCGAGCTCTCAGCATTCGGTTTAGAGTGAGGCCATCATAAAAAGTTGTCTAAGCAGGACATCCACAACGCAGAATGGCAAGGATGTGACTCCCACAGCTGTCCCCACCAATGCCCGTGACGCCGAAGACCGCTTCTTTCCCAAGGAAACTTTTAGACAAGTGGCTGCATTAGACCATGCATCGGGTGGACTGAAGATCACCACCCATCATGTAGCAATAATACCCTACAGTGAATGGCATGGGGCTTCACAGGCCCATGAAATGGCCACCAACTACGTCCCCCACCCACATCGCCTATCCTCTTGGCTCATGATTCCTGATCATGAGCAAGTGGCCTCTTCCGAAGCTCCCGAGCGACCCTCCGATGTGGGTTTGTGGATGGAGTAAGCAGTTTCTTTCCGCCGCTCCGTTGAACTCGGCCGACCAATCCAAGTCATTCTACATGATCACCTGTACTACATACAATACGTGGAACTTTGGGATGCCATATGTACGCCCCCATCAGTACTACTACGGCAATTTAGTTGATTGTTCTTTTCTCCGAGGTCTTCATCTACCCATAGTGCAGATGGTAGCTGTTAGTCATGGCCCTCACTTGCGGGAAACCAATTAAAAACCTAGAGTTGAGCAGAATACTGAGCATCACCGAATAGACCGTGAATGAATGAATAGAGATGGGACTTTAATGTTGATCTCAACCACAACTACACCGCGTATGTACTAGTCATACACCTCGGAAATATTGAGATCCGTATCCTTGCAAGGGACGAACTACTCCTTAGCCACCCACCGCTGCTCTCTCTATCTTCTTCGTCTAAGAAACCAAATCCAATACCGCGACTCATTCTCATGTCTGGTTGTACCATTTGTGTTGCTCAAATGTGCGTGGAGATTGAGAGAACCCGCGAGGCCCAAGTATGACTACTTGCTTGCCATCCATCGCGGCACCCAAGACTTTAAAGTTGACATCGTAACCAACCGCTAACACCGGGAAGCACGCGCTTTAGCTACAAGTAGCCACTTGTCTCCCTGTCGTGAAACACGATCTTCACGCGCCAGCTTATGCAAGATCTGCAACACACCTCCACACGCTGCTTGGTGGAGTCCTTCAGGTACGTCCTTGTATATAATCTTGACCAGTTCCATTGCAGTCCATGCAGGTGGCGATGATACCATAATATCATCCCTGCTATTACTATCATGCTGCAGCGCTAGTACCTGGAGAACTTGATCTTCCCGTTGGCGTCGATGAGCGATATACTCTGTAATCTTCCTCGGGCCGTCTTCGATTACAGGGCCGTGTCCCGGATATGCTCGACCTTTGAACATTGACTGCATATGCCCTAAGCTCTGTAGGTACGTAGACATATCTTCAAAGACGGCTGTTCCATGACCGAGAACATTGTCTGCTGTGAACATTGCATCCTCTTCTTTGAAGATGAAGACAAAATGATCGGTGGTATGTCCGGGGGTGTGCGAGGCTGTTAAACTGGCACCCTCGACAAAAAACTGTTGCCCATCCTGGATATCGATCTGTCCTTCATCTGGATCATGTTTATAGATCTGAGTGTTTGGTGAAAAGCTCAGGAGGTCCTTAATCCCACCTGTGTGATCATGATGCCAATGTGTGATGAGTGCAGTGTCGATGGTGGCATTCTCCTCCTCGAGGGTAGTCTTAATCGAGGAAAGCCACGATTTACGACCCTCACCAGTATCTATTAGAATACGTCGACGACCCGTACCAAGGAGATAGGTGTTTGTTCCCTGAAGAGTGAACTTTCCTGGGTTTCCTCCTAATATTCGAATACAAGCGGGGCTGAGTCGCTCTACAGCAGGGAGGGCGATGAGTTGTACGGCCATGGCAAATTAGATTCAAGGATGTGTATTGCCGAGATATTTCGTACGTTCCTTGGGTTGCGTAAGGGAAATGCAATTGCGGAATCAAGGTTGATGTATGAGATGTTTCGGAGGTTGGCGGGGAGGTACCGGGGCCGAACACCGAAGCTGACGAGCTGGACCTGAAGGTGGAGTGCGGGGCCGGACCGGAGCCGAGTAATGGCAGAAGGAAGAGAAAAAAAAATGAACAGAGCAAGTTGTTGTCAGAAGCAAAAGAGGAACAGCTAGGAGGAAGAGGGTTCACTAGCATCGGGATATTTGGAGTTTGAAGAGAATGTCGCCATCCTAGCCTGTGAATGTGCTGAATCGCTTAGTGAGGCAATGTATGGAAAACCTCGGCCCACGGTTAGCCAGTTAACTGGCCACT
Source organism: Calonectria ilicicola (assembly GCA_020809705.1). Lineage (NCBI taxonomy): Eukaryota > Fungi > Ascomycota > Sordariomycetes > Hypocreales > Nectriaceae > Calonectria > Calonectria ilicicola. The sequence continues at coordinate 2,082,358 of CP085833.1, read as the reverse complement.
GGCGACGAGAATATGTAGTGGGTTTTAGTTGACAGCTGCATGCTTCAGAGGGTGGTAGGTAACAACTTTTCAGCGGCAGTGGGGAAGTTCCTTATCTTATCAAACCCCCCTTGTACTGAATGACCGTGCACGCAGTCTCCTGCGGGCTCGCTTCTGTTGGAACATCTTGGGTAAAGTACCTCTAGTGCCTTTTTTGCGCCAAGCGGTACCTTCAAACCCAGCCCCAAATTAGCCCATCTGTACCTGCCTGGCCTTATTAATCTTCTCTCTCCTACATCCATCCATCACACTTCATCTATCTGTCTCGTCGCAAGACTGGGCATCTTTTTATACTTCTCTCTCTCCGTTCATATCTTGGTTTCGTCAATGCCAATGCCATCCATTCGCCTAGGCATGCTCCATTCTTGAGGCAGGATAGCTACCTTGATTGTTGTCATTGGCTCCCACTCCGCGCTTTGGTCTGATCGCACTCTCGTTGATCCCGACTTTCGCATCTCGTTTGACCTGCCACTCCTTGGGAATTAGGTTTCGAGGAATAGGTGCGTGTTTTCTCCACTGATACCGGCATGCGGTGTTCACTCATATCTTTGAGGCTTCTTTACCTTAAAACATCTATTGATTGAATGTAATCAAAGTCAACACGAACGCGGGTTCGCAATTGCGAGTTGCTTTTCAGATCCTTCCGACGACGATACCAACCGCCTCACTGGCTCTACCTCGAACCCCCCCCCCTTGAATTGCAATACAAAGTCATATCATATGCATGCTGCTGCCACTATCACCGCCACCGACACTCCTGCTGACTCGAGCCGCTGCATTACATCACCTTGCGCTACCTAACCGATCTACGATCAGACCTCGACCCTAAGAGACCTGCGCTTCTTTCAATATTGCACCAATTTCGATCTCTTCACGATGGCAGCTCGGCCTACTACACCTGCCTCCCCCAAGAATGCCAAGGTCAAGTCCCCCGTCCCGGGATCGCCAATGTTTGGTTGTGGTATGAATTCTCCTCTTCGATGACCTTTCGAAGGCACCTAGTGATCAGGTTTTCATTCTGACCAACATGCAGAGCATGTACAGCTTTTATTTGGCCAAGGTCAAGAGGTCATGAATAGCTCCATCTCACACTATAAGATGATCCTACGAGGCATCTTCGATTCAACCCCAATCGTCCCTCAGACATCAACTAACCAGGACGGTCGCCCCATTACCTCGCTTACGTCCAACTATCTCTGTTTGCAATGCCCCACGACTGTTTCCGAAGACGACAGACTAAAACACGGGACGAAGAAGTCCCATCGGTTTTGTACGAAATGCCTTCTGCGCCATCGGCTTGTATTGTATTAACTTAGTCTAGATGTCGAATCAAGAAGCGGTTCCCTGTACTGTCAGATATGCGATGATCTAGTCTGGGACCCAACTCTTGAGGAACTTCGAGTTCGAAAAATAGGAACCGGCTCTTTCACTGGTGAGTTCAAACGTGCATTGCCACCAGCTCATCCATCACACCCGCCTTCAACTGTAAATGCTGACGAACCCTTAGGGCGCAAAAGGAAACACGATGAGCTTTTCAGTGACTCAATCAAAGACGACCCTCGATTTATTTCTTCCAATACTACTGTTGCTTCATGCCGTGCAAACGGCCTTCGCGGCATCTACAACGCTGGTGCCACTTGTTATCAAAATGTTGTCCTCCAAAGCTTTCTACACAACCCCCTCCTTCGTAACTTTTATCTCAGCGACGGACACCAAAGCAACGACTGCCAAGTAGCGCACTGTCTTAGTTGTGCAATGGACGACATGTTCCAGGACTTTTACGCTCTTGAGAATACCAACGGTTATACTGCCGCGAATATTCTGTCAGGGTTTTGGATTTCTGAGAAGAAGGCATTTGAGAATCTAGTGACTACCAAGGAGCAAGATGCTCATGAGTTTTTCCAATTCCTAGCCGAGGAGCTCCATGAACGCAATGGAGATGGCAAGAAACCAGAGATTGGGAGCGAGCACAGCTGCAACTGTGTGGTTCATCAGACATTCTACGGCAAGATGCAGACCACTACAACGTGCCAAAACTGCAATGGAACCAGCAGTTCAGTTCAGTCATTCCTGGATCTAAGCTTGGGGCTGGATCATGTAGTCCAGAAACGGATTAAAAAAACCGGCCAAAAGAAGCCCTCCCTGACTCTAAAGGACTGTCTCGATGAGGAATATATCAAATCGGACAAGTGCGAATACCGGTGTAACCATTGTAACTCAACCCAACAGGCAAGGAGACATGCAAGTATCAAACGCCTCCCTAACGTCCTATCCGTACAGCTTAAGGTACGCCTGATCAAATGCAACTTCGTCAAAGAACTGGAACAGATTATTAACCAATCGCAGCGCTTCGAGTATAGACAGGGTCGGCATGATCGGGCGGCCTCCAAAATCGACAATGAAGTTCGCTTCCCGCTTCAGCTCAACATGCTGCCTTACACGCATCGTGTGCGAAGCCGCGATAGTCGTGAAAATCTTGAGCTTGAGCGATCGTGTACATATGACCTCCTGAGTGTAGTGGTTCATGTCGGCGAGATTGAGACCGGCCATTACGTATCGTATTGCAGGGTTGGAGATCAGGTAAGGCTGAAATCAAGGAGAGAATAGGTTGCAAATGGCGAATTACTAACGCATCTATGTGTAGTGGTTCAAATTCAACGATCATAAAGTGGAGCTAGCAAGCTTATCAGATGTCCTCGGTGCTCAAGCATACTTGCTGTTCTACATTATCCGCTCCCTAGCATGAGTTGCAGAAGTGTAATAGAGCAAGGCGGGAGCACCGGGGTTTGGAGTACGGGGTGCGGGGAACAAACAAATGGTATTAGACCGGCGCAACGGATATTTTCAATCAAAAAATATATTTGGAAGGGGCGGGGAAGAAACAAGACGACCTGGATTAGGTATTCATGGCTTGGCGCACGGTTTGGAATCGAACATTTTTTTTTTTCATTTTTTTCATGAAAAGCAGGATTGAATCTAATTCCGCAAAGTATGATGTTGCCTTCACTTTAGAAGATGACAATGTAGCCGATCCAATTAGAAGGTCAAGCTCACTTGTTCCAGGGTCACAATGCCAATGGATTGGGTTCAGTATTTTGGCCTTCCGAAAAACACATGCACTAATCTGGTAAACACGTCCATGGCTTTATTATCAAAGCACAAGCCATGTTGTCGGTATCACTGGCCAACGCCATTCCCGTACAGGCCAGGAGTGGCCTAACAGATTCATGTGCGTTCGTATCTATCTCCCCGTGGCCAAGTCAGTACATCAACAAGGTCAGATAATATGAATACAAGGCATGCGAAGAAGGGTAGGAGTATCCTCGAGGTCGTGCCAGCTGCTACACCATAACCAAGACGTTGGAATGCATAACTTTGGGGTATTGATGAGTGGTTGACGAGCCTTAGTCCCGTTTTATTCCCATTCCAAAGCGCTCAAGTGTACACAATGAAAATTACTTGTGCGGGGCTTGTTTATTCAATCCCGCAACAATCGAGCCATCCTTCATATTCATCTTAGGAAAGTTGGCTTTAATTTGACTGGATGTGAATGTGCTTTGAACAATCAAGTGGAATGAATGCACACGTATTTAGTAGCAGGCCCCACTTCATTACACGCGGAATTCATGTTAGCGGATGATTAGTCATCAAAGTTCTCCAAATTTGACCCCTGACCAGAACTAAGTTGGCAGCATGTCACATGGTGATAAGCCGTCAACATCTCCAAGCTCAAGCTATCTGTCTAGTTCCGCTTGGTATTGATCGCCTTCACACTTACCTTGGTCTGGCTATTCGCGGAACCAAAGGGGAAAGGGGTTCCGGCGCAATCCCAAGACTGAAGGCTTGGAGAACTCAGCTCTACTAACCATTTCACTTGCCTTGTGCGAATTTCTTAATCGATCACCCCCTTCTGTCGCGTGCCCCATCATCACCGAACATCCCGACGGCTCCGCGCAGCCGGAATCGCATCGCCATGCCGAGCGTACAAAGTTTCAACGCCCTTCGAGCCCGATCCTACGTGTCCAGACTCCCACTATTCACGCGGGCTATAATATTGATCATCCTAGGGTTTTGGGTCGCTGGATTTCAGACAGTTCTGGATGTGCAGCAATGGGGAGCTCTAATCCCTGACCAGATCAGCATCACTGCTGGTGAGTTTCCTCAATAAACGGTGGAATGGGGCCAAACGCTAATCCATCTGCTGGTATTGAAGCATATCGACTCTCAACATTTCCATTGGTTCACCTCAATTTTCTCCATGCACTCATCAATGTGCTAGCGCTGACACCTCTCATGGAGAGGTTTGAAGCTGAATACGGCACCTTAACAACCCTGGCCTTGTTTTTCGGACGTAAGAAGCCCCCATTCGAATTTTGCCAATGATAACGTGGCTAGATGACTGACTGGCTGTTAGCATTGACAACGATACCTGGCGTCCTTTATGTTGTCATCGAACGGCTCATTCTACGAGGGAACAATCCTGTTGTGGGCGCAAGGTGAGGAGAACACGGTTCATAAACACGCAATAGCGTTTTAGCATGTTCTAACAAAAATAATGGCAGTGTATGGGTTTTCTTGCTTTTGGGTATGGAAGCAATTAGAACTTACAAAACAAACCCCCATCTTGTGATTGGCACACATCACATTCCTACTTGGACAATGCCGCTGTTGATGATGTTGGTAGTTGGAGCATTAGTTCCAAGGACTAGCCTTCTAGGTCATCTATGCGGAATTCTTGTGGGATATGTCGGTATGTTTAAGATCCTTTGATGCTCGGAAGTATTGGGAAGCTAATCGTGAATCGTGGATATAGCGGGCCTTGGCTACGTCAAATTCCTAGCGCCTCCTGAGTGGGCACTTCGATGGATAGAGGCACGACTCAACCTGCTGGCCATTCTGCCGCACTATGTCAGTGTGGACCAGAAGACGTATGGCCGATTTGGTGTCTTGCCATCAACTAACCGCCCTGGGCCTGGTGGAAGTGCCGCTACGGAGCTTGTGGGAACGACACAACGGCTTGGGCCATGAACATGTGTATTCATATAGTGATGACGTGGTGGCATCTTTCTGTACTATAGAGTGGCATTGTTTCTTGGGAATGATTTTCTGGATCACCGGACGGCGCGTATTTAAAGGTGGGATGACGAAAAGTGGCATTTGCGGTCAATGTCGTTGATGGAAGAAAGACTACATGATATAACCCATGTGATGCCGTTTTCAGCCGCATGGAAAGTAAAGGGAGAGGGCTATGCTTGGAGTGTCAGAGAGCCCCGTTCTATGGGAGCCCAGCGAGCGTTTTAGTAATTTATATTATTAGTGTAATAATAGCCCAACTTCCTATTTGAAACCGTGCGCTGAAAGCTTTGTTCTCGATAAGAAGCTTGCATCACACTGCCTCAAATCAGAATGCGGCGTACGAAGTCTCAGCCGTCTGTTTTTTTCTTTAGAAAGCGGGGTCCGAGGGGCCACCCCTATCTTCCACGAGGAGGCGCAACCTAGTCGAGATATGAACTAGACAAAAGGTCGAATGAAGTAGTAGATGTGATCAATACTTAGTTTTCGTATATGTTTATCCTTTACCATAGGCGTACTTGTTACTAAACTGCGTGACGTGATAGCAAACAGTAAGTAGATCAAGGTTCTAGATGGAGATATGTATTACAATAATCACTGGCTCGAAGCCAAAGCTGGGCAAATCCCGAGTGAGGAATGCGGGTTTTGCCTTCATGTCACACCCACCCCCCTTCCCACGTGCAAAATCCCAGCCACTTCGCTCGGACATTTCCTGACCCATGCGCCATGCACAAGAGGGGAGGCTCTTTATGGGGTCTCTTCTTGCTCTCGTCCCAGGGCTTTACGAAAAGGGCGAATAGGCACTCCCCGTCCCTTAATCCCTTCGCATCCTAGATATGACGGCCAACGATAGCCGCGTTTCTAAGTCGTTTTTTGTGCCAATATCCTGTCTGTTCTCAGTTTTCGCCCCTCCCCGAGAATTTTCCTAACAACAGATGTTAGTCTTCTCGATGAGAGACATACACTTGAAGTTCCGCATCCGTGCCTTGCGGCTAACAATGCTAGTTTGCCGCACCACCCGGACATGAGTGGGTACAATTAATTGCACCAAATGTAGTGAAGGTCCAATATGGCCGGCTATTTTGTGCGGCAAAATATTAGGGCACATGACATCATTCTTTGTTCTTGACTGAGTTTGAGCAATGATCACGGTGATTGGCTTGTGGGCCAGTCTATTGGTGAGGTGGGTAGCTCAAGTGTTTGGGCGGCGAGTGACTGTCCTACCCTGGCCACATTATTTCTGGTTAGTCCAGCAATTAATTAGCAAAGACGAGGAGCACTGTGGGGGCTTCCCGTTGGCTTTCACTGGCTCCATCGTAACATGCATGAAAGCCTAGTGCTTTGAGGTTGCGCTTAGTTAGACCGAGAGAACATCATTTGCAAAAGGGAAAGCTAAATAGAATATGAAAAGGATGCGGCTGGCCCGCCCAACCGAATGCCAAGTGAGCGGGCCCCAAAAAAACCCCCCCCAAAAAAGGGAAGGGGAACAAATCCCTGGATGTGCCCAATGCTATCACCAATTACCAAGTCATGCCACATCAATAATCATGGAGTTAGCCCCTGAAAAAAAGAAGAAACGAACCCGCGCAGGAAGACCCAAAGTCCGAACCGGTTGTCTCACATGGTAGGTGAATTTCCAAATTACACCACCTCGATCCCACTGTCTAACGTTTCTCTAGCAAGTAAGCTCACACTTCCAAAACAATGCCATTCGAGGTTACTCACTGGGACTCAGGGCTCGCCACCTCAAATGCGATGAAGGAAAACCATACTGCCGAAGATGTAAGAATCACGGGTATAGGTGCGACGGCTATCGGCCCATTCAAAAAAGAGCCACAAATAATCCAAGCAAAACTGGACCAGTGAATCATACCGTAAAGGAATTACTTTCTTCTGAATCAATCAAATATCAGGTTTCCCTGTCAGAGGCGTACGACTCCCCGTCAGAAGTTGATCTTTTCCATCATGTGCGAACATGTATGATCATGGAATTTGCCACGGCCATAACACCATTGGAGTTTTGGCATATCCATGCTTTGCCTTTGGGTCATACCATAAAACCCATCAGAGCAGCGCTTTGTTCTCTTGGAAGTGCCCATAAATTCTTCAAATTGGCAGGCACTCACAGGGATGCGAAATTTCTCTCTGCTCTGGAGGAGTTTTCGATTCAGCAGTACAACGAGGCTATAAGTCACATCAAATTCTTCTCACAGAAACAAGAAAAGCCAAATCTACAGATTGTCATCACATGCTGTGTAGTATTCATCTGCATTGAAAACCTTTTCGGGCGCTACTCTGAATCCCTTCAACACCTGAAATCCGCCTATGCTCTCCTCAGGGCTCAGAAACAGTATGGCGACCATGTCAATGTAAAAACTCACATTAGAACATTTATGCACAATGACAAATTCTTTGAGGATATAAACCTCATGCTCATGGGTCTTGGCCAAGATATCGCAACATTTATTGGCCGTGATGCGGTTCCTGAATTGGGCTTCCATTCAGCCTCAACCATACAGTGTATGGATCCTTCAATCCCATTCGAGTCAACGGCCGTGGCGGTGAACCATCTCCGCATTTTGCAATTGGAATTGGGTGCAGAGCTTGCACGTTGGCAGCAGGCATCAAGCCAACCACCTGCAACTTTTCATGAAAACTCCATACAATTACCATACCCTCAGAACAATATCCAGAGCCTAGCATCATCTTTCGGCTACTGGAATGCCAGGTTTAATTCCTTTAGGTGTCGAGTTGATGATAAATATCTATCTCAACAAGACCGGTATCGGATTCTTGGTTTATCACTAAATCGGACATTAATATCAACGTTTTTGGACGTACATTCTGGCAAAAACTACATTCCAACAGAATCATACAAGGATATTCTACAACAAGCCGAATGCGTTATCGATTCACTTGCTCTCGATAGCGTTCCCGTATTTTCCTTTGATGCTTGTCTCATTCCTGCACTTTATCTTCTCGGTATGTCACATGAGGATGTTAGCATCCAGAAGAGTGCAGTCACACTTCTTCGTTCCATGAGGTGGAGGGAAGGTATTTGGAACAGTCAAGAAGCTGCAGATATAATTGAGGCAATGATTTATGCCAGTGAGCGCAATATCTTGCCTCATGGGATGCTTCCATGGAATTTAGCTCAAATGGCAGGAATGCTCTCCACTATTCCTTTCCTCAAACCCAAGCTTCCGATAGATGTTCTCTTATTAGCACAAAGAATTTAATCCGGGAAAGATTTAGACTTTCAAATCATTTAGTACAATTGTCAAATAGAGCCGAATACATCTAGGAAGATGTCTCTTCTAAGAACAAATATCGCCACGTAGAGGTCTAGCAATTGTGCTCCAGGTCGATATCTCGTTTAGACGATATGATGGAAGGATATAACTTGAATAGATACACCATATATATCAACCATCCCATCTTATCAGTTATACTCGCTTGATCACTCTATTTCCCATCATGTCTTGGGTCTTGTCAAGTCAAATTCTAGCAACACCTAGCTCCAGAGCGACAAACTATCTTATGCACCCAGAATCTCCAGGAAAGCACCAGGGGATAAACTGGTCCTAAAAATAACCAATCTCCCCAAGACTACTAGTGCCTATTTCATAATTTATTTGGCCTGTACTCGAGGAAGACTGGTGGTACAAAGATGAAGAAAAGGAAGCATACTAATGTTGCTGCTGAAGTATCTGTTGATCAGACTTGGATGTGTGCCCGTTATACTCTAGAGCTTTTTCTATTTTTTTATAAAAAAAAAGGGGGGGGAGAACATATCGATATGCTTCAATATTTTGAAACCTACAACACAATAAAAGTCAGAATGGGCAGAGGTTTATCATCATTAAATCAACTTTTGTTCTCAACCAAAGAAAACCTGTACAATTGCTCGGACCCGAAGACCTCTCTAATCTATGCGGTCCTATATACACGGACTCTGCCGGCTTGTCCGCCTAGCCATTCCGCCACTCGCCATTGTATATCATATACCAGCCGCGAATATCGTTTACAGCTCATCCAGAACGTGAATGTACTTCTTCTCCTCCCGCTTCTCTTTCTCTGTGGCTGGGGGCAAGTCGTAGAAGTTTTGGCTTCGGAAACCTTGCTGTGAGGTTGTCAGTCATGTCTATCCAATCAGTCTTATATACACGGAAACATACAAGGTAGTGGTAGGTGAAGTTGGCAATATCACCGGGTTCGATACCAAGATCCTTGAAGGTCTTGGCCTCCGGATCAATAACCTGGTCGATAAATTCTCGCTCCACCTCGTCGGAAGACATCGTGTGCCACCAAAGAGCCTGGTTCAGAATTCCAGCAATTGGCTTGAGGATTGGCTTGGGCACGTTGAGATGTCGTCGCTTGTTGTAAATCTCCTTGTCCACCAAGTCAGCAATCTGTCGCATGCTGTACTGCTTAGGTCCGTAAAGCTCAAAAGTCTGTCCAGCAGTCGAATCATCGTATGTGATCTTCTCTAAAGCGGCACCAAGGTCAATAGACTAAGATGTCATCGTTAGTTCAAAATCCATCAGACCACAGTTAGGTGGACTGCTGATACGTACGTGAACAGGCCAGAACTTTTGCTGCATGTTGTTCGAGGTGAAAAGGTTGGTGACACCGGCAAGCTTCAACAGAAGGTTGTCTTCGAATCCAAATATGGGGGCAGGTCGAACCAGGGTGGTCTCGGGGAAAAGGCTTCGCGCGATCTCTTCGCCTCGTCCCTGCAGAGTCGTTAGAAGATAATCCTTCTAGGCGAGAAATTACCACTTGCCTTGGTGGCGTAGAACTCGGATGGTGACTTGGAGTCGGCATTGTGCGAGGAGACATGGATATAACGGTCGACATCATATTTGGCGACAGCCTCAACAATACGCTCAGTACTCTCGACGTGCACATCCTCCAGTGAGAAGTTCCTATTATTGAATTGTAAGCCGATGCATGGCTATGAGGTCTCCACTGGGAGCTTCTTTGAATGACATACTTGGTCGGGTAGTCTCGGCCAATCAGATTCACGACAATGTCAGAGTGCCTGACGCTAGCCTCGATGGAAGGTGTGTTGTGAAGGTCATATTCCTATGCAGGCAAAAGTTGTAGTAGGATTCTCGGAAATTTATACCAGAATTGGGAGGCAGAAGGACATACGATGAAGATGATACGGCCAAGATCTCCAGTAACCTTGAGATGGCGCTTGGTCATCTCCTCACGGAAAGGAACGACGACGGTGCAACCCTGGCGGGCTGTGCGGCAATTGTCAGTCCTCCAGCTTGCAAACTCCCATTGATGTTCGAGGCTCGGTGCTCACCCAGGCGGTTCACGATGTAGCGTCCCAATTGACCGGTTGCGCCAAATACCGTCGCGGTGTGGCCTGGTTATTTGATCGTTAGTGTCGGCTCTGAGATTATTTGGCTCGATCGAATTCGCACCTCCAAGGGATGAACTGGACACAGGATGCCGTCAGCGGTTTACAAGAAGAATGGATTATAGACATCGGAGAGAAGAAGGGAATTGAGAGAGGAGCTTGTTGAGAACTTACCGGCCACCCTCAACTCGGATGATGGGCTTGCCAGTGCGGGTGATGGCAATGTCGGATAGCAAACGCTTGCCAGTAACATTTTGGGCGACCTTGCGGGCGGACCGCGCAGCAAAAAGAGGCGAGGCCATGCTTGCGATTGTCGAGAGTGCGCGGGAAAACGCTACCGTCTCTCTCAATTGGCCGTAGTTTGTCGCAGCATGCGATGTTTGGTGATACCCGGAATGCAGGTAGACTCCCAAGAGAGACTAATTGTTGGTCACGTGTCAGGTCACGGGCAACTGGAGCTTCCTTGTCTTCCGACGCTGCGGATCTAGCTAGGAGGTACGTACCGCGTCCCTCCACTTTGTGTGGGCAGCTCTGTGAAGAGGTCCGTGCATCCTCGATGGTTGCGACATCAGGCTGCCTGGTAGCCGTGTTGTCGAGCTCAGATCCAGATCCAACTGCAGCCATCCCACCTCAACAACGCTTCCTTCTCGTCCACAACCACCACAATTCGAGATTTCGAACGGCCGAACTATCACATTAGCGATTCCGACTTTGCGTAAGCCGCAGGTCCCAACGATCCGTCTACGACTCTTCTTGCCTGGCGAGGTGCAAGCTGACTGCTGCCCTGCCCACCCACCAACACTGCAACTACATTTCCTCTTCGATTCTTTCCGCCCATCATGAGCGCCGACGCCATCCCCGATTTTCTCGCCGAGCAGCAAGATAAAGCTCCCGAAAAGCTTCAGCACCTCATTCTCGACTTTGAGAACTTCTGGGAACGCAAGCTCTGGCACCAGCTCACCAATGCTCTCATCGAGTTCTTTAGCCACCCTGGCAGTGCCCCTCAACGACTTGCATTTTATCGGGTCTTCGTCCTTAAGTTTGCCGACAAGATTAACCAGCTGAAGCTCGTCGACCTTGCCCTCAAGGCAGCTACAGAATGTGAAGGTATGTCTGAGCCTTCTTGACCCCTCCTCCAGCTCCGGTGTGCTCGTCGACTGACCGCCCCTCCCCACAGACGATGAAGAGCGTCTAGCTTTCCTTCAAGCTGTTGCCAAGAAAGTTGACAACGAGAACTCACAAGATGCGCTGGTTTTCGCTTCAGTGGCTGTTGCCCAAACAAAGCTTGATCTGGACGATCTAGAGGGGGCCCGAAAGGATTTAGATGCTGCTGAGAGGATACTGGACTCATTCGATTCCGTTGAGAACGTTGTCCATGCAGCCTTCTACGATGCGAATGCCAGCTACTACCAGGTATGATGCCTCTTCTTTCAGCCTCCATATTTGCATGTCACTCACCTAAACCCCGCCTCTAGCGCAAGATGGACTTCTCGAACTACTACCGTACTGCTCTTCTCTATCTAGCCTGCATCGATTTGTCTACTCTTTCGCCCGATGAGCGCCACAAGCGAGCCTACCACCTGAGTCTCTCCGCCCTCGCCTCAACTAGCATCTACAACTTTGGTGAACTGCTATTACACCCTATTCTTGACGTTCTGGCCAAGAGCCAACACTCCTGGCTTCGGGACCTTCTTTTCGCCTTCAACCGAGGAGATCTTGCCGCATATGACGTTCTAGCCGATCGCATTGAGTCTAACAAACTTCTTGATTCGCACTCGGTGCACCTCCGCCAAAAGATTTACCTTGCTGCCCTTGCCGAAGCCGTTTTCCGCCGACCCCCTCATGACCGGGCCATGACCTTTTCGACCATTGCTCAAGAGACGAAAGTCCGTCCCGAAGAAATTGAGCATCTCGTCATGAAGGCTCTGAGTTTGGGTCTCATCCGAGGAACGATTGACCAGGTAGATGGGGTGGCGCATATCACTTGGGTTCAACCCAAGGTTCTTGACATGAAGCAGATCGCTGCCATGCGCCAGAGATTGCTCGACTGGGACTCAAGCGTCAATCAGCTCGGCAACTGGATTGAATCAGCTGGAAAGGATGTTTGGGCAGCGTAAACGAGACAAAGTTGGACACCCACCATGGAAGCGGTGTTGGTATGAACCAAAATGAACAGGCAATGTACAATATAGAAAATAGAACCTCTATATGGACAGAAACTACCTATGTCCAGGGGACGACTATTAATCTGATTTTTTTCTCGTAATTCCATGTGTAGCCATCTCGCCATCTAAAGGGCGATTTTCTTTAACAGCTTCTTCAAACTCTTTTGTAATGATCTTGCACATCTAAAGGGTGGCCTTCAGGCATCTACAGAAGGCATTCCAACGACATTAATAACCCCTACCGTCCACGCAGGCCACCATAAGCACCACACTAAAACCGGAGTGTACATACCCCAAACATTCCAGCCAAAGCTCGCTTCGCGCAAGAGATCCGCGATGCTCACACCCGCGATCTGCGCAGCGGAGTATATTACAACAGGAGGTGCCACAATGTTAAGAAAACCAGCAATGCACCACCGGAGGGCTGGATTCTTAACAGGCTGCACAAAACTCAGTGGAGTCGCAAGAAGTCCAATGAGGAAAGCCAGGGAAAAATTTAGAGTGGCGAGAGTGGAGAGACACATGCCAAGGACGAGGAGTGAAAAGGACTTTGTGAGCTGAAAGTGCTGGTACGTGGGCTTGTAGACTGCAGTGATAAATAGGGAGATGAGAAGAGGGATGGCGGCAGAGATGGTAGCAAAAATCCCAAATGCAGGTGCGAGCATCTAAAATATTCTCAGTTAGCTTTTTACATATGTTGATGGAGGCTGACGACAAGGAATCGAAAATACTTACGCCAGCAGGAAGTCGGTTAAAGGTGTACAATGGCACCGCCGACAGGGCATGGCATACAGCCACAATGACAATGGGCAAGAATAAATCACGTCCCTCACTTTGGGCAGACGTAGCAATAGTAATCTTCTTGCCCTTCATATCAGCCTTGTTAGACTCCTGGCCCTGTCCAGTTGGGGACGGGCCGCTTTTGACCCACAATGAAATGGCCATGATAGTAAAGTTGACAGCCAGAAGCATAGCGCTCGGCAAATAAGTACCAATACTAACAAAGCGGTCCGTCTGCATGAGAAGGTAGAAGAAGAAGCTTTGGTGCAGATGTTCCAGAAGATTGTTGAGACTACGGAACGATCCTTCAACCAGTCGGCCCATAGCCATTTCGTCCTGAAAGCCTTCCCCATAGGGCTGAAGTGTGACAGCATCGACATGATAGGGGATGAAACTGCTGTGGGCGCCGGCGGCATACCCGAGGCCCTGATTCAGCATGCCACGCAGCATAGTATGGAGGCGGTCTGGGTATTTGTTGGTGTGGTACTTCATCTTCTGAATGGAGGTGCCCATTCCCATCTGTCCGCCAGCAATGTTAACGATGGAGTTGATGAGATCGAGGTTAGGCAGCTGCCCATTGGGACCGTCGTAAATAATGTGAACGGCCTTAAAGGACTCTTCCTGTGGGTAATCGATAGCGATGGCGCCCTGGAGAGCTCCGGATTTGAGGGGGAGGGCGGATACAAGCTCGGCGTTATGAGAGTCATGGTAGGCATCGACCCATGCCTGGGTACCTGTCTTGCTGTCGGGAGGGACAACTAGGATAATGTCCTTGGACCATAGCGACCATCCTACGCCAGCGTGTTAGCCCTAAATGACAAGAATAAGGGTATATAGTACTATTGGAGTGACGCACGTTTGAAGTAGCGGACCAAAGTCAGAGCGAGTGCTAGGCCATTGCGATTGAGCTGTTCCTCGACGTTTTTCCAGGCTGCAATAAGGACAATTGCCTCAGTTGCATCACCACGAGGAGCCTGAAGAATAGCATAGAGGTTTTGACCGGAATACTCTTGGCCAGCAGAGTGGTAGGTATAGTTCTGGCGACCAACCTTGAGGCCAACACCCGTCAAGATATCTTCTAGCTTGTCGTTGATTCTGCCAGTTCGCGTTCAGTATGATTCTCTCGATATGATTGATTCGACCAGTGAAAGGATGCCGTACTCATAGTTGCTGCGGTCCACCACTTCATCCACCTCGTGACGATAGGCCCTCAGGACATGCTGTTCACTACCGCCAAAGTATGTATGCACCTGGCCAGGAAGCAAGGCGTTTTCGGAGATGTAGGTTCGACGCGAATAGTTGTTGAGCGGGAGGAGAAAGAGCCAAACAACACCGACGAGAATGCATAGGAAGGACAGGTAAGGGGGCAATTTGAGAATGCGAGGGTCGCGGCGCAGCGAGAGCGCCGAAGCTAGGACAAGACTTGGGATTAGCCACAAGGTAACGGCGGAAGCACATGGCTTAAGAAATCAAGCGCTTACAGAGAAGTCTTGACATGATGGGCGAGTGTCTTTCGTGACGCGATAGCTAGACAAGCTACTCCGCGGTACACTCAATGGTCTAAGCAGTCGTCAAGACAAAGATCTGGGGGTCTGCGCGGATCGCAAGGCCACCACGATTCCACATCCCACGCTGATGAGGTACGTACCGGTCAGAGTGGAGATTGAACAGCTTACAGCTTCCAGGGGTTGTCAAGGCGGGGAGGTGTGGCTTGCCAGTGGCTGGAAGATGTCACCAGCGCACGTGCTCACGCGTCAGTGCAAAGCTGAAATTAAGCGAGCGGCTGCTTGCGGCTGCTGCCATGGGCCTTGTTCTCGACCATCTGTACCCTTCCCCGAGCCAGTGCTAGAAGCTCGTACTACAGGGGCCTTCTATTAAAATTAACGCTAATGGCTGGAAGGAGCTGAGGTGTCTTATGTTTGTTGGCCTCATTGGGATAGGGATGGCTTCTCGTGCCGAAGGCCACCATAGGTTCTAGATATATAGGTAGTATATGTTAGTAAGTGTAATTGAAAGTAAGCAAGAGTATTGAAAATGATCCCGTGATGTCTCTGCTTCCCGCTAGGAGTCTTGACACTTGGCTTGGTCAAGCATCATACTTCCACGTTAGACAGGGTAGGACAAGGTGAGGAGAGGAAAAGGAAAAGGTCAAGAAACGTAAATGTCGTTAGGTTGCAGATCTTATATTTACCATCAAAGGTGAAGCGAATCCAGTAAGTGTCTCACAATATCAATTCCCCCCAGGATATCAGATCACTCGCCAGAAATGGTGCTTGCAAGAGCTGATGGCAATAAGGCGCCACGGGCGATCCACCGGGATCAGAACCCAACAGGTAAGTCTCTTGAAATATAAAAAGATACACTTGGAATAATACTAAACAGGTATCGCTAAATATCAACAAGGCGTGATGTCAAAGAATAACAGATATCTTAAATTCTCCACGGTGATTTTGACGGCTCTCTTCTTTTGTTTACCCTTTCCGTAAGTAAATTATTAGAATATAAGCCGGCGCTTTCAATGCTAGTCGACTGCTCTCGTTGATGAAAAAGAACTTGAAAGAACAATGGCAAACAAAGATGAGATCAGTTTCCTCCAAAGTGGGGGATCAACGGAATGCCCACTTCCACTTGCATGGGGTTGTCATGAAAACTCGATCGCACTGTCTACCAGCACTGTCCCCCCACCTAAAATTTTTGACACCAACTTCATAATCACAGACCTCCACCGCCAAACATTGATTCTGCCGCTCAGCGTTCGATCTGAGATTGCCTGCGAAGAAATCGAACATCACCACATTTCTAATACACTGTCAAAATGGGTGTCACTAACAAGCGAACCATTACCAAAACAAGGCGCAAGACAAGGTAAAATCTTCTGATTTCTACGACTTCGCGTATCAATGTCATAGCATTGTATGCTAATGTATGCTTCGCAGGGACGTCGATCAAATCAAAGCCGATCTTCTATCCCCAAAACACCTCTCCCAGTGGAAAGATACAAAGGCAGCCGAGGATCTCCCTGGTCTGGGCCGCCACTACTGCACTGAATGCGCCAAATGGTTTGAGACTGAATCGACACTAGTCGCGCATCGCAAAGGAAAACCCCATAAGCGAAGGTTCGTATATTATTTGGATCATTCCCATATCCTTTGTTGAGTTTCCCTAATATGTTCCAGGCTCAAGCAGCTTTCCGAGGAGCCATACACACAAAAAGAGGCTGAGGCTGCTGTCGGCTTAGCGACAGACAACGGCAACAGACATCGCGGCATCGACACGGAGGACGATATCGACATGGCCGCCTGAAATGCGATCTGAGTCTTTTCTAATGCGTTCGATGACTAGCATACCGTTATTTTGTTAATTCTTGGCTTTTCATGGATTGGCCTCATTGTCAAGCTCGGCTATCCGAATGCAGAAGCTGGAGGACGCCTTGGTTTTGGTTGTATTCGCTTCGTTTCGTATGATCGAGTAGCCCTTTCTCAAACCCTTCACCTGAGACCACGAGCACGAGGTTTGGCCAACCCACTAGTTCGGCCACGAGTACTTCCACGTGTACTGCCTCTTCCCCTTGTCGAGGTTCCTCGGGAAGCTGGCAGTCGTGACTGGCGGGTATCTGGGGTAGCAAATTTGGAAGACTTCGTAGTTGTTGACGGGTTCTCGACAAACGAAGTATCGGTCGTCCTATTAGAAAGTCAGTGGGGGCAGCCATGCTGTATTTTGGTGAAGACTTGCATGAATGTCATCTCGCCGTCTTCTCCTCGACTTTGGGGGTTGGTTGGGGCCGTCTGCTCCTCCTGCTGAGGCCGCTCACGCCGGAAAGATTCAGCCACAGGACCCTTTGTATTATGTGAGCTTACTGAAAAGTACATGGGGATTTACTAGATGGAGATTTAATACAAACCTCGGGAAAGTCAACACAAAATGCATTCATGTTTAAACCGTAGAGGAAACTGGCAAAGGATTCGGTAAATCTAGAAAGACTTTCATGCATAAGCTGAAAGTGCATCATGTTGGCTTCAAGGTCGGCCATGGAGTCTGAGAGCTCGGCGAATGCGGGCTCGAAGGCGTTAAGGGGGAATGGAGCATCGCTTTCACCAGCACCGCGAGCTGAGTCGCGAAAAGAGGAGCGTGACGAAGGTCTGAGTGGTGTGGTAGGACGCGACGTTCGCGAACGGGAATTGGATCGCTGCCGTTCACCAGACATTTTGAAGCGAACAATTAAAATGTGGGTTGTTTCTTCTTTTGTTGTCGCTTTTATTTTCACAGGTGTTGTTTGGTGACTGTATAGGAGTGGTAGGAGAGGGCAGAATGTTTGGATTGCAAACCAACAAGTCAACAATCAAGTTGTGGCGCGTGCAATGACCCCGCGGCTGCTGTGGGGTATGTGGCGGTGCAGAAGGGTTGAACTTTGTGATAGCGCTTCAAGTACCTCGTTCATTGTTGCCAATCACTGTATTGCTGGGTTTACCAATAAACGGTAATTGACAAGTATATCAGATCCTATGGCATTTATTATATCAACTATCTCATGAGCTTTGATGAAGAACACTAATGATCTTCATCTGGATTTGGTTGGGAGAACTGGTTCGAAAATGCATGCTACATGGCGTGGATTTGAAATGGCAAGGCTCCGAATCTACCAACTAGGGTCTTCTCTGGGCAGATTTATAAACCAATGCCATTCGATTAGTGACCCCATCATGCGAGGGACGACCGAGTAACGAATGTTCCCTGCGTGGCTTTTCCACGTACGTGAGTGAATACATCAACGTCTTGCTTCAGGGTAGCACCCTACTTTAGTACATGAGTGCCAAGTGCATTGCCATGACCATGAATGACACCCTGCCCAGGAATCCCTTCCTTTACCCCTTTATCGTATAGACAGAGGTTCTCGGTCGACACCTGGCAAGACTCGATGTTACCCTGGCTTGCAATACTGGCAAGCGGTTATTTCAATGATCAGCTGGTTTTAGCGAAACCGAAACCAGAAGGACCTGCGGACTGGAGGTACCTCAAACACTAACGCTCCGCGCCAGCTCCCAACGCTAATCCTAAGCCCTCCCAGCTAGTACCTTCTTTCGTCACATCTTTTTTCGCATTGGCTCCGAGGGGCCCGCGCCGCAAGTCCCGCATCCGAGCAACAGCCTCTCCGACCATCCCATCCCAACCCAGCTCATCTCACTCAGCCTTTTTCATATTTAAAAAGGTTCATCTCCTCACCCCATTTGCGTCACATCTCTCCTCACACTTCTCTACACGGGGATATTGGGCTGCTAAAAGTAGTGTTGGATTCGGTGCCTTTCGACTCAGAGCCAAGGGAGGCCGCCGGGGCTCGTATTGCGAAATCACCACCGTCACCCAGCGCTGCTGCTCACGCGCGCACTTGTTCTGGCCGACTGTTGCTCCGCCACCTATGAAACCCCAATTGCGGCGACTCCCATGTCTAGGTAGGCCCCGTCCGACGTCATCTCTCCCTCATTTGCGCCCTCTTCCGGTGCATCCATCTTTCTGTGCCAGATACTCAGCTAGACCCCGCCAATTGCTTTCAACCTTTGCGCTAGCCGACAACAAGAACTCCGCACTCTCCTCCTGGGTATTTTCCGCCAAGCGGTCTTTGTCAACTCATCGACGATCGCGGTATAGCTCAGAAACTGTTCGTCGCCAGCCTTGTATCCGCTCTTCACTTATACCTTTTACTTCATCTCTAAGCGCGGCCGACGTAACTGCGAGTGGGCGGAACACTCAAGACACACGCAAAACTCACCAACTAGAAGCAAGCTTCCTTTATTCAACTACTGCAGCAATCGCCCTTATTGCGGTTGTCTTAATTACCGGCTTTTGGGCCTCTTCAGACTGTGCTGCGGATTCTCGCGAGTCGCAAGATCTCCAGGAACTCATCGAAACCATGGCATATGAAGTACCGCCGGGACGCCCGGGAAACTTGACCCCGGAGCAAGAAGAGAAGCTTCGCAAGCTCTGGATTGCCATCTTTCAGATTACCGGTGTCGCTGATGATGATAGTGGAAGTGCTAGCGAAATTCTCTCACCTAAGGAAAAGGTGGACGAGAATGCCGTGGATTCCGAAACGTCGAAGAAGAAGCGATTTGGCGTGTTCCGAAAGAAGGGAGATGCCAAGTCTGGAACTTCGACTCCCACCGAGTCTCAGTCCGGCGAGGATGACAAGTATGGCCAAACTAAACAGTTCCACGAGACTCTGGCAAAGGAAACGCCCGAGTCGATCCGCTCCACCATCTGGAGCATGGTCAAGCATGACCATCCAGATGCCCTCGTATTGCGCTTTCTCAGGGCTCGCAAATGGGATGTTGAAAAGGCCCTTGTGATGCTCGTTTCAACCATGAACTGGAGACATACCGAGATGTGCGTCGACGATGACATTATGAAGAATGGCGATAGCTTTGCAATCGAGGATGAGAAACAGACAAATTCGAAAACTCGAGAAATCAGCAAAGGCATTATGGACCAGCTTCGCATGGGGAAGAGTTTCTTGCATGGAACAGACAGGAGTGGCAGGCCTATCTGCGTTGTCCGTGTCCGGCTACACAAGCAGGGCGAGCAATGCGAAAAAAGTCTTGAGAAGTATACTGTCTACATTATCGAGACGGCACGTATGGTCCTCGAGCCCCCCGTTGATACAGCTGTAAGTACTTTATTGGAATGTGAATGCTCCCGAGAATATTACTGACACATCGTTCCAAAGTGTATTGTTTTCGACATGACAGGGTTTTCCATGGCCAACATGGACTACACGCCAGTCAAGTTTATGATCAAGTGTTTCGAGGCAAACTATCCAGAGTCGCTGGGAACTGTGCTAGTACACAAAGCACCATGGCTTTTCCAAGGTAAGCCAATCCGTTATTTAATTTAGGGAGTCAATGATTAATCAATGATATGAAGGTATCTGGAAGATCATCAAGGGTTGGCTGGACCCCGTCGTTGCTGCCAAGGTGCACTTCACCAATAACAAAGCCGAACTAGAACAGTTTATTGAGCCAAACCACATGATTAAAGAGCTTGAGGGAGACGAAGATTGGGTGTACAAGTATCAGGATCCAGTCCCGGGCGAAAACGACAAGATGAAGGACACTGAAACAAGGGACCGACTCCTCGCAGCACGTGAAGATCTGGTCAAGAAGTTCGAGCATGCCACACGTGAATGGATCCGTAACCCTGAGGGTGATGCTGGCAAGAAGATCAAGGCGGAGCGTGAGGAGCTGTCAAAGCAACTGCGGGAGGACTACTGGAACCTCGACCCGTATATTCGTGCGCGAACTCTTTATGACCGCCTAGGTGTGATCCAAAGCGGTGGCAAAACAGATTGGTACTCACCCAAACCGCCGGCAGTACCAGTGGCCCAAACTTCAGCAGATGACGTAGACTAGCCATATTTGTCCCTTGAGGGTTAGACAGGAAATTTGTATGGATGAGAAAAAAGAAATACACAAACAGCACTAGACAGAAGTACTAGAATGCCTAGTGGCGAAGCTATATCTCTGGTAGAGGCTACTAGCCATGGATTGCACTACTGCAAAACCATTTTGATGAGATGGCATATTTATTTTTATGCGAAAATACATAATTCGGGTCATCGGTGTGTGATATTTGTGACAACTTGTCTAGATTTTGGACTGGATCTCCTCACAGTACTTCTTGAGCTCATCCATATCGGCAGGCTTAGCCGGCCAATCAATGATCAAACCCTCTGTCTCGTTAGGTTTGGGGATCTGTAATGATGGTCAGTAGTTGATCAAGACGGGTATGGTTGAATGAACAGTAGGTGCGAGCAGATAGTCATGGACATGAACGTACCATGTGGAAGTGAACCTAGTAAACTGATCAGTATGGGGTTCTTCATGGAGGATAAACAGGGGGCTGCTTACGTGGTGAACCTGCTGGTGAGCAATTGTACCGTTGTTCTGGAGGATGTTGTAATCAACAGCCCCAGTGGCATTCACAAGCTTCTTAACAGCAGGCTAGTTTGTACAGATTGTAACTGATTAGCAGCGAGTTCCTCAGTGTACTTCAGGGTAGGTAGTGAATAGCTTACGAGGATTTCGGTGAGGTAATCGTCAGGAATGTCAGCAAGCTTGGCACCGTGGTACTTGGGGATGACAAGCTATGAGATTGAATGTGGTCAATTTTTGTCATGATATATTTCAGGAAATTGGGAGAATGAGAGGGAAATGCTGTGATGGGCAATGCGGGGAGCATGTCGAGCATTATCAATTTACTAAACCAAAAGGTGATGGACGTACACTGTGGCCCTTGCTGGTAGGGCCAATGTCGAGGAAAGCAAAAACCTTGTCGGTTTCGAATAGCTTCATGCTAGGGATTTCACCTATGAAGGAACACGAGCATCAGCGGTGAATGCTGCTTGTGCCACCAGGTGGAGAGGGAGGGGGAATGAAGTGGGGTGGTGCATTGCTCTGCTTACCCTTGATGATTTTGCAAAAGATGCAACTGGCAGCGGCGCTCATGATGACAGTAGGGATGGGATGGGATAAGATGTATGTTTTCGTGTTTTGTGTGAGGGCGAGATATGAGGGAAAAAGTAGCAGATTGAAAGTCAAAGTATGGCGATGTAGGATGTAGAAGGAAGGTACATTTGGCTGGTCGCAAACGGTATCTCATTGGTGGGCGATTGGAGCCGTGGAGGCGGCATGGTTCAGTGTCGCCCGAGGTGTTAGGCGGTCAGGTGTAGTAGGGGTTATGAAGTAAAATAACTCAGCGTTACTTCGGAGTGGGACCTCCCATCGAACTCACCTCTTGCCTTTTACCAGATGTGACCGTGGGATTGGCCCAATTGACTCCATTCAACCAATCTTTGGCAACCCTTCGTCTGGAAGTTCCGGATTCGAATTTTTGCTTTTTGCCCTTTTTCGGAATCAGCGAATTATGAAGAATCGATTGACATCTTTTTTGTAATTTTTAGACGCCTCCATCTTTCTTTGTGGTTAGGTTTGGTTGCATCCTCCTCGTTGATCTGTTCGTTGATGGGGCTGTGCGACATCGCCAAAATGCACTACTAACGTACGTCATCATGTGCAGCCAGACGGTCACTTGAGCTGCTCGCATACACCCCGCCACAACGGAACCCCTCTATGGCGCGCGAAACCTGCTTAGGTGCTTGATTTGCTTGGACATCTGCCTGGGCACTCAAATTAACTACCCCCAGAGTCCATGACGTTTTTTTACCTTTTTTTTTGCTTTTCACCAGAATAATCTTCACACAAGTCTTTGTTAGTTAGCTCATCCCACCCACCATTAGGCGCCCATCCCAGACTGTCTAGACGCCCAGCCCAAAAGACGAGGCTCCGCCTTGGGCTTCTTAATAAGAGACCCATAATACATCTTCTTCCTTTGTCACCCAGCTAGTCGCAAAACTCTTGGCCTGGACGACCTGAACATCTTCAAGCCACCAAAATTCTCTAGAACAAACCCTCAACACTTCCCATCATGTCCGACTTCAAAAACGCACGTCTCTTCGGCGGCGCGATCGTCGCCGACCTCCCCTCTCACTTTGCCGACGTCAGGTGAGGCTTTCAGTTCTCGGCGCATAGCTTGTGCGGCGAATGTTCCGTGTGCTAACGACGTTGTACTCCCATGCAGCAAGCTTCGACAGGTTCCTGACAACCAGGAGGTTTGGATCGATCAGGATGGATTCACCAGCATCATAATCGAGATCACAGAGCGAGTTGGCGGGTCTGGTTCGG
Organism: Calonectria ilicicola; assembly: GCA_020809705.1. Classification (NCBI taxonomy): domain Eukaryota; kingdom Fungi; phylum Ascomycota; class Sordariomycetes; order Hypocreales; family Nectriaceae; genus Calonectria; species Calonectria ilicicola. Next base: position 2,059,196 of record CP085833.1, on the reverse strand, counting down.
GACCTGAGATTGACGGCCGCGCCATGACGACTCATCTTGAAGATATGCTTGGTTCTGATATTGACACCGTCAAGATTTGGAATACTGCCGAGACTGAGTTTAGTCGGCTTGAGTGCGTTCTACTTGAACACTTATACATACCTTGACACATGTTCGTAATGGATACTAATGAGATTGGTGTCGCATCGCAGGCCCGGAACTCCCGCCTATACCCTCATCTCTACTCAGACCCCACGCATCAACCAGTCCCGCGACCAATCCTCGGCACCCGACTTCACAGCTATTGTCATGACTCTTCTGCGACTAGAGAAGGTCAAAACGGATATTCTGATAACTATTAACGTACCTCATATCAAGGGTGAGTACGACGAAGACGCCGTTGATCTCGAACTCGGACGTCAGGGCAAGCTTATAGGTGATGCTGTCGAATACTCTGCTCGAATTTGGTCGTCTTTCCATATCGAGGATTGGGGCTTGTTTGGGGAGGCTTAAAAAAGACTCGGCAAAGGATTTTACGGGGCAACAAAGTGAATTTAACTTAGACAAATGTGATGATGAATGGATGAATGGACATATATATGCAAGGCTGTTATTTGCTTGATTGGGACGATTATCACGACCGACACGGCCTACGTACAGACGTACGAGTAAATAGAGGGACAATTTACGAATTGGGAAAACAAGCTGGTATGACCCTTGGCTTCCTATCGTCTTGGTGGTTGTCCTCCACCAAAACATTGTCTGGGAGTTTCTAAGCATCACACAATTTAGTGATGTGTCATGCTGTTATTCAGCCAGCTTGGGTCTGGAGTAATATCCTCCTCCCTTTTGTGTGGTAAATGCTTTGAAATGTCAAAGACAGCATGCTTATTTCGGATTAGCCATTAAACATTGGCAAGGAAGTAGAGAAATGCCACTGCAGTGTCCAATACATCGATTTCGAGATAGATCTCATTGTATGAATCAGTATTATATTCATCCGGCATCACTCTTCAATACGAGACAGGAGGGTTAAACCGCATGTTTGAGGTAGTAGTACCCAACTTCTTATAAAACATATCGACTTGGTCCATAATTCATTACTCCTGCTCATACAATGATCCCAGAAAGCTACAAGCCCTTTTCAAACCGACACCTATGGACGCATCTACACATCTTCCTCAAGCGTCAAATCTACCATCTTTGCAAGCATGTTATCAACTCCGGCCTTGCCACCTTTCTCAGCCTTGCCCGATCCTTCTTGCTTTGCCCATTTCTCTGCAATTAATTTCATGACATTCTTTTGTGGGCTGCCTGGGTTTTCAGCTCTCACCACAGCCATCTGCTCCTTAACGAAGACTTGGTATCGGGTGGGCTTGCTGCCAGCACCTCCTCCCCTGGGCACAGGCTTCGTCTGCTTCAACAAGCCCTTGCAACTTCCGCACCTATGACGCTGTGGGTCGATGCTCTTGGAGTGACGCTTGAATTCGGAGCCGCATTCCTCGCACTCCCAGACATACTTGAAATCGATATCGTAGTTATGCTTGGTTGTCACCTCGATGCCGCGATCACCAAATACGCGCGAGCATTTGGCTGCCCAGACCTTGAACTCCTTGCCGTGTGGGTTGTTGGTTATGCCGCTCACCATAAAGTTGGCCAGGTGACAAAATTCGTGCGCCATCACATTTAGGAGGCGGTGTTCCTCATCAATGACCTTTTCCGCAAGTTCAATGGATGCATGGTGCTTGTACTGCATCGATAACTGAGTGCCATCGGCTTTTCGTGTGCGTATTGTTTCACGTCTCCAGCTCGCACGCCCTGCCGTCGTGTTGAGAGTCTTGGTCCAGACCAATTTCACGCCGCCGGTTGACTCTGCTAGCTCAGCAATTTTCCCCTGTGTGATTTCACGATCAAGCTCCGCAAGGAACTCTTCTGCTAGTGCTTGTTTCCTTGAATCAAATGACTTTTTAGGCTCCTTCTTTGGTGCCTTCTTCGGACTTGACTTAGCTGGGCTCTTGGTCACTGGAGGGAGCACGAGTTTCCGGGGAGAGTGATGGTCGTTCCAGTCATTGATGAGGTCTTGGTTCCAGAAAGCATCTGTATTATGATGATGGGGCGTCTGGGGAATCGTAATTCGTTTGCTCGGCGACTTTAAGCCTTTGGATGTGGATGTCTTTGGTGGCGTGCTGGGAGGTGTGGCAAATCCATCTTGCTTTGACGGTCTCGATTCTTCATCCGAGAAATCCTCCAATTCAAGCCGTAATTTTGCTAGCGAGTCTACTAGATCAGTAGCAGTAGATGCACTTGTTGTGCGACCGGAGCCTTCACTCTTTTTGTGCTCCAGTTCTGGTTTCTTGGATACCGCTTTCTTCTTGTTTAGAACCGGTTCTTCATCTCCCGAAAGGATGTTACTCTTTTGGCTTGCTGCAGAAATATTGCGACGTCCTATAGTTCTGGGCACCAAAGGCGGAACCTCGTTTAGAGAGGATGCTTTTCTCGCCCCAGGTAGTTTTCGGGTTTGTACGGTTTCTGATTTCGAACTAAGAGTTCGTTTGGATTGGACTGGGGAGTTTTCGAAATCAGAGTCGAGATCTGAGCTACCGCTGAACTCAGAAGATTCTTCCTCTGCAGTCACATAGATACTGGGATCTTCCGCCCTGCTATCGTCATGAATTGTCCCCGACCCTGAATCATGGTCTAAATCTTTCGTTGGGGTTGATGCTCTTGGTTTTTTCAATGTTTCGGCTTTGGAAAGTTGGGGTCTGGTCTCTTTTTCCGGCGCAGTAACTGTTCCTGACCTTGTACGAAGATTCCGAATCCTTGTGACCAAACTCTCTTCGCCAGAACCGCTAGCCTCGCTCAAATCATCTTCCGAGTGTTCCAAAACAGGTCGTTGCCTCCTCCGAGATCCTCGCACACGAAGACGAGGTTCGTCATCTTCGGAATCAGATTGGTCTGATGGGGTCTTGTCTAGAGCCTTACGGCTTACTTGTCTTACCCTACGCCTGGGATCCTGTGGTCTCTCCTCCGCAGTGCCTTGAGAATTTCCGGGCTCCTCAGAATTCCATTTTTGGAATAAGGGATTGGGTGTAGCTTGACTAGTATCCCCAAGCCTTCGTATTCGGCGGCTTCCAGACTTGGATGTGGGTTTTGATGAGATTTTGGGGGCTAGAGACTTTGCCTCTACCTCGACTCCTGTTTTTGCTTCCTTTGTTGTCCTAGTACTTGGCTTCCGTAGGAGTGTTTTGAGATCGGGAAGTTCGTCGTCACTAGATGGACAGCGATCTACCAGGCGGGCCATGATGAGAGAATCGGGGAGTGACGGTGTGTTGGTGTGATGTGATGACTTTGCTGCAGGACTCCTGCGTGGGAGATATGATGCGATGCTTGTCAATTAAGCAACATAGAAGTATTGGATACGAATATTGAATACCACAGAGGTATTGGACACCCTTGTCGATGTGGCTCTACAGTGTTACAATAGGATTACTTAGTTCACTACAAATTGATTTGCTTTGAGGCGCGAGAAACCCGTTGCCAAGGGTAACAATCGCGAAGCCGGCTTCACATCTAGTAATGGATCACGTGATGAGACGACATGTGGGATCAACCCTGGAATGCTCAGGACGAGCATCAGCTTAGACACAAAGATGAGACATAATTAATAGGAAGTACGAGAAAAGCTAGTCGAAGTCAGCTATGACAATTGGAATGAATCAGACTTCCATATCGGGGCTGATCTTAACCATCGGCGCTGCGGAGTTTCTAACCATGAATCAATCCAAGTAATGTTCCCGGCTATTAATAGTCAAGCAATAGTCAATTACCGAGCACGAGTGGTATTTCGCTTGGCGTAATGATTCTAGAACTGGGATGTAAAAACCTAATATGAAGGTTTGTCGGTGCTAACCGAGCGTCCCGGGAGCAAAAGAACGAGGGGAGCGTGCGATACTGAACGGAAGCTGATAGTTTGGACGGCGTGCGTTGGGATCGAGACGGAATGGGATGGAATGGCTTGCGTCTGACTTCTGATTGATGAGGCCTGTTGGACACAGTCAATCTCTCGAAACGTCGCAGATATAGCAGAGACCGGAGATTGGAGCAAGGCGAACCATGCATAAATGCGCTAGGGAAACGCGCTACACTGTTCATGGTGTACGATGGAAGATACCAATCATAAGTCATAATCCTTCTGGTGATTGACAATTTCTCTCTGACGAAGCCTCGCCTTCTGTGGCCATGCCTTGAATGCTTGGCTTTACATGGTCTGGTGGAGTGGGTGGGAACATGGAAAAGGGGGTGACCATCCTTTGCCCCACACCTCCTTATCAAGTTGAAGCCCCTGAAGTGTGCTTCGTGGCTGCGGAGAACCAGTAGAGAGGTACTGACAGGGAATGGACTGTTGACCACAACCCATTTGGACAAGACGAGAACCAACACTGAAAATAGAGGATGTGACTCGCCATAGACATGTGTTACCGAGGTGTACTCTGCTCATTATTCTCATATTTTTAATGTCATGGAAGATGACTGTAGCCTCCTTTTCTTGGCTTTGACTTTGGCTTCCGTTCCTGTCAGTGTCCTTGGTCGTGAGAGATAAAAACTGGGCTTGACGCGGGATCTTGCTAGTAGGCGGGTGGCGGTGCGCCAGGTTCGTCTGACATTTGGTTCAGGCCAAGCAGTATTTTCAATCAAGAGACGGAGCCCTCTCCTCCAACACGTACTTGGGAACGACCGGCGCAAGGATCACACTCATGTGGATACTGTGTGCATTGAGGAAGAAAAATACTGGGCGGACACGACGCCCTCCCAGATTGGGATTGGGATCGGATCGCGTGGGATCGTCCCCGGTTCAGGTTTTTGGGCAGTTTGATAGAGCAGGGCGCACCCTGGTCAGAACACGACGACGGGACGGGAGCCGGTAGCGTGTTAAGGGATAAATCGCTGGCCTGGAGTGTGCGCAGTCGTCATCGATATCAGTGGCCTCTTCCGTGTCCCCGGCTGCCATACGTAGTAATTGGTGGATAGTGAAGTGGATGAGGAGGCTGGACAAGCAAGGAACAGAGGACTTGAAGCGATATAAGTCAAGTGAGCGGACAATGGTGATGTAAGCCACGGTCAGCCACGGCGATATTTTTATTTTTGCAAGCCCTATCCGTGTAGAGACACGTTATTGTGCTGCATGTTTTTCGTCATTCCCTTTCGGTAATTTCCTGGAAGAATTTTCCTCTCAACGCGTGCGTGTGAGTAGTGGATGCAGCGAAAGTTCTGTTCCTGCATCAAGATGGGGCTTCTGCAGCTATAATCACAATTGGTTGAGAAAACATTTCCCTCCCAGCTGCTCTTGTGGTTTTATTTTGTTTTATTTTATCTTTATTTTTGTAGTTTGAGCGCATCCTAGCTTGCTTCACCTGGTTGCATGGACACTGGACAATGGTTTTCAAAGCTGTTCAGATGCGTTTTAAATCACCTCCCTTTACTATTTCCTCTTTCATCTACAACCCATTTGAGACGCGGTAACTTGAGACTCCGGGGGCCCGGTAAGAAGATCCCAGGCATGAGAATGATTCTAGAGCGCTAGAATCCCAGTCTGCAAATGGATCTGATTGCCAGGATCCTGCTAGGTTGGAACTTGACGGGAGAGACGGGATGAAATGAGGAGTCCTTCTCCACCGAGATGCTGGAGACACCTAATATAGTAGCATCTTGTCTGATTCTCGGCGCAGAGGATCGAATTTCTACGTGGCTCACTGATTGAAATGTAAGCTGCAACGATCAATGGCCAGCATGGTTTAGAGCACCACGGCAAGGGTGTTCATTTTTAGAAGTTGACGTATGGATGCTCAGCGATACGTACCTACTGAGCATCACCTGCTTCCTTTGATAGCAGTGTAGGACGCAAGCATGCCACCCCTCTGATCCCACAACTACGACGTCGATTGGAGGGTCGCATTTGAGAATATGTGGGTGAATATGGAAAGATGCGTCGTTGTGCCTCATTATCACGTATGTTTCTGGGACCAAGACATGTTGCAACACTTTGTGGTTGTTGATCGACACGAGGAAAACAAGTTTGTGCCGCCTTCCCTGCATTGGGGTTCCTTCTAGATAGTTTTGCATGTCCATTTTCTTTCTGATATAGGCGCAGCCCCCATGCGATATGACAGTAACTCAATTTGAAATGATTTACAGCACTTCTCTTATCCTTCCCCAACCTGGTGATCAACTATCTTATCTTCAACGCTATGCGGGGTATCGGGGTCAACCGGGAGGCAAATGGCCGCGAAGCGATGAATGGCTAGCGATATAGACGAGCGACTCTCAAGAAACTACTACATGGCGTAGTGGGAATAAGGGCAAATTGGCTTGAGGCCCAACGCAGATGCTCAAGATAGCCAGCGGGCGTCATCCAATGGACGAAGTTTGTCTCGCAGAGCCGGACGTGCCGTTCAGGGGGTGTCGTGGCGCATCACTCGTGGGTGAAGCAGTGTCAGGGGAAGCCAGAGGGAAACCGACTTGGCTCCAATGGAGTACGCGTGTCGGACCAATTGCTCATTCTCGACGGTACCTACACGGTACTTGGGATGGGACAGTTCCAGTCGATGGGCTGCCTCGTTCTGTGAGGTGGGAAGTGGGCGTTTAGTGGACTGTGTCAGACCCTCTAGGAACGGACACTCCGCGCCGCGGCGCCCTCATCGCTGAATAATGGCCTGTTGATGCAATGGGTTCGGCTATAATTGGCCAAAAATCCAGAGCTGCTCAGCAGAGCAGGGGAGGGAACGGGGGACACCCGAGTCCTCCGGGAGAGGTCGCCTCCATGTATCTGTGGGTACTTGGGAGGCAACGAATGCCCTGCGCCCCCCAGCCACCGTCGAGAAACCTGGAAAGCAGCAAGAACAGAGCGAGAAGACAGACAGATCCCAGCCGCTATTAGCCAACGCCAGCACGAGCGCCGTCGCCGCTCGCCGAGAACCACTTCGCCCACCCACACCAACCGCGCGCCAACCACATCATAGAGTTGCACGGAGTTTCAGAGGGTTTACCCCTGGCGCCCCCGGGGCTTTTGTGGATGTTCAACCTGTCCATGTCCCTGTCGCACGCCCCTGGTTTTCTCTGGGCCGGGACTACATCTGGCGGGCGCTGGCGTCAACTTTTGTAGTTGGTTCAACATGTAGTGTGCATACGTACCCCTTACCTTGACACCTCTCCAGCACCACTTGATTCTGTGGTGCCTCTACAAGCTGCGCTTAATGCACGTAAGGGGGGTGGGTGGGTTGGCATGGGTTGCCTAAAAGCTGCTTGGCGATGCTAACAAGGGGAGAGGGAGTCTGAGTACCAAGAGGAAGCAAGAGGAAGCTGGAGGATACCTGCGTACGATGGGAAAATCGTGTAACTGGTCTCAGAAAGATCAATCGCAAGCCATTCATGCAGATGGGTTGCTTAAGTGCTTATCACATCGCACATTTGTAGCGGGGTAGCGGCTCTTGAGACGTCAACCTTTGGAGAGATACAGTGGATAGTTCGCTGGAAGTCCAAACGGCACTGCTCCATCCGCTGCCGTAGCCGTTGTAGGTACAAACGTTCCACTGTAATCACGGAGCAGTGACCATTGGTACCGTGGCAAATCCCCTCCCTGCTTTTCTGCCGTGCACTCGTCCACTTTTCCCACACCCACTCCCCGTCGCGTTCCCACACTCCTAGACTGCATACTCCCACTCCCCCTGCCTCATACGCTCGTCAGTCTTCAGGTACACTCTCCCTCTTCTTCTCCTGGTCGCCCGCTCCTTTTTCTCCCTCGCACTCCCGCCACATCTCAATCACTTTTGTTCTCTATTTGCATTTTTTTGCGTGTGTGACGGGGGAAAGTCAAAGACAGTCGCTTTTCAGCCTCCAGCTCCCATCGGGAGCCAACCATCGCTCGCTCAATACTTCCATTCCCTGACAATCTCCCGTCCGAGTGCACCCCCTTGGCGTGGCACTCGTGCCAACCCACACCCGATCAGAATAACCCGGCACCGAGACTTTTTGCGTTTCCTCCGCCAAATCCATTTTCTGCTTTGCTCGTCCAGCAATCGAGCATCGCGACGCTCTTTTTCAACTTGAAGGATAATCGAGGCGGCACTGGGTACACGGCGACTTCGTCCCGAGCCCCTTGAAGCGCTTGCTTCATCCCTTTTCACACTAATTCGGCTTGACCACTCAGCAACCAAGTTACCACCACCCATTCGGTCCTGCAAGTTGATCAGATCGTCCCTTTTTTGACCAATCAGCCACGAAAGCGAACAATCGCCATCCTCAGAGTATTCGCTGTGCTGGCCACATTTGTTTACATTCCCGCTGCATTGTTTTCTCGTTATCCCCATGTGCTCCTGAGGTAAGTTCCAATTATTATCCTCCCGACGACAAGTTCTGGCGTAGATCTCGTGGCTAACTTGGGCTGGGCATCTAGATAAATAGATCCAGTCAATATGTCGGGATATCCAGCCGGCGGTCAGAATGACCGTTACGACGATGGCTACGGCCAGCAGGGACACGCCCAGGGTGGAAACACCGACTCTTATTACCAGGACGACCAGTACTACGACCAGGGCTACGATAACCGTGGACACGCCAATGATGGCCACGGCCACGATGGCTACTACGATGAATCGTAAGCCAATCCTTCCAAGCGTGCTGTTTCTTCCAAAACTAACTTTTATCGCCAGCGGATACTATAACGCCGATGCCAACAATCCGTACCAGCAAGATGGTGGCTACTACGACGGCCATGACCAGTATCAGGATGATTACTACAACGGACAGGGCGGCGGCGGCGGCGGTGGTGGCTATTACGACCAGGACTATAACCAAGGCTACGGCGGCCAGGGCAATCGACAGGGCGGCTCCGAAGAGGATTCCGAAACATTTAGTGATTTTACAATGAGGTCCGACATGGCTCGGGCAGCGGAGATGGATTACTATGGTCGCGGAGATGAGCGCTACAACAGCTATGGTGAAGGACAAGGTGGGCGTGGATACCGACCTCCATCCTCTCAGATTTCTTACGGTGCCAACCGCTCATCTGGTGCTTCGACACCCAACTACGGCATGGACTACAATAATGTGCTCCCCGCTGGCCAAAGATCGCGCGAGCCGTACCCAGCCTGGACCTCCGATGCCCAGATTCCGCTATCTAAGGAGGAGATCGAAGATATTTTCCTTGATCTGACCTCCAAGTTCGGGTTTCAACGAGATAGTATGCGCAACATGTATGATCATTTCATGGTCCTCTTGGATTCAAGGGCGTCTCGCATGACCCCTAACCAAGCCTTGTTGTCCTTGCATGCTGACTACATCGGAGGCGACAATGCCAATTATCGCAAGTGGTATTTTGCTGCTCACCTGGATCTTGATGACGCTGTCGGGTTCGCCAACATCAAGGGCAAAGGGTTGAAGCGAAAGAAGGGGAAGAAGGGCAAGAAGGATGGTGAGGATGCCAATGAGGCTGAGACTCTCCAGGATCTCGAAGGTGACAACAGTCTCGAGGCCGCCGAGTATCGATGGAAAACTCGTATGAACCGCATGTCACAGCACGACCGAGTTCGCCAAGTCGCCCTCTTCCTGCTTTGTTGGGGTGAGGCCAACCAGGTCCGTTATATGGCAGAGTGCTTGTGCTTTATCTTCAAGTGCGCCGATGACTACCTCAACTCCCCTGCCTGCCAGGCCTTGGTTGAGCCTGTTGACGAGTTCACCTTTCTCAACAATGTTATTACGCCTTTGTATCAGTTTCTTAGAGACCAGGGCTATGAGATTCTTGACGGAGTCTACGTTCGCAGAGAACGCGATCACAAGCACATCATTGGTTACGATGATTGCAACCAGCTTTTCTGGTACCCTGAGGGTATTGCTCGAATTGTCTTGAATGACAAAAGCAAGCTCATCGATGTTCCTCCTGCTGAACGATACCTCAAGTTCCAAGATATCAACTGGAAAAAGGCCTTCTTCAAGACCTATAAGGAATCGCGATCCTGGTTGCATTTGATCGTTAACTTCAACCGTATTTGGATCATTCACTTGACCATGTATTGGTTCTACGTTGCTAAAAACTCACCTACTATTCTTGTTGGGCCGTCGTACGAACAGCAGGTTAACCAATCTCCCAGTACTGCGAAGCAGCTATCGGCAGTTGGTTTTGGTGGCGGTATTGCCTCTCTCATTCAAATCATCGCTACTCTTGCTGAGTGGGCTTACGTTCCAAGACGGTGGGCTGGTGCTCAGCACTTGACCAAGCGACTTCTGTTTCTGATTGTTATTTTCGCCATTAATATCGGACCCGGTGTCAAGGTTTTCATGGTCCCTGGCACAGGTAGCTTTGGGAAGAAAATCGACTTGATTCTGGGTATCGTTCACCTTGTTGTTGCGATCATTACTTTCATCTTTTTCTCCGTCATGCCTCTCGGAGGACTGTTTGGTAGCTACCTTACCAGAAACTCCAGGCAATATGTGGCCAGTCAGACCTTTACAGCAAGCTATCCACGATTGAAGGGAAATGACACGTTCATGTCTTATGGTCTCTGGGCCGTCGTCTTTGGCATTAAAATGGGTGTATCTTACGCCTTCTTGATCTTGTCATTCCGAGACCCCATTAGATACCTGGTTCTCATGAACGTGGACAGCTGTCTTGGAGACGCCAAAATTGGAAAGGTCCTGTGCCAACGTCAGCCGCTTATTCTACTGATTCTGATGTTCTTCACTGATCTCATTTTCTTTTTCCTGGATACTTACCTTTGGTATGTTCTTCTGAACACTGTCTTCTCCGTTGCCCGATCCTTCTACATCGGTTCTTCGATTTGGACTCCATGGAGGAATATCTTTTCTCGTCTTCCTAAGCGTATTTATTCCAAAGTTCTCGCCACAACAGACATGGAAATAAAGTATAAACCCAAGGTCTTGATCTCCCAAATTTGGAACGCCGTGGTTATTTCGATGTACCGCGAGCATCTTCTGGCTATCGATCATGTACAAAAGCTTCTGTATCACCAGGTCCCTTCAGAACAAGAAGGCAAACGAACCCTACGTGCTCCTACCTTCTTCGTCTCTCAAGAAGATCACTCCTTCAAGACTGAGTTCTTCCCGAGCTATAGTGAGGCCGAACGTCGAATTTCCTTCTTCGCTCAGTCCTTGTCTACTCCCATTCCTGAGCCAGTCCCTGTTGATAACATGCCTACTTTCACTGTCATGATCCCTCACTATGGTGAAAAGATTTTGCTATCTCTGCGTGAGATCATCCGTGAGGATGAGCCTTATTCCCGTGTTACTCTTCTGGAATACTTGAAGCAACTTCATCCCCATGAATGGGATTGTTTCGTCAAGGATACCAAGATTCTTGCCGATGAGACATCCCAATTCAACGGCGAAGGCGATAACAAGGATGAAAAGGACAAGGAAACAGTCAAGAACAAGATCGATGATCTTCCATTTTACTGCATTGGTTTCAAGTCATCTGCTCCTGAATACACTCTTCGAACACGTATCTGGGCTTCACTCCGTTTCCAGACACTCTATCGTACGATTTCGGGTTTCATGAACTACAGCAGAGCCATCAAACTTCTGTACCGTGTGGAGAACCCTGAAGTAGTCCAGATGTTCGGTGGCAATACTGATAAGCTGGAGCGAGAGTTGGAGCGAATGGCTCGACGTAAGTTCAAGATTGTGGTTTCTATGCAGCGATATGCCAAGTTCAAGAAGGAAGAGATGGAGAACGCTGAATTCCTCCTCCGCGCGTACCCTGATTTGCAAATTGCCTACCTGGATGAAGAACCCGCTGTTGCTGAAGGTGAAGAGCCTCGTTTGTATTCTGCTCTCATTGACGGCCACTCAGAGATCATGGAGAATGGCATGAGACGTCCTAAGTTCAGAATCCAGCTTTCCGGTAACCCCATTCTTGGTGACGGAAAATCCGACAACCAGAATCACTCTATCATCTTCTATCGCGGAGAATACATTCAGTTGATTGATGCCAATCAAGATAACTACCTCGAGGAGTGTTTGAAGATTCGAAGTGTTCTGGCTGAGTTCGAAGAGATGAAGACTGATAACATTTCTCCTTATACTCCTGGTGTCAAGAACGAAGCAACCAACCCTGTCGCAATTCTTGGTGCTCGTGAGTACATTTTCTCAGAGAACATTGGTATTCTTGGTGATATTGCCGCCGGAAAGGAACAGACATTCGGTACCCTCTTTGCGCGAACCATGGCACAGATTGGTGGCAAGCTGCATTACGGACATCCTGATTTCTTGAATGGTATCTTCATGAACACCCGTGGCGGTGTTTCCAAGGCTCAAAAGGGTTTGCATCTGAACGAGGATATTTATGCTGGTATGAACGCTCTTCTTCGAGGTGGCCGCATCAAGCATTGTGAATATTTCCAATGTGGTAAGGGTCGTGATCTTGGTTTTGGCTCTATTCTGAACTTCACAACCAAGATTGGAACTGGTATGGGCGAGCAAATGTTGTCGCGTGAATACTATTATCTGGGCACCCAGCTACCTTTGGATCGTTTCCTCTCCTTCTACTACGCTCATCCTGGTTTCCACGTCAACAACATGTTTATCATGTTGTCTATTCAGATGTTCATGATCACGCTTGTGAACTTCGGCGCACTACGACACGAGACGATTCCTTGCGATTATAACCGAGATGTTCCTATTACTGACCCTCTCTTCCCTACTGGATGTGCCAACACTCCAGCGCTTATGGATTGGGTCTATCGTTGTATTTTGTCCATCTTCTTCGTCATGTTCTTGTCCTTAATTCCACTCATCGCTCAAGAATTGATGGAGCGTGGTTTCTGGCGAGCCGCCCTTCGTCTTGGCAAGCAATTCGGATCGCTCTCGCTATTCTTTGAAGTTTTCGTCTGTCAGATTTATGCAAACTCCGTCCAGCAAGATTTGTCATTTGGTGGTGCCAGATATATTGGTACTGGTAGAGGTTTCGCGACAGCTCGTATCCCCTATGGTGTGTTGTACTCGCGTTTCGCTGGTCCAGCTATCTATTTCGGTGCCCGAGTGCTCCTGATGCTTCTCTTTGCTACCTTGACTGTTTGGCAGGCTGCTTTGACATACTTCTGGATTACATTGCTGGCCTTGACCATCTCGCCATTCATTTACAACCCGCACATGTTCGCATGGAACGATTTCTTCATTGACTACCGTGACTACCTCCGTTGGCTGTCTCGCGGTAACTCGAGAAGCCACGCCTCGTCCTGGATTTCATACTGCCGTCTCTCTCGTACCCGAATCACTGGTTACAAGCGCAAGACTCTCGGTGACCCTTCCGCCAAGATGTCCGGTGACGTTCCTCGTGCCGCTATTGCCAACATCTTTTTTGGCGAGATCCTCGCACCCCTCATGTTTGTCGCGGTCACCGGTATCCCTTATCTTTTTATCAACGCCCAAACTGGTGTTACCCAGGCTAACAATGAAGGAAAGACGGTCAAGGCCACTGATGCCCTGGTCCGTCTTTTAATCATTTCTCTCGCACCCGTTGCAGTTAACGCTGGTGTCTTGGCTGCGATGTTCGGCATGGCCTGCTGTATGGGACCTCTTCTTAGCATGTGCTGCAAGAAATTTGGTAGCGTTCTGGCAGGCATTGCCCACGCCACCGCGGTCATCTTCCTCCTTATCTCTTTTGAGGGCATGTTCTTCCTTGAGGGATTCAACTTCACCCGAACTCTTTCCGGAATGATTGCTGCGTGCGCCGTTCAGCGATTCTTTGTGAAGTTGATCGTGTCGTTGGCTCTTACTCGAGAGTTTAAGTCAGACACGTCCAACATTGCTTTCTGGACTGGTAAGTGGTATTCAATGGGCTGGCACTCTGTCTCGCAGCCTGCTCGTGAGTTCTTGTGTAAGATCACCGAGTTGTCCATGTTCGCTGCCGACTTTGTCTTGGGTCACTGGCTTTTGTTTATGATGACTCCCGTTCTCGTCATTCCTAAGATTGACATGCTCCACTCCATGATGCTGTTCTGGCTTCGACCAAGGTAAATAAATCTCACAAAAGTATATTTGAGTAATGCTGACTCCGTCTCTAGCCGACAAATCCGCCCTCCAATCTATTCCCTAAAGCAGTCCAAGCTCCGCCGCAGACGTGTCATTCGATACTCGATTCTGTACTTCGTTTTGTTTGTTGTCTTTATCGCCCTTATCGTTGGCCCGGTCGTTGCTGGCAAGTATATTCCAAGCTCTTTGACAAAGTCTCTTTCCAACGGTGTTGCCGGCTTCCGTCTCCTTCAACCCACTGGTCTCAACAAGGATAACACCAATGGTACATCTCAGACGGGTACCGGAATGGCGGGATACAGTGGCGCTGGTCTCACTTCCACAACAACCAGTTCCGGCAGTACCGCCAAGATCAAGTTGTTTTAAAGGAAGATGTAGTATAGAAGTATCAGCCACGCGGTGGCGATGGCTGTGAAGCAAATGGTGTTTTGTTTACTATTTTTTGTGGTGACTATTTTCTGTGTGTCAGCAAAGGGATATCGTCACTGGATCACTTGAACCTGCGCTTTCACTAGGACTATGTCTTGCCTATTAACTTTGGTTTTTTGTCAGGGAAAGAAATTGAGAAATTGGGATTTGATTCAGCAAAGCAAGAAAATTCATGAAGCGGGAAGTTAGATGGAAATGGAGTCAGACACTGGCTGCTGACCCTGTGAAAGGGCAAAGACCAAAAGATACAGGCCTGCCAGAGGAGCAAGATAGGCGCCCGACTGTCATTAGCGTCACTTTTTAATGTGTACAATGAGAAACATAGTAGCTTTTAGACGGATAAGGAAATGATTTATTGTTTTCTTTCGAATCTGGATCTGAGAATTGCCTATGTTTTTGTAGACTTAATGCGGATGAATAGCGAGCCTATTAAGCCATTGTCTGAAATCCGTGCATTGCTTTAGCCCCTTGTCTTGATAGCTGTAGACTGAAAACAAAATCTCGGGTTGGGGGAGGGGGGACTTAATGAGAAATTCCGATTAATGTGTGTGTTTTTTGCAGGTTGAACGAAAACCCGGTCTATCCGAAGGGGGTGTTCTGGTTGTTGAAATCTGACAATTGGGGTTTCGGTGGAGTGCCCCACTGATTCTCGCTAACTGGCAGGGTATCTCAGGGGCGTTGGCCCAGGACACATTTTCAGCGGTCAAGCCCGCAAAATGGCCGAGCCTGTTCAGCCTATCAGGGCTGCCAGCTAATTAATCTGTCATGGCGAAGGTACCTACGTTAGCGCAAGAATGGGAGGCCCCCTTCCTGCCCATCAAACATCAAACACCGCCCATGATCCTTCACCACTCTGTTTTCAGCGCCGCAGAGACTGAAGAGTAGCTCGCAGTCGCATTGACACATAGACCGAAGGGTCCCGCATTGCATTGGAGGGAGGAGACAATAGAAAGAAACGATTCGTCTCAGGCGGTATCTGACTCTCTGACTTTGAGCCATCGACCCTCTCCATCCAACGCCGCCGACGACGACGATAGCGACCGCAACAATGGACGTCGAATCACTCCAAGCCCGTCTGGGCCAACTCCTCGACCAGGCTCATACAAACTTCCAAAAGGTGCCTGGATCGGCCGTCGTGACGCGTTATATCCAGTCCAGTTACCAGAATGACCCCGTGCGATCTGCCATCGAACTGGTCTTGTTGCTGTTCTTCATCCGATACCTCATGGCCCCGTCCTACTCGACCCGGAAGCAGAACTACGTCAAGTTGCGCGAGGACGAAATTGACGAGTTGATTGATGAGTGGACACCTGAACCCCTTGTGGCCGACCAGACGCCCTTTGAGGCGGCTGAGAGCGAACGTCTCCCTGTTCTGGTTGGGTGAGTGGCTTGTTTTTTTTTTCTTTCTTTCTGTCTATTTCGAGGGATATATGATTTTAATATTCTCTACTCTTGCTTGCGATTGCCTCTGGCTGACTTTGATTCCTGGTAGACCTACTGGACCCAAGACCAAGCTCGCCAACGGCCGCACCGTAACCAACCTCGCCTCGTTCAACTTTTACAACTTCAACGGCAATGAGCAAATCAAAGATAAAGCTATCCAGGTTTTGCGTACCTATGGTGTTGGTCCTTGTGGCCCCCCCCAGTTCTACGGTACACAGGATGTCCACATGAAGACCGAGGCCGATATTGCTGCATATCTGGGCACAGAAGGCTGCATTGTCTATGCGCAGGCCTTTTCCACTATTTCTAGCGTCATTCCCTGTTTCTGCAAGCGTGGTGATGTTATCATTGCCGACCGGGAAGTCAACTACTCTATTCGCAAGGGCCTCGAGATCTCCCGAAGCAACATTCGTTGGTTCAATCACGGTGACATGGACGATCTTGAGCGTGTTATGAAGGCTGTTGTTAAGGAACAGGCGCAAGCCAAGAGATTGACTCGTCGCTTTGTTGTCACAGAGGGTCTATTTGAACTTACTGGTGACGAGACTGATCTGCCTCGGCTGGTCGAGCTCAAGGAGAAGTACAAGTTCCGCGTTATCCTCGATGAGACATGGTCTTTTGGAGTTCTCGGACGTACTGGTCGTGGCATTACTGAGGCGCAGAATGTTGATCCCCAAGCTGTCGACATGATCATTGGTTCCCTTGCTGGTCCTCTTTGCGCCGGAGGTGGTTTCTGCGCCGGCCCCAAGGATGTCGTTGAGCATCAACGTATCACGTCTTCTTCATACACCTTCTCTGCTGCTCTGCCCGCTATGATGGCCGTTACAGCCAGCGAGACCCTCAACCTGCTTCAATCAAACCCAGACATCTTGGCACAGTGCCGTGAAAATATCAAGGCTATAAGAGCTCAGCTGGATCCCCGTAGCGACTGGGTTATGTGCCCTAGCTCTGTTGAGAACCCCATTATGCTGTTGGTGCTCAAGCCCGAGGTTGTCCAAGCCCGCAAGCTTGAGCTTGAAGACCAGGAACGCATTCTCTTGGACTGTGTTGAAGAGGTACGTATTGCTCGCTTAAGAACAGCGAACTATCAAGAGAAATTATTGCTAACTTTGCCGATAGGCTCTTGCTAACGGAGTGATGATTACCCGGACCAAGACGCGGCCATTCACCCACGCTATCAAGCCAAAGGACGGCGCATGGTTTGCTCAGCCCTCTCTCAGAGTGTGTATTACATCGGCTCTGTCGAGGAAGGATATTGAGAAGGCTGGCGTGACTATCCGCCACGCCATCACCAAGGTCATGACACGGAAGACGAGCAACAAGGCGGTATAAGAGCCCGCTATGAGTGATCCCAGATGGAGCGTGGGGAAGGGAGGTCATATCTAGGGGGGGCGAAGCGATATATTGCACGGATAGAAAGCGACACAGGGATGGATGGACAAGGGAAGCACCGCGGAATACGGAAGCCCCAGCCTTGGCCAGGTTATTTATCCCTAGGCCCATGTATCTGCTCGGTTCCATGCGGCGAGCAAAGATCACTTAATGTCAAGGCCTCATCGGCGGGGAGCGACGGCTGGTTGTATATATGAGCCGGATTATGTATAATGGGGTGGTGCAGGAACCTAATAATGATTAATAGACGTATGCAACTAATTGGCAATGCCGAGGCTAGGCGGCGAAGCATCTGGGACGGCGTGTTTGACAAGCACAACAGTGTAGGCGAGCGCTGGTGGTAATAAGCTCTCGGGGAGCCGGAAGCTTAGGGGGATTTTAGTGGTTGGTGGGTGCCTGGGCTGAGCGCCACGAATACGGTGTACCTGCATGAGCATGATGGCATCGAGAGGGTGTTGGCTGGTTCGTATTCTTCATTTCGTTTGCAGATGGAGATGGGATGGAGATGGGGATGGAGATGGGGATGGAGATGGTTGGTATCCCTTGCCGCAGAAGTCCAGGAACAGAATGACGACAGCATAATTGATGGGCAGATGAGGATCTGCTCGTCGCCTGGAGGCCTTTTGGGATTCAGAACCAGTGTCTCAGTAGTGGTCCATTCCAGCTACGCGCCCATCCAGGCCAAGATGCAGCATGCAAGCAGGAGTCAGCCACGCGCCTGCGCCAAGCTTCCATGCGCCTTCGCCTTCTACTTCAGGCTTCATTCCGGCAGCAAGGGAGTGCTGCATTCCAGCGGTGCTGGCGGGATGACCGCAACCTTGCAGGCTGTTTCTTTCTTTTCCGGGGCCCTGTTTTAGGTTGTCATCGTTTCCCCCTTGCTTGTCTCTCGTCTGCGGTGGAGACAGGCCGTGCTGATGCTGGTGTTGGTGTGGTTGTTGGCTGCATTGGCAAAAAAAGAGGCTTGCGATGGCTGGGTCTAGGGACCAGGACCTGGACGAGGGCTAGAAACGGCCACGGGAAAGACAGAAGCGGCGCTTGCTTGCCCTCCTTTATCTACTCGTCCATCCTCCGTCCTTCTGCTTTCGTTTTGCTCTGTTTCTCCATCTTCATTCTCTCTCTGTTTGCGTCTGCCCCTACGATCCCTAAAACTTGCTTTTCTGCACTCTCTTGGCCGCTCCTTTGGCCTTGCCACTCACTTTGCTTCCCGACCATCCAATTTGGACTTTTTGAGCCGTCCCGTATACATTCACATTCTCTTTTCTCCTGTGCGTTTTGTGTATGCAAGGTCTCCCTGCTCCGATCACTCCACGCCACGACTATCCTTGAGAAAAGCAAGCAACCAAGTGGGCATTTGTTGTTCCCGTTATCCCCCTTTTTCTCTCAAATTTTTTTTTTCCGACATCATGTCTGTTGCAAAGACTCTTGTGTCGCTTTTGGGCTTGGCTGCCGTTGGCACCGCTCTGCCTGCCGGTATGTATGAAGCTATCGTTGTTATTGATTGCGCCTCAACAATGTCTAAGACCTAAGGCACTAACCTTCCTTTCTTGACGCAGCCATTCCAGCTCAAGAAATTCAAGAACGTCAAAAGTATGGATTTTCTTCCTTGTTTGTTGTGATGATCTTGTTAACAAAAACAACAGTCTTGGTTTGGCAACAACCATAACAGTTTATCAACACGGCACTCCTACTTCCGTACCAGTTGGGGGATATGCTGTCGCCTCACCATCTGCCACCCAAAGTGCAGGCAGCTCGACTGGAAGTGACGGCCCCGCTACTGAGGTTGGCTCCGGATTCAACGACACGGACGGCTCTCTTCCCGGTGTTTCCTATGCCCCGTACCGTGCCGACCACGGATGCAAAACAGCGCAGCAAATTAACGAGGACTTCGACGAGCTGAAGGGCTCCTACTCCACCGTCCGAATCTATGGTACTGACTGCGATCAAGTTTCTCTTGTTCACACTGCCGCAAAGAAGATTGGTGTCAAGCTCATGCTTGGTATCTGGGATATCAATGATGTTGATGATGAGGCCTCAAAGATCATTGCTGGCATCGACGGTGACTGGGACAGCGTAAGTGCTGTGAGCTGTGGAAACGAGCTTGTCAACAGCGGCCAGGCCTCCGCTGCTGCTGTTGCTGTAGCTGTAGAGAAGACTCGTACGATTCTTCGCAAAGCTGGTTACCAGGGTCCTGTCGTCACCGTGGACACTTTCAATGCCATGATTGCGCACCCTGAGCTCTGCGAGGCCTCTGACTACTGCGCCATTAATGCTCACGCTTTCTTTGATAGCACCATCACTGCCAACAAGGCTGGTGACTGGCTCCAGAAGACTGTCGCAAGTGTGAAGGCTGCCTGCCCCAAGGACAAGCAGGTGGTTGTCACGGAGTCTGGTTGGCCTATGAAGGGTGTTTCCAACGGCGCTGCTATTCCTGGCCTCAGCCAGCAGACGGATGCAATCAACTCTATCAAGACTGCCTTTGCTGACAGCATTGGTGATGTTATCCTCTTCTCGGCTTTCAACACTCCCTGGAAGGCAACCGAAGCCGCCACCTTTGATGCCGAGCCTTACTGGGGAATTAAGGGTGCCCTTTCCAAGTCCGACATGTAAAGCGTTGTGTCTTATCAACCAGTCATGAAATATCGCTTACGAGTTACTACCCATTGACTCAAGTTCTTTGAAAATACTAAAAAAAAAATTCAACTGGCAAGACTTAAGGCGATGGAAGCCTTGCCCGCTCTACAATTAGTTATCATGCAATATGGACATGATTATCATCTTTCTACATTGTCTCTCTTTACAATGCCTCGTGTGTTTGATCTTTATACCGTACAAAAGCAGAACTCATCAGCACCAAGATGAGGCTAGCGGTATGGTTTAAAGTTGGAGCTGATACTTTTATTGGAATTGCATCACTAGAGGAAAATACAGGATTAAAAATGCCCTTTGGGGTAGGGGGACGAAGACGTTGAGTAGTAGGAGAGCCTGGAGCTCATCCATCAGTGACCCCCAAAGTATAGGTGGTCAAGGAGGGATCACAAATTTGCATGCTTGGTGGGGGTTAAGCGGAGGAATAGGCAAAGAGACGATTGGGGAGAACAGAAATGAATTCGGATAAAATTTATCGAGTGCTATCTCGACCTGTCGAGTTCAACAATTGATTTGTACCCAAAGCAATCAACATGATCGTGAAGTGAGAAGTGTCCAAACGCGTGTCGCCTTCCGAAAACTAGCTAGGCTGATATACAGGTGTAGTTAGGGCAGCACACTAGCCATTCGTGCTGATGTAGAAGCATAGCACATGTCGAATTCCTCCAACTTGTATTTCTAAAAGTGAGCCAAATTTAACTCCGACATTGAGAAATGTCGATCTTATTCGATCTTGGTTCATTACGATCATACAAAATATGATAAACGATGTGCATCGTGTTTCCTGATAAATTCATCTTCATGAATGATCAAATGAAGTCCTCATATATGATCTCGCCTCCCCAAGAAAGTAGACGAATCGCGAATTTGGTAGTTGGGCTTATGAATTAGGCCCATACGTATGCGCAAAGCTCCGTGCCGGAAAAAATAGGCATGCTTGCGATTGATGACGCCAAAAAAAAAAAAAAGAAACCATTTGCGGGAATGCAGGCAAAATAAAAACGCTGAAGAGCAAGGTGGGAGACCATTTGTGGTCGTGACGAGTTAAGATGGCAAGAAAGGGAAATCAAAAGAAGGGTGCAGTAGTTTGAACTGAACAATTGGGATAGAAGGTGATCTTAATATAACAAATAAGAAGACCACGTATGGATAACTCAAGATAAATATTGCACACCTGACAAAGAGCTACCTCTAGACGCAGGCTTTTGTTTATTCAACAAGAACGATTGTTAGTGGCGTAGCGGACATGCAAAAAGGTCATCTATGAATGTATCCAATTCAATGACTCGGAACCGATTGCCCCAGCGTTCGGCCCAAGCACGATTGGTCCAGGCTCCAGAGAGACTCGATTTCCATGAGACGACTTCGACATTCCAGCCCATTTTCAGGGCGCGCTCCGCATAGGTAAAAAAGCCGTCAGAGAACTTGGCCGGACGGGCATCGCCCGTGGCCAGGACAAGCGTGCCAGGCTCGTTAAAGTACTGCATGACCGACTCGCCTATGCGGGTCTGGAGCGTCTCATCGACCATGTCTTCGACATAGCGGGTATGACCAGATGTACCACGCATTTCTTCGGGACTCTGGTCACCCTCTCGTCGGCGGTATCGGAGATCAACCCGATAACCCATCTCACGAAGGTCCTGAATGTAGGAAGGCTCCGGCCGGTTAGGCAGCATGGAACAACCGGCGTTGAGCACCTTGGTATGGCGACCGCGAACAAGGAGCTCATGGAAGAAAGACAAATTCATCGAAGGAAGCGGTGTGAAACGTACCGAGTCGTGAAGTGAATACCTGGCTCGGAGAGCCTTTTGGAAACTGATGGAGATATTGGACATGTCTAAAAAGACATGTACTCCGTTGGACTGAAGGTTGGGGTTCTCATTTTCAAGAAATCTGTCGGCAACAAGCTCCGGGACAAGTTTGTGGGTCAAAGAATTGTGTTTAGTTTTTTCAGTACGTACGGCGTCAAAAATGGGAGTAATAGGGCCATATTTGTGGAACTGATATGAAATAACCTGACAGAACTGGCTTTGTGGCTTTTGTTGTGCCACAGGGACATCCAGAGCAGTGACTGGGACAGCCTTGGCGGACTTGGGAGAGCCCGACTTGGGAGAGCCAGACTTCGATTTCTTTTTGGCGAACTTGGCCAGAGGTGATGGTCCTCGACATGTGGAGCTTGAAGGGCTCGAAAGCGGCGTGGTGAATTGGGAATCGAACTCTAATTCGGATTCCGAAGCAGAGCTGGGGTCTGAGCTAGGATGTGAATCGAAGCCGGAGGATACCCCGGGTGACTTCTGGTTAGAAGTTACACTGGGGATGGACTGGGGTGTCGTAGGTCGTTTTAAGATCTTGACCGTGGTCGACTTTCCCGGGTTGTGCTGCACGACGGGCGGCGAAGGAGTGACCGGGGCAGAGGCCGCCAGCCGATCGAAGATCTTGGAAAAGTCACCGAGAGCCACTAGCTTTTCTGCATCTCCTCTACTGCGAGAGGTAGGTGGAGTTAGGAAGCCCAGGGTGCTAGAGGATGTGGAGCCCTGTTTGGAGGGAGTCGATAATAACGACGAAAGGGACTGCAGTTTGGCAAAGTCACCGAGCTTCTGGGGCTCGGCTCTTTTGCCATCACCTAGAGAAGGGGACTGTCGAAGCGAAGGTTGAATAGATTGGGAAGCCATGACGAGTAACTGGGTCCGCTATAGACATAAGTGCGGGTTGCGCTAGTTGCATGAACAAGCTCCTCCGCGTTAGGATTTCCTTGAGACTTCCGAGGACCCGAGCGATGAAAAAAACAACCCAAAAGGATGGTGATAGTTCTTATGAGTAACCTTGGGCAGTAACTGGGCCTAAACCGGGCGTTAAAGGCTGCAGGTTGATGGATCCGAACTGGCGGTGTCGAGAGCCGTTAAGGCTGTTTATTTAGACGGGGTTGGGAAAGCTCGGAAGCAGTGGAGTTAGACTTCAAACGAGCGATGTAAAACGGGGGCGAAAAAGTAAGAGAAGCAGTAGGAAATGGCATAAATCAATAACACAAGTAGAATAAAAAAAAATAGGAGAAACGGAAACAACGGCTGGAGGGTCGTCAGAGATTTGCGTGATATCGGTTGAATGGGTAGTCGAAATTGGTCTCTTTTGTGGCGGGCCGCGGACGTGTTTAGAGTGGAGTGAGGCGACGATGCGATCACACGTGATGGGTAGCAGAAGCAAGTTCTGAAACTATTCAAAAACACCAGATTCAGGTGCCAAATGTAGCGGGGAAGAAGCAGAAAATGAAGCAGCAACGTGAGCAGGATCAAAGGGCGAGCGTGAGGAAGATAAAAAAGCCCAGAAGTTGAGAATCATGAGTCAAGTTGCCGCCGATGTGAATCCGTCCGCAGAACCGCCCGGAAGGCCTCTCTCACGGGTGCGAGGCCGAGCGCCTCTGGTGGCGAAATAGCACATGTGCTGGGGCGCAGCGGGGCTGTCTGGCCAATGGGATGCACCGTTTCAGCCACTGAGACCAACCACGAGACTGCTGACTTGTCCTCCGAGGCCAACAACACATCGGCGCCCCACTGAAACGCGCTAGAAGCCAACTGAAAGCGCCTCTGGTCACGCCGGGGCAGTCCGCTAGGTCGGTGGACTGGTCTCTGGCAGCAGGGGGTCAAAAGCGGGGTTTCTGGCTTCAGCAACACACCACGGCTGTTAACCACAAAGCTTCGAAACCTTGAGTCAAGTCACTTGATGAGACGAAGAAAAGAGCGGGAAAATAGGAGGATATAGCCATGCACTCTAAAAGCAAACATAAATCTGAACGATGTAATAGTAATTTAGGAGAGGGTTCTTTTCGCGGTCAATGCACAGCATCATGATTGATTATCATTGTAGCATGGTTCCGTTCCCCCCTGCAATGAATGTGTGGGTCAACCACTGGAAGCTGCATACATGCCTTAAGCTGGCATTCAAGTAAAAAAGCAGTATCCCTCACCCAGTAGAAGCTGCTCGCTGCCTTTAATATTCCCCCTATTTCTTGATTGGAACGCTATTGATTGAACAAGGGAATCAAAAAAGGAATTTTCTGGAGCCAGCTATGGCTTCGTACAAACCACGACCCCAAGTCTGGGACTTGCAACCAACCTTAAGCGCTTCCGGTGCCTGTCCTCTCTTAGCCCCTTAAACTAATATCAAGGGTACTTGACAGAGGGACTGAGGACACACCGGTATATATATTTCCAGTATGAACAAATTGGTTCTATATTTGTTAATAAAAATCGAATATCGAAAGAAAATGTCGATATTTTGCTATTAACTTCAAGCTGGTACTTATTGTTCCCTCCGTATTACATGAGTGTCTTTATATATGTCATCGTCCATGAGAATATCCGCCTTCTATTTTGAATGCCTAATATGTTTGGTTCAAATATAGGGATGAAGATCTTGGAAATCGACAAAGAGTTGATGCGATATTTGTAAATAAATGGTGGTTACACTCATGAGATTACTGGCAAAATGTGTTCGAAAAACAGCGGTGAAATAATTACTTGGAGTAAGGGTACATCATTTGTCCCTTTCAGGGCGAGTCATTCCATTGACGTCAAGATGGAGGTTGACCTGCAACATCAGATAGTGAATTGTATCAAACCGCGCGCCTTGAAAAGTATATTTACGTGTTAGCTAGGACATTTTCTCACCGACACAAAAGAACACAACTACAAATAATTGTTAGTCGCTTATGCTATTTGACATGTATTGCATTAGCTTATATCTAGCCAACCGTTGCAAAATATTCATCCATGTCCTAGACTAAATGTCACTGTACTCGTGTCGAATTTCATTTGAGTTGCATTGCATTTCCCCTTCGATTCTTCAAATAATAAAAGTTGAGTGTTATAAGAAAGCTGGATAGAACCCTCACGCTTGGTAAGCGCTCAGAATAACCGAAGTCTCACCAAGTAACATATAAGAGACTAGTTTCCCGGTCCTCGTTTCATAAACTAACAGTTTATTTTGTGCGATGCTCCGGCCCGGTCTTTGTTGGAAGGTTCTTCTAGATAACCGTTTTGATGATGACTTAGATGTCAAAATTTTGGGCGTTTATGGCGAACAACATGTTTTGAATCCATGAAAATGGGATCTTGCTTTGTTGTCTCATCGTCGGATATCTAGGCTTGCCCTTGACGATTCAATGCTTGGCCGTACAGAGCTACTTGAACTCCGTCTTCGTCGTGCCCTCTGTTCTCCTGGGTCTGCAGGATTCAAACCTGTAGATTTAGCAAACATGTTGAGAACGTCGGTAAGAGAAATAACTCCGCTCAATCTTCCTGAAAGGCGTGCTCCTGCCAGAGCTGAAGCAGGTACAGTAGCAACGGGGACTGCGGATGGAGTAATGGGAGAGGGGGGCGCAATTGGGGTGGTAACCGAGATACTTCCCGCATTGGAAAGACTTGGTTGCACTGGAGGAACTGAGGTAGTAAATCCTTGGGGTCCCATCAAAGGTGTGGCAGGCGCAGAAGGAGAAGGCGAGGCCGATTCCACTACCCACATACGATGCGATCGTGTGGCGACGAGCTTGGCAACAGTGTGCGCGAGAGTTGAGTATGGGTTGACGTAAAAGACGGGAAATACGTCCCGGCCTTTTTCAACACCGCGTTCATTGAGAATGACAGAGATGAAATGCATGCATGAATCGCCGAGGAGGTGTGCGTTAGAGCTGCTCGTGAGATGTCGAACGTCCTTGGTGGAAATGTTGCCCACGACGTTCAAGCCATTGTCGACAACAGCGACGCTGGTAAGACCTTCGTTGTGCATGAGTGTCAAAGCATCAGATAAGGGTGCATCGGAGCTAATGCAGAGGTTAGTACATTCGAATTTTCTTGGGTAGGATTGCAACATACTTAACGGAGATGATATCTCTCGTTCCAACACCTAAATCGCGAATGATTACGGGGTAGAGCCGCTCAATAGTAGGGAAGTTGACACCTTCATTCCAGAAAAACTCAACAAGCCGTAGCTGACTAGCTATGCCGATAACCTCGCCTCCAGGTGATGTGACCAATAATCGATGAATTCCACTGCCTAAGACCTGAACCGCTTGCGAAAGATCTTCTGTCGCCGCAAGATTTACTAATGACTCTTTTCGAAAGAGAGGCTGGACTTCACGGAGAGGAATCTGAGTTCCTTGCTGTGCTTTGGCCAGAATTCCATTGAACAGATCAATTTGGTCTTCTTCTGGCTTGGCCAACCCAACAACGACGAGGAGGTAGACATTAAGATCGGTGTAGTCGAAAGTGGAGAAAGCAACTTGAGTATCGGGGCTCTCACGAACGAGAACGACATTGGTGGGACTTTTCAGAAGCAGCTATACCCAATGATTTCTCAGTTAGCAAATTTATGCACAGTGGGAAGTCCAATGTTCTTAAGGGTCGTCTCTGGAAGCGGTGTAGTTCGGGAGGGGCCTTACCCTGGTCGCATCTTCAACACTGCTATCAAGCTCTACCCACCTGATATCTTCTGGAGAAACGAGCTCGCCGATGGTAACATCGCGCCAATCACGACCCGCGAAACGGGGGTTTCCGTGCTTGTTGGCCGAGGGAGGATGGCTTAGAAGCTCTTGGAGGGCGGCTTGAGTGAATGAAGGATGTCGTTGGGAACGCGGGGACGACGGCGCATTGCGTAGACCTTCGACGAAGCTTTGGCGATGGGCCGACTTGGTGGCGACAGAAACCGGGACAGACCCGGCTGAGATGGACACGGAAGGGGATCGTTGATTGAGAGTGGGCGGTTTCTGGGAGGTGGAGGAATTGGAAACGGCGCTGGCGAGACTGGTTGAACTCGTTGCGCGGGTGTCCTTGAGCTCGCGAGACGCAGAGCTCTGAGTAGGATCCATGATGACCCCGCGCTTGTCGGTAGTGCGAGATGGATTGGTTGTCAATGCTCCCAGTGTCGGGGGGATTGTGCGCGAGATGAAGAGGATAGCTGAAGGGAAAGGAGGAGCTCGAGAAGATGTCCGTGAATTGGTTTGCACAAGATTGTGGGCGCGAAAAGGTATGGAATGAAGGAAATGAGGGCAGCAGTAGAATTCAGGAAATCAAGAAGCGGGAGCAAGGATGATAATGCTGACTGATTGCGATGCCCAGTTGAGCGATGTCGGGAGGATTGGAAAGAGTCAGAAAAGATCACAAGACTAGTCGCCAAGAAAGACCGTGAAGATGGAGGAAGAATGGCAATATTGGATGGTGGAACAGGCGATTTGATGACGGGACGGCCGAGTGAGGGGCGCAAGAGCACGAGGTACAAGAGCGAGGGGCGTGGTTCGGGATGACGGGACGTGGGAGACACGGCTAGCGATGATGACATAGCTCCAGTGCCCATCAACCATGGTCATGGGGGGAGGGGTTTAGCGTCAGAGGCTTGCTCATTGGTACCTTGGTGAATGCCTTTGATGCGCCAGCACACCAGGTACCCAAAAGGCCACTGCAGCGCAATCACAGCACTGTCACATCCAGCCATCCCGCGGCAGGGCGCTGTTTGGCTTGGCTTGGTATCATGGCACTCGGCTTCACCTAGATCAGAAGCCGAGAGACGCAGTTTTAAGCCCGTATCATGCCTTAGCTTCGGTGGAGCAACCCCGCGATTGGCCCCCATCTGCAGTCTGCCACGGGGAAGAATGGAGTGACATTGCTCCTGCACCGCTGCTGCTTTGCTACGGCACGATGCCACGCTACGTACCATAACGTATAAGTCCGCCAAAACAAATTCCAGCCAGGAATCCGCAACACGTGGGGCGAGGCTGAAAACCCGATGATCATTTCCACAGAGCGTTTGTAATTTGTTTGGTGCATTGGCGGGAAGTATTCTTGAGGCCAGCAGGTGTGATTAAGACATGCTGCCATTAGTGCTCGGGAGCGGGAAGTACGGTTCTCGGGAGGCATGCTCAAGCTTCCGCGGTGAGCAGCCCAACAAACCAGCAACTCAAAGTGGCGGTGCTCCTGTCGGACCTGCTACAGTATTCGGCCCCCGCCTATGGATTGGAGGCTGGAGCTAGAAGTCGTGAGAACAGGGGATGTCCCTAGCTCACAAACAAGGGTGTGGATAACCCATCACACACATGAATGAGCCAATCACTGATGAACCAAATAAGGTTTCTTGGATTCAACTGCGGGCGAGAATGAAATCAGTGATCATACAACCAATGCATGTGAAAATTCGAATAGCAATTTCCCCACCAGAAAGAAGTAAGTCGGGCGAACTACACTTAAAGTGCGTATTCAGATAGAATCAAATGCACTCGACTTCTTTACTTGATCCTCTAAGCATTCGTCTTTCCGGCGTTGGTGATCAAATTACTTCGGCTTATTATGAAGCGGCGTAATTAATTTCCATCCAAAGAGAGAACTCCACCACTACTTGCAAAAATACAAAAATAAATCATGGAAGATAAGCTCTTTTTCATCCCCTCAGGTCAGATACAACGCGTTCCAACTCCATTTGACTGAGGAAAGGTGATCGATGTTCATATCAATCCCTCTTCCCTATTAAGTTCCACTCGCCGTTCTATCTAGTAGGAGAGTTCGAAGTCTGGCGATGGAAGTCATCATTTGAGGTCCTTCTGAACATTTCACTTGACATGTTATATGTGTGCAACGATGCATGCTCCCATATCTGGGTAAAATAACTGTATATGGGATTATTCGTGGACAGGCGGAATATCCAAGCCATATATATTCAATTTATAGCCTGCCATAATGCTAGGTAGTCAAAATTTTCTTATCTCCCTCGAGGGTGGACTTAGAAATGGCCATGAGGTTGCCATAATGGTCGGTGGGTGCGCCAAGCAATTGAGACTAGGGCTGATCAAGTTGACAAAATTGGCATAGTCCTAATATCTTTTCTGATAATTATATTCAAAAAGCGAGTAGTCAATAATCGGAACACCAATATTAACGAGATTTTCTATCGTTCACCCTCTGAACCTCGACCTCGTTCGTCATTTACGATACACATTAATTATTCTCGAGGGATAACTGGGGAACTTTTAGGAATTCAAAGGAAGAATACCATTTTGACCAAATAATTTATGAGAAATGCGATTGAAACCACCAATTGCGGCGCCGCAATGGTGCAATGGAGGCCAGAGATGAAGCAAGTACCTTGGGTCAAGAAATATCAACTGATGGGTGGCAATAGGTGATGAGGTATCGTATTTAATATATTAGAGTGTACTAGAGTTGTAAATTGCAATTCGTTTACACTGAATCCGATGCTGGAACGTCCATAAAAGGACAGAAAAGAATGGTTATCCTTGGCATACATAGCTAAATGAAGATTCAATTAAACAAAGGCAAATTCAAGTCACCATTATTCATTGGCCTTGGCTTGGCCATGGTTTGCCACACTCACCTGTTCACCTCTACAACTTTGCAGCAGGATAGCCCCGCTGATATGATATCGAGATGGCATTTATCAGTTTCCTCTGGGTTATTGATTTGGGCTTTTTTGTTCTTGGATCGTGGAAAGAGAAAAGGTAGAGGGGGGAATAGCAATGGGCACAACTACCACTTACACCAGAAGTACCAGAGTCGCGAAGATGGTAGGATGCAATCGGTATTTGGAATTCGACCACTTCGTTTAGCCATCATTTGCCCAACCAAAAAAAAAAAAAAAAAAGAATCAACATCTCCCTCTTCCCACTCCCCCCTCCCTTTTTTTTTTAAAAAAAAAAAAAAAAAGTTTTGCAGAAGAAGGAGTCTAGTTTGATTAGTATTGAATCTGGCCTTTGCTTCAAAGGGCGCCTGCTCTTGCGAGAAGGAAACAGTAGATAATGCCGTGAGGCTAAGAACAGTGAGATGCAGACAGTGAGGCTCATACCCAGCCTTTGACAGTGAAGGAGTCTGGTTTTATACTAATGCATGGAATAATACAAAGAATTATGCCTTTTTTTTTTATGAGCTTGAACAGACATAGCCCCCATGCAAAACTATTCCGTGATACACTGTCCTGCAGCTCATGTTGTGCAGCGAGTTGGATGTACAGTGTTTAGTCACCCGACTACAGAAAATGGCACATCGGAACATCCTTGTTCCAGCAACAAAAGTTCCACTATCTTTTTTTTTCCTTTTTTTCACGTCAGGCTTAAAGGCGACCAAAATAGCAGGAAGGAGTAAAATTGGCACATGCAAAACCTGGGCAACGGTCCTAGCAACATGGTTTCGAGGTGTTGGGAACATATATATTAGTGGTTTTGTGTAAATTCGAAACCGTTGATTTTGCCCTTGTACACTTCGAGTTCAATTTCGAATTTCCTTGTCAATGTTGTTTTTAGGTTCATTTCATTTTTTTCTTCATTTTATTTATTTATTTTTTTTTTTTTTTTGGCTCACAGTGCTGTGCCGTTTCCTCCCACCGCCTACCGGAGCGTCCGCTGGTCTCCTGAGTAACTGTAATTTTTAGTCCTACACACCCGATCTTTGCTGCAAGGTTAGCTAGGGGCTAAAATCCAAATTATGACATAGAATACAATGTAATAATATTTGTGGCGTTGATTTTACTTAACGGGATATGGATAAACGTAGGTAGACACGAAACAAAGATTTGGTTGACCCTTTGTAAACATGCGTCTGTTTTTTTTTCTTTGGCTGCGTTGCGTTGGCTCCTGGGGTACCCCCCCACCAAGTTTACAGCGACTAGTGACCTCCCCTCCCCCACCTTCCATTCACCCTTCGTCCACGACTTTTCCTTCACACCAATACTGGAAGCCTAATAAATTCCTTCCGCAGAAAGAAGCCCAAGCCCGCTCGTCGCTTGCTTGTTTGCTTCGGCTTCGCAATCTCTGGCGGCTTCCTCCCTCACCTCAGCCTTACAGTGACCCGCCCTCTTCCTCCACAAGTCGTCTGCTGGTGGACTGCACCACCAGCACCCTCACACAGTCATGTCGATGCTTCCGCCAGAAGTCCATGCGGAGCTGACCCAGCTTCTGCAGGCTCTGCAATCCCCCGACAACAGCACCCGATCTCAAGCTGAGGAGCACTTGCAAAACAACTGGACAAGTACTCGTCCCGAGGTCCTACTGATGGGCCTCGCCGAACAGATCGGTGCTGCTACTGACACTGCTGTTTGTCTCTCCCTCCCTCTTCTGCAGCCCACTGCTCGCGTAACTTGCGACACTCCCAAGCTAACCCCCCTTTCTCACACAGACTCGATCTTTCGCTGCCGTCATTTTCCGTCGAATCTCCTCCAAGACCAGAAAAGTCGAGACGGGCGAGAACCTCGATCTCTTCTACTCCCTCGCTAAGGATCAGGCTGCTGCTATCCGCCAAAAACTTCTCGAGACTCTCGCAAGCGAGTCCGAGCGACTGGTCCGCAACAAGATTAGCGATGCTGTCGCCGAAGTAGCCCGTCAATACACCGAGAACGGTTCGTGTTCCAATCCATCTGTCATGCTGGCATCTTGCTAGTATCGCCGTTCCCCGCTAGCTCCCCACCAATGGTGCTAACCTCCGATTTTTTTTTTCGGCTCAACAGGCGATTCTTGGTCTGAATTACTCGGTGCTCTCTTTCAGCTCAGCCAGGCCCCCGAGGGCGAGAAGCGAGAAAATGCATTCCGTGTCTTTGCCACTACCCCATCCATCATCGAAAAACAACATGAAGAGGCTGTCCTACAGGCGTTCCAGAAGGGTTTCAAGGACGAGGCGGTCATGGTACAACTTCCTCGCACAGATTTGGTCTACTGAGCAGTCAACACTGATTACAATGATAGGTTCGCCTTGCCGCTATGGAAGCCTTTGCCTCTTTCTTCCGAACCATTAGCAAAAAAGGACAAGCTAAATATTATGCCTTGATCCCCGACGTCCTCAACATTCTTCCTCCAATTAAGGAGTCGCAAGACTCTGACGACCTGAGCAAAGCACTCGTCGCTCTCATCGACCTAGCCGAGTCAGCCCCTAAGATGTTCAAGCCACTTTTCCACAATCTTGTTCAATTTAGCATTGGAGTTATCCAAGACAAAGAGCTCGATAACATTTGCCGCCAAAACGCCCTGGAACTCATGGCTACCTTTGCCGACTATGCTCCTTCCCTTTGCCGCAAGGACCCCTCATACACCAACGACATGATCACCCAGTGCCTCAGCCTAATGACTGACCTCGGCGAGGATGATGACGACGCTGCTGAATGGTTGGCCTCGGATGACGTGAGTCCGTCCTAACACTTGGTAGAAGGATTTCTGACCCAATGTGCTAACTTATGGCATATCAGCTCGATCAAGACGAGAGTGACCAAAACCATGTTGCTGGCGAACAGACTATGGACCGACTCGCGAACAAGCTTGGTGGACAAACCATCCTTGCCCCCACTTTCAACTGGCTGCCCCGCATGATGACATCGATGGCCTGGAGGGATAGACATGCGGCGCTGATGGCCATTTCCGCCATCTCTGAGGGTTGCAGGGAGCTTATGATTGGTGAGCTGAGCCAGGTTCTAGATTTGGTTGGTCCGGCTCTTCGCGATCCCCATCCCCGTGTGCGATGGGCCGGGTGCAATGCACTTGGCCAAATGAGCACCGATTTTGCGCCCAAGATGCAGACGGACTACTATGACCGGGTTCTTCGCTCCATCATTCCCGTTCTCGATTCCCCTGAGGGCCGTGTCAAGTCACACGCCGCTGCCGCTCTCGTCAATTTCTGTGAGGAGGCTGAGAAACAGATCTTGGAGCCCTATCTAGATGATCTGCTCTCTCACCTCTTCCAACTTCTGCAGCACGAGAAACGATATGTCCAAGAACAGGCTTTGTCAACTATTGCCACTATTGCTGATGCTGCTGAGGCCGCCTTCTCCAAGTACTACGACACGCTTATGCCCCTTCTTGTAAATGTTCTTCAGAACCAGAGTGAAAAGGAGTATCGCCTTCTGCGTGCCAAGGCGATGGAGTGCGCAACCCTCATCGCTCTAGCTGTGGGCAAGGACCGGCTTGGACAAGACGCCATGACCCTTGTCAACCTCTTAGCCAACATCCAGACCAGCATCACCGACGCCGATGACCCCCAGGCTCAGTACCTCATGCACTGCTGGGGACGTATGTGCCGAGTTCTCGGTTCGGATTTCCTTCCTTTCCTCCACAATGTCATGCCGCCTTTGTTGGAGCTTGCCATGGCCAAAGCAGATATTCAATTGCTAGACGACGACGATCAGGTCGAGCAGATGCAGAACGAGGAAGGATGGGAGCTGGTCCCCCTAAAGGGCAAAATGATTGGTATTCGCACGAGCACTATGGACGACAAGCACATGGCTATAGAGCTTCTCGTTGTCTACGCCCAGGTTCTAGAGGGCTCATTTGCACCATACGTTGCTGAGATTATGGAGAAAATTGCACTTCCCGGCTTGGCATTCTTCTTCCATGATCCTGTCCGTTACATTTCGGCCAAACTCGTCCCCCAGCTCTTGAGCTCCTACAAGAAGGCCTATGGGCCCCAGTCTAACGAGCTTGCTGGCCTCTGGACCGCCACTGTGGATAAGCTCCTGGAGGTTCTCACCGCAGAGCCTGCCATTGACACATTGGCAGAAATGTACCAGTGCTTCTACGAATCTGTAGAGGTTGTCGGCAAGGGATGCCTCACCGCTGATCATCTCAGTCGCTTTATTGACTCTGTTCACTCAGCTATTGAGGACTATAAGGATCGTGTTGCTCAGCGAGCTGAGGATAAGGAAGGTGCTACTGCGGATGATGTTGAGGACGAGGCTGAGGAGACTCTCATGGCCATTGAAGATGATCAAACCCTGTTGTCAGACATGAATAAGGCGTTCCACGCCATCTTCAAGAATCATGGGGCCGCCTTCCTCCCGGCTTGGGAACGCCTCATGTCGACATATGAAGGGTTCCTCGCTTCCACCGACCCTACCCAACGACAATGGGGCTTGTGCATCATGGACGATGTTTTGGAGTATTGTGGTCCTGAGAGCACTCGATACGCTAATTACATCACCCAGCCGCTCATTGACGGATGCCGAGACGGTTCTCCTGCTATTCGACAAGCAGCTGCCTATGGTATTGGCGTTGCTGCTCACCGAGGCGGTGCCCCTTGGGCACAATTCCTAGGGGGCTCTATTCCCTTCCTATTCCAAGTCACTCAAGTGCCAGATGCTCGCAACGAGGATAATGTTTATGCAACTGAGAATGCTTGCGCAGCTATTGCCAAGATCCTTCACTACAATGCCACCACAGTTGGCGATGCACAAGCTGTGATTACACAGTGGGTGGAAACCCTCCCAGTCACCAACGACGAGGAAGCGGCACCATATGCATACGCATACCTGGCTGAGCTCATTGACCAGTAAGTCTCAACCTTTTTATATATGCCAATTTGTACATCAATGACTGACGTAAATCCTTACAGGCGACACCCCGCCGTGCTCAACCAGGCCGGCAAGGTGTTTGTGTTTATTGCCCAGGCCCTTGAAGCCGAAACCCTTCAGGGACAGACGGCTAGTCGAGTTGCAGTAGCCACCAAGGCGCTTCTGACAGCGGCAAATGTGGATCCGATGCCCCTTCTACAGCAGTTCTCACAAGACTCTCAGCGGACGATTATGGGATACTTCTCCTAGGCGCGGAGGACTGACCGCGATCAATGTAAGAGAGCCCGGGTATGTAACAACAGGCCAGGGCCTGATTGGGAAGTTATTTGCTGGGAAGCCGTAGGGGTACAATGGGCCGGGGATGATTATGATTCAGATATTTATTGGGAACATGCGACTTCTGATTCCAGATGATACCAAGAAGAGCGTGTGCAGCCAACTAACAAGAGAGTTGGTTGATTAAGTATGAAGCCCTTACGGCAGACATGGAGCTTGGAGATTTATTTTGTTCTTTTTTACTTTCTTCTTTTCTTTTCCCTAAAGATAAGCAAGGGTGTCAACCCCAAGGAGTGAGAGGATGTATGGACACGAGACGAAAGGGATGATCTGAGGCTCAAGGAATATCTACAGCGTGCGGCCGAATCCAGGAGAGACGAGACTATAAAGATTATCAGCCAAGCAAAGGGAGGCATGACTCATTTTTGACCATAGAAACTAGTGGTGGCGTCGAGTAGAAGAAAAACCGGTGCCGTACGTATTGACCAACACGAGCATATTGAATTAAAACGAGTGATACCGAAGTGGCACAAGATAACTACGCTGTGGGAAAGGTACAGAATGCATGGGGTGGTT
The DNA here is from genome assembly GCA_020809705.1 of Calonectria ilicicola. Classification (NCBI taxonomy): domain Eukaryota; kingdom Fungi; phylum Ascomycota; class Sordariomycetes; order Hypocreales; family Nectriaceae; genus Calonectria; species Calonectria ilicicola. The sequence continues at coordinate 2,024,096 of CP085833.1, read as the reverse complement.
CCCGTTGTGAAGGAGGCCGAACAATGTGGCTCATACCTTTGTCAAAAGAAAGGCGCCGAGAGAGGGTCCGGTGGCTATCTATTTCGTGGGTTATGCATAGGGTTACCCATTAGTGGTGGACAAGGTTAAAATGAGGTGGGCGGAGATGGACATCTCTGGGCTAAGGCAAGGGCAAAGTCTACTAAAGTGTGGCCAAGGGCAAAGGGAGTTTAGCGATTTGACATCTTGTGGGTACGTGGTCAACCATCACATCTAAGGCTTGGAGCTCGAGATGACATAACGTGGATCTGGCATCTAAGCATGTCCCAGCGTGTTTGGAGATGCGAAGTGGCGTTTTTCTGCCTTTTGTGAAACGGAGGATTCGAGGAGTCCAGGGAGATCATGGACATATTAGACCGGGCGTACAATGCTGTCCGGGGCGGGAGTGAGACAGCACTGCAGTGGGATAGGACAGCGCATGCGAGTGAGGCTCCGTTGTCTTACACCAGGCACATTGCTTTTCGTTGGGCTGATACGCAATCTCCGAAATATAGGGTAGATCTTCCTTCTTCTCTTTTCTTCTTCTTTTTTTTTTCTTCTTCCATTTTTCCTTTTCCTACAGCCTGGGGTGATCACGAACCCTGAGATTCCATCACCAATCAATCTGGAGGGGATGCCTTTGAGGAGACAGGTCTATTTGGGCGTTTGGAAAATTTTCCGACATGAGGATCAGAAGAGGGGGAGGGGATTGACCTGTCATTGTTACAGGACCCCTCCTCGTGCATGAAAGACCCGGGATGCTGACCCGAGAGGTTTAGTAGGGTCGTAGTGTCAGCTGCTGTCATTGCGATTGGTGGTGGTCTCGAATGGCGGCGGTCAATGGTTTGCACGCTTCGACCTATTATGTCATATCTTTTTTCCTTTCCTTTCTTTTTCCTTGCCCAAGTCGAAGGGACCATGCCAGGGCGGTGTGGTCTGGCCCCTCTTTGAATGGTATTGTTCTTGACGTCCGGCCTCAGAGTGATCAGCGAGGCCATTTTTTTTTTTTTTGGTCATAGTCGGGATGTCTGTGCAGACGGCGAAAAGCTTCGGGGGCTGCCAAACTGCCCAATACGGATTCGTGATAGCCAGTAGCGCACCCCTCCCTCCCGTCTCGTTGGGACAGTACGGGCACAAGACTACTGTAGGTAGCTCAGGGCGCTGATTGACCTTGACCCTGCCCACCGTGATGCCCCGGCCCCAACCCAGGCTCGGTCCCGCTCGGGAAGGGTCCCAGTGGCTGCAAGTACCTTGGCGCGGGGATGTGTATAGAAACAGTACCTGTACATACCCGTGTCGCTGCACGCAAGACTCTGCTCCAGTGCTCTCGGCCTGTCATATCATATCTATCGCCCACCAAGCCATTAACTACCTGTGTGCATGCATTTGCCTACCTCTCTGTGCCCCACACACCACCACCACCACCATCTTGCACTCGCTTGGCCAGAGTCGAGCACATTGCAGTCCACACCATTTGCCATCCACCGTGGGTAGCAGGTGGGTTCTTGTCTTGGTCTTTCTCTCGCTCTCACACTCTCCACACTCCACTTTGTCAAATATCACGCCTGCTATCATTTTGGGCCGCATGTTCTCGGTTTCCATGCCTCCCACCTGGCTTCTTTCTCTTCCGCCCATCATCCTAGCTAGGCTCTATTGCCTTCCTGTTTGACCTACCACTGCATCAGTCGATCCGCGAACCTATCCTATCCACAATCCGATCGCTGGAAGCGTCCGATCCTCGTCCCGCAGCACTCTGCAACACATCGCGCCGCCAGGGACCAAAAACCCCAGCGCCAGGGCCCAAAACCCCGACACTTTGCCTCCCGTGTAACCCCCCGCGCGTGTCGCCTACCTCGCTTCGCCGTCAATGTCCGCACTTTGCCTCGATCCCTCCTTCACCTGCTAGTCTTCACCATCTTCTCTCGGTTACCCTGGCGCCCTGGCCCCCCAACAACCTCCAGGTCCGCCACCCTACCTCGACTTCGACCTGTAGCAGTCAAACCGCTCGGCCCTCGACTCACTTCGATATTGACTTCCCATACTCGCTTGCTTTCTCCCCAATACTTGTACCCCTCGCTGTTGTCCTACAAGTGCTTCTATATCACCACCCAAGCTTATATGGCCACCAGCCACAGGCTGAACAACCTCGTATGTTCCCCTGGTTGAGCTGTCCATATACCTACCCAGCTTGCAAGCCGTCCACCGACTAGCTCTCTCTCCCGTCTGTCCTAGACCCTCCACTCCTGGGCACCTGGCCACGCCATCCAGCCAGATGCCGTCACTATGGATGGTTTCTTCCCTCCTCAGCAGCTGCCGCCCCAGCAGCAACAACCTCAGGACCAACGACACTATGCTCGACATCTACAGCAGCACCCCAACGTCATGTCTCCGCACATGGCCACAGATCCAACCCTCCTCCCACCTGGGGACTCTCTCGACGACATAGTCCAGAGCAACCAGACTGAGTTATATCGCCGACGCAGCATGCCCCAAGCATATGGAAATGCGATGGGTTCTGACCCAGACGCCCCAAGAAGGATGTCGGTCGTGGCGCCGAGCGATATGATGACATTTGGACCTGGGAACGACGAGCTGGGTTCCTACCAATTTAACCAATCCATCTCGGCCGGGTTTCCAGCAATGAATACGAACATTGCAATGCCGGAGCAGCTTGGCCATTACATGCCAAACCCTGCCGACTACCCCACCATGTCACCAGACATGATGGGTTCTATGATTCCCTCGACCTTTGCCAATATGTCTGTCGGTCAAGTCGGCTCTCAGATGGCCGGTGACCCTCAGGCGATGGGCCTTTACCCGTCGCCAGCCAACCCTATGGCTCCGACATTTTCTCCAAGCCAGCTCAACACTGTGGCTCCAGACTTTGGCGACCTTGTGCCAGAAGATGATCCGAGCAGCGTAACACCAACCAACGCTCCTGCGACTGCCCCTCCGCCTGCCCCAGCGCCAACTTCCACTACTGCGCCCATGATCGATGTTCCGAATGATGAGATGATCGCTATCCCCCCAACTCTTAACTCTACCGAGGCGTCACAGCTAGCGACTACCTTGTCTCTGGACCCTTCTGTGACCACCGACTTTAATCAAGCTATGCCACCACTTGCACGTCATATCTCGGGTCAATCCGGTTCAGTCCTATCTCCCCAGGCAAACTCCCATGCTACCAGTGCCACTCAAGCTTCAGGCACCTCCGTTGCTACCACTCCAACTCAGGTCGGCACTCCAATGGAGACAAAGGAAAAAACAATATATTCTAAGAGTGGCTTCGACATGCTCAAAGCACTGTGGTTAGTTGCAACTCGCAAGGATCCCAAAATCAGTCTTGGGGCCGTCGACATGTCCTGTGCTTTTGTTGTGTGCGATGTCACCATGAATGACTGCCCGATCATATACGTCTCTGACAACTTTCAAAATCTGACAGGCTACAGTCGTCATGAAATCGTTGGTCAGAATTGTCGATTTTTGCAAGCCCCAGATGGGAAAGTTGAAGCAGGTTCCAAACGCGAGTTTGTCGATGATGGAGCCGTATATAACCTCAAGAAGATGATTCATGAAGGCCGGGAGGTCCAGCAAAGTCTTATCAACTACCGAAAAGGTGGAAAACCTTTTCTGAATCTGTTGACTATGATTCCTATCCCTTGGGATACCGACGAGATCAGATATTTTATCGGTTTCCAGATTGATCTCGTCGAATGCCCTGACGCCATCGCTTCAAGCCACGGAGGTTCAGATGGTATGAAAGTAAATTACAAACATAGCGACATCGGTCAGTATATCTGGACTCCGCCATCTTCCAACAACTGGGACCCCGAGAGTGGTCAGACGCTCGGCATTGATGAGGTCTCAGCTCTTCTCAAGCAATATAATCCTAAAGGGCACCCCTCAGACTGGCACAAGCAGAGTTGGGAAAAGATGCTGCTCGAGAACACTGATGATGTTGTTCATGTTCTATCGCTTAAAGGCCTGTTTCTATACCTTTCCCCCGCTTCCAAGCGAATTCTCGAATATGATCCTGCCGAACTGGTTGGCAACTCCTTATCGACTGTCTGCCATCCATCTGACATAGTCCCTGTTACCCGTGAGCTCAAAGACACGGCCTCAGGGAGCACTGTCAATATTGTTTTCAGAATTCGAAGGAAACACAGCGGATATACCTGGTTTGAGAGCCATGGCTCGCTCTTTGTTGAACAAGGCAAAGGCCGGAAGTGCATCATTCTAGTCGGGCGCAAACGACCTGTCTTCGCCCTGGGCCGCCAAAACCTAGACGCCAATGGCGGAATTGGTGATAGCGAGTTGTGGACGAAGCTTTCAACCTCTGGTCTATTCTTATACGTCTCATCAAATATAAGATCGCTCCTCGATCTCCAACCGGAAACCCTGGTTGGGACGAGCATTCAAGATCTCATGCGAAGGGAATCCCGTGCAGAATTTGGACGTTCGATTGAAAAAGCCCGACGAGGGAAAACAGTCAGTTGCAAGCATGAAGTTCAAAATCGGCGCGGCCAAGTCTTGCAGGCTCAGACCACGCTTTACCCCGGTGACGCCTCAGAAGGCGAAAAGCCCTCGTTCCTCTTAGCCCAAACAAAGCTCCTCAAGACCTCATCTCGAGCTATTGCCCCGGCCGGCAATGGCAGGTCAACAAACGCGGCCACAGGGTCAGATACTGGGAATCACGATACTGGTCAGACATCACAGCCAGCAGGTGGTTCCCTGGCCCTTGGGTCACAGGATGCTGCCCTGGCCTCAGACGATAACATCTTTGATGAGCTTAGGACAACCAAGTGCTCCAGCTGGCAATTTGAATTGCGTCAAATGGAAAAGGTTAATCGAATCCTTGCAGAAGAGCTCGGCGGTCTTCTTTCAAATAAGAAGAAGCGTAAGAGAAGAAAGGGTGTTGGAAATGTAATTCGGGACTGTGCCAACTGCCACACACGAAATACGCCAGAATGGCGCAGGGGACCCAGTGGCCAGAGAGATCTGTGCAACAGTTGTGGCCTCCGCTGGGCGAAGCAGGTATGTTACAATTTTATGTTATTCCTCTAGATGTTGACTCAAACTAACGACGAGGCAGACCGGTCGTGTTTCTCCCCGCAACTCTTCACGTGGTGGTAATAATAATGGAAACGGCGATACTCAAAGTAAGAAATCGAACTCGCCAATTCATACCTCACCATTACACAATAACATGACAGTCGAAACAACAAATGCACAAGTGGCAAATGGCGAGGGCGCTCCTGAGAGGCCAAGACTCCTGAACCCCAAGGGAAAGGGGACTGTGGCAACCAGTTCTACTCCTGCAACCACTGGAGTTCAGTCTACCACAATGGCACCACCACCAAGCCATTCATCCATGACTGGCGGTGCCACTGCTGTAGCAATGGCTTCAATTCAAGAAGAGCGCGAAACAAGTCAGCCTTGAGGCACCATGACGGCCAACCTTTGTTTTTATGTCCTTTTCCTTAGCATTTTGTCTGATATTGGAGCTTTCTGAACAGGATCTCTCCTGACGATCCGGCATGATGATACCCGCCGTGCCCAATTGTTTGTTCATTCTGCTTGAATTTCTTAAATTCTTCCTCTCTGCTGCCGGATCAGAATTCCAAACAGAAATCATTACAATGCCAAGAACTGATGGCGCTGATTTTTGGCAATTGAGAATACGATTAACGAGTTACTATGCTGGGTCATTTTGTTAGGGGGAGATACGTTCAGTCTTTAATGCATGTGGCTTTGGGTTTCTGGGAAGGCAATAGACACGAACCAATATACCATAAAACACGAGGCGTTGGAGGGGTTTCTTTTTTTTTCTCCCTTTTCTTTTTTTGCCTTTTGCCCCTCTTTTGGATTAAGCGATTGGGACAAAGTTGTCCGCGTTACTCGATATACACGAATTGCCTTCAGCTCCTAACCTGCAAACATCACGTGCTTCAAATAACTACGATGAGGAAGCGGAAACTCTTATGAGAGAGCAAGATTGAGCTAATTTGTACTTGAGTCTAAGACTGCGATCACAGAGGTGATCAAGTTGGATGACAAAGGAATAAGTGAGCAAAGAAAGCAAAGCTGATCTAGTCATGAATGCGAAATGAATATTAGTTCGTTGTCATCATGATGCTTTCGTCCAAAACTACAACCCAAACCTCATCTAGATCTAATGACTAAGTTATACAGGATTGTAGAATTAGAGTTGACTGAAACCATAATAGAAAATAGACAGACGCCAAGCTAATCAACAAGATTAATCTTCTTGGGTGGCATGAACGGACCTTCAAGACCAATCTTGGTATAGGGTAGCCTTCCTGTTCATAGTATTGCGATCAATGATTCAGTGCCAAAACAAACCCGTAGATGCAAACAATATTAGACCCGGGGTTATTTCGGTTTAGATGACGGGATTTTATTTATAGGTTTGTCGGGAATCTACACATGCTTGTTGTACATAGAGTAACACTATGAATTTGCCCAAGATATGATCATCCGTAGATGGAAACCCGGCTAGGTTGTCCAAGTTCCAGGTCGGGGCGGAAACCTTCACACAGCAACCCATTTTATTCACCATTTAAAACAAACTAGAATCCTCCATTAGGACAGCGGACAAGTCGACCACCGCTTCCGATTTTGTTCCAGCCACAGCAAGCACCATCACCACCACCTGAGCCAACCTGGAAGAAGAGGTTAGTATGCTCACACCTAGGGCATCACGTAATAACAACAATGTTGATGAGAAGCAAAGAAGAACAAGCATATATGATAATATAACGGATATAAGCTTACACAGGAGCCCTTTTGGCATTTTAGGTTCTGAAGACGCCAGAAGCAAGAGGTTCCATTGCAAATCTACAAAGTTCAATTCAATTAGACACACATGTTCGGAGGACCTCAATAGCCTGAAAGGATGGAATGAGAGATTGCGTACGCCTTTCTCTACAAAAGTGCTGGGGCACTTTTTCCCTCTTGCAAAGAGCTCGTTGGGGTGGTTTGCAGACGATGTGCTATCAGGGTCTGGCATAGGAGCTGCGCTCACAACGGAGAGCGCCGAGACGATGGCAAGAATCGAAGAGATCTTCATGATGTTTGTTGTGCTAGGCAGCTTGGTTTCACTGATGGTGGGATTCTGAATGGAGTTGATGAGGACGATTTGTTGAGTTGTAGTCAGGGCAGTATCCTCGATTATATAGATTTTCGGACCTGGCAGGCAAATCTATAAAGCGGTATTCATTCCGTAAAAGACCAGAAATAAATGAGGATAGGCCCCCACGCGGTTCGAATCCCGCTATTGAAACTGACCATCCGATGATCCTTCCCATCCAGCCGACCGTCCGACCGACTTCTCTGGCGCACTGCCAAGTATCACAACAACCAACATGCATAAAAGCAGGTGGAGAAATACGAGCAACTATAGCTTGAGTCTTGCAAAGAGTTTATTTCAGCCCAACTTGTCTTTTTTTGCTTTTCAAGTTTATGCATAGCATCCTAGAGAAAGCCTCGGTATCTGGCAGCGTAACTGACTCTGCTTGTGTAATAAATAGTATTCATCTGTCGCCTGAAAGACGCTGGTTGAAGTGAAGAGCAAGCACCTATTTCTGATGTAGTAACCTCGACTGTCACAGCCACGCTAATGATGGGCGGCAAGCGAGGAATACGGAGCTAACTAGCATGGTAGTAGTCGATTGATGACCGGGGGGTATTGGCACTTTTGGTCAAGGCGTTGCAGAACCAGCTCATCTCCAAAGGTGCCCAGGCCACAACGACAAGCCAACATCGGCCTATCGGTCGACTTCGGTACCCCCGCAAAAGTGGTTCCTCGCTTCCTAAGCTCGCCTTTCACCTGCAGATCGGTTAGCTACCGCCGTGTCTCGAGCTTCAAGCTCCGCGAAGCTCCACCGGGACACGCATGCCCATGCTTCCGTACGCCACAACAGCTGCTTCTTCCCAAGCCTGGGCCGTCTCTGGCATGATTGATTTGATCCTTTAACGCTATGGTTTTTTAAAGGGCCTTGTTCCTTTCACTTCAAGCCTCAAAGAACTTTGAATCGGGTGGGCTCGAGGCGGGTTGTTGTCCGTTATTGATAGGTTGCAGCAACCCAACACTCGGCGTCAATACCCTTCTGTCGTCATGTCACTCTAGAGCTTTAGAGCTGGCTTCTGGATGGTATCGATTTGAGTCGAAAAAAAAAAAAAAACCTCCCGGCCCGCTCCCTGCACGATCCAAATCAGCACTAAGCCACCGCTGCGCCTGGAGGATCTGCAAGTGGAGCTGTCCGTTGAGGCACGGGGCTCGATGGTTATGCTCGGTGGCCAACCTCGGGACAACGGCGGTTTTTTTTTCCTCGTTGGGCGTGCATACATACGTGAGAAACAGGCCGTTTTTTCTGGGTCACCCCGCTGGCTTTCCTTGTTGTTGCTTCATGATATGAATTGCCATGGCTTTGACTTCGTAACGCGGTAGTTGGCAGATGGGGATTAACTGCTGTGAGTTGACCGTAATATATTAGATGTTGTACTTGTGCCTAGATGCTTTGCTGTTTTTATGTGATTCTTCACTAGTTATAAGCTCGCTAGTCTTGGTTGAGTCGGAGTGCTTGTATAGGTTGTCTGATTCGAAATCAATTGGTATCACCTTCTCGGATTAGGAGAAACGATATATTGCTAATCAAGTAGGTTTATAAACATTTAGACATTTCCTCTTATTCTACACCAAATTCCATTGTATCTCAGCGCGCATGAATCAATCTGTACAGGTGATTAAAGCTCATCTAGTGTATGCTCTGGCTTTTCCACTAGGGTGCGGCTCTTGGTGTTGGGCTCCGCCTTCTCCCCTTCATGCTTGACTGAGGCTGTGTCCTCTGAGGATCTGCGGCGGCGGTCTACGGCGGCAATCTCATCGTCATAGACAGTCCATTCGGGCACCTGGCGGCGAGCGCGGTCAAGCTTTGGCTCCTTAGTTTGTGGGTTGTTGCAAAGATCGATAGTGCGAGCTGAGGCCAATGTGTCATCACTGCACCACGTCTCGCACCAAAGCCACTCCTGGGGCAGACTGTGGATAGGGAGATTAAACTGCATGTGATTAGGCAAGTCTTGGTCAAGGTTGGCGAGACTGTTCGGGTCAGCCGAGAGGGCTTGATATGTTTGGCGAAGGCGATCGCCTGCAGCAATCTGACGGAAACGGTGCAGGTCGACGACATAAAGAGCCGATATGTGATAGGGAAGTCCACGCAAGTAGTTTGCCCAATATCCTTGCTTCCAGAAGCGAAAGCCTTCCATCTCAGTGCGCGAGTCACACATGGGCGTGAAGCCATAGGGAGCACCTTCAAGATCGTGATTAACAAGATCAATCATGTCGGTTCGCACGACTTGGTCTGCGTCCACAAAAATAACCTTGTCCAGTGAGAGGGGGAACAGCACGTCTAGGAACAGAATCTTGTAGCCCCAGATCTCGCGCTGCTTCTCCTTCTGCTGCCGTAGCCAGTGTGGCCACTTGTATGTGACCATTTCATATTTGAACCCGTATTCGGCGGCCATATGCGGTATAAAGTCTTTGAATGAGGGCGACAGAAACTGCTCAATAAACCAGAACTTAACGGTGTGCTTAGTGTTGCGCATTACAGAGACCATCATGATGTTGAGCATGCGCTCATATAAATGTCCGCTGGCAACGGAAAAAATGTTGATTTCTGCATGCTCCTTTGCAGAGACTGACTGGCCAGACTTGGAGCCACCCAAGATGCTGCCAGCAAACTTGAGGCCCTTGGCCACAAAACTCTCATCTCCATCCGACTCCGCAAGAACATCCTTCTCCTCCATACCCGGTTTTCGCTTCAAACGAGGATAGAGGGTCGTTCCCTGGAAATCCATGAGGATAACATCAGTACCCTCGTCCCCAGGGGCTGCTGAATAACCCTTTGCACCAACACTCTCGATCTCGAAAATGTCAGCAGTACGGCCTTCTTTCAGCTGGATCTTGTAGAAACCAGGGTTGGCCTTGAACTGGAAGAATCCTAGGTTGGCCATGACAATGGTATCGGTTAAAAGCGGTTCTTTTTCTGTTGCGAGGACGAGTTGGGCTCCTCTTGGGGCACTTCCTTTACCTTCCCGAGAGTGACCCTCAATGAGAATGTGTTCCAGTTCGTATGTTGCATCGACATCACCATTGACTGAACTCAGCTTGATGTTGTCAGGATCATGCACCGAGGCCTTTGGCGTCACGAGCCACGCCGGAGGGACATCGAGGCTCGCTGTGAGGAGAGCCTCGGATGGGAGACCCTTAAAAACTGCCTGGAGACCTTTTACGTTACCTGATTCATCAAAAGTGGGTTTGGAGTCTACCACATAACGGAAAAACCGCTTGATGGGAAGCTCCTGTACTATCTCACGCGGGTTCATAAAAAGTTTTAGGTAAACACCATCAATCTCAGATAGAACCTTGAGAATCGGAGCCCACTTCTGGCCCTGTTCGCTGGTAGGGTTCAACAATCCAGCAATATGAATGCTGGCAGTCTCAGGGTTGCCAACTTCAAATGCAGTGTGCGTTGAATTCCAAGTAGTGTATAGATTCGTTCGTACAGAGGGGGCAGACTCGAAGATACCCTCAGGGAGTTCCGAAATAGCAGAAAGCGCAACGATAGATGTCACTTTGGCAAGCTCGAGCGGAGTAGAGAGCTTGTCAGTGAGGCCAAGATCCTCGATTGCGGCATAAACCGGCTTTATTCTTCTGTTTTGCTCAAAGACGACAAGTTGCCCAATATCGTTTTCTGTAATTGAATCTCCTGACGCAAAAGGCCCTACGACGCGGCCATTGACAATGACAGCACTGTCACCGGCGTTGATAGAAGCGTATGAGTGGAATTTCGCGAGAGCAAGGGCATAGTCCTTGTTCTTGGCTTGTTCTGGAACTTTATATTGAGCCAAAAAGTCGTCGATTTCAATTTCGGCTGCCTGCAAAAGTTTGCCCCTCTGAGCAGCTTTAGCAGGGATTGAGGGGTTGTGGATCAGATGCAATTTGACTCCTTCGTTATTTTGCTGGAAGGAATTGGCTGCAAATAACAGCTCCTGTCCCTCCTCGGTATTGAGGTCCGCAATAGCGACAATATCAACCCACTCTCCCTTGTCAGCCTTCTCAGGACCCCAAGTCTGGAGATTGCAGAAAATATCGCAGTGCTCGCTATAAAGCCTGTTGACATCAAGTATGCGAATAGATTTGTCATCCTCCGGGAAGATGTATGGGTTTCTCGTCATCAATGAATTGTCCAAAAATACTTGCGGAATCCAATTGCCTTCCTCAACAGTTCCAAAATATACAGCCTTCTGCATAACTTGATGATCCTGGGACAGGCGGCCACCCATTCCTTGGACCCAATTGTCTTCACGAGGGACAACAAAACCATTGACGAAAATTGGTCGAATAGCGGTGTCTGCTTTGAGTCGTTTAACCCAGGCCTGCGAAAGTTTGACCTGTTGTGTATAATCCTCTGATTGAACAACATCAGTGAACGACAGCTTGGCTGTATTCATCTCGCGGCCTTCAATCGCCTTTGCAAATGCCTTTTCTTCTACACTCTTGCCAGAAGTGTCCTGGATATGTTGCAGATATGCAATGAGTGCTTCAGCACCGTACGCTTGCATCAAATGATACACAACCTTGGCTCTAGTTGTGGCTTCCGGCGTGGAAGCCAGGGGAACGAGTCCAAAGCGGAGAACAATTCCACGCTGCATAAATAGACAAAGTTGGATAGCATCGGCTAAATCTGTAGGGTTTGTAAAGTCTACAGGCGCAACAACGTGGAATACATTGAGTCCCACTTTAGGAAGTTGTCCAGGATAAGTACGTTGCAATAGCTACGGGGTGATTAGCAGAATCTATGATGATGGGATGACCTGGTACTTACCGCCATCAAATCCTTGGGATATGATGCATAACGTTCATCGTTTTCCAGGTCATTAAGCCAGACGATGGCTTTCTCTTCTTCTGAGCGATCCGTCCAATCGAATCTCATTGGCTGATCTTCTGCGCTCGCCTCGGCAATTTTTGTGTGGCGAAGTAGAGATATAGCTTCGATGCCATTCAACCCGAGAGAGCGAAGTCCGTTGACCATTTTTCGCTCACGGCGAATCATATCAACAAGCTGAAAGGGTTCGATCTGTCGCTCGATAAGTTGAACGCCATTCATCCATAGGAAATTGATCCCTGCAGGAATGCCCGCGGCATTGTTTCCTTTTTGTTCGGCAACGAACTCGTCGGAAACTTCATGAGTGGCAATTGAAGACGAGAATTTTGGAAAGTCTTGGGTGGCCTTGATGAGCGCTTCTAGTGGTTTTTCACTCTTGAGAATGAAGGAGGCTGTCTTGAGTCCAAGGGAGGCTAGTTCTGTAGTAGACAATGGCTTGAGATCAGCAACTTCCTCCTCGCCATCAAGATCGACATCTGCAGCAATAGGTTTCTGTTTAGAAGATTTATCGGCTTCTCGGTCATCAATAACAATATAGTCTGTTCTTTTTAGGGCGAGCTCCACGCCATAGCCGTTTACGGGCAATGGGGTGTGGGGGATATTGGCGCTTCGTCGATATCGGACACGGTATGACAGCTCTCCTTTAGAGGCGGACTTTCTAAGAGTCTCATAGAATTTACCAAATGTAGGAGATGTGGGATCTCCGTAGAGAATTGCTAGTTTTTCATCTTCAAATTGGCCTCCGCGGATGGTACGATCGAAGGGTAAATTCTTCACCTGCCTATGTTCATATTGTTAGAATTGGAAACACAGCATTTCGAGACCCGATAGCATAACAAACAAACTTACGAAGGTTTGAAGCCAATATCAATGGCTGTAGTCATGTCTGGCGAGCAATATTGCTTGTTGTCAACCAGAATCCATTCAGAGCATCCTTCTGGGTTGCTGGCTAATGTAGACTCGACGGCTGTAGAGTAATACTGATAGTGCGCTTCGATACGGGGAGCAGCAGACCTAAGCGACAATGCGAGTTTGAAGGTAGAGAGGCTTTCGGAATTGGTGATGTGGCCATCTTGTTGGAGAACCTGAAGGAACTGGGTATAGAGCTCTTCGTCTGTCGAGGCTAATGCGAAGTGACCACTGGCAATCTTATCAAGAAGAGGAAAATATGATGTCGCGTTGTCAGAGGCAGCAGTTTCTCTATACCATTCTATTAGCATTACTTTTGTCTCTATCGCTATTGAGAACAAAGCTGGGATCGCCTACAGAAGTTCAAGTAGATATGGAGCACGTGGGAAGGCAGCATTCATGCCCACATTGACAGATGGGGCTGCCGAGGCCTTTATAGCGGCTAATAGGGCCATTGATAGGCCCCATGGCAATGAAAATGGCCGCAGCATGGTCAGGGAGGCTAGGTGCGCGATTGTTCCGATTTTACGCTGAGTCGAAGCTCGGTGCCAGAAGGTAGAGGGGTAGAGTGGGAGCTCCCAGAGCTCTATTGTCGGAAAGCCGTAGCCAGAAAAGGAATACTTGTTGATTCCCACCCTTTATAAGAGACGTCGCAACAATATATGGCACGGTGGTGCATCAATGACACCGAATGTGTCGCTGGCGCAGGGAAAAGGCTGACACAAGCTACAGCCGCATCGTCGAGATGTGAACACCGTCACAGAAGAGCTGGCCATAACAAGTTTAGCGCAATGACGTCCCACCATAGGCCTCGATGTGGCAGAATTGCTTGGTGGGGCTGGCAGTGGCTGGAGGCAACCCTTGCTTGATGACAGGTGTACTACCCGCAGCTAGGGCGGTGAGCGATAGGTGGCTGCCTCCCCTGGTGTCCCTCAGTGGCCCCTTGTGGCGCCGGGGGAACAATGTTGCGGGTGGCTTGCGCTGGGAAGATGCCCACAGTTTGGAGATGGACACGATGCTCAATTGCTTAGCCAGGAGTTCGCACGTCGGCCAGCAATCGACACTGCTCCACCTCCACTCCTTAACCACCCCGAACCGACCTGCTGGCCAGCTTGCCTCAAGATCCGCGCCCACGCAAGCTGATCGGCTTCTTTTCTCTTTATCTTTTGGGCCCTGTGTTGTTCTCCCTTTAATGCGAGAAGCTGCGGCTTCACCTCCCCGCCAAAATGCAGTCATCACCCGGAATGTTGACCAAGGTAATGTGCCATGACGGCCAGGTTCCCACACCGGTATCTGACAGTTTTCGCAGTTCGAGTCCAAGTCTTCGAGAGCCAAGGGAATCGCCTTTCATCCCAAAAGGTCAGTCGCTTTGCGCCGTCCACGCATTGATTCCATTCGATATTATTCTATACCGCTCGCAAGCTACGTCCTAGCTGACATGTCCCCTCAGACCATGGATTCTCGTGTCGCTTCACTCATCCACCATTCAACTCTGGGATTACCGAATGGGAACCTTGATTGATCGCTTCGAGGAACACGATGGCCCAGTCCGCGGAGTTGATTTCCACAAGACGCAGCCTCTCTTCGTCTCCGGAGGCGACGATTACAAGATCAAAGTATGGTCCTACCAAACTCGACGATGTCTCTTTACCCTTAATGGCCATCTCGACTATGTTCGAACTGTCTTCTTCCACCACGAGCTTCCTTGGATTCTCTCCGCCTCCGATGACCAGACCATCCGGATATGGAACTGGCAGAACCGCTCGTTGAGTACGTCATCCTCGCTGGATCTAACAAACCCCCCTTTGATCAATGTTCGTGTTGCTGATTGTTTCAAGTTTGCACCATGACTGGTCACAACCACTATGCTATGTGCGCCCAGTTCCATCCTAAGGAAGACCTCGTAGTCTCCGCCTCCCTCGATCAATCCGTTCGCGTATGGGACATTTCCGGCCTACGAAAGAAGCATTCCGCCCCCACCTCTATGTCCTTCGAAGACCAGATGGCCCGCGCCAACCAGAACCAGACCGATATGTTTGGAAATACCGATGCTGTAGTGAAATTTGTCCTCGAGGGCCACGACCGTGGTGTGAACTGGGTTGCATTCCACCCCACCATGCCCCTTATTGTGTCTGCCGGCGACGACCGTTTAGTGAAGCTGTGGCGGATGAGTGAGACCAAGGCTTGGGAGGTAGATACCTGCCGAGGACATTTCCAGAATGCGTCAGGTTGTTTGTTCCACCCTCACCAGGACCTCATTCTCTCAGCGGGCGAGGACAAGACTATTCGTGTGTGGGATCTAAACAAGCGAACTGCCGTCCAATCCTTCAAGAGAGAAAACGACCGGTTCTGGGTCATTGCAGCGCACCCTGAGATTAACCTCTTTGCCGCTGGTCACGACAATGGTGTCATGGTTTTCAAGTTGGAGAGAGAGCGCCCCGCCTCAGCTGTCCACCAGAACCTGCTCTTCTATGTCACCAAGGAGAAGCATGTTAAGTCTTACGACTTCCAGAGGAATATTGAGAGTCCCACGCTACTATCGCTCAAGAAGCTCGGTAGTGCCTGGGTTGCCCCCCGAACTTTGTCATATAACCCCGCGGAGCGATCTGTTTTGGTCACTTCACCCACTGATGGTGGCTCTTACGAGCTTGTGAATCTCCCCAAGGACGGCTCCGGTGCCATTGAGCCCACAGAGTCGAAACGCGGCTCCGGAAACTCTGCTATCTTCGTTGCGCGCAACCGATTTGCTGTCTTAAACACCTCCAACCAGACCATTGACATCAAAGACCTATCTAACAACACCACTCGATCTTTCAAGCCTCCTGTCGGTACTACGGATATTTACTTCGGAGGCACCGGAAACTTGCTCATCATCACTCCTACTGCTGTCCACTTGTATGATATTCAGCAGAAGAAGAGTGTTGCTGAGCTCTCGGTCAACGGTGTCAAATACGTTGTCTGGTCCAATGACGGATTGTACGCTGCTCTTTTGAGCAAGCACAACGTGACTATTGTTACCAAGGCCCTTGAGCAGGTCAGCACTCTTCACGAGACAATCCGAATCAAGAGCGCTACTTGGGATGATGCTGGTGTCCTTCTCTACTCTACTCTGAACCACGTCAAGTATACCCTGCTAAACGGCGACAATGGCATTGTGCGAACACTTGACCAAACTGTCTACCTCGTACGTGTCAAGGGCCGCAACGTTTACTGCCTCGACCGTGCCGCAAAGCCTCGTATTCTACAGATCGACCCTACGGAGTATCGATTCAAGCTGGCCCTTGTGAAGCGAAACTACGAGGAGATGCTTCACATCATCCGAAATTCCAGCCTCGTCGGTCAATCCATTATTTCCTACCTGCAAAAGAAGGGATACCCTGAGATTGCGCTCCAGTTCGTCCAGGACCCAACTACTCGATTCGATCTTGCCATTGAGTGTGGTAACCTCGACGTGGCCGTGGAGATGGCCAAGGAGCTGGACAAGCCTAAATTCTGGGCTCGACTTAGCAGCGAGGCTCTCGCCCACGGTAACCACCAGATTGTTGAGATGTCATACCAGAAGCTCAAGCAATTTGATAAGTTGTCATTCCTCTACCTCGCTACCGGAGATCACTCCAAGTTAGCTCGTATGGCCAAGATTGCTGAACACCGAGGCGACTTCACTTCTCGTTTCCAGAACGCCTTGTTCTTAGGAGAAGTTGAGGACCGCATCCAGATGTTCAAGGAAATTGATCTCTGTAAGTTGTGACATTCTTCGGGACTCCGAATACATTGCTAACCATAAAAACAGACCCTCTCGCCTACATGACAGCCAAATCCAATGGTTTGGAAGAAGAATGCCAAGCTATTCTGGAAGCCACCGGTCTTACTGAGGATCAATTGACCATGCCTACTTTGGGAGCCCCTCTGGTTCCTTCGAAGCCAGTCGTTCCGACATTTAAGGCTAACTGGCCTACCAAGGCCACTTCGCAATCCTTCTTCGAGAAGGCCCTGCTTGGCCAAGTTGAGGGTCTGTCCCTGGAGGATGAGCCCAGCGCTAATGCCACTGGATTCGACGATGCCATGGAGGACGACTCAGCTGCTAAGAATAACGGTGCCCTTGCTGAAGAAGATGACGAAGATGCTGCTGGTTGGGATATGGGCGATGACGATGTCCCCGATGTCGAGAGCGACTTTGTCAACGTCGATAGTGCTGAAGCTGGTGGTGCTGGAAGCAGCGAGGCGGATCTTTGGGCCCGCAACTCTCCTTTGGCCGTCGATCACATTGCCGGTGGCTCATTCGAGAGCGCTATGCAACTTCTTAACAGACAAGTCGGCGCTGTGAACTTTGCACCTCTCAAGGCTCGATTCCTTGAGGTCTACCAGGCTTCAAGATCATTCCTCCCTGCATCTGAAGGCCTGCCACCATTGGTAAACTATATCCGCCGTACTCTCGATGAAACCGATCCCAGAAAAGTTCTGCCCATTATCCCACGGGATTTGGAAACTTTGGCAGCCAATGACCTTCAGAAGGGCTATGATTCTATGAAGGCCAACAGACTCGAAGACGGCTTGAGACTGTTCAAGGGTATCCTACATGCCATCCTCATTAATGCGGTGTCAAGTGAGGACGAAGTGGCCGAGGCCAAGAAGCTTATTTCTTCGGCTAGTGAGTACGCTGTTGCTATGGATATCGAGTTGACAAGGAGAAGGCTGGGAGCCCCTGACGCTGTTGCCAAGGACCCCGCCAAGCTCCAGAGAAGCCTTGAGTTGTCGGCTTACTTTACAATCCCTAAGATTGAAGTGCCCCACCGACAATTGGCTCTGCTTAGCGCCATGCAACTGGCCATGCGCAACAAAAACTATAACTCGGCTCTAAGCTTTGCTAATCGCATTATTGCCAACGGTGGAGCTGCCAAGATTGTTGAGAACGTAAGTTGAACCCTGCACTTGCGTAGAGGACAATCCGCTGACAAAGGTATTTTAGGCCAAGAAGACCAAGGCTCAGTGCGAGCGCAACCCCAACGATGCTATAGAGATCGAGTTTGATCAGTTCGCTGAGTTCGATGTGTGCGCAGCCAGCCACACACCCATCTATAGCGGAACTGCCTTCGAGGAGTGTGCATTCGATGGTTCCAAGTATCACAGCAAATACAAGGGCTCAGTGTGCCGGGTATGCGAGGTTTGCGAAATTGGCAAGCACGGTAGCGGCTTGAAGCTATTCGCTTAGACAATTAATGACGTAGAAAGACGAGTATGTGAAATGGAGTTTCGAGTCTTTGCAAAATGTGGCCAGATGCGCGAATGAAGAGACGTGTTGACGGTCTCTGGTTTTAAAAAGGCCGATGCGGTTAGTAGAAAGATGGCACAGGAGTCATGTCATGTCTTTTTAGTATTAGCCTGATTATATATGACAACTACACGAAATCGAGCTGTGCATGCTGAATGAAGTGTGTGATTCGATTTTTGTTTCATTGATCCCTTTTTGAGACGAATCTATTTGTCTGCATTAGTCGTACAGCTGCATGTGATGTTGATTCCTATCCGCCATGTATGCAAGCCAACCTCTATCTCCACCTAGTGTCGTTATCCTTCTACACAATTGTCTCCAGCTCACGAGCATAGCCCAAGGTATTCTCTATCACCATCTGGCTCATTTCCTTGTTCTGGTTTCCACCCTCTTCAGCATCTGCGTTCTCGGGGAAGTAGATTTGGCCATCGCGAACGATCCAGCCACGGTGTCGAGCAAAGGAAACAACGTCACCCTCGGAATCGAGGAAGAGTAGTGACTTTGTGGAGCTGATGGGTAGGCTAGGGTATGCGCGCTCGCTGCTGCTGGCGATCTCGGAGCGGATCTGGTTCTTCAGAATCTATATCGATATTGTTAGCATCTTGAGGATTAGATGGCGGTCTGCCAGCTTTGTCATACCTCTGAGAAAACACTGTACTCGTCACAGGGAACCTCGCTGCTCTTCATAGCATTCCACACTCGATCATAGCTTCCCTCCATTAACCACCTCTCAAGGCGAATGGGATAGCCCAGATATCGGTCGCCCTCCACATCAACATCCCCGCCTTCACGGTTGGCCAAACTTTCAAGCTCGGTGTGAAACTCAGCATACCGACCTTCAGTGAGGAGAAGAAGCAGGCTAAGGCCAGTGACCTTGTTACGCTCAGAGATATTAGGGGCGAGGACGGAGGAAGGCAGCTCGTAAAAGGGCTGGAGCTGTTGGACATAGCGGGTGAAGTCTGGCGGGGTGCGAGCCCGAATGGCAAAGAGGGCACCCTGCTCGTAGGTCTCGCGGGCAAGGGGCAGGATGTGCGCGGGGGTAGAAGGGCTCGGGGTAAGGGCGTTGAGCTTGAGGAGGGCAAGCTTGGCTTTGGAGAGGAGGGTGTTGGCCTCAGGGTAGCTCATTGATGGAGAGTGCTTGAGCTGAGCAAGGATCTGGGCGAGATTACGGTCGGCCATGGTGAATGATGGTGTTGACTTATGAGCAATAAAAGATTCGTCCGCGGTTCGGGAGGTTGCCGTCGAAGAGCAGAGAGGTTGTTCTGACCGGATTGGGGGAGATTGATGGGTTACGATGGGAATGTTGTCGTAGTGGGCTTGATACTGGGGCTGGTCGGAGCTTCACCAGGCTGCGATCAGTGACGCGAGGCCACGGCAGTGAGGCCCTGCATTGGGTATTACGGGATGAGAGAAGTTCCGTTCCGGTATTATGTAATCAATGCCTAACAACCACCTCAAAACACAATCACCACGCAGTATTTGAGATTCAATGATGATGTATGAATAGTGCCCCATCTTAAAGTGGTTTAGTTAGACAAAGATACAAGAATAGGACTGAGATATGTTCAAGAATTTGCACGCTGTTGAAGATTGAGCGCACAAATGTCAATCACATGCCTTGGAAATATTTGCTGATAATGTTGAGTTGAATGCGGCTGATTAAGAGAGAAAAATCGGTAAAATTGAGTAATATGCAATAAACAAGGGAATATCAGAGTCATGGTATCTTGGTGGTGGAATTGAGCAACATGGCATTGGTTTTGCAGATATGGATTTGGTCATCTCAGTCAGCCTAAGCGGAAGACTATGTTTTTGTGGCGTCTGTACTCAACCTTGCTGCCAAAAAAAAAAAAAAAAAAAAAAACAGAAGAAAAGAGAAAGAGTTAGAAGGAAAAATTGACCATGGTTTGGAATATTGCGTTTTTTTTTCATTCGAAAGAATACTAAGTCTTCCCGATACCGTAATTCATCTGATATCACCATTTGGAGTTTAGTGACCACGTAGTTGGTTTCGAGCATAGGGCCATTGATCAACACGCACGAGTTTCTTATTAGTTTGTCCTGCAAGAAGGCTCGAGCCATAGCGGGCCGGGATCTACCCTTGCCTCATAGGTCCAAGCTCTTGTTCCTTGAGCGAGATAACATGTGGGTTAAACATGGGATTCCAATCTCCTGTTGACGACAGACAGTCAGGTTGATGAGCAAGGGACGAAACATGATCCCTGAGGGCACGGGGCTGAAAATAGCAACTGGGGGCGTGGCTGAGCAAACGCACGAGCTGAAGACTGCGGCTGCGGCGGCGACCTAGGCGGGAAATATGAATAAAGAGCTAACATTAACACGGAATTTTAACGGGAAGACCAGAATGGATTAACACTAGGGCGCTCGGGAGCCCAAACTGCCGGTGAAACTTGGCTCATTTGATGTCTCCCCATAACGGACGTGGTAGCTGGCGCTTACATGCCCTGTACTTTTTGACCACTAAACCGCGAGGTCAAGGGATGGCGTTTAGGCATTGCGGCCCCCAAAATATGGAGCCTAGCTCCCTGTATTCTCCGACCCGACGACGCCGAAAACCACAATCGCTAACCTGCCTGCATGCTTGGTATGCGATACAACCCGCCACGCCAGGTCCGCTGCGTCCGGAACTGGGAATTGGAGGGGGGGAGACACCGGGCCACTCTTCTCTTCGAGAGGAGTGGGCAATCATTAGATTGCAGGGAAAAAGTCACTTTAAGTGCAAGCTCGTGACGGTTAAGAGTGCCCACCAAGCTGAGGCCAGCTGAGGCGCCGTGAAAATGGTTGAACCAAGCAACGTCCAGCGTCATATTCTGATCTCTCCACCTGAGAGCTTGTAATAATGCGTGCTCATGGGCATTGGCGAGCGATCGTCGGCGCGCCAGATATCGTGCGAACGGGGCCATGAACTAGAGACCTATGACTGACTGCTCATATTAGCCCACGAGGTCATATAATTGCTCTTTCCGCTCTGGGCGGCAGGATTCAGTTGATGGCAGCTTTTTGTTTCACTTTGGATCCTTAATAGGTGCAGAGGCGCATGCATCGTGATAGGCGCACAAGGGGATGTAAGCACCTAGCATCTGACTTCGATTTTCTTTCCGGCTTTCTATTGATATTTTCTTCCTTTCCTTCTTAATCATTCCTCCACCTACTCTAGGCGACGACACCAGGCGACGATACGGTCGAGCATTCAGACACAAACCGAAAAAAAAAGTGGGCGCCTGGCATTCTCCAACACCTTGCTGCTTCGGGAATCCTTCTCGATCCCCCACCACGGGATACTTTGTCTGCCGTCACTACCTCGTCACGACCTTCTTTTCTCCTGATTCCGCCGTCATCTTGCACACGCACGTGTTACAAAATCACATCCCCGCCTGCAACCTGTGCGATGCAGCGCGGTGCAGTGCAGTGTGACGAGAAACGCCAAAGAACACCATCGCCAGCAACGAGCAACCTCAGGCTTGGCTACCCCACGCGCCCTGCCGCTGTGCGTGCTGTCGGATTCGGGAGTGCCCCGCCACCCTGCCGCAGTCCGCACAAGCTCAGCTCATACGGACCCGGACCTAGAGCGACGGGATCCGTCCTCAGATCACTGTTCTAAAAAAGTACAGAGGGTTGGGCAGGACAGGCATACCTAACCGCCTCCTAAGGGAACCACCAAAAGCCTCTAGGGGTCACTAACCAGCCCTCCAATCTGCCCATCGGTTGGCTGACTGACTATCATACCGCCGCCCTTGAAGACATACATAACTGTCCAGTCCCAGCCTAAGCATCATCGCCATCTCCTTGTCCTTCCTTTTACCCTTTTCTTTTTGCCCCTCGTCCTCACCCCCCCGCTCTTACTCTCCAGCTACCCCTCCTGCTGGTATCCTCTCAAGACCGGCCCTCTCAGCCCCTCCAACACACCCCACCCACAATCTCACCTTTGGGTTTCCGGCGCCGCCGTCATGGCGAGCTATCAGCAGTACGCGCAGCTCGGAAAGAAGGCTGCCGATGGCTCAGCCGCCAACGGCAGTAATTCCTCATGTAAGCAAAGCCCCATGTCCCCGTCGCTTTCATCTCCCTCCCCCTATACCCCTCCTTGGGAGAGCTGATATGCAGAACTGGTTTTGGTGCACCTGATGGTTGGCTGTGAGTTGTCCTGCGTGTGTGCTGCGTGCTGCGTGTTGGCCGATTTGCTTCTCGGCGACCTACTTTACGTACAGCTCCCTTGCCAGCTGAGCTGGTAACGGGTTAATAGGACGGGGCCACGAACCAGAGCAGAACATCTTCATGCAGAACACGGTATAGGCTACGACAGGGTTCATACCGGGAAAACACCCAAAAGTGACACTCTCCCAGTGCGACATTGATGCTATGCCACGGGCCACCAACACCACCACCATCCTGGTTTTGCGACATTGAGCCGAGTTCCAGCCACAAAGGATCACGCAAGTACGTTTACCTTGAATGCCCCTGGTTCCACCAAGAAGAGTTCAGGTTGTGTTCCCGGGGAGAGGGGGAGAAAAAAAAAAAAAGGAACTTTCGCCCCAAGGCACACAGCCCATACAGGCCTAGGTCTTCCAGAACCCAAGCCCAACAGTGCCCCGCGAGTCTAGGCCCCAGCGCACTAGGTGTTCATGTCAGCGGCTGAGAGGCCTCAGATCAACCAGAGGACGCGCAAGAGGAAAGCAAGCGAGCGCCCGGCGACAGCGCTAGGCCGCCAGCTACACCACAAACTCTCAAGCCATCCGCATCCCAGCGCCCGACAGCCTGGCTCTGCAAACAAGTCAGACACCCCCTGTCTTGACCTATGATTCTGGGCTTGGCAGCGCAGCAAGACCGCCGCTGCGCACCACCACAGTGGTTGTTTCCCTTGCACTGCCTCTGGTTCTGGGCGTGATCAGCAGTTGGACTGGCCACTCCTATTATTATACATACACGTATTGATCCCCGGGCGGGCCCCCCTAAGTCTGAGTCCGTCTGAATCATCTTCTTCTGCGACATTATTACATTATTCCTGTGCAACGTTCTGGGCAGCTCGTATCTCACACGCCGCCAACGTGCCCGTCCCGCATCTCATCAGCACAATCTGGCCCTACCCCCAGCAGGACAACGGCGCTTGGCATCATCGACGACCCCTTGCGTACCTGGCAATCCCTGGAGGACATACCTGCTAGCCCCCATACCATTGCCGGCGACCATCTTGATTCCCTCAGCTTCCCGTTGGGCCATTTGTCACTCGACTAGTCTGGCATTTCGGCTCCCGCATCCCTAACCGTGTTCTCGCTTCCCCTCAAATGTGAAGACATTACCCGCTGCCGCGACGGGTCACTACCAATCAACCCCTCCAAGCACGCACGCACGCAGCCCACGCAATCAGAAGAAAAATTATCAGCTCTCCAGCCCGGCTTGATCCAAAGGAGGGGGTGCGCCGCCGCTTCTGCTGCAGCAATACATCGGCCAAAGCGCCGGTCAGCATTCATCTCCCGGAAACAGCCAGCCAGGGCCCATTGACTATCCATCCTTTCCCCATCCTTTTGCTGACATCTCACGTCCTCCCCGACAGACAGCAAGCCCAACGACATGGCTCCCCCACAACTAGGTGCGACCTTTGTCCCCGGTGGCTTCGATGACTATTATATGCCCGAGGTAGTCGCTCCCTCTCCTCAAAGGTGTGTTTCCCTCTATTTTTGTAATTGTCTCGTTCTGTCTTGTTCTGTCTTATTACTTGGCCGCCCCCGTGGCTCTGTCCCGCCCCTCTCGCTCCCACCCCCCATCTCCCGTGCGTTCCCGCGCTCCCCAGATCCCTGGCTTTTGCTCCTTTTCTCTTGCCTTGGCCCAATCCGGTCACAACGGTGGAAAGGTGGGGCACGCTGACGATTCTTTGTCTGTGGTATCTAGGGTAACCCCTCAGGTCCCTCAAAACATGCAGGAGGACCTCCAGCGCATGGAGCTGGAAGCTACTTCTGTCGAGCCCCGATCCGACGCCGAGTCTGGTCCGCGTCACGGCCGCGAGCCTTCCCTCTCGACATACATCAACCCCCGCGGAGACGAGCCGATCCGGCCGCCCAAGGGTCCCGTTACCGCCCCGGAGGACGACATTCGAGCATACCGGTCAACATCGGATCGCCTCGTCAGCATGAGTTTCGACGCCCCCTCCTTCTCGCCCTTCCCAAAGGTCAAGGGCGACAACATTCCACCAACCGACGAAGAGAAGGAAGAAATTCTCTGGAATGCCCGCAAGCATGTGTTACACTCCCAGAATGTCTCCATGCAAATTACCTGGGCTCGGGATGTGCTCACCTGGGCCGAGATTTCACAGGACGCCATCACTCGAGAATACGTCGATAAGCCCCGCCCCGCCACCCCAAGAATAGAACACGAACTTCGACTCGATGCCATCAACATCATCAGCTACCTCGCCCAACAAGAGCACCCCGACGCTCTCTATATGCGCTCCAAATGGCTCGAGTTTGGGAAGTTTGGTAACCGTGTTGACAAGCGAGAGGCCTACATCGGTTACAAGCGTGCCTCTGAACTTGGCCATGGTCGCTCTGAATATAGAATGGGTATGCTCTACGAGCAGTCCAATGACATGTCCAAGGCGAAAGAGCACTACTATCGTGGCCTTAGCCTAAAGGACTCGGCCTCTCTATACCGCATGGGAATGATGAGCCTCTTGGGCCAGCATGGTGAGACCAAGGATTATCAGACCGGTCTCGAGCGAATCCAGTCTGCTGCCGACAGCTCCGACGAGGACGCTCCCCAGGGCGCCTATGTTTATGGTATGCTCATCGGCCGGGATCTTCCTGATATTGCCATCCCTGATGGCCTTTTGCCCAATAACTCAGTGACTGCGAAGATGTACATCGAGAAGGCTGCTTATCTTGGCTTTGCCAAGGCACAACTCAAGATGGGTCAAGCCTATGAACTATGCCAGCTTGATTGTGATTTTAATCCATCCTTTTCCCTCCACTACTACGGCTTAGCAGCCAAACAGGGCCTCCCCGAGGCTGCACTAGGTGTCAGCCGATGGTTCCTGTTTGGTTACGAGGGTGTCTTTAAGAAGAACGAGGCTTTGGCTTTCAAGTATGCTGAGGAAGCCGCTGCGGCCAAGCTGCCCACCGGAGAATTTGCCATGGGTTACTACCACGAAATCGGCATCCATGTTGAGAAGAGTGTCAACGAAGCACGAAAATGGTACCAACTCGCTGCGGACCATGGTAACAAGGACGCTGTAGGACGACTCGAGTCACTCAACGAAGACAAGACACTATCCAAGACCGACCACGAAACGGCGACACTCACCCGGATCAAGTCGCAGCACGGTTCCCAGCGAGGCAAGAGACCTGACCGCTTCAAGCAGCCTCAGCAGATGCCCACTCTCAGCGAAGGCAGCACCCCTGGTTCGCCTTCCTCTGAACATCCTCCTGGAAACAACTCTCGAGTCCCTCCTGGTTCGTCCCTCGGCCACCAGCCCACCCTCGTTTCGGAACATGTTAACTTCCCCGACCCTTCACGAGCCTCATTCGTTCTTCCTGCTGGTGACCGCCCCCCAGCCTTTAATGTGCGTCTCGATGCTCAGCAGCCAATGGCTAGACCCCAATCAGCTGCCCCATACCCAGAAGACGACAGACCTCAGCAGCAGGTTCCTTTCCGCTCAAAATCCACAGCGCCTTATCCAGAAGATGATGTGCAAAACCCCAGAAATCCTCAGAACAATGGCCGTTTCCCTCAAGGCCCTCCCGCTGATCGACCATCCAGTGCTTTTGGCATCAAACCCCAAGGACCTGGTCAACGCCCTATGCCCGGCTCCCAATCCATGGGTAACCTCCAACCAGGTCCCGGTGGCCGTCCAGATCCCCGTGGACGAGGTGCACCTGGTGGCTATGGTGGCCCTGGCGGCCCCGGTGGCCCAGGCGGTCCAGGCGGTCCAGGAGGGTATGGCGGTCCCCGTGGTCCCGGGGGCCCTGGAGGTCCCGGAGGTCCCGGAGGTCCTGGAGGGCCCGGTGGGCAACCCTATCCTGGAGATGATGGATATGGACGAGGAGCTGGTGGATCTCCCTACCCTCCAGGTGGCCCCTCTGGTAACCGGCTCCAGAAACCAGCTCCAGGAGGACAGTCCTCCCCAAATCCCAACTTCGAACGGTTCTCTCAGGTTCCCGGCGCTGCTGGTCGCCCTGAACGGGTAAGCTCTATGACACCAAATCAACAGGGGCCTTCCCCACAACACTCGCCACCTCACCAGGGTGCACCATATGGACCACCTGGTGGTGGTATGGGAGGACCGGGACCAGGACCTGGAGGACCTCCGCGTGTTCCCACTGGACAGCAGGCTCGTCCTGGACTGGCTCCTGCTCAAGGTGGCCCTGGCCGAGTCGGTAGCGCGCCTCCTCCCCAGCTTCAGCGACCTGAGAGCAAGCCAAGTCCTGTTCCCAGTGCTGCTACAGCGCCCCCATCCAAACAGGCTGCTGCAGGCAAGGGCCCAGCAACCTTTGAGGATATGGGCATCCCCCAAGGCAAGCAGGACAGTGACTGTGTAAGTGTTCTTGTTACATATCAGATGGATTCAACTAATTTGTGCTTTATAGGTCCTCATGTAAAGAGTGCATGTGCATGATTGTTGAATAGGGTACTGTGTGTTTTGATATAAACATACCAAGCATGATAGGGAGGAGGCGCATCTCTACCCGTAGCCACATAAAGAGGCATTTCAGGGAATCGAATCGTGGAAGGGATGTCGTTCTCTAGTGAATTGGAATCGGAAATCCGCAGGAGGATGGAAGGCTTTGCTGCCAGTGGGTTTTCTGTTTTGGAGACGTCGAATTTGTAACAAGTACGACGCCCACGAGCCGAAAAACAAAACAAAATGCGTATATGGAATATGTTATAGAATCCTGAGAAGAGGGTGGAGCTATGATTTGACTTGTAGAGTACGGACGAATCTCGGTAATCTTCCACATGATAATGACGGTGGGGACGGCATTTGTTGTTTGTCGAGGAAATAGACACTTGAAGTCACTGATATAATTTGGGTTTCTCGTAAAGTTGGATTCGCTTGTTTAGAGAAACTTCCTACACTTGACTCGATCGAACCGGAGGATGAGAAATTGACACTTCTTGCGCTAAACTAAGACTAAAATACATACGAGGATGTGGGCTTGCTCAGTTCCAAGTGTTTTTATCACTTTGTCATCAGCAGGGCTGGATTCAATGCTTTCGAAAACAAACTGTTGCAGGACTTGGAATTCACATTGATTTCTCTGGACTGTTCGCGATGCTTGAAGGGATTGGAGATCTCTCCACCAACTTCCATGAAAATTGACAAAAGTAGTGAATAGGCACATTGAAATAATTAATATGGATTTGTCTCATCGGATCCGTGAATATCTACCAAACGGCTGGTGTTGATCTTGATGCGTAATACAGCGTTTATTATGGTTGAAAGCATGCGAATGCAATGTGATGTCTATCCTGCGCCTAACTCAGAGAAAGCCTTGCGGATGACAACAATTGATCACAAACAAGGTCCTGTAACCAGGAGAGGAAAAAAAAAGAGGTCCTCACACTCTAAAATAGTAGATACAATTCCATCATGATCATAGGTAGATTTATCCCAAGTGATTATAGACCCCGGCTTGTTAGTGTCAGGGAGTGGAACGAAAGGCCCTTGTCGGTATCGGCGCTTTAAGCTCCCGACACCGAAAAAAGGACAGCTTCCAGAACACCACACAGACCAAGCGGGAACTGTCATGATGGTAACGACTCACTAGTTATAGGGCAATCCCACCAGACTCAGTGCCCCTCGTGCAAAACACAGCGCCTACAAACCAATTTTTGCATTATTTCGCCCGCGATGACCACCTCACCCCCCGCAGAAGAAGAGCCTTCGTACATTGACTACGAAACCTTTCTCGACCCCAATTTCTCGCCCGCTGCATTCGCGAACTCGCTCGTTGTCGCGACCAACAACCCAAACGACACCCCGCTTGACCTCTCAACACCGTTGTCCCGTGTCCTCTTCGACGCCCAGGAGATCGACTCGCATATAGACGTTCTCACCACACGATCTGCCGTGCCTTTGCTACAGTACACCCAGCACCAGACACAGGCGTCCAAGCACATTATTGCTGAGCTTGACGGCCAGATCAAGAGCCTGAATGACAGCTACCGCCAGCTCGAGAGAGAGGTCATTGACAAGCATGCTGAGGCAGATGAGGTGCGACAAGTTGCACTCCGCTTGTGGGAGACGCTGAGACTCGGGCGCTCAGTTGGCCGCTGCCTGCAGCTGGGCCGACAGCTTGAGCTTCAGCACTCAGAGCTTGAGCTTCCCAGTGGCGCTGCGTCGGGCAAGGAAGACCACCACGCTCTCGTTCGATGTTCCTACACTATACTGTCCTTGCGCGAGATTCTAGATCGAAAGGCTCCCGGCGAAGAGGGCCATGGCCTCGCTCGAGTCGACGCAGTCCGCAGCCTGCAGGACATTGTCATCTCGCCAATCGAGAGGTCTGTCCGCGAGGCCTCGGAGCGCATTGTCCGTGAGTTCTTGATATCTAGCACCGCGACGTTTACGCAGATCGATGAGACCAAGTCTCGAACCGTATCGGCCCTGACTGCCTTGTACCTTTTGTCACCTACCTTGGGTCTTCGCCCCGACAAGTGGGTGCCGCGGACCCTTGTTCAGAACCTCGAGACATACATCCGCGCGACACTCCAAACCAGTATCACGACTTTGTCACGCTCGCTGGGTCAGCTCCCCACACTGGAAAAGGCTTTGGCTGAGGTAACGGCCAAGTGCCAGAATATTGTGTCTTTGGAAATGATCCTTGAGACAACGAAACCCCCAAGTCATCCCTTCCTACAGGCCACAAACCAATTAAGCCAGGCCAGTCTTTTGCAACCGCTACTCTCACATCTCGAGACGGGCAGTCTTGTTTCATTTTTCTGGAGAACTATGGCTGGTAGCCTAACAAATAGGGTGCAGGACATTGTGAACAGGGGTGGTGTTGTTGCGAGGACTCTTCGGTCTAACAAGACAAATGTTGGTGATGCAATCCGACAGGCTGTTCTCAAGGGCTCTCAGTTGCCAAGCGCATTGTCTGGGCCCAAGGGCAAAGGGCGTGCCGAGGCAAATTGGGATCGCGAGGTGGCTGTCATGGTTGGCAGCGTGGTTAACAATCTGAGATAGGGGGAGTTGCATATCCTCGAAGCATTATCCTTGTCCGCTTGCGACGAATATACCCCAAATATCCCTGTTTTGGACACATGATAGCCACCCGGCAACATGGACCTCCGGTCGCTCCGTGTTTACCACCCGTGAACTTGCTTTGTTGATTCAATCGAGCCCTGCTCGCACCCATTGACCAAGCTGCTTGCAAGCCGTCTCTCCACTACAAGGCCATGATTGGAACGTATCATATTCTTAGCGGGATGGTGACAACCTCACCGATATGTGGCTTTTCTAACTTCACCGTTCTCTTATCATGATTCGCAAGGAGATTAGAAAAAAAAGACGATTGTTTACTTTGGGTTCTTTGTTTACATGTATGTGAAATTACGTGGTGTGCTGGCATCCTCTGGCCCAATCAGAACATGAGCCACTCCCTGCATCAAGCAATCTCACTTCAGGATGAGAGAGGGTGAATTCCTTCATCAACCCCAGACATTCCGCATTGTCATGGCCTCAGCAAAAAAGCAACAGGCGAATCCGCACTCTTTTATTCTCCAATGCAGTATTCTTATATTTCCGTTGGGTCTGTTCAGATTCACACCAAATCTTTGTCTCTTCTCGGTAGCCGTAAAGCAAGCATGGCCAACATGCCGCGACACCTTGAGCTAATGAACCCCGACGAGTATGACATCAAGGACACCAATGTTGAGCTTATTGGATCCCACATTGACCACAAGGTCAAATACAACTCAGCAGTCACGGAGCCAGCCTGGAATGACGGCAATGTCGGCGTAGTGGCTGGCTTGTTCATCTGGCGCATCGAGCAATTTGAAGTGGTGCCTTGGCCAAAGCCCAAGTATGGCACCTTCTACGATGGGGACAGCTTCATTGTGCTGCGATCATACAAAGTTGGCGACAAAGACGGCAACGAGAGACTAGCACACGACATTTTTTTCTGGCTGGGCTCACACACGTCGCAAGACGAGGCGGGTACAGCGGCTTACAAGACGGCGGAGCTTGACGAGTTCCTGCGTGGGACAGCGACACAGCATCGCGAGGTGCAGGTGGCGCCATCGAATGAGTTCCTAGCCCTGTTCCCACGCATGTCTGTCCGCAAAGGGGGAGTGCGGTCGGGATTCCGGCATGTTGAGGAGGAGGCTAAGGACGAGAGGCTCACGCTTCTGCGTCTCTTCAAGAACCCGGCAGCCGGGGCCAACGGCGTAGTGGTGATCGAGGTCGAGCCCGCCTGGCGCAGTCTCGACGACGGCGACGTCTTTGTACTCGACAAGGGCAGCAAAATCTGGGTGTGGCAGGGCAAAGACTGCAGCCCGATGGAGAAGGGCAAGGCGGCGCAGGTTGTGCACGAAATGACAGTGGCTAAGCATGCCGACGTTGAGGTCATTTCACAGTCTGAATTTCGGTCTAAGCGCGTCGTTGATCTTCTTGGTGGCGACAACGAGACGCCCCGAACTGGATTCCGCAGTCCACGGCCGCTATCCTCGGGCAACCAGGTCCGTGGAGGCAGTAGCAGCGGTGGAGCCATCATGGTGGTGCCTAGGAGGCTGTTCCGACTGAGCGACGCCACAGGCAAGCTTGTGTTCGAGCTGGTTCAGGAGGGAGGGCGGGTATCGCGCGAAGCCCTGAGCAGCGGCGACATCTTTTTACTTGACGATGGCGGCAAAGCCCTTTGGGTGTGGGAAGGCAGCGGAGCCAGTGCCACAGAGAGGAAGTGGTGGTACCGAGTTGCTCAGAGATATCTCCAATGTTTACAAGGCCAGACTGGCTACGAGGGATCTCACATGATGCCACTGGGCAAGGTGGTCGAGGGGAGCGAGAGCCGAGCGTTTATCAAGGCCATTGAGGCGTGAGAGAGGTTGGGCGAGCACTGGGAGGTGCTGGGAGATGGCGGAGGAGTAATGACTAACAGATTGTACGATGTGATATGAGGGAGTTTTTTTTTTCTTCTGGGTTTTTAGATCTCGCTTGACTAATGAGGCTTGCTTCGGAGTACACTACAAGTAACATGGTAGTCTGGGAACGGATAGTTTTAATTTGACATGTACACGACTGTTTAAGCAAATTTGAGCCAAGTGACGAGGTGAATGTCTGCTTCTCGACTTCTCATGCCGCGCTAGACGTTTCGTTTAGTCATGAGGCGTGACGAAGATCGGATGCTCGGCAGCCAAGAAAGGGCCACATTGAAGCCACAGTCTGTGGTTCGAGGCCGGCATCTTTCTTGGGGACTACCGAGCCAAATGACACGGGGCTAGGATAATCTGGATTAAGGCGGTTGGGGCTAGAGGAGGGCCGCAACACGCGTGGGGGGCTACCTGTTGCTTGTTGGAGAAGGCATTTCCTACTTTTCCTTTGGGCTGCAGCGGCGCATCATTAATCTAGGGATGATTTAGACGACCCACGGGCTGAGCAGAGGTCGCGGTCGCCGGGTATCGGAAGATCAGCATTCGGACACGAGGCGGCGAGACATGGCGGCGTCTTGAGCGCGGAATTAGAGACCCATGGCTTGCAGGCTGCGCAAACGGCGATCGTCCGTGGGATGGCTGCAGACAAGCTTAAAAATTTGTCTTTTGGGCTAGGGCTTGTGGGCTTGGGCTGCGGCTGGCCGGTTTTGCACGCTTGTTGAGTGATCACGGGGGAAGAGGCGTTCTAGACAGTATCTTATCAATCAGCCAGTGCATCGCCATCTTATCAATCTGGTCTGGGTTCGGCTTATCAGATTAGACCCTCAACGTCAATGTGAGCACGCAGTTGTGTAGGTATTGCTTATTCCCAAAACATGCAATTTCCTTTCTCCGATGATGAAATCTCTGATTCACTGCCTATTCACCCCGTATCCTCGTGCGTTATTTGTCATCTTGGGGAGATGGCATTCCCTCTCAACTCTCAACCTGCCCATGGCCGCATCTGAATGTTCTAGACACTCCATCGACCCCGTTTCTGAACAGATTCAACATGCCATGTCGTCTGGCTTAAAGTGGATCGCGCGAAGCCACTGCTACAGTCCCTGCCGCAAAGCCAAGTTAAACCCCGGCTTCTTCATTCTCCTGTCCCCCTCATGATCCGCCACCATGGGTTATCAAGGGTGTGGTCCTATGCGATTCCGCGCATCTGTGCCTCCAGCGGGCTGGAATGCGCAGTGACAACGTTGGGGCGACCGGAAAATAACCGAGTATGATATCTAAACCAGGGGCAGGATGGGGAGGGGGGCACGAATGCAGCAGCGGCTCGTTACCAGTGCCAAGTAGGCAGGGTCTGGTTCCGAGGAGCGAAAATCCCCAGGCCGGAGTCGGAGCAACTTGACCCCCTAGTCTGGTGTCTTTGCGAATTGGAACGCCTCTAGTAAAGCAGTATTTAGCTGGTGACCGAAAGAAGCATCGAGCAGCAATGAGTTTAATGGGTCATGCCAGCCACAGTTAGTCTAAGCGTGGGGACTTGAGCGAGTTTTGCATTGCCGTTATCCGAAATATCCATGGCTAATTCCCAGGCTCATGGGTTGTAGACATCTTTGTTAGTGCTTCCATTCCCTCCATCCCACCTTTTGTCTACACTTCCAGCGCCATGCTGGCCTGTCGGGTCGAGACCTTGATAACCTCACACAAACAAGCTTATGGTAGTGGGGTTTGGACCACCCCATAGGGCACCAGTGATGCCTCCCCTGTCCCAAGGTCTTCCGATCCTACACCAACTTAGGACATTGCCTTAGATCCTATGTAGCAGTCTCTGAGCCAAGGTGGAGACAATCCGTGCCGTGTGTTCCCTGAGCGTGGATCAGTCATCGGTTTGGTTGTCGTCTAGACTATCATAGTCAAGGGACCCAGGCCATTCCTTTGAACTACCAAGAGAGTAGTGTCATTTCCTGGCGCTACAATGGCAATTCACCTTGTTAATCGGCATTAGGTATCATGTGGCTGAGGATCCGTTCATCCGGCCATCGTTGACAGAAACTTTCTTTTCTTTCTCAAAGTCGTTGATGCATGGATTGTTCGCACCCACGGAAAGACATGAACTGGCTGGTAGGGATATTCATTGCAAACACAACCCTCGAGCTTAGATTTCACAGCTCGAGGATGATCTAGACGATCTGTTCCGCATTCTGCAAGACCATGGATGGAGAGTTCATACCGTTTTTAATGGTCAATGGCTGAAAATGTCCCACCCCATGGGGGTCACCGGCTGGGTCCCGTAGCTTACCCACGAATCGTCCTTCTCGTGTATGACCTGACGATGTTTTCGTTCCCAGCTAGTCAAGGATAGAACCTCTGAAGATGGGGGTTAGCGACTTCCAGACCTGTTCGCGCGTGGAGGTCAGTAGTAACTGGTGGTTGATGACAGGTGAATGGCTTTTATTAGCGCTTTATGAAAGCATTGCCACTCTATGGGAATAATTAGCACCTGAAATGTTCATGTATAAAGCCTCATATCTTCCTCTGGTTGTGATGATCATGCCAAGAGATCGGCATCACAACACCCTTGAGCCATCCTCTCCTCCTTCTCTCTTCTTAGCCCAAAGGAACCAGCTAATACGGGCACGTCTTTTGTACGCTGAGAGACAATCGCCCATACTGTTCTCTCTAGCGTCTGGCTCGCGCCTTCAAGATGCACATGCTCTATTCTCTGCTTGCCCCTGTGGCTCTCCTGGCTGGAGTCGCGCAGGGTGAGCCACTTGTTGGCTATGGCAGTTCGGTGTACAAGAACCTCTGTGCCGAGGCCTGCAAATTCTCGGTGCCTACGGCGCTGGACTGCCCTGAGTACAAGGGTATGAACGAAACCGAAATTTCCCAGCAATACCCCAGCCCTGCCTGCTTCGCACAGGATGTCCCATACTTGACGTCAGTTGCCTGGTGCATCCACCAGACATGTGAGAGTGACGCTAAGATGTCTGCTATTGACGAATTTTGGGAGACGGATGTCTTTTACGGGGCCGATGACCCGGGAATCATTGTCAAATACACCTACTATGAGGCTGTTCAGAAGGTCGATGCCAAGCACCCACCCAAGCCCATGGGTGAAACTGAGTTGATTCTAAACCGCACCGTGTCAGTCACCCACGAGGCGTGGTTGGGCTATTACAATGCTGTTTATGGCTTTTCAATCATTGCAAAGAATGAAGCCATGTACTCGTAAGTAACCTTTGCATGTGTTTCTCCAATCTGCGCTCAATCTTGGCTTACAAATGTCATCTCTAGACTCCTTGTCTTTCTTGCCGGTGCTGTAGCTCCTGTTGGTCTTTCCCTCCTTCGACTTTTGCCCTGGTCCACCAAGCTACGCAGCAAGTTCTATGCCTATCTCATCGATCCGCCCGCCTTTGGGAAACGCCACAATGTACCAGTCTTCGGCCTTGCCATGGTCCCTACACGTGGACAGACCATCTTTATCCTCTACCTTCTCGCTCTGAACTCGCTGGCCGCGTTTCAAGGCTACCCCCGCTTCACTCCAAATTCGTTTTATCCCGATCGTACATACGAGCTCACTCGTCATATTGCCAACAGGTTGGGCATGTTGGCGCTCGCCAACTTCCCCCTCGTCATCCTTTATGCTGGAAGGAACAACATGCTCATGTGGGTGACCAACTGGAGTCACTCAACGTTTTTACTAGTCCATAGATGGATTGCCTTCATTGCAACAATGCAGGCCTGTCTTCACTCAGCCATGTGGCTTCATCTGGTCGTTTCTGAGGGTTACTACACTGAATCCGCTCAAACTCCCTATTGGTACTACGGCATCATTGCTACTCTATCCTTCAGCTTGTTGACGGCTTTCTCTATTTTACCCATTCGAATCCGTTGGTATGAAATATTTCTTATTGGGCACATCGTGCTTGCCGTGCTCGCTATGGTTGGTGCGTGGTACCATATTAAGCTCCTCTACGACGGTAGCGAGGGCTACGACATCTGGTTGTTCATCGCCATAGCGATATGGGGCTTTGACAGACTCATGCGTCTTGTTAGGGTTGGCAAGAATGGTATAAAGAAGGCCTACATTACCAAGGTCGATGACGAATATATCCGAGTCGACATTCCCGGCATCGATGCCAACGGATACTGCTACGCCTACTTCCCTACTCTTTCGTGGCGCATGTGGGAGAACCACCCCTTTTCTATTGTTGGTCTCAACCCTGGTCATTCTGGAGCTTCTATGGAGCCCCTAACACCTACGAGCAACTCCCATTCCGACACTGAAGGTTCGGCTGTGGCAGTTGATTCTGCGGCCAACAAAGAGGCTGGAATTATCGCCAGAACTCGCACTGTCGCATCTCAGAATCCCAGTCAGCATGGCATCACTCTCTTCATTCGACCACATAGTGGATTGACCAAGCTCCTTGCTTCCAAAGCCGGAGCTGAAGGTGGAGTTCCAGTCCTCATTGAGGCTACTTATGGTCCTGAAGGCAGAACATCCGCTCAGGGCAACCATACAAAATTCGCGCCCACCCCTGAATATCCCAACGTCATATGCATTGCTGGTGGTGTTGGCATTACTGCAGTCCTTCCAGCTTTGCACAGCTCACTTACTTTATATGAGCCTGTTGGAAACACCAAGCTCTACTGGGGCATTCGAAACCGCGGCTTGGTTGATGCTGTTGAGAGCATGCTAGTGGGACAAGGTGATGGCGCCAAAGCCAAATGGGGGCGAGTTGAGCCGCACATCACAGTCGGATCCCGCCTCAACGTGAGGGAGATTTTGGAAAAAGAGTTGGCACAAGCTGGAGGCCGAGGTACTACGGTAATTACTTGTGGTCCCCTGGCCATGTGTGACGAGGTGCGGTACAACGTTGCTGCGCTGGCTCGGCATGGAGCTATTGTGAGGCTGATGGAGGAAACATTGGCGTGGTAGGGTTGAAATTGATGGGCATCACGAGAAAGTTAGAAGGCATTTAGCGGAAATATTACGAACATTCAATTTTTATGTCTAACTTGATGTTTTAAATTCGGCCCCTTCGAAGGAACTTGTTGGGCAGGTCCACATGCTTGGCCCGCAAGTATTCACACACATTCTTGCCCAAGGTATCATACTCGCTTGTCGAGTTGAATCCACGGTCAAGATGGTCCCTGAGGAGGAAGTGCACCGCTCGGATACCAGGGATCTCAAATCTTTCAATCTTCTTGCCCTTGTTGCTGCCCTCGAGCAAGTGTCCAATCTTGTCGATGGTCAAGATGCTTCGCAGCCAGTCCCACTCGTCATCGTGGCGCACATAGAATCCAACATTGGCGTCAGAGGCCTTGTCACCGGAGCGACCTCCAACAATCCAGCCCAGTGGTCCACGGGTGGTGGGACCAAAGGTTTCTAGGGGGACTGGGCTCTTGGTCTCATATGACTTCTGGTCACGGGGGTAGTCTGGGCGAGTGTTCTCCTGGACGGGGATATCGATCGACTTGTTGGCCCAGGGCAGTTCGACTCGGTGCTTCACCTCCTTCTGTGGGAGCAGCGTCACGTAGTACTCATAGAAGGGCTTGCCCTCGCTCTGGCGCTGGTCGTTGCCTAGAGATGCACCGGGGCAGCTTTGCAGGAAGTTCTCCATGCACCATCGGTTGAAACCTGGAACATCCAGTGTAAACTTGTCGACGAGAGCCTGCTTCTTGGTCTGGACGAAGATGCGGAAATCAACAGTGGCGACCTCTTGGTTTCGGGGGTTCTCAGGCGAGTAGCCGTTGAGGCTGAACTTGAGGCAGCTCAGGTCTTTGATGGCATCGCCAATGGAGTAGCGAATCTGGCGCTCCGTCCACTCGGCCTTCTCCTCGAGATCGAGACCGACAAGGTAGTAGTGGAACTCGGCTTGGTAGCCTCCAAACGCTGTGAGACCAACCTTTGTAGTGGACGGCGCCGGAAGACCCCTGACGCCTGTTACAAGCACACGGTCCTTTGCGATATCCTTCATGACAATGCCCTCCAGGTTGGCTGTTACATCCGAGCCATAGTACAGGGGACCCTGGATCTCGTACAACAGCTGTGACGAGACAGTGCCAACAGAAATTTCGCCGCCTGTTCCAGGCTCCTTGCTTAGGATACAGGAACCATCGTACTCGACCTCAGCAATGGGGAAACCCAGGTTTTCGCACTTGTCCATGAGTCGCTTGAATCCGGAGTAGTAGCCGCCAGTAACGTAGGCAGAGCACTCAATCAAGTGACCAGCAACCAGCGAGCCAGCAATCTGGTCCAGATCTGTCTCACGGTCCCAGCCATGCCACCACATTGAGGCACCAATGGTAGGGGCAGCATCTGCAACACGACCGGCAATTACAATGTCGCAGCCCTGGCGAAGGGCCTCTGCAATTCCAGCACCACCGAGATAGCATCTAGCAATCCGTTAGCGTCAACAAAATTAATATTTGAGAGACTAGCTCACTGGGCGCAGATGATGTCGTGGCCCCATTCCTTCAAGGGTGTTCCATTCATCAAACTAACAAACTGCTCGCCGTTCTCATACAGGCGCTTGACAGTGTCTGTGACTTCATCACCGCTCACCCAGCCGACCTTCAGGTCCAGCCCTTGTCGCTTGACCTCTTCCTGGACCAGCTGAGCTAGGAGCTCGGTGTCACTAGCACCAGCGTTGACAGCGACCTTGATGTTCTTGGACTTGAGGTAGGGCAGCGCCGGTGACAGGTTCTCCATGAAGGTCGGGTCGAACAAACCCTCGGGTCGCTCCTTGAGCTCACCCGACTTTAGAAGGCGTTCGTTCTCTGTCTTTTGGGCGCCATGGAGTGTCATTGTACACTCAGAAAGCCAGTCACCGATAATGCAGTCGATGTCGCAGTTCTTGGCAAGATCGCCGATGGCCCTCTGTCTGTCAGAGAAACCACCGGAGGAACCGGCGATGCGGATTGCTCGTTTCGCGGAAGGCATGATTGCAATAATAAGCCTCTAATCAGGTATTAATGTGATAGAAACCTTGGTGTAACTATAGAACCTCCGAGAGGCGTTACATTATATTATCGCCATGCAGGTGGGCAATATTTCTACTTATACATGTCCCCCCCCCCCCCCCACCCTCACAGCATCGCCACCATCCTTCTGGTACAAAGTCCGGAAGACAGAAGGCTAAGAACAAGTCCCCTTCCCCGAGGCTCTATTCTCCCGCTATTTAGCATGACATATGTCGGTGCTCCTCATTCCTAAACAAGCTTAGTCCCGTGTGGAGAGTTCGCCTTGAGACGCTGACGATGTGGGGGCGAGCGAATGGCGGAAAAGAATACCCACATCCAACCCAAGGAGCTGGGAGGGCGAGTACGGCACTTAAGCGTGAAACTCCCGAGCTGAGATTTTGCCGATCCGGAAATTCAATACCCTGGATTGGCTGGTTTGGCATTTATTCCCGGAGCCGTGGCTGTATTCTGCCAATCAAACGCCCAACGCAAGGCCCTCCGCACATCGGGTACGCGCTGCCGATGAGCTTAACGCCTAGGTCAAAGGGCATCAATAGAAGAGCTTGAAACTTGTTGTTAGAAAAGGAGTGTTTTGTGTTGTTGTGTTAGCCTTGTATGGGTGTGTTGTGCTCCGAATTGGTTGATTATCTTTGACGAGATATATCAACCCTTTTCTCTGCAGGTTAAGCTCCTGGATCTCGTCACTTTGCCCGAAACTTTTGCAGTCTACTAAGCTGTCAATCTCATGGTCCCAAGAGTATCCAGACTTCCATGTCCCCTTAAACCCACTGCAGATCCTCTAGTTTTCTTTCATGAATGCAAATAGACTGGCTGGGTACAGAATTTGTATAAACTACTGCAGGTGACAAAGAAGTTCAATGATGATTACGCAACGCAAATCTGCTTGCAAATTGAAAGTATAGTTGGTTTCTCCCGAATAAAACCCTAAACGTGCGTTTATGAAACATTGAATTTCTCTCTAGTCAAAATCCATGACTGCACTGTACGGCTTTGCGTGCGTTTCTGAGAAAGAGATTGGCCCCTCTCCTTGCGGACTTGCTCGTCCGTCGCTGGCGTTGATTACGTACAAAGCTACTCACTCAGCCCACTCTGGGTCATCAAAACCGTTACGGGATGTGTCCACGTTTGCCTGGGTTGCCCCTTCGAGACCTAACTCAAAGTATGAAGTCATTGAAAAACGATATCTAACTCTCTTGGGTTTCTCAATGTATTTATGCCGCCCACCCTGTGTCGGGCATTTTACCTGACCTTTACTGTCGCCTAGTGCCTGACACAGCCAAACCACTTTCTCGGACTCCGTAAATAGACTTGTTATGCACAGTGTCCGAATAAAAGCAAAACAGATCAAACAATTCTTGCAACCGCTACAATTCACCCAACTCCCCCTCGAACACCAAATTAACAGCAAATATACACACACCTCTCGTTGATGGATTCCAATCAGTTTATTGCCAGAGACATAACTTGCCACTAGCCGTGGCGCCCGCGACCCAATCTAAAGTGGGATGAAAATGCGCGACAGCGGGGACGGCTGAGATGCCCTCTCCATCTAGTTGTGCGAGCTGGCTGCCATCAGAAGCAAACACGTCGACGAATCGGTTCATGTTTCCAATGACAAATTTCTGAATGCCATCATGGGGTCGTTTCTGCCATTGCGGCTTCAAAATCGTTACCCATCGGCCGGTTTGGTTGTTGTGAGGTACCTTGTGTGCTGGCTCGACAGACGGGATATCCTTACCGGCTTTCCATGATGAGGCGTCGGAGAAATCGTAAATCTTGACAGTGTCATCATAGGATGATGTAGCAATATGCCCGCCTGCGCTCCAAGAGGCATGGGACACCGAAAGACGCGACTCGTGCTCGCCAATAAGCGTCGGATGTCTGAGATCACCCTTGCCGGTAATCTTTCGGAGATCCCAAATTTTGAGGGTTCGATCCAAGGACGCAGTGGCAACCAAATGAGGTTGTAGCGGGTGAAGGGAAAACCCACCAATTTTCTGTTCAGACAATGTCCAAATCTCTGCATCATCCTTAGTCCTCAGATCATAACGACCGACACCACCATCAAGGGTAGAAAAGTAGATTAGATTAGGTTCCGAGTCGGCCATATCCAGTGCAGAAATGGGCATGTCTTCCTCGGGGTCATTGGGCGCAAAAATTTGAATCGACGTCTCCTTCTCCAAATCAACCTTTCGAATAGAAGAGTCATAGGACGCTGAATAGACAGATGTGGCATCGGTTGGTGGGAAGACGAAGGATGTTATAGTACGACTATGCGCCTTGAAGGCCGAGATTTGCGGGTCTGGGATCTCAGCATCCTCGTCGTCTGCTTCTGGGATAGTTTGAGACGCATCAAAAACGCCCATGGCGCCTTCTTTGTCTCCAGCAAAAATGATAGGCTTTGTTTCGATTGGATGAAATCCCAGGGCGTACGCTCGCTGCGGAGTAATTTTGATGTCTATAAATTTTTTGTTAGAGATACGATCTCGAGATTTGCTTGGGTAACACGTACCGTTGGGGGCCCATTGTTCATAGAGTTGTAGACCGCTCATCCGTTCCCTGAGCTCTTTTAGGTCTTTATTCGTGGTCTCTTTAACATCATCTTCCGTAAACGTTCTCACGCCTGGTTGTGCGCCGCGGACAATCCCCTTAAGACCACCCACTCCCGCCTCCCACTTCTTTCCGTCGATGGTGATATCGCCGAGGCTAAGATCACCATTGACCCTCAATTTCTTAGCTTTCGCTAGTATCGCAGCTTCTTCAGCTTCGACTTCCAGTTTCCGCTTTAAGGTATCATTATCAGCATCGAGACCCGCAAGCCGCGAACTTTGGCGTGTTGGTCTGGTGGATTCTCGCTTTACTGTAGTGCTTCGGGTCGATCTCAATTTAGGCTTAGAAGGTGTGGATTTTTGTGTCGGCGTCTTGGGTATAATCTTTTGAGCAGTCGCGGATAAGTCCTTAAGCAGCGCCTGATTCGTTGTGATGTTCTCTTGACGCCGTTCGGCGAAACTCTTCGCAGGTGCCATCGTGAATTAGAACAGGTTGGTGGACGAGCAGTGACAGGGTCTAAAAGACCGGAAAAGTAGGAAAATAAAGCAATCTAGCGGTTATAAGAGGGATAGAGGAGCCCGAGAAAGGCAGAGGTCGAGTAAAAAGCTGGTTGGTATGGAATGCGCAGGCAGAAATGGGAAGCTTAGTGGGAGTGGATACGCCCTGCGCGAGACAAACGCGCCTCCATAAATTATTTTGGCGCGAAGTCACGCGGCGCAAACCAGCACGAATTTCAATTCCGGAGTTTAACCGGTCTGCAGCACCCACCCCTGTCCTATTTGGTTCAATTTTCAAGGTGAAAATAAGGAATAAGAAGTGCTGAGTCTCTTATATGAGACGAGCTTCTGCCTACTAAAATAGCGATCTCTTGATCGCACCTGTTAATGATGCGTCCCAGTTATCTTCCTTTCTTATATCAGACCCGGACTCTGCTTAGGGTTAGCAGATGCCCTCCTTCTTTTCTTCAAGTGCATCGAGCTACTCTCGCCACCAGGGCCCGAACCAAGGATGCCAACCCCAATAGGAATGACGGCTCTATTCCTTTCGAGTGGGACAATGCAGAAGACGCAAAGGAACATGTAAACGAGGATGAAGTCAACCCAACCACAATTACCCCAGGTGAGGTATCCATCTTCCAGGGCATCTTTGATGAAATTGCCCAAGGTCGCATGCCCAGGCCTAAGCGACAGCCAGGCGAGGATGGGGAGGAAGGCGAAACGGAATGCCCTGGCTCTGGAACCTCGGCGGGCTCAATTGTTGACCAGGCTCGTGACAGCGAATTTCGGGAGACATTTCTACAGCGCTACCCTCCATCATTACGACATGCTGCCGAAGTATCTCTGGGCAAATTTGAACTCGCCCCCAAGCGCCCAATTCTCAGCGGCATGATCGACCTGGAGGAGGCCGAAGCCAAGCAGATGGCTGAATGGAAGCGGTACACCGAGATTCGCAACCAGGAAAAGGAAAGGGTCGGTGTGCTGATGTCAGCCTGCAAAACCGATTTGGAGCTATGGCAAGTCATGGAGACTGAAGTCTTTTCTCTTCCAGGAAAGCTGGGAATCACTGATGTGGCACCAGCGAAGCCCGCTGCGAAGAAGGGAAGACGGTCGAAAAAGCAAGAGGCCAAGTCACGGGCTGGAAAAGAGCCCTCTGAGCTTGTTTGCGATGATCCCAATATGATCATGGATGTCCATGGGCCCCTTTATCCTCACTATCTTGCTACCGGTCTCGGCCTACTCGATACTGCCTTTTCTAAGCCATCTCCCCTAGTCTTCAACATCCTTCCTCGCGTCAAGACCCTTGGGCTACCCTCTTATGTGCTTGGTGTCTCCACCAGCCTATTCTACAAACTTGCCCAAATCTATTGGAATCGATTTGGCGATGTCTCTTCCACCATCAAAACTCTAGAGCAGATGAGGGAAGTTGGACTATACGCAGATCTTGACACCAGCGCCTTGCTCACACAGATACGCGAACAGCTACATGCGTGTTCTTGGGGTGCTCAGGGCAGTGTCGTCATGGCCATGGCTGAGCTACCTCCGTATGACAGCAGCATAGATGGGCGGCTTGAAGAAATCAACAACTATGTCCTGCACTCACTTAGACAGCAGGGTCTAGATAAGAAGCAGGCCTGGGAAGAGGGCATTGAGTACAATGAAGATGATAAAAAGCAAGGCTCGTACTAGAAGGATTGAATTCTGTTATACAACCAGATGAAGATTCGTGTATTATTCATGTAACACCACAAAAAATGCATATGGGATGGATTTTGATGAGATGATGACGCCGGTAACATCGATGCCCGCGACGCCGTTTGTATACTACATAGACATAGATAAATTGGACATGATGCAACACTGAAGACGTATCTAGGGTCTAGCACACATGCCTGACCATCGGTGGTCCCCGATAATTGCTTATTTTAGATCTATCACATTCAACCACTACACATACCGACGTCATTTGCTTACCGATGACGAGCGTGCCATTATGAACCGCATTATCAACTGCACCAGCAAAGGTTATCAAACCCGATGGATTTAGACTTAGTTAGTGGCACTACCCAGGATACATTATCATTGTGGGTCTCAATTACTTTTAATTTGAGGCTGACACACTACCTAATGCTTCCTACGAGATAAGGCCATTTGGTGGTGCATTTACATGCACATTTCCGGGGCAATTCTGTCTTAGTGAGATTCTTGACGCAATAGACGCCTACCCTATGCGATGCTACCAAAGGTTTAGCGCATACTGTAAAGCTTTTGGCATCCGTAACATTTTTGCCCTCCCACCTTTAGCTCTATACTGGATAACACTTGATATACCTAGAAGACAACAAATCTGGTCTCCACTCCCACTCATGTGCATATCCCTTGAGAACAAGACACATCTCTTCTACGATCCAAGTTTGTGC
Source organism: Calonectria ilicicola (assembly GCA_020809705.1). NCBI lineage: Eukaryota > Fungi > Ascomycota > Sordariomycetes > Hypocreales > Nectriaceae > Calonectria > Calonectria ilicicola. The sequence continues at coordinate 1,980,397 of CP085833.1, read as the reverse complement.
GCATACATCGATCCTAAATTCTAACACGTGCTGACATGTAAGTATTGGCGCACTTTAGCCACAACGCGACCTTGACAACCTTTGCAATGCGAGGTAGGCGGTCCAGGTAATTATTGGACTTTGATGGTCGTATTTGAATAAGCGGTATTCTTTTATTGAAGTGCGAACGATGTTAATTCTACCTTGTTCGACTTTTGCTAATGACTTTGGGGAAATATTAGGGGGCCATTTTCATCCCCCGGACAGCCTCTGGTTCCACGCAATAGCGACAGCATCCCTCTCTAGCCCCAAATTATATCTAATCTCGATCCTCAATTATCGATTACTCTGTTTTCTCTATTGGAGTGACCGAGAGCCTGCTTGTCCTATGATGATGAATTCCACATAGTCAAATGTACCAAGTCGTGGGCCATAAAAGAGGGGACGAGGCCAACCCCTGCAATCCCACATTCATCTACAACACGCAAAGCAACCCCTTCGTTACTTGTCTTTGAATCTAAAATATATTACATTGAGAAAATACTAAATTATTGAAGTTACAAGTTTGATAGAGAAAGAATCTTCCAATCAATTACTGTCCATCCAAACGCCATTATGAGCTGAGTTATCCTTATACAACTGCAATCTTTTCTAGAATGCGCTAAAATTAGAATCAAAAGCGGTTAAAAGCCGGAAGAGCTCCATTGGCAGCGGATTTCCGCTTCACGGCAGCAGTATTAAACGGAGCGACACATCATGTGAGTCTGACTTTCAGAGAATCACTATACAGTGCGTCACGGTCGGGATATTTTCAGAGTTACATTTCAGTAAAATTTCATGTAGACTCCAGGGACGAATTCAGAATTAGAAATTTAATTATGAGAACTGGCAAAGGGGATTACATAGTTGGATCCCTGGCCTGGAACGCACATTCCCATTTAGATTCGACAATGTCAATGACGCGCTGTAACTCACGTATCTCGTTAAAAATATTATTCGGATATTTAACTCAAATTTCATTGACTTGATTATTGTCAAGGTCAGCCAAAAACGTATTTATGTTGAAAGACGCCAGAAAAGGGGAAAAGGCAAATGCTCCCTGCTCAAAATTTGATCTTTCTAAATTTAGGCCTGGACCCTTGAATATACTCGCTTGGAAAAGGGTCGGCCTGTTTTATACAGCGTGGATAAGTCTTTCAAGGCCTAGGTTCAGGTCTGCAGGAGCATACGCAAGTCTTTCAGGTCTAGACCATGTGGCACATCCTTCGTTGCAGTTTTATTCGACTAGGGATTTTAGGATTCAAGATTTCTTGGGGGCGGAGAAACAATGCTGACGACGCAACGATGCTACAATGGAGTAAATATCCTGAAGTAGGACTTGGAGAGGCCTCATGGACGTAGATATATGCACGTTGAGATCGATTACGCTGTAGGGATTGGGCGCACGGAAACATTCTGCCGAATGAGCAGCAGTCACTGCTTAGAAGTAGTCCCACTCTGCCGATGGTAATCATGTGCAATGTTGTTCAGCTTCGACAAAAGCCGCTTACAGTCGTACAACAGTAAGGCATATCCCTCACTTATTGGCCACGAGGTCCGCAAGGTTCAACTGACAAAGTCAGGCATCCGGGCAAGGCGAAGGTTAATAAAAGTCCCATACAATCTTGGTCAGCATGCCGATGGCCTATCCTTGCCAGCTGTTAGGGCTATGACGAGGCTTCGAAATTAGAGTAGAGGCCGGTTAGGTGGCCGGCTAGGTGGCCGGTCTACGTGCCAACTTCTATTCTGGGCCATTTGCACCCACCTCAAATGTAACATTCGGGAGGGACGGCAGATCGAGACCCAATCCGTAGTTTGCCGGCATCAAAATGAGGTGCAGGCCACTTGGGTATGCACACAAAACGTGACCCTGGAATTTGCCGAACATCCTGACGTAGCTTTTCCACATGTGCAATTGGCCAATTGTCGATCGTGGTTCTTAGGCGGTGCTGAGTGAGAGCAATGGGATGATGGATTTTAGCTTACTTGCGACATGTAACCTTGAAGCTCACGGATTCAACGATTTTTTGCAGTTTCCTAAGTAACAATATTGCGCCCGAGGCTTCAAGATATCCTACCAGCTCGTTTCCAAATTGCAATCGACGTCGGTGCGGACAAGGCTCGCGGGGAACAACGCCCGTACGCACCTTGAGGTCATGAGTGATCGAGGCATGGCCATAGGACTTTGGTATTGACATTGTTTTTGATGACTGCCTGACTTGCACATCATGCAGATTCAAGATCGCAAATACAATAACAAACACACCAGTGCGTTGTGCATGACATCAAACCCAACTCATCCAAATGGGGCATGCGGCAGCATGTGGTTGGGGGATCATCCTGGGAGTTTACCCAGTCCATCCTAAAAATATGCAATCCTATTCCCTTTCTAGCAAAAAGGTCGGCCGCCGTAGGGCGGGCCCAACCCTCTTCCCCAGGTTTAATAGAGATCCCGCATGGCAAAGTTGGAGGGGCGCAGCAACCTTGGCCTAGACAAATTTGGGGGCTAGCCGCTGGCCACGCTTACTCGACATGCACACCAGGTCGTTTGCGCATGCTAAAATGTAAGCATCCCTAATACACCAATGCTGACAGACCCTAAAAATTTCGACATTCGGGCGAATGACAATTCCTCAGGGCGGCAGTGCTGACTCGGCCCTTCCAGGGCTCGACTACCGACACCACCTATCCGGCAGGGGCGGCTTAGGACGCCGATGAGAAGAGCACAGCAGGGCTGAAGCTCGACGAAAATGATGGCAATGCTACCTTCCGGGGGGCTGAGGGTAGATGTGATGAGCATGGCAAAAGAGCCTCACCTGGAAGTCTGGGAGGCGACGATGTGGAAATTGTGTATATAATGGGAGGGCATGTCGGCTCAAATCAACATTATTCTCATCAGCATCACAACAACAACTACAACAACCACTTCAACACTTCAACAATCACAAACACCTACCTCTTCCTTTAAAGACTTGTTCAGTCTCAACTTTCTTGACTTCATCAATCAATACCCACTTACAACCAATATCCAAAATGTTCTCCTTCAAGACTCTCTCTGCCGCTCTCCTCCTCGCCGCCAGCGTTTCCGCTGCGCCCACTCCCACTGAGTACGAGTACCCCGATGGCACCGTCACTCTTACTGGTGTCACTCACACCATCGCCGTCGGCCGCGGCGGTCTCAACTTCGACCCCGACAACGTTGTCGCTCCCAAGGGTGACGTTATTGAGTGGCACTTCCTTCCCACGAACCACTCCGTCGCCCAGGCTGATTTCAACTCGCCTTGCGCCCCCTCCGCCTCTGGCGAGGGCTTCTTCGCCGGCTTCAACTTCTTCACCACGGAGAACCAGGCCCCCAACGTCTTCACCGCCGTGGTTGTTGACGACAGCGCCCCCATCTGGTACTACTGCCCCCAGGGCAACCACTGCCAGCAGAAGATGGTTGGTGTCATCAACCAGAACTTCAACGACAATGCCCACAGCATTGGCAAGTTCCGGGATCTCGCTGCTGCCTCTGGCAAGACCATCATTCCTCCTGTTGTCCAGGGCGGTAGCATCATCGCCAACCCCAACCCCCTCTCTGGTCTGTAAGCGACCAGCTGGGTTTATTCTTTTGGCCCCCTAGAGGGGAATTTGCAGCCCTCCAGAGGGGAATAGAGATGGATACAGACTACCTTCCTTGAGATTGCAGCATGGCGACGCGGATTCATGGTTTGGGTTTTCGGGTTTTGGGTTTTGCATTGCATTTACATTTGCTTTTCTTTTTTAGATACATTCATTTTAAACTTCTTAGTACATGTTACTACTTATTATTTAAAAAGGGTTGCAATATAATCGTTGCAGTTGAGCTTATTTCGACACTTGTGCCTGAACTTTGATGTGAATATGAAAAATGATCGAAAAATGATATTAAATTAAATTCACTAACCCGCGATTTCTTGGTAAATAAAATTCCCTTCTAGGCGATGAGGTATCATCAAGTCTGGAAGAGGCAGGTTGGCCGCGCTCAGCGAGGTCGAACAATGCTATGACCTGCATTTAGGTAGCGACCCCACTCGCTATCTTGAGCGCTCAGTGGAGCATCTGATCTGATCCTCGCCACCCTACCCCATCATGAACTACCCTTGAGCATCGTTGCCACTCAACCCGCATTAGCAAGCAGATATCCGGCAGCTCCGCGCTTCTTCAAGGTTCTTTATTACTACCGTTATTCTGGATGAAATTTCTATGAAGAATAGCTCTGCTTGCCAGCTTTACTTACCGAAATAACATCTTACCGCAAAATGGCGGAGGGGTCGAGGTTTGGGGGCGGCGACGGCTTACTAATGCCGTTTTCCTGCTTCGAATGTAGAGGCCGGAAACTCAAGTGTGATCGGCTCGAGAGTGGGTGCACAAGATGCGCACAAACTGAGACGAAGTGTCAGTATCCGACTTCACGCAAGAAACAAGTTATAACGGCGACGCGGCCAAAGGTGAAGGAGCTGGAGGCTAGACTAAGTATGCGGGGTCCATTTCTACCATCCCCAAGCCAGTTATCCCCACTGCCATTATATGAACGCTGATCGCCGGGGGGTAGAGGATTTGGAATACCGATTAAAATCTGGTCAAGACAATGTCTCTTCGTCATCCAAACATTCTCCCTCATCCGTTGAAGATGAATTGGTTGAGACTGGCCGGTTCGAGCAGCGACCACCAGAGCCTGTTCTTGAAGAACTGTAAGCTAACAGTTCCAAACAGCCCAAATACCACTAAGAAGATGTACTAATATGGGTATTCGATAGAACGGCCCTCTATTTTACAAGTCTTCACTCTGATTCGCCCATGATTCATCCATCACGATATCTTGCTTCACTCTATCTTCCACCTCACATGCAGCCCCCCATGTGTCTTCAATACATTGTCATGGCCATGGCTGCACTAATATCCCAATCGCATACGCCGTACGCGCAACCGTTTTATAGAAGAGCCCGTTACTACTTTGAGGCGGATGAGCTAAAGGTTTGTCAGAGCCTGGGGCCAATGAACACGCTAACGCAACGTCGTAGGGAGAGGGAGAGCACTTTGTCACGCTCGCTCATGTCCAGTGCTGCATTCTTATGGCACAGTTTGAAGTAAAGAGTCTGTGGTTTTCGCGCTCCTCGATGAGCACTTCCAAGGGCGTTCGCCTGGCACAAATCCTGGGATTGCACCAACTTGACGGAGAGAGCGGGATGGGACCGATATTACCCCCACCCAAAGACTGGTGTGAACTAGAGGAACGCAGGCGGACAATGTGGGCAGTATTTTGTTCAGATCGCTATACTAGCAGTACTACTGGGTGGCCCTGCTTGTTAGACATTCAACGTGTGAGAATTCAATACACCTACGTTCTCGGGATCAGCTGCTAATCCCTGCAGATAAAAACTCTTCTCCCTGCATCTGAGGAAGCCTTTCAACTCAGCATGGAAGAGAAGTCATTCACAGTAGCTGAAGCTCTTACTCAATACGACAAGGGGCAGTATTCAGTCTACGCCTGCAGGATTTTAGCAGCGCATCTATTCCACGAATGCCTCGACCATACCTACCACCCCCATGAGGACCCCAATCCCAAAGATGTGGCGACGAGTATCTTTTGGAAACGGCACCAAGACCTAAACAACGGTTTAGCAGCAACATTCATCACGCTTCCTGACAGACTTCGTCATCCTGAAGACAACACTTGTCGGGAGGCCGTATCAATCAACCTCCAGTTGCATGTTGCAACAATCTGCCTACATCGCAGTGGTGTCGCAAGGGCGAAAAAGTATGATATTCCACGAGAGATATTTTCTAACACTGAAGTGCGTCTTATCCCCGCCGCCGAGGAAATCTTTCGCATCGTTGCCTCGCTAGCCGATGTGAATGCCATGTTCCGCAACCCGTTAGTGGCGTTTGCGGCATACATGGCAGGGTTTGTCTTTATGGAAGATTTTATCGACTCTGGAAACCGACACAGCGAGGCCAAAATGGGGGCTCTAATGGATTTGATGATTGCGATTGGTAGCCAGAACCCTGTGACTGCCTCGCTTGCCGTTCAGATGGCCCATGCGATTCAAAGAACAGGCATTGATCCATCAGCGGTGAACAGGGTGAGACATCTCAACACGTGTTTTATTTATTATAGCAGTGCAATACTAACATACTCAAACATAGGTCCAAGATCTTATGGCCACGATGGAACTCAAGGGACCATTCATGGCGAAGTCAAATGAGGAAGCGGGCAGCGTAGTATTGTGTCCATTCGAGATGCCCTCAGGACCTGAAGGGGTTCCAGTGGGCTACCCAAAAAATGTTTAGTCAATAAGCAAACCTACTAATAGGACAAATTTCGTGTCGATTTTAACTCTGAGGATCAAAAGGGGTTTTTGTAGTGAGATCAACGGTCCCGTGATCACATTTAATATGTTAGCAGAAGCAATTTCTGAGTTAAGCCAACTCAGACCTTGTCTTACAAAAGATCCTACAGTAGCGGCTGTCAAAAAAAAAGAAAAAAAAGAGAAGCTGTTATCAGATTATCGATGACACGCTTATCAGACTGACCTTATTTTTTTTTAAACCACTACTTATTTAACTAATAATAATAACAATGGCGAAATTGTCGATCATTTATCAAATCAACCAAAAAAAATCGGGGTGTACTTTCATTCTATGTCAAACATGGGCTACTTAGGTTCACTGGTGAATATGCTACCCTGAGGCTGCAAGCGGGGCGCCTTACGTAATCACCAACACAGTCATGTCAAAAATTCTCAACTCGTGAGAGTTCTTGCTTTTCTTTTCTCTTCAAGCCATCGCCCTTTTCAACGCTGCGTTTCCATGCTACAAACAGAGAGACCTGGTGCAAGCCAGGTCTCTCATAAAAACAACGAACCCTGTTCGCTTGTTCTCATCTTGCATGTGGGAAATTCGGAGTATGCTTCACCACCATCTCGGCCTTGCCTTTTTGGCTTGGCTCGAGGTCTGCCAGTGATGGCCCTGCGTCACTCGACGTTTGCAAATGACATCAGAAATCTCGGAGCCTGGGCGCCCTCGTGTATACCCGTAAGGGGAAGACGGGTGTGTGACCCAGGTCTCTATGGGAAGTCTTTGCGAGGCTGGTTGGGAATACAACTGAAGTGCGATACGCGGCGTCCTTGTCTTCGTGGGGTTCACTCTACGAGGCGGGATAACTCAATTCCGATCATTCTGTAAAGGGCGATGGCTTCACCCCTCTTCTCCTCAGGTCAGTGCAGCTCCCGCAGCGTCCCCCAATGAACAAAGGATACTACTAACTGTTTGAAATGTGTCACATCAGGTCGTAAGAGTAAAATTTATTTTCGAGTAGAATCCCAATTGTCCCGTTTTATTCATTCAATCATGAGGGGTGTCCCATCTATCTTACAAACTCTTTTTCTAGAGTTGTTTGTTCCAGTGCCCTAAATATCCATGCCAACCCAAACAAGCAGTGCTGTTCTTGATGCCGATCCGAACCAAATAAATACCCAAACCAATAACCTAATCACCGTCCAAAAACCGTCAACGCCGATCCTTTGTGGCAAGTCAATGCTCGCCGTTTCATGCACACACCCCCTTAAAGCAGTAGTCTAGTAAAATCCCCATGTTTTATGAATCCTGTCGATCCAAGCCTCTGACAATGGCGTAGCTAGTTCCAGCAGCCATGAGACCGATAACCAGGGTCTGGATGGCGCCCCAGAGACCTGCCTTGTGGTTTCGGATGGCAACAAAGTTCTTCACGTAGCCAAAGACGAGGAGCACGACAACCGTGATGCCGATGGAGACCCAGAGGGCCTCTCGAACGCGTTCCATGACGAAGTACGGAATCATGGGGATGAGACCACCAATGAAGTAGCTCAGGCCCATGGTGACAGCTGAGATCCAGGCTTGATGCACGTTGGGCTGCTCGAGCTTGAGGCCAAAGTCCATCATGAAGCGGACAAATTGATCAGGGTTCTTGCACAGCTCATCTACCAAGGGGGTGGCGGCACTACGCGAGACATGGTATTTCTCGAGGATGGAGTAGACGCCGTCGCGCTCGGCTTCGGGCATGTTGCGGATCTCATAGGCCTCCTTCTCGGCCTGGGAGTGGTAACGGTCACGCTCGGTGACGGCGGCCAGGTAGGCACCGAGACCCATGCTGATCATGCCCGAGAAGAGCTCGGCGAGGCCAGCAATGATGACGACCTTCGCGCTGCCGAGCGAGGACAGGCCTGCCGTCAGGGCAAAGGGCACAGTCAAACCATCGGAGAAGCCAATGATGATGTCGCGGAGGATGTCGCTGTAGTCGAGATGGCACTCCTCATGCTGGGACTTGCGGGGGTAGAGGGCGACCTGTTGTTGATGGGCGTGCTCGGTGGCAGGCTCGGCAGGGAGAAGGGGGGAGGACTCGTTGGCGAGATGGGTCATGTTGGATTGTTGCGAAGTGCGATTGGGTTACAAAGTTGGGTTATTGAGGAGGAGGGGGAGGAGGAGGTCAAGAGAGGCCAATTAAGTGCAGTCGAGGCACAGGGTTGATGAAGAGGGAGATGTCTGTGTGGTGTGCTTATTGGAAACAATTGGATGATGGAGGCGTAGCGTGTAAGTGAGGCTCAATGGCGCACGTCTAAGTCAATGGCACAGAGCAGAATACCAAGGCTTGCAAGTGAATTGAAGTAGTGGTACAAGATTGATCTATCTAGAAGGCGACAAAAAGCAAGGTCCTGGTTGTCCATCTTTATACGTAAGTCTCCTGGTCTTGGTCGGCATCAATAAGCCGTCGCCGCCGCCAATTTGAAATTCCCGACCGTCCCAGCTGCAGGCTATTACGCCCTTCATTTGCTCCCGCACTGCTTCAAAGAGCTATCTCAGCCTGCACGGCCGTATTCGACAAGGTCAGGGAGCACTGACCCGCAGCTTAGCTCACTGGGGCTATTGGCTATTCGGTGAGGGTTCAGCGATGGGTAGCAACGGACCAATCGGGGGCCGCCTTTTAGTCAGCGCTGGTCAGCGAACGCTCCCCCAACGGTTCCACGGACTGCTGTAGTGGTGGTGGCCAAAACACCAACGAAGGCAAAAGCGGCCATTGAGTGCTTGGCGGCAGTAGCACCGAAGCATGAGCCAAACGGCTTAGTCCCTTTTATTTGGAGGGGCCTACGTCGGCGAATGAGAGGACGGCTAATTAAGACAGGGACAAGGAGAAAACAGCCTCTGGGCGAGGGAGCGAGATATGGCGAGATAGGAAGCGAGAACGACACCACGCTCACAGCTTATGGTCGCGCTTCTTGCGCTGGTACAGGGCCACCTCGATACCACCCTGCACTCCTCCGTCGCGCATTACTCGCCGCAGAATCTTGCCGCTGGGCGACTTGGGAATCTGCTTGACGAAGACGAGCCCGCCCATGAGCCACTTGTACCGGGCCGTGTGGCTCTCAACGTACGCCTTCAGCTCCTGCGCCAGCGCCTGAAGCTCTTTGTCCGAGAGATTCGGGTTGCGCGGCACCACAAAGGCCCGCGGCCACTCGGTCGCTTCGTTCTTGTCGTGGACGCCCACGACGCCTGCGTCGGCCACGGCGTCGATGCTGCACAGGAGCGCCTCCAGCTCGGCGGGCGCCACCTGGTAGGCGCGCACCTTGATCATCTCCTTGATACGGTCGGTGATGACCAGGTTGCCCTCGGCGTCGAGTGTGCCGACGTCGCCGGTGCGCAGCCACCCGTCGGATGTAAGTGCTTCCTGCGTCACGCTCATGTCCGGCCCGGACCCGGCACCGTAGAGACCCTGAGTGGGGATGTATGCGCTCAGGAGGGACACTGATCGGATGAGAATCTCGCCAGGGGTGCCGAAGGGGGTCGCCTTGGATGCACCGTCGCTGTCCCCTGATGCAATCATCAGCTCAACGCCCCAGTAGGGGCGACCAGTGTCGTTCTTGTACGAGAGCATGGCCTTTTCGTCCATGCCGCTCTGGCCTGACACGCTGCATGCCTCCGACATGCCGTATCCCATGCGCACGAGGAAACCCAGACGCTTATACACCTGCATCACAATCTCATGACCCAGTGGCGCACCTCCCGTCACACCCGCGACGAGGCTGCTAAAGGCGTTGCGGCCTTGAGCATCGCGCTTAATGAAGGGCTCGACGACAGGCGACTTGGCCAGCATGACGGCCACGGGGGGCGCCATGTGCAGGTAGGTGATTTGGTGGCGCGAGAGGGCCTTAAGCATGGCGTCGAGCTTGAAACCGGACATTGTGTAGACGGTTGTGCCGGTGCAGATGCCCAGGAGCATCAGATTGGTCAACCCGAACACATGGTAAAAGGGCACAAAGCCCAAGAAACGCTGACGTTGGCCCTGATAGAAGTCGGCGTCGTGCCACATAGATGCCGTCGAGAAGTTGAGCGCCGTGTGCGACAGAAGAACTCCCTTGGAACGTCCCGAAGTGCCCGAGGACCATAAGATAATGGCCGTTCGGGTGGTAGCAGTTTCGCCAGTGACGCTGTATCCTGACTGCAGAGCGTTGCTTGGAGAGATGAGGCTGCGCCAGTCTCCAGCTGTCTTGGGGGCATCGCCGAGCGGATATGCATCTTGGGCCACATCAACGGTGTAAATGTGCGTCTGGCTCACGTATGCCGGGTCCTGCTGGGAATCGAGGGCCTTCTTTACAGTCTCCAGACAGGACTTGGCGACGACAAGGACACGAGGGCGCGAGTTCTTAACAACCCAGGCGAGTTCCGTGGCCGTAAGTCCAGGGGAGGCGAGGGTTACCGTCAAACCGGCGGCGAGAGAACCAAGCACTGCAGTGGGGAAAGGCAGACAATTGGGGAGCTGGACGAGCACAATGGGAGCCACCTCAGGCTTGGGGCAAGATGCGGTAGGAGGCAGAGTAATTGTGTCGTTGGGATCCAGGCCGAGGGCCCGCAGGCCGCCAGCAAAGGCGAGAGCGTCATATCTTAGACGCGAGTAGGTGAGTGCAACGTCTAGAAAAGAAAAAAAAAAGCGTTATTAGATGTGCAAATTACCAAGTGAGGAGGATCCCAGTGTGAAGGGTTCTGCATGCATGGTTCCGAGTCTCGGGCGCACAGTGAGGACGTGGTACAGACTTACCCGTAGCATTGTCGACGAATAGTGGCGTCTCGCCGTCGATGCGTGGCACTCGCTGCTGTGGCGGCGTGTATGGGCTCTCTTGCTCAAAGGGGTTGCTGAAGAGCCAATCAAAGATGTTGTAGCCGGGAACAGTGGCTGCGAAGCCTGCACGCGACGACGACGCTGCTGACATGGCGTTTTTTGGGCGTTGTGACGTTAAATTCAGTCTTGTCTCTCCTGCCCGTGTACGCGTGTCTGAACGCCTCCAAAGCAACTCCGAAATAGGAGAGGTGGACAGAAAAAGCCGGGTGGATCTCTGTTTTGTCGGGTCGGGGTAGGGTGGTTGGAGATGGTCTGGTCGGTATAATTCACCTTGAAAAAACAACAACAATAATAACCAGGATTCAGATATTAATTAGATGCGGCACAGAAAAAAAATAAATAAAAAAGAGGATCCAAAGCATGTGCCTCTTTTTGTTTTTTCCTTGATCTCGTTTTTAATATATGGACGTAGTAAGTCTAAAGACAAAGGAGAAAAGAAAAACGTTTGGGTGGATTTTGTATTAGAGTTTCGGACCCAAGCATCTACGATGCCGCGGGAATGATCTCGCAGACCTTGGACCAAGGCGGAGACCCCGCGCCCGCGAAATTGCCCCTTGGAGAAAGCCTGCGGCAGTTGAGTCGGCTGACTGTGCAAGCAAAGCAAACAGGAGCGTGGATGCATCGCTTAAGCGCATACCCGATGCGGCAACCCAGAAAATGCTAATATCCAAATTCCATTCTTATTACTTTTAATTCATTAATATTTCTCCCCCTGTGCGTGCTCCGGGGCCCGCGGATGAAAAATAACAGAAAAAGCGTACCAGATCGCACTCTGATCTCGGAGGACAAAGATGCCGTGCTACTCTGTCTCAGCGAGGAAAAGTCGTGGTGGCAGGCTGATTGATGTGTGCAGTTTTTGCCTGCCAGCTGGCCCAGCTATCAGGTTTAGCTTGGGGTCTCACACACTCACAGATGCAATGTGGAGCAAGCGCAAGCACGGACGGAGAGACAGATACACCACTAACTGTTTTCCCGACGCCCTGTAAAAAAAACAGAAAAAAAAAAAAGGAAAAAAGCGCGGCGGCGGTCAGTGGAACCTCTGCTCCGTCTCTTGCATAAACCCGAGCCGTCGTCTGTTCCCCTCGGCTTTCTCGATCTGCGGGGCAACTATTGGTATGTAGTGCACATCGGTACCTAGGATACCGTGAACACTCGTTTACTTGATCCGGATTGATGCCAAAACGGGCGCTGGGCGTTGGCGCTGCGAGGGAGTGTGCAGCTAGGTGGCAGCAGAGGCGGAGGCGTGTGTGCTCTCGATTGGTGCGAAAAGAAACCATCCGTGTGCTGGTCTCGCTTCCTTTCTTTTTCCAATCGCCATTCCTGGTCACCGACAAGTCGGCCAGCCACTATGTCTTGTGGTGGTGTGCGGATGGGTAGCCGCATGCTTGACCTGTCAGGTGGTAGCCAGGGTCCTCGCCCTCTTACAACCACCCCTGAAAATCTAGCTATCGCTGTGAGGGTATTCCCAACACCTCCCAATGAGAAGTCTCGACTAGTCCTCACTGCCCGCTGTCGCCTTCCAAGCGCCCTATCATCTTGCTGCGATCTCTTCCGCCACTTCCCCTCATCCCAACACTTCTCTCCTCTCCCCTAAGACTACAACCGATACTCGAGCCCAGAAATGTGCAGAAACACAGACACCCTCGTCCTGGCCTGCAGCTCGTCATTTCCGCCACATTCTCTCTGACACCAGGCCAGCCTATGCCCTCCCAGCGTCCACTGGCACTGTGTGCGCCTCCCAGGTAATAGCTCCTCTGCACGCGGATGCATTAACACCATACCTACCCTCGAGCCTGTGAGCGTGCATTGCCACACTGAGGGGGGTTGGCCGCCAAGATTGCGCTTCGGAGGTCTATTTCGGCCATCTGATGTGTCCGCTAGGCCTGGGCCCGCGCCTCAGTGCTGCCGACGTCTCATTCACCACACCTCGCACAACTGCGAGAAACATACATCATTAGTCTTGATAATAGCGCCCTCGTTGTGGAATATCGTATCATGTGCGGAGCCGCTACTCCACAAGGTACCAGATTTTCGAAACATGTTGGTCTTGGTTTGGGAGCCCGTCCAATATTCTCCCTCCCGGCGGTTTGCGTGCTTGTACATACGTAACCCCTCTCTGCATGATGCTACAGGGTTTGCGCAAACGAGCAACAATCCACGCATCGAACTTCACATGTCGTTCGTTCTACGAAGAAAAACCCGTAGAGACCGAAAAACCTTGGAAGGCAAGTCGCTACGTGTGCTACGACTCCATAGTCAGAGGAAGGTTGTATGGCCCGCTTCTGCAAACACAAGGGTGCTTGCCTTGCCTACCAGTCTTGCTGGCACTTTTCTGAGTTCACTAAGAACGAAGAATCGCTAAACAAGCAGATGATTCAGTCTCGGCGATTCAGTCTTGAAAAAATTCAAGAGCCACCGAATAAGAATCTTCTTGCAAGACCACACTTGATTGAATGTCTGATGGATGGCCGGAAAGTAGTTTCTTAGTACTTTTGTTCTGCTGAGTGTTCGTTGAATCCCCTTGGTCTCTCTAGGCCTTTGCTGGCGCCAACTGTAGCATTGTAGCTTTGACGCCAACTTCACTACGCTGATGTGTAGCATTGGTTTGTACGCACTGGGGTTAGGTCGGATACCATGCTGCAAAGCCCAACTGAATCACTCAAAGTCTCCGAGAGCACTGGGATCTACCCGGTTAGCAAACCAATTGGTACAGCAATTGTCGAAAAAAAAAAATGTATGCAGGGCGCTGTTGACGATATCCCATAATGGAACAAAGTGAGCAATCAATGTGCCATTTTGACCTGGTTTCCTTGAATCCAGGAGTGTTTCTTGGCCTCGTGCACTCGCTTAATTCTCTTCTAGAATATTTCATCGCGATGAATAGGAACTTGGAGGATTCTGTCACCATTAGTTTGTGGCACCTGAAGGTTCTGGGATCGAAACAATATCGACCTCTTGGACCCTCCTAAAACAAATATTGGTTTGCGCTTTGCTGCTTTCTTCGACCGACCAGTACAATAACATTGTACATTTGTCTTTAGAGGCGCAAAGCACACATCACATCTGACAATCTCACGAATCGAGCTACCACTCTGTACCATAACACATAGAGGCTCAAAATAGCCACAGATTTCCTTCATGCTACACCAGTATCCGAACAGTGCCGTTAACGTTGTTAATTCGTGGCAAGAGCAGACTAGTACTCAGTTTTTGTATGAATGATATGCTCCACAAACGTGCCGAGACCGTAGGTCTTGACTTTTTTCATTTCGGATGTTGATTTTGATGATAAGCTATAAATCGAGAGCGGATTTCGAAGTCGCCTTGGACAACTTGACTTCACGACTAGGTCTATAATTTTAGGATAAAGCAATCAGCAATGTACTCACAGAAAATTAAGAGGCTGGAGTGAAACAGTTTTCTCTTATATGTAGAGAGAATCACGAATCAAAATTATTTGCTACTCTGATATCAATATGATGAGATCTGTGACGCTAGGTCGACTTCATAACACCAGTGCATGACTTATGGAACCAAGGGTCTTGGACTGTGAGCCAATGAAATTAGTATCATTCCATACATGCGAGATGTTAGTATGATTCTTTCGATCCTTGCAGGACGCCATGATCCGCTTGCTGTGGAGGTTGATATGGTCCTGGCGGTAGTGTTGTGCAACTTGAAATATACGATCGTGATGCTTATGAAGACGTAGATGGATCCGTGACAAGAGAAAAGGTCGTTGTAGTATGGTATATTTGGTGAAAATAGCCGTTGAATATGATATAGAACTGCATGGATTGTTCAGTTTTCTTACCGCTTTGTTGCATGAATGTTTTGGCTATGCATCACCAAGCCTAGTGGATGAAACTCTGGTTCCTGGTTGACTTCTTAGGCCTCTCTCTCTTCCACTCTCTCGGAAAAAGGAAACTAGGTTTTGGTTTTTGCTATGGATGCTCTAGTTTAACTTCGACTGCATCCGTCGAAATAGTGATCTGCGCTGCATGGTTTCATGGCCAAAGTACGGGCTTGTCCGGATTGAAATCTCGACCCGGGCTTCGCTTCGTCTCGGGGTCCGGAATGCACTTGATTGTCCTAGACTGGTGCCTCGTTCTTGGACTTTGCATACCCTTCGCTCGATGCAGTGGTCACTCACTGTAAGACGGAGTTGATGGATATGGTGTGAGACGCTACTCTTTTGTGAATGAACTGTGTGGTTCTGCTGGCGCCTTGCACGCAAGTTGATCGGAAATTGATCTTTAGTGCTCGCGGGCGTTCGGTTCGATGACACTCTGTCGGGTAAAGGTGTACCATTTGGTTGGGGTGCTTGGTGCCAACCAGCGGTCAGCACTGCGCGATGTGACAACAAGATGGGGGAGCGATGCGCTGTCCTGCTCTAGGGGGAGATGAATGGACAAAGAAAGTCAGATGCTGCGCACGGAGAAGATCTCAGGTTTCGTGCTGTGCTTGCTTCTGGCAGTCATCACTAAATACAGGTAGAGAAAGGCCTGGGGTGAATATATCACGTCGAGCGGGCTGCTGTATGGGCGGCATCCTTGGCATCCTCAGTCGCAACAAAGGGTCAGACATATCCAGCACAGGAGATGCCGCCCTCCTGGGCTAGATCGGGTCGAGACCATTACAGGCCTGGGCCTGGCCGGCGCGGAGCTGCTTTATTTTGATGCAGTGTGAGGAGGAGGGGGGAAGTAGTTCTCCATGGCCAGGGGGGCAAGGCAAAGGAAAAGCAAAGTAAGGCAAAAAGGCTGGTTCCCACAGATGAGACGGGATGAGAGACAAGAGCCAACAACTTGGTCAAAAGTCATCATGCAGGGAAGCCGGTACATGGAGATTTGCCCGCTGGGCCTAGGACGCTGTGATCGGCACCCTTTTAAGGGGCGTGGGCTTGAACGATTGAGGCGTCAAAGTGGCTGCCGCCATTCCAAATTCCGTGTTTCGCACATGGGAAATGGAAGCCAAATGCCGATCCATCGAAAGATGGGCAAATGGGCTATGGGGCGGTTAAGGTGACGTCAATACCTAGGTGACATGTACCCTGTGCTCGTCTTGAGCAGCGACACGGCGCGATATCTAGGGTCTAGCCAGATGCCAGATGCCAGATGCCAAACAGAGGGCTAGCTTGGAATGAACTGCAATGTATGTATATCACCGCCGTGGAGCATGCATGTGCTGCTCTGGATCGGACAGGGTTTTGTGGGCGTCGCGAGGCGGTATATTCACCTGCATATAACAGCAAGGGTTAGAACCTGGGCTGGGCTGGCTGAGGCGGGGGCTTGGCTGAGCGGCAGACTACACCAGACTTTTGATACTTGATTGGCCCCGTGACTCAGAAATGCACCCTGACCTTTGGCCATTTCGGTCGCCGCTCTGGCCCATGGATGGTCCTACTCCCCGACCCGAAGCCGACGCGACGATTCGGCAGCCTCGATGCCAAGAGCTAGTTAGTTGCCTTCCCGGGAGGTAGGAGGTGGCAGGTGGCAGGTGGGAGGTCAAAGTGTCTGTCTGTCTGCCTGATGATGGCTGCAGTCAAAAAGAAAAGAAAAGAAAAGAAAAGAAAGGAAAGAGGATGCAAGAATGCTTTTCTTTTTGCTGAGGGGCTTGAAGCGACATGGGATGAATGGAATAAGGGCCTCGCTGGACACCAACTGAATTTACTTGGGTCACTTGTCGCTTGCAGCTTGATGGCGCTGTTCCAGCTGCGTATGCGACGCCTCGCCAATGTACGCCACCCCTGTTTCCGCACCTCTTTGTGTGTGCCTCTTGTGTGTACCTTTTGTGTGTACCTTTTGTGTGGGAGCCAGCCGTGGGGAAGCTAGCCCAAGATTTGGACAACAGTTGGTGCACACTGTGCGACTTTGTGCGTGAACTTGTCTGGGCTGGGTCCGTGTGGCGCCACGACGCTTGCTGCCATGGCCCACCGAGCTAGACTGCATTGGACTGCAGATAGTTGAGGGACGCCCAAATATTTGCAAGAAATCGGGTACACCAAGAGGGGAGGGGGGTTGGACAATACAGGGCACTTTACCTGATACTTCAAGTGGGAACTTAAATAAAATTATGGCTTTGCACGCTCAGTTCAACTTTCAACGGTAACCGGTCCTAACGACTTAAATACAATAATGGATATATCTAATTAACTCCATGGCATTCAATGACCTATTTAAAACCTGACGTGGCCTGCAATCATGTCATAACTTCGTAGTTGCATCTATCCTAAGTCGTGTTTGTTTTTATTCCCTGTGAGGAAAACTGGATGACTACGCCAAGCGTAGTCAAGGTTGGCAGTCTTCGGTTTCAGGGTCTCCGTGGAGGGTCTGGACGTACCGATGAGCTTCGCTAGAGATGTATTTCTGGATCATTGTGCAGTTGCAATCTGTATGCTGCAAGAGCTGCATCTTAAGATTGTAAACATCTTGCGTCAGATCTGCAACGCAATTGCTCAGCTCGCGATTGATTCGCTGCATATCTTTTTCGTCTGATGTGAGCCTGATGGCGTCTGCTCGTTTCTTTACTCGGAATTTATTGGATGCGATACGGTTTCGCATCTGAACCCGCTTGCTGCGATCCTCGTCCTCTTCGTCAAGGTCAAATGTTTCAATCGTTTTCTGGTCATCAGGTTTAAGGCTTTGACGATGCGTTCCGTTAGCCCGCGAGCCTCGTCGCGATCGTGATTTGGTGTTGGGGGTGGTGTTCTGGGCAGAATTTCGCTTCGCGTGTTGATGAGAAGGAGGCTTGCAAGGTTGCTGATCTTGCCTGTGCTTTGGGGACGGTTTGGGTGCTATCGGAGAAAGGACTTCGTTGACTGGCGTGCTTGATACTTCTAGCCCGTAGGTCGAGGCGGGGGAGGTATCATCCGTGACTAAGCTCGGCCAAGGCGAGTAATACGCTGGGTTTGTTTCGTAACTGTTAGTATTTCCGGCTGGCAGATAACCGTCGTATCTGGGTAGCGCGTAGGTGGTGCCTTCGTCTGGGTTAGGGCCGCCCAACGACATACAGGCTGACATCCACCAGCTGTCCCATGGGCCATCTTGGGATGTGTTGATACTGTCAAAAGTTGAATCATGACCTGTACCATTGGCATCGTCAAAAGTAGTTTGATCCATGGCAAGAATGGTTGGATAATGCTTTTGCGGGGGCTTTTCCAGTTCAATCGCTTGTGGTGTTTGCGGACGAGATTGAGGAGACGAACGTGGTGTGCAGCTGTAGGAGGGTGGTTGTGGGTGGGTTTGCGAGGCGATAGGTAACAAACAATGCTTAATATGAGCGTGAGCGCAGATGTTTGTTTTGGCGCACAATTAGAAGCGGAAGCACATGTTGCAATGTGGAAAAGATATGGCAGTTCGAGCTGAGTTTATGTGGAATTAGGGCGGAAAGCAATGTGCGAAGAACATGGAGGGGTTTGAACAGGTCGCTGTTTCCATCACAGTGTGTCGCAGTGGCGAGACGTGCGATATAAGTAAGAAGCCTGCGGCAGCCATCGTAGATGGCAGCACGGGAAGTGCTGGCGTCGCCGGTTAGTTCCGTAGGGACAAAAGCAGAGGGTTTGTGGGTAGGGTCCCTTGTCTTTCGGACTGGATAGAACCGCGCCGGGAGGTGTTCGAGTTAGTGGATGTGTGTGGTTAGTCAGATGCTGGTGAGATCTGGTGGGAAGAAGGAGGGTGGGTGGTGTGTGGTGTAGTGGGGAGGTCTGTTGGAGACTGTCCCTATGGCTGGCAGGGGGGTAGATCAGAATCGTTCTGAGCTGGCAACATGGGCTCCCCCTTGGCCGTAGCATGTATCACACCTTGGCAGGGATTCGATTCGACCACAACGATTAGCCCTGTGTTTTGCCACCCTACTTCGATTTATAAGATGCTTAACTACCGTGAACTTATACTCCGGTATATGAAGAGAAGGCCACTTACCTGCTGCCCCTGAGTATCAGAGGGTATATATGTACTGTAGGCTCAAGCCGTTGGTGGTGATCGAAGGAAGCTGTACTTGCGCTCAGAAAATGGTCGTCGTTGATGCGGCCATCTGATTGGCCATGTTTCCTCGGAAGACCATCCACGGTCACTGATTGGCGGAGAATAACCCGCCAATGAGAGTGACCACCCGTTACTCCCGAGGGCGGTGGGATAGCTTGTACTCTATAGAGTGTGCAAACGGAGTGAATAAAAGATGGTAGGATGTGGTGAATTCACGGCGTGCATCCGTGGAGATGGCACCGGGCGGCGGTGAGTGCTTGGTCAACTGCTATTCTGGACTATTGCCTCCATGGTTCTGACCTCTGCATATTACGCGACACTCGAATTTTATCATGATATATTGCGCTACAATCAGCTCAAGCAATCGGCGCCAAAAGCTTGCGATGCTAAATGGCATCGGCTTGCTGTCGGTACAAAAGCTCCGCCACTGGGTTGTGTTATCCACTGAACTGTGCCAATCTCGCCACACCAATGACAATACCACACATACTCTAGGCACTGTTTCGGCCTCGACAGGCCCCTATATGAAAACCCGGTAGATGCTATTTTCATCTTGAAATATTTCTAGTCTCTTTTCTCATCGACAAGCAGGTACAAGATGTGAGCGAGTGTCTACTGCCCCTACTTTTGGCACATTCGGGTTCCTGCTTGTTCAAATATTGGTTCTTCTCCCACACTGTGCTGTTAGCATTGCCTAAATATTTTCTTGGAAGCCTGGTTTCTTCAATTGTACTGGGGCAGGTAAGCAACCCCCCTGACTTCCACTGTGTCGCCCAGAGTGGCAGCCATGTCAACAGTTAGATAGAAGGCTGCTCGTTGGGAGATGGCCACATATGCTGACTGCACGCTCGAGCCTTTCAGAATGTCCTAAAAAGACGCTTAATGGCCCGCTGTCTCTTGGGGAGAAAATGTTTACCGAGCTGGCTCTGGCGCGTTGCCACCTTGTCTCTTTGCCTTCTGGTCGGGGCACTTCAACGCTCCATACTCCACCATCAATTTTTGAATCATAATGCGGGTGTCCATGGGGTTCTATTCTCCATGCTACAAAATTGGACTGCACAAGTGGAAAATAGATGGAGACCCATCCCCCGTCCTCTCTCAAGGCTCAATGTTGGTAAAAGTGCAAAGCGAAGATGATGGTCTGACTATCGGGCCTACATGGCCCTCTTGAGACAGCCGAAGGCCACTTCACAAGCTCTAGAGGCCATAACATAACAAAGCAAGAGGGCTGTCTTGAAATTTTCTCGAAATTGAGTCTAAATTAAAGCGCGTGTCATGGGCCTGGGAAAATTCAGGAGACGGAGGCCGCCTCCGCGCTCACGCGATGTTATTCACTCACCAAGCACAGACCGATAACAAGCGCAAACTCAGGAGTCGTGTGCTGCAGTGTAATAAAATCCATTGATTTTCGAGTAAAACGAATGCAGAATCCGGCATCCGCCTAGCGCGTACACTTGGTATAAACAAGACATACCTCCCCTGGCTTTCACGCTGGCGTGGCCCATTGCCAGCACGAGCCAATCCACATAAGTGGAGGGAGCTTTGTGTCTCCTTGTTGACTTAATTTCTAGTGCGGGATGAGATCGTATTTCAGGAAAGGTAAACGTGAACAATACTGGACTGCCTTATGTTCGACAAGGCCAGAGACAACTTAACCTTCTCCCTACTCCCTCCTCCCTTCTGATCCACAGTTAGAGCTAGCCATTGCCTGCGCTCTCGCATTCTTGGAAATGGTTTTATTCCTCCGACTCAGAGTCCCATGACTCGTATTGTCTTGGCAAGGGCAACTTCAACCACTTACTCGGCCGTGAATCACGGCACTCGTCCTCGTTATGCGCTCTTTTCATGCGCAACCGCGCATCGCACCGCTCTATAACCTGTGCACCAGTTTCTCCTGAACAGCGCTGGCCCTTTTATGACCTCTGTAAGCATCTCTTATTTCAAACACGCAGCCTTTGGACCTCACATTCGGCTCTGCCGCGGCCTCGCTTGTCTGACCATGCAAACCACAACCCCCAATTCGGCGCTCATGCCTCGCCACGTCAAACGAGAGAGATCTAGAGATCCCATACTGATCGGAAGTCACAGCCCTTCGCCGCCGCCACGATCCAGCAAACGGTTGCGCGACCGCGTTTTTGCAGCACTGGAAAATGGCGATGCTTTCATTCGAGGCCCGCGCTCCATTAATAGCGCTGACGACTTAGACGAGGTTGAGCTGAAGCGCTGCTTCGAGATTCTGCACGCCTGTGCCGTTGCCACCGATCCCACTGCGACGCTGACATCCACTCGGGAGACCATGGAGGGCTTTTTGGATGCCGTATTCAAAGACTGGGCAGGCGACAGCGAGGCCCCCGAGAAGCCTATTATGGACTTTGTGCTTCGTGAATACATCAGTGTTGGCAACGTTTGCAGTGAGTTTTCTGGCGTAGTTTTTCAGCACTGTGGTGACTAACGCGACCTCGCTGTCTCAGGCCAACCCAGCAGCCATGGTGGCGCGAAATCCTGTGCTGCCGCCCCGACCTGCAAAGCCAATGTCTACGCCATGGCTACGTACAGAAGCCGGCCCGCCACGCTTGAGATTGGCTTCTGCCTCAACGAACCCACCAGCGAACAATGCGAGTTCTTTTGCCCCATGGAACGAGACGACATTCGATAGGACGGTGTCGACTGGTTGGGGCTTCTCAGGACCGAAATGCGACGCGCGTGCACCGCCAAAATACACAAGTACAACAAACACACAGCCGTATGGCAGGCCAGGGAGCTGGTGCAGGCCTGGGC
Organism: Calonectria ilicicola; assembly: GCA_020809705.1. NCBI lineage: Eukaryota > Fungi > Ascomycota > Sordariomycetes > Hypocreales > Nectriaceae > Calonectria > Calonectria ilicicola. The sequence continues at coordinate 1,958,449 of CP085833.1, read as the reverse complement.
CAGAGGCAGCATCTCTCTAGGGCAAGACCATATCGTTCTATCTTTTGTCAGGCGAGAGTCTGTCAACGCAGCTTTCATGGCAATGGGCGATGGACAATAATATCCAGCTATTCACACAAGGGCGCATTTTATTTGGTAGCATAAAACAGGTTGGAACATGGAGGCTGGCTTGAATTTCAAATGAACCTGGAGTATGCTTTTGAAATTTCGCAACTAGAGAAAATCCATCTTATCTCACTGACTACTCAGGATTTGTTTTTTGTCCCGCGATCCAGCTCCCGCCATCTGCCTCCCTTATCTCGCAAGACAGGTCAATCTTACGATTTATCACCTCAACCCTCCCTATAGAAACATCTTGGGCCTTTCATTTCTTTAAAAAATTATTTTGTTTCCTTTTCTAATTTTAAATATTCATTTTTGCAACCTTTTATTTTTCAAGAAACCTCTTCCAAGTGTTGCTTAATGGATCTTAGTCCCGAGGGGTGTGGGTGATCGTGGCCCTCATGATCCTCCTCATCGTCCTCGGGCCAGTCGGGAAAGCCATCTTCGAACAACTCTTCTAGCGCCTCTCGCTTCTCGCCATCACTCAGCTTGTCGTTGCGCATAGTATCCTGCCATTGCGCATACTCCGCGTCTGTCAGGAGACACTCGTCAAGAAGAACCTCGATGGCTTGGTGATTCAACTTCTCCCCAATAAAGACTAGCTCTTGGCGACGATCGCCCCACTCACCACCCTTCTTGATGTCATGCTGTACAAGCTTGTCGACTTCATCATCCCCAGTCGTGTACTCTTCCTCAGGCAGAGTGCAAAACCAAGGACGGCCGCCTGTCATGGTCAACATGGCGCCAGCCTGGGACCAATCGCCGGCGCGTTGCGGTCGTGTCGCCAGAAAGAATTCGCCCTTGGACCGGAAGAGTCGGCCAAGAACTGGATGCTTGCGCTTATTTTCTAGAATTTCCTCATTTGAAGGCGTGAACAAATCTTCAGTCTCGTGCATCTTTTCATCCTCATCAAAAGGTTCAGTCCTGGCCTTCTTGCTGGGTGAACCTGAAGGAGATGGCACGGTTTGGACTGTTGAGTGTGCGCTTTGGGGAGAGGACGGAGCTGAACGCTTTCCAAGAGAAGAACTCTTTTCGCTCTTCTGCTCATCACTGTCTCCAACGGACTCCGCATCCTCATAGTCAACCATCTCAAGGTCTTCTTCTGTTTCTTCTTCGTCCTCTTCACTCTCTTCCTCATCGTCCGGATGTTCAAGTTGTAGAATAAACTTGTCATATACCAAGGCCCATAGGCGTCGAGGGTGGAAAGGACGGTGACGGCTGTAGATGAAACTTCTGACATTGTACTCTTCAGTCTCCGGTTTAGGAGTGATGACATTTTTGCCATTGACCTATGTGAGAGTTAGTTATCCAACTCGACAAAAGATTCACTCAACCACGATGAGCCGTCAAGTGGGAGAATTGGATTGCATACTTCTCGAACGGTCATGGCATGCAGATCTTGGAGCCAACCATACCCAGACTGGGCAACTTGGAGGTTAAATAAACCACTATTGACGATTTCTTTGACATCAATCTTGCCATAGTTAGATTCGATAATCTTAGCGCGGTGGTTGAGTTGCTTAATCAACTCAAGCAACCGAGGTCTTGTTTTCTTGCTGACCTATTGAAAGTATTGTTAGAAGACATCAAGCTGCATGGGAGTGGCGCTTTACCATATCAACCTTGTTCAAGATAATGACATCGGCAAACTCAATTTGGTCAACCATGAGGTCTGAAACGGTGCGCTCGTCTTCTGGGGTAACATCATCACGCCGGGCCGAAATGAGATCACCAGTGTCAAAGTCATGAAGCATAGTAAATGCATCGATGACGGTGACGGTAGTGTCTAGGCGAGCAAACTTTTCCAAACCACCAGCCTTTTTGCTATAGCAAAGTCAGCATTTCTTGGTGAAGTGCAATGCGAATAGGTACATACAGTTGCTTGAGCACTTTGAGCATGTCCTCATCTAGACCGGGTGCTCCATCAAGAGAGCCCATAGCGTCCATCTGCTCCGCGAGACGAGAATCAAATGTCTCAGCGACTTGTTCAGGCTCACTAATTCCACTACTCTCAATGAGAATGTAGTCAAACTCCTGGAGCTGTGCGATGCGGACAAGCTCCTCGAGCAAATCACCTCTGAGAGTACAGCAGATGCATCCGTTTTGAAGAGCGATGACCTTTTCTTCGGTCTTCTTGAGGGTATGTGTCTTTTTAATTAACGAAGCATCAACGTTGATTCTAATTGGATTATTAGTGACAAATGGATGACAGGTAGATCAGAGCGATCAGACTTACGCCCCAATGTCATTGACAACAACGGCGATACGAAGTCCATGCTCGGTTCGGAGGATGTGCTGGAGGAGGGTTGTCTTTCCAGATCCCTACTAGTTGGTAAGCACAGTACAGAGTACACGCATACTCAAACAACGAGTTATCTTACAAGAAACCCAGACAAGAGAGTGACTGGTAATGCCTTTGGAGGAGTAACAGGCTTTGTCTGTGCCTTTTTCTTGGCGCTTCCTTTTGATCGAATTTTGCCCATTTTTGAATCGGGGAAAAAGGTGAAAGGGAGAGGAGGGGAGAAGAGAGTAAGAGAAGAGGCAGAAGACTGCGGATGCAGAGATTCATCGTGTGAAATTACCGGCGACAGCGGCGCGTTCATATACTCTTCAAATACGCGATTCACTAACACGGAGTTCACATGTCAGCTTGGACATCAAGGTGTTTGCGCCGGAGCCATCAAGGTATTACAACCCCAGCTTTTATCGAGCGTGATGACATTCCCTGGGAAATAATTGGTCAATGGACTGCAACCTTTAGGGACTGTGGATTATTCCTAGATCGAAATGAGGATAGACTATGGGAATCATGCAGAGCCGCATGGACTCCAGACAAGACAGGCAAGAGTCCGCCGGTGAGATCATGTTGGCGCAGGTGAAATGGGCCGAGGATGGTGAGAGACGTGGCATTTGGGCGTGCACATTTTCTTTCTCTATTTTCTGATTTGATGAGGGGAAGTTGAGGAGCGTAAAATTGGGAAACATGGTTTAAGTGTGCATATGGCGTTGGGGTTGTGCTCTGCGTTGTTGATTCCCGCAATTCGTACTCGACCACCAGGTATTCTAGTCTTTGATGCCAGAATTTCAACCCACCACCGAATTGGACTGTGGGATATTTCGGGTTTTATATCACCTTATTGAGGTACAACGTAATCATTGCATATCCTCATTGGAAATTGATAAAGGCAGGGAATCAGGCCGTTTTGGTGTTGGTTGTTGCTATTGACAAATCGGCTTTGATTCATGACAACTCTTGGCCGACCAGAATCCACTAAAAGACGCGCCAGACTCTAAAATCAATCGATTTTAGAACTGCCCCTACTCAGCCTGCCGCCACGGCCCTACGTGCTTGAACTCTCCCCTCCGTTGTCTCGGCCGACCAGCCCTTGCTGTACACTGGCCCCTGTCCCTTTGCAACAGTCATTTTTTTTTAACTTGCCACTAGCTTATTTTACCTGTCAATAAGTGTCCCATATTTAGAAAATTATGGGTCTTGAGAGCAAACTAGATAAATATTGACGAAGTGATGAAAATCATCCCAAGTGAACCCAATGACACATTATAGACATTAGCATTACCATTTCCCTTGGTCATAAATCTCGACCCTAGCTCAAGTGAATTAGTTTTATACTATTTTCTATCTACAAGAGTCCAGATTTAATCACTCTGGTTGGCGTTCAAATGCAGCATCCAACAAATCGGCTTCTTTCACCAACTCGTAGAACAAGCCCTGCTCCTGGTGAATCAGAGTCACCGGAGTATCAAATTCAGCAACCTGGCCGCGATCGAGGACAATAATTCGATCTGAATCCATAACAGTGCTGATTCGATGGGCAATCGTGATAACGGTGCGATCTTTGAACGTATCACCTCTCAGCATGGTCTGAATAATTGCATCCGTCTCAGGGTCGATGGCAGCCTAAGAAAGCCCGTTCAATTAGAATGTAATTAGTTAGATTCTTTTTTTAAAGTTCAACTTACCGTGGCTTCGTCGAGAACAAGAATTGGGCTGGGCCTGAGAAGAGCCCTTGCCAGGGATACTAATTGGCGCTGCCCCTGGCTTAAGTTTGAACCTGGGTGGAGGCGTGAGTAGTGTCGAAAAAAAAAAAAAACATTGATTTGAACGGAATTCACGGAGAAAAAAAGACACATACCTCCTTCTCGGATTTCCATTTCTAATTTTCTTGGCGTTTCAGAGACGAAACTCTTCAACTGCGCTCGATCTGTGCACAAGTCAGCCAGCTGAGTATGGGTTTCGTTTCGCTTTGTTTCCTCTTAAAGAAAATTGAAAAAGAGAAGGTTGAATTCGTAGGAGACTCACCCAGTGCGCTCCAGATTTCCGTATCGTCATGTATCATCTCTGGATCGAGATTCTCCCGTATCGTGCCTTCAAACAACGCAGGATCCTGTGGGATAATCGACAGCCGACCACGCAGATCCAATAACCCCATTTTTGAAATATCCAGACCATCAACTGAAATCTGACCCGTGGTTGATTCAATTATCCGAAATAGTGCAAGTGCCAAAGAGCTTTTCCCAGCTCCGGTTCTGCCCACTACGCCAATTTTTTCCCGCGATCTAATGCTTACGTCGACACCCTTGAGTGCGAGATCTAACCCTGGTCGATATCTTGCGCTATAATTTGTCACGTTGATAGTTCCATCGCTAGGCCAGGAGGCTGGAGGCCTATTGGAACGGATTTCCTCAGGCGCCTCGCTCGGGAGCGCAGCGATTTCGAGAACTCGTTCCGCTGAGACAATGTTGATTTCAGCTTCCACGCCTTGGCGGATGATCCAATTCAGGGATTGCGTGACTTGGAGCGCATATGACATTGCTAAACCAATCATTGCAGAGGATAAGCCTGTTTGTCGATAAACTGAGAAGATGGCCGACGATGCGGCCGCGAGAAGAATGACGGACCCAATGAACTCCAAGCGCACACCAAGCCAGCGCCTAGCACTAATTGAGGGGTAAAATGCTTTGATGTTTTCGTCTATCCGAATTTCATTCCCATTTGAGAATTCTGCTTGTTTTTGGTACGCCCGGATCGTTGCGAGTCCATCGAGAGTCTCTTGGTAATGGGAAAATATCGGGCTTTTGCTCCCGCTCTCAAGCCGCTTGAGCTCTCGAGATGCTCTGAGATAGTACTTTTGGATGGACTGATAGAGAAACCCGAGTGGTAGAATCAAGACGGCTGCGACTGGAGTGGAGAGAATGATGACTCCCAGGGAGAAGAATGCCTTGGCGCAATTCTCAAACAACTGGACAGTGATTGTTAGTGACTCAGATTTATGAGGAGAGGAATTCCAAGTGGTCATTTTACCAGGTTAAAAACGCGGGGTAAGTTTTGATCAATCCGATAAATGTCACTTTCAGATGACGTTAGTATTACGTTTGCTGCACAGGGCCCGCTCCATTGACATACTTGGAAAACCGATTGATGATCAGACCATTTGGAGTTGTTTCAAAGTAACTCATAGGGGATCTAAATACTGCGACCGCCATCTGCTCATGAAGGGTTTTGGATGCCTGTAGGTATTAGGTGATGGCTGCTCAGTGACTGATGCTGGGGTGACAGGGGTCAATGTCTACCTTGAGAGAGAATAACATCCAAAAGACCAAGCTTTGAACAAACGTAAGTCCGGCCGAGCCAATTCCTAGAGCAAAGTAGACGCATATGTATTTAACCACGTGGGTATTTCCATCATGCTCTCGGCTCACTTGCGACCAGTGCTTCAGCCAGAACCCTCCACCTGTCGAGGTTTGTTACTATTGGCTCTTTGCAAAGAAGGAAATTATAATATTACCAATGGATGCGCTTTGGGCCATGATCAAGGCGATGAAATAAATTGCGACTGCATCTGCACCTCCAGCCTGAGCATATTGCCGGTAGACGGCCCACTCTACTTTGCCTTGCTTTGAACTCTCTTTTCCGACTGTCTTTTTTGCACCATTAGCTTCTAGGTTAGTTCTTCCATTTGTACTGTTTTGATGGTTAGAATCAGGCACTGTGGATTTCTGAGCCAATGCTCCTTGTCTTTTGAGAATTTGGTGGGCTGAAGTCGATGCTGTTACCTGCTCGCTGGATGAACCAGAACCAATATTCTTATTTTCGGGCATGTTGTCCTCGTCATCGATTAGATTATCAACGCCACCAGTAAATTTGCGAATGATTGCAGCGGTTTCTCCGTTAGCCTCGACGAGTTGTGCATATGTGCCTTGCTCAGTAATTCTGCCATCTGAGAGTAATGTGATCCAATCAGCCTCTTTGAGTACGGAAACGGAATTGGTTGCCAATATCCTTGTCTTCTTTGCTAGCAAGCCGTTTCTGCCCAACACGTGATTGATAATATGCCGGCCTACATGTTGGTCAACGGCTGAAAGGCAATCGTCCAGTATGTATATGTCCGCATCCGAATATATTGCTCTCGCCAGCGCAATTCGTGCTTTCTGGCCACCCGAAAGCTGGATACCCCGCTCTCCGATTTCAGTTTGGTCTCCGTTGGGGAATGCGTCAAAGTCATCAGACAGGGCGCAGGCGTGGACAGTCCGCTCGTACAGTTGAGGATCCCATTCGTTTCCAAACACAATGTTTTCCTTGACGCTAGCGTCCAGAAGCCAGGGTCTTTGTGCAACATATGCTATGGATCCATTTACTGAGACGCTTCCGTCAACCTTCCAGGTTTCTCCAAGAATGGCATGCAGCAAAGCAGATTTGCCGGATCCAACGCGCCCAATCACACAGCTTAGCTTTCCCTTGTATCCGGAATAAGTGATATTATCAAGCGCAGTTGAGTCGTGTTCTCTCTCCCAGGCAAATGTCCCATTAGTAATCTGAACCGTCTGGTCGCCAACCATAGCATCATCCTGATAGCGAGCCACTGCATTAGGTTGCACTTCATCAGAAAGAAGAAAGTCCACCAAGCGAGCTGCTGCTACGCTACCCTCGGCAAAGGAGGATATTACCAAAGGGAAAATGTTGAGGGGAAGTGCTAAAATGTTGAACAAGGCCAAAGCTGGAAACACAATATCCGAACTCAGTGGCCGATTTGAAGTGAGGACGAAAATGGTAAATGTCATGCAAGTTACTAAAAATGGCGTTACTGCCCATGTCAAGTTGGCTACCGATTGCGTTAAACCAATGGAGCGAAGAGTTTTCAACTCGCAATCATTGCGAACTGCATTAAGCTTCGCCAGGAATGTCTTGTCCCAAGCAAACAGCTTGAGACTCTTCATATTTTTGAGAATCTTTCTTTTGTTAATATTGAGGAGACTATTATGAGTTTGAGAGGAGAAAATATTACCTCCGTTATTAAACGCATTCTTGAATCTTTATTTTTCATCTGACATTTTTGAAGGGTCTTGAGAACTTTTGAGATGTATGTGCTGACAGGCGACATCAAAATCATTACGGCGACCCCAGCAAACATGCTAGGCCCTACAAGTTGGCAGAGAGAGACCATGCACAAGGTTATTTGTAACGGTGCGGACCACAGCTGCGGCCCTGATTGCGCTAGATCTTGGATCTTTTGCGTGTCTGAAACCATCAGATTTAGGATGTCCCCAGTTGATCTAGATCCTTTCCCGGTAGTTGAGAGCTTAAGCGACTTTTGGTACAACGTGCTTGTTAAAGAGGATCTAAATCTTACACCAGTCTCAAAGGCCCGTTGAATATTTTGGTGATTGAATGCAGTCTGGATGAGCGAAACCCCAAACATGGCCAGGGCAATAAGAGCTCCTTCGGACACTGAGGTGGATCCTCGTCGCGAGTAGGAATCGGCAAACCGAATTAGGCGGCGTAAAAGTTGTGGCTGGATCAAAAGCAATAAGTCGCCGACAAGTTTGAATAGGGATCCTTGGAGATATGGAACACCGAATGCTCGAAGAAGGACTCTCCACAACTTCGGGCTCCCAGATTGCAGCTCCTTTTCCCATGACTTTTGGAAAGCACTGCCAGTGGCCTTTGCTTGATCGCGTCGCCTCAAGTCCCATAGATCATCTCGAGTCAAAAAGTTGTCATAACCGTGCTTCATTATGGGTGTCATCCAGCTAAAAGTAAACATGGAGAAAAGCCCGGCATTTTCAGCAGGGCAGTCCTTGCCATTGTTCGGTTTTTTTGGTGGCGACGCCCTCTTGGGGGCTAAGAAGGCTAGAAGAAACTGCAAAGCGACTAAACTAGTTTGTAGAATCAGCAGAAGCAAAACAGTGGATGGTTGTCGGCGGGAGCGCTGCAAGAGCGCGAGCCGAACAAGAAACACGTGGGCAATCAACAAGAGCAGCCAGTAGGCTGACAACAGCAAATTCAGTGGTCGAATTTGCCATCGCTCCATGCAGTAGAGTATAAACACAATGATGGTGGAAGACAGCATCAAGCTTTGGGCTGTAACATGTGTGTATGGCCCAGGTGTTAGACATAGTTGCGCCAAAACCACTGAAAACAGTGCGCCAATGGTTAGAATCTTAGCGGTAAGCAGCCATGGTTTTGGTTGATATGCTTGGTGTCGCGATTTGAAACCGCTTGCTATAGAAACAAGCCCGACGATGATGCCGCAAATGGAGAGCCCGGATAGAAATAAATCAAGAGAGCGAAGCTTTGAAAAAAGTGATGAGCTGTAAGTGTTTTGGAGTATCGCCCAGCCATTGGCTTCAAGGTCTGGGTCCATGTTGCAATGGGCAGGCCCGTTTACGACACATGCAACAGGGCGGAAACAACGGGGCATCCCAACGTTTATTTAAGATTTAGCTGCGGGGTACATATGTGGGTATATTGGCAGCGAAATTGCCTCATGGCTCGATCTCTCAAGTGCCCCCATAGTGGTGGGATTGTTGCATGTTGATAGTGTGAGAGGCTAGAGGTAGCGCGACTGCAACTCAGGGGCAAGTCAGATGTCAATTCACGAACAGTGAAAAAGAATCCATGTCCCTGCTGGGTAGAGAAGAAGCGCGACGAACCAACACGCAGATAATCCATCATTTTTATTTTTTATGTTTTCCTTTTTGCGATCGAGCAGGGGTAATTCCCTTATGGATCAAATCAGATACACATTTTCGAATCTGATAACTGACAGTTATGCACGGTGCGCAGCCATCGTTGACGGCTTCAGTTTTATGCGTGTTGATGGGCTCTCGGCCCCTGGAAGACAGCTGCAATGACCCCCACAGATCCACCACTAAATTTACGCGGTGAAGGGATCATCGCCAGCAATTCTGCCACGGGCATGGGTCCAGTCCGGTCGCTGAATGCGTGTAGTTTTTCATGTAAAGAATGCCTAATATCATCAATATTCTCTAACTGCATTGATGGGGACATGGCCTGTATCCCATTCTACCTCTGCAGAGTATGCCTGTAGTGCCACTCCTCGCCTTGCATATCCTGCCTAATCTTGTAGTTCTCCTCAGCGATCCGTAAAACATCCAGGTCAACTGGAACAATCTCCAGCTTCTCTTCGCCAACCCCGATGCGCCCCAGGGCTCCCTGAATAGGCATGGCCACGCAGCTCAGCCCGCCCGCGTTGCAAAACGCAACAGCCGCCGTGTTCTCGAACGCGCGCAGTGTTGTGGATGTCTCAAGAAAGAGCCGCTCCGAGTCTGGGTTCAGGGCTTGGCAATTGGCATCCACGTCTGTCATGTACCACCACGAGGGAATGATTATCAGATCGGCGCCGTCGGCGATCAGGGCTCTAAAGGGCTCCGGGAAGGCCAAATCCCAGCAGATGAGCATCCCAGCGCGCACTGGCCGGCCGTCGGCATGCGTGAGAGGGGTGTCGAATGCAACATGGGGTGAGTGGCCCGAAGAGGTGAGGTGCGGGCGCTAACAGCAACACATTAGCTCTGATGTCCTTGGCAGGCTGCTTTATGAGCAGGGAAGATAGCCACCTCGGGATGCCACAAGTTCTTCTTTTGATACGAGCCGCAGATTTCTCCTGTGCCAGCAGCGAGGAAATAGGCCATGTTTCGCAATTCCTCACCCTCCCCCACAGCGTGGGCCTCGCAGATGGTTCCAGGCACAATATTAATGTTGAGCTCGCGTGCAAGCGCCTGATACTTGGCCAGGTACGGCGCTGCGGAGTCGCGGGTCGCAGAGAGGAATTCGGCGTGGTCAGGGACCCATGATGTCAGGTGGAATTCGGGCAAGATGGCAATGTCAGCGCCCTTGGCTGCTGCCTCTCTGATATGCTTTTCTGCAGTCGCAAAATTATCCGCGACGGCCACGGGCTAGTCGAGAAGCAATTAGTAAGTAAACCAACCCTCGGCCAGACAGACTCCCAAGGGGCGCTGACATGCGAGGTGGTGCGGGATAGCAACGGGAGAGCATCGTGGGGCGGCTCACTTTGGGGTCAAATTGAATCAACGCAATGTTATAGACGGGCGCCATTATCGACAATTTTATGCGGATTTGTGCAGATTCAGAAAGGATGGTCCTGCGGCTCAAATGCCTCGCGATGCGCACGAGAAGTGGGGAGCTGAGGCGAGAAGTGGGCTTGCCACTGAACTAAGGGCGTACGGGTATAACAGACACGCAGCACCAATTGTTTGGCGCCCCATAGCTGACTATCAACTCTCTCGTCTTTAGTTTTGTTGGCAGCATGCAAGAGCCTGCAAAGTCGCAGCGGTTGCCCTGCTCCCTAAAATCGTCACATTCTGGCATCAACAGGAGCACTTGGCGGGTTCATCTTTCATATGGCGCTTTATCATTACAATGTACTATCAAGAAGGCCTCTAAATGCTAACTATAGACAATGCAAGAAGAATGTATATTACACGCGTGTCAGAAAACATACTTCATCAAACGTTTAGGCAGTTTTGCACATGCGTCCATCCGCAGCGACGTCCCAAACTTCGCTTCCGACGCCCTTCAGGTTGTAAAAGTGGCAGTTGGGGTCCCACGTGTTCTTGATGGACAAGAGTCGGTCCCAGTTCTCGCCGTAGAAGGTCTCCTGCCAGTTGAGCTGGTTGAAATCGGCCTCGTTCATGTATGCTCCGCTGCCGGGAGTGACCGACTCGATGAGAGGGACGTATTCGTAAGTGATGCGCTTCTGGATAGCGAGCATCTCGTCCCACTCCGTGGGGTCCCAAATGGTGGCCAGCTGCATCGACATGATTGCCGTTCTCCACGCAGGGTGGACGGCGTTGCTGACTCCTTCGTAGCGCTTGAATGTGCCACTGGATCCCACTGCAATGACACCGTTGGATGTCAGATTGCGGATGACCTTTTGGAACGACTCATTGTCATCCTCAATAACAGTTCGTGGAATCAAGCGACCACCGTATTGGTACAATGACGCACCAATGTGGCCGTATGGAAGCGGGCCCATGTATTCATCGTAGTGGTCGCGGTAGTTGAGAGTTGTATACGAGGCGCTGGGAGTGATGCCAAGCTCGCTAAGCACGCTGAGGAACGGCCCGAGAACTGTGTCGCGCACGTATTCGCCAGTAGAGTTGACAAGAGTAATAGGCTTCACGACAAGCGCCGAGGCGGTGACGTAGTAGATGACAGTTGGGCCGTGGTCAATCATTGCTGGGAGCAGATCGTGGAAGCGCGAGACGGCAGTGTCAAAATTGGTCTTGTTGGTGCCGGCGACGGAAATGGTGAGAGTTGCGCCGCCAACATCGCCAACATAGTGGGCTCGAATCGTCATGCTCGTAACGACTGCGAAGTTGCCAGCGGCACCACCGCTGAGTGCCCAGTAAAGGTCGCTGTTCTCGGTTGAAGATGCTGTGACAATCTCCCCAGAAGCAGTGACAACCTCAAACTCCAAGGTCTGATCGGCACCCAGCCCAAAGCTCGTGCTCAAAGCCGAGTGACCGCCACCCAGGGAGAATCCAGCGAGTCCCACCGTGGGGCATTCGCCAGACACGACGGACAGTCCGTAAGAGTTGGCAGCTTCAACTGCATCGGCACCTTGGATACCGGCTCCGACCTTGAGTGCGGGGCCGGTGTACACATCGTCAGACCAACTGGTAAGTTCAACGTCCTTCATGTGGTGCATCCAGACAGCCAGGGCACCAGCGCCGGTGGAGCGGCCAAGATAACTAAAAGCAATTGCATTAGAAACAGCCTGGCATATTCAATTGGTTGGTACATACTCATGGCCCGTATTTCTGATGACAAGGCGGATGTTGTTCTCGGTGGTAAACTTGACGGCGGCAACGACGTGCGCAGCGGTGGAAACATTGATGGCATACGACACGTAGTTTCCAAGGACGCAAGGGCGTGATTCCGCAAGAAAGGGATCGCAGCTTTGGTTGGCAAAGTAAGCCTGCATCACCGACGAGGACGAATTGAAGCTATAAGCCACAACAGTTAGCTTTAGTTACAAGCCACCAAGTCCCGGCACCACCGGAGGGGAATCCCGCAAACAGCTTGGGGAACTTACTGAAGCTGGGGAAGCTCCCAATCGGTCTGGAGCTCAGCGCAAGCATCGGCATCATAGTCGGGGTCGTGGCACGGCTTGCCCAGAGGCACAGTGGCAATGAGACGCCCATCTACCGTCTCATTGAGCTTGTTCCAGAGGGAGGTGGATGGCCAGCAATCGTCACCGGGGAGACACCGGCAGCTGGAAGAGCTGGAAGAGTTTGAAGCGGCCTCGCAAGGCACGGTGGCGGCGATCAATGGCAGGATTGCCTGCGACAAGAAGCTCGTGGCCCTCATTATGAGTGGTGCGTGTGATTGATCCGACCCACGTAAAGTCTATTGATGGATATAGGCGCAGATGAACAGATCAAAAGCTGCAGTTCCTCACGGACGATCCCATCCTATTTATTTACAGGAACCGGTTTGTATCCCCAACTGAGTCCCTGTTCCCTGTCAATTAATTGTCCGCCGTGCAGCCCGAGAGGCCCCTCCCCTCGACGACGTCGGCCTGCATCCTCGCCTGCACAAAGGGGTGGGCTAACTGCCAACTGAGACGCACTAGGCATGTCCTCTCGGAGGGGCCCAAAAACCCACGGGGATGCTGTCGCTTGGCTGCCTTCAAGTGCATGGGCCAACTGAGAATGCCAGGGCACCCGATCTTTCCTGAGAGATTTCTTGACTGCGGGGGCATTGAATCGGGAAGGATTCGCTTGCGCTTGATGGCCACAAGATTGGGCATACGTACTCGACAAGGAGGTCGACATGGGGATAATGGCAGAGTTCGGCAATAGGTTCTAAGAATAATCAGGGGGCACGCATACAAGAACATCAGACGATATGGTGTTTAATCAGAGGCTGCATGACGGCAACTCGGTTTACAGGGCTCAACTTTGACAAGTTCAATTAGCAGTTCACGCAAAGCACCGGATTCGTTCCTCGGCCCCGTGATATATTCAGGCAATTAAGGCTGGTTGTAGTTAGTCAGGTCGCCCCCCGATCGGCTTCGGTACGATTTTCAGAACTCAACCCCAGGAAATATTGTTCAACCCCGGTCGCGATATCCTGGGATCTGCGTCGCGGCCATGTGCGGCGTCCGCATCGGCCCGGCGCACTGCATGTGACTGCGGCGAATCGGCCATTGGTTGGGGGCGGTAAAGGGGCCAATGCAAAATTAAGGGACTTGAGGGGGCGCAGGTTCACTGCCTCGCGAGTGGGAGAGAATTGCTGGCATGAATGAGAGGTGCTGCTGAAGGATTCCGCTGCGTTTTATATGACCCCGGCACCTCCGCTCTCCCGCCACAGTGACAGCTCCACCACCCATGGCAAGATGGGCGAGGGCGGGATGACAGGAACGAGAGTCAAATCCCAAAGCATTGCCGTCGATAACAAAGCAAAGCCCGCCGCCGCCTTACAGCAGGGCTTCCACTTGCAGGCGGGCTTTGACCGGGGGTTCTAGAAGTCTCATCTCCGTGCCAAGCCGGGTTTTCGTCCTGATCTGAGCTCCACCGGCGCTTTGGAGGCTTCGCCCACATGGCAGCCATGACGGCCTGCTCCAACAATTGCTTTGTTCCGTAAAAGGCGCCGCCTACGCCACCGTTTTGGTCGCAATTGTTTATCACCGTCACCGCCGTCTCTTCTAGAACAGGGGCTGTGCCATGCCATGCCAATAACGACCAGCGCGGAATGCTGCGCGGTGGAACTGAAGGAGGGCCCCCTCCCCATGCACATACAATACGTGTCTGAGAAAATACAGGGATGAGGCAACTCTTCGGCAAGCGATCTCCGCCATCCACTATCGTCTTGCCCCAAAAAGCAGGCAGGGACTTGATCCGAGGCGTTGATCCAGCCCTGTCCCACCTGCCATATTCTAATCGGAATATTCTAAATGAATGTCGCCCAACGCGATGGTTACATTGCAACCCTGGCAAGATATGCCGCCTTTTGACTATCGCCACTATCATTACGCGTTGTTGACCACAAGTTGTGCTTTGCGTTGTATTCTAATCATATTCTAGTTTTTTTTTTTTCTCCCCTGCAAAAACACATTGTCCTAGATCTAGCCGAGACATTTTCCTTAGTCACTTAGAATAAATCACATCCGCAAGACAATTCGCGGCTCTTTGACGTGTCCAGCTGCAGCCGCTCGGCCGTAGTGCGCATCATAGCGATATTGCCGGGGCGACGTCACTGGCATGCAAACACGCAATGCATCCCAATTCTGGTTGTAATTGTGACGCTGATTTAAATTTTTGACTCCATACCACTGGTTCTTCGGGACCTTTTTGCTGGAATCCGCTCCCCTGGGCGGCCGTCGGCGTTCTCCATGGTTGGTTGAGCAGAGCCCTTAGCCAGGTCCAAAGAATGCTCGCTTCAAGCATCAGTAGTCATAGCTCAAGCTTATACAGCTACCACAGGGATGGGGGTTATGGCGCATGCCGTCAGAGCACACTCATGACGAGCAAAGCTATAGCTCATTTTTTTTATGCCTCTTCATCTCTTTGAATCAGCCTCCCCCCTTGAGTCATCCGGCCTGCATGCTGACCAACTTCTTCTGGGGAGCTGCACCAGACAACCAAGCCGACGGAGCCACAGATAAATCTCAGCTCTCAAAGGTTTTCCTGTATTCCAGTCACAGCATATGCAAACGTGCGTTGTGTTCTTTTTTAGCCAGGCAATGACTCGTGAGTGAAACATTCTGAGGCATCAGGATGGCGCCTCATTAATAAAGCCTTGCGTAGCAGGGACAATCTAAGGAAAGTAGTAAGAAGACGTAGGTTATTTCAATTTCCAATGGCATAGACTTTTGCCTCCAAAAAGTTCGATGCTTGTTCCGGAATGTAGGCAACCTAGAATCTCGACATCATAGGGAGCGTGACCACTACCTCGGGAGCTTATTTACTAGGGGCGATCTGGGTCCTTGGCGCTTCAGCTCCATCCATGCCCCGCTGGTTCGTGAAGCTCTCCTAGATTGGACTTACACTTTGACCTCCATCGGGCGCCACATTTCGTCTGGATTGATCAAGCGGCAGCACCGAAGACACGGTGTTGGGCCACTCGCCACCAAACTCAGCCAGCGTCTCGACATGCCGTCGCGGTTGGGAAACAGAATTTTGGCCATGCCGGTCAAGATTTTCTCGGCGATTGTATAACATGTCGAACCCCCTCTCCGTCGCGGTCGGCTGGGCAGTCGTGTCGACGCGACCTCCCTGTAGTTGATGCTCTGCCGAATTAATGCAGACCACACCAACATGAGGGTAATCCTCAAGTGCTCGCTTCTGCTGCTACCCTGCCTCTTTGCAGGAGGCGTGGTGGGATACAATCCCACGTCTAACAGCATGCCTCATTGTGCGGTAATTCCAAGCCATTGACACCCGTTTGTGCAATGCAAGCTGCTAACTTCTGCCAGGCAGAATGCATCGCGCCAGAAATGGCGAAATCCTCATGCTCCCAGTCGGACATGTCTTGCCTGTGCAACGACCACCAAATCACCAAGGACTCGGCTCTGTGTATGATGCAAAAGTGTTCAGTAGCAGAAGTACTCCGTGCGTTATCAGCCATTTTAAGTCATATTTGTCTTGCCCCCCTCTTGCTAACTATATTCCATTGCAGTTGCCAAAAACATTTCGAATAACCAATGCGGCATTCTTCCTCGGAGTGTTGTAGGCGAGCGTGTCATACTAGCGCACACCTTTGCATCAGTTTCGGGAGTTTTCGTTTTTATCAGGCTATTTTCGCGATGGTACCTGAGCTCAGGCATCGGTCTTGATGACCTATTCATCGTGTTGACCATTGTTGTCATGATCCCGATCTTCATCATGAACGGCGACAAACACAATGCACTGGGCACCGACTTATGGACGATCCCAGCGGATAAAATCACCAGTTTGTTGCACACTTTTTGGATTGGAGGATTGTCATACTTCTTGGCTATTCCGCTGCTCAAGATTTCTATCCTCTTCTTCTACTTGCGCATTTTCCAATCCCCAAAAACCAGGAAGCTTCTCTGGGGCACCATCGCCTTTACCTTGATATCTGGTGCCGCTTTCTTCTTTGCTCAGATATTTCAGTGTAGGCCGGTCAGTTATTTCTGGACGAGCTGGGATGGCGAGCACAAGGGTACCTGTGTCAATGGCAACGCCCTTGGCGTATCCGCCTCTGCTGTCAACATTGCCCTAGATTTTTGGCTGCTGGGAATCCCGATTTTTCAGCTCCAAAGTTTGAACATGAACTGTAGAAAAAAGCTCGAAGTAGGAGCCATGTTTCTCGTTGGTGGAATGTGAGTATCTCTTCCGGTTCAACTTCTAGTCGTACCTAACATGTATTTGCTAGCGCAACAATATTCAGTATTCTTCGACTACCTGCCATCATCGAATTCAAAAAAAGCACGAACCCGTCTTGGGACTTTTTGGATCTGGTCAAAAAGTCCATGATGGAAATGGTAATGGGTATTGTTTGCGCTTGCATGCCCGCGATCCGCCTACTCCTTATGCGCCTCTTCCCTCGTTTATTCGCCATCCCCAAAGTCCTCACAACAAACAAGTCAACATTCAACGGCTCAACTGCATACGAAAATCAAGGATCACCATCTTCTAATCCAAGGACCCCTCCCAGGTCGGCTAGAAAGTGGTCTGAAAGCTTTATGGATGTCGACTTCCTTGACGAAATCGACGAAAATCAGTTGGTGTCGCCAACGAATAGCGAAATGTCTGAATCGCACAAAACACGATAGGTTTGCCAGAAAATCAGGTGATCCTGTTTCCTGAACATTCTTTATAATTCATGCACAAATTTTCTTATGTATTAATAGAGCAGAAATTCGAAATGTACAACACACCTGTAGAATGCAAAAACTAGTTTGAGAATACAACTCAATCAATGGGTTAGGAGACGCCACCATCGGATGGATAGTATAGTAAATAATTTACAAATTGTCATCAAACTTGATACATTAGTCGCGTTTTCTGGAAGTGCAATCGCGATCTCCCGTTTTGTTTTACCCTTGTGTTGTTTTCTTACCAGACTCCCATCCTACACTGCAAAGGAGACATTTTGCGAGTACAGTGCGGCAAAATCTTGCAGTAGTATTATCTACAAGTCTAGCCACAATTTTTCCCGCAGTAATGATTCCGCCAAGGACACGAAAAAGGCTGAAATGGACCGTTCTAGCACTCGAGTCTCCGGGCAATAGGTTAGCTCTGCGCCGACGGCACGGTTACCCTATTTGGCAATGGATGCCACCGGGATCATGTTGTGGGGCGACCGGTCACCTTTCCGACTCACAAGTGGTAATGCACTTACACGCTTCAGGTTTATACGTTGCATTTGTACTATGAAGGAATTGTGTTGCATTTCCGAATGTGTTGGTTTATAAAGATGCCGACCGCTCCAGTCTGACATCCTCAATCAAGCACTTGCTTACATCCAAACACACTCACCCACACAACCAAGCACCTGTTACTACTCAATTTACCCAATAATCTTCTGCATCATCAGAAACCATGGCTAGCACCAACACAGTTACAGTCACCCTCCAACAATTGTCCAAGTCAATTGATCATTCGCTGCTGCACCCAACCTTCACCGATGCGCAAATTTTGGAAGGGTTGAAGATTTCCAAGGAGTACAATGTCGCGACCGCCTGCGTCAAGCCCTACTTGATTCCAATGGCCAAAAAGGAACTCGAGGGATCTGGAGTTCTCGTATGCCCTGTCATTGGCTTCCCCGCAGGAAACTCGACAACTGAAGTCAAGGTTTTTGAAGCCACAGCCGCTGCAAAGGCCGGCGGCCAGGAAATTGACATGGTGATTAATGTCGGCAAGGCGCTCGGCGGTGATTGGGACTATGTCTCAGACGAAATTCGCCAGATCAACGAAGCGGTGGTGAAGGAGGGCGCTATTCTGAAAGTAATCTTTGAAAACGATTACCTGGAGGAGGAGCATATTATTAAGCTCTGTCAAATTTGCTCGGACATCGGCGTAGCCTTTGTTAAAACCTCCACGGGATATGGCTTCGTCAAGCAAGCCAACGGCCAGTACTCGTACAAGGGTGCTACTATTCCTCACCTCAAATTGATGCGCAAGCACTCCAAGCCAGAAGTTCAGATCAAAGCTGCGGGAGGCGTTCGAACATTGGATGGACTTCTTCACGTCATTTCCATTGGTGTTACTCGTATTGGGGCGACGGCAACTGAGGCGATTATGAAGGAAGCTGTGGAGAGAGGAATAACCGACAAGCCGACAACGGTGCAATTCACTCCCATTGACGGAGAATCTGCAGGGGGTTATTAGATGGGAATAGTCGAGTGCAGCATGTTCGAAGCTGGAAGGTTGGTGGAAATTTGGAAAATATACAATATTAGCTGGATGGTACATGCTTGAAATGGAATGCCTAAGAATCTTCAAAATGTGTCAGTCGTTTGCATGTCATGACAGGCTGAGAAGCAACACAGTAGACAATCTGTGACAATATAAAACTAGTTGTCTGCAAAAACTTTGTTCCGTTTATGCAGCTATTCATCAAAGTGCTTCACTGCCTAAGGCGCGATTCACTGCTGGCAGCTGCCTACAAGTGATTTGACCACCTCTGCCTTGAAAATTTCTGGATTCAAACCTGCACATCCCACCCACCTTGACCATTACCTCGACCCTGAGGCACACGAAAAATCATGACGCATTCTACGCTCTTAGCGGATCTTCTGAAATCTGGGAATTTCAGTGATTTCACTTTGAGGTGCAATGGGACGGAGTTCCCTCTCCATAAAGCCATCGTCTGTCCGCACTCTCCCGTCTTTGCAGCGGCTGTTGGGGAAAACACTCAGGTAATTTCTGGAATGTCTAGAGCGACTATAAAACTTTGGGCGCTCACAGATATCAGAGGGGGGCCAAAAAGTTCAGTATGCGATTGATCAGTTCGATGTTCCAACTGTTCGCTGCATGGTCGAGTACTTGTACACAAGCGACTACAAGTTGAATCTAGATGTCCCAGAAACCCATAAAACCCAATCAAGTAACCTTGTGTACTCACTTTGGCATTATGTTTGAATCTTTGATGCTAATATGTAACAGCATCTCAGTCGACAATCCGGTCCAAAGAAGAGATATTGCACATCGGAGCAAGTCTTCTCGGGCACGTTAGGGTGAATGCAATCGCCGACCACTTTCAAATACCAAAGCTGGCAGATCTAGCAAAACAGCACACGCGACCGATCCTTGAAGATAGTTGGGTGGCAGAGGCGTTCCCCCCCGTTGTGTTGGTCGCGTAGGCATCGACGACAGATACGGGATTACACAATATGCTTGCTGAAGCTGCCGCTGACAACATCGCTACATTGATTGATCTTCCTGGTTTCGCAATGCTCGAGGCACAAAACGAGTTCCTATCTAAAGTTCTAACACGACATGTGAGAAACACACAAGACCTGCAAATGATGATGAACGACAAGGCCCACTGTGTCGATGACTTGGGATTTAAGCTCGAGCATAAAGATGGCATAATCAAGGAGGCCAGTGTTGAAATTAAGGACAAGAATGACAAGTTAAGAGATAAAGACACTGAGATTCGACAAAATAAAGAGAAAATGAAGCAGATGCGAAATGATTTTGATTCCAACACCAAACAGATGCAGCTTCGCCTGGACCAAAAGGAGAGACGCGTAAAAGAGATGCAGAGTCAACTCGATCAAAACACAGCCACCATAAGAGATCTACAAACTAATTCATCTCAGTTTCAGGACGATTACAACCGGGAGCGCCAAACGAAGAGAACGCTGGCAGATAGGGTGGTGAAATGTATAGAGAAGTTGTCAAGAACTCAAGAATGTCGCAACTGCGGAATTGGTGATTGGCCCTGGATCGAGAATACAGGTACGTATTATGAACCCATTTACGTTATTCGATGCGGAGATTGCCGTTGTCGACATTATGTCTGAGTGAGTCTGGGTCGGGAGAGGTCGGCGGGCGGCCGAGGCCGAGGCGTTGATGGAGAACTAGAGGGGAGGTGGAGGGAGGCGAATCACCAAATATTGTCCGAATGGTTCAAAAGAAGGAGCTCGGGTGTTTAATCCATTTTGCCTCGATGTCTTTCTTATCGCACCTTCGCGGTGTATTGTGCAAGTTCATGTCAACGCGGCATGACGTGCAAGGTGCACTGGAGGCTAAACAGTGACCGAGATTGGGTCATTTGCAAGAAATAATATTAAATTGAGTGGTTCGTTGTGAAATTTAATTTCTGTATGTGCTTCTGTGAGGCAGGTTCCCAGGTACCTGCTGGCTATCTTGCGCATGGTTAATTATTCCTTCCTTCCAAACGGTCAACATCTCTTGAACACGCCCTTCGCGCTTATTACACTCACGTCTTCCTTCTCAGCTCAAGAAATCAGATACCAAAGTTTGCATCACTTCATATACCACCCATTTGCAATCATTATCAAGCCTATCTTCAAATTTCACTATCCACGATGGCGGTGACCAATCACGCTACTAATGCTTTTTACCTTCGAACGGGGATTGACAGCGACTTTGTCTTGGAGTGCCAAGGACAAATCTTCCGTCTTCACAAAATGATCGTTTCTCACCAGTCTCCAGTCTTGGACTTAGATTTGCAAGGACCGTGTGATGTCAGTCTCCTCTCAATCAGGCGCCAAGGAATGTTGAAGGGGAGAGTCTGACCGATTGTTTGATAGCCCATTGCAATCAAAACAATCCATGTGGACGCGTCTTTCGATTTAGATACCGTCAAAAGCATGATAGATTATCTATATATGGAGACTTACTCTATCAAGTAGGTATCCAATCAATCTACTCGCCTTTCATGTCTCCGCTAACCCCATGATATTTTCAGCACCCTCAACACAGAACCATCTTCCGGTCGAGAAGCAAGCACCGACCACGATCGACAAAAGTCCATATTTCTCTATCACCTCGAAGTATTCAGGATCGGGTTACACTACAAGGTTCCAGGTCTCATGGCTGTGGTCACCATACACATCAAATCGCTTCTCAAGGAGTCATGGCCGGCAGAGATCTTCCCTGATATCGCTAGCCGAGCCTTGGAGATGGCAAACGAAGGACCTCTTTCCGATATTTTGGTTGAAGCCGCAGTCAAACGTCTTTCAGATTTGGTAGATGTTGAGGAGTTCGAAAAATTGGCCAGATACCCCATGTTCATGGTGGAGGTGGTGAGGGCTTTTGTCAAGAACATCGAAATTATTCACGCGGACGAGGCTTACGATGATTGAATCCCGTTTTCGCGAAGAAAACCCCGAACCACATTAATTTGAGTGTCCCTTGTCCGAAAATCTATTTCATGAGCGCTGGTTGTTTTCTTCCGAAGAAGCGTGGGCAAATGAGTGGTGTTGTTGGCGAGGAAGAAGACCACCCTGCATTGCATCGACCTGCGTTTCATCTCCCTTCTCACTGAGAACTTTTTTGTTTAGAAAATACAAGCCTAGCTGCGCTTTGGAAATTGATAGCTCCACCGAGGAAGGGTGCGAACTTTGCAGCCACATCAATGATCCAAGTCCCACCATCTTGGCCCGTTGCGGCAATCATTGCTGATCCACAGTGCAACAAACAACCAACAGGCGATGTTAAGGTTGGACCGTGGATTTTGTCTGGCGAATTATAGATATAGGATATATCGGTTCCGAGGTGGTTCAGGTTATCCGAAACCACCGAGTCAATCCAGACTTTAACATTAGCGCTCATGATGTGAATTAGGATGCTTAGAGTAGCTGTTTAGTGGTAGACATGATGTGAGGGATAGCGCGTCAATAATCAGAATTCTATGACATTGAATTAGTTTCGATTGATTCCGTACTTCTAATAGTGCTACACTTTCCTAGCCCTTGTGCGTGCCAGTTTTTCAATGAGACTCGCACGTTCTTCTGGCCCCTCACATTTATATCTTCCTATCTTGAATATCGCATGTGCGCTTTTTTGTTGTATTGACCTATCAAGGAAACTGGTAAAAATTAAACTTTCACATACCCTGGAAAGTCACCAGAATAATGTGATGGGACGAGTTCCGATGGAGAATATGCCGCAATTGTAACTCGCTATCAATTGTGGATTCAAACAGAGACACAGAAACGGCAATAATGGAAATAAATTAGAATCGGATGTTTTTAGAAAGTTATAAACATTGAACGATCGTGTAAACGCTGAGATGTTGAGAAAGCTACACTCTCGCGACAACTAGTTGGGTTAGGTGAACACAGAAGATGACTCCCGCAAGACATTCCTACTCGATTGCAGTATTCTAACTATTTTTTTCTTTCATTTACTTGGGTTTACAAATTTTTGCAGAGTTGATTTCGCTACCTGGCGAAGGTTGAAAGTGGGCTCGCCGGATATCCAACGCCGCACCGGAAGATAACTCGGCACACAGAACATGGCCCGACCTGGGCCACAGGCCACACCGCATGGCTATTGTTGCGCTAAGGGGAAAAGCGATACAAATATCTATTATTATTATAACGCCGATACAAACTCAAAGGGACGAGGGCCCGGTCCGCGTGCCGCAGGGAAATGCCGCGACCCCCGCATGCGGGGAGCTTCAACGCCGCAAACCTCGACTTCAATTTGCCGAGGGCAACTCGCAAACATGAGTCTCACGAAGGTATAAAGTTTTGGATATATCGGAAAGACAAGAGGGAGAAGGTTTTAGTTTCGCTTAGCTGTTAGTTGTAGGCTGACCTGTATCTTATCTTGAAACTCTGTAACCCTCTTACGCCACCACCCACCACCATTATGCGCTTTTCACCAATCACCCTCCTCGGCGCCGTTGCGCAACTCGCTAGCTCCGTCTGCGGCCAGGCCCTGGGCACCCCCGGGTGGGAGTTCCTCTACACGGCAAACGTCACGCTGGACGAGCGCTGGACCATTGGGGACTACGGCATGGGCAGCCGCGTGGCCATCCCCATCATCGGCGGCACCTTCACCGGCCCCAAGCTCAACGGTACAATCAGCAACCTCGGCGCCGACTGGGGCGTGACGGACACCACCGGCACCTTCTTCCCGGACACGCGGTACGACCTGAAGACGGACGACGGCGCCCACATCTTTATCCAGACGGCCGGCCCCAAGCAGGCCGACGGCCGAATCCTGCTGCGAATCACCTTCCAGACGGGATACGCAGACTACACCTGGCTAAACTACGTCATTGCGACCGGTGTGCTGAAGGGAGCTACTGGCGCGGACCAGGGCAAATACGTTATAATTGATGCATGGGTAAGTAGCTAGCTGCAGCCTGCCATTTGTATTGCGGGTGATTGGCCTGGGGAAGAAACCGTGTATTAACATTGGTCGCTAGTCAATGACTCTCCCACCAGCATAGACATGCAAGTCGTTCGCGTGTGCTACAGGGTGATCAGCTGGGAAGGGAGGGACCGAATCATCAATGTAGATCGTGCAGGTCACTTTATTCATTTCTTCGTGTATATATGGGGGAAAAAGAAGACTTCTTGTTCAAATTACTATATTATCGCTTCAAACCCGACTCTTTGTTTGTTTTTTTGTTACCCTTGTTTGGTGAAGTCCTGTATTCTGGTATCATATCTGTGAAACCCCCCAATGCCGCCAAACGCCAAACCATCGCCCCAAGCATGAACATTTCTTATTATTTTTTTCTGCCTTTTCTTTTTCACATCTCAGCTTAGTTAGGCGCAATAGTCTGGCAAAACATCTCCCCCTACAGCCCTCAGAGCGCGGGGTCCAAAGCCTCCGTACGAATACTCGCCGGCCCATTCCGACCACCCGTTGTCGGCGTTGACTGCTGGGGTCCAGCCGTCCATGTCGGCGGCATCGAGGGGGAAATCCAGAGACTCCATGGCGATCTGGATCGGGATGACAAAGCGAAGGGTCGAGTTTCCAACCTCAAGCGACAGGTCCAACTTGTACGTCCTGGAGACAAGACAGCTGTGGAATGTCGGGAGCCACATACGCTTGGCCATTGGCAGCTTGAAGGGGATCTGCACCACGGCCGAGTAGCTCGTGTCGGACGTGGAGTCGCTGTCCGAGTCCTTGCCCTTGGATCCGGGCACCCAGCTGGCCTCGATGGGCGTCTTGGAGAAGATTGGGGTGCAGTTTACATATTCGTCGCGGAGGAGTCCCATGTTGGGATGGTTGGTGCTGGGTCGCTGGCGGGACCATGTCTGGGCGTGCATAGTAGCAGAGGCCTTGCCAAAATTGGGCAGCTGAACGTTGCACGACTTGGCCGCGAATTCCAGGTCAATGAAGACCTCTGAATCGCCAGCCTTGAGGCCGTCGGCTTCGAGGTGGATGGGGCGCGGTTGCTGGGCTACTGCAGTAAGGTGGCCGTCGACTGGGGAGATGATCGTCTTTCGGATCTTCTTGTGCTTCTGCGTGGAGTATTGAATGCTCAGATCGGGAATGTTCAGCGGAGGCTCCTCCGGGGAGTAGGGCAGGATGTTGATGACCTGCTTGTTGGTGATTGCGGCATTCTTCTTGTTCGAATCCGTCACAATGTCGGCCTGGATGCTGTACTCGACGGAGCAGGACAGGAGGCTCATGTCGTCCCTGGTCCAAGTTCCCATGCTCGGAGGCATGCGGGTGTGGCTGAGTCTAATGTAAGGCGAGTCCACCTTGTGGTTGCAGGCATTGGTGGTGAGGTGGTCGGGGACGATGAAGTGGAAGGGGATGGTGTAAGTCTCGTTGGCGCGAAACACCTTGGACCCGGGGTAGACGAGCTCGGAGTCGCTCATATCGGTGCGGAGGAACCAATGGGTAGCAGTCTTTGGGTAGTCGAGGTCTTCACGCCTCACCCTGGCGATGCCCACAAGGCTGATGCGGATGCTCTCGAACGGCGTGTCCTTGCGTGGCGTGAAGTCGACGGTGCCGGTGATTGGCGAGCCGGTGTTGTAGACTTTGGATGCATAGTGGTGGTCGATGCTGATTTGCATCTCCCGCTTTCGGGATTGCTGCAGCACGTCTAGCTTCCCGCCCATTTTTTCTTTTTTTGGAGAGTCTGATGTTTATTTGATTTAAGCTTGGTTTATGGCTGAGAGGGAGGAAGCGGTGGAAGGAGGTTATTTTGGTGGACGATACAATAAGGATTGGAATGTAGTATGACGAAGGCTTGTCAACTCAGAGAGGAGGAAAGCGAGACAATGACGACCACGGAGCAGAGAATTCCAGCAGCGTTTCTGAGACGGAATTGTCATTTTATTATATACAGACCCTGTTTTTTTCTCCCTCTCTACTTGCTCCCTTTGCTCTTATTTTTTTTTTTTTTTCCTATTTGCTGTTTTCCATTACTCAATTACAAACCCATTCTGACGATGGGTTGCGTGAAAGCCAAACTCGCACGCTAACTTTCCCAAATTATCCCCACTAAATGTCCCGCGCCCTGCATTTGACACGATGGGCATGGGCACACCCGCGCTATGTCGAGCAGGGCGTCACGTAATTGGCCATGTCACCTGCGCCCTGCTCAGGTTCCCGTTCTCCATCGGAGCCATGGCGCGCCCTAGCCCAGCGCCCTAGCCTGGAATCCCAGGACATGTCGTCGCCTTTCACCTAGTTCCGCGCCTTGTGTCGACATGCGCCAGCCTTCCGCCAGCAACCAGCCTGACTTGGAGTGACTCAACCTCGCCTCCCCACCACCCTTGACGGCACCCTTCCCAGCGCACCAGCTCACTGGCGCGCCCAGCTAGGCTCGGCGCCTGTCACAGCAGTGACACCATATTCGCCATGCATCGCCAATATGGACTTGCTTGCCCACCTCGGACTTGCTTGCCCTCCCCACGATTAACGCTGTGACGCCACCGTTTACCCGCAGTGGGGTGTCGTCGTTTCTCCATGGGTTCACCAGCCCAGTCAATGAGTGGGGGGATTTTGTGTCATGAGAATCCTTTTTTTTTTCTTTCTGTCATGGAGCCTCGACATCTACGCCCTATACAGGTTGTCATGTCCAACTTTTCACCATGGTTGAGCTCCAGCAGTCAGGCCACCACCTCCAACCCCGGCTTGTTTTTCGCGCCCCATCCCGCCTATTGCGAGCAAACCTTGACCTAACACAAACCAAAAATATGCATCCGTAGAAACCTCAATCATTCCACGAGGCAGATGCATCACGTCTTTTTTTTCCCGCGTTACCCTCCTTGAAACTCCACCTCGCCAATTAAAGCTCGTCAATCTGGGGAACTAGTTGCGGTGAATATGCGGGCTGTGGAGATGCCATGATGCGGAATTAAACCCGATTCTGGGGGCCGTCTAAAAAAGAAAAAAAAAAAGAAACTACTTCAACACACCCAAGCCGGGTAAAGCAAGATCCCTATTATAAATCACACGATGACTCAAGTCACGAAGCTCGTCTGGAAATCTGCTGCATCCAGTCGGAACGGCTCTGCGTAGGAACAACCTCCACATGCTTGCTCACCACCATCTTTCAGCTCGCCTGACTACATGTTGTCATCTTTCCGATATCGCAGCCATAGTCATCATGGTGTGGTAGTCTGCTTTCGTTTGACTGCACCTGGTGATCTCAGGCCTCGTCACCATCGCTAGTAAACTTTTCTAAAGGACAACCATATTCGACTTGGTTCCCAGAAACTTCTCGTATTCATCTTTGGTTGCATCGCGGGGTCAGACAAGTTGAAGCCAAGACCCGGGGAAGTTTGTTAACGCCCTTATTGGTGGTGTCATACCTTCTAAAGTCTACGTTGGCGATCGTGATGCCAGGCAACCAGGAAAGACGGTTGACGCTACGAAAAGCTGCTGTCACCCCCTAATTTTCCATCAAGGAATTCGGTGAGGGTGTTATGAAGATGGGTCTGGCAAGCGGAGGGAGCACTTCCCTACTCAAAATAGTGCCACAAATTCCATCCATTAGATTCAAGGTTCAAGATGCCTGGCTCTCGACGTTATTAATACCACAACCGCCAGTCCAACTATCCATAGTTAAACCCGACCTGAAGTGAGATGCAAGATGATTCATCCGTTCCTCCCAACTGTTCATAGCAAGCTGGCAGAACCCGCACCGGCTGCGCACTGTATCTTGTCGATGTTGCAGGAGACTCAAATCTGGCTTCCAGCCATCCCACTTGCGACACCGATGAAACTTTTGTAAGTGCTGCCACAGATGATCTTTGCGGGTGAATTTCCGCTCGGCTACAGGTCGTTCCGCACACGTGTCGAATTCGTGAGATTGCATGTGCTCCTCATTGGGTGATTCGTGACCACAAAATACACACTGCGGGTTTGTTTCGTTCATGCGCCACACGAGACGAGATTGTTCATCCTTCACCGGGATGGAACAGACCCAGGAATCGAGTCCTGGCAGGTGGATAGATCTCTCATGGCGTACCCAGTCATACCTCTTCTTGTAAGTCTGGCGACAAAAAGTGCATTGGAAGGTTTGCAGCTTTGAGCGTCCTCCTCTTGATGTCGGCCGTGACGACCCAAGACCTTCACCGGCTGAACTATTGGCGGAACGTGATAGCGCAGAGGTTTCCAAAGCAGATCGATGAGAGCGGTATGAGGATGCAGAGTTAGATGATGCATCATTAAAGTTGGGATGCGGGTATGAAATCGAGTCACCACTTGTCGCGGAGTCAGGAGCTTCCATCCAGGCGAATTCCATGGAGCCCTGACTGCTAGAATGAACGGAAAGGGCGTTCTCAATAGCCGATGCCGATGCTGGCTCCTCGTCTGGGGGGGAATTCCGCCATCGCTCCATAGGAGACATGCCTAATTGGGATGGCATAGGTGACCCTTGTAAAAACACTCGATTGGCTTGGTTACTTTGTGTCTGTGCAGATACGCGATGTCGACGTCTTGTATTGGCAAACCAGTTGACAACCTGGTTCTTGCTAAGACCCGATTCCTTTGCCAGTGCGACTTTTTCCTCCTCTGATGGGTACGGGTGATCCATATGATTGGAAAACCAGTTCCGTAGTGCTCGGGTTTTCCTTACCGATCTGGTGTTAGCCCGCTTGGTTGACAAGGCAGAAACTGATGAAGATTTTGGTTGTGCCTGGCTAGATTCTCTTTCTTCGGGGAATTCGGGCGAGTCGCCTTGCTCATTTACCCCGTGAAGATGGCCGATTACGGGCATGGAGGTTTCAAAGTGTGAAGGAACCCGCTTCGCAGAGCCTGAAAGGCTACATTCCCGAAATAGAGCAACACAGCTTGAACACGATTTAGTGGGGTTGGGGTTAGCAGGGCTGGTTTGGAGAATAAGGCACTGCAGCCTGCGCCGACGGCAGTGGTTGCATGGAAATGGCGGTCTGAAGGCGCCTCTCTTGATGAAGAATTCGTCAATGGCCGTCACGGTGGGGATTTCAGTGCTGGTCTGGGGTTGCGCAGCGGCATCAATCTCCAAATCGCCTCCAGGCTGGTCCAAAAACGAAAAGTCAATATCTTCGTGCAGGGGTTTGTTGGGGACGGCACCAGCCGCGGCCTCTGTAGCCTGCTCAAAGCTGGCCTGCCAGTCGATGGCGATGACTTCAAGCGGCAAATCTTGGGCCGCCCTTGTCTCGGGTGCATGCACAACGTTGGTGGCGCCCAATTCGCTAGACGGGCTGCGCGACTGGGGTAAGATGTCATCGATGCCTTCAAACGACATGGCCAAAGCCGCATCCGAAAACAGGAATTCTTCCAGCGACATGTCCATATGGACCTGTCGAGGCGAGTTTGGATCCATGACTTGTCGCGCAGGTGTGAATAACAATGGGCCAATATTGTCGTCCGTATATGAAAGCGTTGTGGTTTGGGGAGGATGAACTCTGATCGCTGGGCTGACTTTTGGCTTAGTCACGACGCCACAGCCCCATTGGCCGACTCCTTTGACTTGAACCCCAAAGGAAGTTGTGCTCCAAGACATACCAAACGTCGCATTTGCTTCTTTTTCTATTCTAGCGCAATTCTCCGCGTAAATCCCCTGGGGACATATGCAGTTACTGGTCACGGCTTGGAAAGCACCCAGTCTCATACAAGCACCACCGAAAACCGGCCCTTGTAACCAGAGGGCGCGCCCAATTTTAACAAGAGGGAGACGTCAAATTCCCGCAATTCTAGTATAAATAGGTATTCCCATGTCCAATAAATAATTTTTAATTCTTTTTCCTTAGTGCCTTTGTCCATTTTATGAACATTCCGTTTGGAAGGGATTAATTGACAGGTCAACCTCTTAGTAGGTGATTCAACAACATATAACGTCGACGATATACTAAAAGACCAACAAAATATCAACCAACACCAATGACCATCACCAATTCTGCTTCCGGTTTTAAAACGGCTTCTGCAAACTGCAGGTCTGTTTATTTTAACGAGGCTGCGCGGTTGTGGGCTGCTCCAGCATCTTCCGATGTGGATCTTATTGACAAGTTCCATCGACAGATGCCTGAGTATCGCCCTACAGACCTCATCAGCCTCGAAGCTATCGCAAAAGAGGTCGGTGTCGGTTCTGTCTATCTCAAGAACGAAAGCAACCGCTTTGGCACCCCATCCTTTAAGATCCTAGGTGCCTCTTGGGGGACATTCCGTGCAATTGCACGCAAACTAGATCTTCCGCTTGATTCAGATATCAATACTCTCAAAGAAGCACTTGCTTCCCATCCCATTTCAATCTATGCGGCAACTGACGGAAATCATGGTCGAGCCGTTGCCCGAATGGGCAGCATTCTCTCAATCCCCGCTGAAATACATGTGCCATCAACAATGGAGAAGAGCACCATCGAACTGATTCGATCTGAAGGCGCAACTGCCGTAGTTTCTTCTGGCAATTATGATGATGCGGTTTTAGAAGCAAACTCATCTGCAGAAAATGGAGGAGGTATCTTGATCCAGGATTTTGCATTTGGTGACTACCAAGATATCCCCCAAGTGAGTTTGGGCATTCTACCCTCTGGTCAAACATGCGCTAATCAGAATTCAACTAGTGGATCGTTGATGGCTACCGCACTATGCTCCGCGAAGTAGATCAACAGCTCCAAGGCAAACAACCTGACCTTGTCATCGCACCTGTTGGCGTCGGCTCCTTTGCTCAGGCCGTCGTCACTCATTTTAGAAGAGCGGGCAGCTCCACAGCCGTCATGATTGTCGAGCCTGATACTGCGGCATGCATGTGGAAAAGTTTCAAGCGAGGCGAGCTCACTCCTGAAAAAACAGCGCCAACGATCATGGCGGGTCTAGACTGTGGGACTCCCTCAACGATCGCCTGGCCACTTTTAAAGGCTGGCGTTGAAGCCAGCATCACAGTTTCGGATTATGAGTCCCATGTCGCATCACTCCACCTCAATGGCCTTGGGCTTTCCGCAGGTCCTTGTGGCGCGGCCCCCCTCGCTGCCCTCCGCCGATTGACTACATCGGACAAGGCAACTCTAGGTCTGGATGAAAACTCTTCCATCGTTCTTCTTTGTACCGAGGGCAACAGAGAGTACGCCATCCCACACCCTGTATCCAGCGATGACCCTGTCACCTTGACCCAGACGTTGGTACAAATAGATTCATCCAGCCCCGATCTAGGCACTATTCCAGGACCTGGTGAAACAGCCATTGCTCGCTACATTACGGCTTGGCTAGAACACCGCAATATTGAAAACCACTGGATCGAGCCTACCAAGGGGAGGCCGTCGATAGTTGGAGTCATGAGGGGTTCAGGTGGTGGCAAGAGTCTCATGCTGAATGGCCACATTGATACAGTTACACTTTTAGGCTACGAGGAAGATCCTCTGAGTGGCAAAATCGAAAATGGTAGACTATACGGTCGAGGTTCCGCTGATATGAAGGGCGGCATAGCTGCAATGATGATTGCCCTTGCCAACACAAAAAAGCTTGGCCTCAGCGGAGATGTCATATTTACCGGCGTCGCGGACGAGGAATCTTTAAGTATTGGCACAGAAAATATACTCAAAGCGGGATGGCGAGCCGATGGCGCTATTGTCACGGAACCCACAGATCTTGACATCGTCAATGCACACAAGGGATTCGTTTGGCTGGATGTTAGAATCCACGGTTTGGCAGCGCATGGTTCCCGAGCAGACCTGGGCATTGATGCCATTTCCAAGGCTGGCTACTTTCTTGTGGAGTTAGATCGTCACTCTCAAAAGCTGCAACAGAGCCCGGCCAATGCCAGAGTAGGACGAGGTACCATCCACGCATCCATGGTCAAGGGTGGCGAGGAGGTGTCTTCATACCCTGCCCTTTGCACAATCTCCATAGAGCGACGAACTGTGCCTGGCGAAACTCCCGAGACGGTCAAACAAGAGATTCAAGATATTTTGGACAAGCTTACCAACGAAATTCCAAGCTTCAATGCCGATGTGGAGGTTACCTTCAAGCGTTCCCCATTCTATGTCTCCAGCGATGACCCTTTTCCCACACTTGTGGCTGATATTGTCGGCAAAACCCTAGGTAAGGAGGCTACTGTTACTGGTGCCCCATACTGGACCGATTGCGCTTTACTGGCTGACGAGGGCATCTCATCTTTGCTCTGGGGACCCAAGGGCGAGGGATTTCATGCCAAGGAAGAATGGGTTGATACTTATTCGGTGGGGAAAGTCGCTGAGGCATTGACAGAGGTTGCGGCTAAATTTTGCGCATAATCATACTGGGAGGAAGGATTCATATCAAGATTCTAGTGAATGCGTTGTATCTAGATATCCCAACAGCGTCTACCAGGAACAGATAATGCACTTCTCTGACCCTAACACACATTTATCACATCAACTTGGGATGGGTTCCGTCATTATTCCCGCACCAAAGCACTCACATGATTAGGGTGGGTGGAGGGGAATTAACCACACGCTTCAGGTACCAGCTGCAGCAGTCGAATTCCAGCACCAATAAGGTGTGTTTCTTCATGATTGTGACACCATACTGTATGCAGATCCAGGAACCCGAACTCCGATCCAGTTCCGATAATTCGCCAAGCAGGTCGCTGCACATCCCATTGGGTGCGGGATCTTGGCAAGTATACCCTGGCCCATATCAGGACTGGATGTCGGCAACAGTTAGGGAAAAGCAACAGGCCCAGGTCCAGTTAAAGAATCCAGAAAGCTCAAGAGAAGAACCCAATTAATGAAACGAAGAGTGGCAGCTGAATCGGCGAGTGCGAGTAGAGCACAGGCAGATCACCACTTTGTCAAAGCTCAATCGATCAACGATGTCAATCCAGTCACTTGTTTCATCAGGCGCGCAAAACAAGGATTTCCGGGGAAAACATGCCAAACAGCAAACTACCTGTCAAAGCGTGGATAATACGAGCCCCGGGATAGTTCCAAAAGAGGAAAAGCGATGATCAGACAGGGTTCGCCTATTCATCCGGATTGCGCCTCAACAATAACCTCATAATGGCCGTAATCATGATCAACACAATCTCCCCCAAGCCACATCTAAGTCTTGCGCCCGTCCATCGCATCATGACCCATTTCATCAAAAGCTGCCGCTCTGTCACCGCCACGCTCCGGGCTTCTATCTCCAATATCCCTGTTCTCCACGTTCTCCGCCCCAGGCCAAGCGCTCGAATCGGACAAGGTCCCTCCCCCGGGCCATGATCCCCTCCAAGAGCGCCTTTCCCGCCCCTGGTCGACGGCCACCACGCGGGGAGGACACAGAGTTGTATAATCACTCTGGCCTATTCCCCACAGCTCTTCGCATTTCCCCTCATCAGCCCAGCCCCGCATCTTTAATCGATAATAGCTTCTAGTTGCTCCCACATGCGCACGAATCCCCTTCTGCTGCTGGCCATTTAGGTTCCCTCGCAACCACCCCTATGGCATCACACCCTCCCCACGAGGCTGCTCCATGCCAGGTCCGTGTCCACATGCCGATCGAATAACATGTCCCAGCCAATTGGGGCTGTCTAACCGAGAGGATTTATGGTTGTTATTTGCCGATATGCGACGGCAATATTATGGATCGAGTTTTGCCGTCTCTCCGAGGACCTGTCCACTTGCACAAACGTCATGTGCCTGGCAGCAGGGTCGGGTAAAACTCTTCTTGCAGACTAGACTCGATGAGACGATTGGATTTTGAGGTTTATGATGGACCCTGGCGGAACAGCCGGGAGCTGTGGTCTTTGCATGTCACATATAAATTGGGAGGTGGACGGCGTGGCATCCAGTTGTAGTCTTGAGCATTCTCAGCAGCCGTAGCCCAGCACCCCGCGGGGCACCTTGAGAATAGCCATGGTTTCCTTCAAGTCGGCGTTCATCGCCGCAGTTCAAATTGCTGCAGCCACCGCGGTTGACATCTCGATTGAGTCTTCCGGTGGGAATAAGACTGGCATCTACCACTATGGCTTCTTGCACGAGGTTTGTATTGACGATTCTTGTCTACGGCCGGTTCATTCCTGACATGTGACATTAGGATATCAACAACTCCGGCGACGGTGGCATTTATGCTGAACTGGTTCGCAACCGAGCTTTCCAATACAGCGACGAGTTTCCAGTCTCACTTGATGGCTGGCGCTCTATCAATGACGCCAACTTGACTCTGGGGAAGCTTGACGTGCCTCTCTCCGAGGCCCTCCCCTACTCAGTCAAGGTCAAGGCCGGCTCCAAGTCTGGCAAGAACCGCATTGGTCTCCAGAACGAGGGCTACTGGGGCATGGAGGTCAAGAAGCAGAAATACACAGGCTCATTTTGGGTCCGTGGTGCCTACGACGGCTATTTTACTGCTGAGTTGAGATCCAACTTGACTTCCGACGTTTTCGGCTCTGTCAAAGTCAAGTCTCAGGCCAAGGCTAAGGACTGGGTTGAGCACGCGTTTGAACTGGTGCCCCAGAAGGATGCACCCAACAGCAACAACACATTCGCCATTACTTTTGACCCCAAGGTTTGTTTTCATGAAAGGTATCATTTTATAAGCAGATTTCTAATACATCCTAGGGTGCATCCAGTGGCTCGTTGGACTTCAACCTCATCAGCCTTTTCCCACCAACATACAAGAACCGTAAGAACGGTCTCCGCAAGGACATTGCTGAGGCTCTTGAGGAGCTTCACCCTGTAAGCCTATCGTTCAGTCACCAAATTATCAGCAGCTAACAACCAGAAAGACTGTCCTCCGATTCCCTGGGGGAAACATGCTCGAAGGTCTCACCCACAGCACATACTGGAACTGGAAGGACACACTTGGCCCGCTGCGCAACCGCACTGGCTTTCAGGGTGTGTGGGGTTACCAGCAGACTCACGGTCTTGGACTTATGGAATATCTCTACTGGGCAGAGGACATGGGGCTCGATATTGTCGTTGGTATCTGGGCTGGTCTCGCTCTCGATGGCTCCATTACCTCGGAGGCCGATTTCCAAGCCGTCATTGACGAGGGTCTTGAGGAGATCGAATTCATTCGTGGATCGGCCGACTCCAAGTGGGGATCTGTTCGTGCTCAGCTAGGTCATCCAGAGCCATTCAAGCTGAACTATGTTGAGATTGGCAACGAGGACTGGCTCGCTGGAGCCCCAGCAGGTTGGACAACATACAAGGAGTACCGCTACCCTCTTTTCCTCAAGGCCATTACGGATGCCTACGACGATATCACCGTCATCTCCTCCGGTGCCTCCTCCGATGGCTACGCTGTCCCCAAGCCAGGTATCGGAGACTACCACCCCTACCGCACTCCCAACGCGCTGGTCGAGGAGTTTGATCGCTTCGATAACGACTTTGGCCATATCGTCGGCGAAGTTGCCGCCACTCACCCCAACGGTGGCAGCGGCTGGAACGGAAACCTGATGCCTTTCCCCTGGTGGATCGGCACCGTTGGCGAGAGCATTTCGCTCATTGGCTACGAACGCAACGCCGACCGCCTCCCAGGCACCTTTTACGCACCCGTCCTGCGCAACATGAACCGCTGGCAGTGGGCTGTCACCATTCTCCAGTTTGCTGCAGACTCGGCCCTCACCACCAGGTCGACAAGCTGGTATGTATGGGAGCTCTTTGCGCGACACCCCATCACCCGCGTACTCCCTGCAACAGCCGAGTTTGATCCCGTCTTCTACGTCGCAGGAAGCAATGAGGACCAGGGCTCCCTTGTGTGGAAGGGTGCTGTGTACAACACAACCAACAGCGCCGACGTACCCATCACCTTGTCCTTCGAGGGCGTAGCGGCTGGGGCTTCGGCCGAGTTGACGGTCCTGAGCAACAGCGGCAGTGACCCATTTGCCCACAACGACCCACTCACTGGAGTTAACATTGTCAAGAGCACGACGACTGTTCTCGAGGCCAACAAGAACGGTACATTTGAGTTTAAGCTTCCAGAGCTCAGTGTCGCTGTGCTATCAACCGAGCTGAGGAGCGACAAGAAGGCGAGGCGCAGCCGAGGAAAGACGATTTATGAATAAAACGTAGGATGAGATATAAACATAGGTTACGTTATTTATAATAAGACATATTTTGACAATATTTTTAATGCTTCAAATGTGACCAAATCCGAAGCAGGCAAGAGGTCGTTCATGGGTGAGATTCATTGCAATTGACCAAGACGGTTTCAGGGATGTCACGGGAGGCGACGTGATCAAGACACACACAAAAGTCCATGAGAAAGGCTCAATGGGATGCGTTAAGAAACCAGTGCGGTCAATAAATATGACCATAAATAGGCAATTGTCGCATAAATTTTAAAGTAAGAAGGGATTTTAGAAGTAAAAGAAGCTGCAAGAACAGAGTAGGAGGACAGAGACTGAGTGAGCCAAAGCAGGAATGTTGCCAGGTCAGGATTGCGGGGCTACGATAGCTTATAATCTCGCTTTTGAAACAGCGTAACCAATCAAAGGAATTGCCCTTATAGCTCAGTGGTAGAGCGTTGCACTTGTAATGCAAAGGTCCATCGTTCAATCCGGTGTGGGGGCAACATGATTATCTTTTTGGCGATTTTTTTGCTCCCCATTTCCTAATGCGTGCACATCTGTCTGACATCTTATACACAATCTGCAATAGAAACAATCACAAAGGAAGCCCTTGTAGCTCAGGGGTAGAGCGTTGCACTTGTAATGCAAAGGTCCATAGTTCAAATCTGTGCGGGGGCAAGCCTTCACTTTTTGGCCTGTGCCATCATTTCTTTTTTATAATATTGCCTTTATTTTCTCATGTTGCGTTCGCCCAGGTTTTTTGCATGCAAGTGCCGTTAGTTACGAGATATGCCGAGAGGTGACACGTTGCCTCTCCAAACAAGAACTAGATGGTTTAGAATGAGATACAGCCCAATTATCTTTGTTTTTGTCGTGGTTTTGGGGAAGTGTTGATATAAGGTGGCTATACTCGCTAGCGCACAAACTCAACGTATCTACATGTATTATCTTCCAACCAAGTTTCCGTATCCTTCGCATTGATGCTACATTTTAACCTCGTGCATGCGGTCGACTATGCCTACCCACCCACCCATCTCCAGCACGCCTTTCAGTATCCTGGCTCTTCATTAACGTCGAGTCCATTCGCCCCGCTGTCCGTCTATCATTCTGCGTCCATCCATCTTGCACAAAACGCCAGGAGCAAACGGCTCGCATAATATTCTTCCCATCCTTCTATCTTTTGATTTCCTGCACTCCGCCTCCATCCATCTCTATATTCTCATCCTCATAGCTTCTCCTGGGGAATGTGGCCCGCCACCGTGCTAAGAGCTCCCAGGTTGACTTCGCTGAGGCGCTCTGCAGCACCGGGGCCGTCCACTCCAGCAAGCAGTGCCACGCACTCAATCACATCCTCAGGCTCGAGCAAATGCGATCTAGCCAACGTCACCTTGGTGCTTGCACCAATGGTCACAGTAAAAACATGGCTAGCATCGAGCAAAGTGCCAGATGCAGCGTTGAGACTGCGGAACATGTCCTCGTCGGTAAAGTCGTCACCCATGCAAAGAGCAAACTCAAGAGGCCCGGGTGGGACATTGAGTTCGTTTTTGTCGCTGTTAGGGTGGTGGTACGAGGAAATCAGGCGCTTGGCAATCTCGCCCTTGTTAATGAATGTTGGTCGAACCTCAACATTGGCCTTGCCAGGCATCACCTCAACGTCCCATTTCCTTCCAACAGTCGACTCCAGTTCCTTGTGGCACTCTCGTGACATATGGATACCCTGCTCAGGGCTAGCAAGGCGGTAATGCCAAGTTAGCGCACATCGCTTTCGTTCAATGAAAGAGCCTATAGCATGATTAACAGAAGGCACATCTAGGTCAGAACAAAATCACATACCTGGCACCTTGTCGGTGTATTTTTGCATAATATCAATAACCTCAGACTGCCATCCCATAGGAAACTTCTCAGCGAGGTTTTCCCATTCATCAGAGCCAGGGTTCTTCATGAAGCTACCGTGCTCGGCAGAGAAGCCAAGCCCATTGATGTGCCCCAGGTGGAGCTTTAGGAACTCCTGATCTCGTCCCGAGATGATCCACACGGCATTCTGCGGGTCTGCGGTGAGTAGTTTCAGGGTGTGGAGAAGTCGCTCAGATGGAACCGCGGCACTAGGCTCCCTGACGATCGGCGTGAGCGTGCCGTCATAGTCAAACATGAAAAGTCGCTTATTTGCCGATCTGTACTGCGACAACAAAAGCGCACGATCCAGCAACGGGGTAGAGTTGGCAGTGGTGGTGTCACCTAGCACATTGTACACCTTGCGGACAAACTTGTTGATCCACATCTGCACATTGTGCTCAGTAACATGGCGATACAGGCTTGATTGCATCTCCTCGCGCTTTTCGCTGCTCATGACAAGTGCGGCATTGATCTTTTCAGCCACGCCGCTGAGGTCCCAGGGGTTGATGTGGATGGCGTCGCCAAGACTGCCAGCAGTACCGCTAAATTCGGACAGGATCAGAGGACCATGGGTTTCCTTCTGGCAAACGATGTACTCAAGACTAGTAGTGTTCATGCCATCTCGAACAGAGGTAATAAGACCAATGTCAGCAACACGGAGCAGGGCAAAGTATTCGTCTTGGTTGAGGTACTGGGGGTAGTGCTGCACTGGGGAGAAACCCAGACTTCCATACATGCCGTTGATGCGCATAACAAGCTCATTCACGCGAGATGCAACCTTGTTGTCAGGATCCTCCTTTTCAGCTTCAACACTAGTGGGGGATGTGACCTGGATGAGGACAACCTTTTCCCGCCATTCGGGATACATCTCAAGGAAGCGCTCGAAAGCTTGCAACTTCTGGGCAACACCTCTGACACTGTCCAGACGGTCACGGCCAACGATGAGCTTCTTTCCATGATAGAGACTCTTGAGGGCGTCGAACTTTTCCTTGACCGAATCAGCCCAGGCATAAGTCTCAACTTTAGAAGCGTCAATGCCGATAGGGAAAACGCCGACCTGAACACGGGTACCGTATGCGTCAATGCCGAGGGTGTCGGAGGGAAAGCCGAGGATACGAGTACAACAGCTCAAGAAATGGCGCGAGTAGCTGTACGATTGGAAACCAATAAGGTTGGCGCCCAGAACACCCTCGAGAACCTCCTTGCGACGGGGCAGGCATCGGAGGAATTCGCTACTGGGGAACGGAGAGTGGAGAAAGAAGGAAATGTACATGTTGGGCACTCTCAGGCGTAGCATGCTAGGGAGTAGCATGAGGAAGTAGTCGTGAACCACGACAATATCGCCAGGCTTGTAGATTTCGATGATCTTGTTGGCAAACTTCTGGTTCATCCTGTAGTAATCCGCCCATTGCACACGCTCCTTGCGGCCGTCGGTGGGTTCATGCTGCTTGTAGTGGAGCAGGGTGTAGAGATCGTGCTCAGCATAGCGGCGCCAGCGGGCCTGGTCTTTGAGCAGGATGCCCTCATGGTTGGCCTCGGTCTCATCGGCGAGCCAGACGGGGTATGTGCGGATTGTCTTGTTGTGGGACAGCTGGTACTCGAGGCGGTCCTGGTCCTCGCGGGGGATCCAAAGACCGTCGTTGGGAGGAGGAGTTGGCAGTCTGGTATTGGCATCAAGTGGCACGGGAGCAGACAGAGGGTTCAGAGAAGAGACACCAAGAGTGTTAGGAGCGGGGGTTGCTACCGCTTCCTCTGCTACGGGGGCCTCAATTTCGCCTGTCCAAGCGACCACGGTGTGGCTCCACGGCGTGGCGTCCGAGGATAAGTAGGCGAAGGAATCGAGGAGCGCAGACTGGCCACGACGAGGTTTGAGGTCCTGTCAAGGGGGTTGAGTGTTAGAAGCGAATTGGGTACAAGTTGGGTGAAGATATGCATGTGAAGGTGCGTGCGCGAAATGTAGCTTCGCAGATAAAGGTGCTAGGAGGAAGCGGGGTGTAGCGATAGCAGAGCCAAGAACTCAAAAAAAAAATAAAACGGCCAAACAAAACTTTTGGAGAGGACAAAAATGAGCAACTCACCCAGTCGCCACCTTTGTGATAGCTAAAAGCATGCGGTGTGTTAAAGGTAGCCGAGATAATATTGCCGCTCAGGGCCAAATCGGGGTTCGCAGCGCGAATCTCTGAGAGCGACTCACGACGGCGCATTGCAGATGCGGTCGTGGGATTCGGCGTGCTCTTGGGTAGAGAGGAAGAAGACTCCATTCTAACGGGACTGTTGGCGAGCGTCAATCGGGCCTCGGGCAGGGCGCTGGAGGAGTCGAGGACGGGGCCGCGGCGGGCTTCGAGGGTTTCGCTCTCGTCTCGGGGCACAGGCGGCGGAGGGTGTGTAGTGGAGAGGTCGTGATGGTGGTGGGTGTGGTTGTGAGAGCGGGGGATCGACTCGACGCAGGATCTGGGCGGATTGGGAGTGTTGGAGTCGCCGACAGTCAACGAGGAGGTCGTCAAGGAGAAGGAAGGCGGAGAAGAGGAAGAGGAGCAGGCCGACGAAGAAGAGGACGACGGTGCACAAGTGGGAGGAGTGGTGACGTTGTCGGCTCCTTTGGCGACGGCGACGGCGTCGAGGCCAGTCGGCCCGGGCGGTTTCGGCGCCAGCAACCCTTGGTCGTTGACCTGCTGGCGCCGCCGCCACGGGAGCAGTAGAAGCTGCTGTAGGTACCTTCGATGGCCCTGTTTCTGCCCGCTGGTGTGCTGAGGGGAGCTCTGGGCCACTTTGGCACCGGGTACCTTGCCGGAACCGGATAGATTGCTGGTGGACGGCGACATCGTGGTATTTGAGACGGCCCACTTAGAAAAGGCTAACTGACTGGAGAAGGGCCTTGCTTTTTGATGCGATGCGCCAAACGAGATTATATAATACGAAGCAGCGAAATGATGGATGGGAGTAATGGGTGTGATGGGAGCAGAGTATGTACAACACTATTTAAAGACAGGGCAGAGTTTGAGGAGAGAGTTGGGAATCCCGTCGGGAGGTGAAGAGGGGGTGGGAAGGGGCCTCATATTTCTAGGCCGCCGGCGGTCTAGGGGCGTCGCGCAGCAGTCACTCACACAGAACCTCAACTAACGGACTTTGTCTGCCGGCAGCAAGTCGGGACGCTCCATCGGAAGCACGAGATGGAGGCACATCCGGGGTCGAAGAAAAAATTCAGGAACGCCGGTCCCCTAAAGGAAGCAGAGGCTAAACCATAGACGATCAGGTACCAGGGCGCATTCAATGGCTGCTTGGGGTTGACGCAAGTTTGGACTTGGGGGGCAACCTTTGCGCATCAAATAGGCGGTGGGGACCGGCCGACAGCACTTCCATGCTTTCTATTTTGTTTGTCTCAGTCCAGAATCCTGGGTCCGGCAAGGCCATTGTTTATTTGCTAAGTAGTTTACTCAGCGCTCCAAGGGGTACATGCTGGTTGAGTGTTGATAGCTCAACCAACTCCAGAAAAAAAAATTCCAAGAAAAAAAATGCAGCCCATCGGGCCGTTGTTCGCGATCACTAGCCCAGTCAAACCATACAAGCTGCTCAGAGATTGGCTCACCGATTCAATCGTCGCGAGCTGTCGTATGTTTTTGGGCTTGTGATCTATATCCCACGCCAGGGGATGCCATGACCATGGGCAAGGCGGGGGAGGGGGAGGGGCCAACCGGTTGGTTTTGGTCTTTGACGCTCTGTACTGAGCCTCGTCGCCAATACTTTGTTCGGCCCTATAAAGATGGGCCTGTTGGCACAAGCTGCTCTGAATCAGAAGCCTCTCGCCTT
Source organism: Calonectria ilicicola (assembly GCA_020809705.1). Classification (NCBI taxonomy): domain Eukaryota; kingdom Fungi; phylum Ascomycota; class Sordariomycetes; order Hypocreales; family Nectriaceae; genus Calonectria; species Calonectria ilicicola. Next base: position 1,916,988 of record CP085833.1, on the reverse strand, counting down.
CAATGACTCGACAATTACCTCAACAAGAGTCTGAACATGCCATGACACACCCGATTGGAACTTGACCGTTAGCAGCTAATCTCGTGGTACGTGCCGTTGAGAGACAATGTCGCGAGCATAGACCCGCCGCCAATTACGTCTAAATGGCCACGACCAAAAACGTGTAAAGTGCATAACGCTCTGGGACAAAATGGGCCCGGGGGGCTCAAATCGCAACTCATCTCGCTCGATACCCCCCAGAAGGTCGTATCGAGCCGTGTCGCCAGGAGCTGTCCCATTTTCTGCCAGGCAAAAAGACGGTGAGGACGCAACTCGAGCCTTTCTCGGGAAGACAGCGGCAGCTTGGGAATGGCATTACGGCATGCAACCCATCCACGATGACCACTTCGAGCGAGACTTGGGGGTGCTGGGTGCTGGGTGCTTGATGCTTGTTACCTGTAACTCCCGACTTGCATCCTCTTCCCCATCTGCAGCCGCACCGGCGAGCGTGAGCGGGCTTTATCCGGGATTGGCTTGTGGGTTGCGTGCCGATTCACTTGGGTTTCACACTCTTATCTCGACTTGCCTAACTAGCTCCCGGTGCACAGAGGGGAAGGAGAAAAAAAAGGCTCCTTTTACTAACAAGAACTGCCACAGTGGATGAGGCCAGCAAACCTTACTGCCAGCAATCCAGGCAAATGCCGCTGGAAACCCAAGCGGCACAGGCACTGTAGCCATCCCCCCGTACCCACTAGAGCTACCCGTGGCCCCGCCGCGTGCGAGGCAGAGACCACTAGAAAATGGCTGTTAGTGATCCGGCAGGACGACCCGGTCCAGAATCCCGGGTGGTGCCAATCTCAATCTGGAGCCGTTGTCTGTAGCTCCCCACTACCCACTCCCACGCAAACAAACCCCCACCTCCCCAAAGCGGATAGGTAACTCGACATTGGCACCAGGCACGACATTGGCCTGTACTTTGGTGACCCCCCTTTTGCGCTGCGTGCTGCACTTACACACACACACATGCAACAACGCCACGGGCCGGCTGCCATCTGTCATCCATCCACCGCCACGGACCGCTAAACGTGGGTGTGACGGCGGATAAGACTCTACCTCTACGATCCCACATTTCCCGCGTCTCGTGCATCCTGCCTCGACATGCCTGCCTGCTTGCTTGCCTGCCTGCATCCACGACAGGCTGAGAAGTCCTTTTTCCCTCGGGCTGTGACAATGGCCTGCATCCGCAGTGGCTTGCAGTAATCACATCTTCCGAGCCATTTTCGCCCTCGCTACTACTTCGTTCCAGAAAACGGAGCCGCAATTGAGGCCATAACACCCGACGCAAATTTCTCTCTCAGCATGACCATACCCAAAATTTGAATGAATGAACCAATTTCAGCAAATACCAAAAGGTGCATGGGCGTATATCATTAGCTCTTTCATTTTTATTTTACATGTGGTGTTCGATTCACTGTCTTCCTGATCAACATTTTAGTCGTGGTTTTAGTCTCCCGCTTGGATCTATCTTCAGCGCTGTACATTTCATGCCATGCAATCGATCTACCTCATGCGTCATGTAGCCTGGAGCGATCTTATCTTCTAACTTGCAGGCCCCTCAGCAGCTCGCATTCTCGGCCGGCCTTGCTCCATCTTGAGGTCGCGCGGGATCCAGAGTCCGTTCACAAGACCATCAGAACAAGGGCTCTATCTACTTGGTCGAAATAGTACTCAATAGTATCTGTAGGCTGGCGGAAACTAATGTGGCTCAGCTCTTGAGCAAACTCGCCCCTCACAACTCCCCACTAAACCCGATTTTTTTAGCCATCTAGTCCTAAGCATTGTCACCCAACAGACCCCTCCTCCCTATGCTTGGCAACCCAAGTCTGGACTTCCCACCCCTCCCTTCCGTTCTTACTCACACTGCAACATATTCCGGCCCGGTAACTCTTCCATGACTGGCGTGTAGATGATAACAATCCTTCAGAGAGGCCTTACAGAATCTTGGAACCCCATGGCCAAATTCTCAAGTAAACAACATGAATTGGAGCCCTCGTTGTCTACCCTCGGCCAACCTCCATCCAAACCCCACCGCGGGGCACTCCTCCCATCACCAACCCCCAAATAATAATCGCAGGTCAATGCCACGAACGAGGGGCCCTTGCCCAGGGCAATAGGTGCCCGATTCCCGCCCACTAAAGAATCGCCGCCCATTTTGGGGCCAATCGGTTGATCCACAGTGATGCTAGAAAGAACGGAGCCCCGAAGCCAAGTCAGTCAGACCAACATCCACCGGTTTCTGTCATGACAAGCCAGCCCACGTGGGGCGGCGTCGCTAGCAAGAAGCCGTAACTTGTCTTGCCTCATGCGAGATGACCCATGAGCCTGTATTTATAGACTTCGCTTAGGTATCTGCGGCGAACTGCAATACTCCACGGGTCTTGTATTTGTACACTGTAAATGTAGAACAAAAAGATTATTCCAAACAAACAAGCATATTACACTTTACATCATCCCGCCTTCCTCCATCCTACAAGTTGAGACACACCAAGAAACCCAATCCGTCGCCTTGGGTTTGCCTGTTCCAAGACATGAGCATAGCGCGGTCCAAGAATAACCAAATTTAAAAAAAAAAAAAATCGCGAGATAAGCTACTGCTTCTTTAAGAAGATGAAAGATATTTCCATTTCCCATTTCCACCACCCTCGCCTAGCCTAATGAGAGAAATAAAAAATAATACAGTCCTATGTCCTGAAATGCCGTTTGTCTTGCCTGCCTGCCTACCAGAGAAAAAGAAATTTATATAATCGTCATGATAACCAACGCCGAAAAAAAGAATTCCCAAAAACAAGCTCGTTCCATATTTATGCTGTCGACGCGCTCATTCCAGAGAATGGGCACACTCCTTCTGGGGGAATACCACCAGGGTGTGCTGCGGCCACATCACCAGCCTCGGACTCGGAATCGCCAGTGGAATCGCCAATGATGCGCTTTCCGTGAAGGTAACCCTCTTTCTCGACCTCAATGTCGGATTCGTTGAGGAATTCGTCGCGCTCCTTGACGTGCCACTTGGCCATGAGGTCGTTCTGGATCCAGATAACCTTGTTGAGGGCCTTGACGAGGGCAGTCTTGCGCTGGAGTTGCAGGCGGGGATGCGAGAGGATGGCCTCAGTCATGATGTCCTGGATGAAGCCCAGGCACGTTCCCAGGTGGACATACTCGATGTGGAGAGGGTGCTTACGGCCGAGACCGACGTGCATCATTCTGCAAAGATTTGTTAGTAAAGGGTTCAAAACACGGTTCGTTCATCTCCCAGTCTCATGGAGAATCCGCCGAGATGATAGAATATACACATACCCAACCTTGTCCAAGTACTCCCAGAACTCCATCTTGCTAGGATCGGAGCAGAGCTTCGCCAGGTATGCACGCAAAAACATCTTTCGGTGCAGAATCTGTGGGCTGTTCTCATCGAGGATCTCATCCATGGGTCCTTCAAATGATGTGCTTCGGGTGGTAAAGGCACGAGCGGTAATATCGTATTGGAGGAGCTTCTTGTACACAATGTTGACGACAGCGGGGATCAGGGCCTTGATGTACTTGGCGCCAGTGATGAGAGCTTCGATATCTCCTAAAATTCAATAATGTGTTAGTTATCATATCTTGAAGTCCAACTCCACCGACCAATCCATACACTGGGTGGTCCGGGTCATGGAGCAAGCAGCAACCGCCCAAAACGAGCCATTGGCGTGGAAACGCTGGAAATGAGGAAATACATACGGCTAGAAAAGTCAAGGAATGAGTGAAGATACATAACACGGGCCTCTAGGTTGGTGTAGAGATCCTCGCGATCAATGTGCTTCATAGGTCGTGTAGTCGCCATTTTGGTGGTTTTTAGATCGGCGTTTCTTTTCGTGTAAGCTTCAAAAAGTAGCGGTCGAAGGATATCTTGAATCGGCTGAGAGAATAGGCCTTTTTGTTGGTGTCAAAGAGTCAGACGTATGACGTATAAATCTCGTGTTTTTTTTTTTTTTTTCACACAGAAGTTACTCGTCGGGTCGCTTTGGATCTTGGGGTTGTTTCTTGCAATGAAGACAAGAGGAGAGAGTTTTGTTCACACACACGATAACTCAAGTGAGCTGTTCACATACACACATCTCAACACAAAGCCCCCAAACCCGGTATTTATTCGAATTCATGCCCTTTTTCCCATGATCCATGCTTGCTCATCATCCCCGACCCTCGCCTCGCTCCGCCGACGTTTGAGCTGAGCCCATCACGCCAGGTCGCCAACATCAGACCATGGCATGATGAGTGGGGCCGTCCAAGGGTCCGTGGGACTCGGTGCACGGCGTAACAGCCCGGCCACACCCGAGGACGGCGATACACATCTGCTACGTATCTAACGGATCGCTGGGCATGTGCGCCAGGCGTCTAATTTTGAAAAAGGGTGTGAAGAGATCCGGGGGTGCCGGGCGCCGCGTCGAAGGGATTGATGCCAGAAAGGTGAACGGTGTGCCATCCCACCATGCGACACAGGCTTAAAAAAAAAGTGCCCCAATCTTTTGTCGTCATCGCGCCGCCAATCGCAAACGAAATCCAACTGCGGGGATTGGACTACGGCCTGTGGAACCCCACAGGTGAATGTGGGATGGAATCCCGACATGTGTGATTGGACTGGGCCGTTGCGATACATTCGTCTGATGTCTGCAGTCACCTGAGATCGAGCACTAGAGCAATCTGTCAGGTCTGGAATTACCGCAAGGAACTGGTCCAGAAGCAAAAATTGGCTTTGTCCACGCGACAGATCCGATCTTTGTCGTAAACTTTGCATTGGAAAAGGAACAGCCCCAACATGCAACATGGAGAGCTCCGTGGTTATGGCGTGGTGTGTGTAAGCCATGAAACATGGTCAGCCACCCGAGGAGTCATGATGCATCAGAACTCACGCAAGCCAGCTGTTATTCCCCCTTTCATACGCAGCTCGACCCCTTATAACCAAATCCCCAAGAGGAAATATCAATTAATCGAGAGCTTTGCGGTCAATTGGGAAGAGGGATTATGCTGACACCTACGCAGCCCGGTCCGTCTGTCATGGGCCACTGCCGCAAGGACCAGATGACTGCCAACCTCCGCCCGGCCGATTAGCGTGGGTACCAGCCCTGATTATGTCAAAACCTATGTGGTTCAAGGGGGAGGTTTTTTTTTCAATTTTCTACTTTGTGGTTCTAGGGGGTTGTCCTAAAATTTGCTTAAGCTACGTATAGTTGGGTTACATCTGACCTTGTTGCCCATACCACTCCCATCCTTATGATCGCAATGATTCTTCAAAAGGTATCGCAATATATGAAGTATTGCTTCTATCGCAGCATCAAAATAGGGGTTCGCTCCATCTAAAGTGCTTGCATGGTGGATATGTAAAATTGAAGGGATGTCCCAGGGTGTAAGAACCGCAAATTTGAAGAAACCAGCGGTCCCTAGACTTGACGATGAACGGGAGAGGCCATATCCAAGTTCCGACAACGCTATAGGGTAGGCGTAGATGGTCAGTGCAGCAAGAGTGAACCGCCTGCCTGCCTCTCGATCTCGTGACGAGGCGGGTACGCTACACGTGACCCAGAAAAAAGTGTTTCTGCTTCTCATCGCCCACCAACCACTCCACACCTTCTGGGCCCTTGTCGGCTTGACCTCGCTTCAACACGTCCAACTTCCGGAAATCCGCCGACAATCTGCCATCGCAAAGTCACCGGCGTCCTGCGCGTCCACCCAGCCCGATTCCCGCTGCCGCAGCTCCGTGCCCGGTTGTCCGGCGTCCGTCCGAGGAGCCTCCGGCTCACTCTCCATCATGTCGGGTTCACCACCCCCAGAGAATTCCCCTCACGCGACTGCCCACGCCTACGCGAGCAACGGTCTCGAGATACTCCAAGCGGCAAGCGACGCGGCCCACGCCCTGAACAACCCCCAGGCCCTCCAGCATGCCGCCGCCGCAGTCGCCGCCGCCGAGGCTGCCAGCCAGGTGTCTAATCAAGGCAGCTTGACTCCAGGCGATATGAGTCTCGTTGCTGGCCCTGGCGGTATGATGCGAGACCCGACCATAAACCCCAAGTTGACCCGCCTTCGACGCGCTTGTGATATGTGTAGTATGCGCAAGGTCAAATGCGACGACACCGATATTCCTTGCCGTCCCTGCCGCGAACTCGGCGTCGACTGTACCTACAACCGCGAGACGAAACGTCGAGGACCTCCTAATAAGCATGCGGAAGCGGCAAAGGCAGCGAAGCGCGCCCGAATGGATGTGGCTCCTCCTGGCATCGTCATGAACGTTTCGCCCTCGCCCCAGACCGCTGCCAAGACCCTCATGAACATTTCGTCTGACGTTGCGCTCGATGCTGAATCAATCGCCCCAATGCCGGTACTTGAGCTTCTTGTTGACGACTTCTTTACCTATATTCATCCGCTCGCGCCGTTTCCCCATGAGCCGACGTTCCGGCAGTCATTTGCCAATCGCGAGGATCGAACCCGACCTGAATTTCTTGGATTGCTTGCTAGCATGATTTGCGCTTTGGTCGCATCATTCCCCCGCAGTGCTAGAGAGCATCTGAAAGCTCAGCACAGTTGCCACCTCTTCCCCCGTGCGATTGTCATGATTGAAAAATGTCGTGACATTACACTATTGACTCGGGGCAGCAAGTGGCAACTAAAGCAGCCCAAGACATTGGACGATGCCGCGACCAGTTATTTCTTGGGTCTTGCGTCGGGATATGTTCACCAGTGGAATGCCTCTGGCCATTTCATGGCTGAGGCGCTAACGCTGATTCGTGAACTGGGATTCAGTCGGCCCAAGCACCCTGGTGAGCTGCCGACCTTTGGTAACGACAACTGCTCTCCAGATCCGCTCCCCTTCAATCATGTTAAGGATCAAATCGGGAAGCGCATCTTTTGGTGTCTCCTCCTTGGTGTCCGGTAAGACTGAATGTGCATATGTTGATGATGATTTACAATGCTAACCATTTCCTAGGTCAGTTTCACAACTTGGCGCTTCGGCTGCAGATATGGTAATTGCGCCCTCAACGCCAAGCCTTCCGTATCCCGCATATCCTGAGAATGTTGACGACATTTGTATTCTCGCCAATGAAATTATCTATCAACAGGATGGAAGTGTTACTCTTTTGACAGGGTTCCGCTTTGGCATTGACATTTACACCACCATGAATGGGGTTGTCAGTCTTGAGATTGCATATGGCATGAGCACTCTGCCTTGGGCAGACCAGCGTATCCTTCTCCGCGATGGTCTGCTGGCTGCTCGAAGCATCACGGACAATTTACCACCGGAGCTGCAGCTGGGCAATCATGGTGATGAAGCAGCCACTCTGGCGAGCTTTGATGAATCAGGCATCCAATATGTCCCACCGGCCTGGCCCAATAGCCAGCCTGCAAACGATTTGCGGAATGCCATCAAAAACCACCCAGCGCGACGCCGTCATCTTCAGTATGAGATCCAAAAGGCCAACATCTATGTGTCGCAACTGGCCACGCGTTCATACTTTGTGGAGTTGTACTTTAATCTCCGAGATGTCTATCTAACCGAGCAACAACAACACCCTGAATCCGTCGAAAACCGGTCCGAGGAGGAAAAGGCAGCCCAAGATGCTGACGAAAAGGAAATCTATGATTTCATGTCAGAAGAGCGCGAGCTCATTGTGCAGCATCTGCTAACAGTTCTCGGATCAATCTCACAACGTAACTTGGAGCCCAATGGCGGATCGCTCATCAACAAGATACGTCAGGTGGCGTCAACACTGCTCAATGACGCCCCGGAACGCAAGGGCCCGCTTGCTATGAAGTCGGAGGGGGCGTTGTCCCAACTGATCAACATTCTCATGAAGCTCGAAAAGTCGGGTGCCAGCAGCGGCTCGTCTCCCAGCACTGGGGACCACATGACACCACAAGATGAGGAGGAGGAATTGCGACACTGGGCTGACTTGCGAGAGTACCAGCTGCAGTTCGCGGCAAACGGAGGATTTAACGGAAATCTGTGATTTATGCACACATTAAATGACCCCATGTGGCAAGGGGTTAGAAAACGAAGCTGCGAGTGGGCAGCACCGAGCGAAGCCAAAGCTCTCGCGATGCATTGGGGCAACCCATAAATGTATAGTATTTTAAGGGATGGACACGCAACATGCGGCTTTTCAGGTCAAGGGTGGGAGGCACTCTTTTTTTCTTGGTCGTTGAGACACGGCTCTAAAATTAGTTTTGGCGCAACGTAATATGGATGATGATTCTGAATTATATCACATGGGTATTTGACTAACGGAGAACCGCTGTATATGCCGATCTCTTCTTATTTCGTATGCCGTCCAGGCGAACAGGACCCAATTGGCGAGCCTTGGAGGGAGGGGTTAGCGCGGGGTGTCGCATGGCCCGTCCAAGTTGGATGACGTACATGAGGATGGCGAGGAGCGCAGCCATTGAGCCTTCCGAGGTCCGACTCCAGATGTCGAAATGCACAGCATGGTAAACAAGCAGCGCAAAGCAAACACTCGAACCTAGCGCAAGGAGAAGCTGGACGCCGGCGTGTACGAGGCGTGGGATATGGGACATGCGATGTATCGCTCTGCGCGCTGATATATTGGACACGATCGCCCAGATGAATGTGACTGTGGACTAGATGGGACAGCGGTTCAGCAAGGGAGATCAAGCACGTCGGTTTGACGGGTGAGGATATATGACGCGAGTGCAAAAAGAATCGTACACGTTGCAGGCGGCAAAAGCAAAAGAATCTGTCGGTGGAGAGGCTCGAACTCTCGACCTTTGGATGTCCCTGACCTGGGGTCAAGTCATATTATGAGACCAACGCTCTAACCAACTGAGCCACACCGACCGATTTGCTGATTGGACGGTGGAGTGCCGTGCTATTCGGGATCAAGGCTGCCGCGGCGTTGGGCAGCATCGGAACATGCATATGTGGTGTCTCGGTGATGGTGCATGAGAACGGCAGGGGGGAGGAGCAGCAAGAGAGGGAAAGGGACACACATACGAGGGGTAATGTTAACCACAGCATCCAAAAGCAGTCGTCGTTTGCCGTGGCATCTCGTGGGCAGACGTGCTGGGTCGAGCTCCACCAGACGTTCAGGATGACGATGACGCCGGGGACGATGAGGACAAATGGCCGGGCGATGGTGACCATGTTCACGACGTACCACCCCCGCTGGTGGAGCGGCGTGGGCGGAGCGTGTGCGACGACGTAGGGCTGCTGTGGCCTGAATTGAGGGTGGAAATAGGTGGGCGGCGGTGCTGGGAGCCGGAGGGCCTGTGGTGGAGGCGCGCGTCGAGCGTCGTAGTTGCCATTGTGATGGCCATGGCTGTGGTTGTGGTTGTGGTGGTTGTGATTGTGACTGTTCGGCGGACCGTAGTATCCCTGCGGCGGCGGCGGAGGCGACATGGTGAAGGGCTCCTCCGCTACAGCAGTTGCTGCATCAAGCTGGGGCTAGAGAGGGAGCAGCAGCAGTGGCAGTGGCAGCAGTGGGAGTAGTGGGATAAATCCAGGGTGCTTGCTTTGTTGCTCGTTCGTACTGGCTTGCCTGCGAGAGCAGCCGCGTTGTCGTGGAATGTGATTGCGAGTGTGAAAAAGAGTTTTGAGAAGTCAAAAAAAAAAATGAGGCACGAAGCCTTGTTGCTTTTTGGCGTAGCATCCTGAAAAGTCTCAGGTGACGAGGCCGACAACACAGGGAAAAAAAAAACGCCAATCCAATCTACGCCAAAGGGTGACGTACCCAAGGAATGGATGGCAGATCCCCTTGGTGAGGGAGCCTCATGTTGAGGGCGCCGGCCTGTCACCCCGCCAAAGCGCCCTCCATACCTGTCAAGCGCCCGCCCTGGAGCTGCTGCGAAGCCGGGGGAGAGGGGCCGGCCCTGGGGGCGATTCCCGGCCCAGTCGGCATTTTATTTTTAGCGACGGGAGCTTTGTGTGGGGGATCGCTGCCCCATGAGCATCCATGATATGATTGATCTGTCCACGTACTCCTCATGAGTAGCACATATGTCAATGTCGCTGCTCGCTTGAGTGATGCGCACATCTGGTTTGCAGCCATCGACGTTTGGTGAAATGCAACTAACACATCAGTGGTAGCTTATTTGCACCCTAAAAGTTCGGGATGCAGCTCATTCTCCGCAGCTTTTCTTATCGTACCGATTAAATCACCCATCTTGTCGGCACACCCATCCGTGCAAGAGCCAATTGAGTCGCCATGAACAACCATGAAACCAAGCATGAACGAGTAAGCACCTAAAATACTAACATCTTTATACCTTGGTGCAAGTATTCAATATCCATCAGATCGATCATATATTTTACAACAGTATCAAAGTGCAACCCAATGAAGAATTCCGTCTTGTCTCAGAAATTTGGCCTACCTACCCTGCACAACCAAAGCCTAAGTGGATTTCAGTGCCCAACCTGTGCACATGGTTGCGAAGGGTTCCTCTGGAGAAGAGCTTTGATTCCTTAGGCATCACTTATCAACTATGAAAAAAGATAGTGCCCTATTAGAGTAGTTCTCGAATGGCAGGCTCTCCCGCGTGAGAGGCCGTTGCATTTGGTGAGTGCCATCTTACCCCGCCTTCGCACATAGCAATGTTGGGATTCAGACGAACCAAGGTAGACAGATGCGTGTTTCAATACCAATGTTATCAGAAACATGAAGTCATTGCCGCCTCATGTCATTTTAAGACATACCTTCTATACAGGACCAACCTCTCTTCTATTATTTCCAAATCTGATGACGATCTCATTCAGACATGGCCTGACTGTAAGCTTTGACCTCATTCGTACGATCCACTCAACAACTAGCAACCTAATGAAAAAAAGAGGAGGTTGGGATCCAAAAAAACTGGATTGAGCAAAAAAAACATACAACAGCGAGGATTCCCCGGTCGTCACCGACCCGAGTACTAATTCACCGCTTCTCAGCTTGACTATGGGAGAGCGGACGGGATCCCGTATTTTCTAAGAGCTATGGTCGTATGTGATTGTTTGAGCTGTTCTCAGAGTATAAGATGGAATGGCAGTGGGCGGTGAAACTTGGGTAACAGCTGGCTGTCTTTTGGCAGTTCCTTTCATATATGACCTTGCGCTGCTATTTTCGGATGGCCCATTCCCATGAGAGAAGCAAATCTGCCGCCCTCAGAGATGTTCTGTACCCCATCGGAAGAGTGACGTGGTAGATCCTTAGCCTTGTCACGTTTCGTAAACAACGAGACCGGAAGTTTTTTGTCGTCCGATGTTTGATTGCGCCGAGCCTATGATCGCGCTCCTCGGTCAACGGGATGCGGCTGATTTGTCTGGGGAGACCCTGGTTCCGATCGTGGGGCCGTGGCCACGAATGTGCCTGACCTCCCAACATCTAGATGCATCTCAGATGGGCCAGCGCATGCCTTGCATTCCGATTGAGATGCAAAGTATTGCAGTAGAGCCGGGGGTTTGGCGATGAATTGAGCCTCAATTAATAGAGAATTCAACCATCTGACATTACAGTATTCTAACTATTGTCTGACCATCGTGCTTGAGAGCAATGGAATCACTAGAATGGAGTATAGATTTCTCAGAAGAGGCATTAACGGGCCCCACAGGAGCTGGCCCCGGAAAGTCAACCTATTGTGGCCAGCCTTTGCTTTTGTGACCTGAGCGCCGAGGTTTTCCGATATACGCAGCAATCGTGGGCCACGTACTTGGCCAAAAGCACGGGCTATTGTTTCAATTGACGCATGGGTAGGCAGCAATGCATGCCCATTCAATCTCCGAAAACCTGATGGGGCTCAGCCTGCGTTTTCGTGATCCGCGTCTTCGCAAGGTTTTTTGCGGGCACACGAGCAAGCCGTAGGCGCTGGGAATCAGCCGATATCGACATTAGCGGCCACGCTGCCTTGCATACACCAGGGATGTGAGATGCGGCAAATGAGTTGTCCAGGAGGTGTGGTGTGTTGTCCAATGATTTTACATCTCTATGTGCTCTTTGCCTGGACGGCAGCATCTGAATTGCCTATATAAGGAAGCATTCCCTCGAGCCTTGAACTGAGAATCATCAACCAAGCAATCCAACACTCTCAACTCACTCACACTCAACAAACACTTCAACTTTTCGATCTTTCGATCACCAACCAACAATCAAAATGTCTTCCCCCGACCAGCAGCAGTTCGTTGTCCCCCTGCCTACCTCCACTGGCCTCTCTGCCCCTGCCGGTAAGTTTCTCAACCAACACAACCTCACGAATGAATCGACTCTGACAGTTCCAAATAGGCCAGCTCCTCAAGGGACCCACTGATGCCGAGGGCAAGCCCACTGCCGCTGCCCTCCTCGTCGGCATCAAGCTCGACCTCGAGGCTGAGGTTCACTTGACTGCTCGAGTCAAGGGTGACCTCACTGTCGGTCTTTACTAGGATACGCAATATCCATGAATGGCGTTGGGAAGGAATGAATGGGGATCTGGTGGATTAACGATTAAAAAGACTTTTATGTCTCCATGAATATAAATAGACAATAGATCTGGTTTCTTACACATATCAACTGTGTCATGGTACAACGTGAAGTTTGAACATGTTTGAGGTAGCACATATAAACTTGGATGATGAATCTGGGGTGATATGGGGGCTGGCCCAATCATTGACGAGCGATGCCATCCCAACAGTTCTATTAAACTTAGCATGAAGCCGGATGACCGCTCACTTCAGGCTAGCACTAGCTGCCATCCCTGCTAGTTATTTACTGTAGGTAGAATGAAAACCTTATTTCATGATAGCTACCCCAGGTTTCCTTTGGATGTATATATTCGTCTTCTCGCAAGCTCAGTGTCAGCCCAAGTTGAGCTTTGGTATGCTTTTGTGATCGTGCTGCATCCTGAAAGGCAGAATCATACCTGCATATGTATTTGAGTTTGGATTTAGCTTAAAATTATGAAATATCGTGAATGTGTTTATGGGATTTGAAGGTCCAGACGAATGCTGAAGATGTCTTGAAGCGAAGACCTGGGCAACATGAGACTGAGAGGGGTTCGGTACTCTGGTCCGCTGGTCGCACTCTGTGGCGCAAAGTCTCCGAAAAAAATGAAACTCATTTATTGCTCTAGTTACGTTTGGTCCTAAATAGACACAAGAAAGAAGATGCAGAGAAAAGGGCAATTATGACGTTTGTAATTGGTGACCGGCGACCCGATAAAAGTACGGAGCGGGCGGCCCCGGATCCCCCCACCACCCCGCATTATCGTCCCGCAGCTTCCCGTCATAGCGTTTATGTGGCTGACGATAAACCATGTGAGTGATCATGTCGGGAATAAACAAGGTAGATATCAAGGTTTCATGTAATGAACTGATCTTTGTACGTTTTAGTCGGTCTCAATGGCTGCATCATGATTAACCTATTACAAAAGTTTATTTTCCATGCATTGTTTCGTGTGTGTAGCTCGCTCTCCATGATGTCAAGGCGCCTCACTTGCCGCGCTGGCATGGCGCACTAGTTATCGTCACATGGTCACTGGGTTGGCACGTCTCGGTCTAGATGACCAGTGGCTGACGACCCAATAAGCTGGGCACACACCGCTGACCGATGTTCGGGCTCCTATGCCCTCCTTTTGATCAGCAGTTGGCTGCGCTGAAAGCGTCTGATCTTTCTTGTTTGGTACTTGGATCTCTGTTAGTATAGCACGCCATTCAGTCTCGTTTACCAACTTTCTGCGCCCTTGCACCTTTGCGTATTACTCTAAATGGCAGCTCTACAAGCTATTCCGGCATCCGAGGACTACTACGACCTGGGTACATTTTGTCGCCACGTCACATCCCAAAGCCAGGACGCCCAAATCTGGTTCAATCGTGGCCTGATTTGGACCTACTCCTTCAACCATGGCGAGGCCATCAGATGCTTCGAGCAGGTAATTGCACATGATCCACACTGTGCCATGGGCTATTTTGGTGTAGCTTTTGCCTCGGGTCCCAACTACAATAAGAAATGGACCGCTTTTGACGACAAGGAACTGGAAGCAACCATTTCAAAATGTCATGATATGGTACTCCAGGCGAAGAAATATGCCAATTCCTCGTCGGCTTTGGAGCAGGCGCTCATTGAAGCGCTACAACATCGATTCTCTTTTCCTTCCGTGCCAGAAGACTTTTCTTTTTCCGTCTGGGCATTTGCTGACGCCATGAGAGAAGTGTACCAGGAATTTGGACACGACCTAGACGTTGCGGCCCTCACTGCTGACGCCTTGATGAACACCAACCCTTGGAATCTGTTTGAGAAGAAGACCAAGCAACCCAATCTGTCGACCCCAGTTTTGGAGATCAAAGAAATTCTGGAGCGCGCCCTGAGACGCCCAGAAGCTCACCACCACCCTGGTATTTTGCATATGTACATTCATCTAATGGAGATGTCAGATAAACCAGAAGCAGCCATCATTGCCGCAGACTGCCTACGGAATCTTGTCCCGGAGTCAGGTCACATGTGTCATATGCCTAGTCACATTGACGTTCTTGTGGGTGACTACCGTCGTGCCATTGAAGCCAACAAAAAAGCAACCATAGCCGATGACAAGTTTTTCGCTAAACATGAAGGACACAATTTCTACAGTTTCTACCGACTACACAATTACCATTCGCTCATATATGCTGCCATGATGGCTGGGCAGAAGAGGGTCGCGCTTGATGCTGTTGGACGGATGGAGGCTACCATTACAGAGGACCTACTTCTTACCAAATCTCCCCCTATGGCCAATTGGATGGAATTTTTCAAGTCTGTTCGGGTTCATGTACTGATCAGATTTGGAATGTGGGAGGAACTCAAGATGCTGTCCGTTCCTGAGAATAGAGATCTTTACTGCGTTACGGTGGTAATGATATACTATGGGAGGGCGATCGCGTGGGCAGCGACAGGGAACGTTGGCGAGGCGGACAAACAACGAGAATTATTCCGAGAAGCTTCTAAACTTGTACCTCGATCACGGTTAAGTTTCCCCAATCGAGTGATAAATATTCTTCAAGTTGCCACCGCCATGCTGGATGGGGAGATTGAGTATCGGAGAGGAGACTATGATGCCGCTTTCAAGAGTCTTCGACTCGCTATCGAACGCGAGGATTCGCTTGTATACGGCGAACCCTGGGGCTGGATGCTCCCAACTAGACATCCATATGCGGCATTACTTCTTGAACAGGGCTATGTCAGAGAGGCGGCAACTGTATATGCCGAAGACCTGGGACTGGAAGAATCGGAAATCAGGATACACCAGAACCCAATTAATGTTTGGGCCTTGCATGGCTATCATGAATGCCTTGTTCGTCTTGGGCGGACCACAGAAGCGAATATGATAGAAAGGCAACTCCGGATAGCTGATGCCGGTGCGGATGTGAAGGTGAATTCGTCATGTTTTTGTAGGCTTGATACCTGTTGTATACCGGCAAAGAAATGTGGAGGGGTAAAAAGACAGCTAGTAGAGCTTTAATGATGTTGGATTGGCACTAAATACACACTATCCATCACCCAAAGCTGCTTCTTCAATTTAAAATTAACTATTACTCCAATAACCCCGTGAGAAAAAAAGCCGACATGACCTGCATGTCTGGTTTGATAGTGAGACCAAGTTGTTTCCAAAAAAAAGACGCATCTGCAAACGATGATTTATTCCTCCTAACCGCTCAGCGGACGATATGAGATTTCGGTCCCCTGGGAACCATATTTCGGGAAGATGAACACTTTTATTGGTTCGTATTTCGATTTTTATTTGTCTTCGAGGTCGAGCACTGCATAATTGTCAGGAGATGAATGGTTCACACATATGCGACAAACCTTCTCGTCCCAACCACCACCATCTAAGCTGGATAATGCTTACCGCCACAGGTGGAATAGTCATGATGACTCCAATAAAGGCTACCAAAGCTTCTGCGGAGATCCACATGATGTAAAGGTGTCGTGTATTAAGTGATTAAGATTCGATTTGGGGTTGGCTATCTAACCTTGTGAGGAGAGAGCTGAAGACACCATACGTTTTATTGTCGGGCCCGCTTGCCCCTGAGAATTGCGGACCATAATAAGGGTAGAAGAAGGCAAAAGATTGCCTCCCTAAGCCCCGTTTGTCCCGTTTAGTTCTTACCCGCCTGCAACACCGTATTTCGCCCGACGAGGGTCGTAGCCAACCAAGGCTAATGAGGAGTTCTACCTGAGGGATACCGAGAACGACTTGATAAGCCACATGGATTCATTGGACAATTAGAACCTGAAATTCTAAACTTTAATTAGTTCGGAACTCAGGACAGGTGCTTTCTTTTATCGGAAGCTCGGTATTAGTGGCTTACGATGGTTATCTTTTAGCCGATTTTGAGGGGTGGTTGTGCAACTGCGAAACGCACACGTTTGACTGAACCAATCATGATGGGTATGAATCACTCGCGTACTTGTAATGGTAGTAGTAGAACGGCTGCTTGGAAGGCGCCTGCCTGGAGATTGATGCGTTGTCGTTTTGGGTTTGGCTGTGGCTGCTTTTGATGTTTGAGGTTCAGGCGCGATGTTTCACAGCCATACAAAGCCGTCAGCCACTATTCCAATAACCAATTTAGTTACCCAATAAGACGCAATCGCGAGAAACATATTCAGGTTTGCTGACCGGCAGCCTTGGCATTCAGCCTATTTGACATGGCCGATTAACAGGCCGCATGTTTTAAGCGCCGTTGATACCGACCCACACCTCATCGATTGGCAGTAGCCATTTTGGCTGGAAACCATGGTGAAGTCAAGGTTACCAAAATAAATGTGCACTGAAACATTCGAAAAGAGGACAGAGGAATGGTAATTGTAATAAGAGGCGGGGCCGGCTTAGAGGGAGTGTCGGATCTGAACGCGGACAAACGAAATTTGTCAAGGCTGAGCAGTAACATTAAGAATATGAATGTGTGTATTATTTCAGGTCTAGAGCGTTGTGAACCATAGTTCTAATAGATAGAAATAGACACGATTTCAACCATGGCAACACTGTTATTGGATAAAATAGCCAACCAGGCTTAAAAAGGGAGGCAGAAAGCAAGAACATATACCTGATTAGGCAAGATAATTTCCTATTTTAACTATATAAGGTCCTCAATGTTCTATGGGGGAGACCCAGATGTATGAGCAGTTCCGAGATCCCTTACATATTTCGAGCAGATCATTCGGCTGTGGTTTAAATTTGAATTACAACTTTTCCCGCGTGCTTTCCTGAATAGAGATAATCGCAAGCTGCCTGTGAATCGTTGAAGGTGAATACGCGATCGATAATTGGAGCGAGAGAAACCTTTTTCTGTTCAAGGAACTCGTTGAGGTGGATAAAATCATTCTTGGAACCCACCCTGATTCCACTATATTTTGTTTGAAGCGCTTAGTAAATGGAATTATACTAGAGTAATATGTATGAGGTTTCCAACTTACCGTAGCGATGCTCTCTTGTTCATGAATCCCATAAGGGCACTTGGATCCCAGCCGGCAGAGTACCCTTCCAAAAAGCCTACAAGTGAGACATGTCCGTTCTTCTGGCGCAGCGCCGCCAAATCTTGAATGATAGATGAGGGGCCAGTATTGTTGATGACCATATTGACGCCTCTGCCGTTTGTAATCTGGAGAGCTTCAGCAGCCACGTCGGGGGTAGTTTTGTAGTTGATTCCCTGCACGGAAGGGTGGAGCTTTTTGATGGTCGCGAGTTTCTCATCGGAGGATGAAGTAATGATTGGCTGGACACCAGCAGCAATGCACAAGAGAACAGAAAACATACTGACACCGCCAGTTCCTGTTGGATTTGCAAGTTAGAATGGCCTTGCGACCTTTCCCACAATAAACAATGAGAGCTACAGCAGTAAGGGGACTAACCTTGCATAAGGGAGCTCATGTCTCTTTTGGATGCATCACTTGGAAGGTTGAGTGCAGTCCAAGCAGTGACACCAGCACAGGCGAGAGTAGATGCCTTATCAAACATCGCTGGGTTAGAACATGGCCTCAAGGGGTGTTGCACGCAGGGGCTAATGAGAAACAAACCTCCTCCCAACTCAAGTACTTGGGCAAATGAACTAGATGCTTGGCGTCGAACACAGCATACTCGCGGAGAACCCCGTCAACGCTACCTCCAAGGGCGAGGTTATCAGCGTCTTCATCGCCGGTAATGTCATTGAGATCAAAGATTGGCGAGACATGGTCCCCAATAGTAAAATCCTTGACTGCCTGGCCAACAGCCACGACTTCTGCGGCACAGTCAGATGCCACAATACCTCGCTCGATGGATTCCGCAGGATATCTGTCGTGCAGCATGCCAACGTCGCGGAAGTTCAAAGACACAGCATGGATCTTGATTACGACATCGCTGGGACTAAGTTCCTTGGGAAGCGTCTTAGTGGTGGTTTCAACACTCAAAGGTGCGCTGCCAGAGGACCGTCTAATAGCCCGGTATTGTTCAGGATAAGCCATGATTGGTTAATGACGGGGAAAGACTTGGAGAATTGTGATGATTGAGCGTGTTGGTCACACTCTTAAGAGGACCAGCCAAGCAGCCTTTTATATAAAAGTTAAGATGCTCATCGTTGTGTACATCGACCAACCCCTGTAGGAACGCTGTTTTACCACCATGAGACAGGGTGGACTAACTCCTTGCCGAAGTACCCACCCATATTTGCATGACACGCCAACTCCGCATGATCTTCACAAACTCCGAAATGCTAATTTGTCAGCGAAAGACCATCATCTCTTTGTCTACCACCGTTGATTTGCAAGGCGAAGGCGGGGCGATTTCTCAATGCAGCCAATAGCATTGATGTCTGGGCGGCCGTGTTTCCTAATCGAAGTTAGCTTGGTGTCCTGACGATTTACTATGTACTGCGTCTTTCCCACCCCAAAGGGAAAAAAAATAGTCAAGGTTCGACTGCGGATCAAATTCGAAAAGGAATTATTTCTTACAAAAAAAACGCCAAAAATATCCTTTGATTGAGCGCATATATTTCCGATTGAATTGAACAAGGTAACGAACGCCTTTTGGAAGACCTTTTTTACTACGATTGGGTTTCCATCGATCCAGCCATAACTCCTCAGCACGCCAAGCATTGCTACGCCCAGTGAATCAATTCCCAACCTATCACCATGTCTTCCATATTAGACGTCTTATCTTATTACATCACCAGAAAGTTGGATTTTACACGTTTATAATTAGGAACCACCCTCTCAAAGCTAGAGTCACAGCGCCAAAATGAAAAAGAGTGAGAAGATGGGATTATTTACACTCGCAAGTGCCTTCGGTCTTGACTGGATGTTTAGAAGGGCGAAGAGGAGAAAGGAACCTCAGGAAGAGGAAGGGGAGGATGCTGTACAAAGATCATACAGTGAACATAACACAAGCAAGGTCTCTCAATAAGCTGAACCAGTGATGGTTTTATCTCTCTGAACCCAAGAGGGGACTAAGTACATATATTTCATAATCGAGAAGACTGTTGAGTCACGATGAGCCTAAGATTTAGCCATACTGCTCTTTCTCTTGGTATTTTTCATGGTCAAAATTGGCGAGGCATTTCTAGGTTGGGGTATTCGGACCATGGATTGAGTATTGATTGAGTAATGATAATGCGCTAATTTGTTGGCTCTGATATCTTGCACCTAATATGAAACCATGGGTCTATCTCAAATCAAGATGGGGATGCCAATTTGATTTTGACCCGATTTGGATCACATCTTTGTAACCGCAGAAATGGCCCCCAACAATGGCAGAACTCGATTAGTACAAGTCTTACATGTGACCCTACACTTATCACTACGTGAGCAACCTGTAAGATTTAATTGGCGATTGATCCTACTCCCCACAGTAATTTTTCCTTTCAAATGGAACCGATCTGCAGCCACAGTCGTGATATCACGGGCGGCTGAAGCCGAGCTGAAAAAAAGACAAGGATAATACCCCTCACTCACCAGTTCACAGCCTGACTTGTGTCTTGCTCATTTCATCCTGATTCATTCATTTGGTAATTTTCCACTCACCTGGATATGGATCCCTTATCTGCGCTCGGTGTTGCTGCTGCGGTGGTGCAATTTGTCGACTTTGGCCAGCGCCTCTTTTCAGAAACTTGGCACATCTACCGCTCTGCTACGGGGCAAGATTTGGCTCTGCAAGAGCTCTCGGCAGTCTCCCAAGATATTTCTCTGCTAGCTTCTGGTGTCAAGACAACTTTAGATCGTCACAATGAAGAATTCAATGGTGTCTCGCAAAATCCGGATACTGTGTTACTACGAGTTTGCTCAGAATGCGCTGACATCGCCTCTGAGATCCAAACTATTCTCCCGCGAGTCGATGACAGTTTTCGCAGTGAGCTTGAAAGTGATAAGAGAGCTGCAGCTAGGCCCTTGTTCAAGCATGATGAGTCACGATCGGTTGGTGAATGCTTCCGCGTAGCCCTGAAGAAATGGTGGAAAGGAAGGAAACTCGACGAAATGAAGCAACGCTTGAATGATACACGCCAGCAGATTATCATGGCAACGGTTATGTCAACATGGTTAGTATTTCACTATGCATTTTAGTCATAAGCTTACAGCCAAATAGGTATAGCTCTCGGGAAACAAAGGGTTGGGAGCAGCAGTTTAGCAGCAAGCTCGACACCATGATTTCCGCACTTGATAAAGCTATCGAGAAAACGGTCGACTTGGGCCCAGGTCGAATCGCCTTCACAACGGGAGAGGAAGATGAATCAGATCTTGAGACCAAAAGGGGCCGAGTAGACGGTATAGGCCCCATCGGACCAGGTGCAACAGAATCCATTCGTACTACTAGGGTCGCACAAGAGATCGTTGATAGGTTATGGAGCAAAGATTGGGATCATGACGAGTCTCTTTTTTTGACCTTTCCTCAACAAACGACTGTCTCGCCTAGAGATCTAAAATCGTTCATCATAACCAGTTTGCAATTTCACTCAATGGGTAACCGTGAAGAGGCAATTACAGCCACCTTTAGGTCGACCTATGAGTGGGTATTCTCCAGAATACCGAAACTATCAGATAATGGAGAACCGATGTGGTCTAGCCTCCCAGATTGGCTGGAAGGGGATTCACGGCTCCCGTTTTGGATAACAGGCAAGCCTGGATCTGGAAAGTCTACTATGATGAAACATATAGTCAACTATCAAGCCATCGACCGACATCTCTCCCGGTGGGCTCGAGGATTTCCGGTATTCAAAATCAAGTACTATGCATGGAAGCCGGGTCTTGACCTAGGGAAATCAGAAGAGGGTCTCCTTCGAACCCTTCTTCACCAAATACTCCAGAAAAAACCGGATCTAACCCCAATTTTGTGTCCGAGAAGGTGGGCACTCTTTCTTACACTTCGTGAACTTCGTACGCAAAATTTCCCTCCCTGGAGCGCTTGGGAACTGCACGAATCGTTTGGTAGACTCTTGCGCTTGGCCAAGACCAAAATGCGACTGATGATATTCATTGATGGACTTGATGAGTTTGAGGTTGCTCCGCTTCAGCTTTGCTCACTAATACAAGATATTTCTCAACACAAGGCGATCAAGGTATGCGTTGCAAGCCGGTCCTGGCCGCAATTCAGCGATGCCTTTGCAAATAGTCCTGGAATGCAAATGCATTTGTTAACGCACAATGACATCAAAGAATTTGTCATTGGCCATTTTCATGGCCTCAGAGCCTTTTCAGAACTGAATGCTCTGTATAGAAATGGCGGGGATCGTCTAATAGAGCAGGTTGTATCCAAGGCCCACGGAGTATTTCTCTGGACAGCCATTGTCACGCAAACACTACTTGAGGAACTTATAGAGGGTGCCAGTCTCATGCAATTGCAGTCAATACTTGATGAAATGCCAGTCGAGATTGAGAACCTTTACGATGCAATATATGCAGCCATTCCTCAGCGCCTTTTACCCGAGGTATCGGTGATGCTACAGATCCACGTCCTAGCTTGTGCGCCAGTGGATTGGATGACACTCTGGCTGGCGGATGAATCAAGAGGAAACAAAATAAACATCAAGCTTGATGATCTAGATCATGATCAAATCCTGACTGCCCTCAAAAGAAGACTTAGCGCACGAACAAGAGGGATACTCGAGGCCGTTGAATCAACTCAAACTGTCGACTATCTTCATAGAACGGCAGCGGAGTGGATTAAACAGCCACGAGTCTGGGAGAATCTTCGCACCGCAAGCCCCCCATCATTTGATCCCCACATGTGTCTTCTTCGTGCAGAAATTATCAAGCTGCAGAACTCGGAGGAGGTTTTGCCGGATGGGGATGAGTTCTGGGGACGGGTTACCAGGTCTCTGCTCTACGCGTCGCTTGTGGATGGTGGCGTAACTAGTGAAAAGATGCTGATTCAGGCTGTTGATGACTTACACCGTGCAGCCTCCGACTGCCTGCCTTCTCTGGACGGGGAGGTTTCATCATTAGTCACTGTCATGTGGCCCTCATACCAACCAAGCAAGGAGACTGGGCAAATGAAGGATCGGAACAGCTTCAACGGCCTGGCCGTTCAATTTGCTATACTTCCATACGTGCGGCATAAGATGGAGGAGCATCCTTCAGGATTTCATCCTGTTCCGCCTAAAAAGTCCAAGGCTATATTAGAGCAAGCTATCTTTGGGTTCGAGCGATTTTCTGCTTCGTCGTTCATCATCGGAGTTGATGCGACGAGAATCCCATATTCCCAAAGGCTGGAAATGATAGCTTATCTTTTAAGTAGGGGGATTAAACAACCTGGTATCTTGTCCTTAATCAACAAGATGGAGGCGTCCACAGACACATTCGGAAGGGAACAAAAACAGCGCGAATCTGAATATTATCGTGCTGTCAAGGATCTGCTGCAACGTAATAATGCTGCGACTGGGAAAAAGAGAGATTATTTAAGTGAAAAGCTCAAGGTGAAATGGAAGACTTGGTTTAAACCAAGCTAAACTTAATAGCTAGTGTTTAATATCGCAACATAGGAATCTCGCCGACAGCCCTGGCGATAGCACCCTCTAATTTGACTCGAGTGAAGCGCGCCGTGCCATAACACCCAGATTCCGCAACGCCTTTTTGTGTGGCCATTGCAGAAGAGGACAAAATCATTTGTGCCTCGTTCTCACTGTCGCTCGTTAGCCCAAATATACCAACTTTGAACGACAGAGATTGCACAGTAGAAGATCTCGCCAATATCCAACTCGGGCTAAAGCAGTCCATCCGATCCATAGCTGCGGTGAAGGCTTTGTTTGAAGACATTTTGTTGCTAGTATGATCCCAATCAATAACTGTCTTCTGGCCTGAGGGGCTAGAGCTACTAGCAGCTTTCTAGGATAAAAACGGTGTAAGTGAGATTTCCAAAGATGGAAACCGTTTCCAGATTACCAGCTATTTCAACGGGGTGATTTAATGCTCCTCTAGAAACAGGCGCACAAAATTAGGTTTGTTCTGACACAGTGAAAGGAAATTTGATGTACCAAGAGAAGGGGTTGAATCATTGTCTGGGTTTCGGAACACTAACGATTCACTGTAACTAACATGCTCAATTTAGCTATATGACTACCTTCTTGTTGGTAATACATGAACTCCACACTATATGTTAGTTTTGTTGAAAACCCACTTTACACACAAACACGTGAATCATCTGTCAGTATACGGTCGCTTGACTCGTGTTGAACATATTTTCATTGAATCTTCATCTGTTATTCCGTCTTGAGCTTAGACCCTGTGCCTGGTCAATGCAGTGCCATGACCAGTCTTACCCTGGCTCCTTTAAGTATAATCAACAAAGACATCTCCCTTCAACAGCATTGCACCAAGACCCAAACATACAGTAATCACGCAGATATACAGCATTCTTTTGGGACAATTTGTCTACTATTACTTTCACGCACGGCGCAATGAGAGAATTAGATCGAGGAATTAAGTTGATCGAACAAGATCAACTGGACTTACAGCCGACCTCCATAGATGTCGATGACATCCTTGGAGACCTTTCGCCTTCTCAACTCAAATGCCCCCATCAAATCTCGCGTTTTGGTGGTCCACACCTTGAGGATCTTAGAGGAGTATGCATAATCCATCAACCCAAACACGTGTGCTGATTATTTAATAGTTTCCAAACATCAGACTTGTGACTGGTGAGGGTGTACAGCCTCTGTCCCCTGTTCTCGATACCTCTGAAAAGGATATTCCAGTTGGCTTCAATGCGCAGAACGAAGAAGATAGCCCAAAGACTTACAAGGACACACCATACGACAGCGGGTTTTCTCAGTACCTTGCGGACCATGGCATTCTCCTCTCCGACGACTGCATGGACAGTCCTCCTAAGGCCACCAATCACGAAGAGATTTTGAAAGTGCTCAGAAAGCGCAGAAGCTCACTGTCGGAAGAGGAGTTTTCGGAGGCAACCTTCACGGCCTTCCGAAGGGATGCAAAGTCCTCGCAAAGTGACAGAAAATTCTTCACGTGGGTCTGGCCAAAGATCGAGGGGGCCGTCAAGGATCCCTACACATTTTCTCAGGAAATCCTGTTTGATGAATACTCCCCGTTGACTGATAAGGAAATTCCTGCCGCAAAACCAGATCATTACTCTGGTTCTCGCCCTGGGCAGATTGAGATCAAAGTGCGAAAAGACCTGAAGGACTTTATTATTCCTTCCTCCATGACAAACCTCCCTGCAGCCCCGAATTTTTTCTTTGAAGCCAAAGAACAAGAAGGATCCATTTCTGTTTCCGTAAATCAAATTAAATATGATTTAGCCTTGGGGGCGCGTGGACAGCATCGTCTTCGATGCTACAAAGAGCCTAACCTAACCTTCGACCAAAAGGCTTACACAACGGGGTCCACATACTTCAACGGATTGCTCACGATTTTTTCTTGCCATCCCGTCCCACCAACCAATGGTAGGGAGGAGCCTGGGTACATCATCGAGGAGTTGATGAGTTATGCATTGTTGAGTAGCCGCGCCAACTGCGCCAAAGGAATTGCTGCGTATCGGAATGCTCGAGACTGGGCGGAGCAACAACGAAACCAGGCCATTGCATTAGCGAACGCCAAGGCCCTGGGGCATGAGATTATGCCGCAAACGAACACGTCTCCCGACGAGCAGGCAGAATTCTTCGATTATGAATTGTCTCTTGATCAGGCACCGTCCAGCAGCCAGTCGGTATCCGATGACGAGCCCCCATCAAAGCGCCAACGCGACTCTTGAGGTTGCTTTCAACTTCTTTCCTTCTTTTTTGTTTCAACTGCGAACGCACTCCTGCACTGTCTCTCATTTATCGACAGCTCTCGCGGACTTGGGGTGGATGTTTCCTTTTTTCCTCTGTTCCTTTTCCGACCGATCCTCAAGGCGTGGCATACTTTCCTTCTAATATTGCACCACTTGGATCGTGTTTTTGACAACTGCGCGTCTTGTATTGGGCATATGTGCCGCTGAGTTTGCAGAATTATTTAGATATGTATTTACGCTGATGAGGTCAAAATGCTACAGATATCAAACCTCAATGTGTAGACGTCAATCAAAGCACTCTTTGTGAAGCCAGTTGTTTCATATCGGCACAACAGATTCCGAAGGGGATTATAATTTGATTCATCTGATATCCAGGTACATACGACCATAGGTGTTAGAGAACTCGGGATCCCGTCCGCTCTCCCATAGATAAGCTAACAACCGGCGGACTAGTAGTTGGGTCGGTGACGACCAGCGAATCCCTGCTGTTGTGTGTTTTTTTTTGGCTTTTTCTTTTTAAAATCTTAGGAATCTAAAGCTTCTTGTACCTGCCATCTTTCTTTTTATACCATGGCCACAATAGTGCCCTCCATAGCGTTGTGGATAGCTCTGGCCAGACGTAGAGCAACCGGTCATGCCTGCGGCCAATGTAGGGTGTGCTCTCAAACCGGCTTGCAAGCTATTTTTAACACAACAACAAATCCATTGTAAGCTTAACTCGAACTCTAATGAAGTTGAACATGGTAATAATGAAGAGGTGGGGAGAAGTGGCAGTTTGGCAAGTCAAAAAGTTGTACCTGCATTATCATGCAAAATGCCCTGTGGCGCAAGGTTCACCGAGTTGAGACACATATAAAGATATCCGAACCTTCAATTGAAGTAAAAAAAAGAATACATAGAAAATCCTGTCTAGTTTCGTCCTACTGGGACTCTGTACTTGTGGTTATATATCCCATCTGTTATCGTTCATCCGTACCAAAAGCAAAGTGCCATCCCAATATACCCAAAAAGCTATACCCGAATATTTGTTCAAAAAAAAAAAAAAGAAAAAAGAGTTCCCGTACCCAACCCATGACCCAAAGCACAAAAGCCGACCCTGGGTATCAAAATAATCGACAAAGGAGAAGACAAAGAATGAATCACTTCCGCACGAATGCCACTCTGACATCATCTGCGTATCGCTCAAAGCCAACGTTGAAGCCTCGGCGTACCCCTGGTACGTAGAAGCCGTTGCCATCTAGGCTCTGGATCTCAAAATTGCGCAGAATGCCCGCAACCATCATCATGGCCACTTCAAAGCCGAAGACGCGGCCAGGGCACAGGTTGCCGGCAACGCCAAACGCGCGAACCTTGCGAATGAGACTGTTATTCAATTCGCCGTCGCTGGTAATGAATCGGCCGGGGACAAAGGAGGCAGCATCAGGACCCCATGTCAAAGGGTCCAGGTTGGAGGTGCACATGGGCAGCAAGAAGATGTCGCCTTGTGACACTGCCAGAGGCTCGTCATGTGAAAGGTTGAGGGTGAAGTCGTTGCGTGCAAGTCGAGGAACGCCGGTCATGTGAAGCCGGAGATTCTCGTACCACGATGCAACGAGCCAGGGGCAGAGAGAGCGGACATCAGTCAGGTCGAGCTTAGGGGTTCCAGAGGTTTCACCAGGAACATCCCTAAGTCGCTGAACCTCTTGGGTGACGATGCTCAGCATGTAGGGGTCGGAAAGAAGGTGGCGCATCAGCCAGACACAGAGAGTGCTAGGAGTGGCCAGGAGACCAAGCGCAGAGACCATCTCAATGTTGAAGTAGTCGTCGTTTGTTTCCCAGTCAGGATCCGAGTGGGCCACGACATTGATGCCATGGGCCACGCTGTTGATGCGGGATTCGCGGTGCTGGTGGTGGAATTCGCGGAGACGGCGACTGAGGAACTTGCGAGACTTGTATGCCGAGGGAGCGGTGAGCCATGCCAATGGACGAGAGAGAGAGTCAAAAGTCTCGCTCAGGTTCCTTCAATGAGTGTTAGCCAGTATTCTTTTTTGAAAAGATGATAGAATCTCGTCACAAGTCTTTGGTGACAATGGCGTACTTACATGAACTCCTCAGCAAATTCACGGTCCATCCTCCAGGGGTTCTCAACACCCCAGACGGCGCTCGCTGTGGCAGACACAGTGAGACCAAACATCCAATGGGCGAGATCAACCTCGCTGTGAGCGGGCATCTTATTCATCTCATCCCAGATGAAGACGCCGGAGCGCTCAGACAGGGCTTTGAGGTTGTCGGCGCTGCCAAACTCGACCTTGTGGAGGGGTCGAGGGTCGCAGTCCAGGATTACATCGATAGTCTTGGGTCCCAGGCTAAAGACGCGGGGGCCGACGTAGGCAAGAATTTGAGCCAATCCGGTTTCCGAGGTGTGGCGCGAGAGCTGTCGGTCCATGGACGGGTTTGCGACAATGATGCGCTTAAAGGGGATGTTGATGGTGAAGATTGGAGCAGCAGTCGAGGCAATGACCTTGTTGATGTAGCGAGCGCTGTCGTTCTGCAGACCAAGGAGGTGTCCAAGGTAGGGAATGGAGGAACAGAGGCTGGGGAGCTGCGAGACGTCAAGCAAGCCGGAAATTGTCTGATTCTTAATGTCTGACGAGAATTCCCGGTGAGTCGAGGTCTGAGCGGAGCGTACAACAGAGCGGATTGTGGGAAGGATAATGTAAAGAAAGACAACGACAAGAACGGCCTCCAAGGCCAACGAAGTGAAAACAGGGTCAATTGCTGGGGCTCTCGAAGCCAGCGAGGCCCATAGAGAATTGACAATGGCCATGGTGAGGCTAGCGAAGTAGGAACAAGAAAAAGAAGGAGAAGAATAAGGACAAGGGAATGAGTTGATTCTGTTGTGCTCAACTTCAGTCTCTTTCTCCTGATCTTGCGCCAAACGTTGCCAAGCAGGAGGGTTTTATATAAGACGCAACAGAGATATGTAAAAGGGTAATGGAGCAAACAAATGCAGCGTTCCGAGCAGGCAATACCTGGTCTAGGAGTGATCACAACTGACAATGCGGGCCGAGAAGGGGTGTGTTACCCACAGAATAAGTGTCGAGAGACAGGTCAAAAGATCTACAAACGTCCAAGCATAATCGTGGGAATACAGACGAACGGGGGTCGTCGTTTTATAAGAGAAAGTGACATGACGGACGTCTGCATTCTCTCCCGGAGTTTCCCTTCGTCGAGGTGCTGTCGACTCGTACTCGGTTCTCTCCTACAGGCCAGACGAGGACGCTACATGACCAACATCGAGTCGATGCTGCACTCCACCACTTACACACACCCCGGCATAGTGTCGTTTCTATTTGGTCGCCTGGTCACATTTCGAATCCGGTCTTGGCCCAATGGGCCCCCCATCCCTTTCATTCAAGGTCTCGACTCATCCATCCTGGTCTACGCGGATCTCTTTTTTGTTTTTTTGCTTCTGGGGTGGGCGCGTATGAGGAGGAGGGGAGGGTGGAAGGGGAAGCGAGAGAGAGTGTGTGAGTGAGAAAGAGAGTAAGGGTGAGGAGGAGGGGGGTGTGAAAGGAACAAAAAAAAAAAAAAAGACGACACAAGATGTAGAAGAAAAAGAAAAGAGCAAGCAGGGTAGACACGCCGCAGCGTTTCTTTGTTCCCTCGGTCATGCCAAGTCCCACGCCCAAGCGTGAAAGTTCCACGCCCTCGGGATTGGCAGTCTCGGCTGGGCCAGTAGGGCGTCATAGAATCCGGCCAGTCTACCGTGGTTGGGGCGGCCGTTGATGGGTAGATGGGGCACCATTGATGCAGGAGAAGGCACGGAAAGACATGGTATGCCAGGGTTAGGTAAGGTACGGGGGCACGATGTGAGGTCAGGCACGGAGCTGGGAGGGACGCCAAATGCAGCAGGGTAGCATCATACATCCAATATACGGCTGCAGGACAAGGTATGGAGTGTGTGTATATGGAGGCATGGAGTTACGGGGGGGACACAAAAAAGCAATTACCTCCCATGCTGGCAGTCCAATTATGGCCCAGCCTCGTCAACCACATCACGGCCCGGCAAGAGACGTCGTCAATGGAACAATTGGCCAGGGCTGGCATGCAGTCCAACCCCACTGTTCGTGTCAAGTTGCAGGAAGCGGGCGGCCGTGGCAAAGGGCCATTGCGCCGTTGCCATAGGCCGCAGAGCCACCCCCGGGCACACACGCCGGATGGGGGACGGACGCCATTGTCCGTTCAGTGTGATTGTGGACGTTGTTTTGGCTTTTCCTCTATGCGCGGAGGAGGAGGAGGAGGAGGGGGGCGTGAAGTGTAAAGTGTGAGTGAAGTGTGAGAACGTGAATCGCTCTCCCCTCCTCCTCCCCGCCCCAAAAAAGAGAACGAGGGTTGTTGGTTGTTGGTTGTTGGTTGCTCGCCACAGGGATTGGACGGCTTACAGATCTCCACCTAAATTGATGCTTTGCGCTCTGTAACCTACGGTACCATCTGATACCACCTTTTCATTGCTTCTTCCTCATGTTTTTCGTTTCCTTTCTTTTTCATGGCCTTTTTTTCTTTTCTTTCTTCGTCCGCAAGCGCCCTGATGCCTACTGCGCCTCCGTTGACGCCTGCTGCTCCGGGCATAGCCTCGGTCCGTCCTGCGCGCGCTGCTGCGAGTCTGGCACCGGGTGGCGGAGCCTCTGTACAGTCCTCGTTCGTTTTTCCTGCTGCTCGAGGGACCCGACCCAAGGAGCGGCCCGCCCACCTCCGATCTGTAGTGGCGTACGCCGGCTTTCTGTGGTTCCTTTTTCCTCGTGCGCCCTCTCTCCCTCTCGCAAGTTGGCTCGAGCGGCAGCAAGCCTTTGGCAGCTTTTTTTGACACACACTCCAGACGCCACTGTCCGGATTGAGAAGGACGCCAACCTAGACTGGGTAGGGGAGGGGATCAGCCAGCGAGGTGATAAAATAACGCTTGGGCCGCTATTACACCCCCCCGGAGAGGCGCTAAGTGTGGCCGCCGAGCCAAGAGGCGGCGTCCCGAGGACTCGGCGGCGGAAGCAAACCACACGCCGGGCCTGCCAGGAGACGTGCGTGATGCGTGGTGGATGCGTCGTTGCCATGGACCCAAAGTACGGTGTACTACATTCCAGGGACCCAAAAGGCCGGTCCAAACGGCCTCGAGGAAATCACCACAGACCACTTTCGAGAGCCCCTCACATCTATCTGGTTCCGGGGCCTCCGCAACGGCCGGGCCCTCGTTCCTAAAGTGGCAATATGGATGGAGATGCCGCGAGGTCTGAGGTGAAGGGATCGGATCCCACCGAGACGGTTCGGCCGCCCTTATTTTCCCGAATTTCGGGCTGACTTGCGAGATGAGACGCGGTAAAAGTGATCAGTCAGTCCTTGTACCACTCCATCATTCACACCAATATGGGACAGAAATGGGGTGTGTCATGGCTGATCTGCCCCCCCCCAAGATCCTTCCCAGGCATATCCCAAGACAGTAGCTCACACGTTTGCAATGTCACTGCCCTTGCCTTCCACTCCCTTTTCCGTCTCATTCTTGAATGAAGCGAACCGAGCTATGCTCAACTGCTGCTGCTCCTACTGCTGCCACTGCTCCCGCTTAACTTGGAGCGCAGGGACCAGGGCTTCAACGACCCCAGGACACTGTCTGGTCTGGGCAATCATGACGCGCCGGTCTAGGCGATAGGGCTGTGAGCCTCCACGTCAGTCGGACAGATCATGGTGGCTTTTTCCTTTTTCCCTATTCCTTTTAACTCTTCCTCGTCCGAGTGAATTTGCCCCTTGTCAAGTCCGCACCTGGTCTCCCCCCTCCAGACGGAGACCGAAGCTAAGTTGGGAAGAGCGACCGTTAGGAGAGCCAAACAGCCGCCCATGTTCTGAATAGTGTGAATATCGATAGTGCCAGTAGTGTGATTGAGTGCGCGCGCGCGTGCGTGTGTGTCCGTGTTGCGGCCCTGGACAACGTGGGTGTACAGATATATGGCAAGGGTGTGAACAATTTGGGTGGGAGAGGGTGTGACAAAATCGGCAGTGGTGGTGTGGTGGAGCTCGAGGACCGTGGCTAGAGACCGGGGGTGCACGACGCCATGTCCAACCTCACGAACCAGCAGGTTGTTTTAGAGCCAGACTATCGGTAAGCGTAACCAGAAAAGGCTCGATCCATTGGACAGCGAGGTTGCGGGAAAAGACGTTTAACAGCAGACGTCTTCTGGAGACAAGAAGAGGGGTATTGGACAAGGATAATGTCACTACTTGAGCCAGGGCAACAACCAAGGGCATGGGGGTGTGAGGGAGAACCAAGGATGACAGAGCAGTATGAATGGCGACAGGTTCAGCAATCAGCTGTTTCTAACTCAACGACGGACTTCATGTGGACAACAGAAGCCGCATCTACGTCTCATGTCTCGGGGTGGAGGGTGCATTGCATTGGGGGCAACCCCATCGTCTCCTCCACCACGTCCGGGATCCTGTACCGCCCTTTGGATGCGCACAATGACGCTATTCTGCCTACTGCTGCCCATGTGCTGGACGACAGGCGGCAGGACAGCGTGGTCAGTAAGGGGCGGTGGATGAGTTCAACGTCAACTCTCTGCTTCTTCGCCCTCTTTTTTTTCCTTCTCGTCTCTTTCTTCCCCGGAGAAACTCCATTCTGGTGCAGCTCGTTGACGTTGACCGACACATTGAAAAGCTGCCTAGCGACCCTGCAGTGCAGAGAGAGGGGGGCACTCCAATCACGATCAAATGAATGCGCGGATGCCGTGGATATGTGCCGGCCGGTGAGGGACTAATAACCACCTCGCAGCACAGCAAGGCACGGCACATACCGAACGTCGTCCGGCATGTGTTTACAGTAGAGTACATACATACATACATACATACACATACACATGGCATAGCATGGCATGAGTCCCGCTGCTACCTACACCACATGCTTCTCCATGGGGAACTTTTTTTTTTTTCTCCTCCCCCATGAGGAAAAAAAAAAGACAAAAATGAAATAAAACGAGGCATTTTTGCCATCAACAGCTCAGCAAAAAAACACATCATTGTGGTTAAAAATACGGCTTGCCGCGGCGTTTGGCAAGCATCCAGCAATGTCTCGGCCCGGTCAAGTAGACAAGGGCAATGACAATCAACAAGAGGCAATGTACGCGATTGATCAGCGACCCCGGTGAATTTTGTGCGGACCGGCAGACGAGAAAAGGTTGCGGAGACTGGGGGCCGAGGCGCGATGGCGGCGTCGTCGCGGTAGGAAGCGGGGGGGAGGGTGCTGATTCGTCGGCCCGGGCAGGGCTTGGAGGAGCAGTATCTGGGAGCTCTCTGTGTTTATTGGTGACGATCTCAGAACCCTGTCTTGCTGTGTCCTTTTTTTATGTTTTGGGATCTTTTTTTTATGACCACTCTTTTGTTTTGTATCCCTTGACCTTCCCTTGTCAAAAAGCGACGATGGGGTTCGGTAGCGAGCTGGCTGGGGGGCGTGTGGGTGTAGGGCGTGGCTATGAACCGGAGAGAAAAAAATAAAAAATAATAATAATGATAAATAAAATAAAATAAAGGCACCTGGTAGTATCGAGGCAGTGTCGCATCTTCTTTGACAGGTGATGACTGTTGCACGGAGGTGACCGAAACATTGGTCCAGACAGGGTCATGTTTCTGCCTTGTTGTCTCATCCAACGGCTTTTCGCGAATCGCACGCTCGGCTCTGGGCTGGACTGGAGCGGCGAATTGCACGCAGAGTGCGGATGCGGAGTGTAGCAGTAGGAAATCGGCAATGCGAGGGTGATTGATGCACCAAGGGATCCCATCCCCCTCGAGGTTACAGAAAACGAGATTGAGACGATACATCACAAGTGACAAGTCCAGAGCTGAGCCCTCCCCAATCAGTGTGATGACGAGGCCCCCCCCGTCCCGTCGCATTCTTTCTTGCTTTGCTTCCCTTGCATCGCTCCCTCTCCCTCTCTGTCACTCTGTCACTCTGTCACTCTGTCTGTTTTCTTTTTTTGCTTTTCTTTCCTGGTTTTTTTTTTTCTTTTTCCGCTTGTTTGCCTCGAATCAAAGGCGCTTGAGCCACCATAGGGCCCCTACCAGCTGAAAAGCCACCATCCATTCCCATGCAGCACATCCCCATCGCCATCGCGTTTTTTTTGGGTTTTGTTTCTAATACCCGCTGTCAGCTCCGCCGCCAAGCTCAATTAAGGCTCACCAGCACCCATGCCAATCCTGGCCTCGCCATCTTGATTGAGGACCGAGCTCGGAACATTAGCTGCCAACAGTTTTATATCCGGGCTATTTACACCCCGTATTTGAAACCAAAAACCAAATAATGAAGAGGAGCAGCGAGAGCAAGAGCAAGAGAGAAAATAAACCCATTGCGACCGCCCCCATTGACAAATCGTACAGCGCCTAATTATCCACTATTCATCCGAAAATAAGACCAACAAAAACCAAGGAAATCAGCTGTAGCCCATATGTACTATTTATGTACTATGTATGTATGTTGTATGTATGTGTCTATGTATGTATGTGTGCGTGCGTCCAGTCCAGTCTGTCAAAGTCGTACGACTCTCTCCAGGCCAACGGCTCGTTGCATCGGATTCGGGTTATCCGTTGTGCCACTGCATCCGTCTTCCCCATATGCAGTATGCGGTGCAATTTCTTCACGTGCCGCCCATGCTGTTTGTTTGCCAACCTGCATCACCCAGTGGGCCATGTTTTCTTTTGCCTTGCCCGAGAGCCCTCAATGCTCCTCTTCCTTTTCGTCCGTCTCTTTCGCCTTTTTTTCGTGTTTCGGGGACTCCCGCCGGCTAACTGGCCTTGCGTCTGACGATAATTAAGTCGGCCTGCAGTTTGCTGCATCCCCCGAGACACAAGCGTTGCGTATCATGTCCCTGTTGGCCCTGAAACTCTCTCTCTTTTTTTTTTTTTTTTTTTACTTCTGTTCTTCTTTTTCTGTTCTTATACATATTTTTTACCCTGTCTTTTTGTCCTACTTGTTTGATCCTTCGTGGAAAATCGCACGTCCAACATGCAGATGCAGACCTGAAATATGCCGTGATCCTCCACTCTCTCGTGGGACGATCCTCCGGACTGTTACTCTACGCCGCAGGTGCACATGGCAGCACATGAGATCAATTATTAGATCGAGCCCAGCCATGGCATCCCCCCCGTTCCGTTGACCCCGTTCCGTTGGCCCCGTCGAGCTCCCCGTCCCCTGTGGCGCTGCTGCCCATGCCATACCCGCAACCGCATGTCGCGGGCCTCATCTTCTCCTCTCCTCTCCGCTTCTGCACCACGCACCTGTAACCCCAACCCCAACCCCAACTCGCCTCGTTGCCTCTGCTGTTAGCTGGCTCAGCTCAATGTGACAGGTTGCTATCACGCAGCCCCCTGGATCCCATCACGTTCAGCTGTGCTGCACCTTGCTGCTTTTTTTTCCATCAATTTCCCATGCCTGCTTGCTTGCATGTGTCGGTTGCAACTCGTCAAAAACCCACATTTCCTTTCCTTTCTTTTTGATCTGTGTGCAAAACAACCCCCACATCTTTCCAGAGCTCGACTATCTATCTGGACGCCCCCCTGGCCCTGGCCCTGGCCCTGTCGGTCCATCCCATCCCATCCACATCCACATCCACATCCAACCCATCAACCAAGCCCCTGTTCCCTGCCCCTTGTCCCTTGTCCCTGCGTCCACACGTCCCAACTCTCGTCCCCATCGCACACTGCCGGGCAGGCATGCTGTACAAGGCAGACAGGGCTTCTCGCCGCCCCCATGGCGACATTCACATGGCACAGCATGGCAGGCCTGTTGAGTTGGGCAACAAGACATGACAGCCATCAACCCAAAACCCAAAAGACCGGGAAAGACGTCACGCGTCCTTGACCTAGCCGCCGGCTTCTGGAATGTCGTCGCTCGAGCCTCCAGCTGGCCCCTTCGCCCCATGACATCGCATCGTGCCGCATCGCATCTTGGCCTCGTTTTGGCATCTCGTCGTTGCCTTTCGCTTAACCATGTCTGCCATCGTGCCGTGCTGCATCGCATCGTATCGCAATGCTCCCGTACGGTACCATCGAATCCTGACCATCATCACAATCACATCCGCATTGGGAACGCCTCATTCGTTCGCTTCGGAATTGGTGATTATCCTCGCAGGCTCATGTCTCCCTCTTCACATCTCACATCGACTATTCTAGTTTAGAAAATTCCCTCTTTCCCCCTCACCTATCCGTGAGCCCACCACCCTGGGCACACCACACAAAGAAAAAAAAAAACCGACTTGTTAGAAAAAATAAGATGCATCATATTTTTACTCACTCCGGCTTCCAGCTCAACAACCGAAACTTCAGCCATTGCCCATCTCCAATTCCTACTCCACTCCCACTCCCCGTCCCACCCATGCTATTTTTTTTGTTTTTGGCCGCCCAACCTTATCTGCCGGGCGCTTCGTGTTCTGAGGCACAATCCCCGTTGTCCATCTTCAGTGGTTGCCGCCTCGTCTCGTGAGACCCAGAAAAATATGATGAAGGATCTCTCACAAGACATGTCGTTTCTTTTTCTCAAGGCATAATGTTACACACCCTCTCTTGTCTTGTCTTGTCTAGTCCTATCCTGTCCTGTCTTCTCTTCTCGCATCCTTCCCTCCCTTTGCCTCTTTATTTTTGGCATCTGCTGTTTTATCCCTCTCTCTCTCTCTATACTTTCCACTTTTCCCTCTTCCCATTAGCCATCCTGGCTGTGTTCATTCCCGGCCCACCCATCCAAGCGTTTCCCCTCTTTCTTGGTGGTTAATGCCTTGTTAACTCTGTCGATCTCTGTGACTCTTCAATGTCTCCTCCTCATATCGACTCAAGACTCCATTCGGCGTCTCTCTCACTCACTCCGTTTGACACGAACCGCCTGGCTTAACTTAGCTCCATGCATTCGCCTCCATGGCAAGCAAGACTAGGCTAGCTGCCCGCCCTAGTCCCGCCTCTTTAAACGCCGCGTCACATCCCATCACCTCTATTCCCTCTTCTCCCACACACTCACTCTCACTCACACACACGCCCCCCAACACCAGCCCAAGCCAAGCCCTGGCAACGCGCCCCCAACCGAAACAATCGTAGTCCCATCTTCATATGCTAAGGGCAAACACAAGCCAGGGCCGCGAACCTCTAGACGCCGGTGGCACCATGATTTGAGACCAGCCATGTCAACCCGCTATTCTTCCTTGGCTAGCTCTCGCCCACTGCATGACATTTCACGAACCATGGCCGTCTCTGAAGGGCCCAGATCCGGTGTCTCAGATAAGCTCGCCTAAGCTGAATCCGCAATCATGGACAACGCGGCGGTAGTGACGACAGCCCTAGTAGGCGCTGAGGGCTACGACAACAACGACGCTACCAAGTCATCACGGCGCCGCACTCGTGCCGTCCCTCGACTGTCGCTAGGGCCCGGGCGTGCCTGGGAGGATAATTAGACGACCAATTGACCAATTGCCGTGACACCCACCGCCTCTAATGCGAGAGCCACTAGCTCTTGGAACTACGGTGTAATATCATCATGCTCGCATGGCTTTAGAAAGAATACGGTGAAAGCTACATGACTGCGGCCCGGTTTCGCGCCCCCAACGCATATGCGACGAACCAACAAACGTCTCTGCCGACACAGGCACAATGGACTACTATCTGCCACGCCCCGCCACCAAAACCCTCTAGTTCAGCCTGTTGGTTCACGTGGGAAAAACCAGTCTAGCAGCTCATGGCTTCGCCGGAGTATGCATGAAGACCCAATTGGCCAATCCCGCATTAGTAAAAGCGCCAGCCATGTCTTGCTCTCCGTGGTATGTCATGTTCTGTCCTCATTCTCGCCTCTGCATGTGCATCTGACTACACTCTACGCCAATCATTCAATTGGCCTTGGTCTCGGCCATGGCCACGACCCAAGGCAATACACATGATCCGCATAGTAATTAAATCCAGCTCCTTATGGCGGGTAAGTGGAAAAGAAAGAGAGACAATGCCGCATCCGTTTGCCTAGTAGAAGCGAGAATGGTGTCCGGCTTTGCCCCACGAGTTCATCATGTAAGTCAGGCGAACTTTTGCCATTCCCTCGACGAGTCATGAACGAAGTCAGAGAAGTCAACCGGCACGGAGGCGGAGGGAACGAAGCCACTCCGAGTAGCAAAGCCTCGTTTATACAGAATACAATACGCCGTGTCCGTGGTGTTTAAGTTTCGGAGATAATGACTCTCTCTATTGAAAGAGAATTGCCCACCACCACCACCCCCACAGTCATTGTTTGCCGCCGGTCCCCTCCCCCCCTTTACCATGGAAGTAAACCCAAACCATCCTCGGCTTAAGGGACGTTTAGAAAGATTGGGTAATACTGCCGTCGTGTCTGACAGGAGCTTGCCAATCGAGGCGCCGGGGCTTGCAGGATTTCCACAGTTTTCCCAAAAACCGAGTCTCTGGGTACCTCTCTTTTTTTTTTTTTTTTTTTTTTGCCAAGCTGCAGGTTCGAGACATCTCCGCAAATGGCGCAAGCCCTCTGTGCCGCAAGACGCAGTTCATGGCGCCGATTTGGAAAAAAGAAAAGGAGGGGGGGAGGGGAAAGGAGCAAAATTAGAACAGAAGAGAGAGAGAGAGAGAAAAAGCCAAAACAGACTTCAAGCGCCCTTGTTATCGGCGCTTGTTCTTAAATCTACGGTTTCAAACTTGGGCCCAAGTGGAGAGAAGCAATGCAAGCAAGACGCAAGGTTTACCGAAAAGCTTTATGGGTCTACTTTACGTCCAAGATGCTTTTTGCACCGTTGAACCGCATCGTCTCAGTGTGGTGATAGTGATGGTTAACAACGGGGCGTGTCAGAACCCCCCGTCTTTGGGCGGTTAGATGTCACAATATCACAGGTTGAGGCGCTCTCAGCTCCACATATGGAAATGTCTAAATTTTTAATTTCCTAATATTTTACCATGAAGGAATATCATATCACCAAAAAAAAATAGTTGTTTGAATTTGTGTCATTAATGTTCACGGGTCCGTATTCTAATCATTCCAGAGTCGCTCGCTAGAGATTATAGCTTCAGAAACTTAGATATCATAAGTGAATTACAATTAAACGAAGAAAAGAAGAGAGTCTTTTAAAAAGGACAGAGTATATATGTTCAACTTACATCCGTCAATAAAACAGAGACCTTGATGCTTTTGTATCTTGACACAGTTGTGGAAGAAGTTACTTTGGGCACCGCAACACCAATCAACCTACCCTATAGTATTCGCAAGTGCAACAAGCACATCTTACAAAATGACATCTTTTACAACGTTGAGATACACTTATTGCACCTAGAACTGTCAAATTATACATAGCCTTTCTCTATTATTTGGAAATATTGTATTTCAAGGATAGAATGCGCGCCTTGCCCATCGGCGCCAACTTTTGATATTCATTGTTACACCATCGTGATATTAAACATGAACAAGAAAAATAGGTCTATAAACACAGTTGGAGCAAAAACTCAATGGCGAGATCAATCATGATAGAAGACATAACACAACTCCATTACCTATCGAGCTATCTTGAGAAACAAGGCCATAAAAACACCAATTGTCGAGTCTAAGTCATCTTTCCGAAATATCAAACAGCCGACCAAATAA
This sequence comes from Calonectria ilicicola, assembly GCA_020809705.1. Lineage (NCBI taxonomy): Eukaryota > Fungi > Ascomycota > Sordariomycetes > Hypocreales > Nectriaceae > Calonectria > Calonectria ilicicola. The sequence goes on along the minus strand of CP085833.1, from coordinate 1,878,170 downwards.
CCAGTGCATTGCAGGGTATCAATCCCAAATCCATATATCCTCCCAGTCCGGAAGCTCAAGCCTGAGCGATGAGATAATTCGCCTGCCCCGTTTGCCAGAATCGACCCAATCAACTATACACACTCTGTGGGAACCCAGTCTAGCAGTGACATGCTTCATCACCATTCGTTCAGGGCTGGTGCCCGGCAACTCGTCGCTCCCTGCTGAGAGCGAACCTCCCCCCTTCATCTCATAATGAGCGGGTATCTTATCAACTCGTGAATCCGCATTCGATCAAACCCAAACCATACAAGGCTGAAAGGGGGAGAAATTCGGGAAGGAAACAATCCAAAATGACCAAAGAGCAAAAAAGGTGTAAAGAAATGCTGTTAAGGAAACCGTCTAATAACCTTTCGAAACCCTAACAGGAGATAGAGAAAATGAGGATAATAAAGAAATGAGAATAGGAAAATAAGCAAAAGCATGAACCAACAAGAAAGCAAGCTGAACGAGAGATAACACCGTGTCGTGATCAGGTCGGTGCGCCTGTCCGTCATATGGAAACAGCGAAGCCGGGATATCGTTATATGCTGCTATCGGAGGCCTGACCTATGAATGGATCCAGCCAAGAGGAGTTGGGATATCGTCGATGAAAAAGAGATCGTGTATCATGCAAACCAAAATCATGCGTGATGCGCTTCATGTCCGCTCCAAAGAAAAAAGCAATTTCGTCGTAACGTCATTAGAATATGTGCTTGCCGTCAGATAAACGGCGGAAATTGTGTCATGGAAAACTCAATATGGGATCATAAACATGGATAGCATCAAGTTTCAATCCACCTAATAGGCGGTGGCAGTTGATCCCTCGCTGGTTGCAACAGCGACTAGTGCCTCTAGGCGTCCCAAAGGATCCGTGCCTCCAGGACGCTCTGACTGCTGCTGCTGCTGTTGGTGGTGGTGGTGGTGAGGGTGCTGTTGGGGCTGGGCCTCCCTTGCGGGGAAACCACTAAAGCCATTAAAGTTGGGATGAACCATGCGATCAACATGGGCAACGCGGGGATCTTGCTCCGGAATTGTCTTTGTCTCCCGATGGACCGTCACAGACCCATAGTACCACCCGTGTCGCTTAGAATCTCTAGAAGTGGTGATGGAGGGGGCCGACATTGTGTGTTGATGCATGCTTCGACCGGAACCGGCCGGCTTGACTTGGTAGGAAGGTGGCTGCTGATCTTCAAACCTAACAGTGGGTTGTTGGTTCATCCGGGCTTGTTCCGCCTGAGCTTGAACGGCCTTGTTGGCTTCGGAAGCCCATGCTCCTGCGCTGTCTCGAGGCGGAGTGCTGTGGTTGATGTCAAGGCGTCCGAGACCACGCTGGAGGCTGGCATCATACATGTTGAGGTTTCGCCTCTCATCTGGGGTCTCAACCGTGGGCTGGAGGACGGGTCGCATATGTGGCTGAGGGTCAATCATCATGGGCGATGGGGCCCGTCTCGGAGGAGTGGCTGGACGGTGGGGGATGGGATCAAAAGACTCGATGCCTGGGAGACGCAACGTTGACTGCGGGCCAGAAGGGGTTGCAATCGGCGGGGGTGGATTAGGCCGGACGGAGGACTGGCTGACGACAGTGCTGAGCTGACTCGGGTTTGCATTCGGGTGGCGACTGTCGGGATGCCAGGTTCGCCGACGCCAGGCCTCATCTGACATGCTGGACACCGATTCCCGGCGAGGCCACTGCTCTGGAGCACCTGCGGACGGAGCGAGGTTGGCACCGGGAGCAAAGGCACCCGCATTTGATGCGTTCACGGCTCCAGGCCCGGGCCCAAACATGGGCCGTCCAACAGCCAGGCCGGGAGGAGACTGGAATGGATTGGCGCCGGACGGAACACTCAAGCGCCGACCAGGAGTCCTGGTCCCCGTCGTATAAACGCTATGGGATCGTGAATGCGATGACGCAGGAGATGCTACGCCAGAACCCCACCTAGGGCTGCTCTGTCCTGTCGAAAATGTTGCCGAAGTTGGAGTTCCGAATTCACTGGGCGAAACAGGTCGGTAGGAGGAATATGCGCTATCCGCAGCGCTGCGGTAGGACTCGAGTGAATGTCGAGATCTTGGATCTGCCATGACAAGTGGAGGAGGTCGTCGCCTGGGGTCGCCACCATAAGCAGAGCCAATGGAGCTCATGCTGGCAATGCTTGAAGTCGACAGTGACTTGGAGTGTCCTCGAACTGGCCCTCCGGCACTTCCGCCAGTTGATGCTCTTGCTCTGTTGCCGGCTTGTCGAACACGATCGGTACGCATCTGTCGCTGGAACCGGGAACCTGTGGCTGCGAGTGAGTCGATGGGGATGTTCTCGTTGACGTGCACCGTCTGAGCATGCTGCCTCAAGTTGTCGAGCCTAGAGAACCTCCGAGAGCAGTGACATTGGAAGGGGCGCTCGCCAGTGTGTTTTCTTTCCTCGTGTTAGCTCACCCTCGACATCGGATATCGTGACCCTGTTTGATGGGGGGAGGGGTGGCATACCTAATGTGCCTTGCTAAATGCTCGCTGCGAGTGAAACTGAGGTTGCAAGGCGGATAGTCGACACAGTAAAAGCGCTGAGACTTCTTCTTCTTGTTGGACCTGGAACCATCTGCACCAACGCTATCGTCATCCGAGGCAGCACCGTCTTCAGGGTTGGCAGGCTCCGGTTCCGAGTCATCCATTTCCACATCTGCTGAATCCGCGGACTTGGTAGAGTGCTGTGAATTGTCGCGGCGAGGCACCTTGGGGTTGGATATTTGATCGGGCATCTGGACTGCTTGGGGGAATGGGCTGGAAGGGAGCGGCTGCTGGTTTGCGATCGAAGGGTTGAATGTTGCCCGGGTGGGTGTTGGTCCATCATCGATATGTCTTGAGGGCGGGCGCTGGGGCGCTGTGTTCGGACGAGGGGTTGTGGGCGAGGAAGCCATGACGTCGTCTCTGGATACGTTGTTGGCGAGAGGTGAATTCACCGGTCGAAAAGTAGCCGCCATGGCGACGACGATAAAAAGCGACGCAGACGTGCGATGGAGGAAGGATGATGTGTGCCGATGCTGGCTGGGGCGCTATGTAGTAGTGGCGAGCAGCGCAAGAGCCGGGAAGCGGGTGACGGGTGACGGGTGACGGGAGGGTGGTGTCGCACAAACAAAATAATGAGCGCAGATGACGGATGCTATGTACGAATATGAATATTCTAGTGTCTGCCGCCGGGGCGGAACTGGCTTGTCGCACTCAGGCAGGCTTGGTGAGGCTGAGGATGGTGAGACAGCCAACGAGGTCGGGAGTGTGCGGGGCGGATTTCGTCGGCCAAATGCAGATGCGATGTCCCCAGCAAGACGGCCAGCCGTGATGTGTGCGAGAAGGCGACGGTGATATAGGGCGAGTGAAACGGGGAGGGGCTCGGCGGCGGGGCTCGATGAGACGGGCGTGGTAGAAGTAGAAGGAGAGGATTCCCAAGATGAGGATGAGGTGGAGGAAGGGAAACACAGCAAGGAACAAAGGGGAGGTTAAAGCGTGTGTGAGAGTCAGAATCTTAGTCTGAGAGTGACAACTGAGAGGCGTCCCAAGCGTGCCTCAGTAGACATGCGAAGAAATGCCGGTGGGGGGAGGGCGTGCGTGGTGGTGATGCAAGCGAGCCAGGCCAGGGCCTAGATCCGTTGCACTGACTGAGAAACCACAGATGCGACAGGGCAGCCCATCCAGCCAGCCGGGGAATAATTGGTGGTGGTCTTAGGGCGCAAACCAAACACAAGTCTGGTGTCAATCGGCTCGCACTGTTAATGGCGCAGGGTTGGTTGTATGTCCTCTGCTGGCACAGACGGTATATGCCACATCGGGTGTGCGAGAGGAGGGTTGATGATGATGTTCTGTTTGTGGCGAGGAGGGACAAGAGCTGAAGAGTGTCAGAGCCGAGTGGGCGAGTGAGCAAAGGCAAAAAATGCGAACTGAGAAGAAACAGGGGCAACAAGGGACGAGTGGCAGGGGCACCGTGGCGATGATGTATGTCTGTGGTTGCTTTTCCACCCCAAATCGATTGTCTTGGTGGAGTCCGGATCCGGGATGGAGGGATGGATCGAGTAGCCAGTCCCTTCTCGGGCTACCCTAAGCCGGAGTCTAGTTAGTTCGGGTTGCCCGACCAATCAACCTAGAAGTCCAGCCACCTTGGAGAGTCGCCTTCGCCTTTGTCGTCGACTTGGCCGTACTCATCAATCCGGACAACCGCACATGGAAACCTAAACAAGGCTATCTCTCTGCTGCTGCTAATACTACTACTACTACGACTACTGCTGCCGCTGCCGCTGCGTGGTGGCCCGGTCCCAGTGCGCTGGGAGGCTGTTGCTGGTCCACCAGCGCCGACCGACCAGCCAACCAACCAACTAGTTTGACGTGGAGAAGACAGGACTCGCTGTGACCAGACAGTTTCGTCTCAGTAGTGGGCGTGATGCCATGCCATGCGGTGCAGCGGTCTGTTCACACTCCGGGCGGGTGGGATGCGCTGCAGTGGGATGATGGGATGGGATGAGTTCTCTGGCTTGTCGAGAATACGATGCAGCCCCAGACAAAAGAGCCCAGAGACGATGAACCCCAGGAATTCGTTTGCACGAGAACAAGCAACCAGCAGCGTTCTTGGTTCCCACCTCACCAGACGCTGACCGGTTTTGGAGAGAGTGGCACAGCACGACGCTGAGGTCTGAGTTCTGTCGCTGCTTGCGCAGCAGTGGACAACGATGACCACGACGACATATGGCGCTTGCCCTGTAGGTACCGAGTACAGGTACAAGCCCACCTACTGTACTCGGTAAATCCCTGACTTGCACGGGGTCGCAGGCAGGCACTGGGAACGGAGCGAGCCTGAGCCTAGGGCACCAGGGCACTAGGGCACCAGGGGGCCCGAGGAGTCAGAGAGACATCAGGTACAGGTCATCTGCACCGATTAGCATGGGCGGGCCAGGTACAAGGCGTCCCAGTACCTGAGCTGATCCATACCTTGGCCCTCGCCCTTGCAAACCTAGGTTACGATTCCCGTCAGGTGCTTGACCAGCGAGCCCAACCAGCAGGCCCCAAGGCACAGAAGAGTGGGGGGTTGGCATTCGCTGGCCTAGGCTCGTACACGGAATCTGGGTTGGTGGGCTGGGCCCTGAGACGCACCCTCAAGAGCTGGTCCAGGTCACCGCCGTCCGTCGAGAGCCAGCGGCGCCCGCCAAGAGCATCGACTTGGAGGTTCAACTCAACGCCAACAGTCCAGCTTGTGGGCGAGCGGCGCAAACCAACATGCAGGCGTCGTCGCTATCCCTAGTCGGGCCCACCATGCATGTGAGGGGCTGGCTCGTCGTCCAGTGGGCCAGGGCCAGGGGACAGGCAGCGTGGGAGGGAGGGCCCGAAGGGACAGCGGGCAGCGGCGCTTGGATTCACAGGGACCTGGTCGATGATATGTGCGATTAAAAATAAACCTACCCGGAGCCAGTCGGACGGTTAGCTCAAAGCATCCATCCACTTGCGTGCTGCGTGCTGCTGCTCCGAACCGTCTCCGTTCCCCGTCCCTGACTGACGCAGCAGCGCGAGCCGGGGGGCTGGGCGTGAGGCCCTGGCCTCAGAGCGAGCTTGTGCGTGCGTGCCAGCATCGTCGCAGCTTAGCTCGCAGGCCGGAGCCAGAAGCTCGTCACCAGGCCAGTACAATGCGATTTGGTTTGGTTGCATCTTCGGAGTGGACGGACATGTAAACTGCATGGTCAGTAGGCAAGGGATCCGTGCCATGAGCTTCCACTCCGAGATGTGGTTGGACGAAACGGGATATTGATTGCATCTGAGCAAGCTTCGAGGTCATCTGGCCTGGTAGCGGCCAGGCTTACCAATGTGTTACCACCCTCCTCGCGGAAAAGGATGCGCGCGCGGCACCACCACTTACTCCTCCACACTCTGCTGCTGCATCAGCGTGCCTAGGATTGTAGTCGACGGTGCCTGGATCCGCAGCCACGCTGCTTGTCCTGTCCGATGGGCACTTGATGATGAGCATGGCTAGTGCGGGGAGGTGAGCTTGGGTTCGGCCGCGTGCAACTCTGTTTCTCTCACGAACCCGCTTTCGAAGCCCTCTCTGAAGCCATCCAGCCCGTCGAGCCTTGGCCTGAACCGCCACTTGCTTGGGCGTCTTTTTGGATGTCTCCGTCGTATGGTCGACCTGGCATGTCGCTGGAGCGTCATCATTCGCCTCCCCGGTCATGACTGCCATGACTAGGCCCGCACGGGGTGGGAGGGGTTGATCAGCAACGAGGGCGGCTTGCTATCAACTAGATCGACCTGCTGGGATCTGCTGTACCAGGGCACACCAGAAGAGCCATGCCATGACGTGAATCGGCCGGGGCCATGATGAACCGACAGGTGGTTCATCAACCATACCAGACGAGCTTTGTTCATGATTCGTCATTGGACCGGCCGGCGCACCTGGGCTCTCTCAAACACAAACGCACATGCGACACACACCAGTGATGAATACACAAACCCGACGCATCACAGACATGTTTTCGTCTTTTGATGTTTAGGTTTGCTCGTGGTCGCCGAGCGTGCCGTGCGCGAGGCCAGGGATGAGGGTCACTGCTTACCTCGCATTGCGGGCTTGGATGTATGTAGGCATGTATGTGGGCGTATCGCATCTCACAATGGCCCTTGTGTCTCCATATGCTACAGTGCACCGGCCCCAGGTCCCCATATCTCCAGATCGCGGCGACGTGGCAGCGAGTGAGAGATACAACTCTGAGCCTCATATTTATTTGCATGTGCTTGTGCTGCGAGTCTCCTGGTGGTGGTGTTGGCGGTGTGCGGATGTGCATGTGTGCTTGACGGGCCTGCATCTGTCGCAGAGCATGTCTGGGCACATTGGGGGCATGCTGGAGGGGCCAAACCGAAGCCACGACAATAAGTTACAGCACGAAGCTCGGCCGATAGATGTTGCATTGGAAGTGGGAGGAGGGCACGTATTGAGCAGGAGAGGGGGGCATGCTGTCATGTTGTTCTGGTGTAACCTATGGCAGCTGGAGGGGGCGCCTTGCGTGTGTGCTGCAACATCTGCGTCTAGACCTCTCGGGAAGCTTGAACTTTGATGATGTTGTGAGACTACGATGGGCTCATCCCCTGAGCCGGCAATGAGCCCGAACCTGGGGGACAAGAAAACTAGCTGATGTTTAGTGGCGGGATGGGTGAGATGCGGCGTTTGCACAGTTGGCCCTGAAGCATCAAGATTCGTGAAACAGGCGTGGCTTAGGCCTGGAGCGCGAGTATCATAGTCAAAGGATAAATTGCATTTAGTTATCGAGGCCGGGTTGCCGGCTTTTAGGAGGGAGGTACTTGGGTGATGAGTACCTGCCCGCAGGTCACTACTTAGTGGCGGGAGGCATGAGCAAGCATGACGCAGTCGGTGAGGGCTCTTGAGTAACTCAGAAAATACAAGCAACAATCAGAATAAACAGCTGCATAGCCCATGTGGCAAGGTCTCGGAACAATGTTGCGAGTGAGTATTTGCAGCGCCCACCGTGGACGGGAACTACTGTAAGTGGGCTGCTTAGTGAGTATTGGCTTTTTCGGCTTCGGGTGCAGGGCTGGGGTTGAGGATGGATGTATCACGCAAGTACACACTGGACTCGGTACTGATTAGCGGCGGTGGGTTTTTTTTTGTGTGTCGATGGGAAAGAAAAAAAAGTGGGCGGTGGTTGATGGCGATGGCGAACAGGAGTGGGCGATGGTGGTGTGGTGAAGGGCTCCATGTCCATGTCCATGGTTGGTGGTGTTAGTGTTAGTGCGGGAGTGACGGAGGAGGTTGGCGCTGGCTGGTCGGGGGCCGGGATCCCGGACTGAGATTCTGCAGCCTGTGGTACAGTAGCTTGACGACTCGCAGACCCAGGCCCAGGACGGTGCAGAGCCTCGCGACTCTTGCTGTAAGGGCCAGGCCAAGCTAAGCTGCGACTTTGGAAGTCAATAGTCGGAAGTGGCAATAGGGACCCTCGTGGGTGTCGAGGTACTTGCTCGCGCACAGCCAGGAACTCGTCAGGAACTCGCCTCAGGAACCCGTTGCTTGCGACGTCACCAAAAGATTGAGTTGAGGACTGCGTCTCGCTGCCGTATCTGGGACCTGTGTGCATTGCATTTCTGCGACTGATCGGATTGAGTAATGATTCCTGCTTTCCAGTTGGCTTTCGTGCTGACCGCTTGGTCTCCCCTCTTTGTGCTGCTCGCTGTGTGCTCTGCGCCTGAGACATGAAACCCCGCCCCTCTCCTCTTCCTCCTTCGCCTACTCCTCCTCCTACTACTCCTCCACCTCCTCTCTGACCAACCATCCATCCATCCGCCATTCCTCCCATGAATAGTACATGATACATGATGCCACCTCCCACTCACTCACCACGTCCGTATCCTCGTCCTGATTATTCTCACCCTTGCCCCTCGTACTTCCGGTCGCACTCACACTCATACTCACACTCACACACTTTTTTTGTTGTGTGCGCTGTGCGTGCGTGACTATCGATAAGCGACAAGCCCCGGCGGGGCACGCAGAGAGCAAGGGCCTGGGTTCCGTTAAACCCGCATCCCAGGGTCCCCATGCCCTGTCGCTACCCGACCCCAACCCTGGCTGACATCTGCTTGTCATCCTCCACCACGGCGACGATCAGTCTACCCTCAGACGCCATCTATCGCAAACACATGGGACTTGAACCCACTTCAAAATTCGAGAAACGAGCAGCCACGTCGTTATGTATCCCATCTCCATCCCCATGCCCTTGCGGTGTTCCTGCTGTTGTGGCCACATCCTGCTCCCGTCCTCGTCCCGATCTGTAGAGTTTTCCCCACGCAAATCTATATGCCGCTGCCATTACTTCATCTGGTACTCATGTCGTCAAGGCAAACCACGTTCTTGTTGCTAGCGTCGTCCGCTCTTTGACTTTCAGCCTCACGCCCACGCGGCAATCTATTCGCGCCCAGCCCCCTTTATCCTTGCTTCTTCTAGATATTCTTGGAGCTCAATGCTCGTAACTCAGCCATGGCTGGCTGGCATTTCGCCCGACTTGTGTAGTTCCACTATTCAGGCAACAACATCATCCTTGAAGCCACCAAAGGTATCCACAATCAACCGCCGTCTCTTACCCCTCGCGGGGCTAATGGCGGGAGAAGGCATGTACTAACAACTAACAACAAGGTCTCCGTATCCGTCGATACCTACCTATCTACTACATACGTATGTGCGCATCTGGCACGCACGTCCACATACATACATACATACATGCACACGCACATGTGGGCAGCAACTGGGTGGTTAGCATCAATCATCATTCATTGTTTATCAACAAAACCGAGACGGCAACTACATGAAATCTCGGGCCACGGCCGGAGGTAAATCAATTCATATTTTATCCATTACCAACAATATCCAAGCTTCTAGAGCTCGCTTGGAAGTCGCTATGACTTCCCTCGATATCCAGGCTATGCGTTATTTCGTCACATCTGCCTGCTAGGGCTGCCGCCGTTTGCGCCTCCTTGACCGTGACAGCTCCACTTGGTCTACTCGATCACCGCCAGGGATCTGCTTGAAGGCTGATTTTGCACCATTCCTAGCCTTGCCCTAGCGGCCGACGGCGCCGAGCATGTTGCGTGCTCTGCACTTGCTCAGGAACAATCGTCCATGGGGGCGTTTTCGGGATTACTCGATGCAGCCTCGCTTTCATACATTGTGCACCGGGGGCTGGTAGCTTGTTGGCGGCTTCTTTCTTTTTTTGGGTCCTTAGTCGTTCCCTCTTCGCTTCGCTTCTCTATCGTTGGTTGCCACGGCCTCAAACACACATATACAGATACATGCACGTACATAATGCGGCTGCAGATGCTTCAATCCGAAAACGGATGGAAAACAATAGCCACCGCCCCTCTCCCATTCCGCATTTCCCGTTTCACCGATGGTTCCTGGCCCAAGTGCCTGCCAACCTGCTTCTGAGGCCTTGACCTAGGCGAAGCTCGCCAATCATGCCACCCGATGCAAGGCACGGCGCAGGCTGACGACACGGCCACCAACAACGTCGAGTGGACACGCACGAGCCCCGCGCCGCCCACTTCAACACCCCCCATGTGACAAGTCGATAGGCGGGGCATTGGCAGCTGAGAAGCAAGGGACGGCGCCAGCCAAGACCCAACGCCCGTTGGCCACGCCAGTTAGCAAAAAAGCCTGCGTGGGAATGCTTGAATCCAGCCTCTGTTGATTTGTCTCAGGCCCTGCCACGAGGCAGACCCTCCGGACTGGACCTCGCCTGTCTTACCTCCGAGCCACACCGTCGAACCAACTGCATAACCCGCGCCGCCCGTTTGCTTGATCTTTTTTGTCCTTTGCCCTCTAGCCCTCGGAGTGCCGAGCCTCATTTTTTGGAACGAAACCCTTTTTTTCTTTCTTTTTTTTTTTTTGCCTCTCCCTCGCTCACCCACACCGCTCTTTGTTGCTCATGCCTTGGAATGCGCTGCCTTCATGCCCCTTGCAACCTTGTGTGGATCCCTGTTAACTCGTGTTCCTGACTCACCTTTGTCCAAAACGCTCAACGCTCGCAAGTCCCGACAGGGCTCCCCGCCTACTTCCACGACAGCGGTGATGGGAAACGGTCTTGCTGGCTGACGCTGACCGGGCCAATGCAAGCCAAGGAATATGCCGTCTCCAGACCGCTGTGCTGTTACGTACGTCTGTCTCATGCCTGCATGCATGCATCTTTTATGCATATGGCCTCGTTCACGCGCAAATGGCATGGTATGCTTATGGGGCTCCTCGCAGTGCTCCTTGTGGTGCCCATCTTGTGCGACATGGAGCAGCTCGTTGGCATTTCCTGCGCAGTAGCAGTCGGCTTCCGGGTGCTCTCCCTCCGTGTTTCGCAACGAGTTCTTTTACCCAGTCGCCGCGTTCTGGGCCGCACAGGTACAGACAGGGCCCAAGCCCAGGCACAGGCACAGGCACAGGCACAGGTACGGGCACAGATAGATACAGGCACAGATAGATACAGGCACAGGCACAGGCACAGACACGCAGGCACAAGGAATGATGAGCGCTCCCTGGGAGTTGGGACGAGCCGCCTAGCCTGCTTGTCTGGCGTCGGGGATCACCACTGTAACCAGTCGGGGATTTCTCTCTGAGATGAGATGCTTCTTATTTCGGTGCGACCTCTCCCGTTTTCTTGCCGTTTTGGGTAAACAGCTAGCCAAGCACTTCCTCCAACCTGTCCATCTAGGTTCCCACCCGCATTTGGGAGCACAGATGAGGCTGAAACCTGATCCTATTGCTCCGGTTATGCATCCTCTTTGGCCACACTATACCGGTGTCCTTGCTTCTTTTGCTTCCCCCGGAGGCTTCCCTCCACAGTGCCCATAAGGAAGCCGGAATTGAGTCCCTCCCTCCCGTAGTCTCGCTTGTGTGATCGACACGGGTGTCTGTCTGAGCCACTGGCACTACGTTAAAGCCCTTGCATTATTCAACTACACTCATACCTGTGTCGTGTGTGCCGAGGCACAAAAGAGGTATTGCGAAACTGACATGACGCCCCCGCCCCCTCCATCGAGAATGCAAGGATGCGGCATGAGGCTTGCGGGGGAGGGAGGCGCGGGCTACAGAGACACACGCACGCAAGGACGCAAGCAAGGGCAAAAAGCAAAGTGCGCAGCATGCAACACCAAACAGGCAATGCTCCGATCCCGGCATGGAATCTTTGTCCTTCTTGAAACCACAATTCCGGGGCTATGCAGTCTGGGTTTCTCTGTTTCACGATCGTAACGGTTGCGAGATCAAACGTTCCGGTAAAGGACACCGATCGCATCCTGTTTCTTGCTAACGAACTCCACGGCCAGTACCAAGCCATGCAATCATGAAGCATCTTGTTGATTCTTCGTTCATGTACGTAGTATTCGTAATCTATCCTAAATTTACGGCACCTCCCTTCCGCCGTCCCGGTTTGAGGGAACTTTTTCCCTCATGTGCCGGTGGCTGTGAGAGTGAGCTGATGCTAAGACTGACACCTAGCTATTGACTTCTTTCAATCGTACAACCCAATGAATGATGATGATGATGATGATGACACCCGGACGCCGGCCCCATTTCGTAATATCTACCAAGCATAACAATAATAATAATAATGACAATAATACCCAAAAGTGCAACTGTCATAAGTCCCTTTCAACTTGAGGAGCCGGCCGAGCAGGGATGCCCAGACAGGCAGCTGTTTGGTGGTGCCAAACAAAGGAACCTAAATGTCCAGCATACTTCTGATCTGCTGAGGCGGGGCAGTGATACTATTGCTCGTCTCAGCACTGGCACTCCGGCCGGTGCTTCCAGGTCGAGCAGAGTTGCGGCCACGACCCGCGCCGTCCGTGTACGGGGGTGGAGGAGGTCCGTCCCGGCCGAGCTCTTCATGCCGACGGGCACGCTCCGCTTCTTGGTTGTTGGGGAATAACAAGCCGGCGGCAACCTCGAGGGTACGTTCGGCCCGGCGAGTCTCCGACTTGCTGTTGTACTCGGGCAGAGTCGACTTGGAGATGCTTGATGTCTTGCGGTGCAAAGTGTTGACGCCCGCTCGGTCAACTCGAGGGTTGCTGGGGTCTGCAAAGGGATACATTTCAATATCATCATTTCGAGCAGCCCCAAGAGCCTCCTCGCGGGCACTTCTTTCAGCTCCTCCCTCCACTCGGCGGCCAGCTGCTCTGCCACCGCCAACCTCGCCAACGTTCATGGCAATCTTGTCTTTCAGACTATACAAGTGCTCTCCTCGGACACGGCGCCACCAGGCAGGCTTCTTGACAATTCCAAGCTCCCGGTCGATGGCTTCACCTCGCTCGCGCCTCTGCCTGATGAGATCTTTGTCCTCGTTAGGGCTAAAGAAACCGTAGAGGGCTTGGATAAGAATAATGAGAAGCGATGGAGCGTAGCCCCAGAGAAAGACGACGTATAGAGGGCCACCAACCCGCATGACTGAATACTTCCATTCCCATGCGATGCAGGCTTGGTAAGCGATCAGGATAAGGCAGAGCGGAAGAATCAGATAAAAGCGCAACGGGATGGCCTTTGTAAACCCGAGTGCCTGGTTCCAGATTCCACGGTGGCGAGCCCTGTAATGTTTGATGGAATGGCGCAGAGAGAAGATTATAGTGAGCCAGGCGACAACAAGACAGAAGGCGCCAGCCTTGAATCGAGCACTTGTGGCATTGGGGATAGCAATAGCCTGAGTTTGTTCGGGAGAGCGTTGTTTCTGAGGGAAGGTCCAGTTTCGTGGAACCACCAGGAAGAAGTTCTAATTTCCAAGGTTAGCACACATACATAACTAGAACGAGTGAGCAAAAAATATAGATAGGACTAACCATCCAGACCCAAAAGTAGAACCACATGGGCATCCAAAACTCAAGCTTGGCGCGGCGATCGTTGTCTTTGTAGACGAACGGATTCGGATCGATATACTGACGCTCTTGCCAACTACCCCAGTGACGAACGGCTTCCCAGGTCAAGGCCAGTGTTCCCATGCACATCAAAAACCAGAAGAAGGAGGCGAGAGTGATGGGAAGTTCTTGGAGATAGTAGCGGTCAATATCAATGCTGCAGAAGAGGCCGACGAGGGCGGTTGCGCAGATGAAGAGACCCCAGTACCACTGCCAGCGACGACCGATGGGGTAGAACCGGCTTTCCCTAGGCATATAGAGCTTTCCATGCTTGGCGAGGACGGTGAGCAGGAGAACGAGGCTGACTCCATAGGCGGTGGCCATTGCGATGCTGATGCGACCACGAGTTCCTATAGGGTAGATGGACGAGTAGCAGCTGGTGTTGTTGACAAAAGTGCCGTTTCCGAAGAGATAGGCGGGCTGGTATGGTTCAAAAACCAGGTAGCACTTGGAGCCGTTGGAGACGGTGTCATTGCTGTAGTAGGTGTAGTTCCAGTATTTCAAAGCAGTGAGGTTGAGATGGACACCTGCGATCAGCGTATCCGAGTCGTTGCGACCCGCAGGCCACGGCAGGACGTCGCGAGCCGCGATGGATGCGACATCGTCGTAAATGCCCATGATGAAAGGGAGCAAGTAGCAATTATTGTAAGAACTCGAATTGGCGGTTCGTTATAGATGGCAAAAAAAAGGTTTAGATTTCTTTTTTTTTTTTATGAGGCTGAGGTTCCGATCCACCTCAAAAAGATATCTCGAACTCGCGATGTGGGAACCGCCCTAGCCAAGTGCAAATCGGATCGAGCGGGATGTCTCGTCTTGGTACTGGCGCGGTGGGTGGCGGGACTCTGCCCTTGACTGCGGCGGCGGCAGCGACGAATACTATGCGACTGGAAGCAATGGGATCAATTGCTTATTAGAACATCGCTCCGTGGGGGGGGGAGAACAGGAGGATGGAGAGAATGAGAAGAAAAGACGGGAGGGAGAAGAAGAAAAAGAAAAAGAAAAAAAATTTCCTCAACTGCCGGATATCCTGGGATGACGATGGTGGTCTCCGGTCAGGCCGTTCGCGACTGGGCAAAGGCTTGCCATTGAGTGGTTGGGTGGCCGAGAGATCCGTCCTGTCCGCCTCGATTTACACACTATTTCACTCATACTGAACCACCAACAATAACATGATGGGCTGGACAAGTGACCATCATGTAAGCATGCATCTGCGGCTTTAATCATGTTGATCGCCATCCTTCCGTCATTCCCTCCTTTTTGCCTTTGATCTTTTAAGTTTTTTTTCTTTTTCTTATGTCTCCTTCTTCTTTTTTCGTCCTTCATCCGCGCTTTTCCGTTGCTATTTATCCCATCCATCCCCAATTGCCATCCATGTGGCTAATACGTCACTGTCGACCATTCACATACAGCTAGCCACAACGCCTCGCCTTAGTGCCCCGCTTCAATTTCCATGTCATCCGGCGGCGAGACGGACCGCGATTTTCTCCGAGTGCCGGTTTCCCTTCTTTTTCTCCCTATGTAAAGTAGAGAGACTTATATATGCTATCTATTCGAATAAATAATACAAAGTAAAAAGAGAACCAAAGGAGAAGAAAAGGAAAAGGCTTATTATTTTATAACATAGCATGTATATTGATCGAACTTGAAAAAAATTATTTCCTTCCGCGTATTTTCAGCCTCTAGCATCGTATTGCGCCCCACATCACGTGAAGTGCAAGCTGGGACTGTCAAATGTGTAAGAAGCAGCAGGGTCTAATCAGTTTTGGTACAACAACAGTAACATTAACAAAATCGGCGAGATCATTGATCAACAACATTTCCATTTATACTAACTTGAGTTTTGGTATCACAAAAATTGGGTGATAACATATATATATTCGATTTCCTCTCCAAAAAAAAAAAGGCAATTGATCAGGTCCCCATGTGCTGTAGGGTTGGCACACTTAAGGAGATAGATGATTGATACATATTACACATTCATAACAAAAGACTGTTAAATATATATACATATATACACGTACGTCCAGAAAGAAAGGAAAAAAAGGTCTTCGGTAATAACTGGTAATTGCAACCGCTGCTATTGGACAGTGCAGGGAACAGGGCGGTCCGAGGCGCAGGAGAAGGGGTGTCTCTTTTTGGAGGGTTTGGAAAGAGACTTGGAGCTGATGTCACAACTCACACAGGAGCCGTTCAAGCAAAGAGAAGCTCAGAAAAGTGGCTACGGAGTCGGGGACCGAGAACAGAGTCTCGTAACACCGCCATCAGCGAGTGCTACAGGCGGCGACCGAAGTAAAAGCCGCTGGTCCGAGGCTGAAGCGAGGCCCCAACTGCAGAACGACAAGGGGTCCCGTAAAAAAATTATTCCAAGGGCCTCGCTCCCCCAAGCTTCGAGGGCGAGCTCTGGGGAGGGGCCTGTTTGAGGAATGGAGCCGCTGGGGGGGGTTTTGCTAAGCCGCTTCTAGGGGGGCGCCATGCGGTAATTATTTCTGTTCGGCCCCCCGCCCACTCCCCAATGCCAATGCGCCGTCGTCGGGTGGACACTTACACGGCTGTCTCTGGGCGTCTGGATTCGGGGCCGGGAAACTGGGCGGCTGTTCCGTGAACCTCTCTCCGCCCTCTGCTCTTCGTGAAGGGAGCTTTAAAAGCCCGCGCTAGACAGGGATGGGCGCAATGGAAGGATGGGGGACCCATTGGCCCTGTTGTTACCATCGAGTTGCTGTTGCTGTTCACATGTGGAGACTGCTGCTTTGGGACCTTTGCCGCTGCCGCGCCTGTCAGCCGAGCCCTTATCCGAGGACCAGTGAGGGGCGAAAGGATAAGATTTCAGTCAGTGTAGAGGGCCAAGTGTAGGTGCCAGCGCAGAACGAACGAGATGAAGGGATTGCGGGAAAAGGATAGGGCTTCATAGGATGGTGCTGAAACACAAGCTTATACATTGAGCAGTCTGTGGGCAGGGCAGCGTGTGGAGAACGAAACGCGCCCGAATTGCATTTTTCTGGACGTCTCTGACAGTTTTTCATCTATTGAAAATCATGGACGGCTGTTGGTGGGGTTGAAGACAATCCTTGCCTGTTGTCATGGTGCCTGAAGAACACCCTGGTGTATACAGTATGTACATGAGCCTTTCGTAAAGAACTGTCCTTGGACCCACCCTATGCGCAAGCTACCCTCTGCAACATTGGCTGGTGTTTGGGGGTATATGGAAAAGAGGAAAACCACCGGTTATGAGATTACGAGACGGACGACGGAGCTCTGGGCGAAGGGCGCGTAGTGTAAATGGTGTAGGTCAGAATTGGGGATATTATGATTGGCTACATATTTCTCTTCTTTGGGGGAGGAGGGGAGTGGTTTCTTGGAGGCTAAATCAACCCAAAACGGAGCAATGGCCATTGGGGCTGGATGTCTGCTTGTGGATTAATGTGGGTGGCGCAAGACTTTTGCGCGCCCCCAGACAAATGCGCGTTCCGAGTGAGCACATCGCCAAAAGCTTCAGTTTGACCCGGCTGCTAGCAGGTCCCCGGAAATGAAACCGAGCCTGCACTGCGTTTGATTCCGAGAAGCTTAGATGGCGAGGGCCTGTCGTTGTCGTTGTGCGGCTACGGCGTTAGTGACTGGCTGGCTGGCTGGCTGGTTGTCTGCTGACCACCGCTCGCTCGTGAACCCTCCAGCCGAACAGGAGCCGTGGCAATAGCCTCGTGCCCAGGGCTCAAGCCGAAGGTCCGCCCGCGTCCGGTCGGTATCCGGGGCCTTCGTCGGCGATGAGCCCCATGAGAACGCTGAGGCAGGCTCTGACGCAAGCAGCAGTCAGTCGCCCATGCATTGTTCCCGCAGAAGCAAGGGCCCAGGCAGGCGGGGACGGGGGGCCGGAATGGGGCCGTACAAGGCCAATCATAGAGGTCAATTGCAGCTGGAATGGGGCTCTATTTTTCTACCATGTGCTCGTGCAATTTCTTGGACCGCACACGACAATTGAATCGGGGTGTGCCCTAAATCCAATTCATCGTGCGGTAAGTTGCGGACTGTGTGGTCATTCCCGGTCAATGGGAATGGTCGGTTATGTGTGGCTCAGCAGATGTCAGCGACCCAGTGTGCTGAATTTTTTTTTTCCTTTTTTGCTTGTCTACGTTGCTTGATGTCAGTCAGTCTGGGGGAGTGACATGGGACCGTGCCGATTTGGGCGGCGGGAGTAGACGGCAACGGAGTGGGGTTGGAGAAAAAAAAGCACGAGCAAGCGAGGACAAGCACAAGCACAAGCTCAAAGCACAAGGAAAAAAAAAAAGAGAAAAAAAAGAGGGAACCTGGGGGAGCACAGTCTTGCACACGGCCACAATGTGCAGTCAGGATTTACAGCGTCAAGGTACTCCAGATGCCCCAAGTCTTGCGTGTTACCCGCGGCCAAACCTGCCTCAGTGACATGCGGCGAGTTGCACCCTCGGCAGAGTGGAGGTTTTCGGTTAATGTCTATGACGAGGGAGGAACCTAATGGATGTGCCGATTATATTTTGTTCGGCCGTGATTGGCCTGGGGCCCAAAGCCCCGCCCCTCTCTAGGAGGCAGCTCAGTTGGCCCAAGTGGCCGCGGGCGCTGGAAGCTCACTGGGGACTCTGGGGGGGGCGCCAAACCCAGCGGACCCATAGGGCGTGGCGGTAGCGGAGCTGTGGTCGCTGCAGAGCACCCAGAGGGGCCCCAGGGCTGCAGAGAGGGGGAGAATTGCCCTCATGCCTTCATGTGAAGTGGGCTCCAGGCTTTCCAGAAGGCGTGGATTCATGCGCCCACGCCCTTTCTTTTTCGTCCGGGGAACGGCGAAACCTGGAGGACATGTACCTCGCCTTCACCGTGCGCAAAAAAGGTGACACCCACACGAGCACTCAGGGTGTGTGTTTGGTTTCGGAGCAGCCCCCCCCCCTCCAGCCAAAAACACCTCTTCGCTTCGTGCAATCCTTTTAATACTCGGCCCTTCGCCCTTTTCCTCACGAGAACCTCTTCTTTTATTTGTCCCTTTCCTTTTCTTTAATTGTGATACCCCCTTCAGACACTCTCCACTTGTCTGTATCCGTCACAATGCTTGCCTCTCGACAGGTTCTGGGCAACATTGCCCGGGCCCGCACCTTGGCCGGTGCTGCCAGCGTCCGACGCATGGCTACCGTCAGCGATGCCCTCGACAAGAAGGTAAGCTTTGATCCGATCCTCTGGAGGGTTACTCTCGCCAACACCAGAATAATACTAACACAACGCGATTACAGGTCCACCAGAACATTCACGAAGCCAACACCTTCATCAACTACAAGTTGTTCTCCGAGAGGCTCGACATTGTGAGGGCTCGTCTCAACCGCCCCCTCACCTATGCCGAGAAGATCCTCTACTCCCACTTGGACGATCCCGAGGGTCAGGAGATTGAGCGCGGCAAGTCCTACCTCAAGCTCCGACCTGACCGTGTTGCCTGCCAGGATGCCACTGCTCAGATGGCCATTCTCCAGTTCATGTCCGCTGGCATGGCCTCCGTCGCCAACCCCACCACCGTCCACTGCGACCACTTGATCGAGGCTCAGCAGGGTGGCGCTAAGGATCTTGCCCGCGCCGTTGACATCAACAAGGAGGTCTACGACTTCCTCTCCAGTGCTTGCGCCAAGTACAACATTGGTTTCTGGCGTCCCGGCTCTGGTATTATCCACCAGATTATCCTTGAGAACTATGCTTTCCCCGGTGGTCTCCTCATTGGTACCGACTCCCACACCCCCAATGGTGGTGGTCTCGGTATGGCTGCTATCGGTGTTGGTGGTGCTGATGCCGTCGATGTCATGGCCAACCTCCCCTGGGAACTCAAGGCCCCCAAGGTCATTGGTGTTCACCTTACTGGTGCTCTTAACGGCTGGACTACTCCCAAGGACATTATCCTCAAGGTTGCCGATATCCTGACCGTGAAGGGAGGTACCGGTGCTATTGTTGAGTACTTCGGTAAGTACCCTTGTCACGCCTCGTGCTGCTCTTTTTTAGTTGGTGAGAAAATACTAATGGCATTGAAATATAGGTCCTGGTCTTGACTCTGTCTCCTGCACTGGTATGGCTTCCATTGCCAACATGGGTGCTGAGATTGGTGCTACCACTTCGGTTTTCCCTTTCAACGAGCGCATGTACGACTACCTCGCCGCCACCAAGCGAAAGGACATTGGTGACTTCGCCCGATCCTACGGCAACGGCCTCCGACCCGACGAGGGCGCCGAGTACGACCAGATGATTGAGATCAACCTGTCCGAGCTCGAGCCCTACATCAACGGTCCCTTCACCCCCGATCTGGGTACCCCCATCTCCAAGTTCAGCCAGGCTGTCAAGGACAACGGCTGGCCCGATGAGCTCAAGGTCGGTTTGATCGGCTCTTGCACCAACTCCTCTTACGAGGACATGTCCCGTGCCGCTTCTATTGCACGTGACGCCTTGAACCACGGTATCAAGGCCAAGTCTGCCTTCGCCGTTTCTCCCGGTTCCGAACAGATCCGTGCTACCATTGCCCGTGATGGTCAGCTCCAGACCTTTGAGGAGTTTGGCGGTGTCGTCCTCGCCAACGCCTGCGGTCCTTGCATTGGTCAGTGGGATCGTCGTGATGTCCCCAAGGGCACCGCCAACTCCATCATCTCCTCCTTCAACCGTAACTTCACTGGCCGAAACGACGGTAACCCTGCTACCCACTCCTTCGTCGCCTCCCCCGACATGGTTGTCGCCCTCGCCGTTGCTGGCTCTCTCCACTTCAACCCCTTGACCGACACCCTCAAGGACAAGGATGGTAACGACTTCAAGCTTGCTGCTCCCACCGGTGACGGTCTCCCCTCCCGAGGATACGACCCAGGTGAGAACACCTACCAGGCTCCTCCCACGGACCGTGCCAGCGTCACTGTCAATGTCTCCCCCACCTCCGACCGTCTCCAGCTCCTCTCTCCCTTCGATGCCTGGGATGGCAAGGACGCTAAGGATCTGCCCATCCTCATCAAGGCCAAGGGCAAGACCACCACTGACCACATCTCCATGGCCGGTCCCTGGCTCAAGTACCGTGGCCACCTTGACAACATCTCCAACAACATGTTGATCGGTGCCGTCAACGAGGCCAACGAGGAGGCCAACAAGATTCAGAACTACTCCAACGGCGAGTGGGGTGCCGTCCCTGCTGTCGCCCGTGACTACAAGGCCAAGGGCATCAAGTGGGTTGTTGTTGGTGACTGGAACTACGGTGAGGGTTCTTCCCGAGAGCACGCCGCTCTTGAGCCCCGTCACCTTGGTGGTCTTGCCATCATCACCCGCTCCTTCGCTCGTATCCACGAGACCAACTTGAAGAAGCAGGGTATGCTTCCCCTCACCTTCTCCGACCCCGCCGACTACGACAAGATCCGCCCCGAGGACCGCATCGACCTCCCATGCACCCAGCTCGAGGTTGGCAAGCCTCTCATCATGACTGTCCACCCCAAGGATGGTGAGGCCTTCGAGGTTCCCCTGTCCCACACCTTCAACGAGGCTCAGATTGAGTGGTTCAAGAACGGTTCCGCTCTTAACACCATGGCCAAGGCTAGCAAGAACTAAAGGAAAGAAGAGAGAAATAAGATGAGGGAGTGATTTGGGTTACGGCGTAAATAGAAGAAGGCACTTTTATCTGGGGTCTTAGACCACCAATTGCTAAAGTCCAATGTTTTTTTAACATCACCTTGGAGGAGCGGGAAGAGGAGCCTTTGATTTTCTAAATTGGTACAAAATGAATCAAAACAGTTCAAAACAGTTAAAACCGAATTGCCTTGTTGCATCTGATCAAAGTGAAATGAAATCATGGCATTATGCGAAACTTTCCTTGAATTATCTAGAACGAATCGCTCATATCGCAGTACCTTGTGAGGTGTAACCCCGCATCCTATACACGGATCGATCGGAATCCGCACCAAGCAAATCACGCACGCCCCCGATATTTGATCAAAAACACGGTTGAGATGAAAGAAGAAGTCATTCGCGTCAATGCGAGGCATCATGTATAATTACTTGGGAAATAAAGCCTACTCCATCATACTTGACAGGATAACTCCCTCTAACTACCTTTTCAATTAAACCCATGACCCACTTTCAGTCATTACACCACCCGTCCAAGAAATTCAGGTTAAATGCCGTCTCTAATACACAGCAAATTTTCTCCGAACGCAACTTGCCAAATCCCATCAAGAGACAAGAATTAATTCACAGAGTCCCACACCATCTCATCATCAAAACGTTCGCGTCCGGATGGAGTCCACCGCCAGATGCCACGGCGAAGAGCTGATTCAACTGCTTCACCCTTTACACGCCAAGCTGGGGCAATCGAGCGGCAGGCGGCAGCAATACAGCTGTTGTCAGTCCAGCCGACACGGAAATCATCTCCCCACCAAGAACGAAGCTCCAGGCCGACGCGCGCAGTGATCAGCACTGAAGAAATGTCGGTATATCCATCCAGAGTGATTGGGGTCAGTGAACAACCACCGTCAATGAATGTGGGACAGGCAGGGATCTTCTTGGTCTCCGTCCAGGCGATAGATTCCTCTCCCGATAGGGTGTCGTTGTAGCGGTAGGCAGATATCTCAAACTCGCAAAACTGTTCATTGTCTTCGGTCTCGCATCCCAGGCTTGCACCAAAGAAATCAAATCTGAAGCAAGGATTAGGAGCATGAGGGCCCACACCAATCTCAGCAATATCGATAGAACCTGTGGCAGTTGTGTTCGATGTGGATATGGGGACAAACTCCACAAGCTGTCCGCCAGAAGATGGAATAAATGGCTGAATCTGTCGGACGGACGGGGGCGCAATGTGGAATCCCTCAGAGAACCAGATGTCTTCAACAGGGTTGAACAGTGGTCCTGGCTTAGCTGAATCAAACTAGAAAAAAAGTCAGATGGAGTTTCATTTAGGGCAGAATAAAACTTACATCAATCGTCGTGTTGCCAATTTTACCTCCGGTCGCGCACATTGTGGAGGAGCTAGTCCCAGGCACAGTCGTAGAAGCGCTGGCGATGTCAGATGCTGGGGAAGAGTCAAGTGTGACTGTAGGCATATCGGTCGAGAATGCAGATGAAGAGCTTGAATTTGCCCAAATGGAGAACGCCGGGTTAAATCTAAACTGATTAGTATTTATAAAACAAGAAATGTATGTTGATATACCTTGCTTGTCGTCGAATAACTCGCTTCCCAAGAGGCGAGTCGTCGGGAACGGCCACAGTTGCCATTGTGGTGAGAGGAAACTTAAGCGTGTAGGTGGTTGTGGGGGCCGAAATCAAGTTGGTCCATGTGCTAGTCTGAAGACTCGACATCTGTGGCCAAAAAGTGACTGTTGTTGGGGCAAAGCCATATGCTTGACTGGAAATAGATCCAGGGCTTTCCAATGGATTTGATGGAACAGATCCAGCAGAACCACCAGATAGAGCTGGCTCAGCAGTGGGGTTAATGGTCTCGATGATTGTCGATGTAATAGTACCTGTGAGAGTTGTAGTACCGGAGCCAAAGATGGCGTCGCCAGTACCTGCACTCAGGATGGGGGAAGCTAGGGCATCATTGTACTCGGTAAGGCTGGGCACACCGGTGGGAATGGAACCAACATCGCCGCTTGAGATGACGGGGATAAAAGGAGGCGGCTCTGGGATCCCAGAAACAGTACCTTGTGGAAGGCTAGTGGCAATTCCATCGTTGGATGCGGTCACCACAACTATGGTCTGAACAACTGGCGTAGGCTGACCATCTGGCCCGATGGATACGGCAGTGCTCACAACAGTAAATTGTCCTGCCGCCGCATCTGAGCTAACGGTAACCTGAGGCGAACCAGGGGGGAGAGTGAAGCTTGTTTCTGCTGGAACATTAGTTCCTGTGGGCAGAATCCAAGTGGAGTCAATGGTGGTGGGGAGGCCGTCAGGACCAGTAATTGTATACGTAGTGCATGTCGCGATCCCGCCTGCAATTCCGGTATCGCTGGAGAATGGAATGATTGGAGATCCAGTGATTGGACCAGGAGCTCCGGATGGAAGACCAGATGTCAAATCAAAAGAAGGTGAGGGAAAGCCTTGCGTATCTGCAGGCCCAGGGATAACCCAAGTTGAATCGACCGCAGTGGGGAAGCCATTGGGACCCGAAGGTGAAGGCCAGCCGGGGACATCGCCGGGTTGTCCAGTAAAAGCAGGAGGAAGGTTTGTTCCGAGAGCACTCGACATTCCAAATGGGGTACCAGGGCCCTCTGGGATGGAAGTAATTGTGTTGACTGGTCCGGGAATGACCCAAGTCGAATCCATAACAGTTGGAAGGCCATCAGTGCCAGTGACAGTATAGCTGGTGCAGGTAGTAATAGGGAAGCCCGGGTGTTGGTTTTCAGATCCGGTGGGGTTGTTTAGAGGTCCGGTTGGGAGTCCGCCTGGGAGTCCGCCGACCTCACCGCTTGGATTGCCAGTTGGGAAACCTCCCGGAATGCCACTGATAAGACCGCTGAAGTCACTGGTTTGCATGCTTGCAGGCAGTCCTGGGATGGGGTATCCAGTTTGGATTGAACCTGGCCAGCTGGGAGAATCCCCAATGGGAGTAGGCGCAGGGACCACAAAAGTGGAATGGATGATGGTAGGGAGTCCATCGGTTCCAGTAATTGTGTAGCTTGTGCATGTTGTTGTTCCAAGATTACCGGAGCCAACTTCGGGAACTGTAGTGATAGGAAAACCACCGGGACCCTGAGTAATGCCCGCATCGGGTAACTGAGCAGATGCCTGTGAGATGGGAGTTGGTACAGAAATCACCCAAGTGGAATCAACGATGGTAGGAAGCCCATCTGGACCAGTAACAGTGAATGTAGTGCAGGTGGTAAGAGCGTTGGAAGCAGCTGGGAAATTGGAACCATCGGAAGGCCCTTGGGGCACGGGTCCAGTCGGCATGCCAGTAATGGCAGGAGTGGGAGCCAAAACTCCTGTTGATGTGTCTTGCGGAAGACCTTGACCGTTGTTTGATGGAAGAATCTCTGATGGGTAGCCAACTGTTGGCACTCCACCCTGAGCCACGGCGTTGGTTGTAGTGAATAGCCCATCTGCTGTAGCAATTGTCACAAGGGAGTTGGTGAAAGGACCATTTCCAGAATCGCCTGGAGTGACTGTCAACCAGGGAGTGGCTCCGGAAGGAACTGGTAAGCCAGCGGAAACCTGAGAACCATCTTGAGTAAACCACGTGTTGGGTTGTTGGCCAAAATCTGTCCATGTGTTGGCAGGCGACATTCCAGGGACATTTCCAGGGACATTTCCAGGGTACCCAGGTTGTGCAGGCTGGGTCGGGAATGGGGGAGGAGACTGTGTAGTTTGCTCGGGGCCATCGGGGAACCCAACGGATGCTCCAGCATTGGGGCTTCCAGATGGAACAGTTGAATATTCGGGGGCAATTTCTGATGTAGGAGAGGATAGAAAGAAACCAGTCGAGTCGCCACCAGAACCAGAGTTGTCGCCAGAATTAACGTCAGTGGGAGAAATGCCATCAGAGTCAGATCCGTCACCAGAATTGGTACCTTCATCAGGAGATCCACCCCATATGTCGATAGTGATAGTAGTAAAGGGTGAGATTGCCGAAGTTGCCAGTGTGAGCGGGAACAGAGGAGGTTGAGTGGGAACAGGAGTGACAGTCAAATAGGAGCCAACGCCATTGGAGAGAATGCTGCCTGAAATACCAGCTTGGGTTCCATCTGGGGAACCACCTTGGACAGCATCGGGATTTGTGGGGTAAACAGTGACAACGACCGTTGAAGTTTGCGTGGGACAGCTGGGAGAACCAGAGACTGAAACACCGGGGATACCAGGGACGCCAGGGACACCAGGGACGTCAGGGACGCCAGGGATGCCAGGGATGCCAGGGATAATAGGGACGCCAGGGACACCAGGGACACCAGGAACTTCTGGAGTGACACCAGGTACATTGACGGGAATGTTGCTCGGATGGCTTCCAGGCACAAAAGCAGAGCTGACATCAGGGATGCTGCCCGCGGGAGGGATGACCGGAGGAACGCCACCAGGGATGGTTCCAGGAATAGTACCAGGAATAGTACCAGGAATAGTACCAGGAATAGTGCCAGGAATAGTGCCAGGAATAGTGCCAGGAACAGTACCAGGAACAGTACCAGGAACAACGCCGCCAGGGAAAGAAGGAACACCAGAAGGAACACCACCAGGAACTCCAGCAGGACCAGTCCCGGGGATAGGGGCATTCCCAGTAGCTCCATTGGGATCAATTGGAGGAATGTTGCCATTGGTGTCGACTGGGACTCCGTTTGAGCCACTTGCAGGAGCACTTGATGGCGGTTAGCATTGAATCAGAAAGAAGTAGAGTCAGAGTGCTCGCTCACCCATAGCCAGTGGCTTGGGCACTGGAACCGTGTCCCAGAAAGCCCGTGGCCACAATGGCCCCGACGGAGAGAGAGATGCGCATCTGTGGCAAGGCCTTGATACGGGAGAACTACTCTCGCGGTGGAGAAAGTTGGTGGTGAGAATGAAAGAAGGTAGATGACAGGATTGAAGTACAAGGAAGCCGAAAGGTAAACGAGTGTACCAAAGATCAGACACGAAGTCAAGAAGAGATGAAAAGTATGAGGAGATGGTGGGATGGCGAGGTGTCGGCAATGAAGAGAATGAAGTTGAAGAAGAGAAGATGTCAGAGGAGAAATCGGGAGTGGGAGGAAATCCTTTCGTCCCAGTAAGTGCTTGGGGGAGGGCAAGACTCACATGTCCTCCTCCACAGAGAAGGTGCGCTTTCCTTCTCATAACTGTTGAGCGATCCGTTGAATTCGGGACTGCCTCAGGTTTGAGGCAAACTCGCGGGTTGAGCAAGAGTTGCAGGAAGGAAGGAGTGCGGCTGCCAGTGCCCACTGGCAATGGCTGGCCCTCTCTCATTTCCACAGATACAGGTCATTGGCAATTCTTGATCAGATTGATATGTAGCCACTGTCATTAAATGAATAGATATCGTATAGAGAAGGTTCCATCATTAAGCCGCCAATTGAAAAATTAAGTAATCGCCAATTCTACCACGTTATCGTTGATACCATCTGCTGGAAAGAGTTTATGGCGTCCAATGCGAGGAGTCCCTGCGCCAAGTACCCTTCTCCTTCCGTCTCGCTAAGTTGAGTCATGCCACCATGCCTGGAGTAACCCATTAGCAGCCATTGGCTTCTGTTGAATGATCCGTGAGCCTCTTTCCATCGCCTTACTTCGTCAAGCACGAATATCCTTCCCTCAACAAATCCAGCAGCAGACCTGAGGCAGAAAGGCGCGAACTCTTGAAGACCTGAGGCAGGCATCTCCATAGAAGCAAGCACACCGAGTCATAGGAACCTGAGGCTTCAAAAAGATACGGGGAGGTGACCACGACTGAGGTAGACGGGAGGTACGATGAGATAGTCAAGATAAGTACCTAGGTTCCTGATGCGCATGGTGGCATGCTGTCTTGGGTTGAAGCAGAGGTTGTGAGCACATGCATTATACCACGTCCGTGTATGGAGGAGGTGCAATAAAATCCTCCCGTCCCACGAGGTCATCCACAGCTTGCCGCTGTTCCTCATCCTCGATTCGGGCCGCCCACATGGCCGCTCCCGCTGTCGTGGTTAACAGAAAGAAGAGCGAAAACACAGGTATCAACTCTAGGATCATGGCCACAGTCCCGAACCAAACATACTCCCATGCGCGATCACGCAATGCCTTCTTTTCCTCATCTTTAGAATACCCTTTGAGCTGAAACCAGCGGTAGTGTGCAAGCTTTCCCAGCCTGGCCCCCGTGATAATAATAAATGCTGGTGTTCCGACAAAGGGAATTAGATTGAGAGGTAGAAAAACGACAAGCTCAACCAACTGTATGAGGCTCCATGGAGTGTAAATTGCCGGGGTAGTTGGTTTTCCCAGCGTCCTGACGCAATCGGGAGCGTCCCTAAATAAAATGCGGTGCGGGGAGATGAGATCTGTCAGGGAGTAGTCGATGAGGGTAGCCTAGAACAAATTAGAACTACAAAGGCTTGATACCCTCAAATGGAAGAGAAACTCACATCAAATACATCCACGCGACACTCGTCCACGAAAAATCCCTCAAAGAGCGCTTGGATTATTACCAATCCTTCTCCAAGCACAAGCACCACGGCGTTGACCCAAGCACCCCATCCGTGGAAGATGGCGAGGAAAGCAAACTGAGGCAGAAATGTAAAGGTGAAGAGGAGGAAATATACAAGAAAAGATATGATTGATAGGGGCAGTATACGCCCTGTAAATAGCGGCCAGAACTCGCGACGGCGTAAAAAGTACCAGACACCTTGAATTGGATACGATGCAGCAACGGCGGCGCGCTTTAGGTAGAGAATGGGTCGCTCGATGGGCCGAGACAAAGCTTCAACCCGCGAGGGATATAGCCTATCATACCCATCAAGTCGAGGCATGGTGGTTTATGGGTAGCAAGTACAAAAGGCACATAGGTAAATGCATCGAGTCCAGCCTATTCGGCGATGCTTCAGCGTGGTAGGTTGAGTTGCACATCCCAGCCTCCACATTACGTCACTACCCGGAGAAAAGGTCCCCGTTCCGGTTCCTGCGCACGGACCCTATGCTCGCTGCAGTCTGAGCCAAGCACCTTAGTGAGGGCCAGATTTGAGCAGCCTGTGTGGGGGAAGATGCTCTTTTACTGATGTTCTTGTTCCGATAGACCATGACGAATATAATTGCCTCTCCAGGCTGTTCAGAGTGATTGAAATACTAATTTTATGAAGTGCAGGATGTAAAATTGCTCTCATGTGATTTGTGTGATGGCATCCAATGGGCGGGGTTGAGCGACGCCATCTACGCCCTTGTGCAGTCATGACGCCCCAAGGCTGATCCTACCCCAACTTAAAAACTATTTACAGACCAATAACCCACGGTTGTAGTCAACGACATAGCGTTGGATTTTTTCTGGGTAAACTCAGCGACATCTCAGCAACCATTAGCAATCAATGTAAGCAGCCCAGCTGTCAACATTGCGCATACCTCATCCACTAATAATACCTCACTAGCATGAACCCCAAGATACAGTGCCAATGTGGCAGCATTGTTCTATATGCCTCTTGTCCTGAGCCTTTGAGCGTGTATTGTTGTCACTGTCTCGAATGCCAGAAACAATCATCCTCCGCCTTTGGTACTTCGGCTATCTTCCCTGCCGACGGTATGTGGCCAATACCAGACGACATGCGCTCCAAACTGGGCCTTTGGACCCGCCCAACGGATGCTGGGAACTTGCTAGAGTGCTATTTTTGCAAGGAATGCGGTGTAAGAATATTCCATCGAAGCATTCTTCCAAACGGGAAGCCCAAGCCCACTCTCAGCATCAAGGGAGGATGCTTGGAAGGACTTAGCTGGGAGGGCGCTAGGCACATTTACACACGGACGGCAAGAGTCCCGGTTCCTGAGGGCAGTGACCCTGAATCACCAACCTTTAATATTGGCCTGGATCCTAAGTATGAAGAGAAATAGCTCAGAAGTCAGATAAGAGGCTGGGTCAGGCAGAAATATGTACCACGGCTGCATATCACACATCCGGCTTGGTGGCTTGGCATCACGCGATAGTTTTTCAATTTCTACAACTAATATAAATTGTGCTTGGATATATTTCAGAATTGTACCACAACTTTGCAGGTCACCCACTCATGACTCAGGTAGCGCCCGGCTAATTCATCCCGCGGGTGAGACTTCGGCGGCTTTGTGCGACATTGGTCTGTGATTCTCATCCTATTTTGTATCGCTGAATCCGAATTATATCACGAAACTGACACAGTGTATACCTATCATATGAGCCGGCACCCGGAGTTCAGCAAGATTGTCATTACAGCCAACCGTTTGCGCGACGTACAAGATGCCCGCCGATCTCACCAATTCACATTGCATCGTCAATAGGATCAGCACATATTTTTTTACCTGCGCTATCAATTATGTCTATTATTTCTTAGGCTGGAGACTAGAAGCGAGAGTTGCGGTGTTGCAGTCTGACTTTGGGGTTAGGTCAGCGGAGTCTTCAGGGTCAACCTGTCAAGGTGCCCAGTACCGCTGGCCGGATCACTTGCTTACAACAACATCACAAGACACGCCCATTAAATTTCCTAGCAGACATCTGTAGCTTCACACGTGGACTTGTTGATTGGGTTTCCTTTTCGCTTGGCCTTTTTCCTGGGCGCATAACCGAACTTTTGACCTGCTAATTCTGAAAGCGGAGTGGTAACATTAGGTGGGTTATCATTAGGACCGTACACAAGCACGAAGAGCAGATCATCGGTACAAACATGAGCTCATGACATGCATGCATAAGTGCTCTTATAGGCTCAACATGGAAACCACTGGAAAGGCCATGTGAGGGGATTAACCAGGATGAAGGGGCTTGCGACCCCAGGTAAGCAGGGAACATCCGCGATCGATTTGCTCCCGCGACTTCTATGACCCACCCACTTAAGCATATCCAGGCTTCACCGACTTCGGTCGCGATATAAGGAAATAGATCCGCGGGTTATAGGGAAACATGGGAAATCTTGCAAGGCAAGCCCGAGCGGCATTTTGAAGATAGCACGGTGGTGCTGGCAGGGGCCAGGCTCGTTGTAACATGAATACCACTCGGTTCCACCACGTGCATGCTGATCACCACACCAGTGAAGACACAAGACCTCCAATCTTTGTGGGCCGCGCATTTTTTGGACATGCTTGTTTGGGAAACTTGTTTTATCTAATCCCCACGTGTTTTACAACTTTTCTTTTTGCTGGTTCAGGTTCATCAGGGTGAATCGGTGACGGTCAGGAAATACTTGCAGTCACTGCACTCGCCTAACGTGAAACAAGAGGTTATATGTAAGGGTCGATCCGCACCTTCATAGAATTTTTTCTTTTTTGGAAAACTTTTTCAGATACTCGCTCTATCTCTTTTGAAAATGAAACTCGATTATTCGCTCTTTAGGGCCTTAATAATGGCCGCGGCCTCAGTCGAGTCGCTCGGTCTGAGGCTCATGACCTTCAACATCCGCAATGCTGTGACTAGCCCAGGTGCGGACGAAGAGCTCTGGTCTGTTCGGTGGCCCTTGATGTCTACTCTTCTCAATGATGAAATTTCCGGACACCCTCAATCACTTTTGTGTTTCCAAGAAGCACTCTCCAATCAAGTCGATGATATCCAATCGGGGCTGAGCGGGTGGTCATACGTCGGTGTCGGCCGCGACGATGGGGCTCGAGGCGGCGAGTTCTCTCCAATTTTCTATCAGACCTCAATATGGGACCTAGACGACAATGCGACATACTGGTTGAGCCCAACACCCGACAAGGCTGGCTCCAAGGGATGGGATGCCGCACTGCCTCGCATAGTGACTGTTGCTCGACTCACCCATCGCAGCACTGGCCAAGGCTTCGTCTACATGTGTACCCACTTTGATCACATCGGCCAGACTGCTCGTGTCAACTCTGCCAAGCTGATTGTGAACCTGACCAATGATTGGTCCTCACACGATGGAAAGACACTTCCCGTATTTGTGGGCGGCGACCTCAACGTTGAGCCGGATAACGAGGCTTACAAGATTCTTGCTTCCGACTTGCACGACACGAAATTTGAGGTTCCGGTAGGACGTCGTTTTGGAGAAAATGATACATACACCGGCTTCACGGAAGACACCTCGGATGACGAAGAGCTTGATCACATCTTTGTCAAGAGCACAGAGGGCTTGCGGTGGGATTCATATGCGGTACTGAATGCCCAAGCTTCCGATGGCACCTACATCTCGGATCATCGCCCTGTGGTGCTAGACTTTACAATCGTCAACGTTTAGGGTGTGTAATAGGACATATCCAAGACACACATGTCAATAAGCTAGGTTGCTGCTAGCTAGCAAATTAGCACATAAACTTTATGTAATGACTTATGCACGGCCGATAGAAATGAAATTTTAAAAAATCATCATGAAGGATTGCCACCACATGAAATTGAGGACAAAAGCTCACAATGTAATACAAGTATCGTTTCAATGATCTGGCCATGAACTTTCAACTAAATTCCCCCTAAATTTCTAAATAATCTCGGAGTCGGCATATTACCTATGTTTTCCAGCTTCAACTCAAACAAGCTCAATTAATGGCTGTTATTTGGCATACATGCGACCTCATCCTTATTCAGACAGGTTACAAGTGAATATGACAGGAAATGGCCTTCCGTTGCATCAAAATGAGCATAGAAAACCGTAGAAACCGTCCCAACGCAAGTCGTCATCTAAATATACGCCTTAATCTCCCTCTCACACCAGGCGGCGAACATCTGAGACTTGCCAGTGCCGCCATTCTCCTCGCTCTTTAATGCAGCATTGATATCGTCCGGAAGGGTCCCAAAACGTCCACCTGGGGAGATGAATGCACCATTTTTCTCCATGGTCAACTCTGGAGACAACAATCCAAACAGCTCTCCATATGCCCCAAATTTAGGGCTCTTGAAAACAATCCCCTATCTTTCATTAGCCCCTTTCTCGTAACATTGACTGAAGAATCTCACCATGAGAAATGAGACAGGCCCTGGAAGGTGTCGCTGCAGATCGGTCTTCAAGAATCCGGGGTTCACGCACTGTGAAGCTGTTAACATTTGCTCATCAATTTTTAGGGATAGGACATACCGTTGAC
Source organism: Calonectria ilicicola (assembly GCA_020809705.1). NCBI lineage: Eukaryota > Fungi > Ascomycota > Sordariomycetes > Hypocreales > Nectriaceae > Calonectria > Calonectria ilicicola. The sequence goes on along the minus strand of CP085833.1, from coordinate 1,846,088 downwards.
AGAATACCTTGAGGTCCCAGTCTTACTGCTGCGTCATGAGCCAAAAAGGCATTTCCAGCCTTGCTCATCATGTAATTTTCCATTTGGCTGTTTAAGACCTTTGGTTCATTCTTTGTCTCATCCCAGGAAACACCATCCTTCGCGCCACCCAATTGAAGAGTGCTTGCCAACCAAACAACTCTCACACTATTCTTCTCAGCACTGCTCACAGTCTTTATAAGTATGTCTTCGAGTAGTCGCAGCAAGAGATACCCTCCAAGGCAGTTCGTTCCCATTTGGAGCTCATAGCCCTGTTTAGTCTTACTGCCTTCAGGGGGAGTCATGACCCCAGCATTGAGTACGAGACCATCAAGTCTTGCCTCATTTTCCTTGAATCGGTTTGCTGCAAGCTGGACTGATTTCATGTCGGCCAAATCAATTTCCAAAGGCTCAAGTCGTCCAGCGGGGGCGGGAAAAGATTCCTTGATCGCCTGGATAGACGCTGTCATCTTTGGCACGTTGCGAGCTGCAAGATATACAGTTGCAGATTTGGAATAAAGAATCTTGGCAAGTTCGAATCCAACACCAGAGGTTGCTCCTGTGATTATGTACACCCTTGAGGCCAAGGAGGGCAGAGCTTCCTCTGTAAAGGTTGGCGAAGGTGGACACATTTGCGACCGGATAGACATGATGTTAGGCTGGCGATGAACAAAACACTTAAATGAATATGAGACGGATTGAAGGTACTTGATCCCTTGATTTTGAATTTACCTTTGGAAATGCAACTAGACCCGGGTTATATATCTACTGAACTTCATCCAATTTCCAGAGGCTCGACTCAGATCGCCATCTCCAGGCACCCATCAATCAAACGATAGGATGGTTTCTCATCAATGAGACCCTCGCGCGGCCTAGCCAGACAAAGATTAGTAGCGGGGTCAATAAACGTGAAGGATTTGGGTCTCGGAACGGCAATGCTAGATTTCGGTCGGAAATATTGCAACGGCATCGGCTTTATGGAGCCACACTACCTCCGACGAGCCCCGGATTCCCGACCACCAACCACATTGGAGCGCAAACTAAGTGGTCACCAGCTAGGTTCAAGTGGCTATTGTACAATTGTTAATAGCAGGGCATCGTATAGGGAAGCGCCCTTTAACTATATTAAATGGTAAGTTGATGGTTTCTTGATTAGGCAAGTCTTGGCTAAGCTGAATGCAGCAGTTGTCGCCTTTGTGGCTTTTGAGTTTCTGGCAAACATCACCAAACCGGCACGGTTCAAACCCGATCAGAACAAATGAACGAAATTACCAATCAATTATTTCCAGACCCTATCGAATTCTTCGTGAATGCATTCTCTATCATGTCTCTAGTCTGCCAGTGTCTATGCGCCAATGTCATCGCCGCATCAACCAAATATTAGGAAAAAGAGTCAACTTTCGTGACCAATTCAATCAACATCCAGACGCCGTCGTGCATAAATCCAAAATGGTGCATTTGCGTCGCTCATTAGCACCAATATCCAAATTTGTCAATCGTATCTATGGCCATGTCGTGATTACGTCGCAACTGCTGCGGAGCTTTTCAACACTGAGCTCCCCAGTGACTTCTCCCCACCTACACTCAGTCCCTCGAGCCCATCACTTAGCTTCTTGGTGACTTGGTCTGGGTCCGGCTCATCTCTGCCGACAAATGTCCAGCTTTCTTCCGCTTCGTCGTCTTCAGCCGGATCGGGTTCTGCGTTCTTACCCGCCTTTCGCTTAATTAAACTCTTTGCATATTCTAGATCTCGATAGATGCATTGGATTGCAGTCTCAACACCGGTTTCCTACATTTACTGTTAGTGGGAGGGGGTCCAAGCAAATATGCAGATGGAAACTTACACTTCGAATAGACTCGCCAAGGACCCTCGCCTTGACGATCATTCGCTCATTACGAGTGGCTTCCCACAATGCTCTGCCGAAGCTGTTGGTTCCCCATTTCTTGACCCAGACACCAACGCCAAGGTCCTCGACTCTGCTGGCGAAAAAGTACTGGTCTCCAAAGAATGGCCGAATAATAGTGGGGATTCCTGCCCGCAAACTGGCACCAGTAGTGCCAGAGCCACCGTGATGGGCTGCCGCATCTATCTGGCGGAATAGCCAATCATGAGGTGCTGACTTGATGACATGGATATCATCTGGAATTATAGGCTCATCCGGTTTTGCCTTTGAACCGTCCTCCTTGGGCGAGATACGGTCAGACCATCCTTTGGAAAGAATGCATCGCACATCAGCCTTTTGGACGGCATCGATGACTTCTTGTGTCATCTTGGCAGGATCGTTGACGATGATAGATCCAAATCCAACGTAAACAAGCTTCTTGCCATCAGCTCTGGCTTTGTCGATAAAGTCCTTCAGTTCCTTGGGGGGCTCCCACTGGCCACCGCCCTCGTCCAAGAACCAGTATCCAGTGACTCGAATCCAGTCTGAAAAGTCCAGAGGCGGCGCAACCACACTAGGACTAAAATTATATAGAAAAGGGACCTTGTTGGGTTGCATCTTTTCTAGGCTAGTATTGGGAAGGCCGAGTGTCTTGTTTCTCCATCGATTCACCTGGTATGCTGTGGCTTTCCAGAAAATGTTGTCAAACATGACATAGGTCATGTAGTTGTAGGCGCCACCCATCTTGTGCTCTGGCATAATGAATGCGTGAGGATACGCTCGAGTTCTTGTCCACGGCATTGTGAATGCACGGAAATAGGGGATACCTAATTTCTCAGCAATATGAATTCCCGCCATTGCTGAGGGGGACTCGATTAGCAACTCTGACCCTTCACAGGCTTTGTATGCGGAATCAAGCAAATCATCAAGCCATCCTCGGAATGTAGAGTTGGCTTCGCGTAGGAAAGCCCAGGTGAACGTTCCGTTCTCGATACACAGACGCATGAGCTCGCCTGGATCGCCTTCCACCCGAGCAAATTCAATCCCATGAGACTCGATCCAGCCTTGAAACTCGGCGTGCGTGGCAATTCTAGGCTTGTGGCCTTCAGCAAGAAGAGCCTTACAGAGTGCGATGTAGGGCTGAACGTCTCCTCGGGAGCCAATCGTCAGGCATGTGATTTTCATGGACGCCTGAGGTTTAAAAGCCATCGCTGATGAGTTGAGGTCATCATATAGAATGGTTGGGGCATTGGAAACCTCAGAGCAGTCATGAGGGAGCTCCAGCTCATGGTTGGGAAACTCCTCCTGCCTTGCCGACTTCAATGCATCACGCTCTGCCATAGCGCTGTCCTCCTCTTCTCGGTCCTCGTGATCAAGCAGGCCAGACTTTTCGAGATATCGAGTCGTCTCTAGACTCTGCAGCAAAGTGATGGCACAGTCATCTCGGACTTCGGCCTGGTTAAACTCAAAAAACAGTTCCTCATGACCCCTGATAACAACAACAAGACCAGAATAGCCGAACCGAAAGCCTTTTTCCTTATGAACGGTTTCGATGTCCTTGAGGGGGAGGATAAGTTTTGTTCTAGTTCCGGGAAGCAGGCTGCGGAAACAAAACGAGCGATCACTAATGTAAAACTTGCCATAAAGAGGCAAAACTCGGAGGATGTGGCCGAAATATGTCGCTTGGAGCTTTTCCGTCTCTGGGAGGGCAAAATGGGCTCGGAACCGTTCCATAGACGTCTGAACCTTGCCATCCGCATCCTCTTCGAGATCATCATCATCCGCACGGAGACCAGCAGGCTCATCATAGTGCCTATGGCCGCCTTTCCACATGCCTGAGACCTTTTCGACGTACCCCATCGATTCGGATGCGAAAAGGGACCCCATGCGTTGGCTCGTTTTGCTAAGATATTCGGCAAAGGCATTCGCTCGTTGAAGGGGATAGGCTCCCATCTTAGTGATACTCTGCAAGGTTGGAGTCACCGGTCGCTGACCATCCGCATTATCGCCGTGAGCGTTTTGCAATGAGCCGGTGGTGGCAGCGTGTGGCAATGGATGGGGGGTGAAATTAGAGCTCGAGTTTCGAGGTGTTGCCTTTTTACCAGTTGATCCACCTCGGCTAGCTGATGTTGACCTTCGCAAGGTTGGGCTGTGGAATACTGAACTACCCCGGAGAATTTGGCTTGCTGAAGCATCCTCATTCGAAGAATCGAGGTTCGAGATGCTTGGATCATCGATGGAGGACTGGACAAACGAGTCCGTGGAATCTTGCTCTTGCTTGGGTGTTTGATTTCCATCGTGAGGCCGTCGATGAGTACCACTGAAGCTTCGTCTAGGTATTTCGCTGCTAATGCCGGATACGTCGAGGCTCTTGCGCCCACGATGTCGAAATGCGTCGAGACTGGACCTATATGGCACATCCGAGCTAGCCCGAGGGCTCAACGCACTTGGTGACTGGGGAGAGAGGGTGGCTTTGACCTGATCAGGGAACTTTGCAGTGCGAAGTTTGTCCAAGTGAATACTGTGTCTGGTTGATGCAGGTGGCGTTTTAGTTGAGGGGAGCTGGAGGGAGGCCTTTTGTTCTCCCCTCTCGAGGACCCTATCGTCATCCTTGTTCTCCTCTGTGGCATCCTCAATAAGAATTTTAAGAACATTGATGGCTTCTTTGCCAAAGCTAAAGAAGGAAAAGAAATACTAGGGGAACTTGTTAGTGGAGCCGACATCGCTGAAGCAGCGCAACTTACCTCGTCAATTGCGTATGTCTCGTCGTTATCGATCACACGAATCTTGCAAGTATCTGCAAACTGAATCATTTGCGTATCTTCAATATCAATGACGTTCTTAATAGGAAGCGAAATCTTGACGCTATCTCCGTCGTTGTGGCTTCGGAAAATGACTCTTTGCAGGCTCTTGACCCATTCCTTGGCGCTGGGCGCACTGTCGGCCTTGAAGTGGTATGTGCGATGATGGGTCACAACAGAAAACTGTACACCATCCTTATCCTTGTCTGTGATGCTTGCCGAGATGCCATATCGCAGATCGATTTGGCCGTGAGGGAAGTAGAGGTTGGTTGAGTCTCTGTAATAGGCGAGGACATCGCCTTTTAATCGAAACCAGAATCGGTTGTATTTGGGGTTTCGTTTGCCGCTCTTGGAAAGATATCCGGTCTTGGCAACCTCGTGCTATTGATAAAATGAGTATGCTTTCAAAAGGTAGGCCCTGGGGTCACTTACAGCTTTTTTAGGAAGATAGGCATAAAAGCAAATGTGCTTAGACGTAATGTACATATACCCTTGGAGAAGAACGCTTTGCAATAACCAACAAGGGTACTCTAAGGAAGATGTTAGCCAAGCCGGAGGCTTATCCGCGCAGTAGAAGAATGATTGGTGGGTGTCAACGAACCTTCAATAACTTGTTCAGGCTCATCAAATTCGAAAATTTCCATCAACTTCTTCGCCAGAGGAGGCAAGTCGGCACTTTCGCTCTGGCGGCTGACATCGGAGGAGAGTCTATCCATGTCGAAACTAGGTCGGCTCGACATCTCAGCCTTGGCCTCTAGCATGCGGCTCATGACGGGCGCCAAACGACTATCATGGCGGCTCAAGGTAAACATGGGAGGTGTTGAAGCACCGCTTGCGCTGACCTCACTTGTCTCGTCGGCTTCCTCTTTGGGCGCCGAGAGGCGGCTGGAAAGCCGTTTTGACTTGGGAATCAGCTTCGGCAGTGTAGGTAGAGAGTGCAAAAGCTTGTGTCCAGATAACCTTTTGCGACGGCTACTCTTGTCTTTGGAGGACACCTTGAGGACCGAGGTTTGGGCGAGGTCATCTGGCCGTGTGTCTCGCTGATTGGTCTCGTGGCCCTCCTCTTCATCACTACTCATGCCATCAAACCTATCGTTAAAGTCTACGCGGGACCCGGCGGCGGCGATAAGGCCGAAAATACTCTGATTCATATTCATAAACATGGGCGGGCCTTGGTTGGGGGTATCGTCTTCTTCGGCCGAGTCATCGCTATCTCGAAGAGGCTCTGGAAACATGGCTGAGCGGCGCTCGTCGCGCCGCCTCCTGTGAAGCCTCTTGCCTACGCGCCTTTTGATATCATCGTCGCTGGTGCTGGCCCGAACGGGGCCGGCATCCGAATCGGGTGCCATGGCAGTTGTGAAGATCGAATCGGGCGGGGGGTGCGGCTGATGACGACAAAGGAGGCGCGGGGCGAAAGGAAAGGCGCAACGCTGGAGCGTTCGATACGGAGATGGAGGAAATCGGATTGAAGGGAAACCGATGGGCTCGAACTCGGAAGATGGAAGAGTGATGGAATGGGCGTCAAACGAGCAAACAGCTCGTGTTTGGCGATCCGAGCCGCGTAGCGAAGTGCCGGAGCAACTGCACGGTCTAAACAAGCTCAGAAGGTATCGTCAGGGAAAGGCGGCTGGGACATGGATGGCCTTGTCCCGTCCAGGTCAGTGGGCCCCGGTCAAAAAAGGAGATTCCTGCGGCGAGATGGCACCGGCGCCGGGGGCGAGGCCTGAGATGCCGTTGAATGCGAGCGAGTTGAGCAGGATCGAGAAGTTGTTGGTGACTGAAAGCGAGGCCGAGGGTAGATGTCGCATACATACATGCAGCGGTTGAGACAGGGCCAGGGCATTGCCTGATTCGGCGGCTGCAACCTGGGAGTGGGAGTGGGAGTGGGAGTGGGTGTCACTCACCATCAGCAACCTCACGCATCCGTTCAGAGGACGTTTTTAGGCAGCTCAGGGTACCTACAGAGCGCGAGAGCTCCTAGGCCACTCAGCGCCTGGGGCGGCCGTCTCCCGTGGGGTTGCACCTGGCCCCAGCCCACCTGGAGGGGCCTATCCCGTTGGGAGGCGTCGTAGCGAAGTGGACCCAGGCCCTTCAAGGTGCCGCTAGGAGCTTTGTCCTTGTGGAACAACGGGCGGCTGCCATTGGGCCGCAACTTATCGATAATGCAATGACGCCAGCGGGGGAGACGCTGACTTTCCCTGCTGGGCATGTCACTCTTCACCACCATGGGACGATCACATGCGATGCTTGTTTTCCAAGTCAGAGGACCGATGATAAGAGGGTCCAGGGTGACTCTGGTGTGCTGACTGGGAGTCTGTGTGCTTTCCGAACCCGAGGGAGGGCATTCCATCTTAGGGGCCCGCTTCTTCCGGTCGCATCAGTGTGCTGCAACGTTTTAGCGGACGGGAAGCCTCGCCGTATTCGTTTCATTATGCACTATTGTGGTAGTGATCATATCACGGGGATAGGAACGAGGCGAGGGCTGATCCTACGACAACGCACAGCACGCCAGCAAAGCCACAGTCTGATTATCTGATACAATGTCCTCGTGTTTTAACGGCCCCAAGCAAGTGTTAAAAAAAATCGTATTGCAGAGGTGTACTGACTCGCAAAAAGCTCACCTTCAGCAGGTTTATAGTTTGGCTTCAGGGCGCAAACCGACCACGCCCCAAAACTGCCGATATGCCCGAATTTGAGTTGGTCAAAGACGTCACTCACAAGATGAGTCCAAGGTTGGCGTTTTATTCTCGGCAGGGCTATCAGCCAGTTTCTGGGTCACGAAATACCATTACTATGGCTCTTACTATTATCGCACGCCTTTTTTGCGACCGCCTACCGATATTATAAGTTCATTAATGCATTATCCCCCCAGGAGACGCTCGTTTTTAAGACAGGCCACTAACCTTGATACTTCCGTACACTATCACAGTCCAAATTGTGCCCTCTATACCTTAGCTGGTTGTGATGTTGCAATGGCCAGGGTCTACCCGTTACATCGTGAGCCTGATGTTCCTGCGATACTACGATTTGCAGCAGAGCCACAACCTCACCCTTTAACCCGCCAAATCCGCCCTTAGAAGGGATGATGATTTATAGGGCACAAATCCGTTACCTAATCAGATACTTAATTCTAGCACTCTCCGTCAAAGTCTACACTAAGCGAATATTACTCCGAATCATCACAACGACTGGGATAATTCGCCAGGGAACGAATGGTGTCTGTATTTATAATTATTTAAATATATGATTAATTCTGCTTAGTTATTTTCTTTGCTTGTTTTTGTAGCGCATCCCTCAATTATTTCTGCATGTTCACCCACAAACCAAATTCAAGGTGAGCCAAGATGGTTTCATGCATAACAGCAGTCTTGAGCTTGAAATCATTTTTATCTTTGAATTCTATTGTACAAATGGGCTAACAAAAATATCTAATACGAAATGTGCCCTCCCAATGCTCATTTTTGCCACTCGGGTATTATTTAGCTGACCACACCAGGCTCTACAGAAGCATGCGTCTTGGGTCCTCAATGTACTCCTTAACCTTTACCAAGAATTGCACAGCTTCCCTTCCGTCTAGCAGACGGTGGTCATAAGTCAGAGCGAGGTACATCATAGGTCGAATCTCGATCTTGCCATTGACGGCAACGGGACGGTCCTTGATGGCGTGGAGACCCAGGACAGCGCTCTGGGGAAGGTTGATGATGGGCGTTCCCATGAGAGAGCCGAAGACACCACCATTGCTGATGGTGAAGGTGCCACCAGCCATATCCTCAATCGTCAGCTTTCCATCACGAGCCTAGACAATAGTTAGTCGGTCTGTAACATTTTCGTTGTGTTATTCAAAACCAACCTTCTTGCCCATGTCGGCAATGGACTTCTCAATGCCAATCATATCCATAGACTCGGCATTGCGCACGACGGGGGTCACGAGGCCCTTCTCAGTGGCCACAGCAACGCTGATATCGACGTAGTCTCGGTAGACAATAGTGTCGCCACCATTGGGGCCTTCGATGGAGGCGTTGACAGCGGGCAGGTCTCGCATAGCAAGCACACAGGCGCGGGAGAAGGCGCTCATGAAACCAAGCTTGACGCCGGTCTTCTTGAGAACGTCCTCCTTGTAAAGCTTACGGAAGTCCATCAAGTTGGACATGTCGACCTCGTTGAAAGTGGTAAGCGAAGCGGCCGTGTTTTGGGATTGCTTAAGACGCTCGGCGATTCGAAGGCGCATTCGGTTCATCTTGACCTGGACGAGGCATTAGCATTAAATGTATAAGCTTGAGGGACCCGAAGTCAAGTCATACTCGGCGCTCCTCGCGGCTGCCAAGGGTCGGGCCGCTGCTCGCGGGGGCAGATGAAGGCTCCTTCTTCTCAACCTGCTTGGCAGGCTTCGAAGACTCGGGTTTGCTGGGAGTGGGAGCGGGAGCAGCCTCCTTGGGTTCGGGCGTAGGTTCGGGGGCGGCGGCTGTGGGTTCGGGGGCGGACTCGGCCTTGGGGGTCTCGGAGCTCTCCTTCTTGCTCTCGGCTGGGGCGCCTCCAAGCTCCAAACGGACAAGATCTTGGCCAACTACGACGGTGTCCTCTTCGGCAACAAGGAATTCCTTGATAGTACCGGCCTCGGTGGCGTTGACGGCCACATCGATCTAGCTAACTGTTAGCACCATACTTCCATGTTTCGTCTTGTCTAGCTGTACCTTGTCGGTCTCAATGGTAGCAATCTCCTCGTCAACCTCGACGTAGTCGCCGATGGCCTTGTTGAACTGCTTGAGGGTTCCCTCGGAAATGGACTCGGCCATCTGAGGGACCTTGAGCACGCTGTCGGCGTATGTGCGAACGCCCTGCATCATGGCGGGAAGCCTGACCAGAGGGTGGGGGCGCAAGGTGCGCATCGGCACCATGCGGACGGCGGTAGCTAATCTTCGCGACAGCATTGTGAATGGCGACAGAGGAGTTCAAGGTGAGGGAGAGGTGACGAAGGGTCTGGCAGTGCGGGAGTGTGCGGGAGTGCGGAACAGGATTGTTATATAATTGATTCCTTGTCCCTTCGGCGAAAGGGTTCCGCCCCACACAGTGCGAACCCATGCAATTGGTGAATGATCACTTGAACTTGTCCGGCGACCACTCAGCGCCACACTCGCTATTGACTATACCAAAACTCGCAGTCCAGCCCTTGTGTCCACCACCCTTGTGGCCCTGGAGTTCCCAATTTCGGGCTGAGTCCGCTATTTGATTCTTTACTAGCCAAAATCAATAAACAAATAAAATCCAAGTTCTTTATTTTATCTATAAATTAGCTGGAAGATAGTGGGAAAAAGCAGAGAGGGGGCATTGTATTCTTGGTTGCTGGATTTGGCGCTGTGGCTTAAATAATCGTAAGTTCCGTATACCAAGAAAAAGATCATCCCAAATTTAGTTATTCTTTCTTAGCTGGGTTAATTATAACTAAAGCAAGGTTTTACCTGCCACATTGGTGGCTTTGCAAGTGATCTCTGAACTTTTCGCGACAATACGGGTCCTGACTGGGAGCCAAGCCTTTTACCGAGGAATGCCGAAACCCCAGGCGACTTCCATGATGGAGCCACCGAGTTAGTTGCTGACCATAGCTTCCCTTATAACCAGGTTGGTGAGCTCTGCCAGCAATGGCACAAATAGTAGACGCCCCTCCTAAGCCAAAAATGCAAACCGCGCAGGAAGACCTCGAGTAGAGGATAACAAAGTCAAGCCAATTTTATCTTGGGTCTGTCTCTCTATTGTTAGTCGCCGTGGATGTGGGCCACCGAGCTCAACGGAGACTCCTCATAATAAGAAGACTGCGTCAACCACATGCGTCTACTTTTCAGCATTCAACCCCTATGTGTTAACCAGTATCAGTTTACTATAGGTAAGTCCGTGCCTTGGGTGCCGATGGTCGTCTTTGAGAAATCCCCCCTCATCATTGTAGCATAGACCCGTCATTTTCCCATTATCTGTACAGTCGCAGTCGGCCAAGTTGTCGAGGTTGGCGTGAGCCGATGTAATCACTGGGGAAATGGAAATAACCATACCCATCAAGTTGCATAATAACAATACTTTTGTTTCCTAGTTTCGCCCGGCAGCCAAAGTAGTACTCATCGTGGTATACATACCCCTTGCGATCACCATCAGAGGGACTCTTATCTCCAACGGACCACGTATCCTTGTCTATGCACACTCAGGGGCAAGATTTGTTGCTGCTCAGTAGCAGCGTTGAGTAAGATAAGGTTTGTCTGGTTGTATAGGACATCAGTTCTCATGAGGTTGTCCAGTCATCCAACAGATGGCTCTCAAACAAGACTTGCAATACCACTATTGCTGGGCGGTCTGTTTTTTGGTTGTTGTTTTTTGGCTCAACTATTCTTATAATAAGAGTTCGTCATTTATTCTGTATTGATTTGACTCTAGTGCAGGATGTGCAGTCGTCTATGGCATAAATCCCAGATATGAGTGAGGCATTCTTCGCTGAGGACCCGGAGCAGTCACAAAGTAATAACTCATGATTCAATGACACAAAATCCCATCCTGAGACCAAAGCAATTTATTTTATGCATTCATCAGCAATCCTAGTCATGTTTTACAGACCCATTCCTCTCCTAACAACTTTTGTTCGTCTTCCGTCTTTGATCCCAGACTAAAGTTAATGCTCGTGTGTCCCTCGCTAATCAGTGGCCGCACTCTCTCGGCGAGTATGAGGCCACTTGGCGGCTTCTTCTCCATATTTCTCAACGAACTCATCGTAGTTACAAGGCATCACCAAGGTTCCATCGGGAAAGCGCCTCATTGGCAGAGCCGCAACTCGAGTCCACCAATCATTTACCAAATCTTCTTGAGCGATGTCATCCTCGGGATGGACTGGTCTTCTTTTGGTCTTGCCATCTGTTCCCGGCATTGGATTCGAGAAGTCAACAACTATCTGCTAGATACACTCTTGAAACTCGGGGCAGTCCCACCAGGGAGATGTCTTCATGGCCAAGTGCCACATGCCGTCGCGCGGTGTTGAGAAATCTCTGTTTGGAAGCTGTTTGCAGAAAGATAGCCGGTACTAGTTGACCATACCTTCCAAATCGTGATACTGCCAGACTTTTTCAGATGCCGACGAACCTTCAGCCTTGTGGCGGGCGCAGTTGGCTCGGTCTAGGGCATACCAGAAGTGGTTTTGCAGATGTTGCAGCTTGTTGCGCACGTTTGAGTCATTTTCAAAGGCCTCTTGTTCTGCACATGAATCTCGAGATGGAGTCGGGGATGGGGCTTCATCCGAGAGTGGAACCGGAGAGTTTTCATCTTGAGTTGAACTTTCGGATGATGAACTGAGGTCTGATGCCACAGGCACAGGAACAGCTGGGATTTCATGGAAGAATGCAGGGTCGTGACTTGCAGCACTAACCCAGCTGGGTTCAAGATGAGGGGTTCCCGGAACGAGGGGAGAGAGGTCGTAATCATAAACAGGAGCTTCGTCGGGAGCGGAGGTCGGCCCGGATGGGGTGAAAGAAGGAGATGGCATACTGAAAGCTGGAGAGGGGATATAAAAAGAGAAGGATAAGATTTGTTTTCCTTGGCGGCCTCTATGGTAAAATCGGCACGCACTCCAAAAATGGTGTTTGTTGCGAAAGCTTTGTGTGAATGCGAATGCAAGTTTGTAATGGAGAGAAGACAAGGCGGGCAGATGACCAGAAGGATGCAAAGAAAGGGGACCTTCAGACTTGATGATTCATCACTGTCAGCCAAGCGGAAAGTGCAAGTGCAGTGCTGATAAAATAAAGTCAATTTCAGCTCAGGCAAGTGCAACCTGAGCGGCCAAAAAACGGTAAGGTATCACTCCGCACACGACGTCCCCAAACTGATCCAAAGGAACAGGGACTGAGTTGGCCACATACACCCACATATCTAGGAATCCCTGCAAGGCGTCATCGCTCTCATGATTTCTGTTGAAATACCGGGGTAGTCCAGTGTAGGGATTTATACAGAGATATCCTTGAGCATCCCGCCCCGGTCGATCGTTCTCGCCCTTGATGGCGGCAAACTCAGGCCGGTTGAACCACGGCGACGTAAAGAGCGTCGTGAGCCAAACGCCGTCGTGATGAGAGTTGTCTATTGCTCTTTGCTGGTAGTCGTTTTCGGGTGTGACCCACCAACCCGGCAGATGAAAAGCGGCACGATACCAGTCCATCATGCCCAGGAAATCTTGTCGGCTCCAACCGTCAGAGACAACAACTCCATACTCGTTGCGCACAGTTCTAGATTCAACATTTCGCGCGAGAGCAATCCAAATGTACCTCAATATTTTGATCTTTGCCACCGTGTTGAACGGCGTATGGTTGACACTCCTGAATGCCCTACATTCACTGGCTCTGTTAGTCCAAACCCAAGGGCGGACCCGCTGACCATCTAAAAGAGGGCGCTCATTCATAAAATCCCTGAATGGGTTTCTATGGTCGGAATCTGCCGCAGGCATTGTGAAAAGTGAAGATATCTGTTAATATTCTGGTATATCGAACTTGTCGATGTCTTGGAGGCCTATCATATCCATTCCAGATGGTCGATTGGCCTCCGCTGTTGGGAATCTCCATGAATTTTTTGCGAGCTTTAAATAGTTCTTTTTTTATTGACTTGATTGTTCTGTGAATATGTGTGTTCTGTTCTTGAGTGCCAGCCTCCGCCAGGACGTCGGGGCAGTGATACACGACCAAAATACGCGAGTGAGTCTTGACTTCAGTAGTGTGTTAAATGAGCAGGAAAAAAAAACCGGTGCTTCATGTTCTTTAAAACTTGCGATTTATTCATGTCATCAAATTTCAATTCAGTGCACACGCTTGCAATCCTAGACTGTATAACATTGAACAAGCGCACACCGGGGGGACACAAGGTGGCATTTCTCACAACGGGAACGCGAAATCAATATTCAAATGAACGACATATTTAAAAAGGTATAGTTATGTAGGCTTTCGTCATTACTATTATTGCTATTACTAGTGTTACTTTTGATTTTCCCTTGAACAAGCTTCTTCAACCGCTCTTGACATGAAAATAGCTTCAAGTTCGGTGTTAATAATCCGTGCAAGTCTACTGGCTGGGATGGGCCTCTGGCTCTAGGGTAAGCAGATTCTTTGCTCCACCAAGACCATGACCCCAGTCACAGACCCAAGCTCACCGCCCCACAATTAGGCTGCCTTATGTAATCCTACTGTCGACGGCGAGAATGGACGAATCCCGGGGCCCGGAAAACAATCACCTCACGAACCGACAACGTCCCACGTCGACATCGCCCTCGAACCAAAGCGACCGACCGCACCCGCCGACAGAGGGTCCCGGGCAGCCAGACGAAGCATCCTTGTTTCTGCGCGAGCGCGACTCCAATTGACCACCACAAACCGACCCGTGTCTGCCGCGAAGCCGAACACCCACCATGCCTCAGGATATGCCCCCCCGGGGCGGGTACGAGCCCGTCCAGTACAAGGTGCGTGCGGCATTGTTGCAGCTTGAAGGGTGCTTCAGTCGAGAATGAGAGTGTCATTGGGGAGAATGGGCCTGGATTGGCGGAGCTATGGGAGCCAGGATGGCAAAGAAGGACGAGGGGAGGAGCCGGCACATTTCGAACCAGGACACTCGATTTCGGATCTGAATTGGCACAATTGGCGGAGAAACCACCAAAGAAACCACCGTGCTAACCAATATATTCAACAGCGAAACCTTCCTGCCAGGGGCTTCCGTCCTGGAGTGTTACTGCTCGGAATGGGTGCCGTCATGGGTTACGGCTGGTACAAGCTGATTGGTGGCATGCGAGAGGCCAAGTACGTTTTCCCGATTGCCTTTGGCACAATCTATATGCATTTCCTACATCATGTCCGTCCCCAGAAGCAGTGGTGGCAATTGAGATGAGGATACTCAATAATGCCAAAACGGCCACGGCAGGACGACTCGGAATTGAACTGCAAAGACGTCACTCGAAGCCAATTACTAACGATTGTATATAGCGAGCTTGCTCGTGAGAAGATGTGGTCTCGTATCCACCTGATTCCACTTCTCCAGGCCGAGGAGGACCGTGACCAGGTCCGCCGATACTGGGCCGACCAGAAGCGTGAGAAGGAGCTGCTTGGCGAGAACACCAAGGTCTACAACAGCGACCGGTGAGTTTCTTCCTCCCCCTCTCCCTCTCCCGCATAGACATTGTTCTAACCTCTTGTGCTCAGCTACGTGAAACCCACCTTTGCTGTTACCCCTCCTCCCACGACCAACTAAACGAAGCAAATTCCATGCAGTGGTGGGGGACTTGAGGCGTCAATGCCGCGGAGATTTCAAACAATAAAATACGAGCTTTCTCCTATGTGCTTGCGCGTGTTGTGTATATATGTATTTTGGCCTTGGCAGTTCTATGTCTACAACTCCAAGGACTAGAGAGAGAGGAAGAAAGACTAAAAAAAGGCATTACAACACCAACTCGTTCCTCTTGGACATTTCCCTTCGAAGTGTTGGCCAATATGACATGATATGACTTTGGATATAAAACTGATGCAATCTGACTAACATATCAACTAACACCACCAGGCTTGCCTTTCCTCCGAGTTCAACTCGCGAAACTGATAACAGATGTTTAAATGTACATGGGAATCCTTTCACTAAGCAACACTACCAATGTTCTCTCATGCTTTTACTCCAACCTCCTTCTCGGTCCACTCCCACAGCTTCTTGGCCAAGTCCTTGTCAAGGCAGGCTTTGTCTCCCGAGTCTGACTTGCCCACAGGTAAAAACAGTGCCACCTTGCCGCCGCCGATGCTCACCTTCTCCTTGACGTCGGCGCTCGCGGCCGCCCAGGCCGTGTTCATGCCGCCCTGCTCGGGCGTCATCAGGCCCGTCGGGTTCGTCACGTACACCAGGGCCTTCTTCCAGAAGCTCAGCCCCGTGACCAGCTCCGTCTGCACGACGCCCGGGTGCACGGCGACGCTCGTCATGTTGGGCTCGCGGCGCGCCAGCTCCTGGGCCATGAGCACGTTGGCCAGCTTGCTCTGGGCGTAGCGGCCCCAGGTGCCCATGGGCATGTCGGCCTGCGTCGTGCGCAGCGAGTCGAAGCGGATGCCCTCGCTCGGGTGCCCGCGGTAGCCCAGCGACGTGAGGCTCACGAAGCGCACGTCGGACCCGGGTGTCTCGGTGGCCCGCCGCATGGCCGGCAGCAGCCGCAGCAGCAGCGCCGAGTTGCCCACGTGGTTGGTGCCAAACTGGATCTCGAAGCCGTCCTTGGTGAGCGCCGGGTCTACGGCCATGATGCCGGCGTTTGCGATAAAGATGTCGAGCCGGTCGTGTCCGAAGCTCTCAGCCGCCGACCGAATGCTCTCGAGCGACGTCAGGTCACACTCGAGAAAGGTGCCCTGAACGCCCTCGGGCAGCGCGGCGAGGACCTCGTCGGCGGCAGCCTTGTTGCGTCCAGTAAAGTAAATGTGCTCTGGGTTCTTTGCTGCGAGGTGGAGAAGTGCTGTTTTGCCAACACCTCTGGTTCCTAGTGTTTTATAGTCGTGTTAGCTTGCCCAGGTTCATATTGAGAAAAAGCACCTTCTTTATCAACTTAGACGAGAAAGAGAAAAACATACCTCCAGTGATGAGAATAATCTTGCCAGGGAGCTCAGGAAGGTCCCTAGTCGGGTCGAAACCGCAATACGAAGTCATCTTTAGCGGGTTTCCCTCTGGTGCTGCTTTGAAGGTATTTCACAGTTTTATAATTCAAGCTCTCCACGTATGCGAAACAAAAAGCAAAAGAAAGTATAAGTGATCAGATGGGACTGCTGTTGAGAAAGTCTGGTTGTCTGGATATTCCATTATTCACATCCAAAGAGGGAGAACCCAGGACCTTTATACCAATTCTTAAACCCACAGCGTGGTTCAAAGATTGCCCCCCTGGCTGGAGCTTGTCCACATTGCGTTTCTACCATTCCCAAGCCACAGGCTACCTACGGTTGGATGAAGCCGGGCTGATATTCTCGCCGCCGGGGAGCGGGTTACTATGCAAACTGATATTAACACGGTAATGTGTGAATCAGCACCAAATGGTGTTAGTGCGGGTTAGTAAATAAACCCTGGCCGGTGTCTCCACAAATCGGGAGGATTAGTCCGCCGGTCGATCAACAGCTTCAAAGTATCCAATGACCCGGGAGATGATGATTATCAAGCACCTCCGCCTCCGGACTCGTCCATCTGTAGCTCGGAGTTAAGAAATGAGCTGCTAATCTCGAACTGCTAACGTCTTGCAGCCCACATCTCCCAAGGCACCACACCAGCCCAACCTCTTTCAGGCCAGCTATGTACCAAGCCTCTTACGTCGGCCATTGGCCGAGACATTAAACCTTCACCTCGAGAGTCTAGGCAGCTTCAATGATATGTGGCATGGTGTAAATGTAATAAATGTAAATGCAGAGCTCATCCATTTTCCCATCCGTCCGAAACGGGGTATACTACATTTGAGATACACAAAACTCCCAGCATATTCCTTATGCACATCTCGTGTCTAACACCGGCACTCCAATCTTTGAATGTTTAAAAATCACGTCCCGCTTAATCCCCAGCCGCCTCCAGCTCTGCAAGCAGTTCCCGCTCCAAATCATCCTCGTCAAAGTCCAGGTCGCTGCCATCATTGACCGCTCGCGAGTCGTCGTCCACCTCCATCGCCTCATCTCCCGTTGGACCTGGTGTAGGGAGGCTTGCTTCGTCGGCATCATCGCCATTTGGAGTGTGCACCGACCGGAGCGCCGATGTGCCGCGACTCCTCGCCACTCGCTGCTTCTTGGCCAGGGCACTCTCTCCAACTCGGCTAGATGCCCCATCGTCGTCAGAGTCGTCAGCGTCAGCGCGAGATTTCCGCTTCATGCCTTGCTTCTGGGAAGTATCCGTCTCACTACCCTCAGAATCAGAGTTTGTGGCGCTGTCTAGCTCGGAATCGTCATCGTCGTCGAGACCAAGAATCTCTTGCAAGTCCTTGTCGGCTGTATCCCAGTCAAAGTCCTGCAAGTTCTTGGCTTCCGCCTCGTCCTCCCCGTCCTCCTCTGAGGCAACTTCGGTGGTGTCATCAGCTCTCTCCCGATCCGCGTCAAGGATATCTAGGTAGTAAGGTTGCTCATTGAGCCGCCTCCACTGGCTTAGACAATCGGTAAGCCAATTCTGGTTGACGATTCTAATGCTGGAAATCTTGGCTGCCTGCTGCACCTTCTTTGTTCGAGGTCGTGATGAAGCAACGACAAGATGTGTCACTCGCTTCGAGATGCTATCCAAAACCTGGGCGCCGAAGCTTTGCGCCTGCATGCCAATTTCAGACTCCTCAACCCTCACTCCCAGAGGCACAAGACCTGATAACACAATGACCAAACCAGACAAAACACTGGACTTGAGCTCATCCAAAATATCGCCCACGTCCGGAACCATAGACAGATCAACTCCGTCGTCCACTGAAGGTCTCCTCTTAGATTTGCTGTGACTAGGAGGGTGCTTAGGTTCCGATTGCTTCCTTTCCGCTCGTCTCTTATCATACGTTTCGTAAAAGGCAGTGTGAAGATCTGTAAGATGGTCTTGCAGAGCAATGAGCTCTTCGTCATCGTCAACCAACAAGTTTCGGTGATGGCTAGATGAAGGCTCGCCGTTTTGAGGATCCTGTGCTTGTTCGTCCTCCTTGTCCAGCTCTTCCTGCATGTGCAACAAAGGTCGATCCGTAAGCTGCTTCTCAAGTGTCTTTTCTTGTTCTTCTGTCTGGCTTTTCAAGCTGGCTGCATCGTCTCCGCCGCTCATCTTAGCAAGCTCGTCAAGAGGGGATGCCTTCCCAGTAGCTCCAGTGACAGGAGACGCCGTCTTTGCAGGGGTAGGCAAAATGTCTGTACGCTTTGGCAGGAAGCTCGAGTTGATGTCACCAATACCCTTGAAAAAATCATAAGGGACCACCTTGATGAGGTTTGGCCGGTTCATCGGCCACACATCAGCACGATCATCAATAATGACAACCATGTCGGTGCTGACGGGGAACAGGCGCTGAAGACTCTTGGATGTGATACTGCCGTTCTCATCACGGCTGATGACTCGGTTGCCAAAGAGCTTCTTATCGGGATCGACAATACGAGCAATGTTCAAAGCATAGGCACGAGTTCCCATAGTGTAAACATGCAACTCGTACATCTTTGAAACCTCCTCGAGGAACTCGGCCAAGCCAGGACGAAGCTTAATGTAGTATGTGCATCCGCTGGCCAATCCCCGCGGGCCGTCATCGTTGAGCTGGAAGCTCTTGACGTCCTTGACGGCCTCGTGATTGGGATTTGATGGATCGCTCTGCCATTCGCCGATGGTAGGTTCTATACAAGCATGGATAATGGTCTGGTCCAAATCAACAACAAGGCTCAGCTTGCGCTGTCGCAGGAGTCGCTTCTGGGTGTCATGTTCGGCCTTGGTGGCTACGCTCTCGCTAACCATCAGAGCAGTCTGGTCATGAGTCATGTTGATCATGGCTCGATCAGTCTCTCGCGCCTCGCTGGCCCAGTTGATCTCGGTCATGTCGGCACCGCAAAGCGTGCACAGGCCCTGGATCTGAACCTCGTGGCCACATGACTCCTCGACAAGCATGCAAGGGGCGTCGCGGCCGATTTCCATGCCCTCCTCGATGCGCCATTCTTTGAGGATGCCCTCGGCAGGGCTGTTAAATTCGGTATATGTAGACTCGTCGGTCCACTCATCATCGCTGATCTTGCGCCTCCACGTGAATTTGTATTCGAAGATGATTTCCTGCTTCTTGAGGGTATCACCGGGCTTCTTCAAAAGCTTTGTGATTGTAATGGGGTAATGTAGGCGTGAGCCTAGCGGCACAGGTTTGTCGTACATGTTTAGGGGCGGTACGTCAACAGCCCGTCGCGTGAGGCGGTTGACGATAGCAAGGAAAGGGGTTGAAGTAGTGCAATGTCAAGTCTCTAATCCAGATAACACATGTCAGCGCGCGTTCCAGAGCAATTGAGTGCGAGATGCAGGCGAAAAGAAAAAAGAGTTTGCCTAATTCAGATCCTCAGGGTAATAGATGGCAACATACCTAGAGACAAGACCTCTGTTTGATCCGGGTCGGCGCAGGTGCTCCAGTCAAGCCCATGGCCTCACCAGAGGACTATGTGGCTATCGAGGCGAAAGCAGAGATGGCCAACAAAGGGTGACTGGTTCAGAGGATGGATTGTCGCAGCAGAAGCCGACCGAGGCGCTCTCGAGCGTGCAGTCAATGGCTTCGATTGACGCGCGATGGGAGCCGGGGAAAAGGCCCGTCGGCCGGGTGCGCGGTCGCGTTCAAGTATCGGGCAATAGCCTCGTGGCTGGTGATGTCTTTTGGCAGTGGTTGTGGTTGGATGAAAAGCGCAGGCTCACGCTCACGCTCACAGCGACGCGCGGGAGTGACGCACTTGGTACGGTACGGAGGAACGGGCTAGAGCTCTGCAAGCTCAGCTTTAAGTGGTTCCCGCTGTCGCGCAAGCTCTCGTTGGCCGCAAACGGACCCACGGGGGATTGGTCCCGGTGGTGGTCACGTGGACGGGTGCTGTTTGGACGACCGGATGTCGCTGAAAAGTTAGTCCGCGGCCCCAGCACGTGGCCCTGGTTCGCGCGATGTGGGTGCTTGTCGCGGGTGGTCCGAGCTCGATGGCTCACTGCGATAGGTATGCGTCTGAGGCGGGGAGGATGGATACTATAGTGATAGTAGCGCAGTGTGTGCTGTGTGCTGTGTGCAAGGCAAGGCAAGGCAAGGCAAAGGCAAAGGCAGGCAGAGAGAGGGGTCTGAGCTTCAGTCAGGACTAGGGTCAGGGCGAGATAAGGACGAGATCAAAAGCTAACGTCGGGGAAAAAGCAACAAGGTCGACTGTGCCGCCGCCAATAATGTAACGGTAGAGGGGGATGTCGCACAGTTGGCGGGGGTGGAGGGATGGCTTTAACAAGCACGGCGACGGACGAGTGCGTGTGTCTGGGAAAACAGAGGTGAGCTGAGCTGCGGGCCCGGAGGTGGTGGCATCAGGGCGTACCTCAGGTATAACGGACTGCTTGTCCAGGGCTAGTAGCGAGTGTACTGTAGCGTGCAGTGATGGCACGGGTTCCACAGGTCCCAGGTCCACAGGTCGAGGCGAGGAGCAGAGGCTTATAACGCGACTTTGGATCAGACCAGGCCACTCCGGCGGGAGTCCAAAGTACCATGTACACACACAGGCACAGGTACTTTTGAGTCACGGCGCGGAAAGGCACGATCCACGGGCGGCGGCAGCAGCAGCAGCAGCAGGGAACAGGCGAGCAACAAGGGGTGAAGCAGCAAAGCACAGAAACACGGCCCGGACCAAGTCAGGTCACACAGAGCGAGGGGCGGCGAGGTAGCAGATACCTCCCATGTACACGCCCATCTGAGCCACAGTATGTCCTATGATCGAGTCGCAACTGCCGCGAACATAGGGTGGGAAGACCCGCCCTTTTTGTACTTTTTTTGGTTAAAGCTGTTGGAGCCTGCCCCGGCCCATTGCTTGGCCCATTGCTGCTGCTGCTACTGCTACTGCTTGGGATGTGCCCGCAACCCGATGCAAATACGTACCCTTTCGCTTGGCTTCTCTTGTGGTCGTCATTGTCATCCATCGCCGGAGCTGCTGCGGCATGGCTTCCGTCACATCTCTTTGTTCAATGCACAGTGCATCACCTGCAGCACGCTCATACCGCTCCTCGAGCCCAATCCTTTGTCCCTACCGCCGCCAATCGTGCCACCGAACCCGTGATGTGATCTGATGGTGCCAGCTTAACACCCAGGACCAGCTTGCGTGAAGCCTCCTGCGGGGCAGTCACGGTACCTCGTCAGCCCAGCAGTGGTGGAGTTAGGTGTGGTGAGGCGGAACACGCCATATCCATTTACCCTAGACAGCCGGTCAACCATTCACTGTCACCTCGCCATCAACTAAACCTGGCCAACAAGAGAAGTAATCACTAAGGTTTTTTATGATTTGCGATATAGCTCCATCTTCCCCTCTTTTTACTTTCCTTTTTTCCTTTTGTAGCCCTACAGGTCCCCGAGTGAGCCGAACTACGTACCAATCGGATAACCCATCCAAAGTTTTATCAGCTAGCATCCATCTCTCAAATAGTCCTGCACCAACTCAACTCGACCGGTTCGACTACACCGATTGACACATTCCATCAAAAACATCACATAGCTACCCAATCAAACAAGACAACCTCAAACATTGCATTTTCTCCCAAAAAACACATCAGTATCATTGGGCTAGCATTAAATCAATACCTGTGAAAAATCAAATCAGGCAAAAGTGGGCCCACCAATCAGCAATCGTAAAATTCAACAGGCAACTTCACACAATAAATTGGTATCAACATTGTAAAATGGCAACTCTATAGATTTCATCATCGCGTTCCACCGTCACTCATGCCATCATGACAAAGGATGAACCAAACTCCGTCGCTTTCCGTCATGACCAAAAACACAACCCCGACCAGATTTTGTGCAGGAATGTACTGTTGTTGCCAGCTTAAGCCGATGCATGAACCATCTTGAATCCTTCAGAAACCAGCTTTGTAATCTCTTCGTTCTTGTGCTGCAACAGGCCAAGAGCAAAGGCAACATCGTTCCACTGTCGCTCCGTCTCACACCGACTGAGTCGGGCAGCCAGCTTGTCAGCCAACTGTCGGGCGTGTTTGTCCTACATATCAAGTTAGAAATTTCAATCACGGAATGAAAACAGCTTGGTCAAAACTCACCTTCTCAACAAAGCCCAACAAGAATCGCACAACTCTGCGGAAGCTTTCCTCTTCCATGTCACCTCCGGCGCTAAGGAGGCTAAACATGTCCACAAAGTGATTGTACACAGCATTATCCTTCGTGCTGAGTTCGGTGAAGAACATTCGTGCCAGGTCAGCAATTCGGCGATCCTCATCCTCGAGACACTTGGCCATCTCGCCCAACTGTCCCTTGACCTTGACCTGTCCAGCCAAAATCAAGAAAGTGAGCGTCATTAGGCATGTTCGCTTGACCGACGCATCGTCATCGGCAAGGCGGCGGTACAAAAAGTCCGTGTTCTCATCGATGAGGTGGTTGAAGCAGACAGCCATGTCACCTAGGGCGATGACAGCGTTGGATCGTACGGTGGCGTCAGGGGACCGCTCCATGATGGTGATGAGAAGAGGAAGGTTAGCTTCACAGTACTCGGCCGACACACACATGAGTTTTGCTAGACATAGCGTTGCGGCAGCCTGAAGCCCCTTGTCAGCATACGTTGTGTTGTTGGCGCAAATCTCGGACACCAAGGGGCCAAACATGGCCAATAACGAGCTGGGGCCGTACAAGAGCTCTCGCTCCCGGATGTGGGCCATGGCCTCGGTGAAATCATCTTCTGTGGTTCCGCCGATGAGATCTAGCTCATCAGCATCCTCCTTGTCCTTGTCTGACTTAGTAGGGGCCTGCTTCTCCTTCTCTTGCTTGCGACGCTTAAAGTCCTGCTCACACAGCTCCAGATGAACAATCTGCTTGATAGCGACATGTCCGACAATAAAAAGCAATTGTGATAGGGAAATGGCATTCTCTCGCTTCCTCGGCTTGTCGCTTTGTGTAGAAGTTGTCTCCTCATCCTGTCCAGTCTTGGTGTCATCCCGGGAAACTGGTCGGGAGCCGGGACGAGACTGTGGTTGGAAAACATGGCGAGCTTTTCGGCGAATAATCTCTGAACACAGAGTATCTGGGTGTCTGGAGATGGCATAAATGGCATTGATGGCTTGTTCTGCGACACCATACCATTCCTTGCTCTCCGAGGGAACCTCTGTGATGGCTGCCAATCTTGCTGAGACGGCATGGTCGTTGGGTAGGCGAGAAAAGGTCACAGGGGAGCCCTTGGCTTGTCGACCAGTCGGGTTGATTCTCCTAAGGGCAATGCACGTAAACTTGGCCAACTGAAGGTCGTCTCGCCCGTGGGCTCCAAGACCAGTACGGAGCATTGTCTCCATTTCGCCCACCACAATTTCGGGGTTTGCTGTCGCCAGCATACCAAGGACGATGATGGCGCCTCGTCGCTGGGTCCGTGAGATTTCCCGTTTCTGAACACCGTATACTTGCCACAACTTGGTAATTACGACTTCGGAGATCATACCCCCCTTCATCATTGTGGCCAGCAGTTGCTCAAGAGATGTCAGTTCAGCAGGTGTCGCGCCAAATGTCAAACTAATCATGTTGCGAGCAATGTAATTTGCTGCATCGTTGGGGCTGAATGAGTCGGGCGCTTCGAAGAAGAGGCGCTTGTAACAGTCGATAAGGTGAGTCTGCACGCCCTTGCCTTCGTCGCTGTTGCCCTTGGTCCAGATGAGACGGAGCATACGGCGGATGCCCACTTTGTTCTGCTCAATGTTATACGCATCACCAATCTCAAAGTAGTCAATGGCCTCGATCACTTCGCTCTTGTTCCTGGCACCAAGGAGTTGACAAATGGTGGTAGTGGCGTCGTGGAGAACATCAATAAACTTGAGAGCCTCATTGTAGTACCTCCTTGTGAGAGTAAGCTTCTCAATGGCTTCGCTGGTAGCGGCCTCCTCTTGGGCCTTTTTGATTGCCTCCAGCTTGTCCTCTTCGGTCATTGGCTTGGGCTTCTCAGGGGAGCCAATCTGAGTAGCATCGTCCAGGAGCTGAGTATCAACAGTTGTGTTTGCATTTTCGCCACCAAACCCTGGAATACCAGGTGGAGGCTTCAGAGCGTTTAACTCCTCATCAACCTTGTCTAATCGAGCCTGCCACTCCTTTCTTGACAGTTGCGCACCGTGCATTACGGTAAAGGGGTGAGTCTTGACAAGGGCTCCGATGAGCTTAATGGCATTTCGTCTCACGTTGCTGCTCTTGTCTTCCAGACTTCGGCAGGCTAGCTCAGCTGCTCTCTGGCGTCTCTTGGGGAACTTCTGCTCAAGGTCGCAGAGCTTCATGTAAACCTGGAGAGTCCTGCAGCGACAGTAAGGGTTGATATCGAGGAAACGCTCCTCCAGGACATCGAAGAAAGCGTTCAGCTGAGATTTGTGGTTCTCGCTGCGCTCGTCCTGTCGGCTGAGATGGGCAACCATGTTACCGCACACCTCGATTAGAGCACAACGAAGGGTGTATGACTGTAAATATTAATACAGGAACTGCCATGTAGCTCATTAAAGCAACAACTGACCTCGCTATCTAGTTGCTTGGCAAGCATCGTCATCTGCTTAATGACCAGACGAGGTGCCAATTCTGATAACTTGGCAATGAACGAAGAAACCGATTTGGGCCCTCGGGTATCATTGGAGTTGAATTCCTTGTTACTAATCTCTCGAAGCACTTCGTCGGCAAGCTGTGGGTAGTCGTATGTGTCTGCCAAAATATGTAGGAATTCTGCCATGGGCTCTGAAAGGTGCTCAAAGTAGGTGAGGTTTTGGATGACGTTGATTTGGGCAGCTATTGGTTGTTAGATTTATCACACAGTGCCATTGACTGGCAACATTAAACTTACCGTATCCATGGCCGTGGTGCTTGACAGCCATGCAAAGGACTTTAAAGCAGTGCATACGGATAGCCGTGGCCTTGACCCGCTGCTCGCTCTCAAGTATCATATAAACTGGTCTGGTAAGTAGGCCAATGAATGTATCCCTTTCGCTGGTGGTGAGGAAGATCTTGGAGAGCTTGAGCTTGAGAACCTTGGTCATGATATCGAGGGCGGCCTGGAGCTGGCCTGCTGAATCCCAAGCGGCATCTTTATCCTTGGCGGAACCCTTCTTGGGCTTTCCTCGTCCACGGGCGGCGGAGGCTGTCGAAGTCTTTTCGGCGGCTTTGGTCTCTACGGCGGCGATGGTCCATTGCAAGAGGAACCCGTAAATCTCGAGGAGCATCTTGTGGTGGGGCACGGCGTCCTGCTCGTCTGGGGAGTCGATGTCACTGTTAACGGCGTCGGACTCGGCACTCAGGCCGCTCATGACGAGATCAAAGATCTTGCTGAGGGCGTGAGTGGGGAGGTAGGCCGTGAATCTGTCGTGTTCAGGAAGCTCAGAATCACGTCCCATAACGGCCGGTGGATCGGGAGAGGAGGGGTCAAGGGAAATGGGTGCTAACTTGAGGAGGAACTGGAGCGAGTCCATGTGAGAGGCACGCATAATGGCGTCCGGGTTGTCGGCAACAGCATCGACAATGGGGTTCAACACGGCGTTGATGACGGGGTTTGTGAGGGCTTCGGGGTCATTCTCGCAGTCAAAGAGGGCGCTGTCGGCGTCTGGCGTGGCGATGCTGGCGGGATCCGACATGTAATGCTTGAGGGCATCGTTGATATCGAAGTTGATTGTCTCCATGGCGGGCAATCGAGGGAGGGCGTCACCACGGCGGGCGCGCGGGTGTGGTAATGATGGTGATGAGGGAGGAGATAAGGTAGAGGGGACAGTGTGTGTGTGAAGGAGGGGTGGGACAGGGAAATGAGATATAGTGCGAATCACGGCTGGATCATTTCCTGGGGATTCAAGCCACTGGTGTGCCGCTGGGGGGCAGCGGTATAGCGGTAGGGCGGTACAGTGGTACAGTGGTGCAGCGGTTCACAACGGCGCTGTACAACGTATAACTCTGCACCTATAGCTGCAGGTGGACGCGTCTTGGCTGTCGCGCGTGTGGTTGGTCGAGTTATGAATGATAAATGACACAAGCAGCGATGGTTAATGGAGCAGCCACTGCATTTGGTGCATGGCGGTGATGACTGCGAGGTTTCTCAGCAACGAATTGTTTTTGTTTTCTTTGACGCGCACTAACCCACCAAGTGCTTTTTTCCCCGCCATCGGCCGCCCACAGACCACAGCGCGTGTTATGGCTGGCTTACCCCCCCTGCAGCGAATTACAGTGCATGAATAAGCCCCTCCACCGAGCGGCCCGTCCAAACTCTTTACCCTCTGAAAACCTGCCTGCAGATGCACATGTTCTTTGTCTGGATTTTTTTTTGTTAGTCGTTGTGCACACTGTACCTACTGGTTGCCGATTGAGCGCGGCTGCGGCTGGGATAATTCCTTTTCTTTACGACGAGGCATTGCGCTGGATTGTGCGAGGTAAAAGTCGACAAAACGGAGCAAGCCAATCGAAACTACCGTCGCAATGGCTACTGCGATTCATCACCACCAGCAAGTCGAAGAGCCCTTTGAGATCCACGAAGATGCAAGGACAGAGGACACGGAGATGATGGCCGAGGAGGAGCGCACTGAAGAGGCCGTCCCTCCAGAAGAAGACGAGCCACAACAATACCATCATCACCACGAGACTCCACAGTACCACAACCACCACCAGCAACCAGTCGACGAGGTGGAGGAGGAAGAGGAGGAAGAGATGGTTGAGGAGAGCTCCGAAGACGAAGCTGTTGACAGTGGTGTCCAGGCCGACATGGACAAACTGACCAGCGACTTCCCGGGCTTTCGCAACAGGTACCGTCTGCTCAAGCGCATTGGCGAAGGTAAACAGCGAACCCCTGTTCGCATAGACAATCATGCTGACTGGATCCGCTGCAGGTACCTTCTCGACTGTTTACAAGGCAATGGATGTTATGTACGGCCATTACGATAACAGCTGGGACCTGGATGAGGATACAACCAAATGGACGCCGCCACCCCTGAAGAGGACTGGTAGCGGCATGTCGCATCAATCGCCCCGTCGCAGGACTCGCTACGTCGCCATCAAGAAGATCTACGTTACCTCAAGTCCTTCGCGTATTCTCAACGAGCTAGAGCTCCTGCATGATCTGCGTCAATGCCCCTCAGTTTGTCCTCTCATCACAGCCTTCCGCCACACAGACCAGGTGGTAGCTATCCTGCCATACTTCCGCCATGGCGACTTTCGCGCCTATTTCCGGGACATGACAATTCCGGACATTGCAATCTACCTGCGCTCGCTATTCACAGCTTTGAAGAGTGTTCACGAGCACAAGATTCTCCATCGAGATATCAAGCCCACCAACTTTCTCTACGACCCGGCCTCCCAGCGCGGTGTCCTCGTCGATTTCGGTCTCGCCGAGCGGGAGGGTTCGGATTGCAAGCCTTGTCTCTGCCATGAGGCTCGAGAGACTCGCAAACACCGCCAGGCCAACTCAGTCTGGGCCCAGAACTCAACCAACCCTCAGCCTGGGTATCCCAAATCCGACACCCGCTCCTCTCGGCGTGCGAACCGTGCTGGCACCAGAGGATTTCGTGCCCCTGAGGTGTTATTCAAGTGCACAGAACAGACGACGTCAATTGACATTTGGTCTGCAGGAGTTATCCTCCTCACCATCATGTCGAAGCGATTTCCCTTCTTCAATTCGGCCGATGACGTCGAGGCCATGATTGAAATCGCCACAATCTTTGGCTCGAAGCGCATGAAGGCAGCCGGGCTGCTGCACGGTTGCGTCTTTGAGACGAGCATCCCCACCGTGGGGCAGCAAGGGTTCAGCATGGAAAAGATTATTCTCTGGAGCACATGCCGCACTGATGACAAGCCCTTGACTCCAGATGAGAAGCTGGCCGTCAGGTTTCTTGAGCGCTGTATGGAGCTAGATCCTAGTAGGAGAATTACGGCCGAGCAGGCACTAGAGCACGAGTTCCTTCGGGCTGATCAGCCGGCGAGCCAGGAGCTCGGCGATGAGGACGAGATGGATATGCTACATGCTTAATGGGAACGTGTCAATATTGTTAATCTCGACAGTGTCATAGATGGGGCGCATGTCTGTGTATTTATAGACCATCATCATTTGGCGGCGTTATGGGATATTCAGGACGGTAGATGGTTAGGAGCTTAGGCCAGATGTCCAAGCATACGACAGTAGAGATGAATGTAATACCCGTCATCAGTTGAGGTCTTTGTCTGTTTCCTTTGCCGAGTCCGCTTGAAGACGAAAGAGAGAAAAAACCTAGCCAACTCCATTCCTTGACACCTTAATCCTGGAAATCTAGACATAATGGGTCATGGGCGAAAATCGATTTTATTTCGTTAAAACTCCGTTTCGAGAGTCCCTGATGCAATGCTCGAAGCCGATCAACCCAGGTCCTTCCCCGTTTCCCTGTTCAGGTATCCAGGGGCCCAGGACCATTTTCATCCATGAAAATCCGGTTCCCAAATCCACAAGCCCGACTCCAGCCAGCACAGGTTTTAATTTATGCCACAAGCTCAACAACGCCACCAGCCTCAGTGATCTTCTTCTCAGCCAGACGGCTCACCCAGCGTGCGCGAACGACCAGGGGGATTTCGGGGAGACGGCCCTTGCCGAGGACCTTGGAGTAGCCGAGGGGAAGGAGGTCGAGGACGGGGACGGTGTCCTTCTTCTCGCCAGAGACGTAGGCGTCACGGGTCTCAACGGGGACGAGAGACCACAGCTATATCCAGAGTTAGCCAATGTGTTGCATAAAAGACCCGCCGAATTTTTCTTTATAGTGTGCACCCCACTATAATCCTTCTACAAATAAAATCGTGGAATCGGGAGGGATATGTATGTACCTTGTCCAGGTTGATGACGGGCTTCCAGAAGTGGTTCTGCTGCTTGTGGAAGTATCGCATACCGACCTTACCGAAGTAACCGGGGTGGTACTATCCAAAGGTCAGTCATTCCATGCTCTCGAAGTCGCTTTTCTTGAATCCGGGTCGTCGAACCTTGTCCATGTTGGTACGGTGGTGGTGCTGACCACCGGCAAGACCACGACCACCGGGGTGCTTGCGGTGCTTTCCGACACGTCCCTTACCGGCGGAGACGTTACCGCGGCTGTGAGGCGAAAAATGTCAGTCCATGATGCTCCAATCTCGCGGTGAATCGACGGCTGCGCAATCGAGTGCTC
Source organism: Calonectria ilicicola (assembly GCA_020809705.1). Taxonomy (NCBI): domain Eukaryota; kingdom Fungi; phylum Ascomycota; class Sordariomycetes; order Hypocreales; family Nectriaceae; genus Calonectria; species Calonectria ilicicola. Next base: position 1,816,576 of record CP085833.1, on the reverse strand, counting down.
CAAGGCTCAAATTTCTCAATGACAGCCCGGTGGCCTTCTCCTGCTGCTGCCGTCGGTTGTGAGGGAAAGCACATACTGCTTGCGGGTCTTTGACAAACGGGTAGGCATGGCGACGGCTGTGGTGTTGTCGCTTTTCCGGTGTTCTGGGACGAAGCTGGAAGTGGGTGGTGATGTTTTTGCGACGGCACTCCAATGGCTAGTACCGGAAAATTGTTAGACGAGAGGGCAGGACAACCCTAAACTTGGAATTGGCACTTTCCCAGGCTGTGGGCGTTTGGGGCAGAGACGATGGCCCGTGCGTGTAGGGCGTGACCTGGCATGTGACCTCGCGCATTTAGCGTGGTGGGCTCCGGGGGTGGTTTCTATGGGCCGGGGTCCTGATTGCCAGACTGGCGCGAGTCCGCTACTTTGACGCGATCTGGACTTACTTCTCTGGATTTGTTCATGTGTGCAGGATGACGGAAAAAAGCGTAGAAGAAGTGGCTAGGAGCCTCGAAAAGCTGGATTTTCATCATCCATTCACTCCATACAGCGTCCAGGAGCAATTTATGAAGACGGTCTTTGATGTACTTGAAACGGGAAACGGTCAGGTTGGCATTTTGGAGAGTCCAACCGGTACTGTGAGTTTTCCCATCAAATTTGTTTTCTTTTAATTTAGCTATAAAGATACGGAATTCCGTTTTTGCAATTTTTTTTTTTTTTGGGAGTTGAAATGGAAACAGCTGTGGATAGTGCATCTCTTATGCTGACACCGGTTCCAGGGGAAATCACTATCACTCATCTGCGCTTCACTTACATGGCTGCGACATCATAAGTCGACCAAATTTGAGGCATCGCTCCAAGCCTCTGCTGAAGCATACAAGGATGAACCCTCATGGGTTGTCGAACAACTCCTCCGCCGCAAACGAGAAGAACTTGTGGGGCGCTGGGAAGACCGTGAAAAGCGACTTGAAGCCCTTAGACTCAAGGAGAAGGCTCTTGAAGAGCGTGGCCGCAAGCGTCGGCGTATTGAAGACCCAGGCTACGCTGCCTCCCGCGTAACTGATGAAGATGCTGAATGGCTGCTTGACGATATTGATGAACATGACACTAACTCCAATGATCCCCTCTCCGGCCTTAGTAAAGAATCACGAGATGTGCTAGCAAGAATTGGCCTGGGCGGCCCAAGAGCCCAGGAAGAGGACCAAGATATCCTTGAAGAAGAAATCAAGGTGCGATTCCTGCACTGCTCACCCCCAAAGGTTCGAATAGTAACATTCGTAGATTTATTACACATCAAGAACCCACTCCCAACTTTCCCAATTTATTACCGAATTACGTCGCCCTGAATTCCCGCCATCACTTCCCCCGTCTCTTGCCAAAGATGACCGGCCTACCACCGAGGTGGTTAAACTATTGCCCTTGTCGTCTCGGCAAAGGCTTTGTATCAACCCATCTGTCTCCCGGTTGGGATCCGTTCAGGCCATTAATGACCGCTGCGCCGAACTTCAACAATCAAAGTCAACCAAAAAATGTTCTTATGTTCCCAAAGAGGACTTGTTGTCACAAACCAACCAGTTCCGTGATTCTGCCCTCGCTACACTTCCCGACATTGAGGACTTGCACCAGCTGGGCAAGTCGCTTGCAGTTTGCCCATATTATGCATCACGTTCCGCGCTGCCAGGTGCCGAAATTATTACACTTCCTTATCCGCTTCTTCTACAAAGAAGTGCAAGAGATGCCCTCGGTATTAAGCTGGAGGGGAATATTGTCATTATTGATGAAGCCCATAACATCATGGACGCAGTGGCGAATGTGCATGCCGCAGAAATCAAGCTGAGTGAGCTGAAAAGAGGGCGAGGTATGCTCGGCATCTACGTCAAGAAATTTGGCAAAAAGCTCAAAGGCGTCAACCGAGTTAATGTTGGAAGAGTGGGCAGAGTTATTGAAGGGCTCAGTGAATGGATGGAAGGGGCCCTGAAGCTGAAGGTAAGTTCCAAGGTACACATTTTGAGCAACTACTGACGATTGTGAGCAGCAAGAGCATGGTATTGTAGATGCGAACGATTTAACTCGGCCAAAAGGTATTGACCAGATCAACATGTTTGAATTGATTCAGTATATCCAAGAGTCGAAGCTGGCCTACAAGATCGAGAGCTATGTGTCTCATGTCGAAAGCGAAGACGCGACAGGAAAGCCAGTATCCAGGTCGAGCACACCGGTCCTTCACACACTGGTTTCATTTCTTGTTGCTCTTACCAACCTCAGCTCCGAAGGGCGAATATTTTACGAAAAGTTGAAGGATGCTGGGCCTGATATTAAACTTTCGTATCTGCTCTTATCGCCAACTCACGCATTCTCCTCCATTGTGTCCAGTGCGAGAGCCGTGGTCCTTGCAGGTGGAACAATGTCTCCATTTGATGACTACAAAGACCATTTATTTCCGACATTGGGGGATGACAGGGTCACGACCTTGAGTTGCGGACATGTAATTCCGCCAGAAAACATTTGTGTTTGGACGCTAGCTTCATCTCGACCAGGGGCAGCTCCATTCGAATTCAGCTACCAACGCCGTGGGGATAGCGAGATGATATCACAACTGGGCCTGGCCATTTTAAATCTGTGCTCACTTGTGCCTGATGGAGTGGTATTATTCTTCCCGAGTTACGGATATCTCGATCAAGTAGTTGCAGTATGGCAGCAGAAACAGGGAGACAACGGGCAGTCAATATGGGATCGCTTGGGGTCACGGAAAGCCCTGTTCAAGGAGACAAGGGGTGCATCAAGCGAGGAGGTTCTTCAAGAATACTCTCAAGCCATTTTGGGAGACTCAAGCGGCGCTAAAGGTGCCTTATTACTGAGTGTAGTCGGTGGTAAGATGTCAGAAGGCATCAACTTCTCAGATCGGCTCGGGCGATGTGTAATTGTTATTGGCCTTCCGTATCCCAACATTGCATCCCCAGACTGGAAGGCCAAGATTGAGTACATTGAGACAACAACCCAGGCCAACTTGACAGCACAAGGGGTGAGCAAGGAGACTGCCACAAGCAGAGCAAAACAGGCAGCTCGGGACTATTACGAAAACGCATGTATGCGGGCTGTCAATCAAAGTATCGGGCGTGCAATTCGGCACCAGGGCGACTACGCGGCAATTGTGCTTGTTGACCGACGTTATGGGACAGAGCGAATCCGTGGTAAGCTCCCGGGGTGGATCCGTGGGGGGCTGGTTGGAGACAGTCACGAGAAGGGCCTCGGAGGGCTCATGGGCGCCGTCGGAGGTTTCTTCCGAGAGAAGAAGTTGAAAAAGACGGCGGCGAAATAGACGGAGCCACGTCACGTCATAGACAGGGAACGACCAGGCTGGTGTTTTGAATCACGTTACTCTTCGGTCTGAGCTTGAGAATTGAGGTGACTGTGGATGCATGACAATTGCGGAGAGATGGAAGCGAGGGGCGGAGAGTCGCAAATCGTCGGTTCCGCTGCAGATGACGGCTGTCAAAGGCACAAAGACTTGACTCACTTGCATACACCCGCAGATTCTTTGCGTCCAGGGGCGAGCGCTAGCAATTTTTTTTTTCTCTTGGCTGTGGTTGATCTGGCACGCGCCTTGGAGTAACTGACACCGAATTCTGGCCTACTTGGGTTAAGTCGAGTGGAGCGCCAAGAGCTGTTCTCGAGATATTGAAGAGAGCGAAATAAGGTGAATATGAAGTATGGACATGTAGGTAGAAATAAAATCACGGATAGTTATTCAGGGTTTCACTGAAAAAAGGCGGTCAGAAGGATACAGCTATTCTTTTAATATCTCGCATACACTTTGATAGGGATTTCCTCTTGAAGATGATCGGCTCTGAGGGATGCAAAGTCCATTCCAGGGTGCCAGTTCCCCTCAAGGGATGTGCCAGATTAAAACATGGCTTTTCTTTTTTTTTCCACCAGCACCCATGTACCTATGCAACATGACTAGACCCCGGATACAGGAGCTAATCAGGATCGCCAGCGCTGAGAGTGGCCAAAATGGGGGCACACGATGGCGGAAACACAGGGCGACCAGTTCGTTCACCTCTTTGAGATGGCCACTCCCCGGGCGCTAGACCTTCTGGACCGGCTCTGGCTGGCTGGCCGGGGCGTGCTGCAAGGTTTATAGCGCAAATCAGTGCACACTCATCGGCCCGTCAGTCTAGGACGCCCGGGTATGCGACAGGAATTTTCTCGGTCTGTGGTGGAGGGACCGGACCAGGGTCGGCCGGTGGTTAAGTAATTGCTCAAACCACGATATATATCAACGTCTTGCATTCCTGCGGTGAACCACATGGTTTCTCTCCTGGCGAGACTACACCGAGTTTTAATAGTTCCCTCCCTAACATGCCTGCCGACATGGAAAAGGCCGTGCCTGCGGCCCTGGTTGCAGTGCCTGCTGAGCGAACCGCCCTAGGCCCAGAGCAAGACGACCACAGCGACACCTTCAGCGTCAAGGCCTCGTCGATATTCCACAAGGCCTTGCGCATGGGTCGAGTTGAGGAGAAGGGCATCCAGCCCATCCCCCTCGAGGACCGTCAGATGACGCGCTTCTACAACATCTTCACCGTTTGGTTTTCCATCAATGCGAATATTCTCGGGTAAGTGGCGCAACTGAACCGTCGTCGTCGTACGACCAAAAAACTGAGATATTTGCTAACACTGCAGTTTGAAGCATTACTTTTGGCATGCTGGGGCCTCTTGCATATGGCCTTAGCCTAAGAGACTCTTCTCTGGTCATCCTCTTTTTCGGCCTGCTCTCTACTGTGGCGCCAGCCTACCTTGCCACCCTCGGCCCCAAGACGGGTATGAGGCAAATGATCCAGGCTCGATACAGCTTCGGGTATGACAATACTGCAAGTACTTGTTAAAAGGGAAAACTAACCTTGAAAACAGTCGATACCTTGTTTCAATCCCAGTACTTCTCAACTTAGCCACACTCACCGGCTTCATCGTCGTCATCTATGTTGTTGGCGGCCAGTGTCTCTCTGCGGTTTCTGGTGGTAGCCTCACTCCGGATGTCGGCATTGTCATTATTGGGCTCCTCTCCCTCTTCATCTCGTTTTGCGGGTTCCAGGTACTCCACTACTACGAGACTTATGCGTCCATCCCCGCCATCATTGCAATCGCCATTGCCACAGGATGTGGAGGATCGGATCTCAAAAAGCAAGCCGCTCCCGCAGAGGCACCTACCGCGGGCATGGTGCTGAGCTTTGGCATGATTGTCGCTAGCTATATGCTTCCTTGGGCCGCCATTGCCAGCGATCTCACCACATATTTTGACCCCAAGGTTCCCTCGTGAGTTCTGGCTATACATATTTAGAGCGTGTTGCAGAAATCGCTAACAGGCGGCAGATGGCGAGTCTTTGCCTATTCCTACTGGGGCCTCCTTGCCCCCACGGTTCCCCTCATGGTCCTGGGCGCTGCCATTGCTGGTGCCCTCCCCAACGTTCCCGAGTGGTCAGAAGCCTACGACAAAACCATGGTTGGTGGCGTTCTCGCAGCCATGCTGTCAAGTGCTGGTGGCTTTGGCAAGTTTGTCGTCGTCATCTTGTCCCTGACGCTGCTCGGCAACACGGGAGGCACCATGTACGCCATTACGCTCAACTTCCAGACTCTCATCCCGGGCCTAATCAAGATTCCCCGATATGCTTTCGCCATTGTCGTCACCGTCATCACCATCCCCGTGGGCATTCGCGCGCAGAAAGATTTCTTCGTCAACCTCGAAAACTTTGTCGCCCTGATTGGGTACTGGTCCGCATCCTACATTGGCATCGTCACCGTGGAGCACCTTGTATTCCGCCGCGGCAACTATGAATCTTATGACCACTCCACCTGGAACGTTGCCTCGCGGCTTCCGGTGGGTATCGCAGCCATTTCTGCGGGCGTGCTCTGTTTTGGCTTGGTCGTGCCATGCATGGCTCAGGTGTGGTGGACGGGTCCTATCGCTAAGACGACGGGAGATATTGGGTTCGAGGTTGCATTTGTGTTGAGCTCGCTTTTCTACGTTCCTTTGCGGTACCTGGAGAAGAAGTACACCGGAAGGTAAAGAAAATGAGAAAAGCATGGCTTCAATTGGTGATGGCGACGAAACCCGAAGTGGTGCCAATCTCCTACTACTAGTTAACATTATTGTCCTTGTACAGTTATGAGAAACGGCCAATTTGGATATTTTAGAGGATGGGAAAACAGAAATTACAGATAATGTAATAATGAATGTGATTCATGCTACAATTGTGCATCTCTTTTTACTAAGGTGCGTCATAGCACCTAGTGAATGAGTTCCCGGTTCTTTGGTACGCAGGCGAGATTAGCTTTAGCAGCGCATCGAGCTATCTATAGCAAAAACACACAGCTGCCCAACATTTTAAATGAAGAAATTCGTATCCTTTCATTTTCATGTTTCGACGGTCACGCTCCCCATGTTGTTACGATGGCGACTCTCAGCAAGCTGCTTAGTGTGGTCCGCAACGAAGAACGCAAGGCACTGTATATCCGACCTGCCCAGTGTCCATCGCTGGTACATGACGGTACCACGATTACAGGTGCGCTCCTGTATACAAACGACAGATTCAGGCTCTATGTTGGTATCGTCCTTGCTGCAGACAAAGGCATCCCAGCGCTAATATGTACAGAACGAAGCAATCGCTGCGATAGAGGAATTCAGCGACGCGGTACTCGACCTCATGGACGAATGGGAAGACTTTGTCGAATGGCTCTCCTACCGTCACATGGTATCGTACTGGATTGGCCTCATTGAATGGCGACATCGCGTCTACGACCGTCGCTCATCTACGCCGCCGTTCCAAGCAGCGCGACCTCGCTGCCGACTGCACCGTCTCCGACAGCTTCTGATGGCACGATTTCTGCTCTTCCGACACACTGACGAAGGGTGGTATGCGCTAGAATGCGAAGAGTTCCAGCAGGTCCAGCGGGAACAGCGCCAGGACTACCTAGCCCGTCTACAAAAACTGGAAACGAAGTACAGAGATGTCATCGGAGAGTCGAGAGTAAAAATCGCCGTAAGACGATGCGAGGCAAAAATGGGAGGGTATTTTGAGATAAGAAAGGAATTCAACCGAGAGATGGAGGTCGGGGACAGACACCGAGATGGTGATTCAAGGTTCGAGGTCTAAAGGACATGGCCTTGACGGGAATAATCACGCGATAATGATGGGGAACGACTGTCATGATTTTTACAATATTTGGATTTTAATTATCTTAGAAAGAGGATCTCTGAGACATTGGAGAGCAATACTTCCTCTAGAGATATTCTAGGCTGCATTTTGAGTAGCAGCCTACTTGACCACATGAGTGGCTACCCCTAAAGTAGGGTAAACAACTGCCAAATAAAACGAATGTTTGGATTTTGGTGCAATTTTAACCCCAATATTGATCGTCGTTTTTGGGCGGCTAGTTGTCGTAGAGACAGACTTGGACATGGGTAGACGAATGATCACATGAGGCCTCAAATTTGTGCATATGCATTCATAAATTAAGTCTAAAGCGTAAATCCTGTAGCGACGGGAGGGGTATTTGATGCAACGAAAGGAAAAAGAAAAAAACAAACATCATTATCCAAACCAAATCCTATGCCTGTGGGCCCCGATTCATAGACCCCTTATTACAAGCTCGTCTCTTGATCATATTCAAAACCTCGATGAAATAGGCCAATATTTCTTGCAAACTATGGCTCGCGACCACCACCAATGACGTAGAGGAATTGTCTAGATTAATCCCATTAAGCAAGCATGAGACCGGCAAAGGCAACGGCGGCACCAGCAGCACCGAAAGGAGCGAGGGCGGGAGCAGCGTTGGTCTGGCTGGAGCTGCTGTCGCTAGCAGCGGAAGTTCCGCTGCTCTGAGTGGCAGTAGCAGTGACTCTGTCACTGTTCGAGGACGAGCCCGAGAGAGAGGCGCTGGTGTTAGTAGTGGTGGTGCTGGTGGTGGTGCTGGTGATGGCAACACCAGTGGCCTTGGTGGTCAATTGGGAAGAAGCCGTGGCAGCAGTGGCCTTGACGGTGACAGAACTGATGCTGGTGTTGCTGTCGTCGTTGCTCCAGAACGCACGAGGCCAGCCACAGGCTCTCAGAATGTCATCAATATCTACTCCATCTGTTAGATCTCGTCCTTGCAGAAGTCATGTTACCGGTAGCATGCGTGAGGAAGACTCACCGGTGGTGTCATAGTGATCCTCGCCGTCAATGGCATTGCGGATGTCTTTGTTGACATGTATGCAGCCGGCACAAGAAGCAGCGATGCCTTTGACGGCAAAGCTAGTGCTAGTGCAGATGCACTGAGCCTCAAGACTATCCTCGGTCTTGTCATTGTTGTCACCATTGAGGTCAGTCTCGCACTGACGAGTCAATTCAACAATAGGTCTACAGATCCAAGTGCAGGGAGCAGGGACATCGTCGGTGTCAAGCGTCAAGTCGGCGCGAGCGAGGAGGAAGAGGGAAGCAAGGGTAAGGGCGATCTTGTTGGAGTACATGATGAATGCTGTTGGTATGTTTGAGATAGTGAGTTGGATGTTTTGATGTGACAGAGTGGTTCCTGGGAAAAGAAGTCCTTCTCAAGTGAGGATGTGGTTGTTTTGATGGTAATGATGATGATATTGATCAACTTGGGGGAAGTTCTCGTACATTTATACACAACAACTTCGCCCATCATTGCCCTATCTCAGGCACCCCAAAGATTATTTCCAACATTAATGCACATCTAATTTCTTGGCTATGAGTCTCGGCACTTTGGATTCTCATTGTCCGACTCATTGCTCCATCTCCCCCCATGATAGCAGGCCATCACATCACCACCGCCACATTGGATGCCATCGGCATTTGCAAGGGACTCTAAAAGTCCGAGCAAGAATTCCATAACCTTGCAGCCCGATGGAAGTTGCAAGGTTTCCGGTGCTACCGGGGGTCGAATTGCGGCTGTATGCATTGGTCATGGTGATGCCCTCACGCGTTCTTGCTCCCCCATATGGCACCTAGGATTTGAACCTTTGTCCAATGCATCAGACTTACTACAAGATCAAGTTCTCGCATTGAGGCCATCTCAGAATGTCTGCGGTAAGCGATTGTTTTACATATTTTTTTTTCTTTCTTTTTTACATTGATGTTCGGGGTCAAAACAAATACCGATTTACCTCTTACACCTACGGCACCACATCAAGATATTTTCGCACAAGCACCCACCTACCAGAGCCCCTCCCCCACCGGCCCCTCCTCCAATCCAATTTAAGAACCACTTAAGCTTTTGAAGTTGGCATATTTTTACAATAAATTGATGTAAAGGTTGTTCGTAGTCAGGGAAGTGAGGAAAGTGGGCAGTGAGTTTCAGAGTCCCTCCTGGCCTGACAGGCCCCGCGCCGACTAGCCAAAGGACGTCGATCAGTAGTCTCGTGGCCAATGTGATGGCCTCGGATTCATTAGTGTGCTCGCTTTCAGACTGTGGGTGTGATTCCTGTTCCTTTGCAGATTAAGCTTGTGGATCCCGGTTGTGGCTTTGCCGACGCGCAACCCTACATCCAGCTCGCCCAGGGTGGTCGACAGCCCTCCGGCAAGCTCGTATAGATACATGTATTTAACTAGTGCTTGCCAAGAGGAATAGTCTTTCTGGGTGCATTGTTTCATCTTCAAACCATCCAATCCCCAGCTTGCCCGCCTACCAGGGAATAGTCAAATCAGGCCCTGCAAGGCAGTGCCACCCCAAAGCCACGCGAGTTGCTCCTCTCCTCCATCTTTCCATCCAGCCTTCTATTTTATTTCTATAATTGGAAAAGAGCACAGCCTCAGTTCGCAGAAAAGTCGGTGTCAAAGGCTCCCCCCTCCCCACCTTCTCATGATCCCGTGAGGGAGGCATTTTCTGAAGATCCGGCGTTTCGGCAATAATGGGTTCGCCAACTCAGCAAGAAGGATGATCAAACATGGCGCTGATGCCTAGAGCCGCGTCAACCCGTTCCATATTACAGCTTTGATCGTTATCATTCGCTGCGTTGTGTATTATGGGTGCATGAGTCGGTGACGAGCTAAATAGATGCGACGCGGCCAAACCGGTTCATAGGTTCATGACAATCATGACAATCATGACGTTTCTACAAATCCTACAGTCTCATACTTGCGTAGGCTGTGACGTTTCAACTTAATTCATCTCAAGCGACCACTCCTTCGGGTCGCCTTAGTTTTTCTAAACAAGCTAAACCCTCATCAGATGCACATGTTGACCTATGTCAATGGGTGCTCTAATAATAGAACTAGGCTGAGGTACTCGATCTCAACCAAGTTGAACGACAAACTTCTCTCGAGGCAAGCAGGTAGGGCGTCGTTTTTATATTAGTTACGCCCTTTGGACATACAGGGGATGTGGTCTGGCTTCGGGCTTCGGTTGTCGCTTCTCGCCCTTACGGTTGATTGGGACGAAACTCAAAAGTGATCTCACGTGGCAGTGCCCTGTTAAATGCAAAAATCCTTGGATCCGGGAAACAGAGCAGAGGCTCGGTAGATGTAGCCGAATATCCCTGCAATTTCTGATAAGCGAGTAATGATAAGATAGGCAATGCAAAGCAAGATTAATCTGAACACGTTCCGCGGAAACTCGTCAAAGGATGTAATTGTGGCCTAGTCCAGAATCAGTGGAGGTCTTGTCGGAGAGTGTGAGCCATCATTCATATCTGATCGATTTTCTCACTCATCAAAATATATTCAAAATCCAAAAAATAGTCGATAAATATTTACTTATTGGAATTGAAATTACATATGAAAGACGCATTATTTAATGCCTTGACCTGATGTTGCGTTGACTTGGTCATTGATAAACTTACCCTATAGTTCAAAATCTCTGTCTTCAAGACCCACAAAGCAAATTTCAGCCCCCAATGTAACCTAGGTTTGACTTGACATCTGGAAGATCTAGCATAAGGTTATATTGTAAGCCCAAGTTCTCTTGTTATAATTGTGATTACTATGGCATTGCTTCATTTAAACCACTGGGATGTTGATTACAGCGATGCAGCAAAATGTTAGTATCTTGTGGATTTTGTTTCAGCCACATCATTTTCTGTCGCTCAAATGGGTTCTACTGCTACTTGATGAGAGTCCGGAGAAAAAAAAGGTATTGTAAATGGTTCCTCTCACATGAATTATTCCCAATTTCTGTATTCATCACCGTTCTCGTCAAGAGAAACTCGTATGTTTGATGAGTACGCGTATTGATATTATTAGCTGTTAGACCCTGGTCCGATGCACATTTGCGTATCACAGGTGTGGTAGGGGCACACTATTTTTTCTCCCCTCGCGTTTTGTTCCTGTAATTTTTTTCTTAAATTATTATTTGAAGTTTCTACAGTCTAGGGCCTGCTATCTTTTTAAGCAAGCTTTATGACGAAAACAACCATATCACAATGCGAAACTTGTCAAGTTGAATGCCAAACAGCCAAACAGTTTTGCTTTTAATGGTGGCGCTCATTTCGCATACCTGCATCACCATGAACTACACAGACGGCACATGTCACTAGCGCTGCCTAATTCGTTTCCAGGCCTGTGATTGGGGGTCGCTTGACATTGGCGAGGAGAGGACATGGCGATCACAATTCCAAGATTGTTGCTGTGTTGCAACGATCTTGGCAGACTTGTCGATCGCGTGACTATATCATGGTGGCCATTTCTTGTCAAGCACAGGAGTTGGGTCTCTGACTTTGACAACTGGGCAAAATAGAAAGTCGCAACACTCCAGGAGTAATTCCCTTACACTCGTTTACGCAACAAACGCACCACACTCGTTATTATTCACAATGCGTTCTTCATACCTCATTGCTTTGGCCCTCAGTGCCGTGGCCTACGCCGCCCCTGTTGCAATTCAGTACAACACAGTTGGGGGTCCCAACCGAGATGTCGAGACTGTTCCAACAGAGTACCTGGGCGCAGCCGGAAAATCTGTCAACAAGCGCGAGCCTAGTCCGGTTGACGAGATCGAGCTAGAGAAAGGTCCTGTTGAAGTCGAGGTTGAGACCAACCCATTGGAAATCGAGGTGGAGGCTGAAGACGTCATTGAGGTGGAAGTCGAGGGCCAGACCAACTAGACGGGCATGAATCGACATGACAGCCATGTCTAAAAAAAACCACAAAAAAGCCCGAACGTCATGATGGACAATGGCTCAGGATTGCGGCATATTCAGAGAATATGCGGCCTCGCATTCATTTACAGATAATTTCTAATCTTACCTTGAACTTTTTTCGCATCTTGGACTGGGATCGCATTGCTCAACTTGAAGCAGTTTAGTGCCATCTTACTTTTGTCTCAACTTGACGTATTAGCTGTAAGCTTCGCCCTGCCGTGACGGGTCCTTTGCAGCACGCCGCTGACATGCCGGGGCGGAGATAGCAAGCGGAGTCGGGAATGCCGTGCTAGCAATTGTCGTATCACGATGCGAGTGTGACGGTTGGTTCAAGATTGTGGTGTTGCATGATGGGATTGAGTCATGGCTGTGCTGGCTGTGTCAGTGTCGATCTTTCAGCCACCGTTTGGTTGAGGCTGACGGTGCAGGCTCTGGGAGGACAGGACACCGTAACAAACTGCGTGATTGGGCCTCAGCAGTTAGTGCCAGTTAGCGTCTCGGTCTCGCCCCGCTACGATCGACGGTGCGCATTCGGTTAGCCCCGCTGGCCCCGACATGGTCCCCCAACCGGAGCGCGTCCTCGTCGTCTCACCTGCATTCCGCCCTCCGTTATCCCCGTATAAAGCACGCCGCAATTCTCGCCACATCCCATTTCCTTTCTCTTCTCTCCAACAAGCTCGTCGGATCAACAGCATCGTGATCCCTCACCCGCTTTCTTCCCTTCCTTTTTTAGCCTTCACGGCCTCTCACTCGTAAGGGAGGCCGCCGCCCCCTTACTCTGAATCAATGGTCGACACGTGCACCGCAACAGCCATGTGCGTCCGCAACAGCATGTTCTACTACCAGCCCAACCAACTGGTCGTCTTCGTCGAGCCGCCATAGTTGTAGTCAACAAGATGCCCTGGGGCTTCTCAGCCTGCTTCCATCCCAACAACCTGACAACCTCTCCGACCACTCTCCCGCTTTCGAATTTGCATGCGACTTATCTGGTGCCCCCGCCCTTGACTTCTCCAGTGTTTCGCCCGACTTGTTCTTGGCCGATAACGTCCTGAACGAGACTGACGATACCTGGCTTACTCAGGGGAGCCTTTTGGACCCATCTATCGACCTTTCTGGTGACGGTGTAATGATTCCCGACATGGTCACCCATCACCCTGTACCACCGCTCGACTTGAGCGCCGGACTTTCTCTATCTCTTGACGAGGACTTCCTCTCTCAAGGTGCCGCAAGCCACTTGGATCTATCATTTGACCAGGCCAATTCCGACACACTAGGAGCCGATTTGCTCATCCCCCCCACTACCACTACTACCACCACCACCTCAAGAAGATCCACAAACTCACCCTCTTACGCCCCCAACTCATCCGGATTCTCCACTTTCACCCTCAACATCAATGGCCAGTCTCCCGACAGCAGTAGCAGCTCGTCTGCAGGCACCAAGCGCAAAGCAGACTCTCCCGAAGACGAAGCTGCGGCCAAGGACCTCAAGCGCCAGCGCAACACCATGGCTGCTCGCAAGTATCGGCAAAAGCGACTCGACCGCATCGCTGAGCTCGAACAGGCCCTCGCCGACATGACGGGCGAGCGGGACGACTTGCGCCTGAAGCTCGCCCGCCGTGAAGCACAGGTGGATGCGTTGCGGGAGATGCTCGTCAAGAAGTGAAGAATTAAATGAAGACGGGGTGGAAAAAAACTCTTTTGAACACATACCTTTTTTTGTCAACTTTTGGGATTGAAGAAGAACGGGATTCCCCGCTATATTCAGTCAAACTGCATCATTGTTAGCTGTCTTTCCTAAGACGGTTCAGCTCATGTCGCCTAATTGGTGAAGCTGGTATTGGAAGCATGCTGGAACACGGACGTGATGGCTTCCATAGTGCTATGTACAGCGTATTTTTTTTATTGTTAGTTTTTGATTTAAATATAATTGTTAAACGCACGATAAGGTGCCATTTGCGCCAATGGACTGTGATAATCTGAGCGAATCTAAGAGATTGGGGTTGTTGGTGTATGCGTCTTATCAGTGAGCACCTATATTTAGATGCATGCCAGTTAGCATGTGAATCAAACCAACCAAGTTACGTTTGCAATCAAGAAGTTTGGATATGTGTCTTTCAGACGATGTCGTTCTCTTCCTTGTTTTTCGGCTCATGCGACTCATAGAGATGTCGTCGGATTCCGTTTCTCTCTTCATTGACACTAGTTTTGTGGGGAAAGGGGCTAGATAGGCTCTTACAATGGGATGACTAGTGATTGGAGATCTCACGATGACTTTGATGCTGCTTCACTCCATGAGAATTTGGGATTGACTATCTGGACCAGCCGGCTGATTCTATATAGCAATATAAACATCTGGATTTTTCACACATGTTACGGAGAGAGTTCTGTTCAGCGGCACCTTCGGGAGGATCACGAAATACTTCATTCGCCGTCAAAATGAATCATTTTGACAACTTCTGATGGCCATGTCGAGTTATCTACTTTACCCGGGCCCCTCAGCTCCGTTTAGAAAACGGTCGCTTCCAAAACGCTGCGGGTCTTAGCCTGGCCGAAGCGCCCGAAGTGGGCAATGTGGAACCACCCCTCAAGTTGAATCAGGATGAGCCAGAATGACTCATTTTTCATAGCCCTGATTAGGAAAGGCCCGGTTGTTAGTGGCTTCGGCCGAAAGCTTCACCTGCACAAGCCCACCACAAGCCCAAAGCTTGGCCAGCTCGCTCTATACGAGAATCGAGATGCGGATGGATTCTGGGGAAGTTGACACAACAATGGTCCCGCGATGGGGGTTCGGGGCATTTTTAACATACCGAAAGACCGTAAAGAACTGTATACAATTAGGCAGCCGTCTACCCAGTCAGTCACTCAGTAAAGGGGCCTCTCTGATAAGCAAGTCACAGCGTTTCCAAGGGTAGGCCTTGCATCCGTTACTTGTCGCACATATTTAAACGAGCACCACCCCGATTTTCTCATTGAATTGAAAGCTAAATTTGTACACTAAATCAATCTATACCGCCTTGCCAGTGTGTAGAGAGCGCGCTTGCCATCATCATGCTTCAACCGAGGCTCCACTGAATGGGAAGACGTTGACCTTGGCGGTCCTTGCTCTCTGCGGCCAAAACCCTTCTCTAATGTCGGGTGAGCGCTCGGTTACAAATAGAGGCAAGTACTTTTGGACCCATCGGACCGATAGTCTGCCGCGTGCACTGTCTTGATGTCCTCCTGGCAGTTAGGAGACCATCCCGGCTGCGGCCAGCGTCCTAGCGCCTGAACCTTCGGCAGAGAAGTGCTGTTAACCGTAATGTTGCTTCTCCGTGGGTAAAAACAAGCTTGATGTCGCGGGATAATCGTTGCAGGGATCGGGGATTTCTTTCGGCTTGATTCCGAGCCAATGCGCTTACTTGCCACCACATGTCAGTAACGGCAGCTAATCGTGAAACTCCTGGATCAGTGAGAATGGCCCTACTGGAGCCATGGCTCGATTGTTGACGTGGATATTACAAAGAGGATCTTGATCCATGTGACTCTTTATTACACACTGTCAAACAACGTGCACATAATGAAGGATAGTCGAAGAAGCTTACCGACAAATGAACTATTGACTCCTCGACTTCTAATGTTCTTCACGCGTAAGGTAACGCCTTGCACGTGTTCCATGCATCAAAATGTGTAGTCACACTCTTGATGCTAGCCATAAATCCCTGGCACAAGAAAGCCTGTATCTCCAGGAACCTAGAGCTATTGGCCCTCGGCGATGTTCACTTGTGACTTGCTGCCGAATCTGTCGACGAGCCCTATAGATTCGTAACATATATGCTGATTCGCCCATTTGGATGTGGAGCCTTTTTGAGCTACAGCTTTGGCCAAGACCTTGGGAGGGGAAGAGAGGACAGCGCCAGGGATGATGTGGGAGAAGAAAGAAGGATGACCTCTGAAAGCGATGGAAGACTCCAGAATCAGTGAATCTAGTCATCATTGGCACACAGAAACTTGCTACATCGACCCTTCTTTTTATCCTTTTTTCTTTTTGAGGCTTCATATCCTCCCCGCTTGCCCTGATTGGCATTCAGCAGTGCCAAGCCGTGTAAGTCAAAAAAGAGGGAATTTGGCTTCCCATTAGGCAACCACATTTTGCACCCCCCAAAAGTGGACAGCGGCTTTTTTTCATGCGCAGTTTGGGATTGCACTGCGCCATTACGAGCTGCTGTCGTATTTTTAGGTCTATGATTGGCGAATGCCAGCTGTCTGGATGACGCTTTGGACGCGTACGCACTATCGGCCAACGAGGCTGAGGGTTTCATCATGGTAGTGGCACCTTTCTTTTTTTCCCCCGCTTCCTTTTCGTATCTGCGACCAATGGACTTCCCTGGTTTATTGAATTGGGCTCTTTTTCATCTTGATACACGTAACTGCCCATGCTGCGGTTCTCCACCTGTGGCATTCGAGTCGCTCTGTTTGTCAGTGACGATGTGGGCTTAACAATGCTGCTTAATAGGAAGTCTGTAGAACCAGCCATGTTTGGGTCTGATGGCCGCGGTGTGTTGACTGAGAGGTATTAGTACTATGGGCTGTTATTTAGTAGTGGAAGCCTCTACGAATAAAGTAGTCAAGTTAAAAAGGGAAGATGTATAATGAATACCTCGGTTAGAAAAAAGCCTCTAACTAGATAGAATCCAGGACCAGCAGTCGAAAGTGCACATAATGGCAGTGGACTATGACTTTATTGTCTAACTTGATTAAAGATGGAGGAAACCCGCTCACTGGGAAATTATAGAAGCGGAAAAAGAGAGAAGCCTTGTAAGAAAATGAATGCCACGCGATCGAGTCTCCGTTTCATGGGCATCACGCGGATGTAGCTATTCTACAACCTGGCACCGACAAGGTGACTCTATACCGCCCATTTCATCAGCAATGTGGATTGAAATTGCGTTGATCTTCTCAGGGATATTTTATCGTTTGTTGTGGAACGAGGGATGGCGCCAATCCTATGGAAGTTTGTGTGGTAACGGAATTAACATTCTTGACATGTCTTGGAAGGTGTTAAAGGGAAATCATCGAAGGAGTATCATCATAAATAAATCAAAGAATTTCCCATGGCCATTATTAATATGGCGGCTGTTGAGGGATTAATAATAAAAGGAACATGGAGTCTTATCTAGGGGACTAGACGGTATCATCTAGGCCTTCAGATGTAGCACGTGGGGCTGACTCTGAACCTTGGGGCCATCCCACAAATAACATGTTTTGGAAACCCCCAAAAGAGGATAACATACCAGCGAGGATTCCCAAGTCGTCATCGACCCGAGTCCTAATCCACTCCTTCTTAGTTTGCCGATGGGACAGCGGACGGGACTCCTTGTACACTCAATTGATCAAGCTTGTTGAGCTAGAGAAGATGTCTGGCTGGATCGGATAATACATTTTCCACTGGGCACCAGGCGCCATATCAGTGTCTCATTCCTCGAATTCCTCCTCTACAGTTCATGCAGTAGCAGCACGTTCCAGACCGAGCTATCAAGTGACACTATCGCCGCACTATTGGAGCTAGGACGCACCCCAAGTACCATCTGATACAAACCTGTTCAGCCAGCCTCAATTGTGGGGAAGAATATCGATAGTCTGTCCCAAATTGAGGCAAGTACATAAAGCCAGCCAGCCATGAATCAGCCTGTCTCGTACAAAGTAGGCTATCGCACCCGCCTGTGCGCGGAATTTGAACATGATGCGATAGCTCAAACCTGGATGTTGGGAACAAGACCCTGTTAATGCGGTAGGATTTTGGACTTGGGCGGGCGCCTTCAAATGTGGCGTTAAAGGGAGGCCATGTATGCATCATAACAGGTCGACACAGTCTGGTGTGCCCCTATGGAGGCCAACCGTCGCCCAACCATTTTAGTGGACATCCACATGGCCCCCCAAAGAACTTGCAAATGGCCATGGATTTCACTCTTCTTAGAATATAAAAAGAGAAGAGGTAGCCTCTTAAAGAAGGGTAGGTCAATAGTGGCTACTTGGAGGGCCTGAATACTTTTCCACCTACCCTCACTCTTCTCTTACGGACATAGGTCTGAGCAGCCTTCAACCTTGCATTATCGTTTTAGTGAAACTGCAACATCAAAAGTCTACTTCCAAAGAAAGAGGCATCTAACAAATTCGCACACTTTCAACATGTCTACTAAGCGTACTGCTCTCGTTGCAGTCCGGAACGAAACTGGCAATCCCATTGTTGCCGTCAGTGTGTTGCACAAGTACAGCAATAATTACAAAAACCAGAAACAGTGGCCCATTATTCACAACGGGTCTCATGGGAAAGGTGAGCTGGAGGTTGAATACAATACTGGTGCGTTCACCACTGGCAAAGATTGGTGGCTTATTGCATGGTACGACGCAAAATTGGAAACACTGTACTATTCTGATCCGGACAACTTTCGCGGAATCATCGATGCCTTGGATAAAGTTGGCCCAGGCACCCTTGGCCCCGCGGTTATGGGTCCTGTGGCCGATCTTACCCGCCGCCTCACTGACGATGTGTTTGGCGTTGACATTGAACCTGTCGCGAAGCTGGCAAAAGACACAACCACCTTGTTATTCAACTCTGAGAGTACGACTGGTTTCAAGCAACATATTTTGAGATTAGAAGATGAGGGCAAAATTACCGAGATTATACTGCATAGCGACGGTAGAATCACCTTGAAGTCGAGATCCGGGGACTCCGAGACTAAATATTCCAAGAGGGCCTTGAAGTAGGTAGCTGACCTGACGAGTCTTGTGGGGGCGATTCAGAGGTGTTTGCAATGGCTGACAGATTGCGTCTATTTTCAATCGCCTGTTTGGTTTGTCTTTTCATTTTTTGTTTTAGAAATAATCGATTATTGTTCCAAATGGTTTACCTTTTATCGTTCCGATTGCCCGCTTTGATTACTTATTTTTGAAGCCTAATTCTGTATTTTAGTCTACTCACAACCTTTAAATCTCGTGCTATGTTCATCATGTTTCTTGACATTAAGATTTACTACCAGACTGGCCACAGTTGTGTTTTGATAGACTGTGCTAATAGTATGGCTCAATACTCTCTCTGAGAATCCAAGGGCCTCGTTTCTAATCAAATATGCCCCGCGTGGACGTAAAAGAATACCGCTAAAGATTTTCTCCACATATTAATATTGGCTGATTTCGATAAGAATTAAGCCAAGTGCGCATCACTCATGTCTGTTCTAATAATTCTTTTTTTTTTTTTTTATTTATTTTTTTTAGCAGTGTAGCCCCTGATGTAGTCACCCAATTATATGTCACAAGACTAAAGAGTAGATGAAGCCCTAGATAGATTTTTAGGCCCTGGTATGAGAGCAAAGCTGATATTCCAGCATAAAATGATGCTTTTGTAAGGATCCGCACCTCTTATTACATTCATTAGCCGGTTAGGCCAAAAAATAGGTCAATACCTGCGATGCTTGTAGTTACTCGTGCGGATAACAGTCACTAAGTAACATACGAGGCCCTGTACGCCGATCACTCTTGGGCTCAGGTCGTAACAGCTCTTCAGCTTAAAGATAAGTTAGTGCTGATCAGTAAATGTAAACTTCTTATAGTCAGAGACTTTCTAACAGGCTATCCTTAATTTGCTGCATGCTGTTTTATCGTCAGGCCACACGAGACAGTCACTGACCTGCTGCGGGAAATACTTGGCTATGCTGACAGGCTTGAGAAATCCAGCCGACAGCTTGAAATAAGAGACGACAAAGCACAGAGTTTGTTGCTGATTGGCGGGACCATCTTAAGGACAATACCGTGTCTATTGTGGCACCAAGATAAGCACTAATCCTCCACGTCCTTCTGTGGCAAGAAGATTGGCTACGAGCAAAGTGCATCGGAAAGTGAACCAATCTGCGCGCGCCGCATCATCTTTCTTCCTGGAAGAATACGTTGTCGCGCCCGCCAAATTTACACAAGTTCAATGACCTAGCTTTGAATTACATTTCGAGCACCCTTCCTGCATGAGGAGGAACCGACCATCTAAGACCCACGAGGCGCCTCCTTGATCCGTTACTAGCTATTTTATCATACAAAATGGCTTCTAGTCGACCCTCCTGTCGTGACGAGTTCGAAGTCGCAATCATCTGCGCACTAGCAATAGAGGCTGATGCTGTTTTCCTAATTTTTGATGAGCTCTGGGACGGGGAGGCTGATCGATATGGCAAGGTTTCTGGCGACCATAATACTTATACCACGGGACGCATAGGCAGCTATAACGTGGTCCTGACTATTTTGCCTGGTATGGGTACGACAAATGCTGCGAGTGCGGCTGCAAACATGCGCTTAAGCTATACCGGGTTGCGACTGGCGCTCCTTGTTGGAGTCTGCGGTGTCATGCCCTATAGTCAAGATAATGAAATCTTGTTGGGTGATGTGATTATTAGTGAAGCTGTGGCTCAGTACGATTTCGGGAGGCAATATCCAGACAAATTTATGAAGAAGACTGGCATTACAGACCAGCTCAGTCGGCCACACAAAGATGTCCGCAGCCTACTTTCAATACTCAAAACTGATCGCGTGCGGGGATTGATTGAGAAAAGAACTGAATATTTTCTCTCGCAGCTTCAACTTAAGATTTCACAAACAAAAAAGCCGAATAAATACCACTATCCTGGTACGGCAAATGACAAGTTATATCAACCAGACTACCGTCACAAGCATCACGTATCATCAACCTGCATTTGTCGGAACTGCCATAATGACTCAGATCCTATTTGCGACAAAGTGATTGGATTATCCTGTGCGGATGCGGGATGTAGTGATGACTATCTCGTGGAAAGAAAACGTCTACAGACCTCTCATCTCAGACCAAACCAACAGCCTATGATACATATCGGTTTTTTTGCATCAGGTAATACAGTGCTGAAATCTGCTGCACATAGAAACCAACTCTCGAAGGAACTGAGTGCGATTGCATTCGAGATGGAAGCGGCTGGGATTTGGGATGAAATGCCCTGTGTGGTAGTCAAAGCAGCATGCGATTATGCCGATTGCCATAAACAAAAGATGTGGCAGCATTTCGCATCTGCAATGGCTGCATCGGCATCCAAAGCAATCTTAGAACGGTTCATTCAGATTGATAAAATCCCGGTACCAGACGCGAGTCGTATACCACACGTCATTACTGAGATTAAGCGGAACGTGCAAATTTTGACGACACTGCTCGAGGACAATGATGAAGAGATCCCTGATCAACTGAAAGACTTGGTACGTATACAAAGAACATAATTCTTCCACTACTAATACTGTAACAGGCAACTGAACTGTCCCAGCTCGGATTACGCCCTCTTGAAAAGCCCGCTACCCTTTGTGATATGTGCGACAGTGCAAGTTGCTCTGATCTCCAAGTCTTTTCCTATCGAAGGCCGACGAAAGTCCAGTCGGTAAATGCGACCTGTAATTGCCCACGAAACCCCAGGACGCGAACGACGACGAGGTGGGACCTTGGAATAGGACCCTTTAACATATATAGTAGAGAACAAGACATCAAACAGCATTCAGAAGATTGCCCAGGTAAAATGGGATTGTCCAGAGTAAGTCATGTAGGCACAAAGATAAGACTAACCGTAGGCCGAATGCTCAACCTTCTTGTTGATGCATCATTCACATATCAGGCTAGAGGCGGTGGTGGGTTGACCATTGGCCGTCATCTCAATATTCAGACGGTGGTTCCTAAAAGCTCGGTTTGCGAGGTTCTCTCAAATCTTGAATACGATTTGATGAAAGATGATTTGGAATCGCCAACTGATGTCGCAAAGCTCCTTCGATCAGCTCGATGTAAAATATTACGGCTATACGATAAAAGGGAAGCATCGCCATTTGAAGTGAATCTGTTTGGGAGAACACATCTTCATGTAAATCCGCCAAAGGATAACCGGAAAGATTCAGAGAATCGTGGCTGATTATTGATTAGGAGTTTTTCCTAATGATTGAAGTTATACCATACTTCTGCTTCACCGAATACTCGGTGTATTTTGAGCTGAGCCAGATGATGCTGACTTTTGCCAATAAAGGTGTCCCTTGTAATGTTGAGAGTAGATATGGTTTGTTAGTCTATACCCGTTTGCTTCACTCTTTTCTGTTGCGTGAGCGTTAATAGATATCTTAGAACTTCGTTGGACTATTTGATGTATTCGGTTACGGCCCATAGGGACGAATTAAAACCATTGAACAAATCGCATCACACGATCGAATTCAAATTCTATAGCAAAATTATCGAAAATCTCGTTGAAATAATCGACTATCTGCCAGAGTTTCATGTTGGGCTTCTTACTTGGTCCTGGTATATGGATATCAACTCGGAATATCTGGAACTTTTAGATGGTATTAATTAATCATGCAGACACACATTGCACAGGGCAAACTAACCTGATTTCTTCCAGACGGCCAACTGAGTCCCTTAGTCAGAGCAGTCTGTATGAAGTCAGAGAAAAAGCTGCTTTCAGTTCTTCAAAATTCACCGGAATCAGTGTCAGAACCAGTTGATGACGTGACAATACTCCATCTCGCGGTTACTTGGCCGCGGGGGCTTTCCATATTGCTCTCCCACGGGGGACAGAAAATTATTGACAAACGAGTGGATCGCCCAGAAGACTCCTTCTCAGCTGCTCCATTTCATATAGCTTGCGTGGCAAATTGCGCTGAATCGGTTCGTATCCTAGTTGATGCAGGCTGCTCTATTAATTTGGACAACATGAGTTACGACGACGACATTATTTCACTGCAGTGCTCAAGAGAAGTTGCAAAAGGACTCTTTGATAGAAGAAAGCAACTCTTTCATCTAGCGAAGGAAAGTCTAACCACCGCAACGATAAGGCAATTCAAGTGCAAGGATGGAGAAGTGCCAGACAAGGAAGCCCGTCAAATCATGGAAGCAATCGAGAGTGCCGGATTTGACGTCCCAGATAACCTCACTGTTTCACAGTCTTGCACAAGTGTCTATCATGCGCCGATCCTCAAAGCTGCTATTCCCATATTTTACAACGCTGGGTTTCATGACTTGTCTAGTAAAAGTTTTACAGGACTGACGCCAATCATGATGGGCGCAGGTTATGGCTTGGGCATATTTGAATACTGGAATGCAGATGAGTCTATCGTTTCTATTATGGATTGGGCCAAACAACACAACCTATTGGACCAAAAGCCAATAGATCCCTTATCATTGGGCATAAATATTGCAGCGACAGGTTGGCATCATCTTGCCTCAGTGCTAGGGAGCACACATAGATACCACATGCCAATATCGCGCCCAGTCAGGAGAATTGCTGAAGATTTGATCCAGCAGTTTTCCGAGGATGTGTTTGGAAGTGGTTCGACAGACGAGTGTCATTGCTGGTGTAGTGGAAACGGATGCACTCCATTCATTTCTTACTGCAAAGAACAAGCCTGGGCCACTTGGAGTTTTGGCGAAAGTTCGGTCATCTTGGAAAGATTATTCGATGACGAAGATTCAACCCTGAGTAAAAAGGCCATTGGGTCGCTTAAAAAGCAGTTCATACGCTTTCTGACATTCGAAGCGCTGGAGATGACACACACCTATTGTCAATACAAGACTCAGGAGGTCGATTGTGATGGTCGAGACTTAACAACGAGATTCATCAAAAACTTTCAAGGCAACGTTACGGAGATTCAAGAAGAAGAAAGCGAGATTTATGGGCGATTAGTGTATCTCATGAAGAAACTATTGCCAGGCTATTTTCGTTCTAATAAGAATCTGATGGATTTTATGTGGGATGATTGGCGAGCATGTATGGAAGAAGAATGCATCCCATCAAGAGAAGAGGAGGATCGGCTGCGTGAAAGCGGAGTAGAACCCGATGAGATTTGTGAGTATATTCTTTTCTTCCGTGAGGCCATTTATATTCTAACAATTAAAAGATGTAACACCTGAGGCTGTTACAAATCTCTTAAAAGGGCTTACTTTTTGGGTAAGCGAGGATGAAGCAGATAATTGAACATGTCATATTTAATTTATTTTTACTACAAGATTTATTCATTTACTTATTTATTTATTTATTTTCTTTAAAAAAAATGAATGATTTGACCATCGGTCGCTTATTTTATAAATTTAGAAAGACAAAAGGTATGACAACATGATTTGGTGTCGGTTGATACAGAATGCGGGGCGGAGATCAGTCGAGATCAGATCCAACGAAGAGTGACGGCGAACACTTGGATGGGCGTCGCGGTTCATGTCGGGTTCAGTACCATGGTATTGGGGGATATGCGCAGCCAAATAACTTGATTTTGCATCGCGAATGTCCCAAAGCGTCATGATCTGTGGAGATTTTATGCGCAGACAGGGACAAGGGAAGTGGAGGAATACGGGCTGGGATATGGCGAGTTCCTTTGGTGCACTGCTCACCAAACGAGTGACTCATGAGGCTTTCCCATGGGCAGCACAACTTCGTGCAGAAAATGGAGCACTAGACTTTTGGAGACAAATCATTACTCTATCTATTTTTTTTTCGGTACGAACAAGAAAGGCGCAGAGCTAGTAACAAGCCTTTGTTTACACTGGTTGCGCTAAGTTCACCATACCCTTGGTCAGATATTTTTCGGGTTGGAGCATGTACACAGGTGTAATGGGAGCTGGTAACTGTGGTTTGATCGTAAACTTGATCAACCTCATACATTTGATGCCTGTACTACATTGCTACTTCCGGGGTGAGTAGAGGACCGTCTCACATCTTTGCCCTAGGCCATGTATTCGTAAGAATACGGACTCTTGTGACATGCAAAGATATTGGGAGGCGAATATACAGTGTCCGTTTATTATACAGAGGAACGCACGGTCGCATGGCGATGCTTTTTAGGGCACTGGGACGCTGTAGATTCACCACTTTCGTGACGTGTACCAATTAGCAACCGCTACGTCGTTGGCGTTGGCAGAATAACAACCATGTCGGTTATCATAAAGTGTTGGACTAGCTTTTAGACACCGCATGCTTATTCCGTCTCATGTAATTCCCTTCTTTGTGTGCTTCTTTGTCCATCTGAAACTCTTCAGGCGTTGAGTCTGGCTCCACGATGGACAGCACTCAAGGTACAATCCTGTTCTCGGCCGGAGAGAAATGCCCGGCGAATGCACACTGGCTACGATGACCAAGATTCAATGCATAAAACTGACCCGATGACTAGAAGAAAAAAAGGAAACGTGGCCTCTCTATGGGGCCACACAGGAATATCAAGACCGACGAACTCGCCGTCCCGCGTCCTAGAGTCCTACCACCTCCGCCTCACTATCAAGCAAATCCCTCCTACGTCACATTATACTCGTGACTATCGCCTCGATACCTAAGAGGCTAGTTCTACGTCTTGACCTGACAAGCATTATGCTTGAACCCACCGCACACCCGTAGCTTGTCCGGTTGGGGCGGGCCGTAGATCACTTTGCTTCTCCAACTTCCTCTCCAACCTCCCATATCCACTCCTCCCGCTCACTAGCCAGTTCATCCTCCCAGAGTTCAGACTATTTAGAGAACCCGAGCCCGAGCCCGAGCCGTTCTGCCAAAGAGGCCCGTGGCGGTTGCGGCGTGAGCGAAGTTGCTTTTGTTACAAGGTAGCGTGGAGCCGCAAAACTTGTTATAAAAAGACATATTATAGACAAACTTGCTTTTTAATAGTGTCGAGGCGTTCGTTGACATACGCCACAACACCACCATCATCCAGTCAACTGTCTTTGTGAAGGAGGTCAAGCACTGTCTGGGGGGTGTCCGAGAGCGGTTCCGGTCCCGAACGGTTCGACTCCTTCCCGGGCCTACATACGCATTCTGGGGCTTGGAAAGCTTGCCTTTAGTCGCAGTTAATGCTTACCAAGGCATGTGAAAGAAGAAAAAGAAAAAAAAAGGTTGCACAACGATGACTCTTGAAAGAAGACGCGCCTCGTCACGCGTCCATCCTCCTCGTCGCCATGGCTGCCCTAGAACTCACCTCGCCGACAATCTTTTGCCCCCCATTCGTCATCTTCTCCCACACCGTGATACGAGTCCGTAACGCCCGTAAGTGTTGCAGCGCGCCCCGCGACTCCAGCCGGTTCCAGACACCCGCACACCATCCCCAGGTCACATGCCTGGTCATCCGCCCGCTCTAGCCTGATGGCAGCGCTGAGCGGAACCAGCTTGAACCGAATGATGCTACTGGTGTTAGCGGGAAATGGCTTGGGACATCTACCACTCGAAGCTATCTGACTGGCTGCTGAGTGAGGCTCTCGTGGCAGCCCTGTCGAGCCAAGGAACCGGTTTTTTTTCAAAGCAGTACTAAACAACACCCCGTGAGGCCCTTCTAAGCAGTCTTCGGGCTCAGCCAGAGTTGCCACAACCTGAACCCAATATTTATGTCATAAATGCATCATAATCAGCTCGACTGTGACAATGTGGTTGCTTTTGCTGTGTGCCACAGAAGATCGAATACCCGGCTATTTCGGAGACCCTGAAAGATCTCGGCATTTGCAACCCTAGTGCATCAACTGACATCCGAGTTGCTCCGGATAAACGAAAATCATTGCGTATTTCATCAAGGATCAAGACTTTCCGAGCCCGAAAAGCTCATAACTGGAAGTGAGTGGGGAAGGAAGAGAATCCTGTGGACAGGTCTTGGGAAGTGTGGATCATAGCACACATTTCGGAGCATTCTCGCCGGCAATTATATCAAGATGTTGAACAAAGGTGCCTACTGATAACCCAGAAACAGAGATGCTTCTTAAGAGACGCGTCGATGGGGCAAAAACATGGGCCAGGGATATTGGTTTGGTGTGCGAAGGGGACTGACGACTCCGCCGGACTCCGGTCGGATGATGTGGGGCAGGGATCATGAGATTCTGTGAGATACTAGTCTGGGCCAGGGAAGAGGCCGATCTTGGAGTTGAGGGTGTGGGGGCTGGGGGTTAAAGGATGGACGGCCCTGGTTACTCAAGACTCGCGGTTGGGGTAGTTTTGAAGAGTGTGTATGTATATCGTCTGCGCAACATGGTTGTGGATGCGTTGCCGGAGAACGGGAGCCCCGCATGAGCGGCTTGGGTTTGACGTCAGCAGGAGGCTTTGCCGGAAAGTCTAGACTCCGAGGAGGCGGGCACGATGAAAGCCATGGCGAACCCAGCGTGCTGGTGAGAGAGGTGCGGGTAGAATGTTCGATATTGCAGCCACGCATGTGGCAATCGAGACCAAATCTGGGGACGCCAAATAAGCCACTGGGCCAAGGTTGTCGCGAATATAGAGCGGCCTGCGAACACAATGCAAGGCTGGGGGTGACATGTAAGCCGGACCAAGGCTGTTTGGCACCAAACCAGGAGACCAGCGACGGGGCTAGTCAGGTGGGCACGGCAATAGACATTAACACGAGGGCATATGGACCAAGATGGTTGGGGAGCGCAGGCACTGGCTCGCAACTCGCACGCGGCCTGGAATAAAGATGGTTGACACAAACCGCAGGGGAGGAATGGCGGAGTGATGGGGTTCCCGATCATGATGGTGGTGAAGCTGTGGATGGTGGTTGTGGTGTGGGTGGTGGTCATCCGCCTGAGACAACCCCCAAGAGTAGAACGGACGCAACTAGCCAAGGTTGCGGCGCCAATGCTCAGGCCATATCTGGAAGCGGGTACGCCGTTAGCATAACCGGCTCACGAGGCATAACGCCTTGTGAGTGAGTGAGTGAGTGAGCGAATGTTGACATGAGGTTCGAGTTGGGCTCGTGTTACATGGCCAAATGTGGACGAGCAGATGACTGGCATTAGACATTATTTGTCTGCAGGGACAAAGACGGAAAGGCGATCATTCTGCACAGGGCAAGAGTGAGAACCGCTGCAGGACACGGAGCGAATTAGCGAAGAGGAGTGATATACACAATAGGATAACAACCAGGGTGGATTGGGCGGAGCACAAAGCCATGGCCACTCGGCGTGGAGCTAAAGAGTAGCTTGCAGCATTCGCCGAGATGGAGGGTGGGAGCCATGATCGACGGCATCTTCCCTAACAACAGAGCTAGCAAGCAAAGCATGCCGATATCATGGCACTAGGGCCGAACAAAGGGCTTGGTGAGATGGGCGGGGTGAGTTGCAAGGGATAGATGTGGATGTCAGAGGGAGCGAGTGAAGCGGGAGAGAAGAGGCAAGATAGAAGGCGGGTGGGTTGGGTGTTGTAGTCAGAACCAGAACATGACAACTTGCGGTACGCACTACGCCAGCTTCAACCGGAACCGCAACCACATCCACAACCACAACCTTATGATGCCGGAGGCTCGAGGTCTTAGCTGCGGATGCGAGGCTCAAGGCTGTCTCCGGGGAAGCTGATGATGGCAGCCCGCAGCTGCAGGATCCAATAGCCGAGACCAATAGTTGGAAACTGGTAGAGGGTGGGAGTGACTGAGTGCAGCCTGGGTGCGTGAGAGTGCATGTTCAAACTTGTATTTGGTGAGCATGTGTGAGAGCGTGTGTGCGCCCTGCGTGGGTGCACTGTGGACGGATTCAGCAAGGAGACGATCCGTGAGTGGGTGGTGTGTGACTCTGGTTGCCGTTGTGGAGTGGCAGCATGTCAGTTGAGGTGAGGTTCCATCTGCGATACGTACCGTGATTGAGTTCCGTGAGATGTTGCCTGAGTCCCACGCCTCCATGCGGGGTCTATTTCTGGCAGATGCTGGGGGGAGGCGCTCGGGCCCTGGGCCAGGATAGCACCCCGATGGGTGTTGGTGGCCCGCTGCCAGTAGCCTGCATAGTAGCCTGTCAGTAGCTGCAACAGCTCTGGATGCCTCCACGGGCCCTAGAGCTTCCGAGCCAGCGAGCCACTGAGCACGCCTGGCGTCAGCAGACGACCCAGCGTCCAAGGCTCTCGCTGGCGATAGCCCGTTACTTGAGAGGTCGTCATGGTCGCCGCCCGCGCGAGGCGCACCCTCCCAGTAGCTTGCGGCACACTAGGCTGACCGTATCGGGAATGCTGCGTTCCCGGCGCCTTGCAGCCAAAGAGCTGATCCCTGCGAGGCGCTGAGACGGCGGGCCAGTGCTGCTGCAGAATGGCGTCAGTCAACCTACAGCCCGCGCGAGCAAGTGATTTGTTATTTGCTTTTTACTTGTGACTGCAAACCACAACTCAAAAGAAAAGAGCTGCAGAACTGTGGCTGACTACCGGAAAAGAGCCCCGTTGCAGCTGTTTCAGTACGGAGATATTCCTCGCCCCTCGCCCTCTACACACACACACACGTACACACATACACACACCAGGAGGGATTGGGTTTTGTGCAATGTTACACGACCGCCCAACGGCGACACCAGGAGGGTGCTACATTCTCAGAAAGGATGGAAGTGCAGAGCTTCATGGCACTTTGGGCAATCCTGAACCGGGATCTATCCTGCACCAGAGCTACACCCGCTGCCCATTACAGCTCTGACTGCATTGCTGCAGAAAAGCTGCGCAAGCTCGGCCGCGTCCAAGCTCCCTATCGAGTCTCCCTTGCCCACATCGGTTAAACGAATAACAGCGCTGCGACACTATCGATCATGCACGAGTGGTCGCACAAGAGGCGACCAAGGACCTAGCCCGTCCGAGTTGGGGATAGCGGCCGACATCTGCCTTGATCATCGAGACGGCGGCGACGGTTGGAGGTGGAGGGCATGGCCGCAAGTGTGTGGGCCTGCGAGCATGGGCATGAGAAAGAACATGGGCATGGGCATGGGCAGGCAAGGCCAGGGAGGGAGCGACAAGAGGACAGGGGTGGGAAGATGCTCTCTCTCCATACGCCATTATGAGGTGAGGCGAGACGAGACGCAGGTAGAGAGAGCGAGCGAGAGACATTGCTGCTGGATAATGCATGGCTTTGCGTGAGCCTGTCTCTAAGTTCGGGGCACGCGTCAAGAGGAGGAGGCGGAGGAGATGGCCGACTGGGGATGGCGAGACCACTCTAGACTATGGGGATTCTCGGGGACGGCAACAAAAGGTTGCGTTGCGTTGCGTTGCACAGTCTAGATGGCAACATAGGTCGGGATGACGGAGAAGAAGATGTGCAAGCTGGGTTTACGAGCGAGGCTGTGGTTAGGCGGTGGTAAGAGAGCAACGATCGACGCGACATGCCGAACGCGAGGCTCAGGGATCAATCGTCAACCCCCCGGATTATTATTTTTATTTTATTTTTCTTCTTCTTGTCCATTTACCTTTTACTATTGCCTGCGCCGTAGGCCTGCGCAAGTCTCTTTGTCTTACCTCTGGGACAAATTGGGTTGGGGAGGGTGTAGACGGCACTGAGAGGGGGGTGACACGAGAGAGAAGGTGGACGGCGATAGCTTCGCATTGGACGGGCGAGGGTGATGGGAGATGGCTGGTGACCATTCATGGAGTGGTATGGAGAGGAGTGTACCCCTCACGCTCACACCCAACCCAAAAGCGCAGCCATGATGGACGGCGAGTGGAGGAGGGGCGGGAGGATGTGATGTGAGTGGCATGGGCCACGATTCCGAGCCCTTCGCAGGCAAAGCGCGAGGCAAAAGAGCCATTCGGATATGCTCCCATCAATCAAGACGATGTCTCGCTGGGGATGAAAAGCAAACAATAAACGAGGAGAGGCGGCCGACGAGGGATGGCCACTGCAGCCCATCTATTCCCTACTTGTCGCATCGATGCATATACAGACAGACATGGACTGTGAGACTTGTCGCGGAGAAAGCGACAGAGGGAGGCAAAGACATTGCATTTCCATTTCACCAGCTCTGCACCAATTCCGCACCAGCACTGCACCTGCTCTGCTGGAGTCCCAAACTCAGTCCATAGTCGTCCAGCCCCGGCTGAGATGAGTCCAGCAGCCGCCCAAAACGGCCACATCCCCCCAGCTCGCCTGAAAAGAGATGTGTGGCCAGCCGAGTGGCCGCGCATCGAGTCGCACCCGGCGTGGTCTGATTCGACCGTGGCGTTTCCTCCATCTCTAGTTTTGGACGTTTTGGGCATCATCGTGTCTCGACAGCAACATAAGCGAAGAGAAAAAGAAAGGGAAAAAAAGAAACAAGGCGACCTTTGACATCCATCCATCTTCTTGTTAGAAGTGAAGCTTGTTTCCCCAATGGAGCCAAGCTACGCTGAGACAACGATCCCAAGCTGATGGTGCGCCCCGTCTCTGCCGAAGTGTCTTCCTTTCCCCCCTCCCCTCCACTACACTACAGCAGGGCCAAGCTCGAAACAAGAAACAAATTGTAAATGTACATGGCCCCTTCACCCACATCACGCTCCCTTGAGTAGTGGATACTTGTGACTTGCTCGAGGAGTGACCAGGCAGATGAGCGCAATGGCGGGGGCCGCGAGAGTCTCGGGAGCCAAGGATGCTGGTTCCTGGTCCCTGTTCCGCATGGTCCGGCTGTGCCTTGTGTTGTCGTGGACTGGTACCTACCAACAGAACAAGCCTCGACGACGACGACGACGACGACGACGACAACTCGGCCGTAAAGGAGGAGGAGAGAACAGAGGTGGCTACAGATGGCTTGCTTTGTTGGGCTGGGAGGTTTCAGGCTTAGGCATATACCGAGTACGGGAGACGCGACATGTACCAAGACCACCACTTAGCATCATGACTACCGTTCCCACCATCGCCAACTCCATCAACCAACCAGCTGGCACGCGGCCTCCAGAATGGATATTCCCTTGCCTCGCCGCCGTGCCCTTTCATCTTTCTTTTCCCACTCCTGCTAGGCCCCAAGTACCGTGGTGACATTGTCCCTCCAGAAATAAAAGGCGGCACATGCCCCGACCATCTCCCTCACAAGACGGCCAACCCCGTTCTATAGATCAAGCGTCATCATTGTCTGTGCCACGAAAGCTCAACCTGGTCATATACAGTCTCTTCCACCTCCCCCCCGACCTTTCCCATCGATGACAGACAAGCACGGTCGCGTGCCAGACGATATCCCACCCTTTGCACTGCATCATCACACCTCTTACACTCATCTCACGACAGCGCCTTCCGCCTCTTCCGCCTCACTTGGTAATCGGATCCCGGGACTCCAGCCATCGGTGCGGCTATTTCTTAATTCGACGACTTGGGATAACACCACTTATACGGCAAGCAAGCCTCCAGAAACGGCATTTTCTTGTCCCCCCATCCATTTTTGTCCATACGCATTATAAATCCACTCCTGCTGTCAGCGAGGCGGTGTTGAGCTTTTGCCCCAGCCAACAAAGCGTACCTACATAGCTGCTGCATAGAGACAGCGCTCCGTCTGCCTGTTCCTGATTCCTTCCTAAGAGAGACAGGTACTCAGCACGCACAGTGGGCCCATTCGCGATCCCCCAGAACCAGAATAGCGAGTAACGCTGGAAGCTCCGATCCCCTCAGGGCATCGATCCACTGACTCGGCCATCCGCCACCCGCCAAAGGCCGACCGAGCTAGGCTACCCTGCCCCTCTGACCTGCGCTACAGCACATCGGCCGGCGTAATCCTTCCTGGCAGTGACTTAATCGTGCAGCTGGATGCTACCAGCTGACTGGCGATTGATGCAAGCAACCTCTTTCCTGATCGGTCGGTACCATCGTCGTGTCCTTGTCCCGGTCCTCGTTCTCATCCACTTTGGGTCTTGTGGTGTTGGTGCAGCAGCGCAACAACACCAACAGACACCTTGCTGAACGATAATAATACCACTACCATATCGCCCGCTGCCTTGGCCAAACACACCCACCACCTGTCTTTTACCCCATCTTCTCTCTCTTCTCTCTCTCTCTCGGCCCAAGCACCAAAATCCCCATAGTCAGTCAGCATCAGCTTCAGCTTCAGCTTCTTCTCCATCTACCATCTCCATATTTGCTAGCTAGCGCCGTCACAACCGCCCGTCGTCGCCCAGACCTTCGGCATCCCCAGAACCATCCCACGTCCCACATCCCACATCTCACACAGACTCAGGCACAAGGGCCCTTGCCAACCCGTCTCACCAGGGTTGACTCGCGACCACAGCACCCGGGCGCCCCTCACACGTCGATTACAGTAGGTATGTGCACTGTACCACCACCCACCGCCGTCACCACTGTTCACTGTCCACTGTCCACTGTCGCTGTCACTGCTGCTGCCATGCTCACCACTATGCCTGCCCATGCCATGCCATGCCATGCCATGCTGCAGCAGTGCCCCAACCCCTACCCCGCCACGCCCGAGGCAGGCAGGGCAGCTCGTGCCCTCTGCTGGCTTTGCTGGGAGTCGCCTGCTAACTAACTGCTTCACAGTGCCAGCACCCGCTCCTACACTAACTCATATTACCCAAAACGATCCCAAACCAAACCCAACCTAGGTATCCCGACCCAGCGGCGCCCGCCTTCTAATCCCCCCACTCTGCTCCCACCACCGCCGCATTTGCCCGCCATTACCCTCCACAGCGCCGAAACCCTCCACACACTCGTCTTCGAGCCACGAGCGCCCACCACGACCGAGCGAGCGAAACGAGCGAGGGGGACCCTCTTTGCCGCCCGCTCCGCCGCCGCTTTCACGCAACCCTCACCTCAGCCTCCTCCCCGGTTTCTGCAACTTCTCCGCCTCTGCTTCTTTTTCCCCATTCCTTCTCCTACACCACCCCGCCTCGCCTCGGCTGCTCCCACTCTCCAAGACGCTGCCTCCTGCTCCTCCGATGCCCGAATATCGTCACGCCCGGAGCGGCAGTCTCACCGTCTCATCGCCTTCCAACGGAGCTCAGGCTACTCCCATGGCTTCCGCCGCGTCTGCTCCCCGCTTCGACGGGCCCCGAAGCCCTCCGAGTATGTTGCACACGACACCCCGCGACAAGCCATCGCGCCTGTCGCATCCCCCCGTCCCACATGGAGACTGACCCAGCTCATCATGACAGACACCTCTCACGTCCCGTGCAAATTCTTTCGCCAGGGTGCTTGCCAAGCTGGCAATGCCTGTCCCTTCAGTCATGATCTTGGTGCCGCTGCCGAGAACGTTTGCAAATACTTTGCAAAGGTGCGTGCGCCATATCACAATTCGCCCTCACGTCGCCCGCCACTACCCGACGCTATGCCCAATGCTAAAACCCCTCTATTGGAAAAATGCCATGAAAACCTAACAATTGTTCTCGCTACAGGGAAACTGCAAATTCGGCCCCAAGTGCGCCAACATCCACGTCCTCCCAGATGGCCGCCGCATCAACTACGGCAAGAATGGCGTTACCATCGGCGCTGCGCCCATCCTCACCGGCCGAGCCAACTCCAACTCGTCACAGAACCAGCCATCCACCAGTGCCCTCACCACCTCACTCTACCGCGCCGAAGGCCCCGCCTACACCTCAGCCTATCCCTACGACGAACGACAGCCCTCGCTTGGCCGCCAGCCCAGCCTTGAGAATGGCCTCCCCACCATCGATATGTCATACACTGAATCCGCCTACGGATCCCCTCGGGATGATGATTCACACCGGTTTGGTCTTGGCCTGTCCCCGGTCAACGGAAAGGGTCTTTCTGTCCTAGATGCCCCTCTTCCCGCCTCATTCGACTCGAACGGCATCTCCAATGCCGCCCGGTTCCCAGCTGCCCCGTGGCCCTCCTCGGTTCCCTCCAAGTTTGGCCTCGAATCACCCTCGCAGTCTCTCGGCACTCCCAAGGATGCCCGCGCCTCTGAGACCCTCAAGCTGCTGCACACCTCGGCCTTTGGTTCCTCGGAGCATCTCATCGCACCCATTCCCAACAGCCCGCCAACCGGCGAGGAGTATTTTGGAAAGCGAGCTATGCATTCTTCCCGGTTTTCTAAGCCCAGAATGCTCTCATCCAGCGTGCCCAAGACCGCCGCATCCATCGACAAGGACTGGGAGCCCGATTTCGCCTTTGGTGAAGACGACGACACCCTCCCCGAGAACTACGTGCCTGAGAACCTCCAGGACCTGTTGACCCCCGCCGAAAAAGCCCGTCGAGGCTCCATGCGAGCTGACAGCAACGACGTGGGATTGGATGGACTAAGCAAGTACGGAAGCCCTATCGGATCCAGCCCCAGCCGGTGGGGTCCCATGTTCCAACGACAAAAGGATGAGGAAGATGTTGCCCGCTCTGCTCGGAATGCCGTGTCACCTTTTGGTCACGTTGGCAGCCCGCTCCGAAACTCGGTGCTGGCCCAAGAGATGGACAAGAATGCCAGCAGCCTGGCCCGCCCCTCTTCGCTGCGCACGACCAGTGAATCCATGTCGATGCTGTCACAGCAGCTGCAGCGCAGCCGCCTCGATGACCCAGCTAGCGGTGCTAGCCCATTGCTTCACCCCTCAACTGCTCGTGGCCCCGTGAGCGCCATCAGCCCCATTAGCCCCATTGGCAGGGAGCGTGGCATGGAACGCCACGTCTCGAGCGGCAGCATCAGCTCATCCATGAATGGGCGATTTACTACGCCCATCAATGAGGATGACGAGATGTTCCACATGGAAGGCATGGAAGAGGATGGCGAGTCCACAGCTTCCAAGACTCCCAAGCGGGCCGCTGCCAGTCTGGGCATGGGTCCCTGGAGCAGCTATGCCGGTGTTGTGGCCGGAAAGGGCGCTGCCAACGGAACCAAGGCATCCAGAGATTCAGTTCCCGTTAGTGGACGATGATGGCCCAGGCCACCTAGCTCCAACAGGACGTTTCTCTACGACGGATAACGAAAACTAAAAGCGAGCCATGCATTGATTGGCAATTATAGATGATGACCAAAGTATCAAATCATACGAGCTACGACGTCGCAATCGAACCTATATACGACACCGTTGCATTTCCATGGACAAGGAGCACACAATGTGTATCTACGACCGAGCGGCTCTTTATATTGTAGCATTGGGCCCCTTACGGAAAGAGAAAATCTAGTGTTTTCATTGCAAATCGTTGGCCCCGGAATCTCAAAAGGATATAGGATACACGGCATGGAGTTCATTTTCGTCTTTTTTCATTGTGGTGCTATTTTATCGTGGTTTTAGGAAAGGAGTTTATTGCTTGGCAACTGTGCTCTTTTTTTGATCATTACCAATGGGGTGGCCATATATATACTCGACATGGCAGAGCGGATAGAGGCTGATTTGGTACAATTTAATGCCCATGTGTGAATATACATACTTGGGAGCCCGGATTGCCTGGTCATGCTTACTGGATCAAGGCGATGGGGCCAGTGGATCAGCATCTGTCTAGTATTGGAACCATGCGAGTTGAATCAGGGTCAGGGTGTTGGGGGTTTCTGGGTTCACAAAAAAAACAAATATTTCTTGAGATATATGGAGAATGAAGACAGGACAGCTATCTAGTTTCTTTTTTGTTTGTTTTGTAACAAGGAGCGATGTGATATTGAACATGGAATCAAAGTTGAGAGCATATTGACAGGGCACATCTTGTACAGAGGAAGAGCGAAGAGCCTTTTGAAGTATTCGGGAGCGAAGCATCACGGAAGGGCTGTGGTTCAGTATCCTTTTGA
Source organism: Calonectria ilicicola (assembly GCA_020809705.1). NCBI lineage: Eukaryota > Fungi > Ascomycota > Sordariomycetes > Hypocreales > Nectriaceae > Calonectria > Calonectria ilicicola. The sequence goes on along the minus strand of CP085833.1, from coordinate 1,780,064 downwards.
GTATTTTACCATGATCCATGGGAGGAAATAATAATGATGCCAATCCCCCCACTCATCAAATTACCTGGCATACATAATGCACACGATGAAATGACGTAGCGAATCTGTCGGTGAAGAATAAATGAGCGGTTCAATGCCCAACTACCATGTTTTACCTGATGCATTTCACATCACGCACGTCACCTGCAATGAATCAATCACGGCACATGTGAGCAAAGTGGTGGTTCTATACACTAGTACAACAAGTAGGCCGCAGCGGCTGAGAGATTAGACAATAATGTAAATCACTCAGGGGAGAGGGAGAGAAAGAGAGCGTGTGCTCCCGCGCGTGTGTGCATGTGTGACGTGAAGGACTTGACGATTCTTTATTTATTTTTTCTTCATTTTCCCCCGCGCCCCCGAGGCCGCTCAACCACCAGCTACAAAAAAGCTTCCTCCGACTGCTAGGGGGGAGGATGTGTGGAAATTCCACCCCTACAGCGAGAAGGAAGTAAAAATCGTCCGGGAGAGAGAGGGGAATTTGGGGAAACAAAACTCCGTCGTCAATAAACAAACAAGAAAAACAGGGCACACGGGCAAACATCAAACATTTTCCGTCTTTTCGTTTTCCCACAATTTGTTCAGCCAGTCAAGCCTCCTTACTTGCTCCCTTGTAGGACCAATCATTTTCTTTAATCGGGCCCCAAGACGAAGAAGAAGAACAAGATTCGGCCGTCAAAGGCGCCGGCGAGTCCCTCCCCTGGTATTTGAAAGCGCCATGGCAAAAAAAAGAGGAATATGTATTTATTTGCTCTCCCAACATGTCTAAGATGCAAGGGTGATTTGCGGGGGTGTTAATTGTACAACGGGGAGGTGGGTTTTGGGACGAATTTAGTTGGCATCGGGCTGCTTGAGGATGTACTCAACGGCGTGCTCGACTGGAGGGGTTGGTTGTTAGTTGTGCGCCCACGGCGGGTACTTGGGGGCAGCGAGGACGTACCGGAGTGGATGGCATCGGCATCCTTGTCGGTGATCTCGATGCTGAACTCCTCCTCAATGGCCATGACGACCTCGACGGTGTCGAGACTGTCGAGACCGAGGTCGTTGGCGAAGTGGGCCTTGCCGGTGATCTGTTGGGGTGTGTTAGAGAGGGCAATTCATATAATAACTGCGTGTGAGGAGCATGAAGCTGGGAAACGTACGTTGGCAACATCGTTGACCTGTAAATAGATACTGGTTAGCTTATATTCATTCGGGCTGATGACTGCGGGATGGAATTCGGCGGAGGATATAGCCGGGTTGGCGGCAGCCGGAGCCGAGAGCAGCGATGATAACGAGAAGAAGCCAAAAAGTGCATCAATTGTCTTGAAAACAAAGGTGCATGCAACTTGGAGGTTGCAGTGGTCGAATTGGCCATTCCGACTCATCCCACGCTCATCTCGGATCCTTGCTGCTTGTGGCCCGGGAAAAGATGGACATGGACATGGAGATGTAGAGAGGACGGGTTATGGCTCACCTTGTCAAAGCCCTGCAGCAAGCTCACGATGCGGCCCTCAACCTCCTCCTTGTTAAGGGCACCGCCAGCGCTGTAGAATCTCACGGGCTGGTAGGTCTGGATCTTGGGCATGGCGACGGCGACACGGGGAGCAGCGCGCAGGGTGGCGGCGGGTCGGAGAGCGGCGCGGGCGGCCGAGGCGGAGCGGAGGACGGCGGTGCGGAACATTTTGGCGGGTTTCCTGTGGCGGAGGCCGGGGAATTGAGACTGCTCAAGAGAGACGGAGGGGGGAGGGGGGGAAGAGAAAGCGGGTGGTTTGAGGCCGAAAGGTGCTTAGTTGGCGGGTGTGGTGATGATAAATTTCTCGTTGCTGCTCGGGTCACGGAGAGTCGGAGCTAGTTTTGTCACGTGACGTGCTCTTTTTTCGCTGTTTTGCTGGAGACGCTCGCTGGGTACGTCAGTACAGTGCAGCGCAGCGCAGTGGCGGCGCTACCAGTTTTTCCCGAGGATATTTTATCTCCGCGACGAAGCTGCGGGGGGAGGGGTGCTGGTTGATGGTGAATTGGGCATCTGTCATGAGTGGTTTGCCATCTAAAACTCATTCACACGATAATAGAAGTGTACCTTTTGCTTCTCGCATTTTTTACAGAATTTTAGCTCCATCGTGCATCGCTCAATTGTTCTCCAGATCTCGGGCAGTGCCTCTCTCCCCGGTCCTTTTCGCCAAAGTCAGCACAAAAGACCGAGCCCTTATTGGTCCCACCCACCTCCAACCTTGTCTGCCTCCCTGTGGTATGGATCTCCCTATATCTGGTTGTCTCGCTTCCCAGCCTGGTTCTAGGTTGATTCCCCAGACACGGAGCTGCAGATTAGTTGCGATAGTATCAAAATCTGTACCCAATCGCTGTATCGACTATTCTTCAGACAAGGTAAAAAGTCGGCTCACTGCACCGTGACGGCTCCTCAGCTCCTTCAATTGCCTTACCCTGTAGATGCAAACTCGAGACATTCCGGATGATATACACGGCTCAAGGGATACATGGTGATGTTATCCAAATCTAGTCAAATCTAGTCAAATCTATTCTCATAGTCATCATACCTAAATTTCCCCTTGCTCCCCCTACTTGCACCCTTCGTAAATAGCTTCTGTCACATCCGCTTCATCCATCTGTCATGACCAACCTCGTTGTGCAACGTCGCCAATTCCAACCATCTACTACACCGTCACACACTCTGTCGAATGTGAGTGTATAACGACCAACCGACCCCAAAACTTCTTCACCACATATCTCACGTTTCACCATCACAAAAATTCCCTTTATATAATCCCGCACAGCTAAAGCAGCCTTGTTCTGCTATGCCTGGCCACCAGGTCTCACCTTCGATGTGCTCTTGTCTTATCCTGAGACACCTCGGGGGGGATGGCTGGCCAATCGAGGCTCGTGCAGGTATGCCGTCATTTATAAGATCGGCAATTGATTGTGATTCCATCCTTCCCTTTGCTCACACGATCCATCACTGCATACCGGATTCAACATGCCCGTATGATGTGTAGTAATCACAACTATCGCACTGCATATACATAAGTGGGTGGCCCGCTCAACCTAAAGACACACCTTCTTCTCCCATCCGTCAACATGTCACTACCACTGGCTTCCGCCTTGCCATCCAAAATGAAGCTCATACCTTGGCTGCTATGCCTTCTCACCACATGTGTATCCGCCTGTCTACTGCATTCGGAGAGACATAACCTCACCATCACTAAACGTTTTGCTGTCGAAAACCGGTCTGATATGCCCATCGGCACGGGTGACCGCTTCGACGGCGGAAAGATCGCCCCCGTAGGCTTAGGAGTCCGCAACCACAAGATGGAATCGATCCTCAACCCGCAAGAAATCATCTCAGGCTTGCGTGCCCTCGCCAACGAATTTCCAGCAGCCCAGCTATTCACCGCACCACACAAGACGCATGAGCAGGCTTCGCTTGAGGGTATCAGTGTCGGGGACAACCCGCGAGTTTTCGTCATGAGCGGTGTGCACGCTCGCGAACGTGGTGGTCCGGATTATGTCTTATACTTTCTCGCGGATCTGCTTCAGGCGAACCGCACACGCTGCGGTCTTCAGTATGGCCAAAAGATGTACTCATACGAACAAGTTCAACAGGTTCTATCCGCGGGAATCGTTGTCCTCCCTCTGGTCAACCCCGATGGCGTGGCTTACGATCAAAAGACGGACTATTGTTGGCGCAAGAATCGTAACATGGCGAGTTCCGCGGGCGACCCGGACGGATTTGATGTTGGAGTTGATTTGAACCGCAACTTTGACTTCCTTTGGGACTACAGGCGCCACTTTGCTCCTGGTGCTGACTGGCAAGCTGTCGGATCCAAAAATCCCATGAGCGAGGTTTTTCATGGCACCGAACCCATGTCAGAGCCCGAGACGAAGAATGTTGCGTGGGTGTTTGACTCTTTTCCGAGTGTGTCCTGGTTTGCCGACTTGCACTCGTTTGGTGGAGATATTTTGTATGGCTGGGGAGATGACAATTTCCAGATTCAGGATGCCAACCAGAACTTTGCAAACGAACAATACGATAAAAAACGAGGGTTCGTTGGTATAGACCCCATCCACTCTCAGTATCGCGAATTCTTCCAAACCTCGGACTTGGCATCTCAGCTTATTGCTGCCAAGCGCATGCAGACAGCCATGAAGCTCGCAGGACGTTTGGTGTACAACATTAAGGAGTCGGTCAATATGTATCCGACGTCCGGAGCAGCTACCGACTATGCCATGTCGAGATGGTATAAACGGCGCTGTGGTCCAGGAAAGGTGCTGAGCTTCACAATCGAATTCGGAAAGGAGACTAGCTATACACCGTGTCCGTTCTACCCCAGCCCGTACCAGTATCATCAGTGGATGAGGGAGGCCAACGCGGGATTCATGGAGTTGATGTTGAGAGCAGCGGAAGAAGCTCCGGCGCCGGTCGTCCAATGTTGAGACGTGGCCCATGAGATTCCAATCATACACTTGGATTTAGGTTGAACAAGAATATGCTTTGGTTAGGATGCATGACGAGCCGTTGTATTAGCAACCCGGTCATTTCTTACAGACTGAGATACCCATGAGCAGCCAGAGCTGCACAAAACATCGAGTGGTGCGCACTTTAGATTAATATAGAGCCAATAAGAAAAGTTTGATTGTATTCCCTTGAATTTAATGATTTGGGGATCGCCGATCTGGGTGATTTATGTGGTAAAAAAAGAGACAGTGACTGTTCAAAGCAGTTAGAGCATTAAAAAAGGAGATGTTTATTTATTAAGCTATAAAATATTATAGATAGAGGTAGAAAATATTTTAGTTTAATAATACAGAATATATAAAGAGGCCAAACTACAGGGGTAGAAGTAGACAACAGCATCGCACAGCTCCACATGCAAAAGGATTCCGAATTCATGAGTTCTCAGCAGAATTCGATCGCTGAAGTGGACTCAAACAGGAGGCTAAATAGCTGTGGTATCACGATTACAGAGGGTTTAGCCAGATATCGATGATGCGATTTATATGCAATTGCAAACGTGGCTGTCTCTTTTTGTCCATTAGATTGGTGCCCAAGACTGGTCAAGAATTCGTCTTTGGTAAATTCAGCTCGCTTATGGTGGACCTTCATAGTACGCTAAAAGAAGCTCGAACCGCCAGCAAACACAAGGCGTGGTGGCAGAGTGGTCTAATGCGTATGACTAGAAATCATATCTCTTCGGAGGCGTCTGTTCAAATCAGGCCCACGTCGTTGCAAGTTTCTTTTTGATTTTTTTATCACATTTTGTTTCACGGTGCAATGTGTCTCTGGTCAAGAAGTTTTTTTTTTAAGAGACACGGTGGCATTGTTTTTTCTTTATTAATGCAAATGCACTACAAGGCCTAAGTACCCTATAACTGAACAATTAAAGTAGAATGCTATTGTTTGAGGCTCTTGCAGTCTTTCCGCTTATACCAGCTACAACAGTAAGTATAACCCTTACCACAGAAGCAACTAGAGATATTTATTATTACCTCTTTAACGCCTATGTGCCAACATCATTCAGAAGGCGGATTCGGCGACCTGGGTACTAGGCCAGTTGGAGGGCTGAAGCGGCTTAGATGGATCAGACAGGCCTAAAACCATTTTATCTCTCTAAGCCTAGGGGCGGAAACGGTGGTGTTTCTCTAACTTGTCTCGACTCTTTTTTTTTTTTCTTTTTTTTTTTTAGTTCGGTTGAGACAACCGGAGCAGGAAGGGACATGGCAGCTTAACACTTCCAAATGTCTGATAGCTCAAGGTCAATAGGTTCCCTGGCATGTAAACTAGATATAAAATCTTTGCATAGGCAGCGAAGCCTGGTGCATGCTTCTTCTGAGTCAAAGTTCTAAAGTGTGGCGCTCTGGAGCATAGTTGCATACGGCCGAGATAAACCATTCTTCATGTCTTACCTATGATCGCTACTTCACGCCTTGCGGACAGCCCTGAAAAAGCTGAAACCAAATTCACTAAAAAAAAAAAAAGAGGACCCTTTTAGATTCATTTTACAGTGTAGCAATACCTCCGTGCGTTGCGAGAAATCTATGGCGGCGTTCATGGCTAGGAATTTAGAAAAATAAATAAACAAGAAGCCATCAACAGAACAAGGCATTAATCCTAATGTTGGTAGAGAATAAACCGAAACAGGTCGCGTATTCAATTCGATGTTTCAAATTTAGTGTACAGGGTATCTCACACTGGCAATCTCATGTCTGCTAGGGACTATCACTACCGGCTTCTAAGCTAGACAAAATAGTGGCACATGGCTCAAATTTAATCAACATACACCGAGCTATGCTAATTATATAATCTGTGTCATTGAAAAATGTACAATCGGTTTCGGCATCAGCAACGAAGATACTGCGCAATTGTATCCCGTAGTATTCGAATTTGATTGACAAGGGGAAGGAGGTGTTTTTCGTGCTGCAACTATCGATTTAACTGGTAGTTTGCTCAGGCTGTACTAGAGATCGGAACTTGGCATATTTGTACTAATATTGAGCACGATAGGTTGTACCTAGTTTATCGATGCGTTCCGGCGTTAGAAGCTGTTTGGGCGATACTCTCTCCCAACCCTAGACTTGTGTTGTGCTAGCTTCTGTAGGCGCTTTTAGACACTCGGGTTGCTCCTCGTTCTAGAGTCCAAAGGTTATAGACCGAATCCGGAGAATTAGACCTATATCCACCCTAAAGCTCAGCTTAAACTTGCAAGTTAAGTACGGAAAACGCTACTGGTACGTAGTTTCCAAAAAAAAAAAAAAAAAAACAGATTCGGTTGTAGATATTCTGCAACTTCAACAACAATACGCATTCCCAAGTTTGGCCTATCTCACATAATATGACGAAACATAGAAACGTGAGCTGTGACAAAGGGCTTTTTTTTTAAGCTCTAGATTATATACACAGTCTGCACCTCGCCGCCCTGGTGCTGCCCACTTGCCCACTGGACGTCCGCCTCACGACCACAGGCCGGCAAGCCAACGCACAATCAAATGCCGTTGCTCCTCCATTCCCTTTCAGCTAGAGAAAAAATTCCTACAACGACTAGTCAAGCCAGATACAATAAACCCAAGGGAACAAAATAGATGTAGGTGGTCGTGATATTTTTTCGTCTTTATTTGTTTATCGGTAAGGCGAGTCGGCGCGGATGGCGGCTGCGAGCTCGGGCTCCCACTTGTCACCGTTGGAAAGGAGTTTCTCTGTTTGCATTTGTTAGCCGAGGTGTCCTGGGCAAAACCGCTCACACTGAAGCTATCTTGATATAGCTCCAGGAAACACCGGAATTGACGAATTTGAGCGTGAAAATGACAATGACAAGTCATTGAGATCCCCCCACAAACGAATTGGGATAAATTGAAAGAAATTGGTAAAACGCACCCTTGTTGTACAGAAGCTCCTCTCTCGTCTCGGTAGCGTACTCGGCGTTGGGGCTCTCAACAATGGCGTCGACGGGGCAGGACTCCTGGCAGAAACCGCAGTAGATACACTTGGTCATGTCGATATCGTAGCGGGTGGTTCGTCGGGAGCCGTCGGCACGCTCTTCGGCCTCGATGGTGATGGCCTGGGCGGGGCAGATCTGTTTCCGGGTCAGCTTCGCGGATTGCCGGGATTCGGTGGAGGGGAAGAGCGTCATACAGCTTCACAGAGCTTGCAGGCAATGCATCGCTCTTCGCCAGAGGGGTATCGTCGGAGGGCGTGCTCGCCTCGGAATCGGGGGGAGATGGGGCCCTGGGAGGCATCGAGTTAGTCAATGCACACGGGAGCGAGGCCGGTTTGGGCGGAAGCTGGTTGGCAGCGGCGGCATACCTTCTCGAAGGGGTAGTAGATGGTGTAGCTGCGGGCAGAGTCAGAATTCTGGCACTGGATATCGTCGTGAATGCGGGCGTGGCAACGTACGGAGGTCGGAAGTACTGCTCGAGCAGGACGTACATTCCCCTCGCCATCTCGGTCATGAGGAAAAACTTGCCCATGCGGTCCAGGGTGCTGTCGCGGTCCCAGGTCCAGGTGACCTGCCTGCTCGTGCGGAAGTTGGCAGGAGGGGGTCCCTTGGGCGTCGCGTAGCCGCGCTGCTGCTGCTGCTGGGCGGGCAGGGAGGCGAGCACTCGGGTAGCGACGAGGCCGCTCGAGGCAGCTCGGGGAACCTGTCGCGCGAGCATGGCGGTCGAGGCCTGCAGGGCGGGCGCCATGGCAGAGGGGAGAGTGAGCGGAGAGGCGAGGACAATCGACGGGAGGCCAATTGGGCGGGATGCGGTCGAGGCGACGAGCAATTGGGGACGTGATCGGGAACCTGAGGTCGATGTGTTCGGCTCGGGGAAAGTTGCTCAGGACCCAGGCGGGATTACAATGCTGGGCAGTTGATTGGTGGTTGTGGTCCACGTGACAGGTCATGTGCATCCATCAACTTCAACGGCCCCAAAGCATATTGAGGCTGGAGCGACGACGAGGGGTAGACTCATTCACTCAATTGACCATCACAGGGAACTTTTACTCCAAAAAAATTAAATCGAAAAAAATGAAGAAATTTTCAATTCTCCCCCAAATTCCACCAGCTCGCTTGAAATTTAGCCAGAATTCGCCATTCGTTATCCCGTGATCCCATATGATCGTTAGTTGTGTCTGTCTGCCACCTCGCGGGTATCCATAGTCTATCCAAATATTACAGCGCCGGCTCCTGATATCATTCCATTCCAAAACCATAACCCCCTCAAATATATCTCAATTGAAAAGAAAGAAAAAAAAAAAGATCCTCAGGGCAGGAATGCCACTAAAAGCTCTTTTCCCACGCACCCCACCAGATGCCCATGTTGGCCGCCACCACCATATCCAGCATTTTTAGTCCATCAGGATAAATAATCAATTTACCCAGCTTGGCTCGCTTTCCATGCTTGCCACCGCCGGCCTTTTCTTTGCCTAGGTTGAGCTCGAAAGGCGAAACTGTGCCGTCATCGTCGCTCTGACCTCCTCGGTTGTCGAGTTTTTGAAGAAGTTTGTTAAAGTGTCCTTGGATTTGCGTCTTGACCTCCTCGCGTCCCTCGGGGGACTTGAAAAGTTCATGAGTTGGCAGATTGAAACGCAGCTCGCTCAGGGGCATTGACAGTCCCTGAGGAGGTGTGGGAAGCCCCTGCTGCTCCATCAAGGCGTTGATGGCCGGCTTGTCATCATTCAGAATGTGATAACAACGAAGGCTGCGGCCTGTAGTTCCAGTTCGGAACTCGCATCTGCCGTTCCAGGGGCTGGTAAAGACGTATCCACGGGGTCTCATGCCTGGGAGGGGGAATCCCAAGGAAGTCTGTGGCCCGGGCGAGAGCTCACCAGAGTTGGAACCGGTAGACTCCACTGAGGCTACACTTCCATGTCGTTTGTGTTCTCCCCGTTGCTGGTTGAGACTGTCCTGGTTCCATCTCTCCTTGAAGTTGGTCGACCATGTCTTGGCATAGCTCATGAGGAGCTGTCGGGAGAGCACGACATCGTCGTTGCGAGGGACCTTTGACTCCTCAGGAATTCCATCTCCGGGGCCAACGTCGAAGCTCCTTCTCGTGGGCATGTTGCGGAACTTGCGGTAGCCCAGCGTCTCAATCTGGATATTGATGGGTGGGTTTGCGGCATTGTTTTGACCTTGAGTGACGGGAGGCACAGGGGAAAACAGCGGGCCTGCTTCCTCCGACTCGGGTTGCAGAATGGTCTCTGATTGATAGGACGAGACGTGAGCAACGTTCCACTGGGCTCCTGTGCTTGGGTCGCGGCGAATCAAAGCAAGGGTGAATGGGTTGGTGTAAGAGGGCTCCCCCACCTGCTTTCGAGGCGATGGAGATCGGCTCGTCTGCAGGCTCTTTCTGGGGTTGAATCCTTGCGCGGGCACCCTCTCGCCTTCCCTCATGGTCTGGAACTCGGGCCCCAAAGGAGTCGGCTTCTCGATTCTGGGCCGGTTCAGGTTCGGTCGAGCCCTGGGGCCGACAGGCTTTCGCGATATGGTCTGGGAGCGACTGAGTCCAGCAGCGGGGATTGGGCGTTCGACGGGGGTCCAATCAGCCCTGTTATCAAAGCCTCGTCCATCGAGGCTTCGGCGGCCTTGGTCGTAGTGGGGCGTCTCCAGGGTGGTGTTGACGGTATAGCCACGCGTCCGCGCAGCACCTTGGGTGTCGTCACCGGGGAGGTACTCTCGGCTTAACGTGGGGGGCGAGTTTGTGGCCTCGGGAACCGGCTTTCGTGGAATGTTCCTCATGGAGCCCTCGTCGCCGGACGAGCCAAAGCCGTCATCCCGAGCCTGCTGGGCAGCCGACTGGAACTCGGGCATGTGCTTCTCGAGGTGGATGTAATAGAGGCAGCTGGCGACATCTTCGGCGGATACGATTTTCTGCTGGGGTTTAAAGGGAGAGAGGATGACATCTGGAGCACAGTGATGGTGGTTAGCGTCATGGTGTTTTTTTCCGCACAGGCGGGGGCGGGGGCGTGTAGGAGCGGGATGGGCCTACCTCTGGTGCCGGGCACACGTGAAATGTAGAGAACCAGGGGATCTTGACGCTCCTCGGTCGGGTTGACGGGGTACTGAGGCGGGTTGGCCGCGAGGTTGTTGAGCGACGTGAGGGAGCGGGCCTCCATCGCTTGAGTGAGAGGTCGGACACGCAGTTGGAGTTGCAAAAAGCGAGGTTGGAATGCGGTGCCAGTCGTTATAATGGGTAGCAGTTGTTGGCGCAGATTAGTGCAGCGCAGCGGAGCTCTCGTCAGCGGCCTCCAGGACGGACGTGGGGTCTGTGTTCAGTGGAGTCGGCAGTTGACAGGCAAGGGGCCAGGATATGTGGTGACAGGTGCTCCACCGCGGTTTAATAATTGGCGCTGTCGTCGTCGTCGGTGCCCTGTTTGCGATACTAGGGTAGAGGGATGAAGATGTTGGGAATAATACCAACAACAATAACAATAACGCGGAGAGGGGGCAGCGAAGCTTTATGAGCTAAGGTACTCGAGAAGTGGGTGTGAGTGAGCAAGTGGAGGGACGGGTGGTTGTGCAGGACAAGGGTCCTCTCAGTCTTCACTGCGCGCGGGAACCGGCGACTAATATCCAACGACAAGACGAACGACGACGTGGCAGAAACAAAAGCAGTCAGGCCTTGTCTTGGCGAGACGGGGGGGTTTGATGGAAGCCCCAAGGCCCCGAGATAGAATCAAAGTAAAAAAGAAGGAATCCGAAATTAGGACGGCAGATGATGCGCCCTTGTAGCCCAGAAAGCAGCGTCGAGGCAAAAATTCAACGTCAGCAGGCGGGGGCTGTGTTGGCTTGTGTCTTTTTTGGCGTCGACGAATACGTAGGCAGGGTCGTGGTGGTGGTTTTCGGCGCGTCTTATTAGTTTAATGTCCATAACACGGTCTAGCCCGGTCGACAATTGGGCAAAGGCAGCCTCTTTAATTAATTTGGCCATTTCCCTCTCGACTCGTTTTTCATGCTTGATTTGGATGCCCCCCCCTTCTCGATGTCTAGCGCAAGATTGGGGGTACAAAAAAAGAGGAGACGCCGTTCATGCCTCAGCGTGGTTGCTGTGGATGAAATGCCCCCCCGACGATATTTCGGAGTGCCTGCGCCTCTTTTTTTTTTTTTTTTTTTGCTTCTCATTTCTTTCCTTCTAGTCGGGTCTAGATTGGGGGAGCGCGCGCGGACGGGGAAAGGAGACGGACAGCTCAGCTCAGCTCAGCAAGCATCAGCGGCCTTTTGGTAAATGCACTGGCACCCACTCTGCAGGATTCATGGTGAGACGAGGGCCGAACTATTCGCTGTGATTGTGCGCGCCGTAGTACACAAAACAAAGCAGGAGCCTGCCAAGAACCAGCTCGGCGCCGCACGGAATGGATGGGACGACGGGGCAGCCGGACGAGGACATGGGCACATAGAGACATGGGCACACAGAGGGACATGGGCACCCAAACGAGGCCATCGTGGGCGTGCGCCGTCGTGGCCGGGCTGATGACGTATCATTTGCGGCGCTCACAGCCCGCCCACTTGTTTGCTTGGGCTTTTGCGCGCTGCCAGTGTGTTAGTGCCCAGCTCTTTTTTACTTGTCCCCCCTCTTCTGCTGCTGCTGCGGTGCCCTGGTCCGGCGATGAAATGCAAGTCAATGAATCTCACCATCGCCCAGCTTTTTGCTCGGGCTCACGCTGCCGCCGTTTACTTGGCGGGGTAGGGATGCATGCACATTCTGGAATCTGGGCAATGGCGGCGCTCTTGGTTAGCGGCCCTCTGGGGATGGGACGGACGGGGCCCCAGGCACACTGTGCCCATCACCATCTGGCCGCTGTGCCTGACTAGGTGCCCGAAAGCCTAATACCACAGGGAGCTCAAAGCCTAATTCTGATCAACGGCCAAGCTCCCAGCGGGCTATTGCACGCCGATTCGCAGAGCGAGAAAATACAGTGCGAGGTGCTCCCTATGAGCCAGATTGAGCCACACGGTGCCACTGTCCCGGGATCGGATTCGCCGGCCGCCCCGGCCAAGATCTCGGCTTGTAGGGCGGCTCGGGCTGCACAGGATATCCCGGGTTCCTGTTCGACAACTCATCCCCGACCAGCAAATGCCGTCGTACTCTTCGCGCTGTTTCTGGCTCGTTCTGCCTTGTTTGCTGGCCACCACGCCAGCCCATGCCACCACCACCGAGGCTAATGAGCCCACCGATAATCCTCCAAGCTAAACCCCCAGGTTTTCCTCGGTTGCATTTTGTTTACTGCCCCAAGCTTTGCTGGCCCGTGGTGTGATTGTTGATTGGGGCGGGGCCGCGACAGGATGAACTGGCAAAAAAAACAAAGCAAACCAAGCCTCGTGGGATTTTTCTTTTCGATTCGGCATGAATCTAGGTCGTGTTTTTTAATTGCGCTGAACCTGTCACGCAACTCTGAAACCTCCATAGCCACAAAATATGGACTATGCTTCGTAATTCGGCACTGGATCGAAGTCAGGTCTTGGTGATGGGGAATATTGGAGTCGTGATTCACAATCTTTTTTTTTTCTTTCTCTTTTACAACTATGATGTAATGTGTAGTGTAATTGCTCGTCACGAATACCGAATGCGTAATTTAGACAAAGGTTAAAGTAAAAAATAGAAGTAAAAATTTCATATAAAAATAATAAAAGTAAATAACTCTGAAAAATAAATGCCAAGGAAAAAGTACACCACAGTCCCAAAAAAGACACAAGGTCTGGGTTACCCTGGTCGCCCCCGGCACTCCAAACCAAGGTAGATCCGCGGCAGCTCAGAGGTTGCCAAGACCCTTCACCGAAGACCGTGGTGCCGGTGTTCCCACACTCAACGTCCAAGCCTCGCTCCAACGTATTGATCGACGGTCTCCGTTTTGCCCCCCCATCAATCCACTTTCCCGGGAGTCGCATTCAAACATGATAACATGATGGCGGCGCCTCATCTCAATCCAAAACTACATCTCTACTAGCTAGCAGACTACGCCGTACATGTCGGCGTGGCGGTGTCGTAGACGTAAGTGGTGCCCGCACAACCGCCAGGGCATTTGCCATCACAGCTGTACTTGGTAGTGAGGGTGGGCACCACTTTCGGGCAACCGCAGACGGACTTAATGATGGAGATGGCTTCGCACATGGGCATAACACACGTCGAGCACCGACCACGCACCTCCGTGACGGTGGGGCAAGGCGTATCCGTCGGGGCCGGCGTCGTGGTCGAGGTGGTCCATGGCAGCACGTACTGGGTTGAGCAGCCGCCGGGGCAGGCACTCTCATGGCAGGGGAACTTCTTTGTCACGGTCGGCACATGGGACGGGCAGATGCCAGGGTTGACGATGGTGGAGAGCTTGACGCAGGGATTGGTGATGCAGGTGCTGCAGACCTGGGCTGTAGTGGTGATGGTGGGACACGCGGGGATCATAGGGCCGCCTGGGTTAATGGACAGTCGATTGTCTGATGACGAAGATGGCGAAGCGGCAATCATAGGACCTCCAGGATTGATATACAATGTAGTATCTGTTCCAGATGACGAAGCGGGAATCATCGGCCCGCCTGGGTTGAAAGACAATGTGTGATCTGGTTCAGATGACGAGGCAGGGATCATAGGCCCGCCTGGGTTGTAGGACAACGGACGGTCTGGTTCAGCTAGCGATAGCTGAGCTCTGTTTAAGTTGCCAAGAAACCGTTAGCCGCTTCTTCTCTGCCTCTTCATCAAGTCAAGTGATGGTGAAATGATGTAAATACGTACGCGGCCAGCAGCGTCGATGCAAGAAGGTGTTTGGTCCACATCATGAGCTGCAAGCGAAAACTGTATCAGAGAGGTGCTGATCTGGGGTGCAGATGAATAGTGGCGTCTGTCTGTCGTCTGTCGTCTGTCTGTTTCAATGAAGCAGCCTGTTTCTTTCTGCATCAATCGAGGACCAAGCGGTTCTAATAAATAGTTTTCGCTCCATGGCTCCCGAGTTTCCCGTCTCTCGTGCGACGAGCACAGTCCGTTTGCTCATTACAAGGCTCAACGTTTGGCCAACTCGGCACTACGGCACACATGCGATTCCATAGCTCGGACGGCGATCCAGAGGGACCCATTTGGCCAAAACTCATGATTGACGGAGAAAAGGTTTTTTCCTTTGCCTTACTCTACTTTCTTTTCTTCTGGGGCAGAGGAGATGAGGGGAGGGGGAGGAGTGACATTGGTGGCATGCAACGCTCAGGTGCTGCAGCTAAGAGGTCCAATGTTACCAGACTGGTGCGATATGTGACGACATGTATCTCGGGGAATACGAGGCCGAACATGTCGTACAAAGATTGCGGGAAGCAACCAAAAGTCCCCCTTCGCGAGATGCGCCTCCCCGCAACTCAAAACAACCGGTGCTGTGCGTCGGACGGGGATGATGGTGATCATCGGCAGCTTGTTGCGGCTGCCCAATCAACGGGCCGCAGCCCGCGGAGCCATCAGAGCACTTTGCACCCCCGCATATCTCGGGAGATGGGGAGCTGACGGTACCAGAAATAGAAGGGGTGCAATGCGACTGGTGAGATGGGCGCGCTGCTGATGCTTCCATGCCACACCAAAGTTCTGAGCTAGGTGACGGGGATGCGTGTAAGATGGATGGCCGGCCGGTGACGTTTAATGGCTGACAGGCACCAAGCCACAAGTGCGTGCGTAGGAGGGAATGATGACCCGATCTACGCAAGGCCGCTGAATAACAACAACAATACTGTGGAAATGGAATGACATCGCGGGCACTCGGCTCGCTAACTAGGTTGGTCGTCACATATCTATGCCTTGTTTCTAAAATACCCTGCGTCCAACTTTATCTAACCTTTTGTAGGTGACATGATTCAGAGGTGCCTCTTAAGGTTTCGTTCCGCTGTCGTTGGCATGACGGCCATCAACCCCGATGACAGCAGCCAAGACTATGCCATTCAGTTCAGTTCTGCTCTGCTCTGTTCTGTTCTATTCTAGTGCTTCTTGCCCATGCCCGCCACAGCCTCGGCCAGCACCTCGTCAAGATTCTCATCCTTGAGCTCCAGCAGGTCCATTGCGAAACCTTCCTTCTGAGTCCAGTCGGCCTCTAGCGCTCCTAGCACAAACACAATCTCCTCCATGACATGCTTTGAGTATTCAGCCTCAAGCTTCCGCGACGCCTCCTCGACGTAAGACTTGGAGTCGATCGTTCGTCGAGTCCAGGTCGATCCCGTGACCCTCTCCAGGGCCTCCACGACCTCCAGCTGCGTCACGTTGAAGCTCTGAATGTACAGGGTGCGGTTGCGCGTGGGCTCGGGGCGGCGAAGCGCGGCGACAGTTCCCTGAGCCACGCGGCGCAGAGTCGAAGCTGATGCCTTGACCTTGCCGTCGTCCAGGATGTCTGCCGTCTTCTTCTCGAGGTCCAGGTGCAGCAGGCCGTCGTGCACACCATAATCGAAAAAGTGGCCGCACACGAGCGCCGTCCAGGAAAAGCCCGGGTTGGCTGCGGCAATCTCCTCGCACTTTTGGCGCACGAGGTCCTTGTCGCGGTAGAGCTTGAGCAGGCGGCGAGCGTTGGGGCTGGCGGCGTCGCAGCTGCCAAAGTCGGCGGGGATGAATCGCTTCACACCAGCTTTGGCGGATGCCTCGACAAGACGGAGGTGCTGGTTGACGTCGACGAGGGGGAACGAGGCGATGACAACGTCCTGGCCACGGAGGGCCTCGACTAGAACATCGACAGACATGTCGTCGGGGACGGTGATTTGGGAAATGGACTCGGGGTGCGCAGGCTGCGATTTGGATGATGCCCGCTTAGCAACCGTTACAGAAAAGTCGCCAGCAGCAACGAGGCCATCGAGGAGGATGGTGCCGAGGTTTCCATTACCACCGACGAGGCAGACCTTGTTGAGAGCCATTGTGAAGGCGAGTGTACTTGCGGGTGATGCTGCAGTGCTGTTGGTATTAGTCGTCAACCCGTGATGACTTTCTGGTGTTGCAGACAGAGCAGCAAGTTAATCATGAATGAGTGAATGAATCAATGACATGGTGGGGTAATTCAACCCAGATGCGGTGCGGGGCAGGCAGCATTTTGATGGCATTCCGTCATTCGTCTGCAAAGCCATTTGTTCCTTCCTGCATCTGGTGCCGATTCGGTCACTGTTTCCGATCGTCGGCGTCGGTTTGAGCTTCCGTCCAGCAGAACAACCAGCACGAGATAAAGGTGGATTGGACTGGACTAATGCTCAACAATACCCGGCGAGCAGCCGAATAAAGACTCTGAGATCTAAGAGATAAAAAACTGGGGAAGGTGTCCGCGCGGTGGCCCTCAAAGCTCAAAGTAGCCTCCCTTTGTTAATAGCAGCCCACCATTGCCCGCGCCTTTCCCATCCAAACCCCGACACCTCTCGCGGCTTCGGGCATTTCTCTCGCAACGGAGCTCCGAGTCGGCCATTTTAATAAAGCAACGGCTTGACGGCATTATGAGACGGCACGGCCTACCTCCATATCTCCAATTATCTCCGGCCGTGAGGAGGTCCACTAGGCCGTCTGTGGGTCAGCCCAGGAACTGGCTCCTTGACACTAACACTCACCGTATGCAGCATTAGAATTACAAGACAATACTTGCGTGAGAGGTGCATTTGCTTTTGCATAGCTATGCACCTGTTTCAAGCCACCTTACACGTGAGCCATCGCCCAGGGTCCCTATTGGCTTCTTCTGTAGAAAATCCTCTCAAATAGGCAAAAACGAACGGTTTCCCGGCACATCGGCACACGCCAGAATACTACTTGTAAAACTGCATAGCATCCTGCTGTGCATAAATCACACTACAGCACATGTATGGAACCTGGTTGGTGAATATACTCGCGATTTCCCGCCTAGACAATCCCCTAAGTCCGTTCGCGAGGCCAAAGATGCTAGCCTTACATCATACACCTAAGATGTACATTTAAAAGCAACGTCGAGCAACGACTCTGCATGATGCCGTCGCACCTTATCAATACCCATTCAACCTACTCTCTCCCCACAAATCCATCCATCGATAATGTCCAACGAAATTGTTCTCATCACTGGTGCCAATACTGGTATTGGATTCGAGACTGTTAGAGCTCTTTTCTCCTCATCCAAACCCTACCATGTTCTCTTTGGCAGTCGTGACTTGGGAAAAGCCGATGTTGCCATTGCAAAATTAAAAGAAGAGTTCCCCAGCTCCCAGAGCACCGTTGAGCCAATCCAAATTGATGTCATCGACGACGATTCCATCCAGAAGGCATACGAGCTCGTCTCATCAAAATTTGACAAGATTGATGTCCTCCTCAACAACGCTGGTAGGAACCATTACTGAATCTTGCAAGACAGTATATTAACAAAAGCTTTCTAGGCGGAACCTTTGAAATGTTCTTTGACCAAGACGCTCCCAACTTCAGAGAGCTATTCAACAAGGCTTACGATGTCAACACAACCGGCGCGCAGGTCATGACCACGGTCTTTGCCCCGTTATTGATCAAGTCGTCCAACCCGCGACTCTTATTCATCACCTCTGGAACTTCCACCCTCGAAGGCAGCTCCAAGGGACTCTTCCCCCAAGCCGCAGTTAATCCGCCAGCCGGATGGCCCAAGAAAGACCTCCTCACCGCTGTTGCATACCGGTCTAGCAAGACGGCTCTAAACATGGTCATGCTGGTTTGGCATCACCTCCTCAAGGCTGATGGCGTCAAGACGTGGGCCGTCAGTCCTGGGTTTGTGCTGACGGGGCTTGGGGGAATGACGGATGAGGTGAAGAAGGCCCGAGGCGTCGGAGACCCTGCGGTGAGCGGCCATTTCCTCAAGAACATCATCGAGGGAGAACGGGATGCGGATGTGGGTAAAGTTGTGCATGTGAGCGGCAGTGTGCAGCCATGGTGAAAATGGGCTGGCGAGAGCATGAATAAATACCCAATTTCAGACCCAATAATACCTCGTTATCTTCAACTTGTTGCTGTGAGGGCCCTGGATACCTGCATGACCTTATATCTACTGGTTGAAGACCTGTCATCAGAGATGCTCATACTTTCTTCTGGCAAGAGGTTTCATCAGACCGCACAAATTGGAGTCATTAGTCCCTGAACTTCTTTGTTTTGGTACAGGGAGTGGTATTAGCGGAAGATGCCACCCCAATGCCATGCCAGGCTGGCAGAGCGTACTAGGTAGTTGATCACGGTTGACCTCGAGCTTTGGAAACTCATTGCCGATAGTGATATGATGATGACCTAGTCAAAATCATTTGTGCTGTATTCATGAGCCCAGAGGATTCTCAGTTTTTTTATGAGCTCTGCACTACCTCAGATAATGTAAAGCGACCGAAGTGAACTTGATCTTGGAATTGATGTTTGTTGCTTGTCGCGATCGATGGATGGTACACAAAGGATTTGCCGATGCCATTAGGAGTGCACCTAAAACTAAAAATAAAGCCAAATAATAGGTTAAATAAAATATTAGATTTATTTATTTAGTTTATTATTCCTTTATTTATTTATGGGCGTAGTTGGAGGGGGGTTTACGTTAGCTGTCTGAAAAAGTTTATGCACATCCCGATTTGACTCATCTCCCACCAACGAGCGTCCTTTGCCCACCACATAACATGATCAAATCACCACCACGTACAAAAAAGAATGACCAAATAACGGCAAAAAGCAAAAATGGAAGCATCTCCGGTACAGGGAATCGAACCCTGGGCTCCGCGGGTCAAGATAATTGATCTCTCAAGTTATGAGAGCGCGAAATGTTAGCCACTACACCATACCGGATTATGATTGGTTACTATTGAGGGAGTCGGCGGAATCAGATACTGAAACCCTTCGACACTGGCGATAAAATGCAGGAGAACCAAAGCCATTGCAATCAGACGCCGGAATATCTCGTGGTTCATTGAGGCTGAGTGGCAATTTGCCTGTTGGTTGCAGCTTCTCTGTTGTATTCAGCAATTGTCCCTCAAACCATTGTATCGTGCCGATAGATTGGTCTGCATTGATACTAACCGCGAATCTCATTGTCCAAGATCAAATGAGACCTTCTCTGACCACATCGAACAATGCAACTGAACGCATTGCATAAGCGCTGCTTTGGTTGTAATTCAGGATTGAATATAGAGGCTGGGGTCTCAGTGAAATTATAATTAACGCCAGCAACGTCAGGAATGGGCGGCGCGCGACCACATGAGCCGTGCCTGGCCACTCAACGAAGCTGCAGCGAGTTCTTGGCATTCCACTCAAGATGATCGCCGCTGTAAGACAGTTCAGTCAACCCGTAACCCGCAATGACTATTGGTCCTGGCGGGGATGTGAGTGCGCAATGTCTCGGACTTCATGTAGGGTAGCCACCCAAAAGCACACAGGGCTGGAACGCTGTACCTGATTCAGCCACGTCTCAACGGTAATATACTGATGAGCCCCTGGGAGACAGGGAGACAACCGCATGATGGTGTCTGAGAACCAAATGCCAAATGCAGCCCTTTTTCATACCTGAGGTAACAGTTCCAATGGAGGTTGGCTGATTAGGGATGTATAACAGGGATCATGTATAGCCAGCTGTTCCCGATTTGTTCCTTGTTCCTCGTCTCAATTTATTCTTTGTCTTGTTCATTCACTCCTTCTTTAATTGAGTTTCTTTTTTCTTCTGGTTCTTGGGGAGAGTAGAAAAGAGGCGGTTGAGAGGTGTAATTCTCCCTTGTTGCCGCGCAGTTCCTCAAACCAT
The DNA here is from genome assembly GCA_020809705.1 of Calonectria ilicicola. Taxonomy (NCBI): domain Eukaryota; kingdom Fungi; phylum Ascomycota; class Sordariomycetes; order Hypocreales; family Nectriaceae; genus Calonectria; species Calonectria ilicicola. The sequence continues at coordinate 1,759,885 of CP085833.1, read as the reverse complement.
CGTTCCCTCGTGCGCTTTTTTATCAATGGCTAGATCCGTCTTGCTCGCCAGCCTTATGGCTGCTGGGGCTGCTGCTCTAATGGAATCGCCATTTGCCATCGTGGGATGGAAGTATGTCGGCTGCGTCGAGACCGATGACATGGTCTTCTTCCCCTTCAAGCCTGCGTATGACCGCCCTTTCTTCACCACAAAGGACTGTCAGGTCACTTGCGCAGACAAGTATGGATCCAACTTTGCGGCCCTCGGAGGTGGATGCAACTGCGATGATCCAACGAACACGGTGCCCACCAGGTATCGCATGGTGGCAGAGTCTCTGTGCAGGTTGCCATGCACCCCTGAAGACATCAACGGCGGTTTCTGCGGTGGGGGTGGTTTCAGTGCGGTCGATCCTCAAAGATACAACCTGTATCAACGTGTCGCGGCGCCCGGGATCAAGACGATCCACTTGAATAGGAGACAGGTGCAAGCGGAGCCGGTCGAGGAGGAAGAGGAAGAGGAAGATGACAACGAAGACGATGACGACGATTGTGAAGACGAGGATGAGGATGAGGATGCAACTGGCACTCAATCGGGTTCTGTCCCTGCCATTGGAGATGGTGGCTATGGACAGTCAGCGTCAGGCACTGGTCAGGATGCAGGTGCAACAAAGGGAGCGAATGGACAGGGCATCACTGTGGTTTATGGATGCCCACCGGATGTGAAGGACTGCCCGTACCGACAAGCTGTTCACCAGTGCCCCCCTGAAGTCAAAGACTGCCCATATCATCAGCAGAGCAGCGGCTCTGGATCTAGCTCAAGCTCTGGCTCCGGATCCAGCAGTGGTGGTTCTTCAAATTCTGGAGGCTGCTCAGACGGAAAGTGTGGTTCTAGCAGCTCTGGTAAGACAGTCAATGTGCCTGGATACCAGAGTGGTGGTGGAAACCCTGGCAGTAGCAGTAGCAGTGGAGAAAGCAGCAACAGCAACAGCAACAGCAACAGCAACAGCAACAGCAACAGCAACAGCAACAGCAACAGCAACAGCAACAGCAACAGCAACAGCAACAGCAACAGCAACAGCAACAGCAACAGCAACAGCAACAGCAACAGCAACAGCAACAGCAACAGCAACAGCAACAGCAACAGCAACAGCAACAGCAACAGCAACAGCAACAGCAACAGCAACAGCAACAGCAACAGCAACAGCAACAGCAACAGCAACAGCAACAGCAACAGCGACACTGGCAGCAGCAACAATAGTGGCGGTAGCAGCAGCACCGCCACCACCAACGAGGACAGCAGCGAGGAGGGCAGCAACTACGCTTACACATACACATACACCTCTAGCTACAGCACCCCGACCGCCAATAGTTATGAAGAGACTGGCAGCAGCAGCAGCAGCAGCGGGAGCAGCGGGAGCACCACCAACACCGAGAGCACCAACGAGGGTAGCCAAGGCAGCTCCGGCTCCAGCAGAAAATGGAGCAATAGCACCACACTTGTGGCTAGCCCTTCACCTCGGCCCTCGTCCAACTTGGGCTGCACAGGTTTACACTGCGAGCACGTTGAGGTTAGTGCCGGACACAAGAGGGCTGCTGGCGGGTTCATTGCTGCAGCCATCATTGCCTGCATGCTCGCACATCCTCTCATGTAGGGAATCAACTTTTTATTCTTCATCATCCTTTTTTCTTCTTTCATTTTCCTTTTTAGGGTTTTAGCGGAGGCATTGAAATATTTGTAAGATCACACAGATGGGGAGGAAAAAGAAAAAGGGGCCCAGTGCCCTTTCTTATGGACTTATACCAAGTAGACGTTTTTCTAGATGAGGATTTGGTAATTAATATAAAAAAAGTTTAACAGTTACTTGGGATCTTTCTGAGAGTTGAAAAACGAACACCATGGACTTCAGAAAGTGGACGAGAAAGATTATCATGAATTTTGGCAGCCGGGTATCATATATCAAACTGGTCATACGTTCCACTCACGGTTTCCTTCCCCTTTTACTTTTACTTTTGTTGAGCCTCTGAAAAAGACTCATCCTCTCCCTGGTGCATCGGTCAAGGGAACATAGCGAACACCGAATAGCTTCTTTTGCGTAACCTCTCCGTTGCCGTCCTTTTCTATCCGCCAGACGTGCTGGCTATATCCAGACTCGTCGTCGTCGACGGGAATAAACATGCTTTAGGGCGTGTTAGTACATGCATGCATGCATGCTGCAGTGCAACAGTGTTTTTCCATAGACTCACCACCCCGGGGATTTGATCTGGTCAATAAGCTCCTGGTGAATCTTGACGGCCGATGCTCCCACGTGAATGGCATCCCACATGCCTCCGTCAGCCTCCCTCCACCCTTTCCTGCCGTCGCCCAGGACGAAGCGCACCTTGCCACTCTCGAGTAGCCGCCGGCCTTCGGCGCTCTTGGCCATGTTTTGCTCGCCCAGCTGCCTCAGCTCGTCAATGTGCTCTAGCCCGACGACGGATCCGCCGTCGCCGACCAACTCGGCGAGCACGTGCGTCAGGTATCCGGAGCCGGAGCCGACGTCGAGGATGCGCGGGGCCGGCGACGTGCTGGAAGGCAGCAAGTACGACAACATATGCTCAACGGCCGAGGCGTGCATGTGCGGCGCCGAGATGGTGGCGTGGTGACCGATGGGCTGCGGCGAGTCCTGGTACGGCATCGAGGGAGCGTAGTGGGCGCGGTCGACCTGGGAGGGGCAGCAGCGGCGACGTCAGCCAGGGAATGCCTTTTTGTATTTTTTTTTTCTTTCTTGATAATTCAACGGGAACATTGTACCTTTATGAATGCATCCTTGACTCGGGCGTCTGTAATTAGCCCATTCTTCCACATATTCTCGATGAGCGCCGTGTTGGTGGTGCCCGAGCAAGTCCACGCCATGGTCATGCGATGCCGGACCCAGGTCCTGGCTCGCGAGAGGAAAGAGAAAGACGGGCCACGTCGAGGTCTGAGCAGAGAGGAGCAGGGGAAGACGCAGAGAGCTGTGCTTGCCGACGCCAGGTTTGCCCACTTGTTATGTTAGTGTGTGATGCTGGTATGTAGAGGAGGGATGTTGGCTGCTGGCGAGGTGGAGTGTGAGTGAGTGGAAGCGAGCGGGGTTGCAAAGGCGTGATGCGAGGGGAACAAAATAAAAGAAAGAACGAGAGAAAGAGTGAGGCGTGCTTATCCCCCAACAGCCTTGCCGGGCACACTCGAATCAGTGGGGAGGTGAAGCGACCCGAAGCAGAAAGCAACCCTGAAAGGCGCGCAGCTCTGTGGTGTGTGTGGTGCTGCAGGACCAGCTATGATAGCGGCTTGACGTTTGACGGGAGCTGGTGCGGGGCCGGGCTTATCGAGATCGGCGGCAAACCCCACGCCAATCGGGCCACAGGTTCGACCAAGGACCAGACCAAGGCCAGACCAAGACCATGGAGCTCGTAGATCGACATGGGATCAAAACCATATTTCAGATCACAATGGGAATTTCACGGAAAAGAGCGGCAACTGGTGGAACATAGCATGAAACACTAGGAAAACCCATTTCGTCGTTTGGACAGTGACTCTATCTACTACTCGATAGGTCGTGCAGCTGCACAATGACAGCACAGCGTAGTATACCAAAAAGGAGAATAAAAAAATAAGAACCCATATATCCAGCTTCCTTCCGACCCAAGAAAAAAACGCCCGTGAGTGCACCTATTAGTCTGTCAAGACTCCGCTTAATAATATACATTGACCCCAGCCCGGCTTCACTTCGCATTTAATTTTTGGTGTGCGCATGTGCCCATTTACACCACGCGCACCGTCTCCTCGCCTTCTGCGATCACAGCGACGCCCAGTCCCCGGTCAGGGCTCTGGAGAACTAGCTGCTCGTGTCGGCGTACCCGCAGGAACTCGGCCACACTCTTGATAAGAAGGAACCATCCAACAACCATGAGAACGTATCCGAGCCACTCGCCGCCAGTGATGCTGCCCCACTCGCCACCGTCTGTCACGTCGCTCTCCTTGAAGTCGTGTGAGTTGGGGTCCGGAGGTGCTGCGTATCCATCGGGTCCGCTCATCTGGGGCGGCTCGTCGTCGGTGACGCCCTTCATATAGAAACCGTACTGGATGAGAGTGATACCGAGACCAGCGCGAGATCCATTTTTGGCGGCGTGGGTCGAGTGTAGGAGATAGGTGAGGAGGAAACCGACTAGCTGAAACGAAGTGGATATCATGCCGTTCCAAATGAAAGAAAAGAAAGAACCGACGGGCATTCCGTCGACGTAAACTTCGTCGGGGCCGCCCATGCCAGGAGCGAGAATAGTCGTCTCCCAGTAGGGAGGAGCGGCGTCGGCTGCTGCTTGTTCATAGGTCTGTGCATCAGGGGTTAGCGACACGAATAGGAACATGAGGACCTTGGCAGTAAACACATACAGGTGGCTGTTCATCCTTATCCTTCTCAGGGTCCCCTCTCTCAGGTCGGGCAGACAGGTTGGCAAAGACACCATCAGAACCAACTCCACCACCGACGATACGGGTGGTGCGAGAGCCCGAGGGCGTTGGGGCCGGAGGCTGAAAGGTTGGTTGGAAGGCGCCGATGTGATCCGTGGACGAGACATTTGGGGTTGAGTTTTGGCGCACTAAGCGCCTGCGGTCGTCGATTTCATCGTCGCTTTCGTCGTCATCGTCGAAGGCGTCAGCGAGGGCGGGATCGACACGGTTCTGTCGTGAAGGAGAGGATGCGCGGGAGTGAAAGGAGGGTGGAGGAGAGTTGGGAACCGGCTGGAGCCCCCGAGGGTCGACGGGGGTATCGACGTCGTCATCGTCGTGGGCGTTGACCTGAAGAGAGAATTGCGTTAGGAGCCGTGGGTTTTGTACAGCAAAGACGAGCAGACGGGACAGCAAAAACACCGGGGATCGCATGCACTTACCCGCTCGTATCGTCCCGACATGATGGTTGGATGCCGAGCGACGTTGATGTGGATGATGAGTTGTTGGATGGGGAGATGGGAGGCAGTCGTTTAGCGGTATCTTCGCTGGGCGGCCTCTGCAAGTGTCCTCGTGACTAACGGGGGGAGCGTGACGCAAGACAGTCTGGAACCAGGCGGAGAACGAAGCGAATTTGGCGTCCTTCTCTCGGAGGCGGAGGCCAGGGCGACGCAGAAACAAAGAGCAAAAAAAAAAACAGTCAATAAGAAAAAAAGGAACGGAGGAGCAATTCACAGAAACGCAAGAGTGGCGAACTCTAGGAGAGGAGAAGTCGAGGGAAGGTCGGGGATAGGATGGAGGGGAGAGCGAGCGCGAAGAGCGACGATACGCGGAGGATGGGGCGTCGTGATAGGCCGCCTGAGTCAGGTTAATAATGGGAAATGGGAGGTGCCTGGCCAGCCAGGTCGCATGGAGGAACCAGGCCGAAGGAGCGCTGAGAGAAATTCCGCCGCAGGACGCTTCAGGGCATCGTCGCGGGTGGTTACAGCGTGCGGGAGCGCTGGAGCGCTGGAGGGACCCTTGGTCGGCGTGGTGCAGCCCCCTGGCGTGTCTCGGCGTCAGTGGTTACGCAACCAGTCGTCGGGTCACCCCGGCCTGTATCAGCGTCAGCAGACAAACGCCAGACAATGCCAGGGTTCGGGATCCACCCAGCTCCGCCAACTCCGCCCGATGGTGCACAGCGCCTTTTCCTTTTCCGTCAAAGGCGGCGGCTAAGCCATCAGCCTGGCGCACGCGAGAGTGTGCCAGTGTGCCTGAGGCCCGAATACGAATTCTCGAAATCTCGGCCCAATCAGGTGCGATTCGAGGACTGTGGCGATATGGCTCGTATACTGTCTGGGAACACTGTCTATCGGAATTTCTTCACTTTTGCGCTTTCTGACGTCGTCTCGATTACCAGCACTTTGGTCCCCTCCCCCCACCAAGATTCCACCCACTTGCGACCCCCTGTACTCTGTTCAACATGTCGCGCTCAGCTTCGGTACGCATTCCATTGTCTCCCGCCGGGCCAATGCCCATTTACTGACCCGGCCCGCGCAGTTTAAGTTGTACCAAGAGGTCTTTGCCCGCTGGCCGCAGCAGGCGCTCCGTCCCGACCACCAGCTCCAGGACGTGCTGGCCAAGGCCGTGGCCGAGCGGTACCAAAACTACAACCCCGCCATCGAGGCCGAGGAGCTTTCCAAGGCCAAGGCGCTGCAGTTCCTCGCCCAGGACCGGTTCAATGATAGGGTGAGTTTCAGGCGGCGTTGTTCGGCGTTGCCCGCATAGCTGACCCGGGCAATTAATATAGTTTAAGCTCAAGGGCCGCCTCCTCGAGCCCAAGAGTCAGCCCTCATACTTTGAAGACTTAATCCGGGAAATCGAAGAAGCCCCCAATCGCTCATGGCTTGAGCGACTCGGCAAGAGGCTCTCTGGAATGATTCGATTCCAGTAAGAGAAAAGAAGAAGAAAAAAAAAATTCAACAAAATCCAAACGCAACCAAACGATCCGACGAAAGTTATCCACGAGCCGCAACATGAGACGAAACCCAGAGGAAGAGCATTTCACCACCATAAAGAAATAAGACAAAAGGAGGACATGGTTTGCCGGCGCGCAAAGGATACCCATGATACGACACCCCGGATTGTGTATATATATATTTACGTTTATTGTATAATATCTGTAACAAAAGCAACTTTTGTATGTGCACCACACAATGCCATTTTTTTCTTCTTGAAAAATCCGTCCCATTGTTGCCCAACGCCCAGTATTTCTATCTCCCCAGCCGCGAAGTCTACCGTCCTTGCCTTGCTCCCGGAGCTCTAGATGTACTTCATTTCAGGGTCTAGCTGGTTCATCAGCTCCATGCTCTTCTCGTACATGGTGAAGACGATGCCGCCGCTGAGGACGAGGCGGGCCAGGCGGGGCAGGGCTCCGCTCCAGAAGGTCAGGATTCCCTCCTGCTTGAAGATCATGGCGGCGCACTTGAAGGTGTTGCCGTACATGGAGCGGGCCTCGATGCTCTGCATGCGGGTCTTGATGGTGTCGAGGGGCTGGGTGGCGTAGACGGTGATCATGCCCGCGATGCCGCCCATGGCAAAGGTGCCAACGGTGCCGAGCTTCTCGCCGGGCGCCGTGTACGACTCGGCGAGCTGCTTGAGCGACGTGTAGGCAGTGAAGCGGACGGCGCTGTTGGCCGCCTGGCGGGCCGTGGTGGGCACGAAGCCCTGGAAGAAGCCGCGAATGCCACGCTCGCGGGCGATGATGGGCACGGCGTGGAGGAAACCTCGAAGGCGGGGCTTGGGCAGCTTGCGGTCGTCGATACTGGAGGGAAGGGTTTGGGTGTTAGTCGAGGGGAGGGAGGGAGGCCGGTATTCGGAGAAGCGGGATTGGTGGGTACTCACAGCGTCGTCTTGATGCTCTCTGTGGGTGTCACGGCGAGCAACGACTCTGTCACTCCGGCACCGAAGCCCGCGAGGACGGTGCGGGGCCCGGAGAGCTTGCCATTCTCATCGGCAAGCATTCGCTTGTACTGATCAAAAGCGACGAAACCTGCCAATTGTTTAGCCCACGCATCGTCATAAGCCAGCTCGGCCTGCACATGTTTCTAGCGCGGCGCGCCAGAACGAAAAGAAAGGAACCAGACGTACGGATACCAGCCTTGGCCGAGTTGCCAATGATGAGGGTGGTACACCCGGCGTACCACTGGGCGCCAAACGGCGGCCATGGCAGCTTCTTGCCTGCGGCTAGGTTGCGGTTGAGCTGTGATCGGGTCTTTGCGACTACAATGGATTAGAATTTAGGTCTCGGCTAAGGTCGCTCTTCGAAACTCGAGTCGATTCGCGGCCACTAGGCTCTTTTTTGCATCTTTTGCGACGTACATTCGGCGGGATAAGTAATGGCTGTGGGTTTGGTGGCATGTGGGTTAGCTCATGGCTGCTCTCGGCTCTTTTGCTCAGGGCACGCGATCTCATACCAATTTCAATGGCTCCGGCTGTCGAGCCAGCAAGGACGGAGCGCATGGCGCTGGGCGTCTTCTTCTTCTCGGACGCTGCCGAGTCCTGGGAAGCAGAAGCCGTGGCCATGGTGGGCAGAATTGGGGGGGGGGAGGGAATGGAGCAGAAAATGGGATCCGAACCTTGACGTTATTTTTTCTCGGCGAACGTTGGAAAACGTGGGGAGGGGGGGTATATTATTTTTAACTCGGCTGATTTCGTCACCACAAAGCCAGCTGCGCACCACGGGCTTTGCTCTTCAGAGGGCCGATGTCGCTGGAGCTCACCGAGGGTGTAGCGGATGAGCCCACTACCGCACAGCCGATCAGTGGGATCAGTGGGCTGGGGATGCTGTGTAGGTGCCCAACCGGCCGCTCCAGCTCGCCATCCCGTCCCTGGTAGCGGCATTGTGCCGTGCCGTCTCTGCATGTCTTACTTGATTGCCTCCGGCACGGCAGAGATGCTGTAGCTTGTTCAGTTTTTTTTTTTTTAATGATTGGAACATTGATTGATGGCTTTGGTATCCATTGACTCAAGAGAAAAAAAATTTGTTAAATTTTTGTCGTATACTAATTGGGTTTGACTTGGACACGACCGTTGAAACTAGTCTACAAACTGACGATAATTTGATTAACCTTTTTTTCGTATCTTTCTCTGTTGCGATTTACACAAAGCCGACTTACCTTTAGATTCATTCCGATGAAATACCTTTATCCATTATTTTTTCCACAAAAGGTAAATTTTGTTACCGATTTGGTCGTAAGAATGGGAGCATGTTGATTTGTTGAAGTGTGATGACCAATTTATTTGCTGATTGAATAAGACACCTATCGCTGGCCATTTACTCTGAAAAAAGGGCCCAAGCTAATTACACGACGCTTGGAGATGGCGCCATAAACACTAGCAAGACAAATTTTAACGGGAAACGACAGGTAGACTGGTTCAAAAAGACAGCAGTTTGCGGGCGAGCACGCCCAATGGTGGAACAGAGGTGACACTGGACATTCCACGCCGTCTCGTTGATGCCCGCTCCCTAGTGCGGTGGCGTACATGCTGCCAATCCAATCCAAGTGGGGAGCTAAATAGGCGTATGCCAGATCGTGTCATTGCATTTAAGGAAAGAGAGGGCATTCCTGAATGAGTTGTGAGTTTGATTGTCTGTGTTGGACTTTAAAGCGGTGGTACTTGCGGAGTTATTTTGTGTTCTAACTTAATTGGACCCTTGGTAGGACTGCCAATGCTGTAAGTCGATTTCGGCCACTAACAACACCCGTTGGAGATGTGGCATGTATGAGCACCATGAATCACAGCTCAGCAACCAAAAGTTGAAGTTAAACACAGCATGTAACTGATCATGATTTTTTTCATTCTAGATTATTCAAGCTTTATTTGGTTTATAATAACACAATCCCCCCAAAAACGCAGCAGTGTATTCTGGGATATTATCTATACAAGATGCAGCCCCTTTGTTTATGCAGCCCATCTCTTCTCTATCGTGGCCTTCCATTCTGTAAACTTGGCCACGTCTCCACTGACAAGCAAAATCTCCCCGTGGTGCAGGCGCCTTGTCAGAGGAGGAACGGAGAACCACTGGTGATCGCTCCGGCAGAGAAGGTCCTCCCGGTGGTCGCTTGTCTTGTTGCCGTCCTGCTTGATGAGCTTCAGACACTTGTTGCAGTAGCTCTCCATGCAGTACTCGCACATGCTGTACTCGTCGGCGGGTAGAATGTAGTCGAGGCACTGCGCGCAGCTGTGCTGCATCGACTGGATCTCCGGGAGCTTGGGCTGTATGGGCTCCATGGGCGCCATGGGCTCTACGCGCGACACCTTGGGGGATAACGTTGGCGTGCTGAGGAGGCGGGCGTCGACCTTGCGCATTGACTGGCTCAGCGCGCGGGCGTTTTCAATGTCGTCGGCGGCGATGAGCAGGCGGAGCAGGTTCTCGAGCGCATACTCGTCGTTCTGGGCGTCATCGTCGGCGAGGATCTCGAGGCTGTCGAGGATGAGCGTCTGCAGCATGGGGTGGGCTTCATTCTTGCGGCCGAGCATGCGGTAGAAGCAGGACAGGTAGATGGCGGCGACGTTGATGTCGGATCCAACCATGTTTAGTGGCATGTCCTGGTTGTGGTGTTTACTCTGCTGGACCTGCACCCGCTCGAGTTTCTTGATCCATTCAGCCGCGTCGGGCGACTTGAGGCCTGCGCTGAGAATCTTGCCCTTGTACAGCCCGGCGAGCTTCTGGAAGGCCATGGCGTATGCCTGGCGCGTGGGCACGTTTCCGCGAGGTCTGTACTCGTAAAAGGAAATCTGCTCAAAGTGGCTGATGGCTGAAGCGGTGTCGCGGCTGTAATCGTAGGTTGCGCCCAGCGAGTGTCGGAGGTAGAGCGCCTTGAGAGGGTCACGAAGTTCGTGGGCTAGTTCAATGGAGGCTTGGAGCTGATCGATGAGGAACTTGGCCTCGCCGACCTTGCTCGCCGCTTTGGGAATCCATTCGATCACCATGGGCTTGTTGAACTCTTCCAAGAGCATATCCATTAGCCTGGTCCTCTCGTTTTCGGAGTCGGTGACTTGGCTCTGTAGTTCGCGGAGGAACTGGACAACCTCTGCGTGGCGATTCTCGACAGCCAAAAGTTCTAGGTAGCCAGACTCTGCCTCGAACGCCTCGGCAATACTGAGATATGTCTCCTTAGAGCTCTCAATAGCCTTTCTGAAGTACTTGAGCGCGTTTTCGACCTCGTTAAGTTCGGTGTAGCACTCAGCAATCAGGTAATGGTCTTTGTATAGACGCCATTTGGTGCTCTTGAGAGCCCTCTCCTCGAGATTTCCCTTTGCAAGACTCTCCTGCTCAAGAACCTCGCACTCAAGAGTCTGCTCTAGAGCCTCCTTAAACTTGTGATCTCTCCACAGGCAGTATGCAATGCGACCCTTGGTTTCGACGCTGTTCACGTCATATTTGAGCGCTATCTCGTAGTGCTCGAGAGCCTTGTCGTTCATGTCGTTGGTTAAGTATGTGCTTCCTAGGCGACAATGGTAGTGGGCGTTCTCTTTAATGTTTGCCCAGGCGGCTGCTTTGACGATTCGCTCCGCGATGGAGGTGTCAGACCAGTGGATCCTGGTATCAGACCAAGAACATCCATCCTGCATTTCGGCAATTGCCTGGACAATCTTGAAGCAGAACAGAGTTGGGACGTACTTGGGGAACTCACTGGAAAGCCACGCTCGGGCGTAGAGATCACCAATTGGCTTGAAGATTCCAGGAGACTTGTTGACACCCTTTGTTGCCCAGTCTCTAGCTTCCGGGCTCAAGGCTGCCAATACATCCGGATCGCTCATCCACTTTCGGAGACCCGCAATGTTACCATCTGTGAGAACCTCGAGGCCTTCGTTGTTCTTTTCGTACATGATGCTCCATTCAAGGATGATAGCATCATCTGTGAGCATCTTATGGATGAGCGGGCCAAGCACCCGCTTGTCTGCGGAGGAGACTGCGGCTGGGTCGATAGAGGCAACATGTTCCTGCCAGTACCACGCTGCGTATTCTTTAATGGCTTCACGCCCCTCGCCCAGGTCATATCTATCAAACCAGGGCTTGTCGGCAAAGATTGAAAGACATGTCTTCAAAATGTGCACCCTTGCTGCCATCGGGTCGAACCCAAGAGGCACAGAGCTTGGCCCAACTGGGACAGTCGTGGAGTTTTCCTTACTGAAAAACTCTTTGACGGATGTGTGGAAGAATGAGACGTACGTAGTCGCCTTGTTTGACCGGAACTCAACCTCACCCTCGAGGTCAAACATCTCAGGATTAGAAATGGGGCTGAAGTTGCGGATAACAGGACTTCCTCGTCCCGGGCTTTGCCTAGCAGGGCTGCGTCCCCCGAGTGGGCTACGCCCTCCGATTGGGCTATGGGTTGGCGATAGCGCGTTTCGCGAGGGGCGGCCTGTGGGAGAGAGGTTTCGGATCAGATCTAGGGAAGGATCGGAGCTTCTGAAAGGGTTTCTGGGTCTGGGGCTACCACTATGTCCTGAGCTGGGCCGTCTAGCCGAGTTGGAGGAACTTGGACGTCTGGCTGAGCTTGATCGCCGGCCGCCTTCGAGACGGTTCCTTCTGTCGTGCTCTTTAATCAAGTCGTCAGTTGTCATACCATCCTCGCGTTCCAGCTCGAAGAAGCAGGCAAAGGGACCTCGCAGCGTCTCCTCAAGGGCGAACGGAGGATCGCTAAACTTGAGAATGAGGGCGGCTTCCAGTTGACCGAGGCTGAGCACCTCCTGTGCGCAGGCGACCCAGCTCAGCAACTCGTTGAGGTCTCTGGCCTGGTCATCCATGATGGTGGTTGAAAGACTCTTGAGAGACTGTTTCAACATGCCGTTAATCTCCTTGGGGAACGACTGCAGACTTTGCAAGATTGTGCGTGGGTGCCTTTTTCGACCGACTTCGTCCAGCATGAACTTGGCAAGGATGAACAAGCCGTCAACCTGAGCCTGCATAGCCTCAATCATTTCGTCTTTGACGTCACCAGGAAGGCGACTGAAGATGCGCGAGTGCAGCACGCTGTCGGTGATGAAAGAATTGACATCTTGGGCATTGCGTTCTGTCGTGACGTGAAGCGTCTTCACTTGTCCGGTGGCTTGGGGATCAAGTGTGAAGTTTACAGTATCGGTCAGCTGGGGCCTTCCAATGAGAGCGATCTGGATTTTGCAGTGCCCCGGCCTTGACTCATCATTATCTGCACCAAGCTGGTTGAGCAGCTCCTCCACATCCTCGAATTTAGCCTCGTCGATTCCGTCTAAAAATATGAAGATAGTCTTTTCTCGTTTATCGTCCTTGAATGGTTCCACAAGAAGTTTTCTATAAGCGCTCGGGATGGTCTTGATCTCGTCGCCACTGCGGAGCAGCTTGAGGAGCTCCTTTGCGTAAAAGGCATCGCTCTCGCTGATCTGGTAAGCAATGTCGCGCAGCGCCTGGAGAACGGATCTTGTTTCTGGGTTATTGTCGCGGAAGTAAAAGTAGGCCTGGTGGGACAGGTTTTCTGCTCCCCAGGAGATGAGACGAGTGGTTAGGAACGATTTTCCTGTGCCTGCTGCGCCACAAATCCATAGATATTGGGTTTCGGTGTTTAGCCAAGCCCGAAGCCCCTCATCTTCAAGGACCCATTCTCCAGTGCCCTGTACTCGCGATTTATTGAACAAGGTGAAGAAGTCTTCGGGGAACGGGGACGGCTCCAGAATCTCCTTAAGCTTGTCTTTATGTGCAGCGTTTGTTCGCTCACGAGCTTCAGCACGGAGACTCATAATGCCTTCCTCTATGCGGTCTGTCTGGAGGCTCATTGCTTTCACGTCATCACTGACCTCTGCCACGCTGTTGTTGACCTGTGAAACATTGTCGTTGACCTGTGACACGCTGTCATTGACCTGCGAAACGCCGCTGTGAATCTCAGCAATGGCATGCAGCTCTTCAGCTCTGGTAAGGGCCTGGAGCTTTTTGAGGGCAGGCTTCACAGGGTTTTCCGAGCCAAGTATCGACTTGAAATAAGCCTTGAAGCGGCCACGGCGGATCTCCTTGGAGACGAGGAAGATGACCTCGAATAGAGTGGCAAGGATTTCAATCAGCTTTGCACGAAATGGGCTGGATATCTCGCGCTTGAGGTATACATCTAATCTCGAGGTGAAATCCTGGTGACACGAGTCAGTTGACAGATTTTCACAGTGGGCGGGGTTGGGTTGATGGGATTGGTTACCTTGAGCTGCTCAAAGAGCTCGACAATGGCATCGTAGTTTGAGGAGACATCGCGGGCGCCGTTCAACATGTATACAACGGCGCCAAAAATGCCCTCGGCGGGTGAAAAGACATCTTGAGCGGCGCCAGAGACGATTTCACCAATGACTTCGATTGGGCTCAGGGCGGCCGACAGGGCACCAAAGATCTTGTGCCTTCTCTCGCGGAACTCTGTAAATTTTGCGTTTTGGTTGTCGAGGGCCACTTCTAAATCGGCGATGGATCTGACGGGAGGGTTCAAAAAATCCTCGAGCTTGACGTCGGTGGATGACGAGAGGCGCTTGGAGGCATCTTCAATGACGGCGCGGAACTGGGCTTGGAGGGGCGTTTCCGCCTTTGTGGCTGGACCCTGGGGTTTCTCTTGGAGGGGCTTCTCCTGGAGGGGCTTCTCCCGGGCGGCATCAGCCATGGTGGGTTTACGGAGTTTGGACTACTACAAGATGAAGCAAGAAGAAAAAATAAGGCGAGAAGAGAAGAGAAGAGAAGAATACAACAACGAAAAGGCAGAGAGCCAGCCAAATATGAGGGGGCCAAACGCAACGGCAGGGCTGACATTTAATAAGAGGGGAAAGCTGTTGAGCCTCGAGTTACCAGGCCGTCGGGAGTCGCTGGGGGCCAAAGAGGCTGCAGACGGTGTGCCAAAGGGGACGAATTGCAGCAGGACCTATGTCATCGGCCTGCGCAAGCCACTGGGGAACGGACGATCTTTTTTCAACGGTGAGTAATATTTTTCTGTGCTTTCTTTTGCGAGAGGATTCCATGGCATGCCCCGGAGCGCGGGTGTGAGATCACCTGAGACTAGGATGCGAAGCCCTGCTGCGAGTGAGAAAAAACAGAGGCAGTGAGTGGGTTAACATGAGCTTGGCGTAGGTCCAAGTCCTACCTAGTGTCGAGGCAGCAGTTGCCACGGCTTGCGTCTGAGGGGAGTGACTGGCTCGGCGAGCGAGAAAGCCCACAGCAGTAGGCGCCTTGCCGTCTCAGCCTGTGTCGCGCGCGTCCTCATGTTGTCATACTACCATGCTGCCGTACTCTGTGGGCGGTTGTGCTCGTCTTTTGTTTCGTTGCCTGGTGCTTGGTGTTGGCCCTTGATCCAATGTCTATGGGTGTGTGCATCCAAGCTTGCATCTGCAACCCGCCGCCCGACCCCAGCCCCAGGGGAACTGGAACTAGAACTCACTGCCTTTTCGCCCTGCGCGCGCCGATCCGCTGTTCCGTTGCAGTGGCTTGGCTCAGCCAGTAGTGCGTCCTGGGGGGCCTTGGCGTTCGGATATGGCAGTTCGTCGACACGTTCTGCCCGGGCGCGCTGTCTCTGGATCGCGCATTTACGGAGTACGTATGTACAGCCATGGCGCAGTCGAGTCAGAAGTCAGATGATGGGCGTATTTGCAAGACAGTGCGCGTCTCTCCATGTCTTTGATCTTGGTGCCCAATGGCTAGAAAGAGCTAAATGCTTTAGTGCAGTGTCGCCGGCTGGTATGGATGGCTCAAGTACGGACGACTAGCCATGGATGGGAAAGAAAAGGGTATGGTATGGATGGGATGGATGGTGGTGGATGGTGGTGCGGTACGGTAAGGGTGCGGCGGTATAGGTGCGGTATAGGTGCGGTATGGGTGCGGGAAGGAATGGATGGGGCCCGTAAGCAGAGAGAGAAAAAAAAGAAAAAAGAACCTGGGTGTGTTCCATTTTATTACCTCTTCTGCTGAGCCAAAGCCGGATACGAAAATGTCGCGATGCCGGCTAAATTCAAGATTAACAGACAGACCTGCAATAGCCCTTTCACTGCCTTATCAATGACACAACCCTTCCCTCGACTCTCCACGATTTGTCTCTGCAACCTTCATCCCCGTCCCCGCCATTGTCACTCACCAACCCAGCCCATCCGATTGATGGAAAATTGCTGCTCCACCAACCCCGCCCGACTGAGTGAACTGATCTCGGCCGGGAACTCGTACGGACGCCGCTAACAAGACGACACATAAAATGTCAGTAAAGGGTAGCTGGCCTTTGGTCTGAAAATAAGCTGGATATGGGCACGAAGTAAATCTCTCAAAAATTCACATTCGCTCCCTAGTGCACAATGTCAACTTCGAGCCCGATCGTAACCTTTCAAAATCCTGTCATTCGAGGCTTCAACCCGGATCCGACAGTATGTGTTGTGCCCGCGACTGAGAACACGCCCACGACATATTTCCTCAGCACCTCAACATTTGAATTGTTCCCGGGATGCGCAATCTACACATCTACCAATCTTGTCGACTGGACTTTGATTGGCCATGCCCTCAACAGACGCTCCCAGATTGAGATGCGAACAGTAGAGCCAGGCGCGGGAAGCTGGGCGAGCACATTGAGATATCGGCCCCAGGAGAAGCGATGGTATCTTGCAAATGGCCTCTTCCAACGATATCGCCCTACGTCTGATGTAAGCCTTGACCAATATTTTTTGCCTAATTTTGTATTTTCTGAAGCTCATCGAGTCTGTAGGAACGTATTTTCCCCCGTGGGTTCTACGTATGGACTGACAACATCTGGGACGAAAATGCCTGGTCTGATCCAGTCTATTTTGATAACCCCGGCTTCGACCAGGACGTAAGCATCCCTTTTTACAGTTTCCAAAACAAATTAGAATCTCACCCCCTTAGCTTTTCTGGGACGACGACGGCAAGGTTTATTTATCCACCACGATGCGATTGGCTTGGCGCGCTCCCGACTCCAAGGTCAAGGATTTTGCCATTCACGTTTCGGAAATTGACTTGCCGACAGGGCGCACCCTGACTCCACCAAAGGTCATCAGAGAGTCTCCTTACGGTCTTGCAGAAGGATCCCACATTATCAAACGCGGCGTCTATTATTACCTCTTCACTGCTGAAGGAGGCACCGAGGCGGGACATCAAGAATGGGTTCTGCGTAGTCGTGAAGGTCCATACGGACCTTGGGAAGGTCAAGGAAAGCCTTTGTGGTATAATGGGCCTGATGAAGAGGTTCAGAGGACAGGTCACGCCGATGTCTTTGAAGATGGCAATGGTTCATGGTGGGCTGTATTCCTTGGTGTGCGCCCAGTGAAGGATGAAGGCTCTTTTATTGAACCCCAGCTTGGTATTTACGTTCCATGCCCATTATTCTTTACTAAGCTAATATTAGCAGGCCGTGAAACGTTTTTGGTAACAGTTGAGTGGCACGATGACTGGCCAATCTTCAACGACGGAAAGAATATCACCCTCGAGACAGTGGGGCGGACATCCTTGGCTTCTGCGAGTGCTGCTGGGCCTAGTGCATGGTCTGCTGATTTGTCCAAAAGCTCACTGGAGCTTGGATGGTATCAAAAAAGTAAAACTTGCCAACATAGGACCAAAGTACATGGGCTAACTCAATCTAGATACTCCACTGAAGCAGTGCTTTAGTTTGACAGAGAGACCAGGTTTCCTGAGGTTGTATGGAAATTGCTTCGACCTTTCTAGCCCCGAGTCTCCAGCAATGCTTCTCAGGAAACAAACGTCATACAACCAGCGTTTCTGTGCCACCATGAGGTTCAACCCTACTGTTGCTGGATACGAAGCTGGCGTTGTGCTTTGGTGGAGCCAGTACTCCTACGCTGCAATTGGAATTGTTGCTGCCAGGGAAGATGATGGCAGCATTAAACCAAGAGCCATTTATAGAGGGCCAGGGAGGCTGAGTGACAAGGGAATTGAAGTAAATGCACCGGAGTTATTGATATTATGAGTGAACTAACGAGTTGTAGGTCAACATTCTCAACACACAACTGCCAGACTTGGCGGAGGAAGGTATCAAGTTTGAGATACACACTGAGCCAACGATATACAACGTTCAATTGCACACACCATCGACTACAGTTTTGAGGGGAGTTCCTTCAAAGGAGCTTACTATTGCGCCCCCAGTTGGTGGATGCTTCACAGGTGTCATGTTTAGCATCTATTCTTTCGGCAAGGGTGAGCCCGTGCTTGACCCGGCGGATTTTAGCGATATAAGCTTGGAGGAACTTGCCTGATCTATGTGAATCGAAGTCGAATCAAGCCAGGGAATGCGCTTCTAAATTTATTGGTTGGCATCATGCGGGCTAGATCTTGGATGACTACTGTTGGAATCGCCACCTCGTCTGAAGCGATTGTTGATACTGAGATCGAAATCTTGTTTAGTATTGGATGCATCAATCCGTCGAGAGTTCTGATATTAAAAGTGGTATTTGGAATCGGATCAGTCTGCGAGTGGCATAGGAAGCAAGCACTGCCATAACAGTGCAAGTTCAGAGTGTCCTGAATTTAATGGGCCAGGGCCTGATAATAGACATTTCTGCTGGTCTTTTAGTGGACTTTTTAGTGCATCCCAGCAAATCTTCCACTAATGTAAGCCTGTGAGGATTGATTCGCGATATCCACCTCTCTGCATTTGATGGGGTTAATCCCGCATCCATGGCAGGACCAAATTTTTGGAATTTGTACAATAAAAATAAAAAATAATTTGGCGAATAATACTTATTCAACAATTGATTGTATCTTGGTTGGGCGAATCATATGGCCAAACTTAGTTGTATCTGCCACCGTTGTGGCTTTGCAGCTCCCCCTTGGTCGAGCCCACGATTTACCATAATAAAACTTATTCAACAAGACGACCAAAAAGCAAAAAAAGAAACTCATGTGTATCACATGTGGCTGGATCTCTCCCGCCGGGAATTGAACCCGGGTCTCAAGCGCTCTGTTAACTGAATGACAAGCTTGCATACTGACCACTATACTACGGAAGATTTCAGGCGTGGCGCCTGAGTAGCAGATCGGATTGGTTGGAGGCGCGGGTCCGAGAAGTGAGATATACAGGTTAGGGCCAAGTGGAGTACCCACACCAGCTTGTACTTTGGCTCATTGTGTCTGAGAAGGGGGGTTGCAATTGCTGACATTGGACCTTAGTCCCCTCGCTTCTTCAAGGCCTAATTCCTGGCGTTGTATACAAACTCAACGTGGCAATGTCGATGACGCGAGCATAAAGATTGACATAACAATAACCGGCTTGGCTGTCGTGTTGTGGGGAACGCAATAAGTTTACGTCTTGGTTTGACCCCATTCAGCTTTGACAAATGACGTCAAGATCGGGAATTCAGTGCCGCGACAACTCATCATGACATGTAAATGGCTGACTGACTTGGCTCAAAAGGCTGCACAAATCCACAAATTGGTTTTGTATATAGCTAGCCTAGTCTCTCCTTATCGCTCGATCGACATATGCATACAATTAGGCTTCTTGGATTTTGCTAGTCCAAGTACGCGCCATGGGGCCCCGACCACGCAACGTGAGCACTCAGCTCTTCTTCCATCTCTCTCTATATGTGGCTTATTCGTCGGCATCGACCCTCTACTCCACATATAAATTCAACCCGCTTGAACATCTTGCGGGTATCTCGCCTTATTTCGAGCCTCAAGACCCTTCGGCATCTCCAGATGCCCCTCAAGGCTGCACGCCTGAACGTGCCGCTTATTTAGTCCGCCATGCCGCTATTTATGCAAACGACTTTGACTATGAAGAGTACATACAACCTTTTGTTGAGAAGCTTGGAAACAAGACCGGCATTGAATGGAGCAAGGTTCCGTACCTGAATTTCCTGGCTGACTGGTCGGCCCCATTTTCGGAGGCCGAATCTGAGCTCTTGACCAGGGTTGGCAAACTCGAGGCTACAACTCTTGGGGTCGATTTGCAGTTCAGATATCCCAACCTGAGATTACCGAAGCGAGTGTGGACATCTTCTGCGGAACGAACTTACAAGTCTGCGCAGTCCTTGGTCCGTGGCCTTGAATCAGATGACAACACCATGAATGTCGTCAGCATTTATGAGTCAGAAGAGTCTGGTGCTGACAGCTTGACACCTTACTCGGCTTGTCCAGCATACTCTTCATCTGCAGGAAGCGATCAATCATCGGTATACCAAGAGAAATATTCCAAACCCATCATTGCTCGCTTCAATGACTTGGCTCCCGATTTCAACTTTACTGTCAATGACGTTTTTGGCATGCAGCAGTTGTGTGGCTACGAAACCGTCATTCGCGGAAAGTCACCATTTTGCGACCTAGAATTATTTACGCCTGACGATTGGCTTGGTTGGGAATATTCTGAGGACGTGAGGTATCATTACAATGTTGGCTATGGAAACCAGGTTGCAGGTTACGCAGGTCTGCCTTGGTTCAACGCCACGGCGAATTTGCTTTTGAGCGAAGATAACGACGACCAAGACCTCTACGTCAGCTTCACGCATCGAGAACTGCCACCCATGGTTTTAGTAGCCATGGGCTTATTTAACAATTCTGATTTTGGGGGGAGCGAGGCCACCATTAACGACACAATGCCGCTGGACCGAATCAACTATCGAAGGGCTTGGAAGAGCTCAAATATTCTGCCCTTCCTTACCAACATCGCCATCGAGCGGTTCAACTGCACAGGGAGCTATGGATTTGATGATGGAGAATATTATCGTGTGTTGGTTAATAGTGCACCACAGCCATTGCCTGACTGCAACGATGGACCAGGCACAACCTGTTCAAGAAGCGGATTTGAAGATTACGTCCAGGACAGAACGGACAGATTTAGTGGATTTTCTGAAAAGTGTGGTGTGAAGTATAAGAACACTACAGATACGTTGTCTATCTATTCCAATGGCTCTAGTAACAACGGGACCACAGTTGGGAAACGTTACGAGATGTTGAATGCCTGGTAATCATTTCTCTTGTATGATAGCTTAAACAGCCTCAGTATTGGATTGAAGCTATGTAGTTAAATTTGACTCTCATAATATATTGGCATACAAAGAAGAAAATAAGAATGAATTGTTATTCAAGTTACGAATAGGTTGACGAGTAGATCAAAAATGGCTGTTCGCACACGTGGCTAATATGAAGTGTGGTCTAGTGAATTGCCATAATTTGTACACGATGATCAAGGTTGGCCCCAAATCTCATCGGCGATTTCTCTGACCAAAGCCAGCTTGGCCTTTTGCTCTGGGAAGCCTAGCGGATAGCCAGTTTCGTGAGTGCTGAAACCGCACTGGGGGCTCACACTGATTCTCTTGAGAGCTTCCTCTCGTGATTCGCCAGAACCCTTGGCAACCCAATCGGCGGCAGAAAGAATACGCTTCTTCATCTCTTCCTTGTCCTCGAGTTGAGGAAGCTTGGTGCTGATTACACCAACGACAACATGCTTGCCCTTGGGCAGATGCTGGAGCGGTTCAAAGCCACCCGAGCGCTCAGTGTCGTACTCGAGATAGAAGGTATTGACATTGAGATTTTTGAAGAGTTTCTCGGCAATAATATCATAAGCACCTTCAGCGAAGTGGCGACCACCAATCTGCGAAACTATTAGTAGTGTTTTAAAACGGGACCCATGCCAACCTACAAAATTGCCTCGGCAAAGGTGAATACCAGTGTGCATATCGGCAGGGCATTTGGAAATGGAGTCATTGTAAAGTTCAATGTATGCATCTAGAAGGTCCTCTACAGTTCCAATGTTGTTGGAATCAGCTGCCCAGCCGTCACGGAACTTGTTTGAGCAAAAGTCTTGAAGGGTTTTTAGCATGTATCCTTAAAAAAATCATTGATGGAACACTTACAAGCCATTCCAGGGTCATCGAACTGAACATTACGCAGGCCAGCCTTGTATAGCTGATCCAACTCAGCTTGGTACACCTTGGCGACATCCTTGAAGTACTCGGCATCGTTGGAGTAAGCCTCAGGGGTGTAGGCCTTGCCTTGGCCATATCTCATATGGAACCAAGCAGGCGTCTCGACTCAATGTCAGTACTGTCCTTGAATCACTCCCGAGGGGTAATGCTTACAATCATTGTGAGCTTAATGTTGCCCCATTCCTCTTTGGGAAGAGCTTGCTGAACTAGGCGCAGCTCGTGAAGGTTTGAAATAGACTTTGCTGGATTGTGGGAAAGCTTGCCCCCCGCAATGACGGATTCGCCAGGCATGACCTTTCGACCGGTCTCAATCAGGCTCACGACATCCGGATGGTAGAGGCGGAAGAGACTCGCGTGGGCATCTTGGAGCTTGGTGGTGCCCTCGAATTCGTCCCACATGAGCCCCCAGAAACGGGTGCGGTTGTACTCTCCGCTGTTGACGGCTTTGAAACCAAGGTCGCGTTGCAGCTTGACAACCTCCGCGACGGCATCCTTCTCAACTTGAGTGAGCCCCGCTTCCTCGGCTGAACGTCCCTTTTCCCGGATCTGCTCTCTGATGTCAAGCAGTTGTTGGGGTCGTAGCAAGGAGCCCATGTGCTCCGCCTTGAAAGGGGCTGCAGTCTTGGTGGACGACGACATGACGATAGATGAGTTTCTGTATATCAATGAATGTTTGATTTGAATTTTGCGAATTTTGAATACAAAATATTGAGAAGAGAGATGGTGACTCTCACTAACCAAAAGAAGTCATCAGCCCGGGAGGGGCATCGTCTTACAGCAGGATTTTACCCAGCCAAGTTGGCCGATACATGCGGGGCCTGAACATTCCAGCGGGGTCAATCCCGATACGATATCATGGCTTTGGTCAAACATCTTAAAGGTGCGGAGATGCTAAAGACGGAAATTGGTCGGAGATGGTTCGAGTCGTCAGCAATCAAGCCCGGAGTGGCTAGGACGTGGCAAAACCGCTACGCTAGCCTGGGAAGCGGAGCTTTGCCATTAATGTACCCATGGTATTACCAGTGTAGAGAACGCGGGGAAGATGACTGGTGAACGTGCTTGTTTGCGGATATTATCACCCGATTGGAAATGTGTTGAGCTGACATGTGAGTGACGTCTGCTTATTTTCGGAATGTTGAATGCAAGATGTGAGTTGCCAGGAGGGTTGACTGGGAGTTTTTGGTGGGAGGGACATGGGCCATGGTTAAATCATGGAGTACTCGCACTGATTGGTTAGATGGAGGAGGTAAACAAGTCTAATTACATCACAGAACATGAATTGATAAATAACTGGAATGGTTGAGTGACGAATGAGCAGTACGCTCACCTGGAATAAATGGAAATTCGGATATAAAAAGATCTATCAGAACTTGGCCTATCAAGTCTACGGTGTGATTGCCCCCCTCGCGTGCATTAGTACTTGCATACGCCCAGGGGAATTCCATCAAGTCATCCTCTTCACGTCACTCGCCGGGATCCATGTCACCGGAACCTGCGATGCTACTCATAAAAGCGGACAAGACGATGTACTTTCGGACGGGATTCGAGAACACCGCTACCACATTTTGATGGGACGGCCCGTTGCGGTATTCAAGGGTCAAGTTGAGGCTGACTAGGGCTTTTGCCACTGATTCGTGTGTGCTTTCCATCCATCATCTCCACAACGGCGAACCCTAGACGTGGATCTTTGCTTTGCCGAAGCCATGCATGCAGTTGATGTTGCAGTGCCTGGAAATGTTCCGAAGTTTGGGAGATGCACACCTTGAAAATACGCGTATTGCTTTTGTTTGGATTTTTTGAGACCTATTTATTCAGCGCCTCGCTGAGGAAAGACAAGGGCTGGCTGGTTTTATTTGATGGTCTTGGCTAGTTCTCGTATTGCCTGACGACCCATTTATTTCGCTCATCGGATTCACCACAGAGAATTTTCAACAGAGAGACCGATTGATACGGGATTTAACGAGAAATTTCCTAAAAAGTCGCTGAGGAATACGCGATTTATTCATGCCGATTTATTTATTCTTTATTCTTGTTTCAGCCACCAATCACTTGTTTCAATTCTCGTGTGGCTGGTATTGCATGGCCTCTCTCTGTTGTTTCATTGGGGTCTCATCCCACGTGGAGTCGAACTTTTGTCTCTAGAAGATTTCGTTCGTAAAGGCATCCAATACGATTAAAGTAGTTGGTCAATAGTGTCACACGACAGATCCATCTTTCGAGCAATGGTTCTTGGCCGCCTTTCACGCGTTCGCCCATGGCCGCTGCTGGCCAGCACGTGGGCGTCTTCCCCAGCGCTAATCATCTTGTTTCTCCCTGTAATGGGCCTAGTGGCCCAAGAAGCTTGTCTGCCGATCTGCCTCTTATCGTGTGACCTGAGACCACGTTCCTTGTCGGTCCAGCCTCAGAGGTCTCACATTGCCATTATTAACGTCGCAACGGCTGGCTGAATTTGGGAGACTGGCGAGATCCTTTTGAAAATTACCGCTCGCCTATCAGCGAACCCCGCTCTTCAACATGGCCCAATCTCCACCCTCATATGGTACCATCAACACTCTTAATACGATGTGAGGACGCGAAAACTGTCACTTTTCATTCTCACGCATTCTGACGTGCATCCACAGCCAAGGGACAAATTCCCCGAGATCAACACCCTTCACCGTGCGCCACTTCCCGGCAGACGCACGCGACAACATGGCCACCAGCACCAAGGATGCTGCAGAGCTCGAGAGCGAGGCCCACGCCCTGGGCGACCTGGGTCCCGAGGAGCTCTCGCAGACTGATAGCTCTGCCCCTTCAGGCAAAGACATCCTGGATCTGCAGGACCTAGATCCGGCCCTGAACCAGAAGATGCATCTGGTCAACAATGTGCGCCACATCAAGCCTTTTCCGGGAACGACTCTAGTGCTAATGTGGAATTCTAGGCTATTGACGAAATCGGATGGACGCCCTATCATCTGAAACTATTTTTCCTCAATGGCTTCGGGTAAGCATTCCGGGGCCACTGGCGCCACCAATTGCCGTCGGCAATGCGACTCTTCCCTCTGTCACAGGGATTGGGAGCTTTAAGAAGTTTGTGGGAGTGCCTGGTGCTAATTTGATTTAGTTATGCTGTGGATTCAATGATTACTCTGTTTCAGTCCATTATTGCAGCCCAGTCCTTTATGGAGTTTGGTCAGAAGGGATATGCGAATGGTCTAACTATTGCTACCTACGTTGGAATGCTTGCGGGCGCATTGTTTTGGGGATTGAGCGCTGATATTATTGGCCGAAAACACGCCTTTAACATCTCTCTCTTCATCTGCTCTGGAAGTTGTATTGTAGCTGGTGGTATGCCCAACTGGGCGTCCCTTGGCTTCTTTGTGTCCCTGCTCAGCTTTGGTGCTGGTGGTAACCTTATTATGGACACAGCTGTGTTCTTAGAATACCTTCCCAGTAACAAACAGTGGCTCCTGACATTACTTGCCTGTTGGTGGGGCGTCGGTCAAGCTGTTACTGGATTTATTGCATGGGGTTTCATGGTTCCCAAAAAATGGAACTGTGCGGACGTGGAGACATGCACTCGGGACAACAACATGGGCTGGCGCTACGTCATGTTCACTGGTGGTTCCATTGTGTTCGTCATGTCGGTGCTCCGAATCACAATTGTGCGACTTCGAGAGACACCAAAATATCTATTGGGAATAGGTAAGGAAGAGGAGCTGATTGAAACCCTTCAATTCCTCGCCAACAAGTACAACCGCACTTGTTCTCTCACCCTCGAGGAGCTTCAGGCTTGCGGCACCATCAAGACAGCTCACAGCGAGAACAAATCTTCTCTTAACGAGACCTGGATCCACATCAAGGGTCTCTTTTCGACTTCCAGAATGACTATTTCGACCTCGCTAATCATCCTCTCATGGACCATGATTGGTCTAGCCTACCCTCTTTTCTACGTTTTCCTGCCGTAAGTATTATTGACGCACTTGGAATTGGAACCCCTACTTTAGATCTGAACCAAAGATGTTGATGAATTCTCTTAGCACCTATCTGGCCAACAATGGCAGGGTATTTCACCGCACAACCTTTGAGACGTGGCGCAACTACACCCTGACTAATATCAGTGGCATCCCTGGTCCCATTCTTGCGGGCTTCATGTGTAATACCAAGCTTGGTCGCAAGTATACTATGGCTATTGGTGCCCTTATTACCATGGCCTTCTTCTTTGCCTACACAGCCGTCAAGACGGCAGCTCAGGATACGGCATTCACCTGCATGATTGCCTTCTTCATCAACATTTACTACAGCACACTGTATGCCTACACACCGGAAGTCCTGCCTAGTGCCCATAGAGCCACCGGCAATGGTATTGCTGTTTCTTGCAACCGTATCATGGGAATTGTCTCCGCCGTCGTCGCCTCTGAGGCAAACACGGATACCCCGGCTCCCTTATACATTTGTGCAGCTCTCTTCATTGCAATGGCAGGAGTTTCTGTCATCTTCCCCTATGAGCCATACGGTCGCCGAAGTTCCTAAGGTTAGTTGGCGAGTGCTTCGATAAAAACATCAGGCCCAGGTGGCCCTATTGAATGCTTCAACATGCATAAAGATGTTTCATTATCAAGGATGATACCCTTTTCCTTTCCGTGGCGTAACTGGGATCTAGGATTATGTTATTCGGAACAAATACGAGACCATGAACGGAGTCTATAAAAAGAATGGACCACGCGATGACTTGGTCATGTTTTTATGATAATTCTAATAGAAAAATTCAACATTTGGTTCAATTGTTTTTTTTTCCTCTCCGCCCATCTCATTTCAATTAATTATCGAGCCTCCGCATGATTATTAAACCCGGCAACTCCATCATGTACCTCGGTTAGCTGCTATTTGTAAGAGCTAAACCGACAAACCGCCAATGCTGTGAAGCCACATCCCCACTTGCCGAGCCAATACGTTTTTCCTATCGTGGAGTGGGGAATTGAGAATCGTCGATCGCATTTCCCTCGGCCTAAAGCAACCCAAGATCTTGATCTCTACACAGCTGCATTTGCGATTGCTCGCCGACAGGAGCGAAATGTGTGACTTTTCACATTACGGAGGGCCAAGCGAGGAGTGGCTTGCCGTGGAGTCTAGCTTACCCCCGTCAACTGGGCCCGAACTTTCGCTAGCCGAACTCCGGGAGATTACGAACCTGGAACGAGAGGCCCTGTCAGATAAGGCGATGAAATATCTCGCACATCGAGTGCATACCAGGGACTACTTAATTCCGACTCGAGATGGAAGCCTTGTCGAAGCCCGGAGCTACCGGCCAGTTAGTGTCAAAAATGACACACCTTTACCCGTCTACATACACTTGCAAGGTGGGGGCTTCATGTTTGGTACATTAGATGGAGAGGCTTCAATTTGTGCACGCATAGCTTGTGGCTCTCAGGTTGTTGTGCTCAATGTCAATTACAGACATACACCAGAACACACCTATCCAACCCCTTGGAATGACGCAGAAGATGCCTTTGAGTGGGCTCACGACAACATGGACAAGATCGTTGGCGATCCTAAGAAAGTTATTATCGGTGGAGTGTCGGCTGGGGCATGGGTCGCCGCATCGTTAACTCTTCAACGGCATCTTGCCAAGGGATCCGATCCTCGCCCCCCAATTGCGGGTCAAGTCTTGATGATTCCGTGCCTGGCATATCCTGACTGCTACGAGCCTCAGCTGAAGAAAATGAAGGATCAATCTATTTCTTCATATAAGCAAAACGAGCATGCGCCGATGTTTTCTGTCGCGGATCTCAGGTTCTTTTCAGGCCTGTTAAAAGTCACTGACCCAGATGTAACCGACACCAAACTGAACCCTGGCAACGCGACTCCAGAACAAGTAAAAGGAATGCCGCCAACTGTTATGGGAGTAGTTGGATTAGATCCTCTGAGGGATGAGGCTTTGCTTTATGCCAAGATGTTGACAGAGGCGGGGTAAGCCATGTGCGACTCATTTTTACTGCCGTGACTAATGGCCTGCAGAGTACCGACAGATGTCAACCTTTTTATAGGTCTACCACATGGATTTAGACACTATGATGATAGAATCTCTGCTTCTACACGATGGGATAGGGTTGTTGAAGACGGGGTTCTCTGGGCACTCACGGGCCCGGTTGCTGACAACCAATTTCACATCAAGATATAAAACAGCATTGTCTAAATTGAACATAGAAGAAATCTCTCTGACTGTAATTCTGTGAATTTCTGCATTTGTAACCGTGGTTTAGAATTTGACGTTGGGAGTGGTAGCTGTTTAGCAAAGGTAACCAAGCGAGTGATCTTTGAATATAACAAATGGAGTCAAAATGAGTCCAAGTTTATTCGTATTAACAGTAGTAAATGGTCTAAATATATTAAACATAATTGGATTTCGTGTCATCATCTCATTTATACGGAGCCTGCCGGAATAAGTCAAGTTAAAATTCCCTTCGAGCTCGAATCATCTCGACGCATGTATTCCACGTCCACCTGATAGGAGCGGTTTACTCGGATATCTCTTCGTTCCAATTCTACATCGTCATCATTTGGTCGTTGTATGCTGTGAAGCTGATATGAGTGCTGTTCACTGCTTTTCTGACCCCGAACCCCCCTGCTCCATGACTGACTGTTCTTTCGTGATCGTGATGAGAAAAGGCCCAGCTGGGGGCAGTATGTTTTAATAAATGGCTTGAGTCGGACCGCACAAACACAAAGAATGCCGAGGTTAACCTCGATGATGGACCAGATGCCCAAGATGGCTTCGGTGTATGTTACATCGCTAACAGTAATGCCGAAGACGTATGGCATGCGAGCAATGGAGCAAACAACGACGCTATATAACAGTTAATGAATGTAATTAGTGAAGCAGCAGGAAATTGAAGCATACCCTGATCCCACTGCAAGAATGCCACCAATCATGAGTTTTTGTCGAAGTATTAGGTTGAGGCCATAAATCGTGGGAATAGGCACTACAGCGACAGCAAGATCACAAGCAACATTAAGGACAGCGTGAGACTTGATGACCTTCTCCAAACATGTACCACTAGTGATGCCTGAGAGGAGAGTCTTTCGGGGATTGCAAGGTGCGCCGACAATAATGCATAGAGTTAGGGTATAAGCGAAACTGACGGCCGCGATGCCGATCACAATATATCGATATGTTTTGGAGGGGTTGATGTGGTATAAAGTGGCTAGCATGGCAAACCTAGTGATGCAAAGGCCGATGAAATATGCCAAGTTACTAGGGAGGATATTCTATTTTTCGGTTAGCGGAGGTTTAAACTCGGTTTGCTGAGGGTGAACTTGCATCCATGAGATTCATGAAATCCGCTATGGACACATCCCACATGTGTTTTCCCCAACCATACTTGATCACTGTCATGGCGTTAGATAATAATCCTTTCCTCGAGAGTGGAAGGGCGAATATACTGGAGAGTTGAGTGATAAAATAGAGTATTGAAACGCCATAGGAGAGGGTAATGATGACTGAAATCCAGCGCATGCGATATTAGTTTCTGGTTGCGAGGTCGAGGCATCTGTGGGTTCTCGTAGACATACCCAAATCTAGTTCGACCTTTTTCGAGAGCTTGATGGCTTGGAAATATCGAAGAGCGAGCGAAATCGTGGCGGGGAAAAACGTGATGCCAAAAGCAATTATGATTCCTTTTTGGAGAGTGGTAAGAGGACCATCGAAATCCGGTGCACTGCCATCTGGCGAGGCAGCCAGCGGCGTGTTGGCGAGCACCGACGGGTCCAATATCGACGTCGACATGGCCGTTTTGGACGGCGTTACGGAGGGATTCTAACCTGCGAAGCTCGAGCGCGCTGTGGATAAGTCAGATTCATATATTTTCCCCCGGGTGAAGACACCCTGGTTCACCCCTGATCCACAGCATCATGTATCCATCGCATCCGCTGAACATGCAGTGTCATTTATTCCCCATCAGCTCTTTATACTCCCTTGGGGGATGATGCTATTGACTTTGCGCTAGGAAACCTAAGTTCGTATCTAGGCAGAAAACCGTCGGGCATTTTGACATCGTTTCATTGGACGAGGGCACTAAGACGAAAAGAGGTAACCGACCTTCGAACACATGGTTTGGTCTATGCACTGCCATATGGCTTGACCCATATTTGCTACAACCCTGGCCCTTGTTTCACTATCAAATCATTGACAGTGCATGGGTTTTGGACCCCGCTGTTTGGCTGCTTGAAGGGCTTGACGATGGACCCGTATTTCATTTCGTTACCGGGCGTGCACTAACCTGGTGGCAGGCTCAAAGGGACGATGCAGAACGTCACAGTGAGAGCTTCTTTCTCAACACTAAGACGTCACTAAAATCAGTTCAAATGAACGATTCCCGATTCGTCTATCGCGGTTAATGCAAATGGCCTCAGCCCTGTTTTTAAACTGGTCATGAAGCATGATAAATGAGAAGAGGCAAGCAAGAAGAAGGGGGGAAAAATGCCAAATTATAATTGATCGAATCATGTAAGCTTCATGCACTCAACTTGGCACATCGGTTCCTGGGGGTGAAATTAGCCCAGTGCTGTGTGACAGTCATCTTGGCTTCGACAACCACTTTTAGACCCATGATATTTCCGGGTGACAGGATACGCGTACCGCCACACGTGGTAGGCGCTGCTGAACTTTAGCTGTATTTTATACCCTTGACGAACTACTACCCCAAATCAGCTGCCGTCCCTTACATCTTTGCATGTTCAAGGGTACTTCTGGTGCTTTCTTCCATGATCTGGAAGTAAGAATACTATGGCCATAATTGTGCATCTGTCTTGAGCCAAGTCTTTGAGGAATAGCCCTATCTCTTGGCCCTCTAAATCCACTTGTCCCTGATTTACTTCGCTTATCCGGACAATTGGAAATACTCGACTTTGGGATTGCCTAGCCGAGTTTACCCCGGAGATTGACACAGGCGAAGCCCGTGTAACCCCTAATCCATGACTCGTTCGTACTCAGTTCAGCTTGGACCCTCGTGGGCTGGCTGGAGATGCCGACGGGATATTTCTCCGGTACCTTCCCACTCGAGCTTGGCGTTCCTGTCAAATTCCATGCGTTACAGTTCTGCCCGGTCCCGTGACTGTCTCAGAGTTGCCGCGTTCCTGGCTGCTTGTGGTTAATGCCGATGAACCAGAACGCGTGCGGCCTAGCGCTGATTCCAAGTCTGCTTCCGGCACGACATATTCTTGGCTCTCACCCAAAAAGCTGGGCGAATATTCTAGATGCGTTTCAAGTAGATTGAGCAAACTAAGAAAGCTCATCGGCAGTTCTGTTCTAGCAGTATTGAGCGAAGGTATTGGACTTCGCCAAAAGGACAACCAGGGAATTCTCGTACGACGGATCGCTGGCGAGGCCGAGGTGAACCCACAGACTGCCAGGTATTATATTGGGCGACATTGGCAGAGTCCATCTCTCAGTGCTATTTCACGAGCCGGCATGGATCTTGCACTAAAGGCCAAACAGGAACAAGAAAAATGAATGACCTTTAATAGAAAACCTGGAGTTGGCGACCCTGGCCGGTTTTAAATATATAAAAATCGCATCCAATACGATAAATCAATGATTCACAGGGTGTCGTTTCGGAATCTTCTTCTGGTCACTCGTTTTCGGAAGAATCACTGAGGATCTGAGGAATGTTCAGCCAGGGATCTCGGTATCGGACCCCTTGCTCATAGGCTCAAACCTCACAGAGTTGCCCCAAACCCCACAAAATTGCGCCACCACTAAGACTCCATCTTGCCGAGCCACGTCTTCCCCCTCATTGTTGTTGAGGCAATCCACCTTCTCCTCATTTTCTCCTTAATACATCATCGCTTATTCAGAGCCTGGTGTCGCTTCTATACTAAGTGCCGGTGTAGCCGTCTTGGGACCACGTGTCAATTGGTCACGTTGACGATCGCTATCCAAATTCTAGAAGGTTGAGTGAGCTCTTCCATATTTGTCTCTCCAGCTTCAAACGACAAAATCGAATCACAAAGACTTTTCGAGAATTGAAACAACGCAGATCCTTGAATATGTCTGACGCAGCGATCTGCAAAACACTCTTCAAGCTGAACAATGGTAGGGCAACCTATGACGACGATTCACCCCCATTCTTGGAAGGTCACACTAACGGCTGTCGCTGAGCAGGGGAGCAGATGCCTGCCGTAGGCCTTGGAACCTGGCAAGGTACACAACTTTAACACTCCATTTAGCATACACGTCCGTCTGCTAATTAAACCTAGGAAGTTTCGGCTCCGACGATGAAAAGGCGCTGGAGGATTCCATCATCCATGCGCTCCAGAGCGGGTACCGCCTGATTGACACGGCCCAGAGCTACGGCGTTGAGCACGTTGTCGGCCGGGCCATCCGGAACAGCGGAGTCCCTCGATCTGAAATCATGGTTATCACAAAGTTCTGGGGAGAGTGGCACCACGACCCTGAGGGAGCTCTGCTCGCGCCTCTGGACGCCCTCTCGATCGGCTACGTGGATGTGTTCTTGATGCATTGGCCATGGGCGACGACCCCTGCACCCGAGCAGCGTGCATTACGCATTGATGAGAGCCCAACCTTCGTTGAAACATGGCAAAAGATGGAGAAGATCATCGGCCCTAAGTGCAGGTCTATCGGCGTCAGCAATTTCACGCAGAAAACATTGGACGAGTTGCTCGCACAGGCCTCGGTAGTACCCGCCGTCAACCAAATTGAGTTGCATGCGCTCCACCCGAATCACAAGCTTGTACCTTATTGTCAATCGAAGGGGATCCATGTCATGAGTTGGAGGTAAGGATACCGCAGGCACAGCACTTAAAGCCGAGGCAGAATGAATATGTGGGCTGACAATACAATATAGCACCCTGGGAGGAGCGCGTCAAGGGGCCAGCAATGAGATCTTCACCAATGAAATCTTTACTGGAATCGCCGCCAATCACAATTGCTCCGTTGGTGTAGTCTCATTGTCTTGGGCAGTGCAACGAGGCATCACTGTGATTCCCAAGAGCAGCTCTAAAGAGCGCATTGCAGAAAACATTCAACTTGTGGAACTGAGTGATGATGAAATGAACAAGATTAACGAGGCTCACAACGTCATACAGCCATATCGAATCACTGACACCATTGAAAAGTTGTGGGTCGAAATCGACGGCAAGCGAACGATCCAAGGATGGTCCTTGGTAGACTTTGGCCTGGAAGATGAAGAAGGAAACTGGCTGACTTAGAGATGGTGGCATGAAGCGTCTCATAAAACGATTTAGACTAGACTATAGATGTGCTCCTATTTCGGTTTCGGTTTATGGTGACTCAGCAATATGGCTTCATCTGCGCAATAAAGGAATAGACTACGAACTATTTTACTATGGCCAAAGTTTAGCATCTCGTAAAAAACGCACACCAGTTTGAACAAGTTGGTCTTGGCTATCCCCACTGGATAGAGAACGTCTAGGGTAGGATGACTAGCCAAAGCGTTGCCGTGTTGGACATTGTTCGTTCAAGATCGCGATCCTTCAAACCCATATTGTGGAGACTAGTTGTGGCTGGCCTCGATGGCCTCACGGCCTCAATGCGTTGTCGCAGCCCCACAGCCAATTGGGGCTGGACCTAGCTATAAAACATATAGTTGATTGCTCTTTATTTTATAGGAATTAAGGCTTTTTTAATCTCTCGTTATGACCCAATAACCAAAGTGTGATAGTTATAAGCCCGGGTGGCTATATAAGCTAGTAACTTTTACTATTATATCTTATATTTAATTAAATAGATTAGATAATATTTTTTTTATTATTTTTTAGTATTAGATATAGTAGTTATTATTATTATATATTTAAAATAATTATTAATATTGGTATTATAAGTACTTAAAGACTTTTAATTATTATTAAACTTTATTTATTAGAGTAATAGATTAAATAGATTTTTATATTAAAAGGTTATATATAGAGTTTAAAGCTTTAGGAATATATTAATTTTAATAAAGAAAATATAATAAATAATTTAAATATTATTTTTAATTTAATATTTTTTAATAAAATAAAGAAAAAAATAAAAGATAAATAGAAGGAAAAGGGATAAATAGGTATATTATAAGATATAGATATTATTATAAGGCTAGGAATAAAGCTTAAAATAGTTAATTTTAAGCTTATTATCTTTAAAGAGAGAGCTTAAAAGGAGTTAGCTTTATATATTTAGATTATTAAGATTATTAAAGAAGTTTATTATTAAGAAATTATTAATAAGATTATTAAATAATATAAAGATTATATTATTTATAAGCTTATTAAAGCTTTTAAAATAAAGTTTATATTAAGAGAAAATAATATAGTTAATAAGGTAAGGTTATATTATATAAACTATCTAAAAGATATTAATTATATAAATTAAGAATCTAAAGCTTAATATATAATTTAAAGTTTAATTTAAGCTTAAGGTAATATTTATAATATCTTTAAAATTAAAAGAATACTTATTATTTATAATTTCCTTTAAGTAATTAATACTTAGTTTACTCCTTTTTAAATATAGAACTAATTAAACTAATTTATAAAAAAAAAGTTAAGAAATAAGTAATTAATTTATTTAAGAGCTATAGAAATATCTTTTTAAGAGTTATTTTAAGCTAATTAAATTTTAAGTATATAGATATTTATATTATACTAGGAGATCTTTTAGAGATATAGTAAATAGTCTTTTTTAAGAGCTTTAAATGCCTATATAATAGAAAATTTTATAAATTTATAGTAATTAAGTATATATACTTTTAATATATATTTATAAAAGACTTTAATTTTAAGCTTAATAAGAAGTTAATAGATAAGGATTATGTTTATATATATATATAATTTTAAGAGTTTAAATAGAATAAGCTTTATAAGGAGATAGTATAAAAAGGTTAAATATTTATTATAATAATTATAAAAAATAATAAATAAAATATTATTTTATTAATTATTATTATTATAATTTTTAATTTAATATTATTATATATAATATAAAAAGTTATATTAATATTTATAATATTAGAAATAATTTTTTATTTATTTTATTAAAGTATATTAATTAATAATTATAATATTATTTACTTAGTTAATTTAAAGAAATAGCTTATAAAAGGATCCTTTATATTAAAAAAAGGAGGCTATATAAAGGTAAGCTTGAGCTAGTTTCTAATTATAGGAAAAGATAAATATATACTAAAGAATCTATTTAAAGATTTAATTAATGCTTATATAATTAATCTAAAGCTTAATAATATTATTATAATAAAAGGATTTTATATTAATATTATATTAAAAGTTTATTTAAAGAAGATTAAAATCTAATATTATAACTTTAATTACTCTTTATATTTTAAAAGCTTAAAGTAAAATATTTTTTTAATTAAATATAAATATATATATAATATAATAGTTCTTTAATATAAATTAATTTTTATTTATTTATTAAATTAATTAATACTTAATAATATAATTTTAATTAATAATATAAATATTTAATTAATTATTATTATATTAGAAAATAGAAAGTAAAGCTCTATTTATTAATTTAGATCTTCAAAGAACTCTCTAAAGCTAAAGGAGAATACTAAGGAGCTATAGTATAAATAAGTAGAGTACCTTGGAGCTATAGTGTTAAGGGAGCTAGTAAGAAGAGGTTATAATGTGTAAATTAAAGGAATTATAAGAATAGATTATAAGACCTATACTTAAATATATATAAAATAGGTTATATTATGTAGGTAGTTAGATTATTATTTACTAAGGCTATTTTGGTGTATTTATTAGGACTTATAAGATTATTTTAAAAGATATAATAGCTCTAACTAGCTTCTAATTATAAAAAATGAATATAATAGTATATTCTATATATAACCTATTATTAATAAGTAAAGAACTATTATATTTAATAAGTTATTTTGATTTAAGAGCTAGATTAAGAGGTAATTTAGCTTCTTAATATATATTATTAAGTATAATAATAAGATTACTACTATTATAATTAAAGGTCTAATTAAATATTAAAAATAGATATATAAATAAAATATAGATTTAAAGCTTTCTTTACTAAAGACCTATAAGCTAAATAATATTATTAAATATATAAATTAAGAAATAATAAATAAATTTAATATAATATTTAATAAAATAAAGCTTTTAATAAAGCTATAGCTAAAGAGTATTAGAATAATTATATACTTATTTAATATATTATCTTTAAAAATAAGAAATTAGATATCCTTACTTAAGAAGTTAGATATATAGTTTAGGCACTATACTCCTTTACTAATAAAAGAGCTTATAATTGACTTAAGGCTTAATTAGAATAATATATATATATATAATTATTATACCTATCTTTTAATTAGAAGTAAGGCATTAGGCTAATAAAAGAGAGATATAAAAGTCAGCCTTAGAGGCTATATAAGGTATTTAGTAGAATATATAGCTTATAATATATATTATATATAAATACCTTAACTTATAAAGATTATTATAACTTAAAATATATAATTTAATAAGTATATTAATTATAAACCAGATAAGCTAAGCTTAACTAAATATATAATTATCTAACTTAAAGATTGGGCTCTTTAAATTAAAGAGGAAATTAATAATAAGATAATATATAAAAGATCTTTATAAAGATTAATATTTATAGGTTTAAATTTAGGGGTAAAGGTATTTATAAGTATAAAAATAATTATTTAAAGTATAATAAAAAATATTAAATATATATTTAATTAAATACTTATAGAACTTTAAATATTAAAATAAACTTTAAAATTAAAAAATATATATTTAGGAAGTATAATAAAAGCTTAATAAAATATAAATTAAATATAATAAATAAAAATAAATATAATAAATTAATTATTAATAGAATAATCTATAAGCTTAAAGGTATATATATCTAAGATAATAAATAAGTAATTAGAATAGTTAAAGTAGGCAATGAACTAACTAATAAGTAAGATAATAAAGAAAATAGTAGCTATACTGCTATCTAAGCTACTAGAGCTTATAATTATTATTAATACTAATATATTATAAAGTTAGAAATAGGAATCAGGACCTATATATAGAAGAGGTAAAGATTAAGGGTAAGATTAACTAATTATTTAAATATTTATAAGTATATAAATATATTATTATTAAATTTAAAAAAGTAATATAAGGTAGAATTAAAGGACTTTAATATAATAAGATTATAATAAGAATTTAATATTAAATTTCTTTATAATTAATTATTATAAGATAAATTATATAGATCCTAAAAGTATTTAAATTATATTTATAATACTTATAGGAATAGTAAAGTAGAAGGAAATTACTTAGATTAGTATAGTACTAAACTGCCTTAAACTATATTAAGATAATCTTCTCAAGCCTCTATAGAACTAAAGAAAGATAATAAAATACCTATTAAATAAGCTATTTATTTAAATAATATATTAGAAAATTAGAACCTTAATTAAAAAAAATATAGAAAAAAATAAAGTATATAAAGATATAAATTAAATTACTATTACTTAAATAGATCTTTACTTATAAATTTAATTAAAATAAATATCTTAAATAATATAAAGTAAAATTATATATTTAAGATAATTTATAAAAAGCTTTATAATTAAGAATATATATACTATAATATTTATAATATAATTATTTTATATAATTATTACTTTAATTACTTAATTTAATTTAGAAATCAAGTAACTTAATATTATTAATACCTTTATTAATATAATAAAAAATAAAGATAATATATTAATTATATATAAATTACTAGACAGATTTAAATAACTAAATAAGTATATAGAGCTAGACTAAGCTTTATATAGTCTTAAAGATTTACCCTAGCTATAATTTAATAAGTTTACTTTAACCCTTAAAAAGCTAAGAATGGAAGCTAGCTTGAAAAAGTCTTATTTATTTTATATTAAAGTTTATAATATATTTATTATATTTTTTATAAATGATATTTTAGTATTATATTATAGGAATAATATATTTATAGTATTAAAAATAATAAAAAATATTAAGAAAATATATAAGATCTTAGATAAAGATA
This sequence comes from Calonectria ilicicola, assembly GCA_020809705.1. Lineage (NCBI taxonomy): Eukaryota > Fungi > Ascomycota > Sordariomycetes > Hypocreales > Nectriaceae > Calonectria > Calonectria ilicicola. Next base: position 1,722,468 of record CP085833.1, on the reverse strand, counting down.
ATATATAATAGTTCCTAAATATAAAGATAATTTAAGATTATATAAAGTATAAGATATATTTATCTTATAATTTATATATTAAGAAAATAATTATAAAGTTTAAATTAGATATTATAAATACTTACTTTAATATACTAATTCTAATAATAAAGCTAGCTAAAAGGTAAGACTAAGCAATTATATAGAAAATAAAGATATATTAAAAAAAGTTGGTTCCCTACTATATATAATAATAATAATTAAACCAGATTTTATATTTATAATATTATTATTATCCTATTTTCTTACTAACTTAAATTAAAAGCACTAAAATACTACTAATTAAACTATTTAATATCTTTTTATAATATAAGGTCTTATAATTTAATATAATTAAAGCAATAAATTACAGGCTATAATAATTACTAGCAATATCTCTTTCACTAATAACCCTAAAATACAAAAATCTTTATAAGATTATATAATAAGCCTATTTAATAGATTAGTTATGTAGAAGGCCACCTGCCAAACCACTATAATCATATTAATAATAAAGGTAGAAATACTTATTTTAGAATATACTGCAAAGGAAATAATTAGTCTAAAGTGTCTTTTTAATAAAATATACTTTAATCTAAAGGTAGATTAGAACCTATAGTATAATAATCTCCAAATTATATAACTTATTATTAAAAAAGGTAATTAAATAATAATCTAATTATAGTATATTAATATTATAAATATATAATTATATTAAAAGCATAAAAAGGGCTTCTTTAAAATAATTTATCTAAAAATAGAGCAAATATCTACTAATAAGCTTACTAAAGCACTATTATAATAATACTTTAAGTAATTTTAAGCACTATTAAATATAATAAACTTTAATTAAATAAAACAAAAATAATATATAAAAAAAATAATTTACTAAATTAAACTTATTTTAGCTCTTTCTTAAATAATATTTAAAACTATTAAATTATATATTATATTACTTTTTAAATATACTTTAAATAATAATAATATCTATAAATTTATTAAATAAAATATAAATATATAAATATTACTCCTCCAGATTATTAACAACACCTTAGGACTTTCCTTTATCTATTTTCTAAATAATTACCTTACTAATATCTTACTTAAAAAACTTAAAACTTTTATTTAAGATCTTTATAAATAAATAAAAGATATATTTTATATAAATTATTATTTATATAATTAATTAATATAAAGTTTTAAGTAAATTAAATAATATTTATTTACTTAATATTTTTTATTATTTAAAATAATAATAAAATAATATATTAAAAGTATAAATATTTAATAATTATTTATAAATTAATAATAAAATATAAAATTAATTAATATAAGTATATTAAAAATAATATTAATAATTACTTATTTTATAAATAATATAATATTTAAAATATCCTTTTATTATATAATAATTCTTAAATTAACTTTTTTTAATAATAGTAAAGTATAAGTAATTCTTATAAGATAGATTAAATAATACTTTTAAAATACTAAAAGCTAAAGATTAAATATAAAAAGAAAAATCTAAAATATAAGAATCTAAAGTCTTAACTTAAGAATTAGAAGTTCTAGGCTTAGTAGTCTAGATATATTATAAAATATAAATTAATTATATAAAATATAAAAAATAAGTATAAAAATATTTATAAATATATATTTAAAAGTAAATAATAAAGAAATTTATATTAATTTAAAATTAGATTTTTTAATAATAATATATTAAAAATAAGTAATAATAAATTAAAATATAATATTAATAAATATAAATAAAGTTATTATATATACTTATAAATAAAAGAAAGAAATCTTAAACTATTATATTAAAGTTAAAGATAAATAAAAAAGAAAAAAATAAGATTATAAATATAAAAAACTATAATATTTATAAACTTTAATTATATTAAATTATAAATATTATTTAAAACTAAGTTTCTTACACTTTAAGAAATATAATTTTATAATTACTTTTAAAATATTACTTTAAAAATAATTTTAATTATTATATTTATTTATATAAAATTATAATAATAAAGATAAAGCTATTCACAACATTTAACAGTTCACAACAACAGACTATGGAATAAGAGGTGTGTGAAGACTAATTATAGCTGGCCTCAATGGCCTCACGGCCTTAATGCGTTATCGCAGCCCCACAGCCAATTAGGGCTAGACCTAGCTATAAAACACACAGTTAACTGCTCTTTATTTCATAGGAATTAAGGCTCTTTCAATCTCTCGTTATGACCCAATGACCAAAGTGTGATACATATTTATTAGGGCAAAAAAAGTATTAATTTTATTTTTCATTTTACGCCGTGACATATGTTCAAAAACTTGACCTTTCTGTTGGCCTTGAGAAACGTCCAAAATTGGAGCGGAAGTGTGGTGTTATCTTTTGGTATCGCCTCTTAGTCTCTCCAGCGGAGGGAATATGGGATATTGTTTGTGGCGTGAATTTAGGGTTATATGATTATATATATATGAATTTCGAATAAATATATGACTTTTTATTTTTCCAAATTCAAAGTATTTTCTATTTGGAGGATACCTGCGGCTGCTGCGGAGTGGGCCCTGTTGGTTGCTCAACTCAGTTGAACCAACAAGCAAGACTTTTCCGAAAACAAACAAACAAACAAAAAACCAGATGAGTCAGCAGTTTAAGGCTAGTTTCGCTTAAATTAAATATTTCATGAGAGAGAGCCCCCTCCTTTCTCAAACCATATCTCCACCTTTTCGTCTTGAGCTGTGACGCGGCAACATACTGGCATGGATAACCTCGATGAGCAAACCCCGGTATCCAGCAATGGCAGGCAAAATTCCTCCACCGATAAGATTAAAATCACTGATTTATTCTCTCTAATACGTTCAATTATCGACCTGCAAAAGTTGGCAGCACTTGCTATCGAAGCTCGTCGGCAAATCGAACCTGAGGAGAACCATAAAAGCCCCACTATCGGAAAGCTTGTTGAGCATGGGTTCCATATAATTGTTCCGATACAATTCGAGGGCAATATTAAGTGGCTTGCAAAAGTTCCCGTGAATGGAGTAGAAGGGAAATGGGATGAGGCTTCCGCTGCTGCATTGATAGCAGAGGCGAAGACGATGCGTTTGCTGAAGCGCGAAACAACGATACCTCTCCCCGAAGTGTTCGATTATTCTTCTACAACAAGAAATTCGATCCGATGCCCCTACATTATCATGTCAGACATATCTGGTCTTTCTTTGTACGACGTCTGGTTTGGTCATCAACTTAGTGGTATTGATATGAACACTGTTCACTCACGCCGAGTCTCGGCCTTAAATGACATAGCATCTGCAATGGTTCAACTTGGGAATTACGCATTTGATAAAGGAGGATCAATTCAATTTGATTCGGAAGGTAGACCATCAGGCATCGGTCCAACAAGGCTCCTTGATTACATTGGGGTGATGGATTTACGAGTTATTTATGGAAGCCATGACGAAACTCCAATTTGGGTGGATATTGAGGCATTTTCAGACGTCAAGAAATTCTACACATGCATTCTTGATTTATATCCTAGAACAAACCAAGTTCTTCGATCCGTTATAGCCCTTGTGCGGCGGTTTATCGAGTGGATACCAGAACGGCAAGGTGTGAAACCTTTCGTCTTAACACATCCGAACTTTGACTTGAAAAATTTCATTGTTTCTGAAAATGGCCACTTGAAGGGAATCATCGGATGGCAAGGCATTATTTCGACTCCTCGAAGTATTGGAAATGAGAAGTATCCAAACTGGCTTATTCGAGACTGGGATCCAGCAAGTTATGGTTATAATTCGTCAACCAAGAGGGAAGACGGACTTGAAAAACACTTTGAAGATTCTCCTCAAGAGCTTCAACGTTATCGGCAGATCTACCGGGATGCTATTTCCAGGACAAAATCAGAGACGGCATCGTCTGCTTCCCATTTGAACTTTACTCAAATGTCCCTCATTACGGGGAATCTTGCACTCTGTGCTCAAGACCCTCACTGTAGGAACAGTGTACCGAAGAAGCTGATACGAGAAATTTGGTTAACTACAGATGCACCAATTAAATTGGAATTTGCGGAGTTGGTAACTAATATACTTGACAGTAGTGATGATGAAGTGGCCTGGGACGCGTTGGAACATGGCTTCAAAAGTCTACTGGAGACAGTTCCATGAATTTAGATATTTAGTTTGCATAGGTTAAAGCATTTACGGGGTGTTAAGGGGGAGCAAAGTCAATCTTACAAACAGGCCGAACGAGTATAGGAGTTGAAATTTCTCCCTTTATTTATGATATGAACTGGTTTATATGCTTAAAACTGAGCTTGATATAAATGTGATGTACCCATCATTGGAATCCTTCAAAGCATCTAATAGAGAAATCATTCTATTCGAGTGTCCAGAAAAGTCCCATCCTGCCAGAACGCCTCAGATTTACTGAATCTGGACCAGAGTGCTGCGGGTCTTTCCAAGGGCCTTGTAAGCAGCATAAGCGGCAGCGGCCTCTGGCTTCTGGTAAGCAGTGGCGGTTTCCTATACGGAATTAGTAAATACATAAGAGAAGATATTCGGGGTTCATACCTCAATGTTGTCCCAGCCAATCAATGCAAGGCCGACAGTAGGGCCATCGCCAACACTGCGTCCACCCCAGGTGGGCTTGCCGAGAGCGGTGATGAGATCCACCCACGCCTTCTTGGCCTCCTCACCCTTTGACTCGTCGTCAAGGATCATGGTGGTGAACTGAATGAGGGGCTTGGGTGAAGCGTCGGCGGGGAAGTCGGCGACCTCGAACTTGCCAACAACAGGCTCATCTCCTCGGGCCTCCACGTACTTGGCCTTCTGCTCCTGGGACCAAGAGGAAGAGGCAAAAGTCTCAAAGTCCTCATTGGACTTGAATGCTACAGTTTGTTAGAATTGAGTCACGACAGGTATGCCTCTGAATACTTGCCGATAGACTGGACAAATTTGAATTCGGTAACCTCCTTGCCATCCTCGGCAACGACACGGCCAGCAGTGAGACCAGCAACACCGGGCTGAGCCTTGAGATCAGCCTCAAGAGTAGGCCAGGCGCCCAAGAACTTGTCCTTGGACTCGGCAGGAATGGAGGGAGCGACGATGGAGAGGATAGGCATGATTGCGGTTGTGTTGGTGTTTGAAGGTTGGGTGAAGAAGATGCTTGATGAAGTTGTCTGAGGAAGTTGATTGTTTGTTGAGCTTGTTCGATTCAAAATGGAGTTCTAAATACCGGTTTATATAGAAGACAGAATGACTTGTAAACGTATCCCCTATTGCTTTTTCGGGTTCCTCATTCGACCCGAAGCCGAATCCAAAATAGTGTATAGGGCGCTGGTAAGGCGTTTCAGATCGTAAGTTGTTTATGCGGCTAGGGTATACAAGCGGTGTAAAGTCAACAACCCTGGTGCCAAGATGGGCGGCGGCTGTGCCGCCTTGCGAGCCTATCCGCACTGGGCATTTACGAGTAGCTTTTCGGTCTCGGTCTCGGATTCTCTTAGTCTAGTGCATTTAGACGCGACGTGAGTTGAGTTAGTGTCAGGAGCAATGGCTTTGCATGAACATTCTCATGCCATCTACATTTTCTCAGGCTTGACCGTATTTACCCTATTTTCGTAAATAAAATTCTATAGAGAATTGGGTGGTGGTGAGGGGCCAGGGATGGAACGTCGCTGTTTCGGGAGTAGGACCTTTGCGAGGTGGCTACTACGAGACTCCAAACTAAAGCTTAAACTAGAGCATACGTGGTCAGAATAGTGGAATGTGACCTCTCATTCGAGTCCTTGCCATCTGAAAGGCAACGGCTGTCAAAATTAAGCCTGGCGGGTTTGTCGATCCAGACTCCGCTGCATGGGTTGAATGGTTAACTCCGGGCAGCCGTAGAATGCAGGGACGGAGTTAGAATGCAAACGCCACTATTTCAGCCCATTGGCAATGTCCCACTTAAATTATACTCTATCCCAAGTTGACGCGCAATACGCCCAACCCGCGCGACGATCATGTAATGATTGGCTCGCTTTCGGGTCTGAGAGGCGGGGTGGAGTGAGGAGCCGTACCGAGCCTGTATCCCTGTACCGCCAGACAAGCGACCGCGAATCATACATATTCGGTTACGGACGGAGACATAAAAATAAATACAGGGCTGACAACATAAAACTCCCGCCTAGCTACTGTTGTGACTGACGTGGCACGCTTACTGTCCCAGGATAGTGACGACATTTGCCTGCATTGTAGTAATTTAGTCATTCAAGTGAAGCACGTTGTAATGCAACAGATAATTTAACAATGCCCCATTTTGCTCTCTTGTACAATTACTCCTGCCAAGCAAAAGCATCACGCTTCCGCCACTTCCGTCACTGTCTTCTGCCTGGCAATATTCCACATTTTGTCATATGAGTCTGGTGCTGCCAACTTAACCAGTGTCTCGGTTTCGGGGCCCAATTGGTCAAAGAAGCCCCTCAATTGCTGCGCAAATAGGTTGTTCTCCATGGGATGGCCGTTGTCATCTCCCTCCTCCTCTTCCAGAACTTCTTCCCCCCTCTTGCTCGTCCACATTGCGAATTTCAGCTCAACTTCTTCAACACCTCTGTTGATCAATGAGCCTATCGAAATCGATAATAAACGTGCAAGGCCTATCATAATCGACTCATCCAAATCAAAGAAGCTCGAAATACTATCCTCTATTTTGATCATTAGACCGTATGTTCGAGGATACTCCTTTACCCAGCCACGAGATAGGCTCGCTAAGCGACTGTCGAGTCGGATGAAGTAATCATGAGGTGGATAATCTTGCCAAATAGTAGTATTTCCTGTAATGCCGACAAACTGGTTGAAATGACTTGGGAAAGACCCCGGTGGTAGAGCCAACTTCTGCAGGTCTCGAGCAGGTAGTTCAATAACTCGAACCGTCACCGCCTCGTAGCCTGGAATAACGGGCCTCTCAGGTTCAAACTCAAGCTCTTGGTCTGTTTCCGACAACTCTGGGGCCTCGGTCGTGAAATGCAGCAAGGCGGGTCCGTCAATCAGCCAGGATTTGCAGAGAAAGCTAGTGGGGCAACTGAGAAAGTGGAAGCCTGCCGAGGCGATTGATGGGTTTGCATTATGATACTGGATGAGATTATAGAAAGCCTCATCCCAGCCATTGGAGAATGCATCCTCAAAGTGGAAGATGCCTGGCGAAGCATACATCCAGTGGTGCCATGGTGTCTCCTTTTCAGCTGCGATTTTCCTTCTATATAGGCCGTTCAGAGATGCGAAATCCCGAACGTCTTGAAGGCCAAGTGGCGGGTACCGTCGCTCATCAACGTCAAATCGCGTCAATTTGAGCTTCTTCCACCAATCCAAAGGATTTCTTAATTTGATAACATGAAATGGCTGGACTGGAGTATCATGGATACCAGTGGCACCTGGGACCGAGAACCAGTCCATTTGTCTTGCACGTTGTATGTCCACCTCAAACGATCTGAGTGCGCTCGCATGATTTTCTGATAGATTCCGGTTAAGTTTAATCCCTTCAAATATCCCATTGAGAACAGGAAAGAAACAAAATGGAAGGGAAGTATAGAACAAGCACTTCGCAAACCAACGGGTGAGTCGCCACATGATGCCGACGACTCGCCGCAGGAGTTGTACGAGACCCATGGTGCGCAGCCAACCAATAAAGATGTTAGAGACAAAATGAAGGACGAATATGGTTAAAAGATTATCTTTGACGATTTTCCGCCTCATGGCTTTCGTATTGTCATGAAAAAGGAAAGGGATTTCATTTCCTAGTCAGAATCAGGGGCAGCGTAGGGCTTATTTCCGAATATCTACCGAGGTGATTTGGGGTCTAACGGCCAGAAAAAAGTCCCAAAACCTCCTGAAGGGAATACTAGCGCATGAATTTAGCGGCCAAGCTAGCATCTCAAGTTGGCTGGCGTCGCTCAAAAGTTGTAAGCCCCACTATGCACGTGTTGATTCTCATGTAAAGCTAAAACCATTGCAATGGTCTAAAGGAGGGTATCATAAAGGGAGCCTAACTATAACTCATGATACAAAGCTTATAGAATTCATTAAAAACCGGTTTTATACCTCCGTTATCCTTACAGAAGGCTTGGAGACGGATCTTGTCGAGTACATATAATAATATTTTTGACCAGAGATAAGGGTTAGGGTTAGGGTTGGAAGGAACATCTACTATAGATTCCGGTAACACCCGTTTGGTGTATATTCTTCCTCTGTCAGTCCATGAACATTAGAATATGTCCTCAAAAGGTTATATTAGTGCGTTAAGATGCTAAACTGGACCAATTCCTGTCGGTGATTTGCAACTTTCGATATCTACCAACCACATCCATAACGTGAAAGTCATTATGGTATGTTATCTACTATGTAGCTCATTAATCATATTCATACTATCACTGCCCATAAAATATTAAAAAGTGTGCAGAATGTGCCGCCTCTTGTTGGAGTTGTCAACCCGCGCAGTATGGGCTCTTCTTTCGAATCCACTCGCCCCATTTCCACAAAACCATTGGGGCAATTAAGCATAACACCATTGCAGTACCCGCTAGCACCGCATTTCCCCATGCGATGCCAAGAGCATCATACATGGCCGGTGCGAAAAGAGGGAAGCTGAAACCAGCCATGGTACGGACAAATGCTGCAGCCCCGGTCGCACTGGCTGCATATCGTTCATATGCATCAACAATGTAAGTTTGAGCGCATTGAAAAGAGAGAATCAATCCAGCGGCGAATATGGATGCTCCTATATTTGGAACTATCCAGTGAAGTTTCAAGTGTGCTGCCACTCCGTATAGTATGAGCCCTGCCGGCGTAATGAAGGCAGTTGGAAGCATCAAAGGAACCCGAAACTCAGGTCTCCCTGGGTGAGAGTACTTTATCTTAAGAGTTCTGTATACCTGGTAAAATGTGAGAAATTTCATTTCCTAAGTTGGAGATGATATCTTACTTTGTCTATTAATGGGCCGGACACCTGAAGCCCAAGGATAAAGCCAATCCCTAAGGATAGATAGTTGAGACTCGCACGACCAGGACTTTGATCATACTGTTCGCTCCAAACGAGAGGGAAGGAAGCAAGTCTAACAAAATTTAGTAAAAGAGCACAACGATACAATAACAGTACATACACAAGATACATCAAGCCATAAAGATATGCCCGGTAAAGTGCAGTTATTTGAATAGCCGGTTGAGTGGTGAGCATGATGATAGGTCGTCGGACATTTTGACTAAACGACTTTAAAAAGCTTTGTCCAACCTTTTCATATTCGGTGTGAAGAGCATTATTACCTGTCTCTTTCCTGAGACGGATGGCTTTCGTCTTGAGAATTTTGGGTGGATATGTCTCTGGCAGAAATAGGAATGCAAGGATTTGGACAAGTGCATCAGCTGCCGAGACAATCCAAAAGATCCAACGCCAATTAAGATACTGTGCCACATAACCCGCAGCTGTAAAGTGTTAGACCGAACCTTGTAACTAGTTGAAATTGCATACCTATGGGTCCCACTGTCGGACCAAGAAAAGGAGCCAAGCTGTAAATTGCTGTTGCGGTTCCGCGTTCCTCGGCGGCCCAGCAGTCACTCAATACACCGCCACCAAGCTTTGTATCGATAGATTAGCATATCTTGGCGCTAAAGGGCGGGGATCAGATCATACAGCTTGTGGGGCACTGCCACCCAATCCACTTAAAAATCGGAACAAGAGAATTTGTTGCTTGCTTTGTGAAAATCCACAAACAGTGTTGAAAATGAGGTAAATCATGTTTGCTGATTGAAGGACAACCACACGTCCGTACATCTCTGATAGGGGTGCTAAAATGAAGGGCCCAATGGCATAGGCAAGCAGAAAGATGGACATGATGAGATAGGTTTCAAAATCGGAGGAGACATTGAACTCGTCTGCGAGGTCTGGCAAAGCCGGAGCTAGCATGGTTGAAGACACTGGGGAAATGAATGTAAAGCAAGAAACCAGCACCGTTGCTGTCCATTTCTTGCGATGGCACCAATTTCGAGGGTTTGTTGGATCTTGCGGCCCATCCCACTTGACCTGCAAAGTTAAATTAGCCTCTTAAGCTTAATGCCGCCGATAGCCAAGCGCTCTATAGGGCTGCGGAATTACTAAAACAAGGTTTTCTTACCAGATTTGGGTCTTCTTCCGGGTCATCATCCTGAGGATTGGGGCTTTGTTCACCCGCCTCTTCATCGGAGGGCGCTTCCCAGGATCCACGCGACCCATCCGGGGACTCACTCCTAGGGGATAACGGCATGTTGCCCTGAAGAAGACTGCTGTGAAGGGGATCATTGTCCTTGGGATTCCCGAGCCATGGATATTCTTGCCGTGACTTTTCATAGTTGGAAAGGGGATCATTCAACGAGCTCCAAGTGCCCCAAAGCGAAAATCTGGAGCTGGTGCGGGAGAGCTTCCCAATACTCCTCTGATGGTTCATGTCTTGGATGAATTACTAGCAAAGAAAAAGAAAACGAATGGCTGTTTGAATTGAGTGCGTATGTTAGAGCGAAGGATGCTGTTGATTCATGATCATCCCTACTTTATACACAATGGGACTGTGTACGCTTGGGCTAGATGAATTAGTTTCATCATTAATGGACGTTTGATAGTGGCTGATGTTTTAAAATTAGTGCTCCTTGTGATGAAAGAGGCTTACCACTCGACATGAGTCTGCACAAGTCTGCGGCGATGCATTGTGGAGCACTCAAATTCCGTTCAAATTCCACAGCCCACAACACCATTCCGGACTTATCAGCAGCAATGACCACATCATAATCGCATGGATTAAGGTTTAAAACAGGGCTAATACCACCACTGCCAAAGAGCCTGCATATGGTTTTGAGTTAATATTCCGAGCCTGGTGTAAATCTGAGGGACCTCGTCACGATGGTGGCTGACGCCATGCCTCTAAGCCTCATTCATCACTAGGGCCATTCATTTTGTTCGTATATTGCGGCTGCCAAGAGCTTCAACCCAGCCAATATCACAGCGCAGGAGTTTTTAGCCCCGTTTCAAATTTGGGCAAAGTAGCCAAACATCAGTGCGTGGACGGCCGCTATTGGTACACGGCTGCCCCGAGTCCAAGACATGGTCGAAATAAGCTTATTGAATGGATACTGTGAAAAGCCAAGCCCAAGACCCTTGTCGCATTGCCCAGTTAAACTAAAGCCAAGACTTTCCTGTCTTGTAATCCTTCTTTTCTAGAAGCTAGTTGGAGGATTGACCGCCCGCTGAGCCTTCCACGGAACACGAGAAATGTGTCCCTATGAAGCGCAGCCATGCAGGATGATCATCTCTATGACGCGTCTTTTCAACACTCATCCCACCTTTGCTCTTCAAATTGTCGCGTGACACTTGCCTCTTGACTGTCCAAGGCTGAACGGAAATATGGATCAAATGCAGCATGTTGCTATTCTGGGGGTGATAAGGCTTTCTTTTGTGACAGTGCCTCAATTCAGTAGCTGGACCAAGTATGAGGTGGCTTAGTTGACTGTCACTGCAGACATCAGATTTGGTGATGGAAGCTAGCGGGAAAAACCCATTGGGCAATGACAGGTTGGAGTTACAGTGTCAAAATCCACGAAACGGCTAAGTGTTTGATGTAGACAAATTAGCCCTTCCACTGCTGGGTCTTGGGATAATATCTGTTGCTGAACTTTGAGAAATTATAAAATACCCACAACGTATCGCTCAATTCCGAGTTCTCATCATTGTCAAACACTCGTTTAAGAATCAGGTTATATCTCTATACCTCGTCCTTCTTTGAGGCATCTCTCAATTATTACAAAGACTCCAATCGTTACATCAAAGTTTACAACCCAACGCCAAAATGAAGATTCTCGTCTGCCCTTCTGGCTTTAAAGGAAGTCTTCAGCCGACCACTGCAGCTGATTGCATTGAGGCGGGTATTCTGGCTGTTGAACCAGACGCAACTGTCCGCAAAGTTCCCCTGGTTGACGGTGGCGAGGGATTTACCCACGCCATCGTTGCATCAACTGGCGGAATGATTCATGAGGTCACAGTCACCGGGCCTGTTGGCGACCCTGTGTCTTCTTTCTTTGGCACTCTGAACCCCACCCCAGGGGAGCCGATTACAGCCGTTATTGAGATGGCTGCAGCGGCGGGACTGAGCTTAGTGCCCTTTGATCAGCGAGATCCAGGTGCTACTACATCCTTCGGAGTTGGGGAGCTCATACTTGCTGCTCTGGATGCTGGCGCAAGTAGAATTCTGATCGGATGTGGCGACTCTGGAATTTGCGATGCTGGTGCCGGCATGCTTCAGGCTCTCGGAGCAAGGCTGCTGGACACAGATGGCCACCCGCTTCCGATTTCAGAAGGCGGAATGTCGCTCATTCATCTCGGTTCTATTGATCTCTCAAATGTCGATTATCGAATTTGGAATACTCAAATCGATGTCGCTGTTAACTGGCACAATGTGCTGGGAGGGCCCAAGGGTGTTGCTCGCGTCTTTGGGCCGCAAAAGGGCGCAACTCCGGAACAAACCGACCTGCTTTCACTCGCCATGGAAATATTTGCCGAAATTTGCGGCCCAATTCTTGAAGATAAGCAGATCCGCTTTACTCCAGGAGGCGGCGCCTCTGGGGGTCTTGGCACGGGACTGCGACTACTTGGAGCAAAGCTGCGGCCCCGATACGAGATTGTGGCTCAGTACGTCGATTTGCACGGCATCTTTAATGATTGTGACCTTGTTTTGACGGCGGAGGGGGGCATTGATGATCAAACTCCACAGGGGAAGATCCCTGCAGAGGTGGCAAGGCTTGCCAAGAAACATGGTCTTCCCGTTATTGCCATCGCCGGAACCATTGGTCCAGGTGCAAGAATCAATTACGACATCGGCATTGATGCATTTACTTGCATCCTACAAAGGCCCATGACACTCGACGACGCTGTTAGGGAAGCGGAGAAACTGACACAGGAGAGCGCAGAGTCGGTCATGAGGATAGTCCAAGTGGGAAGAATGCTTGGCAAAGGTCCCGATAGCCCATACAGTGCAAAGCGAGCAGATAATGCAGTAAGGAATTAATGTCTTGTGGAAAGATGGGGAATTGTGTGTACAATACGAATAACGAATCTTTTATTCTGTTTCAGCTTTCTGTAGTGCTTTATAGCTCTGGTTATTTGGATTTGTGATATCGAATAAATGATGTAACCAACCAAACTTTCATCAATTACACAAACCTGTTCCTCACATCACATTGAAAGGTGTATTTTTATAGAAATGTATATGGATAATTGAATTCAGTCAATCACCGTATTATCTCACATACTCTCGGTTGTTGCAACCCGATTTCCCCGGAAGTTTCGGATTCCTTAGTCCTGGTCACGAGAACTCTGGTTTGGCGACAAGACAGCCCTGCGCCTCATACTCACCCCCAATGTCGTAGGGGTTTACTATTTTTAGCATGTCCACTCCCACTTGCACACTCTGCCCACTCAATGGCTGCCAAGTTTTTTTTCTTTCACGCTAATGGGCGCAAATCAGATAACGAGCACGAGCTATCACGATATTTATGTTCACGTCTTTTCTCACAACTATTGGCTGAAATGTTCGATCTGCCAAACAAAAGCGACACTTTGGGAAATCAGGTACATCAAGAACTGCGATGCAATAAATTTAGAACTTGTATGAAGGAATGGGAATTAGTCTGTAGTGCTTCTGAGTTGAACTTTATTCTTACAGGACCAAATTCTCTTTAAATCGCGCGTTCAGAGTTTCCTCTGCCAAGGAGACGCATTTACCCTTTAGGCCCCATACGATTGCGCTTGGACAATATCTTGCAAGATCTCGTTCTTTCGCACAACATCATCGGCCCCGCTGCGATCGTTGAAAACTTCATCCATCTGCTCCAAAGTCTTTCCAGATGTTTCAGGTACACAAAAGAATGTCCAAACAAATGAAATGATGCAAAATGCGGCAAAGAATACGTATGCACCAAATCCAGTCTTTTGAATCAGAGGTGGGGTGATGAGTCCAATAATAAAATTCCACACCCAGCCTTGGGTTTGTTTATTAGCATGTAATCGAGTGTTTGCACGGGTATACAACTCAAAAATGGGGATACATACTGCCACAGGTAGCAAGAGCAACACCCTTCGCTCTGAGGGATGATGGGAAAACTTCTGAGGGCATCGCCCAGGGGACAGGGCCCCAAGTGCAACCAAAAGCAAGCATATAGAAGAGCAAAAAGGCCACACTGGTCCAACCTTCTGCCTTATACGATGGCCAATCGCGGGAGAACTTGCCCACGAGAATTGCGATGATGATATGGGGAATCCCCATGCAAATGCTGCCAATCAAAAGGAGCTTCCTTCGGCCAAACCGATCCAGGGTCCACAGACTACTAACAACACCAAAAAGCTGAGTGACGTTGAGCACGCCAGACATCACAAGTTGCATGTTATAGTCGAGACCCATAGTCTCAAATAGAGTGGGTGAGTAATAGATGAGGGCGTTGATGCCGACAAACTGCTGGAAAAACATGCTTCCCACGGCCACATGAGTACGTCGCAAACATCCTGGCCTGAAGCAGTCAGCCCACGAGACTATCTCCAGCCTAATCTTGTTTGCGATGTCAGGGCTTTCAACGAGCTTTGGGTGTCGGTCTTTCATTACGGTGGCCTGAAAGCGAGATTCGGCGATGATATCAACCCACTCGCGACGAACGCGGTCATCGGTAACTGGGAGCTGGCGGAGTTTAGAGAGGACCACCAACGCTTCCTCATGACGCTCTTTCGATGCTAGCCATCTTGGAGAGTACGGAAGCAAGATAGAACCAAGCCCAAGTAGCACACCAGGCAGAATTTGCAAGAGGAAGGGCAGCTGCCAGGACCAATGATTGGAGATTTCTTTCGTACCGAACGTGATCCAGAACGAGACAACAATTCCGACAACAATAGAGAGTTCCTCAAACACTAAAAGTGAGCCTCGAATTTCCGGGGGAGAGATTTCGGAAATGTAAATTGGGACAACCATTGATAACCTATTGCAGGCTTGTATTAGCAGCACTTCTCCACAGGTTGGAAGGCAAAACTGACATTCCGATTCCGATTCCTCCAATTAATCGACCGACAGTAAGCATATTGTAGTTAATAGCCGCAGTTTGTAGAATAGATCCGATGGTGAAAATAACCACAGCAAGCATGATTGATCTCTTTCGGGAGATCCAATCAGCGATCCAACCTTGGTTCAAAGCACCCACAAATGCACCCAGAGGGATCATTGCAGTCATAAGGCCTTTCTTGAAGCCTGATCCAGCAGCAGTGTCTGAAACCTCTGGGAAACGGTTGAGAAACTCGTCCATGACAAGAGTCACAGAGACGACGCCTTGGTCATAGCCGAAGAGAAATCCACCGATTGCTGCAAAGGCGGCACACATGGTGACATATTGGGAAGCAAAGATACCGCGAAAGCCTAGCAATTGTGAGTTTATTGGTTTACAGATCGCCCGTTTGAAGCCTTGTCTTCATACCTGATGGACCGTATGGCTCTAATTCTTGTGTGAAAAAGGCCATTTCCTGGTGCTTCACCGAGTGCAGCGATTGTGCATCATTTTTTTCGTCCTGCTTCTCCATTTTGGGACACCTAGTGGGGTTCCTGGAGAAGATTTTGTTCTAGTTAAGAAATGGAGAGAAGATATGACAGCCAATCTAGAAAGAAAAGCAAAGGAGGTGGTCGAAGGACTGATTGTCTGCTGGAAGCCGTCGAGGATCTTGCAGTATTTGTATCAAAAGTTTAGGTCCAAGTACAAGCCAGTCGATACATTCTCGCATATCTCTCCGTACACAAATTAATGGGTCGTTTAGTGGGCATTTTGCCAAGGTTACTTGGACAATAATGTCGGTGGGGGTATCATGAACAGCAGGGAGGGGTGTGGCTGTTCATTAATTATCCCAGCGTGACACTGAAGCACAGGATCAGGGTGCCAATAGGCTAACCGCGCCACTATTGTCTAGTATATGACGTTAGATACGGATTGAAAACGATTGGTCCATCGTCTCAATTTTTTTTTACGCCCTGTGGGATGCAAGTTTGGCCGAAATCGCAATGCACCCCGCTAACGCTGCCATATAGCCAAGACGCTTGGAATGTTGCGCCAAAGTGCGCCGAATTTAACAAATCAGGGCTATTATTGATAGAATCGGAAAACATTTATCCAAGGCATAGGGTGTGACTCTCCGTATATTTGATCCGTATATGCCAAATTCGCGCATGGGCTTTGGTAACAACTCATCATACACACATTGAGTCTCACGATTTCCCCTCAGGCCGGGGCGAAACCTGGGGCCCCGCAAACCCCATGGGGATGAGTGGGTTGCTTTTTACCCACATCCACAAAGCATCTCCATCCCAGCCACGTTGGAGACTAAGGTGGTGCTAGATCCTGGCTTTCGGTGGGTTTCCGAGTCAAGCCAAGAGTCCGTTATCAGCAGAAGCACGGCCCCCGACAAGGTGGCCCTACAACAAAATGCAGCTGACCGACCATTGTAGTTTGATTGGAGATCGTCAGCGTTGGGAGGGTCTACTCGGCGAAATCCCTCCAGATTTGGACAGAAATCCCGACACACCAGTTGCGGTTAGTCAGCTTCAAGACTGAGGGATCTTGGCGTCAGCAGTCACAAAGGTTGTTCGCAGAATCAGAGTAGAACGGACATAGTCCATGGGTTACATGGTGAGCTTCAAGATTGAGCGAACTCAAAGGAATCTACTCCGTTCAGACGTGTATGGGCATTAGCACACAGGATGACCGAAGTCTTCATTATCAGCTGTTAATTTACATTGCAAATTACGCTATGTTATTGCCACATGTCATGTTCCACATTATGCGGTCGTTGGATTGAAGCCAGAATAACATTGCGCCTATTCTAGCATTTTTCTAGATACAAAGAAAGAAGATTCCAACTCAAAATATGAGGTAATGAAGAATATCTAAAAGTTTTTAAACCGTTTACCAACACCCCGCAACGTCTAATCCCGTATCAATCTCTGAGACCTAATGCAATCAGAGGTGGGCTTTGGTAAGACGGTTCCCATTCTCATCAAACAGAATTTGCTTTCCGGTGATCATCGACTCTTGCAGGGCTGCGCCAATCCGGACTGCTGTAGCTGCTGATTTCAATGGAATGGGAACTGGTTTATCGTCAAGGACCGATTCTGTGAACTCAATAGCCTCTGTTGTGAAGGCGTTTTGGAACCTCTCCCAGTAGTCGCGCGGCATTTCCTGTCGCACGTTCCCGACTTCATAGATTCGGACATGGGACGATGCCGGAACCATATTGACTGTCATCTTGCCTGCTGTGCCCATGATCTCAGTCGAGTCTTCTTGTCCGGCGCCCATCCGCGACGTGTACAAGGAAAGAATTTGGCCATCATAGAACTCCACAGTCCCGACGACATTGTCGCGGTCATTAAATTTGAGAAGGTCTTGGTTCAGGGCAACTACACCTGTGGCATACACAGACTTGACCTTGCTGTCCTCACCGAAGAACCACAAGGCAAGGTCAATATCATGAATGGCACAGTCGACAAAAATGCCGCCGGAGAATTGCGCATAGGCGACAAAGAAGCCCGATGTATCCAGCATGTCGCAGGATTGACATCTCATGACAGTAGGCCGACCAACCAAGCCGTCTCTCATTTTCTTGTGGGCATCTCGATACGAGGCATCGAAACGTCGCGAGAACCCACACATGACCTTCAAATCCGGTCTTGTAGCTGCGAAGTCGACAACAGACTGAGACTATGGTAGGGTCAGTGCCGAGGATAAAACCGAAAAACAGGGGGAACTTACGACTTGCTCTGTAGTGCTAAGGGGCTTTTCGCACACAACATGCTTCCCCGCCTTGATCGAAGCGGTCACTTGCTCTGCATGAACCGAAGTGGCTGATGCAACACAAACTGCTTGGAGACCTTGATGCTGCAGTATGTCATCAAAGTTCTCATATACAGCAACGCCAAATGGCCCAAGAGTCTCAACGGCCCAGAGCCTCTCTTGTGCATCAGGACTGCTGACAGCAACAAGACTGGCACGCGGAACTTGATGGAGCCAAATGAGAGCATGACGTTTGCCCATGCGACCGAGACCACTAAGGCCAACTTGAAGCTTTTGCGCACTCATGATGATTTGGTGGGAAGGATGTATGCGTAAATGGGACAATGAGAAGGTGGAGAGAAATGTTGTATATTGGCAGAGGTCAGACCACCTATACTCCAAGCTCCTTAAATACTTGACTATCCATCGGAATATATTTTGTTACTTCTCGTTCTGGACATTTTACCTTGAAAATGGTGAACAGCTGGCCCACGAACGAAGCGATCGTCGACTCCGAGCAACAAGCCACCATACCCACCAATTAGTTAGCAATGATTAGATTGCATAGAGGGCGGAGCGCCAAGACTCAAGTTCCGAAAATGGCAATAATTTTCCGATGAATGCGACAACATACACCTCAAACTGGTCCTCGTGATCATGGTCTAGCTCCGGGTGAGGACGCCCAAGCGTCCGACCCCGGCAGGTCGCGATTTTGGAGGTGCCGGAGGTGTGGCCCACAGTATCGGCCTTGTTCCCGACAGTGAATGTATAAATTCAGCTGACTTGCACACCCTCCCCCCCAGGGATTGTTGGACCTTTGCCCGCACGTTTGAGGGTCAAATCCAAGCCACGACCTGACTCAAAGCGAGCCCTAGCTTGGAGCACGACCAACTCGAACCTCGGAAAAACACACGCGACGCCAAATATGCCCGGATACCTCACCAGCACTGGCACAGCTGACTGCAACGCGGGGTTTGTTGGGCCGAGCGCATATGACGCGGTGTGACAGCGCGCGACGGCCAAGAACTTCCTAATTCGATCCTCAGAGGCGGCATGCGCACCGATGTTTTCCAAACGGCGAGTTTTCCGATGTGAAGTCAACAGGGGCGATTAAGTGAATGATGATGCACCGACGTACCCGTCGACAAAGAGCGCCCCATGGAAGATGACAGAACTTTTGGAACAAGATTAGTACAAGATTGCAAAAAGTTGGAACGATGAATACAGGGCAAAAGAGATTAGAAGAACTCTCAGAAAGCTCAACGAGGCTCCTGGCTCGTCATTTACTCTGCTACTTCGCCAGCGCGTCATTTCGTGTCTCCACCTTGGCAATGTGGCACTAACGTCGTGGGGACGATAATGTGAGCACCACCACGGTTACCTCGCGAATTTCTTGGAGGAAAGCTGTTCACATTCCTCTGGTCCTTCGGTTATTTTGAAATCGGAAGCGGAAGGTTGCTATATGGTTCTCTACAAACCTATATTTGCCGCGAAGAACTTTGGCGAATGGAGTCAAGCAGTTAGCGGCACAGGGACGTGAGCGATCACTCAGGATCCACCATCATAGGTCTACTTATTAGCGCCCATAAACGTGCATGATGGAGCCAGTAAAAGGAGAGAAATGACGCGCCATCCTAGAATCAGGCTTCTTAATAGCACTCAAGATGGTGGCGAGATGATGGACTAAACATTGATGTGTGCAAGTAATGTTAACAAACTAGCAGCCGCAACAGAACCTCATGGTCTTGAGTTGTGATGCGACACCGCTCTAAACCCAGCGAGTAGGGAAAAGAAAAACCCCCAAACCGCAGCAAGTATCAAACTGGTTTTATTGCTATTTTCCTTTTCTAATTTCTTTTCGTTTCATTTATTCTTGGGCTGCAATCATGTCGCATCTAATGTCACCAATTTAATGACCACCGCTACCCTACAGCCCTAGGTTAGTCGGAACTACTATGGTTTCTATTCAAATCGTATAGGTTTAAACTTAGCGACAAGACCAAAAATAGAATTGGTTCAATACTCACGCTTGTAGAGGTTTTTATTTTTTTTATCCTTTCTCACAAAGGAGGTATGTGTCAGTGGGACCGTCATTCGCTACAGCGACGCCCTCAACTGAATACCAAACTTGGATACCGCATGGGAAAAAACCCCATACAATCTCAACCCTTTGCCAAGACTTGCCTTTTTTCAAGGAAAAAAAAAGGTCGCTATAGGCGGGAATGATCAACAATATATTTAGATGACCACCTTACTCCCTTGAGATCAATGATCTGAGCCAATCCGCACGGCAAGAATTTTGGAAGGTTCATCTTATCAAATGCGATATTCGTGTTGCCGAGACACTTATTTGTTTCTTACTATAAGCAGAGGATTTAATACTATGAAAATACTGGCATATTTTTATTTGTTAGATGGACTATTTCAGCTCTTTTGAGATCATAGAATGAGGTGGGGGGCAAGTTCCTCTAATCAGTCAAGAGTGGTCAGATATTCACAACCAGAAAAAAAAAAAGACTATCTCTATCTTAGCTATCAACAGTAGCATTTTGGTGGATCGTGGGCTCGACCGAGAGGGAGCTCCAAAGCTACAAGTCCACAGTAGCATAAATAAATATATGTAATCTTGGAATCTAGCTTTTTATCCATGAGTGACGGACGTATCATAGCCGGAATATTGGACAACAGAAGCGAGTACAAAGCTAAAAATTAGGTGACATCAAATTATACAACATCGGAATGACTTGCATTGACCCCGAGATTACCCATCACTAGATTTGACCCACTCACAAACTAGAGATGGGAGGTGACTTGAGGCCATCAAGAGCCGCTCTCATGCAAGAGAACATTTGTCAACACTGAAGGAACACTCGTATTATAGCTGCGCTCGTATTGAATGGTGTGGCCAGAAGCGAAATGAGTCGATTCAATTACCTTCGAGTGCTTGAAATGTCCCTTGCTGCCGTTGCATCCATACTGCGAGTGGAAAGATGGAGTACGAGAGTGGATGGAAGTTTGGTGAGGCGAGATTCTCATAGATACGCAATGTTATTTGCAAATGGCAAACGCTTCCCCAGGCTAAGTAAAGTAGCGGTATGTGAGACTTAAGGTCGAAAGAAACCCCGTTTGTCGTTCAATGTATTCCTCGATACTGACTAATGCGGCTCTGTGAAAGGCCGTAATACGCAGGGGTTGAGATCCGATGTTACCTGCCAGGGAGAAATCTAGGGTTCGAATGTCCGCTCGCGCCATGATCAACTCCGTGTCTGTAGGCCGTTGTGACAGCGGTGTTGATCATGCCGCCGGGGATGAATCGCACCGACAACAAATCCGGGAATAATGAAAGACCGCTTATATGGACGGACGAACCCGATACCGACCCCAGCGGCTCGGGTGTGTGGGTCAGCCTAATTCTTACTATTCTGGCAAGCAATCTTCTGGACCTGACAGATTTTTGTATGTGAGATAAATATAATAAAACTTCGCCCAGTAGCATGATGGGCAAATGTTCCTACTTGATTGAATGTATATTCATGGATGCATTGCCTATTGACTATAGAGAGAAAATGACTGAGTAATCGTTGATACAATGCAGCTTCCTATCATTTTCCCGTGCCGCATTTTGTGTTGTCCGTGGGCAACGGTACCTAGCGCGGCTCCAGTTCAAATTAGGCAAAACAATTGAGAAAACATGACTCGCCAGGATATGACATATATATAAAGCAAGTTAAAAAAAGATCGAATAATGCGAGGACCAAAAAAATAAAAATAAAAATAAGATAAAGTTGGATAATACTCGGATGTATTAAGCTTATTCCATTTATTTTGTCGTATCTCTTCTGGTTTCATTGTTTTGTGGGATTATGACAAATATTTACAGCACCCTTCACTCGCTTGGCTAGGATCATGTCTCCATGCTGACCATGACGCGGCACGCGCACCACAACGGACAAATCTATTTAAACCATGAACGAAAATGAGAAATTTTGACTGGTTCGAAGTTTAGAAATGTCCGACGTCGATTTAATAAAGTAATGAGCGATCCGAGCACCCCCTGGTCTGGTCCCCAAAATCGGCATTTTTTCGCCGTGGCGGTCCTTTCCAAGCCCACGCGGACAATATCTTGTCCGTTGGCAAGGGGCTCACGCCATGATTCTAGGGCTGCAACAGGTAGTAAAAGGGCAATCCGAGCCTCCCGCCCGTGTTGCCACTGCATGTATAATGCAGGTTCCGAGAGGGAGGGGAAAGATTAGAGCCATCATGTGCCGGTTCTTTTGTTGGGCGGGAGCTTGCAAACCATCTGATGTTGGCGCTGGGTGGTTAGCTTGCCAAGCTGCGTAAACCCAGGTCGCCAAGCCAATAATCTATTTAGCCAGGTACTTCATCAACCACGTAGTTTCGGTGTAGGACCATGTACTGTAGCCCAAGCCATTGCATTTTGCCAAGCTCTCTCCCGACCAAACTACCACACTTTGTGACATGGGCGGCTCAGCCCAAGAACGACAGTAAGCAGAGCCTCAAGCGGATCAACGTCAATTCGCCGTTTTGAAGTCAATTGCCAATATCTCGAGCCAGATTTCTGCAGACGAATACTGGGGAACTATGTCGATCAGCAGACAAGCTCCATATGTGCGGAGGAATCCGACGCGCCCACTAACCCCGGGTTCTCCGTAGGACTGGATGGTCTTACAGTGCGGAGACTCCACAAAATGACAATGTCCCCTCAGTGACCTAGCCGTAACGGTCCGTGGAGAATCAAGATTGAGTGGGCCTTACACGGAACATAAAAAAGGCTGGCATCTCCTAACTTGGGTCATGTTCTTTGCCACTGCAAGAGACTTTCTTCTTCATCCTCTCTCAGCATGTCGTCAGAAGCTTCCTTCCTCGGCCTCCGCGGCCAAGCCCTTCGCACAGCCCAGATTGCGCTGGTCGTGGCTCCGGGCTTCACGCTGTTTGGTTACAACCAAGCTGGCGTTGGCCCCTTGGCGACCCTTCAGTCTTGGGTTCACCAGTTTCCCCAGATTGACACCATTAACACAACTGGTGCGCAAAAGTCTCACAACTCCACCAGTAAAGGTGCTGTCATTGGGTCTTTTCAATTGGGTGCCTTGATAGGGGCTCTCTCTTGTATTTGGTTGGGAGATAGACTGGGCAGACGCAAGTCTGTTTTCCTGGCTGCCTGTTTAACGCTTGTCGGATCTGTCCTCCAAGCCTCATCCTACGGTCTTGTTCAATTCGTCATCGGTCGCATTTTGCTGGGTGTTGGTGTCGGTCAATTCAGTGTTGCAATTCCTGTCTGGCAAGCTGAGTGTTCCTCAGCCAAGCACCGTGGTCGCGATGTCATCACAGCCGGCATCTTCATGTGTCTTGGATATTCCCTCTGCAATTGGATCGACTTTGGCTTCAGCAAAGTCCCTCATTCAACTCTGGAGTGGCGATTGCCAATCGTCTTGTCTCTGTTTCTCTCTCTAACCATCATGGCCTCCATCTTCTTCCTACCTGAATCTCCCAGATGGCTGGTTAGAGTCAACAGGGTCTCCGAAGCCACCGCCGCCCTTTCCGCCTTGAAGGGCGTCTCGAGCTCTGACGAAGCTATCCGCACCGAAATTGCCCAAATCGAATCATCCCTCGAGTACGCGTCCGACAAAGATGCATCCCTGATGCAGATGTTCTCCAAGACGGACGAAGAGAAGCTGCTCTACAGATTCTGCCTCTGCATTGCTCTACAATTCTTCCAACAAATGTGTGGTGGCAATCTGATTTCAGTTTACGCGTCCACCATCTTCCAGGAGAATCTCAACTTGGGAAGCGATCTCTCAAAGATTCTGGCCGCTTGTGCTCTCACATGGAAGTTTCTCTGCTGCTTCATTGCATTCTTCGCCATCGACAAGCTCGGCCGTCGCGTAGTTTTTATGATTAGCGGAACAGGCATGGCGCTATCTATGGCCGCGTTGGCTGTCAGCACCAGTTTTCCCTCGACAAACCACAGTGCCTCCATCGCCTCAGCATCGTTCCTTTTCCTATTCAACCTCTTTTACCCGATTGGTTTCCTTGGAGGCAACTTCCTCTACTGCACTGAGGTCGCTCCTGTGCGTCTCCGAGTAGCTATGTCCTCCATTTCAACCGCAAACCATTGGCTCTGGAACTTTGTCGTGGTAATGGTCACCCCAGTTGCCATTGAGGAGATTGGATTTTACTATTACATGATGTATGCCATCATTTCCGCCCTGATCCCCATTTCCGTCTACTTCTTTTACCCTGAGACAATGAACCGAAACCTGGAGCTTTTGAACGACGTTTTCCGTCAAGCTTCGTCACCATGGAAGGTGGTTGCACTCGCTCGCGCTCTTCCAGAGGGTGAGATTGTGAATGACAACAGCTCCACTGATGGCACAGGAAAGGCCTCTATTGAGCAAAAGGAAGTTGCATAATCCGGGACCCGCAATGCCCTCTTTTTGCGAATTGACCATTGGCGTGAGTTTTCCGTCATTAGGAAGTAATGAAGACCAATCGCAGCACATCAATTTGATATGGCGATTGGCTGGTTGATGAGGAAAATTGATTTTAAAGTTGAAAAAAATATATATGTAAATATTACTCTCTTCAAAGGGTACTCGAAATATCGCCGGCGGCTGGCTGTGCTGGTCCGCGTATGTTGATGCGTCCTGCAGGGTGACATGGATTAGCAAGGGTATGGTTTGAACAGGGAGATTTTAGTAGAAGCGAGAGCCTGTAGCGAATGATTTACATTGGTTAGAGCTGCAATTACGATGAAATACGAGGCAGAAGCCGTGCACAGTGATATCTTGATCTCCATTGGTTAGTAATTCAGCTGAGGTGATGAACTCAGGAAAATAGCAATTCTCCCCTGTCATTGAGATGGACTGCTAGGCTCTACCAGGATAGACAGTGCTGTAAGACCGGATCGCACAAGAGGGTCGTACGGCTTCAGAAATGCATCCGTGATCCCAAGTCTCAACCAACCTACCCGGAAGATCACCAATCTCTAAACCTACCGTGGTGGTTTTTTTTTTTAATAAAGGAAAGACAGAGAGAGAGAGAAAGTCTGATTCTATAAAATTTCTAAAGATCATAAGCTTTTTTCGGGGTTGAAATGATGTCAGGCAGAGTGTGCTTGTGTTGTGACGTGGTCGACCTCATCCAATATCATCAAACTTAGTCAAAACCCGCCACCCGTGTCACGTGAGGTCTCACTTGAGGCCATAAGAGACATGAGATCCACGACCCAAAGCCGATACCCTATTTACAACAGCTAGTTAGTCCCATTACCTGCTCTGGATTTCTCTTTGCCACCAAACTTGAAGATTGGGTAGTGCGTAGACTAATCCAAATATGTTCACCACCGTTACAATAATCTCTGAATGCCCTCAAGATACTTAAATTTGCCTAGCTTTATTTTAGTAACCGAGGAATCATCATGAAAATTAGAGAATTGATTTATTACAAATGTACTACGTAAACGTGTAAACTGGATAGGGGTCATGCTTTTTGGCTTTTCATCAACATCTCTAACATATTTCCAGGTAGAGATGTTGCCCTTAATAATTGAGGATAGATTGAATGCTATTCGATTCAAGGGAATTTGGAACTAACAACCCTTGTTGCCCAAGAATTCAGAATGTGATGAATAGTGTAAGGTGAAAGCTTGAATTTTTGTGTCATATAATGCACCGCTTTCTGTAAGTTTCAAGTTGCCTATCTTTAGCAATCACGGAAGCTCTTAGATCTTGCTTGGAATTAGCGTGGAAAGCTGGGGTAGATCGGCTCGGCTCCGGTCCGATGTGGCACCCGGCGAAAAGTTGCCAAATGCGGTCCAGTAGGGCGAAAAAAGGGATCCTCGGCAATGCATAACCGAAATCATTGGTTCAAGATCAATCCGGTTTGTTATGAGATCCGCGGAAACATCTAAAAGCCAGCCATTAGTCTCTTAATAATGGAAGAAATTTTTGATCAAATGTCTATTTAATA
This sequence comes from Calonectria ilicicola, assembly GCA_020809705.1. Lineage (NCBI taxonomy): Eukaryota > Fungi > Ascomycota > Sordariomycetes > Hypocreales > Nectriaceae > Calonectria > Calonectria ilicicola. Next base: position 1,696,617 of record CP085833.1, on the reverse strand, counting down.
CTAGTCAGACTCTGGCTACGCGTTCTTCGTATTCCGCCTCTTCGACTCGCTCAGCTCAGCACACATTACTGTTGAAGATGCCTTCCCAAACGTCATTTGCACCTCAACCAGAAATGGTCCAAACGACGGCTACAAGTATGCAGCCTGATTTATCTATATCCACTCCTCAAGATGTTATGACGCACATAAACATGGCATATGATTGGACCGGACCAGACGACCCAGACAACCCGCGCAACTTCTCTCTTCCTATGAAGGCTTTCAGCATCGGTGTAGTCACAATACTGGCATTTATCAGCGCATTTGCCGGTGCAGTCTACGCACCAGCCCAAAATGACGTAATGGAGTCGTTCCACTTGACTGGTACTATTGCTGTGCTTCCTCTCTCTCTATACAACCTGGGAATGGCATTTGGACCAGTTATTGGCGCTCCTCTGTCGGAAACCTATGGAAGAAGGTTTGTCCTACTACTGACCACGCCTGCTTTTATCGTGTTCGTACTGGGGGCTGGCTTTTCCAAAAATATTGTGAGCCTGATCATGTGCCGGTTCTTCGCAGGGATGTTTGCAGCTCCAAATATCAACAATGCATCCGCCACGATTCTCGACTACGTTGCCCCCCAATACCGAGGCATCAGTCTAGGAATCTACTATTCCATTCCATCTCTTGGGGCTAGTATTGCGCCCTTGACTGGGGGATTTATTGTGGAAAGTCAAGGCTGGCGCTGGACACAATGGATTTCTGCTGCCGTTGCCGCCGTGTTTTACATACCAGCTCTATTTACCAAAGAAAGTTACAAGAAGGTTGTTTTGCGAAATCGAGCCATAGCCATGGGACTTTCAGATACTTCCTCTCAACGAATGTCCTTGAAGCGAGCACTTCGTCATTTTTTCACGACGCTTATTCTGCGACCGCTCCACATGTTATTCACAGAACCCATTGTTGGCCTTGTTAGTTTGTACAATGGTTTTATCTTTGGCCTTTTATACACATTTGTGATATCGGTACCTTGGACTTTTAGGACCTACTATGGGTTTGACAAACTTGGCGAATCACTTTCGTACCTTGGCGTTACAATCGGAACACTTGCGGCATGTGTCCCATTTGCTTTCATCGATGTGTACTACTACCAGAAACGACTTTTAAGGTGGCAAGAGACACATGGGAACAATGAGCCACTCGCCCCCGAGAATCGCCTGGTTTCTTCAATGATAGGCAGCGTGATTTTGCCTGCAAGTTTATTTGTTGCTGGCTGGACAGCCAATGGCAAAATTCACTGGGTTCTGCCTGTGATCTTTCAAGGCATGTCCATGCTCGGTTCTTTACTTGTTTATGCTGGGGTAAATTTGTTCATGTTGGACGCATACGGTCCCTTGTATGGTGCTTCAGCTTCTGGGGCGATGATGCTGAGCCGGTATTTTTTAAGCTTCGCATTTCCATTGTTTGCATTGCAGATGTTTGAGTCACTTGGCGTGGGATGGGCTACATCGATTCTGGGTTTCTGCACAGTCCTGTTGATGCCTATTCCTTGGTATTTCCGAGTGTGTGGAAAGAATTTGAGAGGCAAGAGCAGATATGAAGGGAGTATATAGTATGGCAAGACGAGGTGGACGAAGGATGCTGTTTGGTAAAATAGTTCCTGGCATGCGTGTCAGAATCCGTAGGCTTTTTAATATTTTGTACTTGCTGAGATAAAAAAAAATATTAATAATTTTTTCAGCCTAGAAATGATGGTTTAAGAGTGATGCAACGCGGGAAGAAAACTCTGTGCTGGTGCTCAAGGATGTGTTACCACAGGGCAACCGACCAAGCAATGAACAAATAGGTTGCTGTGTTTATGGGACCCGGAGCGGAATTATAATTGCTACTGGTTTATTCAACTAATTAACGGGGAAAAAATCGTAGTATGAAAATCAGGTGATGCACACCGTCAATTCTCAGCTGATGAGAATCGGGTGTTGGCAGCATTATTGTCGTACACTACGTCACGACTGTCTCATGAGTTGGCAAATCTGGCCAGGATCAAAAGCTGACCAGATTCTCAGGCAAACTCTTTACATCTTTGACCCTCTTTTTGGAAGTGTTAAGCCAATTAAAAAGAACCAAAAAGTAAGCTAACCGACGCAGGATGACGCCCCCACGCCCGAACAGTGTTTGAACTTCTGGCGGGTTCAGGCATCCAAGATGGACTAGGGAGCTCAAAAATGGCCGAAGACTGAGAAGTAAAATAGCGTCTTTATCCCATCGCCTTATTCCCAAATAAGACAGCTCGTCAGGTATTGAACACTTCCACATATATGATCATATTTCTGTCCTGTTGGTGATCGAATGATGCCTCTCTGGCACTTTCACGTGTCGGTAGATCCAAGTTCCCATGCTCAGGCCCCGTGCATTTGTGTGCCACCCGACATGATGCTAAATCCAATCCTCCAGTTACCACTGGCCTAGGGGATTGCACCATTGCGCCCCGCGCAAGCGCAACAGGGGTTACGTGGGGATGACCCATCCCCCGCGTTGGGCGGTGGGCGTGCTCTGCGATCGATCGGAATATTAATGCACTAATCCCCCGGGAACGGTGGGACGTTTGTATCTATGTGGCCTGACCCAGTCTGTCTGGTTTCTTTGTAATATGAGCTCATCACCAAGCAGGGTGGATTCGGCCCTTGAACCCGATCACAAAGGCCATGGCACCTTCTCGCACAATAGCTATGGCGACAGCTCTGGATCCAGCGACGAAGATGTATCCATCATCCCACAAGATGCTCTCGACCCTGTTTACGAAGCAAAAGCGAGAATCCTCAACCGAGCTGTATGTCAAGGACTACTAACCCCCTTGACTTCTCTAACATTATCACGAATACTAGATTAAAGAGATCGGGATGGGGAAATACCAGTGGGAGCTCTTTGTAGTGATTGGATTCGGATGGGCTAGCGACAACCTCTGGCCTATTGTCACCTCACTCATTCTCACACCGGTCGCCAATGAATTTAGCCCAAAGTACCCAGCATTCCTCACCTTGGCACAAAATATTGGGCTTCTCGGTGGCAGCATGTTTTGGGGCTTTGGCTGTGATTATTTTGGTCGGAAATGGGCCTTCAATTTTACACTGGGGCTTACCGCTGTCTGGGGCCTTGTCGCCGCTGGTGCACCTAATTTCGCCGCCATCGGCATTTTCGATGCGCTGTGGTCATTTGGCGTGGGCGGCAATCTCCCAGTCGACTCTGCCATTTTCCTCGAGTTTTTACCAGCCAGTCACCAATATCTGTTGACTGTCTTATCAATTGACTGGGCCATCGCGCAGGTTATTGCAACGTTGATAGCCTGGCCTTTGCTCGGTAATTTGACGTGTCAGCAAGATGAGACCTGTTCTCGGCGCGACAATATGGGATGGCGGTACTTTACCGTGACTCTCGGCGGCTTAACGCTTCTCATGTTCATCATTCGCTTTGGCTTCTTTACCATTTATGAGTCGCCCAAATATCTAGTTAGTAAGGGACGGGACGAGGAAGCCGTCGACGTGATTCACCGTGTGGCGACGCGAAATGGCAAGATAAGCACTCTGACCATCCAGGATCTGAGGGCGGTTGAGCCTGAGGGCTACGCCGCTCAAACTAACGCGACTGCGGCTCTCAAACGACAATTAGAGAAATTTGATCTTAATCATATCCGTGCGCTGTTTGCGACACGCACCTTAGGTCTCAGTACCGGTCTCATCATGGCGGTTTGGGCTCTCATCGGGTTGGGATATCCACTCTACAATGCTTTTTTGCCGTACATTCAAGCGACGAGAGGAGCCGACTTTGGGGATGGAAGCACATACCTCACATACCGCAATAGCCTGATTATTGCTGTTCTTGGTGTTCCAGGTGCATTGTTGGGCGGGTTTCTCGTCGAGTTGCCCCAATTAGGTCGCAAGGGCACCCTGTCAATGAGCACTATGCTCACTGGCGTATTTCTTTACTGTTCAACGACGGCCATGACAAGCGATTCACTTCTTGGATGGAACTGCGCCTTTAGCTTCTGTAGCAACATCATGTATGCTGTTCTGTACGGCTTCACACCTGAATTGTTCCCGACGCCGCAGCGTGGAACGGGTAATGCGTTGGCTGCAACATGCAACCGCATCTTTGGTGTCATGGCAGTAAGTACCTCAGCTTCCGCACGGAAATTAATCGCTAACTAGATGCAGCCCATCATTGCAACGTTTGCAAATCTAGAAACCGCCGCCCCGGTATATACCAGTGGTGCGCTATTCATCGCCGCTGGGATGATCGTTCTCGTCTTTCCGTTCGAATCAAGAGGCAAGGTCGCATTATAACGCGACATGAGAATAATTTTCACCATTAATAGACCATTGCGTGGAGAGGCGACATGAGATTTATGATAATTCCCTTAGAACAACCTTTCCCAGATGTTGCATATGCGAGTCACATTGCCCAGGGACTTCTTGCGCCTGATCGAGTATGCGGGGAAGGTCGGTTTGCTCTCTTGCTTTCATCATCACTCAGCCATCGGCTGATATATAATGATTTACAATGATCAATAGGATTTAAATAAAATTAATGGGTTAATATTGCTGAGAGATGTATCGATGATACTGTTGACGAGCATTCTGTGATGTGTAATAGAGATCACGCGATCGTATCTATGCTATGGTGCACTGGGCTAATTTTGGATGAAATTCGAATTTATAAGATTATTTTTATTCATTATTTATTATTTATTTGTTTTCCCTTTTTTTAGGAGGATGCAGCCTCTTGCATCGTGTGGAGTTATGCAACATGCGATCGGGGAATAAGTTATGCCGATGAGGAGTAAGGCTGCAGCATTTTTTCCCCCTCGCACAGAGAATGCAGCTTCTGCTTATCGCGATTATCCAACCCAAAAACACAATTTTAGAGTTTCAATAATGGACAAAGGCGACCTCTATTGTCAAATTTGTGGCGTGAGCTTCAGAATCGGTCGAATCCGCACCGTCGATGAGCCCCCATCGGCTGCCTGGGATGGTCCACGGTCCGACTATTTGGTCGGCTCTGTGATGAGCCCGCATTACTCGAACAGCAATTGTGGAACAGGGTGCAGTGTGACTGTACGGAAGTTTCGGCGTTCGGCCGAAAGTATGAAGATAGCAGGCTACGCCGATCCTCCGGATACTATTGATGCCGGTGTCTCTCCTGATGGGTCGTCGGAATCCTTCGTCGCAGTGCGGCCAGATCCCATTCCAGAAGACCGCATAGACCGAAGGTTTCGCGGGATTGGAAAAACTCACTATCTTGAACATATTGCTGGACCGAACTGCGTCCTTCTGGACCAGAGAGCCGGCAAGGGCGGATACATTGGCCACCGGATTTCTGTCCAAGAGATGGAAGGCTGCGACAAGGTGCAATGCCTTTTGCGAAAGCCAGTGACCCCTTGGATACCTGAAGGAACAGATGAAGAATATGAAAAAACAGGAGATTACTTCGTCACCGGCTTTGCTGTAACTCATGGTATGGTCGAAGCTCATCCACGCCTAATATTTCTCCCCGATCGCCATAATGATCAATACGTACGTGCTGGAAACTACTTTCCGACCCACGAACTTGTGAATGGGATACCCTTTCACGCTGCATGCCTAGAAGTCTTTAAGCGCGCCTGCTTGCATCGATATGGAGATTTCAGATTTGATGCACTGGAAAATTGGTGGAGGATGGAAGGTACTCGGCGCACTTTCACTGAATTTCCCCGCCACCCCGCCGTAATACGAGGTATGGGCAACAAGGAGAGTACGTGGTGCCACATTACTGGGGACGAGTGGTTGGTTGCAAATCCTTGCAGAATTCCTGGTTTAGAATCGCTTCTTCTATCGACTCAGAATCTTAATGACACCGCTCATCCTAACCTTATTATTACTACAGAGTCAGCCGATTCTTTTTCTCGCTTTCCACTTGAGGTTCGGGTCATGATTGCGACAATGCTTGATGCAGAGGATATTGGAGCCCTTCAGATAGCGTCGAAATCCTTCTGGCGGCTTCCGCAATCGATTTATCGCAGAATTGTTATTCACGATAGACCCTGGATTTGGGAGATGTGGTCACATCTTGATTACTCATGGTGGATCTCAAAAGAAGCCCGAAGTATCTGGGATACCATCCGCCATTGTGTGCAGCTTCAACTTGAAAAGGAAGAAACCAAGAACGAAACTATAAACGTGACGGGCATGTTTCAAGCTGCTAGGGAGTATGCAATAGACACGATAAGGGAGTGTCGGCCTAGTCCTGCAATGCGTTTGGATGCGGACAATACAAACTGGTTTCACCTATTTCAACAAACTGCTTTGGGTATGAAAAGAGGAGAGCTGAAGGGGTTAAAAAATAGACGTAGGATATGGGAGGATTGCCAAGAGATTCTCAACAGAGCTGAACAAATTGAGAAGGAAAGGAATGTTGAATAGTAGCAAAGATGAACCTATTGCCGAGTGTGTTGGCTCATTATCTATTTACAAACATGGCAGGAAAAGGCGCCCTCGCAAATTGTAGCCAGCCAATTTTAAATGCAGTTTGAATTCAGAGAGTCCCATTCTCGGAGATATTTGCAGTAGACTGGGTCTACTAGGTCGCGTATCCGAAGTACCACCCTCAAAATCCTTCTCCTTGAGTAGTTGCTCTGCACCCATCCTACCACAAAGTACTCTGATTTGACATGCAAAAACAAATATCGCAGCAAGCTTCTAGACCGAATCTTTATATCCAATAATAAGACATGAGAACATGATGAAACTATTGAATGGATGGGTCTGGTGTTGTGATGCGAAAATCTTCCTCCGAGCTCCATGTGTGCTCGATCGGTCCATCGATTCATGTTCCACTGATGTAGTCGGACGCTTCCAAGAGCCATAGATAGACACACCATCTGCCCAATTTAAGGAGCAGGGTGGCTGCTATAAACGACCGCATCGGGTGGTTTAATTGGTTGTTCGGCGTAGATTGGTGGTTGCTGTTGATGTGGCGGCATAACAAATGTGGGAAATCGCTCGTTGTGTGCTTCTTCAATGTCCTTGGCTCCATCCTTATTCTTGGTGCGAACTAAGACGGCAATTATAACCGCAATGATGACAAAGATAACAATAGCAACGATAACAAACTTGATGGCACCTCCAATGATTCCCATGTTGTCTCGTGATGAGTTCGTATCTTGAGTAAAAAGTGTTTAGAAAAGGTTGAATAATGTGAAGTAAATATGATTGTAGATCTAGATTGTTGAACTCTGATTCAATTTTCGCCGTCCATTTAAAAGAAATCGTATTCATTGCCATTGTATATATAACGAAATCCAGAAATGCCGGCTTCCGACCATCCAACCACTTTAACCCCAGCGCCAAACATCATCCTCTAAACCCGCATCCAATAGTAAGCAAAGATATGTGATCATTGAAATGGTAGTATCGCAGAAAAATGTTGCAGGCGCTTATGGTAATAAGTGGTTGGCCCCTTCGTGTCACTGGGCTGCACAGCCTCACTCTGTCACAAGCATGGCGTCTCGAGATGCAAGTGGAGACCAAGCGATCGCGATGTGGTGCGCACGAGCCCAGTGGTTCCACGAAGCACCTTAGCTTCATGGGCGTGGTGGTAATGATTAAAGTTGCTCGCTCATCATCATCGTATTAGCTTGTGCCGTTTTGCCGGGGCTGCAAGTCGGTGTGGGCCGAGCACCCACGAGGAATGATTGTGAGCCATTCATTCAGGAGTGTCATAATCTGAAACATGGAGCCGGTGGTTTTCTATGAATAAGAATATTCAACTACGCTGATAAAGTACGTTCTTTTTCGGCTGGCATCTTCCGATCTTGGCGTATGCATCTGGCGTTGCCGGCTACGATGTGCCGAGCCTCCTCGCCGCCAAGCCTAGCTTACGACGAGGATGATTTTTTTTTCATTAGCCCCCTTTGCTCTCTATACTCATTCAAGTAGAAAACCCGAGAAAGCAGCACTACTTTATAAATGTTGAGAATGGCGTTCAAACCCTCGGGGAACATTGAAGTAGTGTCTTAAATAACGCGGCCGGCAGCAAACCAGTCGCAATCGAGAGAACAAAATAATTATGATGATTGGGGGGTCGCTAGGTACATGGAAATTGGCTAGGGGCGAGTCGACGCGTTATAACTCAAGCCAAATTAATAAAAGTGGTGACCTGAGTAATCGAGGGAGGGGACGGTAAAAGCTTCCCCCCGCAAGTATCCAAGATCATTCACCTATACTGATGACTATTAACTTTATCTCACAAGACGTTTAAGCTCCTTTGTAACCATTTCATCACTTTGTGGCACGCAACAAGTATCCAAAAGCTTCATTGGCAAAGACCGATCTATTAATATACCAAAGCTAGAACCAAGAACAAAACTAATGTTATGAGAAGCACTCTTAATTCGAGGCTGCTTGCTGACTCCAGTGTTTCTTTAACTGGTTAATCATCATACTGACATAAGGAACAGCAGTAACATCAGGCACGGTTCGGAGTGCCTCACTATCCTCCTTTGACTTTTCTGTCAAATAGTCCAAAACGCCAGTCTCGGCAGAGGTGGCAGCCTTTGGACCGTATTTACCTTCAAACCAGTCCAATAACTTGATGGGTGGGTTCTTGGCAGGATCGCGATCAGAATTGCGAAGTCTCTCCATCCATTCTGCGGTCGGAAGGGTCTCAAACTCCAAGCCAGCACTGGAAAGAGATGGCAACATGTCCTTTGCCCAATGGAATCGAGTGGGGTTGAGCACATGGTACGCGAGGTCCTTGTCCGTACTTCGGTCACTTGGTTTCTGATCTCCCAAGCCCGCTAGATCAAGAATGGCCTTAGCGGCAATGTCGACGGGAAGCCAAGTCATTTCCTGCTCATGTTAGCCCTGTAAATGAAACCATTGTTAATTGAGCTTACCTCGTTCAGTGAAGGCAGGGCCCCCACGGTGACGGCTGTCTGAATCATCAAAGGAATACCTTCCGTAGTATTCCATTCTCCCACCTTGGTGTCACCAACCAACTGTCCAATACGGAGAACTCTTGATGCGGCTTGCGCATTCTTGGCAGCATTTCGAGTAATGTGCTCGGCAACATATTTTGATCGTGCATATCCCGTCTTTTGCGCATGAGAGGAGGCGGGGACGTATGACTCTTGTACCACCCCAGGTCGAGGGGTACCTCCGGCGGAAGAAACGGATGAGCAGAAAAAGAATCGAGCTGGCTGAGGAGTCTTTACTGATAGAGAGAGCTGAATGAGATTGTGAACGGCCTTGATATGTTGGTCTTCAAAGCTCTGGACTGGAATGTTAAAGTTGACAGCCCATGCGCTGTGGATGACCAATGTCAATTTCTCCCGGAGCTCAGAGATTCTAGACCCATCCAGCCCAAGATCCGGCTTGCTCAAGTCGCAACGGAGCGCAACGATCTTGGCCTTTTGTTCCGGTGTCAGAGAAATGCCTCTGCTGGTTAACGACTTTTCAACTCTCTCCAAGGCGGCAGTATCGTCAGACGCCCGCACCATGGCCCATACCGCCCCGACATTCGGTAGAGCAGTTAGCTGAGCTAAAGCATGAGAGCCTACCCCTCCTGTAACTCCAGTAAGGAGCTGATTGGGTTAGTATCAATGGATTTGCAATTTTATGGGGCAGATCGACTCACCACAACTTCCTTCTCTGGCTGCACGGCTTCTCCTGGAGTGTGGGACTCAAAGGTTGAGTACTTGTCGACGAGGTTTTGCATGACCTGCAATTGATCTTCGGTTTCATCTCCCTTTCCAGACCTGAGGGCCTCGAGGTGTCGAGCGAGAAGTTTGGTGTTGCCGGTCTCATAGAGGACGTTCTGTCCCAACAGTGCCTGGTTGCCACCTAGGTCTAGCTCTCTCTTCATCAAGCTCCACATCTTGATACACTGAAGACTGTCAACACCAGAAGCAAAGAATTCTGCCTCAGCCGATGGGAGGTCGGCGTCACATTTTTCCTTCAGCTGCTGGAGCAAATACGCCTCGAGGTCTTTTCCCTCAAGAGCCAGTGTTCCTCCAGTTTGTCCTTCACCCTCATACCTTTCGTACGCAGCATCGATCAGCGGGGCGAATTGACGATACACTGGCACACGAATAAATGTTCCTTTGTCGGTTCGTGGGTAAATGGTTTCGGCTGGGAGCACGATGACTAGTTCCTTCGGGATGCGAGAGAACGCCTCGGCGCGTTCGTTGGCGGATTCCACGGCGGGCCAAATCTTCTCCAAAAATTCTTCGTCGGGAATGTGAGCTGCTCGGTCAGCCTTGACAATCAGCAAGCCAGGATACGTTTTGCCATCTCCGAAAACAACGGCCTCCTTCACAATCTCTTCTTGTCGGATGCGTCCTTCGATGGGAAGAGGCAGCACCTTTTCACCGTTGATGAGTGTGAAACGATCGTCTAAGCGGCAGGCAAACTTCCAAAGACCTTTTCTCGTGGGGTGGGGTGTAAAGAGATCTCTTGTGCGGAAGGAGTTGGGAGGATCTTGTGAATTGATGGTGCTTTTGGATGGCCAACCGTCGAGAGCAACGCACTCGAACAGTCCAGGCGCGACTTCGTCCCAGAAAATGTATGGCTCGGCCTGGGGCAAAGCTCTGAGATAGTTCCAATCCTTATCACCCGCGGGGCGGGTGGAGTTCATCAATCTGCCTGTTTCGGTTCTAAATGCAGAGTTAGCATCGAGTTTTGAATCGTGGGTGAAGTGTTGCTCACGCTCCATAGTTGCCGGCAATATTAACACCCTTTTCAACCAACAAGTCTCCAAGGTCGTCGGGACAGCCACTGCCGCCGTAAAGAACAAGCCTAGCGCTCGCCAATGCTTGAATTCCCTCCTCGGTTTCCGCGAGCAGTTTTACAACGTAAGGAACGCAGTGGAAGATTTCCGGCTTAACAGTCCTGATCATCGCAATTAGCGAATCCCTTGTTAATGGGAGTCCATAATTGCAGAAATAAAGTGGTTTAGAAGAGTAAATCGTTCTAAATATTTCGTAGAAGCCGTGGCTGTGAAACATTGGCGACATCATCAGGGCTCGCATGTCCATGTGTGTAGCAGAAGCAGCCAAAGTGCTCTGGTTAGTAAGATAAATGGGCTTTGGCAAGCCAGTTGATCCAGAAGAATGGATGATGACGGCATTCTTCTTGGTTTCCTCGTGTGGAATAAAATGTCTAATGAATCGTGGTGCACTCAAACCACAATAATCGGAGTGCATAAGTAGAGGCAAAATCTCTAATTGGCGCTTTTCTTTAACCTCGGTCAAGACCGGATGGAAATTGGGGGTGGTAAGAATGGAGTAACATTTGGCAAGGTCGAGCAGCTGGATAATTGCAGGGCTTGGCAGGCGGGTAGAAATGAGAAAAGATGCATAACCGAGCCTGTTAAGAGCAATAATTTGGATGACGACATGCAGCCCGGACTGGGCCAGCATGCCGATTACGGGCGCTTGAGAGAGGGAAGAGTCCTGGCGGTTTCAGCGTCAATTGGCCATTCGCAATTGGGTGAGAGGCGCAGGTAAAACCTGGCCTCGTATCTTTTCCACGAAAACAATGTTACTCACAACAGGCTCAAGTCCCATCTCCCGAAACTTCTGCACTGCGGCGTCGGCATATCTGTCAACGGCACGAGCGCTGTGTTCCTGAAAATCCGCCACTCCAGAAACCGGGCAGCCGAGCAGAGGCGTGTCACCCAATTCCGCGGCTCGGCGTCGAATCAGATCGTCGATAGTAAATAACTTGGTCTGCTCCTGAAAGGCCTGAACGGCCGAGACCTTGGGAGCAACAGTATCGTGTCTGATCGTCATGGTGATAATTTTTTCGATTTGAGTAATGACTGCTACGACTAATTGGGATGTGTCTACATCCGCAATATATGTTTTGCGTTTATTTGCGTTTAACCGAAGTCGGGATTGGGAATCCGAAATTTGGTGGATTGTGACGGAAAAGCGGAAAATGTTTTCGGCAATAGACGGATATGATCTCGAGATGATCAAGTCTAAGCGGGGTATGCAGGTGAAATGCCAATAAAAATCGACGGTACGACGATACGGTTTTCGATGCCATCCCGGTAGGATTTCTGCCGACGGATAAAGAGCTTATCGAGACAAAAATGCAGCACAGGCTGCTGCACAGCCGAGCAATAGCGCGGCCTTGGCCACAACAACCCGGAAGCCCCCATCGGCAATGCTCATGATTGATGGATCATTTTGAACTCAAAGTCAACAGATGATTGAAGATCTACCCCATGGGGAAGCGGGGCGATATCGAGTGCAGCCCCGCAATGTGCTTGACAGCGCGTCGCTGTACAATGTTTCCAAATGCCAAGATCCTGTGGTGGTATGGTGTTGTTGGTGTAGACCATGGGATCAATCAGGTGGTAATTTTTATGTATATTAAGCCATTCTTTCTCGTTCTTCTGACCTCTTCTTTCTGCATCTCAATTCTCCAGTCTTCAATTATCCAGAATCCTCACCATGACCGTCTCCCACGGGCCAGGGACAACACAAGATACGAAAGAGCCAATTGCTATTGATCATGTTGATTTTCAGGATGATCCAAAAAAGCAAGATGAAGTGGAGACCCGCGATAAGTTCGGTGGGTATGCCAAAACAGACCCAAAGGAAATCGCTCTAGTCAAAAAGCTAGACATTTATTTGATGGTGAGTTGGAATCAATCTTTTTGTAATCATCAAGCTGACGAATTAATGATAGCCTATCCTCTGGCTCATGTACTTCCTAAATTTTCTTGATAGAAATGCCATTGTCAACGGAAAATTGAACGGCTTGGACAAAGACCTTGGGCTGGTTGGATCGCAGTACAACACCTGCGTCAGTATCTTCTTTGTTGGGTAAGCTTTCCCATAATGCGACCTAAAAGATTTCTTGGCTTATAAATTCAGATACATCTCAGGTCAGGTCCCCTCTAACATGTTGGTCACCCGTGTAAGGCCATCGTGGTACATGTCTGGATGGATGATGGCATGGGCAATCATCTCCACCATGATCTGCCGAGTACAGAGTTATCACGGCATGCTAGCCTGCAGGTAAGTTGTACCTTTTGCAGCTTCACGTGAATGTTTATGTAGAAATATAGCTGACTAATTTTGGTGCAGATTGATTCTGGGTATCACCGAGGCCCCCTTCTACTCTGGAGCAGTCTACCTGGTGAGCCTCTTCTATAATCGAAAAGAGGCAGCTACCCGACTTGCCATATTTTATACCGGAAACCTACTTGCAAGTTCCTTTTCTGGTCTTATTGCAGCTGGTGTCTTTGCTGGTCTGGATGGAAAGCACGGTCTGTCTGGCTGGCGATGGCTTTTCCTTATCCAAGGTGTCGTCACTGGTAAGTCTTGCCCCAAACCTTGGCATGTTTCAATCAATCACTAACTTCAACGCAGTTGCTATCGCTGTTGTTGCATTTTTCCTCCTGCCCGACTCTCCGTTGCAAACACGGTGGTTAACAGAAGAGGAGAGGCAATTGGCCCATAGCCGCATCTCCCAAGACACCACAGAGAAACGAATTGGAACCAGCACTTGGTCTGGCCTGTGGGAGGCAGTTCGTGACTATCGCACCTGGATCTTTGCTCTTCAGGGCAATCTACATCTCTCCGCAAATGGATTCAAGAATTACATGCCCAGTGCGGTGAAAACTCTTGGCTTCAACACAACAATCACGCTAGTTTTGACCTGCCCTCCATTCCTTCTCGCGACATTCACCTCGGTGTTGGTGTCTTGGTCCTCTGGGCGCTACAATGAGCGCACTTGGCATGTCACCGCTTCAAAGATTGTTGCTTCTGTCGGGTTTGCATTGGCCACTGCGACGCACAACATTGGGGCGCGGTATTTTGCCATGGTCTTGTTTGTTGGTGCGACATATGGTGTCAATAATATTAACTTGGCCTGGACTTCTGCAACCCTTGGACAAACAGATGAGAAAAAGGCTGCAGCGATTGCTATTGTCAATACATTGGGAAATTTGTCCTTTGTTTACACTCCATATCTATGGCCCGATTCTGATGCGCCACTGTTCCGGATGGCTATGATTGCGAGCATTTGCTTTTCCATGGGTGTTATCGGCACAGCTTGGGCCATGAAATTTGTTCTCAAGCGGGCCAATAAAAAGATCCGAGCATCAGACAACGAAGCGGTTAACCTGTATGCATATTAGTTCTGAAACCAAGGTGGATGGGGCATCTTATTGGATGATGCGTCGATTAGGCCCTGCATTGAATGATACGGTGGGGTTGTGGATTTTGGACGTCTCTTGGGGATCAAATGCTACTTGGACGAGATGTTACATCACACGATGGTCAATTGCACGATCTAGGTGGAGTTAAAGTTCGTCTTGTGGGCGTTGTCACCATATTGATTAATGAACCTCAGACTAGCGAGTGCATGCACGCATTCAACGAAACGAAGCTTTCTTAGCTTGCAATGTTACTAAGTGTTGTGCCAGCCATATTTTTCTATTTATTCTAATATCTTAGTTTCTAGTCTAGTCTATTAATCTATAAGGAGGATTGAATTGAATGAGGCATGTCTGGTAGCTTTTTGGGAAGCATTCTTCCGTTTAGTATGGAGTCTGTTGAGAAAAGTATTCCATAATCAAGTCAACCTGAGCGGGCTTCTCAGTCAGAGTGACATTTCCAAACCCTTGTCCCACATGGAATACAGTTTCGGAGCTGCCGTCATTGGCGTCCCACTGAGTCAGGTTGTCCCATTTATAGCTACCGCCGTTGTTAGGGTTGCCAGTCTTGATGAAGTTTGCCCAGTAGGCCGACATAACGTCTCCCAGCCACAAGTCGTACCAGTCAAAGGGGTAATCTGTCGAGGTCTGAACACTGTTCAAAATGTAATAGATCTCCGACTGGTGGAATGCGCCTTGGGTCTGGCCCGGGGGTGCGTGATCCCAGTAGTAAGTCCAGATGGGGCTAGACGCGCTCTTGACCCACTCATTGGCAAAGGCCCAAGAGGAAACAAGAGATGTGTCGCGAGCAGCAGCATTCCATGATTGATCAGCTTGCGTGTCATTGTTGGCAGGGTATAATTTGAAGTACTCCGTAGACAAATTGGCGTACTTGAGCTTGCAGTCTGCTGTGTACTCGGCCACGGTCAAGTTCGTGCTGGTGGCGGCACCACTCTCATCCTTGTTATTTCCAGTAATGACGGGCACATCATTTGGAGGACCGTTCAGAAGAGTCTCAATGTATTTCTCAGGCAGAACATAGCCATCCAACATTGGCTTAAAGGCCACGGGGTATTGGGCAGACAACGCCGTTACCCACCAAATATTATTGTAATCTCGTACTTCGCTGATGCCCAACAAGTCCTCGGCAGAGACATTGCGCAACTCAGCGACGGAGGATACGTTGTAGGTAGCTGTGGCGTTGTAACCCCAGGAGTAGGAAACCTCCCTGGTCGTGTAAGATGTTGCCAGGCCAGCCAACAGCGTGTCATAGGGGTATCGGAAGCCACTCTGCGCGATAGCGCCAACGAAGAGGCCCTTGAACAGATCGCTGTTAACAGCGTGGTAGACTTGTGCAGATCCAAATGACTGGCCAGCGATAGTCACATGGTCGGGATCACCGCCAAATTTGGCAATGTTTTTCTGCACCCAATGTAGAACGGTCACATGGTCAAGTGTACCGTAATTGCCAGTCGAGTTGTGTTCATTTTCGGCCGCTAATTCCGGGTGTCCAAGGAAACCAAAAATACCATCACGGCGATTCCAGGTGACAACAACGACACCCTTCATAGCCATAGGGCCACCGTAATAAATACTTTCGTCGGTCGTTTGTCCTCCGCCCTGGTTCCAAACAAGGACGGGGAGCTTCGCGTCGGTCGAATTTGCGCCGCTCCAGATGTTCACGGATAAGCAGTCCTCGCTCCAGTTGTCGACATAGCTACTGGGGCAAGGAGCACCGAATTGGTCGGCAATCAGCGTGTCATTCCAGGGATCACGGGGTTGCGCGACCTTCCAACGGTTCTGTCCGCTAGTATCGGCTGCGAATGGAACACCCAGCCATGCGGCAACGTTGCTGAAGTTGGTATTCCAGCGTTCCTCCAGGATGGTTGCATTAGCAAAGGATGAGTTAAACCATTGGAAACCCTTCACGGGGCCGTATTGGGTCTGAATGATCTTGTCATAGAGTTGAGCTTGCGCTGGAAGTATGAGAGGACATGCTGCTAGCACAATATATGCTAGTCGGAGGCTCGGGAGCTGCATTGTGATTGAATGACGAAACTAAATCCCAGGCAGCGCTGGAGAACCGGTGAAGAGTTATCCTGTGACAGAAAGATCTTCTCAGTTATATATATCGTTCAGATACCCCGTGCGACCCTTGTCGCTTTCTCACTAGGAAGAAAGGCGGCACTAGGAAGAAAGGCGGAACAAGAAAAAGGTTATCGGCAATACGCGTGTTGCTCTATCACATTCACTTAGCCCTCGAACTCTATATTCGCGCCATGAGCTTATTACAGAGTGAAACATGGAATCTCGATGGTGTGCTATACGTCAGCACACGTAATATGGTGTGAAATTTCACTATCCCAAACAAGAAATGATGTGTTAGGACATCATGCTCTTGCCAAAGATTCGGCCAATTGTGGTCTCTCAAATTTATATCCGTCTATTTCCACAATCTTAACCGGAGGCGGGAGATGAGATTTTGTGATGTGATTTATGCCATCAAGCTTTGGGTGGTGGGGTTGAAATTGGATCTTAATAGGGGATCAGACCCAAAGATGGCACGCAATCAGCCAAGTAAAGCTCCGTCATAATTATGGGGCGCAGGTGGATATTGTCGGCACTTCGGATCTGGATGGCTTTGATGCCACTTTCCCGGTAGACATTGATCCTATTGGCCCAGTTTCTTGAGGCTCAGACCTCCACTTTGAAACTTTCCAGCATGGTCAAAGGGTTGAGATTAAATTAAGAGCAAGACATGGCACATGAACAAATCAACCGTTAGAAGGCCATAGCTTGGTTCCATGAAGACCTAAGCTATCTTGGACCTATAGCTGGTTACTTTCTCTGTCCTTGGCCATGTTTTTTTATGTGCCCATACCTTCACTACCCTGTAGCTCCAATGTTATCACAGTCTCGAGATCTGCCAGGAAGGACCCTCTAACCACAATCACTATATGGGTGTTTTTTTTTTTCATGGAAATCAATCGTAAATTTAACCTCATAGATGGAACCATAATATCCAAAATGATATAGGAAACAGTCGTTGCTGCTGAGGGTAGCTTGCTCAACATGTGAAGCCACGAGCTGACATAACGCTGTTCTAGACCATTGCGGAGCTTTTTTTCTTCCCTCTATCTCTTGCCAGATGTGACGCCTCAACAACAGTCTCATCATTATCCACGAATGCTTTGTCGCCAAAGGCAATTGCAATCTCCTCAAGTGTGTGATCCGCTGTTTCCACGTAGTAGAATGAAGCCAGCCCAACAGATATGAGACAAAATCCTGCAATAATGACGTAATAGTAGCCACCGATCCCTGCGAACGCGTCTGGGGCTGACATGCCAATTGCAAAATTGAAGAGCCAGTTTGAACAGGTAGCTAACGCCATTCCTTTGCTTCGTGCACGTAGTGGGAAGATTTCAGCAGGTAGTAGCCAGGGGATGGGACCCCAGGTGAATCCATAGATTGCATTGTAAATGACTATAAAGGCATATATGCCGTTGGCTTTCGTCTTGGGGTTTGAGATGTGGGCTTCAGTGAAGGCGCAAACAATACACAAGGCGATGGCCATTAGGATACCTGAATTGGTTTATTGTTAGCTGACATAGTAGACCAATCAAAATTACAATTTTTGTACTTACCACCAAGAATAAGAAGTGGTCGTCTCCCCCATTTATCCGCAAGCCACCATGTGAGTATGGTAGCAGCAACATACGGAATTGAATTTCCAGCAGTATAGAGCAGCGAATCTCTGTCGCTCAAACCAGCCTTGGCTAGAGTCGTAGGCAAGTAGAATGAAATAACGTTGATGCCGTTGAGTTGTGCGAACATTTGTGCGGTGATTCCCACAATTGTACGCTTGCGGTAACGCGTGAACATTTCTCGCCACGTCGATTGGCTCAAAGTTGCCTCGTAGCGCACAGCCTCTTCAATCTCTAACATGACTTCTTGAACATGCGCCGCTTGTGTGTCGCCGTTTGAAGTGTGAAGGTCTGCGATTGTCTGGAGGCATTCCTTTGCAAACCCATTGCGTGCCAACCAGCGGGGTGTCTCTGGAAGTATAAAAGACATACCGAAGAGGATAAATGAAAGGCCCATTTGGATGAAGTATGGTCCTTGCCAAGACTCGCTCTTTGGGATGAGATGGTAAAAGCCAAAATCGACCCAAGTCGAGAGTGCGTAACCACCAATGAGGAATGTATACTCGACACCGACCATAAGACCACGGCGGTGAGGCGCAGCAATCTCAGTCTGAATAACAGGAACGGTCATGGAAAGGAAGCCAACACCCAAACCCTGAAGAGTTCGGCCAGCCACAAAAGTGTTGAAACCAGGTGCAAAGGCTTGGATGAAAGCGGCGGCGAAGTAAATGAAACCGCCAAATCGCACACACCTCTTTCTGCCTATCATGTCACCAAGATTTCCAGCAAGGATGGATCCCAAAGCGGCCGAGACTTGCAGGCAGGCCACGAAGATTCCCGTTATAGATGGATCGATATTTTGGCTTGTACCGTCGCGGCCACCGTAGTCGGCGAAGAATTTGGAGAGAAATACTGGATTGACCAGAAGACCTGCGACAATTCCTGCGTATATTGTTAATATGTGCATGTTTGGACAGTAGACTGATGAAATTTGCAACGTACCCTGATCATATCCGAAAAGTGCGTCGCCTAGACTCCCAAATGCGCAAGTCATCCAAAGGAGCGCTTTTCCTCTAAATGGGTAACGAGCATGGACACTCTTTGGTTTGATCTTAGATTCGAGCCATGAGGTTTCCGCCACTGGAAGGGGTTCTCGATTGGTAGAGGCTGGAATTGACTCCATCATGGTTGGAGCTGGTGGTTTCTCCATAACTTCAACCCGAGATGTCAAAATATTTGTCGTATTGGCAAGAGATTAAGAATAAAGTGTCTATACCCCAGGTTTTCTCCGCAAGACAAGCAGTCCGGGGCCCCAGATTATATAGAGCGAGGAACATGATTCCCAACGAGAAAACGAGCCATGACAGCTTCATTGCTCTAGATTTACCCCAATGTTGACAGCAAACGGGCCGAGTTCCCACATCTCGACACCATCTACAGTTTAGCGTTGAATGCCTTGACCACCTACAACTTGGAGAAAAAGTGTGGAGGAGAGCTTGGCTAGTGGGTCCAAACCGCCTATCACTGAGCCAGAAAGCATCCGCCGGAACCGTACTACCAGATTGGAGCGAATTGATTGGCTCAACGATTCCTCCGTAACCGAACATTTCTGATTTCCTCACCTGGCCCATGTAAACCACGAGCCAATCAAGCAGTCTATCCCGGTAGCCCAATCAAAGCGCCAAGGCCCCACTAATGAGGGGAGGTTTTAAATCCGCCGTACATCAAGCTCGCGTTGTTCGGTCACACAATTTTGAGCCGAATGCTTCCCATTGTGTGCAGGCATACCCATACCCACATCCCCCCGAATAATGCGGAACCGCTTCATTCGGATTTAGCTCTAGTGATGGATGTCATGACAAAAATGACGGAGCAAACCGGGTATTGCCTAATTTCTATGCCTACTATATCGACAGCCTTACAAAAGCCGTTTCTGCCGTTGATGAGAAGCACGCCCATCGCTGCACCACAAAGCTTCTGGTCCGATGAGTCTAATTGATAGAAATTCGAATATAAAGGCGGGACAAACCATCATCCGCGCATGTCTAAGTTGTTTGTGATAACATCTCATACGCAACATCTTCATGGATATCAGAAGCGGCACTAATCCTTCTTTAAATATGTATTCTCTATTCGTTCATACTACCCTCAATATTTGCTTCTGAAAGCTATGCTAGATTTGGGGGTTTCATTGGGTCCTTTAATTAGAATTTTGACAACTTGGCCGTCCTTCACCTTCTTGAACGCTTCTTCTGCTTGTTCAAAGTTGACTACATCGGTAATAAGCTTCTTGACATTTACGCTGCCGTTAGAAACCAGCTCGATCGCCAACTGGTAGTCACCAGGCCCGTATCGGAAGCTTCCTCGTGCAGTGACCTCCTTCTGGCACATGGCCATAATAGGAAACACAATGTCTGCTTTGCCCATACCGCCTTGGACATAATTGCCTCCTGTTTTGATGACGCGGAGGCTCGTTTGAATGGAGCTCTCGGCGCCACTTGCATCAATCACGACATCTGCGCCGCCCTTGAGATCGCATTGCTCCAGCAAAGCCTCAGCATTTTCTTCGGCAGAAACTCTCTGGGGTGTGTAGGTATGAGTGGCAGCTAACTCCGTGGCAAATTGAAGCTTTGATTGCACGATATCCACGCTAACAATCTTCGTTGCTCCAAAGGCCTTGGCTACTGCTGCACATAGGAGCCCGACTGGGCCGGCCCCCATCACCACGACGCTGCTGCCTGGTGCGACTTCAGCTTGCTTGACAATATGAACTGCGACTGCGAGAGGCTCAATCAATGCCCCTTCTTCTAGCGAAACGTTGTCAGGTAGCTTGTAGCAAAAGTCGAATGGCGCTACCCAGAAACCAGTGAGAGTGCCATGAACCGGAGGAGTCGCAGCGAAAACCATGTCGACACAGAGGTTGTATCGACCCGCTAGACAATTACTGCACCAACGGCATGGGTATCCAGGCTCAATGGCTACTTTGTCCCCCAGTTTAAGTGTTTTCACAGCGCTGCCAACTTCGACGACAGTCCCAGAAGATTCATGGCCCAAGACCATGGGATCCTCCACAACAAAGTGGCCGATTCGCCCATGATCCCAGTAATGCACATCTGACCCGCAGATTCCAGTGTAGTTTACAGCAACCATGACATCATTGGGTGACGAGAGCCTTGGCATAGGTCGCTCAGCGAATTCGACATCATGAGGCTTTCTCAAGAAGAAAGAAAGGTTCTAAAAACATCAGTTGTCAGCCGAATTGAGTAAGTGGGGTAACCCCATATCCAATATTGTCTGCTCACATTTCTAGGATTCTCTGAACCCTCATTTTGATTTGCATTTTCTGAAGCCATGTTTGGTATGCAATGAAGCGGAGGTCAAGCGGCCGGGTTTGAGGAGATGAGCTAAAACGGAGGTGACGGTTGGATGACAGATGTGATGGAAACTTGAATAATACAAACCGCAATAAATATCCAAAATAATTTCTCCTCTCTTAGTGGCTTCTCCGTATTGTCTCGCTTCTACCCCCGATTGGACATTGTGTATTCAACTATCCTTGAGTTGGAATCCTGGTTCTCTCCACTATTTTGATACCATTTTCTCGTGACCCGGCGGAGGTGAACCCACACCTTTGTCGGTTCCGCGGAAGCTTTGGTACCAAGCATTGCGTCACTGCCTCAAACTAAAATCTCGCACTAGCTCCTCAACAGCCCTAGCGTCGCGACGAGTTCGGTCTCCGTTGCAACGGTTGATCACGTGTGGATTCCGGCGGAGGTCCAGTGCGTGCCTCAAAGGCCATAGCGGAATCTTATCCTTCAATTTGGTTCGGTTCCGTATCCACTCCCTTGCAACATGTCAGAAAGCCGAGAACATCCGCCGGAGGGAGAGCCCTCGGCTCCAGTTGTAAATCGACAGCTCCCTACACGAGTATCCAGCGCATGCAACAGATGTCGTCGGAACAAGAGCCGAGTCAGTCACTCCGCCATTTTTTCATGTCCACTTATTCATTCGTCATGCTTCTCTAGTGCGACTCATTTCGACCTTGTTCTCTGTGTGTGCGGGCTAATGTAGAGTGTGAGGCAGCACCTTTGGAGGATACACCGAAAGGCAAACCTAGAGCGCCTAAAGAGCGTCGAAACAGAAAACAACAGAAGCAAGCCACTATCAACCACCCGTGAAGAATCTAAATAATAACACCAGATAGGCGACCACAACCTAGAAGTAGCCATGATGGTACTACGTCTATTTCAACACCGCCTGCCCAAAGGCCGTTATTGGCTCGCGAAACAAGTGGTATTGAAGAAACGGATATTTCAGATCCAGGTCATCGACAGAATTCTTGGACACATGTGGAGTATGAGGGTTCAGAGTCAGCCATGGGAATTGCCAGAAAGGTAAGGGTCTCTCAGTGGTTATTTTTCCGGATCTCGTTAAAAGAACATCCACCGGAAGATGTGCAGACTAGGAAGCCAGCCAATAGATGAACACCAAACATCGGCAATCCCAGACGGTGGGTGTGGTTCGAGATCTCCAATGAGAAGAATTGACGATCGACGCCTGCCGATATCAACCATTCTTAGTGGCCGATTTCCTGACCACGAAACCATCAATATATTGGTGGAAGACTATTTTGAGGCAGTCCATTGGTTCTCGTTGGTAATATACGAACCCAGATTTCGCCAACGACTGCTATCCATAAAAGATGGTCGGGCATACCCTACCGATGCGCCATTCTTAACATTGCTGTCTATGGTGTTATGCATGGCAGCATGGTATAAATCGAAGAGGGCGGTTCAAGATGGCCAAGACTGGGGGCTTTGGAGCAATGACTTATTACGGATTGTGGAGTCACGGCTGATCTACACAATGAATCAACATTGCATTTCAGCAGTCCAGACCCTGATTCTACTGGGATCACATCACGTCTATCATGGCCAGCCCAACATGGCGTTTGCACTTCTCGGTGCAACAATAAAAGTGGCGCAGGCTATGGGTTTGCATCGGGGCTTGAAGCACAGGTCTACAGATGACGTAGAGGAGCGGAAGAGAGTATGGTGGACCATTTACACTTGGGATAGGTAGGCATAGCGATGCCCAAGTTATAAAATGTGCTGTGCTAATCAATTAGATTTGCTTCTATATCATATGGGCGACCATTAAGCATAAACGATGACGATTGCAATGTGGGCATGCCGGCGGAGTTTGCCGAGTCACCATCGTTTTCACCTGAATCAATTGAGAAGAATTATCCTGGCATCACCTACTCACCATACCAAGCAGAACTCAACAAATTATACCTCATCGCATCCCCTGCCCTAAAGATGATATTTGGATCGTTTTCAGCACGGTCAGCCCATCAGGGCTTTGGTTCAAAATACGATTGTCTTGTTAATGACATAAATCAAGAGTTGGTGCGCTGGCACCGCGAACTACCTTCGTATCTGTCGCTAGATTTTAACCAAGACTACCACCCGAGTCCAACTGGGTGGGGGAGTCGCGCGCATCTTTTACAATCCCTTTCACTTCAGTTGACATTTGACAACCTGCTTATAGTATTGCATCGGCCATTCCTGGCTCGTCAGATCGAAACATTATCAACAAGGTCCCCAATGGCAGACAATAATCCCAACCCATCTTTGGGAGAGACACCACCGAGCCCTAATCAACAATCTCCCAGCGGTCAATCAGTCATGTGTGATATACATGAAAGTTCAGAGCATTGGTGGAAAGCTGCAGCCAGGACCGCCCGTGTAACAGAGCTACCGCAGCTCACTCAGTTGGCAACAGACAGTCATCTTGTGGCATTCATGGCGATGAACCTGTTCCACGCCGCAATCGTATTAATTCTTGTTGCTCTCTCAGACCCACTCGCAGATACAGCCCAAGCTGTCAAGCGACCCATTACCCGAGTGTTCCGGCTCCAAGAGCTGCTTGGGAAACGGTCCGCATTGTCGAGCCAGAGCAGCGTTGTTCTCAAAAATCTGGTGTGCTTACTACTTCGGCGGGAAGCTGAGGCTATGATTGGTCCAGCTACATCGAGTCGTGGAATCCTCAGTGGCATCGAGCACCGACTCCGAGAAGACGCAAGTTCAGCTCCTTCTTTATCGACCGAGCAAGTTCTTGGTGCCCCTCTAGAAGCCGCCATGGGCATCTCTATTCAAGGGAATGGTCAGTCAGCGAGTATTGTACAGCGCTTCAATGAAAGTCTAGCATCGGTGCAACAAAGTGAGTGGCTCATCTTTCGGGGTTATTCTTCTGTGGTTAACCTGACATCTCTAGTTATCCCACCATCACATGATGACGTAATTGATCCTGGCTTCACGGCGTCTCTGAGAAACGAAAGTTCTATTATACAAGGACAGATACACCCACAGCATCAAGCGTGGTCCATGTCTATGGGGCAGTTGAGCGGCTTTCAGGAACCTCTGGGATCGTATGATGATGATACAGATGCCGTAGACAATGGATCAAATGCACTCTTTTGGCTTTGGGACTCAACTTGGAGTGGCTCCGTATAATTCATGTTTGCAGTATTACCTCTTTCTGGGTATAGAAACCCCGGCTAATAAAAAGTCTATCAGTAGACACTATCCTTGGCCACACTGGTCTAAAGCTAGCTTTAACTAATATTTTACAGTACTCTACATGGTTTCGGGTATTCTATGACATGAAATTAGATATTTAATTTAGGTGATGGAGCAAAAAAAACAACCGAAACAGACCCATCCCCAATTGAAGATGGTAATTTGCCTCGGCGCATTTACTAATGCGAAAAGCGATAGTTAGTTAATGCGTAGAGTCATACATACTCGTGGTGAATATTTAGAAATTAAACATCTAAATTTATCCAAACTCAGATTCGAGAAAATATTTTATCGAGATGGTGACTTTTTGAGGAAACAAGAATATACATCAGAAAATTTCACGGATCTGAACGACTTTATTAGAGAAAAAGACAATCGATACTAAAAAAAAGTTCGAACAGATTTGTATTAAGTAACGTCTTTTGATTTGTAAAGGTAAATATTCCTTAAATAATATGAAACTCATAAGTGCCGGAATCCCTAAACATATTCACCCCTCCACCGCTATCAACTCGAGATGTAAATAGGCCAACACGAACATATTTGTCTGGCATAGATGTTATAGGGCAAATAATCAACCCCCATGCATTCCTGTTGGTAAAATAAGATTGATCATTGCAGTTTGTTGCGCTTGTAGTGCGATCATCAGCTAAATCAGGAACAGCGCATTGGCCTTTCTCCTCAGAGGCAGGTTTCTTTTCTTCAGGTTCATTCTCTGCTGAAGAAGCAGAGTTTGAACTTGATAAAAGAATAAATACTAGTCCCGGAGGATGTGGGGAACATGTAGGAGTCATGTCCTGTTCGCTGTACGCCCAATCGAGACTGCAATGCGCAAAGTATGTCGAACTTGCGCCATGTATCATTTTCATGCAAGCGCCATCAACTGTGAACTGGTAATCATCATGAAACGAAAAGAACCATACAGCTGTGACAATTTTGATTGTCCCAGAAATAACTTGGCCGTAAGGGTTAGCCCCCCTAGTCTCTGTCCAACCTTGTATATTAGTATATGCCGGTCGGACATCACAGTCTAGGTCGAGAAAGTAGTAATAAACTACGCCTGACCAAAGTGCTCCTGATGAACAGGCCCAGCTCCAAGATGGTGCCATGTAAGTTGGTGAATGGGGTGTCCGTGATGAGATGAGCCCCAGTAGGCTTTGAGATGAATACTCTTTCCTGTTCCATAACAGGTCTCTGTAGAGAGTCCTTTCCCATATACCTGCCAAATACTTATCGCGGGTAATCCCGCCGATGCGTTTCGCAAATCCAGAAATTGCTGGAAGCAAATCAGACTCGTAAGTTAATGTAAGTTCCGAGTACTTTTGTACCATGTCCCTGAATTGGGTGTAAAATGTATCAATAGGAGTAGATCCATCTTGAGCTAGGGACTCAATCACACCAGAATACAAGAATGGAAGACCATTCGAATGACGGCTTAACCCAACCTCTGAGCGCTTGCAGTGATTGCATTGAAAATATATCATAAGATCCCCAAATATTAGGAGTCGTGTTGACATCTCCCTTTCTTGAAAAACCCATCCTCGACCCCACCAGTGTGAAGTTTCAAGAGATAACGAATCTTTGAATTCGTGAAATCTGGACTCTTCATTAAGATGGGTCAAGGAGTATGTTCCAAACACTGCAGGGTTATAATCAGACCGAAAGCTAACCTTGGCTGACAAAAGGCGTCGTTCAAGGAAGCTTTCATGACATGATGAAGATGAAGCAGCACATAGTGTGATGTGCGCATTCGCAAATATTAAACCCATGTTCTCGCTCTCTTTCTCCCAGTCATTATTGTGGAAGTCAACTTGTCCGGAACTGTCTTGAATGATGCACAGGGCATCGATCCAAATATATCTAATAGATAGGAGACGGCAGACTTTGACTGCATCTTGCATGACTTTTGTCATGGATATTATAGGGATAGCCTTAAGATGATGATGCAAATTTTCCTTTTGTGTTTTAAGTTGCCTAGCAGCTTCTTGTTTATTACCCCATGAGTAGCTAAGTGCAGCATACTTGATTCGTCCACTAGATTGCGGAATCATGGAAGTAAAAACAAGGCGAGGGATATCTATCTCGCTTCTTCCTATATCAACAAGCCTAAGGGGCACAAATCCAGTTGGGTTGGTGATTAGAGGGCAAGACGATTCACATGAAAGTAAAGAATGTTGCATAAAACGTATGTTCTCTGGTGATAGGGTTACATCAGAAGGTTGCTGGTCTAATTTTGTCCATTTTAAAACGGGTTCTGATGACCAGCCATATGTTAGTCTTAGTCCCAAATTTTACATATTATGGCGTACCATCCACTGATGTAATCAACGTAGGGCTGCAGTAAAATACAAATCTCCCCGACCCATCCTGAATCCGGTATTTAAGCTCCATCGGACGTATCGGGGTTGTTTTTTGCTTGTGATATTCGGGTTCGCGAGTGAGATATATATTCAGATACATCGGTCCAACTTCCGTTCTGGATTCTCTTCGGATTTTCTGTTCGAGAACACCGCGGAGGAAGGTACACATGACGCAGCCAGCACTGGGAAGTTCTGGCATATCAGGAAATGTAATTAATCTTCTTGTCTGTATGTCTCTGCTCCACCCAGCTGAATCCGAATTTATAACGTACTCTAAGTGATTCTGGACGTGTGCGCGAATATCCTGTAAGTTAATAGGTGATCCATCCGTTGAGATACCGACAATCCTGAGCAAATGGTCGGTAAGTCGTAGTGCAGAACAAGCATCGCACAGGTCAAAATCTTCCATGTTGTCTTCGTATAGAATTTGATCTTTATTTCGGATTTATACAGCAGAACTAAGAGGTGTTGAATGATAATTTTGCTGTGATGGTGCAAAATGACGTAAGGCTGTGCTAACGTGCTTATTTTCAAGCACAATTAATTCCCCGCCTTGCCATCATGTGATCACATCAGCGCTATCCCTGTCTAAGATATTTAGAGCTTTCGGTTTCAAGGCAAACTGTACAATCATTACACCAACGTGGAAGGAGTAGGAAGTCACAGGCTCCAGGTTAGTTGCCTAACTGCCCGCATCAGGAATATATTATTATCTCAGGGATTATTCAGAAGCACTGTCATTGCCAATATTTGTTACACTCTAGAACAGGCAAGTGAGAGCAATATGGCGCCCCTCAATTACCCCAACCTGAGATGCTGAAGGATTGTGAGATTGTATTGCTGTCTATTTGATATCATCTTGAATTCGAGAACCAGCCGCGAACGGGCCATCCATTACTGCGAGTGCATAAGCTAAATCCAATCCCGAGTAATTTCAAGGACACATAGTTTATCTCATCATTATGTTTATGCGAGAGTTTAGAATATACTTCGTTGCTTCTCCTTGGTTTTCCTTTCTTTTCCCTATCTGTCGGAGGTTGAGATGCGGGGCAATGAACCCTCAGGGTTACAGTCAAGAACCCTAACCCTGACCCTAACCCAAAGATTCATGTAGCCTTATTATGGTTAGAGGATTGGGAACTTGGAACCATCGGATAAGTATTAGCGGCAATCGTGGATATAGGCCTTGGCTATATTTAGTTTGATTAGAACAAAGGGCTTGGTCACTCATGATAGAAGTTGTTGATAGTCAGTTTCATTGGAAATGAAGTAGAGTTCATGGTTAGTTGATGAATAGGTTGCTTGAGATAACAAGATGTAGATCTGGATTTGAAGGTCCATAGATGAAAGTCAAGAATCAAGAATCCATCATTTGCATGGCTTGAATACACGCTGTAAGGCGAATGACGCTGCTGTTCAATTCGTCTCATTCAATTCACATTCAACAAGGGATTAGATTGGTATTAACCATCAACTCAAGAACGGTGTTTTATAGCATAAATTACTTGTTGTAGGGGGATATCACTGCCTTGGAAGCCCAAATGTCACCTAATGGGCGAGCCGAAACCGTCCCAATAACTGGGTTGGGGAGTTTGATCAACACACCAAAAAAGTATCAATTTAACCAGAACATCCAATTATTTTATGCTTAATTAGTAACAATAATATTGCTCCTCACCTTTAACTAAAATTATGGTTTGACTAACCAGATAGAGTGCCAAGGCGCCATCCTTTTTCAGGTTGTAAATGTGTAGGCGATCTAGTCCTCGTCTCCAAGCTACTGCTCAGTCCAGCCTTGTTGCGGTTGCTGGTAATCCTTCAGCTCTAGCCCCTTTACCTCTGCCATAATCTTCTGCAGACCAAGCCCAATTTTGTGCTGAATAGTACAGTTGTGTGGATGAGGTTCATCCAGGTCCCAGTGTGTCCATTTAACAATCGGGATTCCCTGAACAATCTTTTCTATCTCCCTTAAGCTATGTCCGGTATATGGCTCATCGATACGTGGGTTTAGGATTCCGCGATGTTTTAGAACCCTGGTCAAGCAACCGAGGAGAATACATGCGCATTCCAAGGAACACTCAATCTTATCGCAAAGTGTATCGTAGAGGTTGTACATTGCGCCAAACATTTGACCAAGCAATTCTTTGCGTTTGTCGCTAATAGTATCTATAATCTAATAAACAAGAGTAAGGTCGCCTTCAAAATAGACTCACCCATTATTTCTCCTGGTATTGGAAGATCCACCGCCGTAATTAGACTTGTGCTATACTTTATAGCTAGTTGGGTCATAGACCTGAAAACATCCTCTCGTGAAAAAACCCAGGACAAAAACAGCCATAACCAAGAGTCTTTTCCGTATGCCTGTGGAATTTGATCTTCTATTGCCTTGAACCACATATCAATGTAGACATCTACCACATCGTGGCATTGGTAGTAGTCAACGATGATGGCAACTTTGACGAACATGCCAAGCTTGAGACGTCTTGGAACATCTCGGTGGTGGCCACGAATAATGTCGAGAAGAACAATTAATGCCTCTGGGTCCCATTGGGTGGAGTGGATCTTGTAAAGACCTGACTCGGTTATATTTGATTCTTGAAATGGTCTCTCCAGCATGGTTCGGAAAACGGGGGAAGCAAGTATCAAGTGCCGCGAGGACACGCGCATACGTAGTTGTACTTGGTCATCGGGAAGTTTGTGTTCTCCAAATGGTATCGCAACAACTGACGTTGGTTGGCCTGCAAGCCCTCTCTGTCGCCTAGGCTTCGGAGGAACTGTCAGCAGGTTTCACGCGGAGATTATCTTGGGGCTATACTGCAGGTTGTTCATTTGGTTTCTCGACACTGCGTTTCTTTCCCTTCTTTCGAGCTTTTGCTTGCCTCTGAAGCAATACAAGTTTAGCGTCGCTTAGGCTAAAGTCGCCTCCTCTTGTGGTTTCCACCACGAATTCTGTATCGCAACCTGCATCAAATTCATGAATTGAATTTTTCATGATTGGGAAACCCTCATTCAATATGTCAAAGAGGAGATACCGGTGCAAATAATTGTCTTGTATCTTGAAGGGCGGGGTAGATTTGGGAAAGATTACGTCATGTGGTCGCCCACCAATCTCATGAGCATCCGTAGTGGCTTTTGTTGAAAAAAGCAAATCCCCAGAAACTGAGGTTCAACTTAACCTCGATCCCTGTTCCTGGCCGAAAATGTCAAAAAAAAAAAAAGGCCAAAAAAATCCAGTAGGTCACGGTGGGGGTCGAACCCACAATCTCCTGATTCGTAGTCAGACGCCTTGCCATTGGGCCACGCGACCGTTGTGATTGGATGAACGACACACTCGTCAAGTTGTCTGACATCGTCTTCGCTGCAGTATACCACAGTGACCACAACGTTTTCAAAGGTCTCAATAGCTCCTCTGCGCTCACAGTTTTATTCTAGCAAAAGAATCTTGCAAGGAATAGTAATAGCGGTGCTGTTACCTACAGCTGTTCAAAAAGGGTGGCCTTACTCTGCATTCGTATTTGGAGTGAGCCATGGCCGTCAGGTATTCCTTTAGGTTAGTCCAAATTGGTCAGCTCAATATGTCAGAGGCTAACAAGCCGATTATATCGGGACAATTAGCGGATGAAAGCCGCACGAGAAACAGTAGCCACCATGGTTCTGTGGCAAATTGGCTGGGGATGCCGCCGTTGGGCACCCAAGTAATGACTAACTGGTGACAATCAGCGGCTGCTACCCTGAAGGCGTGCACTCCGGCTTCTCGCGTCTCTGATCTTCGGTCTGCGTCATAACAACCTTGACTAAAGCAGGGCGCTCCGCGTCGAGAGCATTCAAAAAGGTTATAGAGAGCTCATAGAGGTGGTTAGAGGACGCAGTGGGGGTTGAAGGAGATGGTTTGCATGGTGTTCCGAGCGGGGTTGTGTATCTGGCCGTGGCCGCGAGTCACGAAGCGACGACTTCTGTGTCGTGCTTGTAATTCTAGTATGTGGAGAGGAAGCCTAGGGGGAAAATAGTGAGTACAGGCATGTAGATTTGTGCAAGAGACAAAAAAAAAAGGTTCTGCTCAAGAGTAGTAAATGATGTATGATGCTCTATTCTCCTCTGCTCTATTGCTCACATCCCGAATCCAGCCTGCGCCTCCATCTTGGTATGCAATTTCCACATGGTGGTAACCCGTGGCAGAATTTATGAAAACGCATTAAATAAAGATAAAATTGCATAATATGCATACACATCGTCACAAGGCTCTAGAGGCTTCCAATCACACCATGCCAAGGCTGCAGTCTTTCCTTGCGCTGAAAATTTGGCCTTTAAATTGATTTGAACTGTTTTGAGTGCTAGGCTGATGTGCAATTATGTAGCAGTTGAGTGGTATTTAAAAAGATAGGATGATCGAACCAAATCACAGAGAAGGTCATTCCTCACGGACTCGTATCTACATGTTTAAAAGGCATTCGCAAAAATACCGCCCGCAAACAGAGCGTGAAGCAAACCACTGATGAAATCTTATAAATATTCCTACAACTTACATGGCACTTTTAAATCAGGTTGAAAAGCTTTGATATGATATGAAATCAAGAGCAGCTAGTTAGCTACCCCGAGGCTACTGTTGAATTGCGCCTATTCAGCTGAGGCCATTGAGGCCAGTACTATTAGTATCCAACAGAGTCCATGAATTGTCGAAATTGGAAGGTCTTAAGTCTCGAGATATTAGTGCCAAAATGAGCACTCTGCTCTCCAATAATTGAAGCTGTAGCCACCTGGTTCAACAAAAGTTTTGCGTAAGCAGCTGCTGCTGCGGCCGCATATTCTTGCCATATTTTATTCTTGTAAGAGTCCGCATAGTCGCAGATGCCTCGAATCACAAGGCAAGGGAAGGTATTCATAACTCCTGCTGCCTCCATTTCGAAACACAAAACGCCGAGCTCTCGTGCCCATTGATCTCTAATTCGAGAATCCCTAATTACACAGTCGCCAGAGGCAATAAGCCCGTAGTGTATTTCTGGGTGGGTTGTTGGCCTGGGGGGTCTTCTTTCCAAATGCTCTTCTCGTTCATCGCATGGTCTATTCAATTGACAAAAAGAACAAGCAGTTTTGAAGAGTTGGTCCTGCTCCCTCCCGGGGTATTGGTATCTCGACTTTTGTGCGGTGGGGACTTTATTTGCAATCTCCTCTAAATATGGCAAGAGTGGATTGTCGGAAACATCCGGGTCTGATGAAATATGGCTGATAGCGGTCATCAAACGGCGGGGTGGGCGCTGCAAGGTAGCTCCGGTCATCTCAAAAGGCCTATTTTCTTGCTCTTTACCACGGTCATACCGAATGACACCGGGATAATGGGCTGTTGGTACACTCACGACAACGTCACCGAGTCGTATGTCATTTTCTTTGGATGGAGCACCACCCCCAACGCCGACCAAGAGACAGAACTGGACGTTCCGAAAGCTTCTCTTCATATTTGAGGCAGATACAGCCGCTGGGCTTGTACCATATTCTCCAACAGGAAGACAGGCTGCCACTACCATATGGTTCTTTATTTGCCCTAAAGCGTAGTGGTTGGTGTCCCCATCTATATTGTTTAGACTCTTGTGTTTCCTGTCAAAGAGCGATCGAACTGCCAACAACTCCTTTGGTAGGGCACAGAGTATCCCAACAAGATACTCGGTTTGATGATACATTTCCTCGCTTGTCGAAGATCCGGATTCTGAAAGTTGAGTCCCAGTCGTAAGGGTTTGTTGTCTTGACTTAGAGGTGATCGACTCGGAGGTCTCCGTCATGTGCTCCGACGACGCCAAGCTCGGCCCAAGCCCGCTATCAATATACCCTGTTTGGAAGTGCTCGGGAGGACTGGATAAGCCCCCCTCCCACGGATCCCCTGTGTCTCCCCAAAACCATGAGAAGTTAGGATTATGACCAAAGATAACAGCACCAGGTTCTGAGAGAGGGATGAAAGCTTCCCTAGGAATTAGCTTGTCTAACATGGATGACGGGAACAAAGATTGGATTGGTTCGGAATGATCAGGCCCAAGATTTCCGGTGCATTCACACGACCCAAACAGGGCTGTTTGTGTATGCCATATGATATTTTTGCTTATTCTGATATGGCCGTCATTGTAATAATCATTCTCATTTGCAAGAGAACGCAAATCGGAAAGACAGGCGGCAATGAAGTGCTTTTGCTTTGGTAGTGCGGCCCAGTATTCGCAGACGCTTGCACCAGCCGGCTTTATAAGATCCCCGTAGCTTCGACCAAAAAGGGTAATGGCTTGTATGGATCTAGTAAAGTCAACCCATCCTTTACCTTCGTTATCAAGAGTAGCTACTCGAGGATAAAAACGGTCATTATTTGCCGCCAAATCCGTGAAATCCCATCCCTCAAGGTATCTTCGCGGCTTATTTATCAGCCCTTTGCCATCATCTTCACAAATATACGCTTGATGATCAAATAACTTTTCAAGGATGTTGCAAATAAGCTCAACCCGGCTGTCTAGTAAAAAGAAGCCACTCTTTTCGGGGTAAAGTCGCAGTCCTAAATTCTTTGGATTTATTAGCATGTCGATTGCCGAGTCTGGCGAAAACGGCATTGGAGACTCCTGCAGTTGGTTTTCTTTGAATAAAAATGCGGACTTGAACTTGTCCTGGCTGTTGAATGCCAGAGATGCTCTTACAATATGTAGCAGGGCACTTGTACCATTAATAAGCCAACCTCGCTTGTCGTCGGTATCCCATAAGAGGACAAATTTTGTAGAAATCCATTGAAGCTTTGGAACGAATCCATTTCTCGATATGTGTAGAGGGGTGTCTTTTAATCCAAGAGAATAAACGGGATCTCCCACAATGCATCTCCCTTGAAAGACAAAGGTATCATCCAATGCGCAGTCTTTATCTGATCTTGGGAGCCTTGAGGTTTTAATTTCATAATTGGCCTTTTTCGAGCCTAATAATAGCACTTGTGTTAGCTGTTTAATCTCAGACAATTCCATAACTACCCTTACCAGCATAAAATTTAGCTATGGAGCACCATCCGACAACATGTCGAAGTCTATTTAAGTGGGTGTCACTTATTTTCCCGACGTGGGCCACCGAATTGTCCAAATAAGAAATACGACTACCGTCCCGTTTATAGATCAGGTGCCAGAGTAGGGTATCTCTATTGCGTCTCGTTGGTACAAATAAGGAGGAAAATCCTTTAATGAATACCTGCCCGGCGAATTCGTCCAGATATTTAGTTCGGACTAGCCCTGCCATTATATCAAGTGAGATTTCGAGGCCAGAATTAACATCTTCTTTGGACGGAATTGGATACCCTCCAACTATTGTTGGATTCAGGAACATATTTTGCCAACATTGACCATTTGCAGAAGCAATGGATTGGTCAGCCTCTCTGACTGTGAAGTCGATTTTGTATTCCATTGTAGGGGATGGCACTGATACTAGCGGTGTCGAGTCACCGCTAATAATACTAGAAATAAATGGAACGCAACAAAGTGGCCCATGCAAGCGGGAAGATAGTCGAAGCGCTCCAGAAATCCAGGCAAGCTGCTCTCCGACTTCTGCAATAGAAAACGCTATTCCATTGACTTTGAAGACGAATCTTGGCCCTTGAAGATGTGCGGTGAGCGTAGCCCCACCAGCAAGTTTGCCTGCACATACAGTTATTGAGATATCGCCCTGGTACTAAACTGACAAACCTACATGTCCTTTTATCCCCAGTTTTGGTGCGAAGCACGTCTTGAATCAGTTTCAAGGTCTCGGTTCCTGTTACTGGCCACACCTGGGCCAAATATTGGGCCGAGGTTAAGGCTTGTGCATCTTGAAAGGACCCTGTTAATGTAATGGCTCGAGAAACTGCCTCAGCTGGCTGGTCTTCGTATTGCTGAGTCTCTAAAAAGCTCAACAGGTCCCAGTCGAGGTCGAAGATCGCATTGTAAGTTGGAGGAGGCATTTCCATGCTAACATTTCGAGGAGAATGCAATGAGCCGAGAATTTTATTTCTAAGAGAGATCATAGCTGTGGCTTTAGTTGATGGTAAGCACGATTCCACACGTAGGCGAGCCACGAGCCACTTGTAAGCTTCCGTGCCAAGAATGAAGTCCTGATGCTTGTATAGCCACGTTCCACTACTCTTTTCAAGATTTTGAGCTATGTCGCTCAGATTGGACGTTGCAGGATCATCCGACGCTGACCTTTGAAGAGGCTCGTCAGACACATTGATGTCCTTGGCCGTTTCCAAACCTTTCTGTGCCTGGTCCGCTTTTGTTAACCACCAAGATACACGATCTTGTGTTGAGGTACTGTAGAGGCCAAACTCGGTTCCCTGATTGTTGCTTCCCGTGTTTAGGGTGCTTATATCTTTGATGGACTTTATAATGAACCTGATAAAGACAGAGTCAGCTTGTGGCACATATATAGCTGCGACCATCTCTTCATTAATGGTATAATAGGATGTTATCTTACGATCGAGACCAATAGACATAGTACATGGCATTTAGGTACATTTGGCCGAGTGAATGTGAATTATGTCCAAGTCTGAAAGCGAATTCTTCAAGTATAGCTGGAAGAATCTCAAAGACTCGATCTCGAGTTTTCACACTTGACCATATCTCATCAATACCCCCGAGTAATGCAACTGAAAATACCCTCATTTGACGTTCGGTTTCGGATACAGTGACAATCGGCGTGGTTGGCTGCTCATTAATCTGGCGGTCAATTGTGTGTTCTGTTGCATCTTCCTTTGCTTGTGTCATTTCTGGCTGAAAGATACTTCTGGATCCTTGTCCAATAGTTTGAGCTGTAGATACATGTTCGTAGTTGACCGACGGTGGACTTTCAACGTCAGGAACACTTGGAATATTCTTAGCTCGTTCCAAGGTAACAGGCTCTTCAAGTCCTGATCTCAACTCAAGATCATGTATCTGGTTTAACCCAGAAATAGAATCATTTTTAAAAAGTTCAGAAATTCCCGTTGGATCTAGTAGAGGCCCTAATTCTTCATCACTTTCCAGTCCTTTCAGCATTGCATTAACTCCGTCTGGAATATGAATTCCGTGTGAATATTGGGTGCCAGACTTTTCGTGACTTGTTTGTAGGCCGTGTTGATGCAGAAGGTTTGCTTCTTCATTTTTATTTTGCTTCTTCAGCACTAGAGCAAGACTATTAAGATAATTTATCGTCCTTTTATGCTTGGGGCCAAACACCCTTAAGCTCATTTGTAGTGCATCTCTATGCAACGGCTCTGCTTCTTCATATTTTTCTTGTCTACACAGAAAGGTGGCAAGATTATCAATGAAAATAAGAATATCCGGATGATCTACACGAAGTAACCTTTCGCTAATTTGTAGAACTTGCCTATGCAATAGCTCTGCTTCTGTATGCTTGCCCTGTTTGTCTAGCAAAACGGCGATGTTGTTGCTATAGTAAAGTATATCTGGATTGTCTGCACTGAGAACTCTTTCACTCTCTTGTAAGATAGATTGATATAACGACTCCGCTTCAGAGTATTTTCGCTGCTGAAATAATGGTGCAGCAAGATTGTTGATCAATCTTATTGAATGTGGGCTTTCTCCACCGAGGGCTTCACGGCATATTGAGATTGCTGTTTCATATCTTTCTTGATTGTAAAGCTCAAAAGTGATCCGTTCGAGAAGCCACGCCGTGTTGTCGTGTTCTGGACCAAACATTGTGATGAATGCATTTTGGGCAAGATCATTTAATCGATCTGATTCTATATGCAATAATTTCTTACTACGGTAAGCTCCGATATTGAGTAAATTCTCAGCCCATGATTTCATCATGATTACATCTCTGGTAAGAAGCGGTGAATTCGTAATCTCATCAACGTGAGGGTCCAGCTCGTGGCACTTTGCCCAATCTTGGGAGCCTTTTGTGAGGACAGGATATTCTTGAGTCATGAGTAATCGGAATTTGTTTCTCCATTGTATCTCTTCGTTGGAGTCTGAAAGCCACTCTCTAGTACATAGATGTACCGATGTATGCATCTCCACATTGCCATCAAGAGTGGGTGTCACCAATCCGTATTTGAGAAGAGTATTCATATCCCTTTCGAAGTTGCTTTCAGTATTTTCCCCGTTGATGAATGAGTGACTAGTTTTAAGAATAGACAAGGGTATTTCTTGCGGGTTGAAGAAACTCATGAGCAAAAGTAATCCCGCGGCGGATGTGCTTCCCCGACGAATATGACTAAAAGCAATTTCCCACGTGATTGTTATTGAAGAAGAGATAAAATTCTGCACAACTTGGTTGGAATTATTAAAGCCAATACGAAAGTCCCTGATATTCAACCTTTTTTTCACGTTGATTTTGTCCTGAATACGTTGTAAATATGATTCTGCTGAAATCCCGGGGCTTCTTTGGTTTAGATATGCGGCTGTTTGACAAATTGCAAAAGGGATATATTCAAGAGCTCCCAGCAGAGGCTGAATTTCTAAGGACCCATAATGGTCTCCGTCGTCTTTGTGGTGGAATAGCTCTACCGCTTGGGCTGGTGTCATGGGTGGTACTGAGTAAACGGCGGCTCGGCCCGCCAGTTTCGTTGCCACGTCTGTGTCTCTAGATGTGATCAAAATAGATCCTTGGCTATTCTTTGGCAGAAAGGGCTCGAGGGACGAAGCCTTGTCGACATTGAGATCGTCAAGAATTATTAGCCAAGGGCCATTGCGTTTATTTTGTAACCAAATCGAAACAAGTAGTGTCGAATTCACGTCTGGAGAATCCGAGTCCGCAAGCTGCAGGCGTTTTGCAAGGGCTCTGTAAGAATGCTCAAGACGTGAAATTGAGCCGGCGCGAATCCAGAATACAAATGTGTCCTGTGATATATGTCGGATATAACGTGCATATTGGATCGCCAAACGCGATTTTCTTCTCCTGTTAGCAGCTACAATACAAATTCAAATGAGGTCTTACCCAACACCAGGTTGGCCAACAAGTGACATGCAACTTCCTGATTGTTTACCATGGATGGCAAGCCAGCCAGTGATCTCGTCTCTCTTGACAAAATGCCGACCGTCCTCAGAGGGGATGGTGGAAAAAGGAGGAATATAATGTGGGCTCCCATGACCCAAAGCAGGGCCGGCCACCGAATCCATGGTATGTGGAGGTACAGCGTGTATTACCGTATATACTACTGAGATAAATTATCAGTCAATCAATCCGTCAACCAAACATTCAGACAATCAAACCCAGCAGGGGTGAGGGGTGAGGGGTTCGCCAATTCACGTGAGTGGCGCCTTGCAACGTGCTCTTTGGAAGTGGAGCTGACCCAAGGCGTGTATCATGACGTCCACAGCGCACAACTACCAGTGGCGAGGCGGGAAAAAAAATGGACCAACTCGGACTCGGGGATTCGGGCTCGGTCAGAACTACGCTAACATCTTGGCAATACCACCATCATGAGGATGTGCCGTCTTCGCCGATGCGAATGGAGATGGAAACTACTTCGGTTAGTTAGCCAGTCGGCCATTCGGTCGGTCGGTCGATCGGTTGGTCGGGCTAACATTTGAAGTTGTAATTGACAGTCGCGATGATCATTCCCTCCTGGAGTATTAACACTTTGTTAGTACTCGTCTTAATTGAAGATAAATTGATCCATCTCACTCATTTCTATTCCAAAACCACAATCCAAGTACTTCAAGACAAATCTTTTGACATTAAGACTTCTATTCCAGGAACCATGAACTCAACCTCCTTCAAAGTAGTCATCATAGGTGGTGGACCTGTTGGCCTGGCGACTGCCCATGCACTTTATCAAGCAGGAATCGACTTTGTCTTGCTTGAACGTCGGCCAACCATCGTCATCGATGCAGGGTCTAACCTTATTTTGCTTCCTATGGCTCTACGTGTGCTTTATCAATTGGGACTTCGCGATGCGCTGGAGAATGTTAGTTCCCCGATATCAAACATGGATCGTTTTGACCACAAGGGTCGTGATATTGGCAATTTGAAATGGTTTGAGTACGAAAAAGAAAAGTAAGGCTTCTCAAATAACTAAAATTGGCTGATTCTCACAACATCTATAGCTTCGGCGCCTATCCTAGAGTTCTGAGCAGACGTGATCTCACTCACGTTCTCTACTATGGCTTGCCAGCAAACATTCAAGCCAAAATATTTCCCAGCAAGGTGGTCAATCACATCGAAACAACACCTGAAGTAATCCTCGTCACTTGCGTCGATGGAACGGCATACCCTGGATCCATTTGTATCGCTGCAGATGATACTCACAGCTTGGCTCGGGCGAACATGCGTGCATTAGCCCTACAGGCTGGCACATCATCGGTCAACGAGGAGAAGCCCTTTTTGACTACCTACCGAGCTCTTTGGCTTCGTTTCCCGACCTGCTTCTCACCCCATCTTAGAGACGGAATGGCATGTGAGACGCGAGGTCATGATGCTGCTACTCAGCTTTTTGTTGGCCCAGAAACATCAGTAGTTGGTGTCTACGACAAACTGGATAAGCCAACTCGTGAGCGAATTCGATATACTCAGGCGGATCAAGAGCACCTGATTGAGCGCTGGGGACATTTGCCACTGCTTCAAGATGGGAAATTGAGTTTGCGCCAAGCATACAATGCAAGGATCCAATCCGGGCTTGTCAGCTTGGAAGAAGGCGTGGTGCAGCACTGGAGCTGGGACGGCCGTATAGTTCTAGTGGGTGATGCCGCACATAAATTCTCTCCGAGTACGGGTGCGGGCTGTAACAACGGAATTGTTGATGTTGTGGTTCTCGTGAATGAGTTGAACAAGGTGATTCAAAAAGCCAGGTCTGAATCTCAAAGCCTGGAAAGGACACAGGTTGCCTCTGCTTTCAAATCATATCATGATTCGCGATCTAGTATGGTGGAAGCTGGGTGCAAAAGCGCAAGCGATGCCACTGCATTGGCAACGTGGCAGACTGGTTTGCTGAAGATATTTGATCTTTACCTCTTGTCAACCCACATGGTACAGAAATATATGTCACGCCAAGAAGCAGTGATGATTGCAAGGACACCGATATTCGATTTCATTCCCAGCCATGACACATTTCGCGGCAAGGTGCAATGGCTAATGTGTGCCGACAGGGAGGTGTGCGAGGTTTGAGATATTCCCGGTTTTTTTTTCGTGTTTCGGAGATAGTAGACTGTAATTAGAATTCTCTATAAAACATTGGCAAGTTTGATCCATCTTATTTTGGGGTTTAATTTGCGTGGACACAAATGAATACTTGCGCCGACCATCATGACCGCACCAGCATTACATTTCTTGCAGCTCACTCATATTTCCAGGAAGACTTTTTTGATAAAATTAAGCCCTAGCTATCTATCCTTTAAATTTATTGTAATCTGCGCTGGATGCTTAATTTTCTCTCATTTTACCTCATATTTACAGGTTCAGTCATCACCGGTTCACGCACTTCGTGAAAGATAATGAATGGCTATCTGAGTCGGCATCCAGGTGAAGTGATTGGCTCCTCGGTTTAGTAGACCCACATCTATTGGTCCGTTTCGACCTTCCAGGTGGGAAGCGCATCGACATTCCTTTTCTGGACTTGAACTTCGGAGATACCAGCATCTATAATAACCAGTGAAGATTTCGTGGATGAGAGTATAGACATCAACTGTGTTCCTGAATATCTTTTCAGTTCGACCATCACTCTCGAAAACACAGCACCTCTTGTTTGTGGTCTTGGTCCCTTTCAGTCATCATGATGGGCTCCCTCGACATTACCCAGGCCAGCATTGCCCAATTGCAACACGCCCTCAATGCTTCATCAATTACAAGTGTTGAACTGGTTTCGCTTTTTCTTCACCGTGTCGCGGTTTATGATCACCGTGGTCCATTGCTGAACTCTATCTGTATTCTCAACCCGGATGCGCTAAAAGAGGCACAAGCTTCGGATGAGTATAGAGCTTCTGGCCAGAAGCCTAGGCCTCTGGAAGGCATTCCATTCACCATAAAAGACAGCTATCAAGCAAAAGGACTGACAGTTGCAGCTGCATCTCCAGCATTTGCAGAATTAGTCGCTTCTGCCGATGCGGCGGTTGTCAAGTCGCTTCGAAATGCTGGTGCTGTCTTGATTGGAAAGACAAACATGCCACCAATGGCGGATGGAGGTTCCCAACGTGGACTATATGGGCGATCTACTAGCCCATATAACCCAGAATATCTATCCACCGGTCTCGCCTCCGGCTCATCGTACGGATCTGGGGTTGCCACGGCGTCAAGCTTTGCCCCAATTGGCCTCGGTGGCGAGTCTGTTTCATCGGGGCGCTCTCCAGCATCGAATAATGCATTGGTGGGATATTCTCCTTCAAGAGGTGTCATTCCTTCGCGAGGCCTTTGGCCACTCTACCCAACTTGCGATGTTGTGGCGCCGCATGCCAAATCTGTCGAAGATCTTTTGGCCATGCTGAATGTCATCGTCTTTGAAGACGAACAACCCATCGGAGACTTTTGGAGGAATCAGAAATTTGTTCCTATCCTGGCTTGTGAAGAAATTCGGCCCAAGGATTACCTCAGCCTAAAAGATCCTCGAGCCCTACACGGTAAAAGGATTGCGGTTCCAAAATGTTACATCGGAAAAAAAACCTCGAATGGATATTCTGTTATTTGTTCCGACCCCGCATACAACCTATGGTTGCAGGCCAAGTCAGATCTTGAGAATCTCGGAGCGACCGTCGTTGAAGCCGACTTTCCTTTGGTTGAGAACTACATGAAGCAGCTGTTTCCTGGACAAAGCGCCAACATTCCAGGCGTATCTGAAGATTGGATTAGAATCGAGAGATGCCAAATGATTGGCATGGCTTGGGATGATTTCTTACGTTACAACAACGACGCTAGCTGTTCTACCTTGGTTGGGGTAGATCCTGGAAAGATCAATCCTGGGTTCGCTCCGATGGACGACCCTACACAATTCACTGAACAGCAAAACCAGGTACTGTACTCGCAGATGATTGGCGCTGTGAATGAACGGCCTCCTACTCTGTATGATTTACCTGGCTGTGAAGAGTCGCTAAAAGCACTCGAGGCTGCGCGGAAACGAGATCTTGAGGACTGGATGGATGTTAATGGTTACGACATGGTTGGTATGTATCGCCGTACTCCCTGCGTTGTCAGTCAACGTGCGCTGATATTTGGACATTGACAGTTTTTCCAACAAACGGTGACGTGGGTCATGCTGATGCTGAAACTAAATATGAGGCCATGGCTTATGCGATAAAAGATGGCATAAAATATGCCAATGGGAACCGCGCTCTGAAGCATCTGGGAGTTCCCGCCATTACCGTGCCTATGGGCATGTTGGCCGATAAAGATATGCCGGTTGGGCTTACCTTTGTTGGAAAGGGTTGGAGTGACAGCCATCTCTTGAGCTATGCATACGCATACGAAACAGCCACTAAGAGGAGAGTTAACCCTCCGTGTGCTCCCCCACTCGCCACTGACATCCTTGTTCTTGATGGCTCGAGAACTCGTGAGGGAGGTAGCCTTCAGCTAGTCCTTGACGAAAAGGAAGTTAAAAAGACTACGACCGACGGGCTTGATATTTTGCACATGTCTCTCAGCGGTAGTGTTTATTTTGATGGGAATGATGGTACTGTTGAAAGCATGGTGGCATTCACGAATGAGGAATCGCCTATTCCGGTGGAGATGGAGGGTAACAAGTGGAAATGGAATGCACAACTGAAACGCCCAGTATTGAGCGAGCCCTATCCGGTTCCAAACAAGGTACCGAGGGACCAGTTTTTAATTATCATTAACGCCAAAGGCTCCAACGGGCAGTCGGGCGGCTTGTTGCTATTGGAGGATTAGGGCACTCACCACTCCATCTTTGGGATTTCCCGGGCGGAGTAAATTATCCATAAAATATCCATATCAAATATATTTCCTGTTCGAGAAAAATATATACCTAAATAACAATCGCGTTTAAACCATGGAAGATGTTTGTACTCTTGATGTATCCGTCTCGTGCACCTGGTCGGGTTGCCCACTAACCCCGCTCGATTAGCTCGGAGCACACGACAAAACCGGTCTAAGCCGAGTCGTGCCAATGCAAGCGATGTTCTCATTTTTTTTTATCCATCACACGTCTGGCTCAGAATGACCTCAAAGCCTATTTGCTGTTGGACATGTAAGCTGAGGCACGTCAAGTGCGACGCAGCCTCACCTGCCTGTCTGCAATGTACTTCAAGGCACATCAACTGCCACGGATATGGGCCTAAACCAAGTTGGATGGATGGTGGAGCGAGAGAGCAGGAAGAGAAGCAGCGCATCAAAGCGCGAGTGAAAAAAAGCTTTAGGCAAAGAAGATCGCTTCAACAGCAAAGTATTGGAAGACAAGGGCATATAGCTGCTCAAAATCAGTCTTCTCGGCAAACTACGCCATCTGTAGCCTCAATTCCATCAAGCTACAGCCCTGGTGATTCTCAAGACATGGATGCCCACCAAGGTAGGTATAAGCCTCTACGCTATGCAATTTAGGACTCTAACCCGCTTACAGGATATCTCGCAGAGGACATATCCAATCTTAGTGTTACTTCAGCACAAGTGCACAACGCAATTGCATCAAAGGAACATCTACCACTCTCGTCTTTATTCGCTCGGCCATTCCCATACGAAGAGTCCGCTCTCTTAATGCACTATTTGGATCACGTTTTCCCAATGCAATACTTTTACTATTCAAAAACGGCCTGGGCGCGCGGGTGGCTTCTGTGGCTTCTTAGCAAGAACGGGCCAATGTATCGAGCATCTCTTGGCCTTGCTGCCTTGCATCTGCATTTCCCTCATAATAGGGAAGAGTACAATGCCGGAATTGAGTACCACACGACAGCCCTTAGGGAACTTCAAGGATTTCTCTCAAACTTCCAGGAGGGCGAAAACCAGAGTGGCGACGAGCGCTTAATTGAAGTGGTTGCTTGCGGGGCAGCGCTGATCAGCTTCGAGGCGAGTACTGTTTCACACTCTGCCTTTGCTGACCTCAACTTCTGGATACAGTGGAAAAACTAATGTTACAATAGGTCTTGAGGGGAAGTTCGAATAATTGGCAACTCCATTTGCATGCCACAGCTTCTATCGTAGCGTCTATGCGTGATCAAAGCCTTCTGTCCGATTTTCTCAGCCATGACAATCAGGGTTCATCCCTCGATAGCACCTCAAAAATGTGGCAGCTTACGGGAATCAATGCAGCCCTCACATTCCATGTTCCAGTAATACTATGGATGGATATTTTGGCCTGTGTTTCTACCAGTGAAAAGCCAAAGCTGCCTTATCAACAGTGGTTGAGCCCTGGGAGCGACATCAAATTGGACAGCGTCATGGGGTGTCAGAACTGGGCGATGAAAGCCATTGGAGATATTGCCTGT
The DNA here is from genome assembly GCA_020809705.1 of Calonectria ilicicola. Classification (NCBI taxonomy): domain Eukaryota; kingdom Fungi; phylum Ascomycota; class Sordariomycetes; order Hypocreales; family Nectriaceae; genus Calonectria; species Calonectria ilicicola. The sequence goes on along the minus strand of CP085833.1, from coordinate 1,652,500 downwards.
TTATATGAGTGGAAGCTTACAACATCCACAATGAGCACTTTGGATCCTGAAGAATTTGATATGAGAAGGCAACGCATTGAAGATGAATTAGAGAATGGACTGGAAGCACTTCAGATGTCTTCTCTGATTGTGAGTTTCTGATCCAATGCCAATAGTACACTCTGACGGTTGCTAATACGGGGAAATAGTCACCATCAGTCGCAAAGACGAACCGTACTACACACATATTCGCGACGGCAGCCCTTGCGCAGCTGGGAATCCTAGGAGCAAATGTATCACTTTCATGGTCGCCTAAACTTCTTCGGCGAGCTGTGACGCGAGTGATCAGCGCAATCCATTCGACCGATGAACCGCCATCTGCGCGGCAAATCGGCTGGCCCATTTGTATTGCCGGGTCCGTCGCAGATCCAGACCTCCGACACTTCTTTGAGAAGCTCATCGCAAACGTCCTTTCTGAAGCTAACGGAATGGTTGGGAATTGCAAAACAATACTTGAAATCATGCAAGAATGCTGGCGGCTGCGAGACCAAGAACCAGAGGTGCAGTGGGAGTGTAGTTCTGTCATGATGAAAATGGGTATCAACCCTCTGCTTATCTAATTCCATGGTTCTGAATTGATGGTCGCTTTACCATGCAGTATCTCTGGCCGTGATTGTTGACGCAAGTAGGTGTCCTGAGGCGAAATTGACTGATCATGGTTGTAAGCTCCTCCCTCAGTGGTCAACCTATCGGCACTTCTTCAGCATCGGAACTTTTGGTGGTCACGCATAATGATGCAGTCAGGATATGGCGCCACATTGGAGTCCCTGAGCGGGAGCCGAAACCCCGCAGATATGGTGTGTGGTACTGGGATTACAGCTTTGCTTACATGCACATTAAGGCTGAAATTGGTGACATAGGGCCGAGGGTGTCCCGAGCCAATGTCTTCTACAAAAAGGCTAGCAGAGAATACTGAATTTCATCAAGCAGCTCAAATTTATTTGCTTAAGTTTATCTCGCGACCAGTGAACAGAGCTGGATGAAACTTGAAGTAAAAGCTGAGATACACAGAACGATCTTGTTCCAAGTGCATGAGGATTCAAACATTTACCTACTGTTACCACGGGATGCGTAGACCTAGGATATGCGACTCTTGATCATCCCATTGCCAGTGGCTGTGCTGATGATGGGTGCTTTGTAGGCGGGGTAAGGCGTGTTGGCTTCTGCAGTAGTCGGCAGATCATTGCCGTGCAGGATTTCCCACTGCACCTGTAAGCCATATCCCTGTTGGAACGTTTCAGCTCCTGTTAGGCGAGACGCATACGCGGATTTGTGCAGCGTCCGAATGGGCTCCGTTTGGCTAGCTACCTCCCGGTTGCGCCCGTTTCTATTCATAGAACGTCTCAAAAATTCTTCAAGAGAGAATGGGCTCTGATTTCTTTTCTTTCAGATGCAAGACTTGCATTAGTTGTAACACATTGGGCTCTTATCCCTTGGCCTAGATCTTTGTGGCCCTCAAGCCACCACTTAGCCGAGAACGAAGCATATCACAACGTATGGATGAGGAACATCCAGCCGGCTCGTATTCTGACCTGCAATCACCATAAGCCTTGATGCGGGAATCCTCATTTGATGATATGTCTCCACCTCGCCATTTGGAAACGGAGGCCACATCGCAGCTGGCCGTGGCAGAACATGATTGGATGCCTACTTCCTAACCGTTACATCATGCTTAAATCCTGACTGTGCTGCTGTCGATCAATGTGACGGCCAGAGTATTCAGCCGAAATCCATCCCAGTACGCCGCTCGGATCCTTTCGAAAAAAGTCGAACCTTGCGCGCCAAGTCATAGCCAAAGATTATCTTGTATGCCAATCACGAACAGTTAGGGCTAACTGCACACATACCTAATCTTACATTCCGATTTTCTTTAAAATTTGTTGTTGCCTATAATTAACGGGGCCCTTAGCGACCTGTTCTAGCGACTTTGCTTCCCAATTATTGTCAATGATAACTGCGAAACGCGACAACCAATTCCGAAATGGCCCACTACCCGACGACAACTAACTGGGAGCCGAGCCAAACCATTTCTAAACCACCAAATAATTCCCCAGAAGAAGCACATGAATTTTCAGAGCTGAATTTGCCGCCAAGCACCCCAGAGGCACCATGGATGGGCCATTCCCCGCAACCTTTCTCTACTCATTCATCAACGCGATCCCTTGACACTAGATATGCGTCATCTTCAACTATTTGCGAGCCTATTCATGGAACCACCATCGCACAGAATTCAAAAGGGTACCAGCATGTCAGAAGCCAATCATGTGTTTCGAATGATCCGACATTGAAGTCGCCACCAGATGGCCCAGCTCCACGTCGACTCCACGTATTTCAGTGGTTCAGAACACATTGGACCCCCGCATGGAGTATGTACGCTTTTTTACTCGTGGGTATTGCTTTTGCCTGTGGCCATCACGCATTCTATAGCCATCTTCATGGGAAGGAGGCAAATGGCCAAAAACGGATGCTCCGATATGGAACTGCGCTCGCATTCTTTTCGAAGGCCAGTCTTCTTACAGCGACCATGTTGGCCCATCGTCAACGTGTATGGATGGTCGTTCGTCACAAAATACTTACCCTCGGGGCAGTTGATTCCCTCTTCGCTGCAGCCGAGGATTTGACTGCGTTATTCCACTGGGAAGTATTTAAAAAGGCACGAGTGGCTATGTGTCTCGCCCTATATATTTGGGCGACCCCCTTGGTGGTCATTTTGACATCAGAAACACTCTCAGTTATGCCAAGGACAATTGAGGAGAATACCACTTGCCCTGCTATCCAGACACTCAACTTTGCACACGAGGATAACGAAGACTGGAGAAATCCGTCAATGGGTGAAGATGGACTCTTTCAATTTTCGATTTCTTGGTGGAATTCGACAGTCCCTGATGACGAGGAGATAGATCCGAATGATGAGAATTCATTTGATTACTGGATTTCTCCTACTACGCAAATCGAACGAGTAGCAGAAATAAGCCGATACCTCCATCAGGCAGTGCCACGGGAAAATGCTAGTTCTTTGATATGCGGTCAAGGATGGAACTGTTCCGCAACAATAAAATTTACTGGCCCGGGTTACAAGTGCGAAGAGCTTGGCTCTGGGGTTGGTTCTGAGATCAAAAAGCTCGGAGGTTCTGAAGCGCCTTTTAATACGACAGCGATTGTACCAGAAGGCAACTACACTTACTATGCTATCACGGATATGGGCGAGTATGGCAAACAGATCAACTCCGGAAAAGGAGGTGTTCCAAAGTCGAAACCACCGTACCCGAAAAATCTGGGTGCATTCAGAACTGAGCCACTGATATGGATAGGGTACGCCGTCAAGAATCGGACGGATGGAGATGTACCCAAGTCGAAAACTGATTCAAACTGGTCTAACGACGCGTTCATTCCGAAGATAATTGGCTGTGAACACTACGAGACAAATTATACGGTCCATCTAAACTACACAAATGGCATTCAGTCATATCAAGTCGATCGCAAATTTCTGTCAAAGATCATCAACACCAGATTTTTGCCTGGGGTAAATGAAGGCAATGAAGGCTTGTTAGATAACACAACGGCCACTCCCCAAAGCAACTATGTGTTCCCAAGGGATTTGAAACATTATAGAAGAACAACGACGTATTACTCAATAGGGAAGCAACTACGCAAGACTGTTCAGGGATATATCCAATTGCAGGGCAAGGTCGCTGCGACGGATGCTCTTGAAACACGACTCATTCGGAGGAACAACTTCTTGCCAGCCGACAACTTTCCTGAAGAGCTTCAAAATATTTATGATGATACAATCTTGTCGATCCTCTCTGAACCCCAGTTTCTTGCCGTGTCATGGGCATCTGATACGTCAAAGATGGCTGGGACAGAGCCAGATGCCCAGGCTGCTGGATATCCGTGTGTCAAACAACAAACCATCAATTCTTATTTTTACTATCTTCGCGACCTTTGGATTGTGTATTGTTTTGCTATAGTTTTAACGATAGCCAGTGTTGTGGTCGGCGTAAGAGCAATGAGAGATGAGGATGTTGTCTGCGATACCAGATTTTCAACCATCGTGGCGGCAACACGGGGTCAAAGTCTGAATGCGGTCCAGTGGAATGGCGACTCCAACGCCAGGAAGCTGAAGGTAGGTTTTGGTGTCGTTCCAGACGTTTCTGGGGAGACTAGATATGGGTTTGGACTTGAAGGCGATGTATCACAGCACCGGTCGGAGCCAGCCACTCGGTCATCGCTGCTTCAATTGAGGGACGGAAGAGACAGGAGCACGAGTGGATTTTGAGGATTTAACAAGTCACGTTAAAATGAAATAGCTTAAAATGGAGTTCAGTCAATTTAATTTTAACAGGGCTTCTTTCATTTCAAATTTTCGAAATTGTAATGTCTCTTAACTCAGAGATAATTTGAACGCGTCAAAATAGCTAATTCATATCCCTAAGCTGCCAAAATAGGGCTGAGATAGCTCAAGTAAGAGATCAGTGAGGTATGATGGTTTAGTTTTGAGCTCATGGGTTTCTATTATGTCCCAGTCCTGGGATGAAGCCTGGCCGTGCTGTGTCCAAAATTCTTGTGAAATTACTTACACTCAAATTATCGACGAATTGGCCCTCATACCACCTTAAAAATGGCCCTTCCAATTCTTAGTGATCAGAGAACATGCGGTCCTCTAGGAGTCAATCGAGTCGACCGGCATCGATCGCGACAAGTGGGAGTGCAGACCGCCGTCCCAAGACGCGACGAGGGTACGCGCTTAACGGATGTGGTAGATGTGTTCAAATGTTTATCGCAGGATGGCTAGGTTGCTATAAAAGCGCGAGCTCTCAGAAGACGCGAAGGGCTCAGATGGAATTAAGTAGCTAGCTCAACATACACAGCCATTACTTTGTGGCTCTGGGTGTTTATTAATGGATACTACTACCCTATGGTTCCATCAGCCACCTAAGCCTCTGGGAGCTAAGCCATTGTGACTTTAATTTAATCACGGAACTGGAATAGAATAGAACAAAGCAGGCAATTAAGACGACTATTTGAACTAAGCAGTGACCATTGTTTTTTTGTTTTTTTTTGCTTTTCGTGACTACTTTATGTGTCTATTCCGTTTTCAGGTCTGAGGCTCTCGCGGATCAGGCTAAGCGTACGATGACACAGCCTTGTTGTCCAGTAATAAAGACGTAAGTCGGCGATTAATAAGTCAGGTCAGCAAGCACTTAGTTGGCGCATAAGCATGCTGGATCGCGCCTTGTTCTATTTAAAGCGAATTTGTAAAATGCTGACAAAATGATGGCTTTCCATTAGGATCCATTTAGTCCATGACCCACGAATCCATTTAGCATCAGTCTAACGTGACCTTTTTGTGGTAAATGAGATGCGCAGATTGGCGTTTGAAGCCTAAATATTATATCTAAAAAAAAGAAAAATCTTATTCTATTCTACGATATCTTAGTTCTCTTCGTCCCTCTTCTTGACAAATTCGGTCGCAAAGGGCAGACCGGCTTCAGCCCTGAGCGCGCCATATGTGGATGATGAATCAAGCGGCCGATCCTCGGCCTTGGAAAACTCGCTGGCTACTTTCATGTGTCTCATCGCCACCTCGGCGACTTCTAGCTTTAGTCCCGCTTGGTCGGCACACGCAATTCCGTGACCAACATCTTTGATGGCCAGATTCAGGTCTGACCAAGGTCTCTCGCCGCGCGCGGGAAGATATGCTCCAGTTGTGAGACGCTTTGACATGCTCAGGGCCAAGGGTCCATATTGCTGTTCAATCAGAGCTTCTAGGTTCTGGCTCCCCAGGCCTGTCTTCTCTGCCAAAACGTGAGCTTCTGCAATGAGCTCCATCATTCCTGCGGTTATAAAATTCCTATTTTTCTTTCATCAGTTTTAAATCTCGCAGTGCGATTTAGCTCACTCACCCGGTCGTTTTCATCATGCTGGACTGCCGAACATCCTCACCAAGTCGAATGACGCCTCTTCCCATGACCCCCACAATGAATGGGCTAATCGCTTCGACCGAATCGTTGGACCCAGCCACAATCCACAGCAGCTGACCCTGTGCAGCGACAGGGCTTGCGCCAAAGACAGGGGCAGCAACAAATTTGGCACCCTTTTCGAGAAGCCTCAATTGAGCATTTTCTGAGGAATCGGGATGCACTGTGGATGTATCGACAATGAGCTTGCCCGAAAGCCCATCTCCAACCTCCAGTATACTATCTAATGTCGCTTTGAGCGCCGAGTCGTCGCTTAAGGACATAAAGACAATATCGGCGAATGTCACAAGGTCCTTCACAGTCGCAGCTGGAACGCCACCCAAGGCTTGGAGCTGGTCCCCACGTGACATGGTGCGATTGTGGTACTGGAGGCCTGGCGCTCCAGCTTGAGACAAGTGTTTTTGGAGGTTGGACGCCATGGGCAGCCCCATAGATCCGAGACCTGGTCCAATTAGATTGAGTGGCGATGCCAGCAGTAGGTCAAAACTCACCAATCCATCCTAGCTTTGGAGATGTCATTGTGTCAAGACCGCGGTTGCATCAAGTGTGTCAAAGTATAATAGATGGATGCAAACCGTGCAAAGGCACCGCGCGCCAGGAAGAAATACAGGATGGGGTTAGTGATGCTTCGCTGAGTCAGATATGCTGCTCGGGTCACATCCCGAGGGCGGGGCTTATCCGATCGAGGCAGTTGGCGAGCCAGGGTCTGGATGATCGTGAAACTTGCTTGGGTAGCAGCAAGTGAATTGAGAGGCAAAACCCAACTCCCCTAGCAACAACATGTAATACGGATAGAAACCTTATCCCAGCCACATTGTCGGTCTCCCTTTGCTTTGATTTAGCAAAGCCACTCATCTTGTCGGCCATTTCCTCATCAAAATCAAGAGTGGGATGAGCCAGCGTGGCAGTAAGCGGTGTTGCAGTCAGCCCAGCGTGTCAATGAACCCTAAAGTCCTGTTTCTGACCGTTTTCCCGCATTTTGCTTCACCAAGTCCCCGTCCCCTTGAAGCTTGCTCAGGTCGACACGATCAAACGTCATGCCGTCTTGTCTTCAGCTGTGGGGCTGGACCCGGGAGTCGGCTCGAACCAAAAGGAGCTAAGGTACTAGCCCGCCACGAAAAGCTTCAATGACTGGCCGCGGAGATTACAGGGCTTGCACTGGCGTTCTAGATCCTGGGAGTCTGCTGTTTGCTTTTTTTTTTTTTTCGCACAGGTCTGGGGGATGTCTCGAGGTGCCGAGGAATTCGGTGCATTCCCCCCGGTTACGCCCCGTAAGGCGTGATGTTTATGCAGCTTGCCGTCGATCCCCCCCTCCCCCAAAAGTACACACGGACGCCCATCGTTTGCACTTCTGGTCAGTCTCGGGATATGCGCCTCTCCGCTTGTGGAAGGAAATTGACGGCTCGGGTGTCTTCTATTGACCTAGGTCGACGTGAAGAGGGGGTCACATTGGCATCGGCGGAGTAAGATACATATCTAGCTTGGTCTCATGTCACAGTGACGGATTTCCCCCCTGCCGGATGAGAAATTAGGATGGTGACAACAAGAACGAATAGGTACTCGGCACCCCAAGGCCGTGCTTAGTCTATTGCTTTACTCGCATTTGACTCTGAGCTATTTCAGCTCAAGCCTCCCAGCCTCAGGGGACAAACCGGCAGACGATGCCTAGCGGGCCAGCAACGGACCATGCCGCCATATCCACTTACTGCATCCACTAGACTATTGATCGCCCCGTTCATTTCGAGGTTCTTAGTCCAGTTCTCAGAGCTAATCGCCAGGTTACCCCAGTGCTGTTCCACGGGCCCAAGCTGAAACTGTTCTTTGACAAACTGTCTTGAATGGAACGAGGCAATGCGCGCTTGCCCTGTGGCTTGGTCCCGAGGCGAGCTGACTTAAATTTAGGCTGTTGTTGGCAGTGTTGGCATTTCTTATAAAGCCTGTTGATCATCCATCCATACTCTCAGCTCCCCATCCGACAATCTCATCCCATCAGTCGTTACAATGCGTTTGCTCAACGTTTTGCCCTTTGCCGTCGTCGGCTCAGCCGCCATCACTCCTCGAGGAGGCTACTCCAAGGTCGTCGAGAAGGACGTCGTCATCATTGGAGGAGGCTCTTCAGGCAGCTACGCTGCCACTCGTCTGCTCGGCGAAGGAAACTCGGTTGTGGTCATCGAGAAGGATGACCACCTCGGTGGTCATGCCGTCACCTACACCGACCCTGACACCAAACAACCCTTCAACCTGGGTGTAATTGTCTATCACAACTCGACAGTAGTCCAAAACTTCTTCAAGGCTTTTGGCGTCCCCCTGCACGATGTGTCTTTCTCAGGCTCTAGCTCAAACTATGATTTTGCGACCGGCAAGTCCGTCAAGGGCTACGAGCCTGTCTCCGCCCAAAACCTGGGAATCGCGTTCCAGAAATACGGCCAGATCCTCGCAACCAAGTACCCCTACCTCGCTTTGGGCTATGATATTCCCCACCCTGTGCCCAAGGAACTTGTGGAGCCTTACTCCAAGTTCATTAAGACCAACGGCCTAGGCGACATTGTCCAGCAGGTCAGCAGCATTGCTGGATGCAATGGCAACCTCCTTGATCGCCCAGCCGTGTATGGAATCAAGGTGTTTGGTCCCCTCCTACTCCAGGCCGTTGCCAAGGGCTTTGTCAACGCTGCTTCTGGTGACAACCTCGATCTCTACCGCGCTATTCAAAAGGTTCTCGCCAAGACTGAGGGTGCCATCTACAGCGCCAAGGTCAAGAAGGTAACACGATCCACCAGCGGCGTCACTGTCCTCGTCGACACCCCTACTGGCTCCGTCACTGTCAAAGCTAAGAAGCTTGTCCTTGCCATCCCCCCTCTGAAGAAGTACTTTGAGGAGATTGGCCTGGACTTGACTACTGAGGAGGCCACCCTCTTCGGCAAGTTCAAGGGCTTCCTCTATGGATCCACAGTTTTTACCTACAGTGGCGGCCTCGACAAGGGTCTCTACAACATCGGCACCAAGACTCCCTACAACCTCCTCACTCTTCCTGGATCCTACAGCATGGCTCCTCTCGTCGGAAAGAAGCCTACCAATAAGATCTCTGCCTACTTTGGCGGCCTCGATGCCAGCCTGTCAGAGAGCAAGGTCAAGACCCTCATCGATGGTGAGCTCAAGAACTTGGCCAAGGCTGGCAACATTGCAGCCGGAAAGACCGACTACAAGTTCTATTCAAGCCATGCTCCTTACCACATCCACGTTGAGCCCAAGGATATCCAGGATGGTTTCTACAGCAAGGTCTACGCTCTTAACGGAAAGAAGAACACCTTCTACACCGGTGCTGCCTTCGTGGACAACGACAGCAGCATGATCTGGACTTGGACCGAGTCTTACCTTCTGCCTCTCATCACCGCCTCTCTCAAGGCAACCACCAAGACCGGTTACTAAAAAAAACCCATGTATAATGTAATATTCTGTGGAGCAAGCCAAAGCTTGCTCTTTGTGAACTGATAGGCGATGGAATGAAATAAAACTGTATTTTGGCCTAATTCAAGTCCCATTGTGAAAACTTATGTCGTAGATTACGCTCCTTGTGAAACCATATGATTACAAACAAAAACGATTCAATTGCAACCTAAATCCCCCCTCAAGCTTCACATAAACAGGTTTTGTGGATCCCAATAAGTATTGGTCGGAGTAACTGTGGGGGGAAAGGGTCATCTCAGGGTTCATCTCTAGAATCCGTTGTCTTCAATTTCTTTTTCTCTTGCTCTCCTTTTGATCCTTCTTCATACCCAATCAGAGAAGTAATTTGCCATCACATTACTCATTCTTTTGTATGGTCATAACCATGGGTGCAAATACTCATGCAACCGCTTTATTAAATTTGGGTTGCAAACCGTCGAAGAAATCTTTCAGTCGCAGACTGTTTACAAAGTACTGCGAGCTCCAAAGCAGTCTTCTCCATTCCTTCGGGGAATACCTGTAATTTTATACCTGGCTGTTCCCTGACGCATTGTATCAAATACGGGGTCTTTGAGTGGAGAATGTCTCTATACTCTTCACACATAATTTTGACAAAATCAAGATGTCCATTCGTAGCTGCAATGTGTAAAGGTGTTATGTTGGTCTCATGCGTGCTGTCAATCTTTGCACCGGCGTCAAGAAGTTTGCGCAACATCGTCGCATTCCCTCTCAGCGCCGCCAACATGCAGGTGTTCATACATGTGAATAGTCGCTGAGTCGGAGACTTCATCATTGTGTGCAAGTTAGGGTCTGCATTATTAGAAAGCAAAGCCTGGACGGATTGAAAGCCTGAAGATGAGTAGGCGGCTTGGAGAACAGTCATCCCGACATGATCCCAAGCATTTGCATTTGCGCCTCGTTTCAGCAATAGTGTCAAAGCACCATGGGCATTGGCAGCTGCTGCATGCCATAGAGGGGTTCTTTTCTTAGCATCGAGGGATTCTATGTCTTGTTCGATATCTGGATAAGAAAGTATTGCGGAAATAGCATGAGTATTGTCCATTGCAGCGGCTCGATGAAGGGGCGTCTCCCATAGGCCATTGCGATGGCAATTAATCCAGCACAATTTTTCCCCCGAACTATTGGGTTGCACAACCTTTCTCATGCATGCAAATACTTCTTGAACCTTTGCAGACCGCACATAAGCCGCAGCGAGATGGAAGGGAGAGTCGATGGGGTGGTCATATTGGCCACATAAATTCCGGCCCCGACTCAGAGCCACCCCCCAATCTTCCTCTGATCCATTAATTAGTTCCTTTATTATTGGGACATGCCCTATCATGGCGGCGAGGTGCAGCGTGGTAAGCCAGTCTGGTGTCATGCGCGATTCCTCTCCATCCTGCGCCCCCGGATCCAGCGTTGGGTGGCGAGTTGCATTGACTGGCTCAAAGCGCGTTCTGACGTCATCGTCGCAGTTGAGGAGCGCGCGGACTGTTCTTTGATGGCCAGCAATAACCGCCCAGTGAAGAAGCTGGAATCCCAAAGTCCAACCAAGCTTGCTGAACGACCTAAGCATCAGCATAGCCTCCATGCCTTCTATTCCCACCGAGTTTATTACTGATTCCACGTTTCTGACTTTGCCATCTATGACGGCTTGAAATAAGCCGACTATTCCCCGATGGCGCGGCTCCTTTCCTTCGATGAATGATGACCGCTTGGCGACGTTGCCTGATACAAACAGAAATTCCTTGGCATTGCAGTTTGACAAGTATCCTCGTATATTGGTGGAGGGAGAAGAAATTGACTTTCCGTTATTTTCGCACCGAATGTATTCCGTTTGGAAAAAGGCAGTGCTGAAATCGTCTTGCTGGGTCAAAGGGGACAGGTAACTCAAAATCCAATCATTATCCGGGCTGCTCTGCTCTAAGTTTGAGATTTCGGATGTTTCAGAAATGACACATAACTTGTTGTCAATGAGAAATGTGATCGGGCTCGTGATTTTCAGTGCAAGCGTCAGTCCACGATACTTTTCATTGCTTTCATCAAGTTCTATGCTTGCCAATATACCGCCGTGCTGGTGCACACTGGAAAACAGTTTGTGCTCATCGGATCGAGTCTCCCATGGTTGGTCGGAGGCAGGTTGTTGGAAGCACGAGTAATTCGAGGGGCCTGATGCTGGTGAGAGAGAATTTAATCTCACCATAACATCGACTTCCAATAAGCGATGGCCCGGTATTTCGTATGAATACCGAAACACGCAGAGAAGTTCATTTTGTCCAGCTCCCATACATCTTAGCGTTTTTGTAGATTGATCCCATTGTCCCTTCGGATACCAAAGTGGTGCAAGCTGGTACTTGAAGTCCAGTTTACCATCTAAACCTGCGTCATCAACGCAAATATCCGGGATCTTCATCTTGGGCTTTTGTTTAATATATATGTACTCGTATGAGGACCCAGTAAGTTGAGGATCCAATATGTCAAGATCCATGTCAAGGATCTCATCGCAGTTTATGCGAGCATAGCTATCTCCGCCTAGGTATTGTAGCAGCAGGGCAGGCTTGTAAATTTTGTTGCAGGGTTCATTCTCTTGCTGGTAGGCACTGCAGTGTAGTATCGCTGCGAAGGCATCGCCTATTCTCTTTTCGTAATTTTGGTTCCCTTGCCTCAGTGGGTGAAGAGAAAACTGAACATGCAACCCGACATTTGTCATGGTTGACGGAGCACTTTTAGATGCATTAGCGGAAAGATTTCGAAAATTCCCAGAGTTTTGAAACCAGAGTGGACGTTTGGCTAAAAGTCCGTAAGGTTGGAGAGGGCCTTGTGGTTGATCTTTGAAGGGATCATTTTCGGGACTTTTCCAAGCGAAAAGAGACTGATCATCCGTGCCTGTAGGGATTTCTTGTCAGTATCGGCGTAGAATTTATAAATGAGGAAAAATGCCCCATACCTCTTAGGATTTCTTCTTGCAGGCGCATAAACGCCTTATGGCCTTCACCATAAAGCAATGGCATGTTGACGTTGAAGATTCCCATCAAACAGTATGCGATATCCTCAGTCCTGGTAGTCATGCGTTTCGACGCCCATTTCATTCGGGTAGCAACGCTGAAATCCTCCAAATCTTGAGATTTATTTAATGCATCCTGGTCAATGCCTGTAATGTCGCTGATAAGTTTAAGAAAGGGCTCGTTTCCTCCCTTGCTCCCCAGGAACACCCAATGTTTTGAGTAAAATCTTACATCGGAGGGCGCGATGAGTTCTTGCAAAGTCCATCCTCGAGTAAACCATCGGGATTTGTTTATTTTTGAGCGAGTTTCATCCTCTAAACAACCTGGCGTTTTAGGGCCGTCAAGGGTATCAACGTCGTCGAGAAAAACATAACATACATCTGACTCCTCATACCACCGAAACATGCTATTAATAGCCTCGGATAGCTCTGTGCTAGATGTTTTATCGATGCAGCAGGTATCGATCCAAATGAACTCGTAGTCTTCGGACAGGGCATGTTTTGCCGCACATCGGATTTTGACAAAACCTGGCCTCTGCGCTATTGGATGCATATCAATGGCATCGGCATTAATCTCCGCAGCTGCAAGTACCGTTTGCATGTCCTGGAGCGTAACCTCATCTTCGTCTGAGCCCCAAGTGTGAGACAAGATGGCGTATCGTGGGATGTCATTGTCGCGTCTGTTGACCAGCCGGAGAGTCGAGGTCTGTACTAATCGCATAGCAGAATAAAGAGGCCTACATATATTATATAGAAATTGGCTTGTTACCTGCAAGGAGGACCAATCAAGACGGGTATTCAGTGCCTAATACTTTGTGAGGATCGCCAAAAAAGCGGCCCCTCTCGCGCCGAATTATTTTCTTGGACAAGATGGCGTGAGAAAATGGCTGACTAATGCAGACCAGTCTTGGCGGAATTCCAACCCACCAACGTAGCGCCTTGTGGAGGCGTATGAGTGAGTGTTGGAGTAATCTGGTGAGGAAATTTCCATCTTGGATGCGAATAAATTTTCTTTCTAATTTACCCCAAACCTCTCAACACATTAAAACAATCCCTTAGTCTGAAGTCAAAACATGATGAAACCTAGCACACGAAGGGAAACAGACATAATCTACTTCTTCACCTAAAAAAATCGACCCCTACCACGATGCTCGTACGCTCGATCCGAAAAAGCATTCCATTCGCCAGGCGTCTCTTTTGGCGAATCCGACACCTTGTATCCTTGAAACTCCACGTTTTTGCCGACATAGGGGAACTCGTAGATCAGACCCATGAATCTTGTACAATCCTGGTCCAGAAGGTTAATGTGACCGGCTTCAGTTTCGTGAATCATTTCGCCCTCTCCCGTTTCTCGGCCTCGCAATCTCAAATAGACGCGGCGAGAGAGCGAGGGTGCTATTTTCCGCTTTTTTGTGGTTCGAGTGCCCCCTTCTTGGGCGCGATCATTGGCATCTGCAACAGCGTCACTCAGTGATCTTTTCCCATTCTTCTCTTTGGAGGCGTTAGTGTCTGATTCGTCGCTATCGTAGGGGTAAGAATATTCGCTTTCTTCTGAATCACCAGAATGTCCCACAGGACCACTAAGAGCAGTCAGGATCTCTTCAGATTGACTCAATAGCATTGTTCCCTCTATAACTCCGAGCTTGTAATCTGCAATCATTACTGACTTCAGACCCTCATCATGGCCGTGGACATCCATTGTTAGAGAGCCTCTGATATCCCAACCCTCCGTTACTTCCTTGCAGTGGAGTATGTAAGAGCCTCGACATCCCTGAAGATTGAATGCTTTTTGGGATTTGCTCTTGGGGCCTTTCTTTTTCTTGTTTTTTTCTGAAGAGTGTTCAGTTCTGCTTTGGAGGTGCTTTTGGTGTGCCTCCATCTCCTTTGCTCGCTCAGCTTCTTTTCGATTCTTCTCTGCTAGAGCACCCTGGTTGGCCATCTGTCCTGCCAACAACTGAACAGCAGCGCTGTTCCACCCGATGCAGAGAGTTCGATATTCATCACGCCCACCGCTTTCTGTGTAAAGGCCCTCAATGTTCCCTGCCATTTGGTGGAGTTGCGCTCTATGATGAAACCCGTGAAGGGCCAGTGGCTTGGTCGTCTTTTTCCGGTCTGGCTTTCCGTTGGTCAAAAAATAGTGGTTCATGAATCGATTAAGGTCACAGTTGGCCCTTTCACCAGCAGTCTTGCATTGAGCAAATGCCTCATCACCTCGTCGGTTCTTCTCGATTTCGTAGGCACGAACCTCAGCCTCCCACGCCTGCTGCATGGGCTCATAATCACGTCGCAGCTCATCTTCTAACCGAACGACAGATTGAGGCACCCTCTGACACTAAAGTCGAGGGTTTCTTTTAGTCAATAGCTAAAAAAAAAAAATATTTCGATCTGTATAGGCTTACCTTGCCTTCGAAAACGGAGTCGTGGAGCATTTCACGCAGGTCTGCCACTTTAGCAGATGATGGCGCACTGATTCCGTAGTACCTCAGCTGTGCGACAAAAAAGGCTTTTAAATAATTCCCTTGCCGATTCCTCTGCAGCTTTTTGGTCTCGCTTGAGCCGCAATCGAAGCGGGCTGAACAGCTCCCTCAAACGGGAACCCTCGACGCGTTGGACGCCGCCAACCGAAAATTGACCCGCGCACATCTGAAAGCCATCACGTTTGAGCACGGGCGGTGGGGGAGGTCCTGTTAGCTCTGGCATCTCGTTCTATGTCTTGGACACAAATGTCAATGTTTTTAAGGGGGCGCTGATGAGCCTTGCTCAAATGACGACTGATTGAAGCCTGGCCGGTTTTTTTTTTTTTTGCTTTTTACCCACTCACATGATGTCGTTACCATCCCTGACCTCGTGCAAGCAGTTGTGCTGGATAAGAAAGATCAACCCAGGACTCAAACCTGGTAGGAAAGCATAAATATCGGTTATATAGCACATCCCAAGTGTTTATCGGAACCAAGTATCATCAGAGAAAAGCGAAATCCATGTTCAGTTCGAATGTGGTGCTTTGAGACACGTTCAATCATGTTGGAATATATTCCTTGGCGCCGACAGCTAGAAAATCACGCTCAAAAATTATGCTTTGTCTTTCGCCGTCTGTAGCAAAATAAGAGCCTCATGGGAGCCAATGACTTTTCCCAGAATGAGTCAAAAGTGTTGTGGCTCATTTTCTATTCACAACTCAAAATGAGGCCAGGTCCACTTAGCTACGCCAAAATAGGTAATCTCAAGTTGACTCATCCTGAGCCACCCCACCTTCGTCTGAGCGTGTGGGGTTGATTTGATCACAGACAACCAACTCTAGAATATAAAGACAGGCGCTTGTGAAGGCTTGATATTAGCTGTACTCGACCATTAACCATCTTTATTCCCTTATTCAGTTACTTTTGTCCCGATTCGAGTTATCGATATGGATGCAAGCAACAATACAACGCCGATGACCAACAGCGGCACGCTGGACATCGAGTTGGACATTCTTGGTCAACAGCCCCTGCTTCGAATCTATACGCAAATTAGCTTGTGTTATGCTGTTCCCGACGCCTCAGTGCATCCATCACTTATTTCCACTCTGCAAAACGGCTTGGAGAGATTAACTACGAACTTTCCATGGGTAGCCGGCCAGGTAGTCAATGAGCCGAGTTCAGAAATCAGTTCTGGCATCTTCAAAATCAAGCCACTGGACAAGATACCTCGCCTAGTTGTCAAAGACTTACGAGACGATGACAATGCGCCCACTATGGAAGGTCTCCGAGCGGCGGGTTTTCCGATGCACATGTTGGATGAGGATACCATTGCTCCCCGGAGAACTCTGCCTATAGGCCCAGAGTATGACGCGTCCGGTCCTGAGCCTGTCTTCATATTTCAGCTCAATTTCATCAAGGGTGGTCTCATTCTTACAGTCAACGGCCAGCACGGCTGCATGGACATGACTGGCCAAGCAGTATTCATTCGCCTTCTCTCCAAGGCATGCAACAATGAGCCATTTACCAGCGAGGAGCTGGCGACAGGAAATCTGACTCGAAGCACAATTATTCCCATTTTTGATGATTCGTATGAGCCAGGCAAGGAAATTGATGAATGGATTGTCAAACCTCCTACAGCATCGCCCCCAGATGCCGAACCGGAGCAAGCGCCTGTGCCTCCGACTTCAGTATGGGCCTACTTCTCATTCGACCCGAAATCACTATCGGCGATCAAATCAGAAGCAGACAAATCGAAAAATTCTTCAACAAAATTCATTTCAACCGATGACGCCGTTACCGCCTTCATCTGGCAGTCCGTGACTCGAGTGCGCCTGAATCGTCTAGATCCAACAGAAAGGACCAAGTTTTCACGGGCGGTGGACGTGCGAGCACATGTCGGGGCTCCAAAGGACTACCCAGGGCTCCTTCAAAACATGACCTATCACTCGCAGACGGTGAAGCAACTTGTCGACGCGCCATTGGGCGCGGTCGCATCCCAGCTGCGCTCGGAATTGGAACCAGCCAAACTTCGATTCCGCACACAGGCACTCGCAACATACGTGCATAGGTCATCAGACAAGTCTTTGTTCTCATTTGTTCCAGATAACAATCCCGGCGCAGATATCCAGCTAAGTTCATGGGCCAAGGTGGATGCACTCTGGGGACTTGATTTCCACTTTGGGCTCGGAAAGCCAGAGTCGGTACGACGGCCTCGGTTTACTCCCGTCGAGTCGCTCATGTATTTGATGCCAAAGGCACCAAACGGTGAAATGGGTCTGGCAATTTGTTTGAGGGAGGAGGATCTGGGGCGGTTGAGGGCAGACGAAGAATTCACCAAGCATGCAAAGTACATTGGATAATAACCCAAAGTAGGCAAATAAAAAATAATGATCCAAAATTTATTTCTCAAGTTTTTTTCTAGAAGAATCATACTCAAGGGATCTGCGTTGCATGTTTCATCTGCTTAGCTGGAATCTTGCACGTGGAGTGATGGAGAAAATGGCACAGCGTCACTCCAAACACACAAGCTTGCATAGCCTAACCATGCCTGAAATGACTTCAGACACCACGTTACGTGTTCATCAACCAGTCTCATCAACAAAGTTAACATGTTGTCTGGGATTCAACGCTCGTGGCCCAATGTGCAGGTGCCACAACCCGGTAGATGACGTTTGATCTGCGGGACAGAACCGGTTTTGACAAGGATGCCGCACACCAACTTTTGCAAGTGCCAAGATAGCATCGCATTGCATGTATGACACCACCATCAGCACCAACCATTCAGCCTATGACAAGGCCGTTGTGACGGAAAGGGCTGAAGATGACGCACTTTTTTTTCGCATCACACGCGGCTAGCAGAAACTTGGTCAAAACCAGCCAAGACCTTTGGGCATAAATATTCGCAATGCACCACTTTGCTCGCTGGTCTGGAGTTTGGTTTCGCAATATTTACAGATTCTAGAATTTCAGTTATCATGGAGTGGTCAAAGAAAACATACAACGAGCAATACGAAAAATGGGTTCCATGGCTGGAGGACATCTACCTCCGGTGGTTCACCAAAGACAACAAGGCCAGCTATGCTACGAAAGGTACCAATTCAGCCCAACAATTGGAGAGTGCAACCAGCGCGCTAACCCAGAGACAGATACTCTCGATAAGACCAAGGTCACGGGCATTAAACAAGTCGACACCCTGCAAGACGGCGTGCATAACCTCGTAACGAGCCAGGTTGGCCAAGACGGTCTACTTCGACCCGTCGGCGACATTGCCTCAAAGGAGGGCATCAACCGAGCAGAGCGTCAAGGCAAGGACGAAGATGGAGGCTATCTACCAACACAACTCCCTGGATCTGCAGCCGCCAACACTGCGACAAGCAGCGCGGTTGAAGGCGGCAAGGGCGTGGCCAGAAAGGCGACCGACGGGGTCAAGGGTGCAGGCAGCTATGTCGGTGGCTTTTTCGGGTCAAAAGCCTGATCGACGGCAGGATTCACCACTCCACTTCTTTTTTTTTAAATTTCATGTCGATCACTATCATTCCTTTTAAACTTTTGTGTTTCGATCTGGAGCTTGGACTTGCGGGAGAGATAACAAGGGGCATGGCACAGACGAAAGCTTATCATATCCGTCTTTTTAATCGCTATCTTAGATTCAACTACAAAATCATTCACGAATTCACGGGTGCCAAAAATAGTAAACTTCGGGTACAGACATTTATTTAAATTAGGAATTTATTCATAATAGTAGATGTAACAAAAAAAGCTTGCATTCTGATTGGGTATGTTTGCAAGACAAGACAAGAATGTCGCTAGAAGAGATTGCCCCCCCGTCTTTTGTATATATGTCTTTAAGTTTAAATTGAAAGTGCGGGGGTATCACAAAGGGCCCAGAATAGATCCTAGCTCATCCCCAGTCTAAACCTGCGTCTCAGGCTTGGGGTGGCTAGAGTCACCATCCACGCTGTTCTCAAGGCGGCCAGTGGTGGCGTAGTCGTCCTCTCCAGAGAGCTCTTCGAGGGTCTTGCGGGCAGTCTCGGGGATGAGGAGGGTGGTGAAGCAACCGAGAAGCATGAAGAGGGCGTAGATCTCAAGAACGTGGTCCATCCAGGGGGCAGCGTTCTTGGCGGTAGCACCGTGAGTTCGGAGGGTGGAGATGGCACCCTGGCCGATGATGGAACCAATCTTGCCAGAGGCGGCAGAGATACCGTGGGAGGTAGATCGGTATCGGGTGGGGAAGACCTCACCGGGAACGATGAAGGTGGTGGTGTTGGGACCTGGTTAGATATGTTAGTGAACAATTCTTGAGCTGAAGTGAAGTTAGAAACATACCGAAGTTAAAGAAGAACTGAGCAAGAACGTAGATGGCAAGGAGGCCGTTGGAGGAGATGTGGTTGTAAGCAAAACCCATGACAATGAAGAGGATGGTCAGGATAATGAAACCACCAAGCTGGATGGTCTTGCGGCCAATAGTATCAATGGTGGCAACAGAAACCCAGTATCCGGGGACGGCACCAGCAAGGACAATGATGATGTTACCGACAGCGGTGTTGTAGAGGTACTCGTAAACATTGTTGGCGTTCTTGGTGGAGTAGCCAATGACCTCAAGAATGGTACCGTTGTTCAAGGAGAGACCATAGTAGGCAACGTCGAGACAGAACCATGAACCAGCAGTTCCAAGAAGGAGAGAGAAGTTCTTCCACTTGCTGTAGTGGGACATGAAGTCGGACCAGCTAG
The DNA here is from genome assembly GCA_020809705.1 of Calonectria ilicicola. NCBI lineage: Eukaryota > Fungi > Ascomycota > Sordariomycetes > Hypocreales > Nectriaceae > Calonectria > Calonectria ilicicola. The sequence continues at coordinate 1,632,845 of CP085833.1, read as the reverse complement.
CCTTGGGGACCTGGAGGGTCTCGCGGGCGGCCTTCTGGGCCTCAGCACGGGCAACCTCATCAGAGCTACCCTCGTGCTTGCCAGCAACGTAAGCCTTGACATCGTCGTCGGCCTTCTCGACATCGCGGGCGATATCAAAGGTGTAACGGGGGGTCTCGGGGATGGTAAGACGGTCTAGTGTTGGAGGGACATGTTAGCCAAGAGTGTCACGCGAGCACGCCAAGGATGCCAAGCTTGCCAAGATGCCAAGGCTCATGGGAGGAATAAATGCAGAATGCGGGGGAATTGACGACTTACAGTAGAGGGCAATGCAGGCAGGGACGGCACCGAAACCGACCAGAGTACGCCACATCTTGTCAACGGCGACACGGCAGACGCCATCGCAGTGAGCAATATCAGCAGCAGTCTTGAGCTGATCCTTGAAACCCAGAGTCAAGAAGATCATGACGAGAGCACCAACGAACTGACCAATACCCTGCATGGCGAAAACGGCACCCATCATAGCGCCACGCCACTTAGTGGTAGCGAACCTGTGAGCCATCCTAGTCAGTAATCGAAAAGACTTAACAATAGGGGATCAATTGAAACTTACTCAGAGGTAATAATGGAAGAAAGAGGGTAGTCACCACCAATACCCACGCCCATGAGCACACGCCAGAAGATGATGACGCCAATGATGTTGACGGCAGGGGAGTTGGAGGTCAGGGACTGGGCGAGGGTAGCGAAGATGATGACAATCAACTCCAGACCGTACATGCGCTTACGACCGACAATATCGGCAAGCATACCAAAACCGAGCTGACCGATGACGGTACCGGCAGAGGTGGACAGCTTGACAGCATTGTCAGAGCTAGTGGGCAGCTTGCCCTTGTTGTCGCCAAAGTAGACAATACCAAGCATGATGGTCAGCATGGAGACGACGAAGATGTCGTACGAGTCAGTGAAGAAACCGACACCAGCGACGACACAAGCGCGGACATGGTACCAGCCGAAGGGAGCCTTGTCGATCTCAGCGAGAGCAAGACGACGACGCTCGTTGGGGTCGGCGATGTGGGTGAAGTCGTTGTGGAAGTTGTGGAAGGCATTGTTGCCGCCAGCGGTCTTGGCGACCTGCGAGGGCTGAGGTTCAGCCATTGTGTATTAATTGGTCCTTTTTTGTCGTTTCTTTTTTCTCTCTATCGTTTTGAAAAAGGGTGAGTCTCAAGGCGCCGGGGGAGGATGGCTGAGACAAGAAGGAGAAAGAAGAAAGGAGTGCGAGGCGGAAGAGGTGAGACTGCGTGTGATGAGCTGGACAAATCTGGCACGAAAGCGAAAAACAAGGAGCAGGCAGGGAGGTATTAATAAAGATGACAGGAAACGTACGAACGGGATGCTTCGCACAGAGACGAGGCTACCAACAACAGCGAGCAGCGAAGGGGGGGGGGCGTTCTCCGGGCCATGGCGACGCTGGGGGGAGGGTGTAGGGGGGCGTGTGTTCGAGAAACGACACGATGGATGTAGCCAAGAGTGATCGGAGCTGGCATTCTCCATCAGGCATCGAATACGCTGCAGACTGCATCGCGGGCCCGGAGGTCTCACCAAAGTGCGCCAAGCAGTGCCTGTCTCGGTATAGCATTCTGGCACGAGACATGTTGCCCGCGACGAACAAGCAGCCAATCAGAGGCCGGCCTGCGCCCCCGTGTTCTGTGTCGCCAAGTCTCTTGGCTACGTGCTTGGCATCGTCGATAGCCGCGTATCCGCCAGGGCCGCAGCTCGGCACTGACGGCACGGAGCTAGCGTCGAGGACGAGGATGCGAATGGCGTCGCCATTGGTGGTGTGTGGTGCAGCAGCAGTAGGAGCAGCCCCCGATAGCATATCTTTCAGGTGGTGCTCGCACTTGCAGTTGACACTGTAGCACTCATAGCATACAGCACACACAGCATATACAACATATACAGCATACAGTATACAGTATACCCACACTCAGCGCATCCCACATAAATTTACACCCCCATTCTCCATAACCCATCACCCATCTACCCACATCCACCCACCGGAACACACACACCCCAACGACAACCCTGGCCCGTCGTCCCTGTTCAGTATATCCCCGAACTACGTCCACCAACGCGGGAGCCAATGCGGCTCTCGCCCTCACTCGCGTCTGCTAGCGCCTCTGGCCCGTTCTCATTTTCATCACCGAGCACATGGTTTGGTGGGCCTGCCTGCGCGTGCGACTAAGCTTGTTGCTGATTGAGTTATCCTCTTCTGGACACCGAGCAGTCGTCGTCCTGGGGGTTGATGCTCGATCCTGGCCTTCTCGTTGGCCCGTTGCCTTGTCTGTACCGGCAACATTTTGCCGTTGTCAAGTCCCCGTCCAGTCTTCGTTGAGTCTGGAAGCCCAGAGTGGCCTTCTCGGTCCCCAAACGGACAAAGACGACGCGCGATTCTTCCACTTTGGCCTACAGACGGTGCCACTGACCCTCCACTCTATTGGACCCTTCTTTAAGCGTATTTTCAACCACTTTTTTCCTCTTTGTTTTTTTTTCTCTCAGTGGCCCCCCATCCCCCCTCCCCTCGTGCATCTGACGTCCTTGCGCTTCCCGCCCGGATCGCTGTGTTTGTGCACATTTGTAGCAATTGCACTGACGATCCCGCCCTCGAGTCTATTCTAACCCCCCCTCGTCTTCTCGTGCTTGCATTCCTTCCTACGGACTCTGCCTAACAGTTGATTGACGCCCATATTCGCATCGCCATGTCGCCTACCACTTCAACAGAGACACAGCAGCACAACTCTCCTGCAACGTCCAGCGCAATGGCAGCCCAGAGCGAAGCCGCCAAGGACGAGCGCATGCTCTCGTTTGAGGTCCTCACCTCCAAAAACGACAAAGCCGATGCCCTCCGGCTCATCATCGACAGTGTCGCCCAGCAGCGCCAGGTTGCCTCGCGAGCTCTCATCTTTCACCCCATCTGCTTCTCCGTCCTCGCAGCAGTTGTTTCATTAATACACATGAACCTCCCCTTGGCCAGAAGAGACTTCGGCTCCATGATGGTCACCTATTCCGGCGTCCTCATCACTTACTTCCTCGCTGTGCGCTACACAACCGGCGCATACATTCGCATTGCTGAAGAGACCGACTGGACCAACTGGCTCGCCGGCGACGACAACACCGAGCAGCTGATGCTTGGTGCGCGCTTCGGTTCCGAAATTGTCACGGCCCTCGTGCTGCAGGTTCCCAAGAGGAAGAACAACCGGAGCAAGGCGACAATGGGCAAAAACGCAGTCATCCGCGCGTGGACCACCAAGCTTAGATACCGCCGCCACGGCCTCGGCGGCGACATGCTCCGCGAGGCCATCAAACTGTTCAAAATCACACTCGGCCCAGACTGTACCGTCGAGTTTGCCGAGGATCACGCCAACAGCGAGTTGCTCCCGCTTCCCGAGACCTTCAACGCCACCTTTGCCCGGCGTGACAAGCGGGCCCGAGAGGAGCTGCATGAGGCCTTGGAGGAGCTAGAGGCGGCCGAAAAGCCCCAGCAGTGAGCCGAAGCAGTGAGTCTAATATAGCGGTTGGATTTGGTTGGCTTGGACGGTGGCTTGCCCTGCTGAACCCTTTGCTTGGTATTTAGGGCTGCGTGTGGCACATCCCATCTAGCCCCGCGCCGCTTCTTAGACCACTATTCGTTCACTACAAAAGTTTAATGTTTAATGATACCACTGTTACCACACGCACACGCTCATTCATTCACGCACAAATCATGGCAAAACTCTCAGTAAAGGCTGCCGCTATCTTGGTCCCACGCCCTCGGCATTCCCATGACGTCGCTCCAATTCAGCTTTTTCATCTGCAGTGAGCGCCGCCGACGCCTGGCCCAGCTTAAGCGTGGCTGCTAGGCACAGCGCGCCAGCAGCCAGCGCCACACCCGTCCAGAAGCCAATCCGGTACTGCTCTCGCTCGCCCACGTTTTCGCTTCCGCGACGCTCAGTGGCAGTGGCGACTGCTAACTCGCCCACGCCCAGCCAGAACGCCATCCCGAGATAGAGCAGGCTGCTGCACAGGGCCCCGGCAACGGCCTGCAGCCGACGGGGCGTCGCGCTCGTGATGAAGATGTTTGTGACGTTGAAGGCGATGTCGGCTCCAATTGTCGCTGTGAGCATTGCAGGGAATATGTACGCCCAGTACAGGCGCTGCGTCGACGGCGCATCTGCCGGCATCAGGGCGAATAATAGGACCGACGTCAGCGACCCCAGCCCGGAGACGATGAGGAGGATTCGGCCGGGCAGCATGTGCAGGACGAACCCGCCCACCAGGGCCAATGCGAGTCCACCCACCGCCAGTGGAGTGAACCACGCCGCAGTTTGCAAGGGGGATGCTTCCAGAACGGATGCAATACTGGAAAATGACAAATGCGGGTCAGCTCATTCGTGTGTCATGCATGGGAAGGGGGATGGATGACGACAAGGCATTATAGTTAATAGCGGGTAGGGTGGGTAGGCTTACTAGAAGCTCGCATAGAACAGGAACAATCCAAAAATGCCATAGACAAAGAATAAAAACAACACTAGTCGTTTCATGTACTTTGGTTTGAACAGTTCCGGAGGGAACAGAGGCTGAGAAGAAACCCAGCCTTCAACATACACAGCCGCGCAGAGCAATAGGCAGCCAACTATAAAGGCAACGTAAATGTACGGAGTCTGCCATCCGCGAGGCGCATTTCCGCCGTCGGTGAGAGCAAAGACCACAAGCGCGAGTCCCGGAACAATAGTGCACAACCCCCACCAGTCCATGCGGATGTCGGAGTCGGCATCGCCCAGGTTGGCCGGGATAGTCAGACTGCCTGCAACCGCAATGGCGAGGACGCAGACTGCGCCGATCCAAAAGTACCACCTCCAACCGAGGAACTCGGCCGAAACGGCGCCCACGGCGATGCCAAAGTAGAAGCCGATGCAGCCAAAGGCAGCGTACGCGCTGAAGACGAAGTTCTTGCGCGGGCCCGGCCGGTACGTCTGCCCCATGAGCGCCAAGCTCGCGGGCAGGAAGGCAGCCGATCCAAGACCCTGCATGGCGCGGCACACGATCAGCGCCGTGGTGGTCCGGCAGAAGCCGCAGGCGAGGGACCACGCGAGCAGCCAGGCGTGGCCGGCCAGGAAGACGACGCGGCCGCCGCAGCGCTCCGACAGGCGGGCAAAGGGCAGCAGGAAGGCGGCTGTCGTCAGGTTGGGCACGGCAGCCGGCCACGTGCGCGCCGAGGCCGGCATGTCCAGGGCTTCGGCGAGCGACGGCAGCGCAATGTTGAAGCCGCTGATTGTGTACTCGCTCATCATGAGGGACCCGACCACGGCCACGACGAAACCTATCTCGGTGTAAGTCGAGGAAAACACGGCCGGGCGCTCGCGTCCGAGCAGCTCGATCTGCTTCTGATCCATCGACTCGACCCGGTCTCTTCCACCGGAAGCCGCATCGGGAAGCCCATTCTCTATTGTGTGAGGATGGTCCATTTGGGTTGTCTCATTGCAAAACTTCAAAATGTCTTGCGATGGTCATTCAAAATAGTAAACAAGTCAATATATTTCACTACGTAAAAAGAAAGGTTCAACAAAAGAATTCTTCTCGTCTTAAACGTATTCGACGTTTCTATCTTTGAGGTCCACCTGCGTTGGTTGCCGCAAACGACATTTAGGGTAGCTAACAACCATTATATTTCATGTGAAATTTGCAATGTTTTCACAAAAGATAGCCTCAATAGGCTTATACCCAAAGTGCAAAGTTCGCCGTACAAGCCATTTCCCATCAAGTCAAGTGCGGATGACCTCATCGAGTATAGACTGAGTCCGGATTTAAACAACGGCCAAAGTTTACTCCCGGGTACTTACCAAAAATAAACTACCTAACCTAATCAGACCAACCGAAAAGTAAACTCTTCTGTTGCAGTGCGAATGCTCCAACTGATCGTCGGCCTGTGATAGAGTGGAGCTTTTTATCACAGGAAAAACCAATCTTAACCCACCAGCCAACCACGAATTACGCACCCGCTGAAACCAACGGAGTTACAAACGAGCCCTTGAGGAATATTAAAATTGTTGCCACCTTCCATTTCAATCCTTCCAATCACCATGCAAATGACATCAACAGGTTTAAGCCACTCAAGTGACGAATCGTTTCGATGACGAAACCTACCCTGTACCATAAAACCCCGGCTCCCCACAGTCAAATCGCAAGTGGCCTTTTTTTTTTTTTTTGGCAGATCTCGGCGAGCCGACCCCAGAGCGAAAAAAAAGGCCCACCCGCCCACCCACGTGGGCAAGCCAAATCGTCAGATTTCTTTTTTCCCCTGAAAAAAAAAAGGGGCCATGCTTGACAATTTGACAATGACTCGGGGCGTGAACAAACCAATATTCTCTCCACTTTCAAGCTCGGGGCAAGAAGCAAAAGAGAAGTATTTCCCGGGGGACACGAATCCTTGACAAATCTCACAAAATGGTCCACCGCATGCGAACCCTCTGGGCCCATGTCCTTTTCAACGCAGTCACAATTACTCCACTCTTTCTTTACAGCAATTCCTACGCACGTGCTGGGGTCGGAATTGCTAACCTGGAAAATATCGGAATGAAATATACTTTATATCCGCACATATATTTGGGACTCCTTCCCTCAAATCCAAGTGTCAAATACTGGTCCACATTATTAAGTACGGCTTTTGCAGACCATCAACAACTAGCCGGAGAGATTGAAGTCTGATGTCTGGGGCAAAAAAAGGCCTCTCAATTTCATGAGACTGTAGCATAAAATATGCTCCTGTGCCAGACAGCTCTTTCCACCATCAGAACCTTTTCAAACTGCCTCGCTTTATCCACTCACCACTCCAACGATGCCCGGCTAAGAAAATGGTTGGCGAGAACTGTTGTTAATGTAGGTCCAAATGGGATTCCTTTGCCTCTGACAGCCACAATGACCGCACCTGAAAGTCATTCTCAAGCTTCGTATGTTCGTCAAGACTGCAGCGAGATGTAAACCGGATATTACATGAAAAACATAAATGGTTGTGACTAGATAAATGCTTCGGGATTCTTAAGTGATTTTTATTTCATATCAGATGAAATTTCTGACCAGAGAATGCCGGAATCTTTGTCAATATTGACTAGACCTATGAGGTCTTTCCCTTTTCCAGGAACTTCAAACGGGGTGACGGGTGTTCGCCCGCTTCGAATTCAATGTAATTCTCCCTGATCTTAACTTTGTCGTCGCCTATATACTGCGCTTTCATAGTGTTGGTGGAATTCTCCCAGCTCTCCCTATCTTTGATCTCATTTGTCAACCCAGACAACATATCAAAGTTAGCGTCAATGCCCATTGTGAACGCCAGCAAGGTAGTCGGTGGTTTTTCTGTGAGTGGTGTTGGAATGTAGTAGCCTTGAGCCTCTAAGTACAAGGGCGAAAAGCTGGGTCCAATCGGTTTGAGGAGTGACGGCTTCGTACCTCCAAATCACAGCACTTGAATCATTTTTAATAGCAATCGCAAGCATTTTTATGGTCCTTTTATAGATTTATTTGAAGCGCGCCACAAGTCCTTGACAGGTGTCGGGATATGATTGGGGGCCAGACAGTCTGCAGTCATCAAGGCATTGGCGGGCAATCAAATTACAGAACCTTGTTCCTATTTTCGCTCAACAAGCGCTTATTATGCTTGTGTCGCATCGCATTTTATGGCTTTGTGGTTATTTTTAATCTCAATGTAACCTGGAATTCCTTCGCCTTTGTTCTCACACATCTGATGCAGTTTCCGACTTACTGCTTGAGGGCGTCGAGGGCCATATGACTGAGCTACGTTTGTGATCAAGAGGGTATCGCACTAGCAACTCTCTTGGTAACCCCGATTGAACTTCAGAATCTCTAGTGAATATTTAGATGAGAGGAGTCTCCTAGCACATACGGCCATAGATCTTAGAAAATACGGGATCCCGTCAAGAACCTGTCTACTCGAGATTGACCTCCATTTTTGGCATCCCGTTACGGGGCCAAGAGGGGAAAGGTAGAGCAATACCGTTCAAGGCAATAAAATAAGATACTAAACCTACCCTACCACCATAATAACTCTTGCTATAAGGGGGTTAGGAAATTTAATTTTTAATTTTAATTTATTTATTCATTCTATAATAATTTGCCAATTATCCACAATTGACCTACTTTGTATATATTTTATGCATAAATAAACAACAAGCTGCCACTGTGATTTAGGTGGGAAATCCATTATAGTACGCATAATTGCACAACTACTTATTAAAAACCTTCAGCTAGATTTGAGCGTGAATATGCAATGTATTCAAGCGAGCAAGTTAGATTTTGGTCTAATCCTACCAAAATATATCACTACAAGCAAACATAAAAGTCGAATTACTCGAGTGCATCCATATCTTTTGAACACAAAACTTGATGCGCGAGCATATTCTCTTAGTAAATTGCGTGACGAGTTACTATTCAATATTCATAGCAACACGAGCTCACCATGGCATCTACCTCGGAATGGGAGTTTATGGATAATCACGCCAACAGGGTCAATTAAGTGAGAGATATACATAAAGCGCCACAATCAAGATTATTCGTAGACGGTCCAATAGTTGGGCGGTTTCTGGTTCTATTTTACTAATGGTATGAGTAACCATGAACAAATGGGTCCACTGACGTCTCGACTCTGTGTGGCGTTCTGGCCGGTGGACCATTTATTAGGTAGAGAGACAGTATCGTGCATGTGTGGGAATATTTGTGGTGTATGTGGGCCACATACTAACGAATAGAGAACAAAGAAGGAGAGATATTAAATTCTGGTTGGTCTTATGTTGAGGTTTGCTAATGCATGCACCAGATTGCTTTTGGAAGTCAGTTCAATGCGCAATTAGAGTGGGATGTTCAAGCTCGGTCATTCTCCATTTCTTTCGGCTTCATATCAAAATTATGCAAAATATCTAACAGCGGTCGGGATTATATAAAATAATGCGGCTTCAATAGATCAATTCATAGGTTACCTAAATGTTATAAGTGAACAATGAAATAATGATATTGATTCATGGTCACTATCCTTTATGCAGTTATTTCAAGGTAGTTCGCAGATGGTGGAGCGCAAGACTAAAGCACACTGACGTGGCACCAGATTTTAAGTGTCTGTCGAATAAACCATGGGCTACTAGCAGCTTCAACTCAAAGAGAGGTAGGTGATGTAACTCACGTAAAAAAACTCACAGCTAGCCACCACCTCGGCTTTCCAAACAAACCCGTCGATTTCACTCCAAAAACCCAGGCTAGTTGTGTCAGAGACGACAGGGATCTATTCAATACTAGTGGTCCTGGTACCAGATCGTATGTTAAATCATGTTTGGTCAGCATGTTATTCCCTTATTCATCTTAGCACGCTGCATGGCTTGAGAGCTAAGACACGGGTCAGAGTCCAGGCCTTGCCATGCCACTCCATGATGCGTGTGCATACATTGCTTTGTTGTTCCTGTAGCGTATGCAGTAAGATCACAAACTTTGTCATTGGCTTGTCGAGTAACGCTTTACCCGACCCAGGAATGCTTTAGGAAGGCTAACAAACATGACGCAACCTCACGTTCAAATCAGTCATTTCAATATGTACTGATGAAGTTGGTAGTGGTAGTGGTGCGAGACTGCTGCATCATGTGGCTAATGCCATATTGAGGTGCAGGTTGTTGGCCACGCTACTAGGGGGGTCTCTAATCCGACCTCTCCCCTGTGATCGTTCTATAGTCATGGGGGGGCTATTAATTTAGAAAAGTATTATTAATTTAGAAAAAAATCTTTATTTATTATTTTATTTAATTTATATAATAATTAAAATAGTTTATATTTATTAAATATTTTTAATAATAATATTAAAATAAAATATAATTATAAATGTTATGACCCATGCTAGACCAGGGCGGTCACAACTGTCAGAATGAACATTGGACCCACCTACCCTAGACCGCGATCACCACACCAATCGTGATCACCTACGTGATCACAATACGATTACCACGATTATAAAGTGACCACCATAAAGATCACCGGGACAATAAGTAATCACCTGTTAATATAAAAGTATATAGACAGACCGACCATACTATAAGGAACAGAATGGATCAGCTTTTAATATAACTTGGTTACCTCAATTGCAATTAACTATTTGTTACAACCCATGTCATACCCAGGGCAGTCTAGGATAGCAGAATGCCACACCCTGTAAGAAACCAGCTACCCTATAGTTATATATAACCAATTAAATAAGGAGTGATAAGGGCGATTGTTGTGATAAGTGCGAAAGGTGTTGTACTTAGTGCACTAAGTGTACTATATGTACTAAAATAGGATAGTAATATATAGATAGATTAGATCTTATTATAAAGAATAGAATTAATTAGCTTTTAATATAATTTAATTATTTTAATTATAATTAATTATTATTTAATATAATATTTTTATTATTTTATTTTATTATAATATACTTAATTATCCTATTAATAATAAATCTTTTATTTTAATTGGTTTATTAAGTTAAGAATTAATTAGATTATTATATATTAAAAGCTTTTATTTAATTAATTATTTATATTAATAATTAAGTAATAATAATATTTAGAAAGAATCTTATTATTATTGCTTCTTTTAGTAATATTAAGTTAATTATAGAACTATAGTAGATTAAGAAGAAACTTATAAATATATAAATATAATTTAAAGTAGAAAAAGCTGGAACTATTATAGTTAAAGGAAATAAAGGTAAAGATATTAATAAAATTCTAAGACCCTCAATCCTAGAGCCCTTTTTAAAAAAGGCTGCTGATGTAGTCTTTTTCTTTACCTAAATAAAGGGATATTTTTGCTTTTTTTAATATAATTTATAACCTCTAAAGTTTAAGTACTATATATTAAAATCTTTCTTTAAGGGGATGTAGGAGTATAATTTAAACTTATTATAAGAGATTATTTAGAAAATAAGAATAATGTTGATTAAAATAAAGAGATTTAAGAGATTTTTAGAGATTAGGAATATTTTGAAATTATTATTAAAGATAATTTTAATATAATTAATATAAAATAATAAATTATAAATTAATTATATAAACTTAAATAAATAAAATTTTATAATTAATATTTAATTAAATTTAAAAGAATTATAATATAAATAGTTTAAAATAATAATATATTAATAAAACTTTATTATAAAGGCTTAAAGAATGAAGTTAAGAATAAAATCTATAAAGAAAATTAGCTAGAGAAACTCTTAGAGTATATTAAAAGTATTATTAAAATTAATAAAAAATAATTTAATTAATATAAGAAATATACTTAAAATAATAAAAATCTATATATCCTAAATAAAGAAAAAACCTAGAATAAGTAATAAAGTACTATATATAGTACTTATTTAGAACCAATAGAACTCAACATCACCTAGGGGTATAATAAAAGTAAAATTATCTACTTTAATTATAAAAAAAAGAATATAAATTCTTTAAATATTACTTTTTAAAAATAAGAAATTAATTTAAATCTATACTAGAAGAATAAAAATAACTTAATATTATAAAAACTTAATAGATTCTAGTATTAGAAGGAAAAGAGAATATTATAAAAAAAGTTATTCTTATTATTATTAAGAAATATAAACTAACTATTATAATTAAATAATATATAGAAAACTATAAGTTATATAAGGTAAAACTTACTTTATAATAAGAAATTAATAAAGCTATCCAAAAAGTATAATCAATTTAATAAAAAGGCTAGTCCTGCCTTTCTTATAAATAGTTAGAATAAGCTAAGAAGATAGGGATCCTTATATTTATCCTAGATGTAGATATTAATAAAGCATTAATATAGTAGGATACCTGTACTTATAATGAAAATAGAAATAAGAAATAGATAATTAATATTAAAAGAATAGCTTAATAAATTAAGGAACTTTTATAGGATAGAGATAAAGTCTTCTTACTTATATAAAGCAAATGGCAACTAGGAAACTATAATCCTTAATTTATTTAATATAAGAAGGATGATTTTAGATTAAATATAATATATAAAGAATATAAGAATATTTTATAAATAAGTTATTATAATTATAATTACCTTTAATATATAAAGTAAAAATAATATATAATATACTTTCTTATTAAAGTAAAAGATATAATTATTTATTATACTTATAGAAGATACTTTAATTAATATAAAATAATAAAAAAAAACCTTTATTATTAGTTTATTATATTAGAATTAAATAAACTTAAGTTTCTTAATTATAATAAATTACTTTAAAATAAATATTAAAACCTTAAATATAATATTTATATAATAAATAAAGTAATAGTCTAATATTAAATTAAATTAAAAAATAAATAGAGCCTCTTATAGAAGAGTAGTAGAAGTAGCTAAGGTAATAATCTTTAAAGTTATTAAAAGAACTCTTTAAAAAAGCTTTATACTTTATAATTAAAAAGTAATTTTAATAATAATTAGAAATAAAAGTAAGAATTAAAGGAAGTAATATAATACTATAGTAGATAGTAGAGCTAAGTAAAATTATATAAATCTTTAAGTAATTAATAAACTTTAGCTATTATAGATAATAAAAATTAATTTATATAAGATTATTAATATAAAAAGAATACTTTTTAAATATAATAATAATATTATAAATAAGAAGATTAATTACTTAAAAGTCTTTATTAAAGAAAAGAACTAAAAAATAATCTTTAATATTATTAATATTAAATAATATAATCTAATTTTAAAATATCTATAGTTATACTAATATAACCTTAATATCTACTAATATACTAACTAGGTGTAAATATCTAAAAAGTATAATATAATTAATAATATTTTTATAAAATATAATAAAAGATCTTAAACTCCTAGCTTTAATTAAATAGGAAATATAAGTAAAGAAGAATCTTTATTATTTAAAAAATAAAATATAAATATAAGAATAATTAGAAAAAATAAAAATAATAAATAATTATCTGCTTTAAAAAATAATTCTAATAAATTAATAAAAGCTTTAAAGAAATAAAGGTTAAAGTAAAAATAAATAAATTATATAATATACCTTTATAATACTAAATCTATAAAAAGCTCTTTATAGAAGAACTAGATATTAGATTACTTGAGTTTAGCTAATAGGATTATAAAATTATCCTTAAGAATGGATCTAATACCTGATTTTATTTTATTTATAATCTTAATTAAATTAAGTTTAATATCTTAAAGGAATATATTTAAAATATACTTAAAAAAGGATATATCTATATTTTAAACTCTAAAGCTAATTACCTTATTATATTTATACTTAAGAAAAATAGGAAATTATACCTTATTATAGACTATTAATAGCTTAATAATATTATTATTAAAGATTGCATTTTATTATTATTAATTAATAAAATAAAAAATTACCTTTATAAAGCTAATATCTTTATTACATTAGATCTTAAAGAAGTATATAATTTTATTTATATTAAAGAAGGATATAAATGGAAAATTACTTTTTAAATAAAGTTTAAATTATTTAAATATTTAATTATACTTTTTAAACTTATAAATATATTAATATTATTTTAATAAATAATAACTAATATATTATAAAAATACTTAAATATCTTTATTATTTATTATTTAAATAATATTCTTATTTTCTTTAAAAATAAAGAAGAATATAAAGAATATATTTATAAGATCTTAAAAGCCCTCCAAGATACTAAACTTTTAATTAAATTAAAAAAAGTAAATTTTATATTTAAGAAGTAGAATTTCTAGGATATATTATTAGCTCTAATAAAATTCATATAGATCCAAAGAAAGTCACTATAGTAAAAGATTAGAAAGAACCTATTAATATAAAGAAAGTATAAGCCTTTTTTAAATTTATTAATTATTACTAAAGGTTTATTAAGGGATTTAGTAAAATTGTTTTAAGTATAATAAAATTAATTAAAAAAGGAATTATCTTTTAATAGGAAAGTAAAGTATAATAATTATTTAAAGTTATAAAAAATACTATTTTAAAAGAATCTATTCTTATAATATTCAATCTTAATAAATCTATAAAGCTAGAAACTAATATATTAGACTTTATCTTAGGGGCCTAGATCGGATAATAAGATGAACAAGGAAATCTATATTTTATAGTATTCTACTTATATAAGCTATATAGTTTTAAGCTAAATTACCTTATCTATAATAAAGAATTCCTTATTATTATTAATATTTTTAAAGAATTTTAATAATATCTTTTAAAAAGTAATTATAAAATTATAATATATATTAATTATAAAAATATTACTTACTTTATAATTACTTAAAAACTTAGTAAAAGGTAATTATAATATATAGAATATTTATTTAAATTTGATTATTAAATTATTTATATTAAAGGGACTAAGAATAGCTATATTAATATAATTAGCCACTAATCTAACTATAATATAGAAAAACTAAAAATATAGGAAAAACTATTAATCTATAATATTAATAAAGAACTAAAATAAGCCTTAATTAGTAGAATAATAATAAAAATAAAGAAAATAATTATTATTATAAAAGTAGAAGGATTACTATATATAACTAGAACCATTACTATAGAAATATTAATATAATAAATAAAATAAGGTAATCTATTATTAAGGAAAATCGAAGAATATAATCTTTTACTTTTAGATAAAAAGAAAATAGATTATCTTCAGGTACCTGAAGAATATTAAATAGAATTAATAAGGGAAATTTATAAATATCCTTTATATAGTTATAAAGGTATTAATAAAATCCTTAAATGAGTTAAATAGATATTTTCCTTTAGTAAGATAAAAAGAAAGTTGAATAAGTATATAAGGAATGTAGCCTATATTGATACTCTAAAAAACTAAGATATAAACCATATGGACTATTATAATTATCCTTTATTATATAATAATTATAGGACTTAATTATAATAGACTTTATTATTAACCTTCTCTTATTAGTAGATCTTACTATAGGAATATATTATAATAGTATTTTTATTATTATTAATTATTTTATAAAAGTAGTATATTACTTTCTTTATAATAAAGTAATAAAAGAGGAATAATTTACTTATCTTTTCTTTTAATATATAATTATTATATATAAATTATTAACCGAAATCATTTTAAATAGAGGATAATTATTTACATCTAAGTTTTAATAAAGCCTGATGTCCCTTATAGGATTAAATTATAAACTAAATATAGCTTTCTACCTTTAAATAGATAGATAAACCAAACACTAAAACTAGGAAATTAAGTAATATCTATAATACTATATTAACTATAAACAAACTAACTGGGTAGAAAAGTTACCTATTATATAGTTAGTATATAATATGTTTTATAATTATAGTATTAAAATGATATTAGTAAAAGCTAATTTTGGCTTTATATTAGACACTTATTAAACCCCCTTAGAAGGTATAATTTAAGTAAAAGCTATAATTAAATTAAATAATTTAAAAAAATTATATAAAGAAATAAAAATAGAATTTAAGTTTATTTATAATATAATAAAAAGATATTATAATTTAAAAAGGTTAAAGGGATTATCTTTCTTAGAGAAAGATATAGTTTATTTAGTAATAAAAAATCTTATAATAAAAAGATAAAATAAAAAAATTAACTTTATATAAATTAGATTATATTTAATTAAAAGAAAAATATTAAAAAACAATTATAAACTTAATCTCCTAGATAATATTAAGGTTCACTTTATCTTCTATATTTTATTACTAAAACCTAATAATAGTATTTAAGTAAATACAGGATCTAAATATAAACCCTAAATAGAAAACCTAGAAGGCTAGTAGGAAGTTAAGAAAATATTATAAAGAAAAAAGGAAAATAAAAAATTTAAAATTAAATAAAAAGATTATAAAGAAATAACCTAGGAACCCATTAAATATCTTATATATTATTTAAAAATATTAAAAGCATTCTTTTAATAAATAAAAAAAGAGATTAATATTAGTAATATATAATATTAATACTATCTTTAAAGGAGGGCCTTCCTCTGTTATAATCTTAGCCTCTACTGCCTCTACTACTCTAATATCTTACTCTTCTAGATTATCCTTTAATTTCTTTAGGCGCTCTAACTTAGTAAATATTATTATTATTTAAAATTAGATTTCTAAGATAATCTTTTAAGAAGTCTTTAAAGAAGTATATAATAAGTTTAATTTACTTTATGTTTTTAAATGTTATTAATATAATTTTTTTTCTTTAATAATATAGAGAATTATTATTATTAATATATTAAGTTAGCTAGATAAGGAATAATAAAAATATATATAAGCTACACTCTTTATATTTATATAATTATAACTTTTATAACTTTAGATATATTTGGAATAATAAGTTAAACCTTTATTTATTATATAGGAAAGATTAGTATTTATATAGTGTATATAAGCTATAATAAGTATTTTAAAAAGATTAATATAATCAGCAAAACCTTTAATTTTGCGATTCTTGTAAATAGAAGATGCTTTTATTATTCTATTTAATATAATGTTAGTATGATAAAATAATTATAAGTCTAAGTTTAGATAATGTATATGAAAAAACCACTACAATCTATTATACCAGCTTTAAAGATAAGATTAATAAAGGGGAG
Organism: Calonectria ilicicola; assembly: GCA_020809705.1. Taxonomy (NCBI): domain Eukaryota; kingdom Fungi; phylum Ascomycota; class Sordariomycetes; order Hypocreales; family Nectriaceae; genus Calonectria; species Calonectria ilicicola. Next base: position 1,616,189 of record CP085833.1, on the reverse strand, counting down.
ATATTGTATTATAACTTATATTATACCTAGAGCAATCTAGAATAATAGAATACTATACCCTATAAAAAACTAGCTACTCTATAATTATATATAATTAATTAAATAAAGAGTAATAAAGGTAATTATTATAATAAGTATAAAAGGTATTATACCTAGCACACTAAGCGCACTATATATACTAAAATAGGATAATAGTATATAGATAGATTAGATCTTATTATAAGGAATGGAATTAATTAGCTTTTAATATAATTTAATTACTTTAATTATAATTAACTATTACCTAATATAATACTTCCATTGCTCTATTTTACTATAACACATCTAATCATCCTGCTAACAATAAACCCTTCATTCTGATTGGTTTATTAAGTTGGGAATTAACCAGACCGTTATACTATTACCTAATGTAATACTTCTATTGCTCTATTTACTATAATGTGCCTAATGTTATGACCCATGACACGCCTGGGCGGTCAAACAAGGCAGAAACGATGCTCACCTACCCTATAGCCCTATACCAACCAATAAGGAAGCGCTTATAAGCGATCACTTATAGCATTAGTGATCATTCTATAATCACTATCTTAATTATTAATATATTAGATAGAGCTAATATAGTAAGCGTTTACTAGGTAATAGTATATAAATAGATTAGAACCTACCCTTATAGCTAATATTAACTAGCTTTTAATATAATTTAGTTACTTTAATTATAATTAATTATTACTTAATATAATATTTTTATTACTTTATTTATTATAATATACCTAATTATCCTATTAATAATAAATTTTTTATTTTAATTAATTTATTAAATTAAAAATTAATTAAATTATTATATATTAAAAGCTCTTATTTAATTAATTATTTATATTAATAATTAAATAATAATAATATTTAAAAAGAATCTTATTATTATTACTTCTTCTAATAATACTAAGTTAACTATAGAATTATAGTAGATTAAGAAGAAACTTATAGATATATAAGCATAACTTAAGGTAGAAAAAGCTAGAATTATTATAGTTAAAGGAAATAAAAGTAAAGATATTAATGAAATTCTAAGACCTCTAACTTTAAAGCTTTTTTTAGGAAAAGCCGCCAATATAGTCCTCTTTCTTACTTAAATAAAGGGATACTTTTGCTTCTTTCTAACCTAATTGGTAACTTTTGAAGCTTAAGTATTATATATTAAAACCTTTCTTTAAGGAGATATAGAAGTATAGTTTAAATCTATTATAAGAGATTATTTAGAAAATAAGGATAATATTAATTAAAATAAAGAGATTTAAAAGATCTTTAAAAATTAAGAATATTTTAAAATTATTATTAAAGATAATTTTAGTATAATTAATATAAAATAATAAGCTATAAATTAGTTATATAAACTTAAATAAATAAAATCTTATAGTTAGTATTTAATTAAGTTTAAAAGAATTATAGTATAAATAATTTAGGATAATAATATATTAATAGAACTTTATTATAAAGGTTTAAAAAATAAAGTTAAGAATGAAATCTATAAGAAAGATTAATTAGAAAAATTTTTAAAGTATATTAAAAGTATTATTAAAATTAATAAAAAATAATTTAACTAATATAAAGAATATACCTAAGATAATAAAAATCTATATATTCTAAATAAAGAAAAATCTAAAATAAATAATAAAGTATTATATATAGGACTTATTTAAGACTAATAGAACTTAGTACTATCTAAGGGTATAATAAAAGTAAGATTATCTACTTTAACTATAAAAAAAAGAATATAAATCCTTTAAATATTATTTTTTAAAAATAGAAAATCAATTTAAATCTATACTAGAAAAATAAAAATAATTTAATATTATAAAAACTTAATAAACCTTAGTTTTAGAAGGAAAAAGAATATTATAAGAAAAATTATTCTTATTATTATTAAGAAATATAAATTAATTATTATAATTAAATAATATATAGAAAATTATAAATTATATAAGATAAAACTTACTCTATAATAAGAAATTAATAAAACTATCTAAAAAATATAATTAATCTAATAAAAAGGCTAATCCTACCTTCCCCACAAATAATTAAAATGAGCCAAGAAGATAAAAATCCTTATATCTATCCTAAATATATATACTAATAAAGTATTAATATAGTAGAATACTTACACTTATAATAAAAACAAAAATAGAAAATAAATAACTAATATTAAAAGAATAGCTTAATAAATTAAAGAACTTTTATAAAATAAAAATAAAATCTTCCTATTTATATAAAGTAAATAATAATTAAGAAACCATAATCCCTAATTTATTTAATATAAAAAGAATAACCCTAGATTAAATATAGTATATAAAGAATATAAGAATATCTTATAGATAAATTACTATAAATATAATTACCTTTAATATATAAAGTAAAAATAATATATAATATATTTCCCTATTAAAGTAAAAGATATAATTATTTATTATACTTATAAAAAATATTTTAATTAATATAAAGTAATAAGAAGAAATCCTTATTATTAGTTTACTATATTAGAACTAAGTAAGCTTAAATTCTTTAATTATAATAAGCTACTTTAAAATGAATATTAAGACCCTAAATATAATATCTATATAATAGATAAAGTAATAGTCTAATACCAAACAAAACCAAAAAATAAGCAAAGCCCCTATAGAAGAATAGTAGGAACAACTAGGGTAATAATCCTTGGAATTACTAAAAGAACTTCCTAAAAAAGCTCTATACTCTATAACTAAAGAGCAACCCTAACAACAACTAGAAGTAGAAGTAAAGATTAAAGGGAAGTAGTATAATACTATAGTAGATAGCAGAGCCAAATAAAACTACATCAATTCTTAAGTAATTAACCAACTTTAATTATTATAAATAATAAAAGTCAACCTATATAAAATCATTAATATAGAAGGAACCCCTTTTAGTTATAATAATAATATTATAGATAAAAAGATTAATTATTTAAAAGTCTTTATTAAAGGAAAAAACTAAGAAATAATCTTTAATATTATTAATATTAGATAATATAATCTAGTTTTAGGGTATCTATAGTTATACTAATATAACCCTAATATCTACTAATATACTAACTAAGTACAAATACCTAAGGAGTATAATATAACTAGTAATATTTTTATAAAATATAATAAAAGATCTTAAACTTCTAGCCCTAATTAAGTAAAAGATATAAGTAAAGGAGAATCTTTATTATTTAAAGAAATAAAATATAAATATAAAAATAATTAAAAAAAGTAAAAATAATAAATAATTACCTACTTTAAAAAATAATTCTAATAAATTAATAAAAGCCTTAAAGAAATAAAGATAAAAGTAAAAATAAATAGATTATATAATATACCCTTATAATACTAAATTTACAAAAAGCTCTTTATAAAAGAATTAAATATTAAATTACCTAAGTTTAGTTAGTAAGATTATAAAATCATCCTTAAAGATAGATCTAATATTTAATTTTACCTTATTTATAATCTTAACCAAATTAAGCTTAATATCTTAAAGAAATATATCTAAGATATACTTAAAAAGAGATATATTTATATTTTAAACTTTAAAACTAATTACTTTATTATATTTATATTTAAGAAAAATAAAAAGCTATACTTTATTATAAACTATTAATAATTTAATAATATTATTATTAAAGATTGCATTTTATTATTATTAATTAATAAAATAAAAGATTATTTTTATAAAATTAATATTTTTATTATATTAGATTTTAAAGGAGTATATAATCTTATTTATATTAAAGAAGAATATAAAGAATATATTTATAAGGTCTTAAAAGCCTTCTAAAATACTAAACTCCTAATTAAATTAAAAAAAGCAAGTTCTACACTTAAGAAGTAGAATTTCTAGAATACATCATTAGCCCTAATAAAATTTATATAGATCTAAAAAAAGTCATTATAATAAAAGATTAAAAAGAACCTACTAATATAAAGAAAGTATAAACCTTCTTTAGATTTGCTAATTATTACTAAAGATTTATTAAGGGATTTAATAAAATCACTTTAAGTATAATAGAACTAATTAAGAAAGGAATTACCTTTTAATAAGAAAATAAAGCACAATAATCATTTAAAGTTATAAAAAATGCTATTTTAAAAGAACCTATCCTTATAATATTCAACCCTAATAAGCCCATAGAGCTAGAAACCAATACATCAGACTTCGCCTTAGGGGCCTAGATCGGACAATAAGATGAACAAGGAAACCTATATCCTATAGCATTCTACTTATATAAGCTATATAGCCTTAAATTAAACTACCTTATTTATAATAAAGAATTCTTTATTATTATTAATACTTTTAAAGAATTCTAATAATATCTTTTAGAAAGTAATTATAAAATTATAGTATATATTAATTATAAAAATATTATCTACTTTATAATTACTTAAAAACTTAATAAAAGGTAATTATAATATATAGAATATTTATTTAAATTTAATTATTAAATTATTTATATTAAAGAAATTAAGAATAATTATATTAATATAATTAATTACTAACTTAATTATAATATAAAAAAACTAAAAATATAGAAAAAACTATTAATCTATAATACTAATAGAGAACTAGAATAAGCCCTAATTAATAGAATAATAATAAAAATAAAGAAAATAATTACCATTATAAGAATAAAAGGATTACTATATATAACCAGAACCACTACTATAGAAATACTAATATAATAAGTAAAATAAAGTAATTTACTATTAAGAAAAATTAAAGAATATAATCTAGCACTTCTAAAAAAGAAAAAACAGACTATTTATAAGTACTAGAAGAATATTAAATAGAGTTAATAAGGGATATTTATAAATATCCCTTATATAGCCATAAAGGTATTAATAAAACCCTTGAATAAGTTAAATAGATATTTTTTTTAATAAGATAAAAAAGAAAGTTAAATAAGTATATAAAAAATGTAATCTATATTAATACTTTAAAAACCAAGATATAAACTATATAGATTATTATAATTATTCTCTATTATATAATAATTATAAGATTTAATTATAATAGACTTTATTACTAACCTTCTCTTATTAGTAGACCTTATTATAGAAGTATATTATAATAGTATTTTTATTATTATAGATCATTTTATAAAAGTAATATATTATCTTTTTTATAATAAAGTAATAAAAGAAGAATAATTTATTTATTTTTTCTTTTAAAATATAATTATTATATATAGATTATTAACTAAAATTATTTTAAATAGAGGATAATTATTTATATTTAAGTTTTAATAAAGCCTAATATTCTTAATAAAGTTAAATTATAAGCTAAATATAGCCTTCTACCTCCAAACAAATAAACAAATTAAATATTAAAATTAGAAAATTAAATAATATTTATAATATTATATTAATTATAAATAAATTAATTAAATAAAAAAGTTACCTATTATATAATTAATATATAATATATCCTACAATTATAATATTAAAATAATATTAATAAAAGCTAATTTTAGCTTTATATTAAATACTTATTAAATCCCCTTAAAAAATATAATTCAAATAAAAGCTATAATTAAATTAAATAATCTAAAAAAATTATATAAAAAAATAAAGATAGAACTTAAATTTATCCATAATATAATAAAAAGATATTATAATCTAAAAAGGCTAAAAGGATTATCCTTCTTAAAGAGAGATATAATCTACCTAATAATAAAAAATCTTATAATAAAAAGATAAAATAAGAAAATTAATTTTATATAGATTAGATTATACCTAATTAAAAGAAAAATATTAAAAAACAATTATAAACTTGACCTCCTAGATAATATTAAGATTTACCCTATCTTCTATATTTTATTACTAGAACCTAGCAATAATATCTAAGTAAATATAAGATCTAAATATAAACCCTAAATAGAAAATCTAGAAAATTAATAAGAAATTAAGAAGATATTATAAAGAAAAAGAAAGATAGAAAATTTAAAATTAAATAAAAAGACTATAAAAAAATAACTTAAGAACTAATAAAACACCTTATATATTACTTAAAGATACTAGAAGCATTCCTAAAGATATAATATTAAGTAAATTATTAAGATCAACAGCATTCCAATTAATAATATCCATAGCCCCTAAAGATTACACCTAAATAACAACCTCTAACTCTACTTAATCCATATTCTTCAACTTATTTAAAAAAGAAAGACCTTAATATACTATTTTTATACCTTTTATTTTAAGTTAATATTTTTAATAATAAAGGTAAAATAAATAATTTAAAGATTCTTAAACTTTAGCTTAAATTATAAGTATCTTTATTTAAATATAAAGGAACTTCTCCTTAGTTACCTTCTTCTTTATATTTAAACAATTAGATTTCCAATTTATTTAGATTATTATAAATATTAGTATCTATTTATACTTATTATTTATAAAATTATATATATATAATTAAAGATATTTTTAAAGTATTATATATTTTATTATAATAAATATATTTATTATAATAATTATTAAAATCTAATAATATTTTATATTATAAACCTTTAATAAAATAAAAAGAATATAATATAATTTTAAAACCTATTAAATTAATAAATTAGGCTTAAGTATTAATATAAAGATATAATTTAAAAGTATTTAAATTTTAAAATATAATTAGAAAATATTTTAAAGATTAAAAATAAAGAACTTATATATAAGATTAATTTAATAAACCTTAAAAATAAGATTAATAAAAAGAGGATATTATATTATAATCTATAATATATCTAGATAATTAAATAAAATAAAAATAATATTTACCTACCTTATAACCTTATATTAATTAATAAAAAAGTATTTATAAATAATTATTTATAATATTAATAATTATTTTATAATTACTATCTTAATTACTAATATATTAAATAAAACTAATATAATAAGTACCTACTAGGTAATAATATATAAATAGATTAGAACCTACTTTTATAATTAATATTAATTAACTTTTAATATAACTTAATTACCTTAATTACAATTAACTATTATCTAATATAATATCTCTATTACTTTATTCATTATAATACATTTAATTATTTTATTAATAATAAATCTTTCATTCTGATTGGTTTATTAAGTTAGGAATTAACCAGACTGTTACATCTAACTATCCTATTAATAATAAACCTTTTATTCTGATTGGTTTATTAAGTTGGGAATTGACCAGATTGTTATAATTAAATCCTATAGTTATTACACCATTAGGGCTAGTTATAATAATCTATAAGGTTTATATCTTAGTTTTTTAAAGTATTAATATAAGTTATATTCTTTATATATTTACTTAACTTTCTTTTTTATTTTACTAAAAAAAATATCTATTTAACTTATTTAAAGGTTTTATTAATATCTTTATAACTATATAAGGGGTATTTATAAATATCCTTTATTAATTTTATTTAGTATTCCTTAGATATTTATAAGTAATCTATTTTTTCTTCTTTTAATAATATTAGATTATATTTCTTAATTTTTCTTAATAATAGATTACCTTATTCTATACATTATATTAGGGTATTTATAGTAATAATCTTAATTACTTATAACAATCCTTCTATCTATATTATAGTAATAATTTTCTTTATTTCTGTTAAATAAAAACTTATAAAATAATAAATATAATAAGCTAAAATAACTCTCTAAATATTAAACTTTTAAAGATAAAAGTTAAACTATTAAATAGCTGAATTTTTTCTTATTATTATAGGCTAATATAGTATTAATAATACTATATATACTGTATAGAAAAATCAAATATTTTGATTTATAATAAATGATTATAAATGTTATGACCCGAACGCCCAAAAGGCGGTAACCACAGGCAGAACCCCAACCAATCAAACCAAACTACCCTAGACCTATATAACCAACTAATAAGAGTAAAGTCGAACGACCCCCGTTTGACTTGACCGAAGATTGCAATGAACATTGTTGAACTGACCCCGTTTGACTATTGTGATAATGGGACCCTAGATATAATAGTATATAGATGGATTAGATCCTACTGTAAGGAATGGAACTGATTAGCTTTTAATACAACTTGATTACCTTAATTACAATTGACTATTACCTAATGTAATACTTACATTGTTCTAACCTTATAATGCGCCTGACCATTCTGCTAATATTAAACCCTTTGCTTTAATTAGTTTACTTAATTGGGAAATTGATTAGATTATTATATGTTAAAAGCTCTTGTTTAGTTGGTTACTTGTGTTTTCGATTGAATAATATTGCCGATATATCTGCTTTAATCTTAAGTACCTCTGCTAGTTTACCTTAGGACTAGTTATAGGAAAATGCACCTATGGATTATGATGGGGATCTTGGGATGGAAGCCCCTGAAGAAGTTAGTAGTGAAGAAGATGACCTAGATGAGAGATATTGTAATGGTCTGGTCAATTCCCAACTTAATAAACTAATCAGAATGAAGGGTTTATTGTTAGTAGGATAGTTAGGTGTGTTATAGTAGATAGAGTAATAGAGGTATTATATTAGGTAATAGTTAATTATAATTAAGGTAATTAAGTTATATTAAAAGTTAGTTAATATTAGTTGTAAGGGTAGATTTTAATTTATTTATATATTATTATTTAGTAGGTATTTATTATATTAATTTTATTTAATATATTAGTAATTAAAGTAATAATTATAAAATAATTATTAATATTATAAATAATTATTTATAAGTATTTTTTTATTAATTAATATAAGATTATAAAATAAATAAGTATTATTTTTACTTTATTTAATTATTTAAATATATTATAAATTATAATATAATATTCTCTTTTTATTAATCTTATTTTTAAGATTTATTAAATTAACCTTATATATAAGTTCCTTATTCTTAATTTTTAAAATATTTTCTAATTATACCTTAAGATCTAGATACTTTTAAACTATATCTTTATATTAATATTTAAGTCTAGCTTATTAATTTAATAGGTTTTAAAATTATATTATATTCTTTTTATTCTTTTAAAAGTTTATAGTATAAGATATTATTAGATTTTAATAATTATTATAATAAATATACCTATTATAATAAAATATATAATACTTTAAAGGTATCTTTAGCTATATATATATAATTTTTATAAATAATAAGTATAAATAAATATTAATATTTATAATAACCTAGATAAATTAGAAGTCTAATTATTTAAATATAAAAGAGAAAATAACTAAAAAGGAGTTTCTTTATATCTAAGTAAAAACACTTATAGCTTAAGCTAAAGTTCAAAAATCCTTAAATCATTTATCCTACCTTCATTATCAGAAACATTAGCTTAAAATAAAAGATATAAAAATAATATATTAAGATCTTTCTTTTTTAAATAAATTAAAGAATATAGATTAAGTAGAGTTGAAGGTTATTGTTTAGGTGTAATCTTTAGAGGCTGTGGATATTATTGATTGGAATGTTATTAATCTTAATAGTTTACTTGGTATTATATCTTTAAGAATACTTCTAGTATCTTTAAGTAACGTACATGATAAGCGAGCGCCCCGAATAAGCGAGCGCCCCATGATACTGTGCACCTAAAAATACCTATTTTTAAGATTCTAAAACCCACAATTTTAATAATTAAAACCTAAAAAAATTAATATAAGCTATTTAAAAAGGAGATTACTATATAATAGAGTCTTTTTATTTTTAAATATTTTTCTATATATTTAAATAGCTATTTATACAGTGCGAATATAGAAAATTATAATAATTAGTTATATAAAAATCTAAAAAAATCTAAAAAAATACAATATATAATTATAATTTTAATAAGCTTATTTGAACATTTTTATTAAATTTAAACTTAATTTGAATTTTTAAGGAATTTTTAAAAATCTTAAATTAAGGTAAAAATTTATATGGGGCGCTCGCTTGTCTGGGGCGCTCGCTTATCACGTACGTTAATATATAAGATATTTTATTGGTTTTTAAATTATTTTTTTATAGTCTTTCTATTTAATTTTAAATTTTCTATTTTTCTTTTTCTTTATAATATCTTCTTAACTTCTTATTAATCCTCTAGGTTTTCTATTTATAATTTATATTTAGGTCCTATATTTATCTAGATACTATTACCTAGTTTTAATAGTGAGATATAGAAGATAAAGTAAACCTTAATATTATCTAAAAGATTAAGCTTATAATTATTTTTTAATATTTTTTTTTTAATTAAGTATAATCTAATTTATATAAAATTAATTTTTTTATTTTATTTTTTTATTATAAGATTTTTTATTACTAGGTAGATTATATCTTTTTCTAAGAAGAATAATCTTTTTAGCCTTTTTAGATTATAATATCTTTTTATTATATTATAGATAAACTTAAGTTCTATCTTTATTTCTTTATATAATTTTCTTAGATTATCTAACTTAATTATAACTTTTATTTAAATTATACTTTCTAAGGGGGCTTAATAAGTATTTAATATAAAGCTAAAGTTAGCTTTTACTAGTATTGTTTTAATATTATAATTATAGAATATATTATATATTAATTATATAATAGATAATTTTTTTATTTAATTAATTTGCTTATAGTTAATGTAGTATTATAGATATTGCTTAATTTCCTGGTTTTAGTATTTAATTTATTTATTTATTTGGGGGTAGAAGGCTATACTTAGCTTATAATTTAATCTTATTAATATTATTAGGCTTTGCTAGAACTTAGATGTAAATGGTTGTCCTTTATTTAAAATAATTTTAATTAATAGTTTATATATAATAATTATATTTTAAAAGAAAAGGTAAGTGAATTATTTTTCTTTTATTATTTTATTATAAGGAAGGTAATATATTACTTTTATAAAATAATTAATAATAATAAAAATATTATTATAATATACTTTTATAATAGGGTCTGCTAATAAGGAAAGGTTAGTAATAAAGTCTATTGTAATTAAGTTCTATAGTTATTATATAATAGGGGATAATTGCAATAATTTATATAATTTATATCTTAGTTTTTTAAAGTATTAATATAAGCTATATTCTTTATATACTTATTTAACTTTCTTTTTCATCTTATTAAAGGAAAATATCTATTTAACTTATTTAAGGGTTTTATTAATACCTTTATGGTTATATAAGGGATATTTATCACTGCTCGTATCCTGTCACACTGCTCGTATCCTATTAGTTGTTTGATTGAACCATTGTTTGCATTTCCTATTCTAGTATCCATTTGAAAGCAGCCTTTCCTACCTTTTTCCTTCCACTATACTATATTTATAATTATTCAATTTAATATATTAATCCATATAAAACCCTTATTCTTTATTTCCTCCAAAAATCTCTCTTAATTCTCCTTAAAAGAAGGTCTTTTATATTTAAATATATTAAAATACCTTAGTATTAGTTTTATCATCCATTATTACTTTTAGATAAAAGTCTTATTCTTATTTAAAAGATTCTCTTTTTTAAGAAAAAGTTTATATTTTTAAAGGATTAACTTAATTCTAGTCTAATCCTCTATATTATCTTATTTTTATATCTTTATTACTTCTTTCTGGAGTTTTTTTAATTTTCAATCCTTTATATCTAGCTTAATATTATTAGCTTAGATTTCTTAATAGATATATTAAGCTATAGATTCCATTTCTAAAAAGCTATCACCCTTATAGATAATACATTATTTAAACATCTTGGTTATATGTATATATATTTTTAAGAAGGTCTATTTAGTGTGTATTTAAGAGAGGGTTGTTTAAGAGAGGTTTGTTTAAGTAAAATTCTTCCTTTTATTATATGAGGGTTCCATCTATCAAGGTTTTCATCTTGTATTGCCTTTAGGCTTTAGAGTTGGTACAAGGGCGATTGTACCAATTGATATAAAAGTCTATCATAAGGCATGCCTTTAGGTCCTATGACCTTGTCAGCATCTTCCTTTCCTAAAAGGAAGAAAATAACTATATGAAAGACATATAAGGGATATTTATAAATATCTTTTATTAACTCTATTTAATATTCTTCTGGTACTTATAAATAATCTATTTTTTCTTTTTCTAGAAGTACTAGATTATATTCTTTAATTTTCTTTAATAGTGGATTACTTTATTCCATTTATTATATTAATATTTCTATAATAATGGTTCTGGTTATATATAATAATCCTTTTACTTTTATAATAATGATTATTTTTTTTATTTTTATTATTATTCTATTAATTAGAGCTTATTTTAGTTTTTTATTAGTATTATAGATTAATAGTTTTTTTTATATTTTAAGTTTTTTTATATTATAATTAGATTAGTGGCTAATTGTATTAGTATAATTGTTCTTAGTTTTTTTAATATAAATAATTTAGTAGTTAAATTTAAATAGGTATTCTATATATTATAGTTATTTTTTATTAAGTTTTTAAGTAATTGTAAAATAAGTAATGTTTTTATAATTAATATATATTATAATTTTATAATTATTTTTTAAAAGATATTATTAGAATTCTTTAAAAATATTAATAATAGTAAGGAATTCTTTATTGTAGATAGAGTAGTTTAGCTTAAGGCTATATAGCTTATATAAATAAAATACTATAAGGTATAGATTTCCTTATTCATTCTATTATCCAATCTAAGCCTCTAAGGCGAAGTCCAATACATTAGTTTCTAGCTCTATAGGCTTATTAGGGTTAAATATTATAAGGATAGGTTCTTCTAGAATAATATTTTTTATAACTTTAAATAATTATTATACTTTATTTCCTTATTAAAAGGTAATTTCTTTTTTAATTAGTTCTATTATACTTAAGGTAATTTTACTAAATCCCTTAATAAATCTTTAATAATAATTAGTAAATTTAAGGAAAGCTTATACTTCCTTTATATTAGTAGATTCCTTTTAATCTTTTATTATAGTAACTTTCTTTAAATCTATATGAATTTTATTAAGGCTAATAATATATTCTAGAAATTCTACTTTTTAAATATAGAACTTACTTTTTTTAATTTAATTAGAAGTTTGGTATTTTAGAGGGCTTTTAAGATCTTATAAATATATTTTTTATATTCTTTTTTATTTTTAAAGAAAATAAGAATATTATCTAGATAGTAAATAATAAAGATATTTAAATATTTTTATAATATATTAGTTATTATTTATTAAAATAATATTAATATATTTATAAGTTTAAAAGGTATAATTAAGTATTTAAATAATTTAAATTTTATTTAAAAAGTAATTTTCTATTTATATTCTTCTTTAATATAAATAAAATTATATACTTCTTTAAAATCTAGTATAATAAAGATATTAGCTTTATAAAGGCAATCCTTTATTTTATTAATTAATAATAGTAAAGTATAATCTTTAATAATAATATTATTAAGCTATTAGTAATTTATAATAAAATATAACTTTTTATTTTTTTAAATATAAATATAATAAAATAATTAACTTTAAAGTTTAAAATATAAATATATTCTTTTTTAAATATATCTTAGATATATTCCTTTAAAATATTAAGTTTAATTTAATTAAAATTATAAATAAAATAAAATTAAGTATTAAATCTATCTTTAAAGATAATTTTATAATCCTACTAATTAAATTTAAATAGTCTAATATTTAATTCTTTTATAAAAAGCTTTTTATAGATTTAGTATTATAAAAGTATATTATATAGTCTATTTATTTCTACTTTAGCCTTTATTTCTTTAAAGCTTTTATTAATTTATTAGAATTATATTTTAAGGTAAATAATTATTTATTATTTTTACTTTTTTTAATTATTCTTATATTTATATTTTATTCCTTTAAGTAATAAAGATTCTTTTTTATTTATATCTTCTACTTAATTAAAACTAAAAATTTAAAATCTTTTATTATATTTTATAAAAATATTATTAATTATATTATACTTTTTAAATATTTACACCTAACCAATATATTAGCAAATATTAAGATTATATTAATATAACTATAGGTACCTTAAAACTAGATTATATTATCTAATATTAATAATATTAAAGATTATTTCTTAATTTTTTCCTTTAATAAAGACTTTTAAATAATTAATCTTTTTATTTATAATATTATTATTATATTTAAAAGATATTCTTTTTATATTAATAATTTTATATAGATTAACTTTTATTATTTATAATAGCTAAAGTTTATTAATTATTTAAGGATTTATATAATTTTACTTAGCTCCACTATCTACTATAGTATTATACTATTTCCCTTTAATTCTTACTTCTATTTCTAATTATTATTAAAGTTGTTTTTTAATTATAAAGTATAGAGCTTTTTTAGGGAGTTTTTTTAATAACTTTAGGGATTATTGCCCTAGCTACTTCTACTACTTTTTTATAAAAGGCTCTACTTATTTTTTAATTTTATTTAATACTAGGCTATTACTTTATTTATTATATAAATATTATATTTAAGATCTTAATATTTATTTTAAGGTAATTTACTATAATTAAGGAATTTAGGCTTACTTAATTCTAATATAATAAACTAATAATAAGAGTTTCTTTCTATTATTTTATATTAATTAAAATATCTTTTATAAGTATAATAAATAACTATATCTTTTATCTTAATAAAGAAATATATTATATATTATTTTTACTTTATATATTAAAAGTAATTATAATTATAATAGTTTATTTATAAGATATTTTTATATTCTTTATATATTATATTTAGTTTAGAGTTATTCTCCTTATATTGGATAGGTTAGGGGTTATGGTTTTCTAGTTACTATTTACTTTATATAAGTAGGAAGACTTTATTTTTATTCTATAAGGGTTCTCTAACTTATTGAGCCATTCTTTTAATATTAGTTATCTATTTCTTATTTTTATTTTTATTATAAGTGTAAATATCCTATTATATTAGTACTTTATTAGTATATATATCTAGGATAAATGTAAGAATTTCTATCTTTTTGGCTTATTCTAACCATTTATAGGGAAGATAGGATTAGCCTTTTTATTAAATTAATTATACTTTTTGGATAGCTTTATTGATTTCTTGTTATAGAGTAAGTTTTACCTTATATAACTTATGGTTTTTTATATATTATTTAATTATAGTAATTGGTTTATATTTCTTAATAATAATAAGAATAACTTTTCTTACAATATCCTTTTTTCCTTTTAATATTAAGGTTTATTAAGTTTTTATAATATTAAATTATTTCTATTCTTCTAGTATAAGTTTAAATTGATTTTCTATTTTTAAGGAATAATATTTAAAGGATTTATATTCTTTCTTTCTGTAGTTAAAATAGATAATCTTACTTTTATTATAATTTTAAGTAGTGCTAAGTTCTATTGGTTCTAAATAAGTCCTATATATAGTGCTTTATTACTTGTTCTAGGTTTTTCTTTTATTTAGAATATATAGGGTTTTATTATCTTAGGTATGTTCTTTATATTAGTTAAATTGCCTTTTATTAATTTTAATAATACTTT
Source organism: Calonectria ilicicola (assembly GCA_020809705.1). Lineage (NCBI taxonomy): Eukaryota > Fungi > Ascomycota > Sordariomycetes > Hypocreales > Nectriaceae > Calonectria > Calonectria ilicicola. The sequence goes on along the minus strand of CP085833.1, from coordinate 1,600,693 downwards.
TAATATACTTTAAGAGTTTTTCTAGCTAGTCTTTTTTATAGATTTTATTCTTAATTTTACTTTTTAAATCTTTATAATAAAGTTCTATTAATATATTATTATTTTAAGCTATTTATATTATAATTCTTTTAAACTTGGCTAAATACTAGCTATAAGATTTTATTTATTTAAACTTATATAACTAATTTATAGCTTATTATTCTATATTAATTATATTAAAATTATCTTTAATAATAGTTTTAAAATTTTCCTAGTTTTTAAAGATCTCTTAGATTTCTTTAATTTAATTAATATTATCCTTATTTTCTAAATAATCTCTTATAATAGATTTAAATTATACTTCTATATTTTCTTAAAAAAGGTTTTAATATATAATACTTAGGCTTTAGAAGTTATAAGTTAGATTAGAAAGAAGCAAAAGTATCCCTTTATTTAGGTAAGAAAGGGGACTATATCGGCAGCTTTTTCTAGAAAGGGTTCTAGGACCAGAGGTCTTAGAATTTCACCAATATCTTTACCCTTACTCCTTTTAATTATAGTGGTTCTAGCTTCTTTTACTTTAAGTTAAGCTTATATATCTATAAGTTTCTTCTTAATTTACTATAATTCTATAATTAACTTAATATTATTAGAAAAAGTAATAGTAATAAAATTCTTTCTAAATATTATTATTATTTAATTATTAATATAAATAATTAATTAAATAAAAGCTTTTAATATATAATAATCTAATTAATTTCTAACTTAATAAACTAATTAAAATAAAAGATTTATTATTAATAGAATAATTAGGTATATTATAATAAATAAAATAATAAAGATATTATATTAAATAATAGTTAATTATAATTAAAATAATCAAATTATATTAAAAATTAATTAATATTAGCTATAAGGGCAGATTCTAATCTATCTATATACTATTACCTAGTAAACGCTCACTATATTAATTCTATCTAATATATTAATAATCAAGGTAATAATTATAAGATAATTATCAATACTACAAGTAATCGCTTGTAAGCACTTCCTTATTAGTTGGTGTAGGGCTATAAGGTAGGTGAGCATCGTTTCTGCCTTGTTTGACCGCCCAGGCGTGTCATGGGTCATAACAGATGTTATTAGAAGCTTAAACAAGAAAACCGAAAACTAGGCAAGTTACTTAATTGATTTGCCGCCTAATACGAATTCCTACAGCAAAGGTTTAATGAAGTAAATAATATATAGGACCTTAGGGATATGGTAAATACCCTAGGACAGTAACAAGTAAACACAGCTTAAAACTATTAGTAATACCTATAGGAGCTTGGTAACTTTATTATCTATAGAAAAGACTTTGGAGAAGTAATCAAGCCCAAAGAGCTACCTATATAGGGAGGAGATGCTGCCACCCTACATAAATAGCTCACATAGGTTAAGAGCTACTAATCTCTCTACCCTTTAATATTTGGATAAAGTGAGAGATTGAGAGTCTAATATACTATAGGATAACTAGAAGGAAAGATATTAAGAACTATATTTAAATACCTTAAAATCTTTATTACCATACTGTGGGATAAAGTTAATAGTATAACCTAAAAACTCTTTAATTTCTTTAATAACTTTGAAGAGGAACTCTAAATTCAATTTAGAATGATTGATAAAAATAAGTTACCTTGAGAGAACTAAGTAAATTATCCTAAAAAGGATCTTATAGTAATTTCCTCTCCGACTTCTAATATTATATAGTTAAACTTGATTGGATAGAAGAAATAATAATTGTCACAGGCTGTGTAAGGAGGTTATAATAGAAATATAGTGGGAAATATATTTCTAAGAGCGCAAATATAAGGAAGATAATTAATATTCTTAGATATTAATAATCTTCAAAAACAGGGGATAAAATGATATATTTTATGTATATATAATACATAAAATAAAGAAGTTATAGAGGAGTGTTTCAGTTAGGTTGAATAATGTGATATTGATGATTGATAATTGATGACTGATGTCTAATGACTGATGTCTGATGACTGATGTCTGATATCCCTTTTCTTAGTTGGAAAGGGTCCCTAGTTATATAGACGAATTTTCCTTCTCTTCCACTTATACAAAAACGTTTAAGCTTTTAGGCTAGTCTTGAATAGGAAAAATAGTTTTGTTTTTCTTCCGTTTTCAGCACTTGGTTTTGAACTTAGCTGAATCCGGCTGCCGGATCCGGCTGACCGGATCCGGTCTTCCGGATCTAGTATTTCCGGATTAGGAAGGTTAGTCCGGTTGTGCTCAGAGGAGCCCAGGGAAATCCGGCTTAGCTTTCCTATTTAGGAAGGTAGGATAATAATATCCTTACAGGCTGAAGCCTGGCAGAGGATTACGGCTATGCTGTATCCACCTAGATTAAGCTTCATAACTATATTGGTAGCGAGGGCACACCAAGGCATATATAATCAGAAGAATACATTCTTCTAATTATCTTCTTCTCCTTCCTCCTTAGCTTTAGATAGACTAATATAAAGCATCCTTCAGATTAAATAAACCTAGGACCAGCCCTTTATATATCTAAAGCTTAACCAACTTTAATATAAACTATTAGTTAAGATGTTTGCGGGTATAATAGTAGATTAAGGATCTAGTAGCTTGGCGCTGGATAAGGTGATCTAATAGTGGTTAGTGTAGCTTATATAGTAGGGATTAAGTGTAGCTTTGGCCTTAATCTAGGAGTAGATTGTGTAATTAAGAGTTTAATAGGGTAGTGTAGTAGAGAGATTGATATTATTATAGGAATGCCCTAAGGAGAGCCTAAGGGCTTTAGTTAAGGTGGAGTTGTTGGGTTTAATTAGGCTAGATATTAATATCTTTTAATAGTTTTTTTAAAGTGGAAGTTACTTTTAAATCTATTAAAGTTTTTAGGTGATTATTATAAGTACTTAATATAATTATAATAGATAAGAGATAAGTTAAAGTTAAATACTTATTTTTATATATTAAATTAAAAGCTTTAATATTTAATTAATTTATATTTAATAGTAAGATTTTAAAAAGTAGTAGCTACTTTTTATATTATTAGAAGATTTAAAGGTTATTATAATCTTATAAACTTTATATATTATTTAGATTGTATATATAAGAATATTAATTTATAGATATATATAATAATATTCTTATAAATCCTTTAATAAGGTAAGAATATCTCTCTTATAAGCTTTCTACTTAAGTTTAAATAGATTATAGTAGATGCAGAAGGCTCTTAGTGGGCTAATTAAGCTAAGATTATTTTTTAAAAGGTATACTAAATTTATAATTATAATATAGCTTGGTTATAGTAGACCTACTATATGATTATATGGGCTAGCTAGCTTGAGTATAGAATATAGCTTAGAAGCTAGAGAAACTTAGAAAGTTAGGGAAAAAGGAACCTACTACTAATTAAAGGTAAGATTATATTTCTTAGGTCTCTAAAGTGATTAAGGATTATAAAAGTAATATATTAATAATAGATAAAGTAGTTACTAAGAAACCAATCTCTTACAAATAGTCTACTAGTAATTAAGACTAGGATATATAATATTACTTTAGTTATAAAAGCCTTGATTACTTAAAGGCCTCTTGCCCAATTTACCAACTAATAATTTAATAATCTTAAGTAAAGAAAGCCAAGTAGGCTAATAATGCTAACTTTATAGAGTTAGACTTATCTATTAGTAAGAATAAAGACTTAGAAAATAAAGAGCTTTAATATAAAGTTAGGTATTAGAGCTATCTAGAGAAGATCTTTAAGGGTAAATAAAGTAAAAGCTTATAATGATTAATAGATTAACTTTAGTTTAAGTAAGAGTTAATAATTAATCTATTTAAGCCCTTATTGATATAGGCTGTAATGCTTTTGCCCTTATAAGTAAAGATCTAGCTAACCGGCTAGCCCTTCTGTATATTAAGAAGAAGCTATAATAGCTTAATAGCTTTATTAAGTCTAAGAAAAGAACTTATACCTTTAGGGTTATGGTATTAATCCTTGAAATAGAAGGTTATAAGTAGAGGCTATATGCTTATACTATAAAAGGCCTAGAAGAGGATTTATTTCTAGGTAAATCTTGGTTAAAGGCAAATGAGGTTATTTATAATATAGTAAAGGAGTATATCACCTATAGGGTAGCTAGAATTAAGCTATAGCTTACTGGCAAAGAAGAAACCTTAAGGGTCTGTCAGATATAAGTAGCTTGTTATATTATAGCTACGACCTTTGCAGCTAAATGTCGCCGCTTATATAGAATATATAATCTAATAATATTATTAATGTAATCTATTAGTTTAAAAGATATTAAAAAAGCCCTTTAATAGAAGATTAAGAAAAACCTAAAGGAATAGATTCTAGCTATATTACTTAATAAATTTAAAGAACTATTCTTAATAATAAAGATAGCTAAATTATTATTATATTAATTAAGCATTAATTATAAAATTAATTTACAATAAGATAAATTTAGAGATAAACTATTACTCTCTTAAAAACCTCTATATAATATATTTAAGAAGGAATTGCTAATTCTTAGAGAGACTTTTAAGGATCTATTAAATAAGGGATTTATCTAAGCTAATAGCTCGGCTACTGGCACCCTAGTATTGTTTATTAGGAAGCCTAAAGAAGGACTATACTTTTATTATAATTATCATACGCTTAATACTATTATACAGTAGGACCAATATTCTCTTCCCCTGATCACAGAGATACTGTAAAACCTATCCAAGGCTAAGTGGTTTATTAAGCTGGATGTGGTTGCTACCTTCCATAAGGTCCAAATGGCTAAAAAGTATAAGGCTAAGATTGCCTTCTAGATCTAGTTTAGGCTATATAAATGGCTGGTATGCTTATTTGGCTTAAGTGGTGTACTTGTTATATTCTAGAGATATATAAATAAGATATTACAAGACTTTCTAGATAACTTTGCTATAGTCTATTTAGATAATATATTAATCTATTCTAATAGCTTAAAGAAAGATTATCTAGTAAAGATATAGAAAGTACTCTATACCTTAGCTATTACTAGATTATATCTAGATTTAAAGAAGTATAAGTTTATAATTTAAGAGGTAAAATACCTAGGATTTATTATATAGGCTAGGAAAGAAGTATTTTATAATTTAAAGAAATAATAAGTAATTTATAAATAGAAAGTACTTTAAATAGTAAAAGGTATATAAAGTTTTTTAAGCTTTATAAATTATTATTAGATCTTTATATTAGACTTTATAAAGATATTAGTCTTTTTAATAATATTAACTTAAAAAGGAATTACCTTTAAATAAGGATCTAGTAAGGAAGTAGCTTTCTAGGAACTTAAGTATAGATTTTATAAAGCTCCTATATTATAATAATAGAATCTGGATAAACTAATATTTCTTAAGGCTGATTGCTTAAGTAATGCACTAGAAGAAGTTCTAGCTTAAGAAGATAAGCAAGGCCGCCGTTGGCCAGTTGCCTTTCACTTATAATAGCTAAGCCCAGTAGAATACAACTACCTAATCTATAACAAGAAGATACTAGCGATTATATATTACTTAGATATTTGGAGAGTAAAACTATATAATTATAGCCTATTTACTATTATTATAGATTATAAGAACCTAATATATTTTATAAAATATTAATATTTTATAAAGTAATAAAATTATTAAATAGGATAGCTATTAGAATATAATTTCTAGCTTAAGTATTAACCTAATAGTAAGATAATAGCGCCAGATATATTAAACTATAGAGAGTAGAATATACCTAAGAGGGTTAAAGATCCTAAGGAATAGGGCTATTACTTATAATTAATCTTTTAACTAGTTATTCTATAGGATAAAGTAATTATACTAGAGTAAGTTATTCTTTAGGTAGTTTAGGTAAAGATATTATAAATAGTAATTTTCTTTAATTATCTAAAGCTATAAGATTTATAAAATTAAGCTATTATTATAGATAAGATTTATATAAGTATATATATTATAATATAATAGTAGGAGCAAAGTCTGCCACCTGAGTTAAGTCTAAAGATTTAGATCTTAGAATATGCTTTAGATGCTGAAGATCGGTTGACCTTCTAAGACTAGTTATAGGTACCTAGTAATAAGATTAATATAGAGATACTACATACTTATATTATATAAATAAAATATAATACTATTACTAAAGATTATTTAGATTATAATAATATAATAACCTTAATATTAAGGTAATTCTTTTAATTAAAACTATTATAACTAATTTACTAGTTTATTACTAATTATTAAGTCTATAAAAGAAATTATATCTAATAACAATTAAAAAGAGAGCTATTAAAGCCTTTACTAATTCTAAAATAGCCACAGAGTAATCTAGCTATAGATTTTATAATAGATCTTCCTCCAACAGACAAGGATAAGTCTTAATATCTATAAATAATAGTTAATTAACTTATATAAACTATTATACTTAAGATTATACCTACAATAGAAGTAGAAGCCTATGTAAAATGGTTCCTTAGCTACCATTATAAATCACATAGGATGCCCCAGTCTATTATTAATAACTGAGGGAGCAATTAGATCAGTAGGTTCTAGCAAGCCTTCTATAAGCTAGCTAGCATTATACAGCAACTTAGTATAGTATACTACCTATAGACCAATAGGGGGCTAGAATAGATAAACTAGGAAATTTAAGTATATCTATAAGTATATGTTTGCTATTTGTAGAAGGATTGGGGTTATTATCTCTTAATAGTGTAGTTAGCATTAAATAACTATAAGAACTTGGCTATAAGAATAAGTCCCTTCTTCTTAGAGTATAGGTACTATATAGAGCCCTTTAAGATCTAGGAGATTACTATAGAGTTATCACTAAGTAATAATAAGGTCTAGGCTAGGAACCTACTATAGAAGATTCAAGATACTATAGAATTTATATAAGCTATAATAATTATAATATAATAATATTATAAATAAATAATAAATAAGAAGTAGATACTAGTGAAGAGATTTAAGGTTGGAGATAAGGTTTAGGTTAATCTAACTAATTATAAGTCCCCTAGGCCTTATAAGAAGCTAGATTAGCTATATTAATAATACACTATAATAAAAGTAATAGATATATATATAATAAAGATTAATATATTTAGAATAATATACTTATAATTTTATATTAACCTTTTAAAAAGAGTATAATAGAATCCCTTACTAGGATAATAATAAAATAACTTCTAGCCCCTACTAATTCAAATAGATAATAAAGATAAGTAAATAGTTAAAAAATCCTATATATTAGATAGAAGTAATAAAGATAAGGTAAAATCTAAGAAACTCTTATTTAATAATATAGCTATAAAGAACCTACTTAATAATCAGTAGAGTTCTTAATGGAGCTAAAAGCTCTAAATATATATAAAGCTATTTATAAGCTAATTATAGAATTAAATAGCCTGGTAAGCGAGTATATAACACTAAAGTAATGAAGTTGCTACTTAGAAGAGAGGGGGGGTAATATTATAGGCTGAAGCCTAGTAAAGGATTATAGCTATATTATATCTACCTAAATTAAGCTTTATAATTATATTAGTAGTGAGGGTATATTAAGGTATATATAATTAGAAGAATATATTCTTTTAATCATCTTCTTCTTCTTCCTTCTTAGCTTTAAATAGACTAATACAGAGCATCCTTTAGGTTGAATAAACCCAGGACTAGCTCTTCATAATAGTTAATTTATACTTAGTAATAATAGTAAAAGTAATTTTTTTAATAATATTATTTTTTCTTTTTAATATTAAGGTTTATTTATTTTAAGTTTTTCTAGAGAAAGTTTTAATAATATTAAATTATTTCTTTTTTAAATAAACTTAAATTAGTTTTTTATTTTTAAAAAGTAATATTTAAAGGATTTATATTCTTTTTTTTATAATTAAAATATATAATTTTTAATTTATTTTTTTATTAGATTAACGTACTCCATAAGCTTGCGACACAGATAAGCATACAACACAAAAATCCCTCATACACATTATCATCCATTTAATCAAATACTTCTTAACAATTAAATATATCCTAGTCAAATACTAAGTCTAAAACCCTTCTTACCTTTCAGGCCCTTCAAAATGATAGAAAATTAAGTACCTGAAAGATTACATTAATCTATAATATCAGTAAGTCTCGGTTATATTGTCAATAGTATGGTATTCAGTCTTGTAGCAATTAGGTTCCTTCCTCCTGCAAGCTATCCAATCTAGAAGAAGAGATCATTATTTAATTTATCCTTGATTTAGATTTGCGAGGATTCCTTTTAAGATTGTGTGATATTAAAGAAATAATTAATTAATTACTTTTTAATTAAAATATATTATTTATTAGTAAGTGTTAGATTTTAAATTTTATTAAATATTATTTAGAGCTTAAAATGTGATTTTATTATAAATATAATTATAAAAGGATTAATTTCGCAGTGGTCTAGGGTATGTTGGTGGATCTTGATCACGGGATAAGGGATTTGGTCCATAAAAGAAAGATCTACCCTCAAGTTGATAGAGAAATCAAGCATCTTTGGCCCATTCTTTTATTTTTTTGAGAGCTTCTATAAGGCAGACCAAACTGACCCAAGACTCTTGATCTATATTATATTATTTTATTTTTAAGGGATATACCTTTAGTGAGTTATTATTTTTGAGGATTATATTTTTATCTAAATACTTTATTTTTTTACTATTTTATTTAATAGTGAAGCCTCTAATTAGAGGCTTTATAGTTATTTAGCCTTATTAAATTGTTGCTTTTTCTTAAAATACTATATTACAGATGGACGGCTGTGGGTGGTGTGGTGTTTTTGTGTGGTTCCCTTCCCCGCCGCGAAATTAAATATAAAGATTTAAAGATAATTAGTAATTAGCTTTAATTTATAATTAATATAATAAATAAATATAGTATTTAATTAAATAATATATATAATTTTAATAAAATTGGTTTTATAATAGGTATTATTATAAATAGAATGATTATAATAAATATAGAAAGATATTTAAATCTAAAATTAATCTAGCTTAGAAATCGAGAATAGATAATAGTAATTAAAGCTATTAATATAAGAAGCTAGGCTATTCTACTATTTCTTATTACTATAGGCTAATATTATCTTACTAATTGGTATAAAGAAAGCAACCTTCCAGGCAATTAGACTATTATAATTACTTAAAATAGCTAGATTGATAATAAAATAGCTCTTAAGTAGCTAAAGTACTTTAATTATTATATAAGTAATTAATTAATTAGTTATTATTATTTTTTAATTTTTAATAGGTATAAAAGTTATTATTTAATTAAATTTAAAAAATATTATAAAAATAATAAAATTATTATATTTTATATATTATCTTATTTATCTTATCTACTTTAATTACTTAATATTATATACTTTAGACTACTAAAAATAGTATATAAAAAGAAAATAAAGTATTTAATTAAATACTTTATAATTTATATTTTAAAAGCTAACTTCTTTCTAGCCTTTTATAATATATATTAAACTATTATAATAGAAAGTAATATTAAGGCAGGTTTTAGAGAAGCTAGACTTGATCTTTTAAATGTAGAAAATATTATATTAAAGCTTAATATACAACTATAAATGCTAATATTATTTAATTAGATAATTAAGCTTATTATTCCTTAGATCTTAAAGACTCTAAGGAATACTACTAAGACTAACTTATAATTTAAATATTTTATAGAATAAATTTAAAGATTTTAAAGTATCTCTTTAAAATCTATTATTAAGGTATTATAATCACTTTCTAAAGGAATAAAAGCTATTATATATAAGATTATTTTATTAAAAGCTAAGATCTAGAATCTTTAATAAGTAAATAAAATATTAAATAAATACTATAGATCTAAAAGAACTTAATTATAAGATAAAGGAATAATAATAATAAAAGCAGATAAGGAAGTAATTAATTAAATAGAAGTAAATATATAAATATAGATAGAAATATTATAAAATGATAATTAAGAAAAGTTAGTACAATTAGGCGGTAAGTATTATAAGATTTATAACAAGATTGGCTATAATATAAGGATATATTAGGTAATTATTGAAATCTTTGAGAAAGAGAATAACAATTAAAACTAATTAATTGAATGTTTTATTGTATTTTTATCTTAGTTTTAAAATAGGGTATTGTAAAAAGTGTATTACATGCTTATCTGTATTACAAGCTTATGGAGTACGTTATATTTTTTTAATTTTAAATTTATTATAACAATCTGGTTAATTCCTAACTTAATAAACCAATCAGAATAAAGGATTTATTGTTAGTAGGATAGTTAGGCGCATTATAATAAATAAAGCAATAGAAGTATTACATTAAGTAATAGTCAATCGCAATTAAAGTAACCAAATTATATTAAAAGCTAATCCATTCCATTCCTTACAATACAATCAATCTATCTATATACTTCTATATTAACAAATAATCACTTATTATCCTAATAATCTTTATAATAATTACTTTATAATCGTAGTAATTACATTATAATTATATAGATAATCATAATTAGCATGGTAATTGTGGTTTAAGGTAGGTGGGTCTAATGTTCATTCTAACAGTTGTGATCGCCCTGGTTTAGCATAGGTTATAATATTAATTATAATAGATTTTATTACTAATCTTCCTTTATTAATAGACCTTATTATAAAAGTATATTATAATAATATTTTTATTATTATTAATTATTTTATAAAAATAATATATTATCTTCCTTATAATAAAATAATAAAAAAAAATAATTTATCTATCTTTTCTTTTAATATATAATTATTATATATAAACTACTAACTAAAATCATTTTAAATAAAAAATAATTATTTATATCTAAATTCTAGTAAAGCCTAATATTATTAATAAAATTAAACTATAAACTAAATATAATATTCTATCTCTAAATAAATAAATAAATTAAATATTAAAATTAAAAGATTAAATAATATTTATAATATTATATTAATTATAAATAAATTAATTAAATAAAAAAGTTATTTATTATATAATTAATATATAATATATTTTATAATTATAATATTAAAATAATACTAATAAAAGCTAATTTTAATTTTATATTAAATACTTACTAAGCCTTTTTAGAAAGTATAATCTAAATAAAAGTAATAATTAGATTAAATAATCTAAAAAAATTATATAAAGAAATAAAAATAGAATTAAAATTTATTTATAATATTATAAAAAGATACTACAATCTTAAAAAATTAAAAAGATTATTTTTTTTAAAGAGAGATATAATCTACCTAATAATAAAAAGTCTTATAATAAAATAATAAAATAAAAAAATCAATTTCAAATAAATTAAACCTTACCTAATAGAAAAAAATATTAAAAAATAATTATAAACTTAACCTCCTAAATAATATTAAAATACACCCTATCTTCTATATCTTATTACTAGAATTAAATAATAGTATATAAGTTAATATAAGATTATAATATAAATTATAAATAAAAAACCTTAAAAATTAATAAAAAATAAAAAAAATCTTATAAAGAAGAAAAAATAAAAAATTTAAAATTAAATAAAAAAATTATAATAAAATAATATAAAAACCAGCTAAATACCTTATATATTATTTAAAAATATTAAAAGTATTTTTAAAAATATAATATTAAGCAAATTATTAAAATTAATAATATTTTAACTAATAATATCTATAACCCCTAAAGATTACATTTAAATAATAACCTCTAATTCTACCTTATCCACCTCCTTTAACTTATTTAAAAAAAAAAGACCTTAATATATTATCTCTACCCCTTTTATCTGAAGTTAATATTTTTAATAATAAAAATAAAATAAATAATTTAAAGATTCCTAAACCTTAATTTAAATAATAAGTATCTTCACTTATATATAAAAGAACTTCTCTTTAACTACCTTTTTTCAATATTTGAGTAATTAAACTTCTAATTTATTTAAATTATTATAAATATTAATATCTACTTATATTTATTATTTATAAAAATAATATATATATAATTAAAAATACTTTTAAAATATTATATATTCTATTATAATAAGTATATTTATTATAATAATTATTAAAATCTAATAATATTTTATATTATAAACTTTTAAAAAATAAAAAAAATATAATATAACTTTAAAACCTATTAAATTAATAAATTAAATTTAAATATTAATATAAAAATATAACTTAGAATTATTTAAATTATAAAATATAATTAAAAAATATTTTTAAAAATTAAAAATAAAAAACTTATATATAAGATTAATTTAATAAATTTTAAGGATAAAACTAATAAAAAGAGAATATTATATTATAATCTATAATATATTTAAATAATCAATAATAATAAAATCTATATTCACCTCCTTATAACCCTATACTAACTAATAAAAAAACACTTATAAATAATCATTTATAATATTAATAATCACTTTATAATCATTATCCTAATTATTAATATATTAAATAGAATTAATATAATAAGCATTTATTAAATAATAGTATATAAATAGATTAGAATCTGCCTTTATAGCTAATACTAACTAGCTTTCAATATAATTTAATTACCTTAATTATAATTAACTATTACCTAATGTAATATTATAATTATTCTATTATTATAATATACCTAACTACCCTACCAATATTAACCCTTCGCTCTAATTGGTTCACCCAGTTGGGAAATTGACCAGACCGTTACAATAGGCCTTTTTTCTTTTAATATAATATTTTTTATTTTTTTAAATTATTTATTTATTATATTTATTATTAATAATTTTAAGCTTTATATTAAAAATAGTAACTAAGTTATATTTGTATATAATTAATATTCTTTTATAAAGTTATAATTATTTAATATTTTTCTTTTTAAAATAATATAATATATATAATAAGCAAGCTAGTCAGATAAGCAAGCTAGTCAAAAATCCCTTATATATATCATAAATCATTTAATTAAATACTTCTTAATTATTAAATATATCAAAGTAAAAGAATAAATCAAATATTCTTCTTACACTTTAAACCTATTAAAATAACCTAAAATTAAATCTCTATCATACTATAAAGATCTATTAAATCTCTTATAATACCTTCCTTAATAGAGAGAATAATATCTCTACATAATATAATACTATCCCTAATTTATATAAGCTATTTAATCTAAAGGAAGAGATTATTATCTAATTTATTCTAGATCTAGATTTATAAGGATTTCTTTTATAATTATATAATATTAAAGAAATAATTAATTAATTGCTTTTAGATTGAAATATATTATCTATTAATAAGTATTAGGCTTTAAATTTTATTAAATATTATTTATAGTTTAAAATATAATTCTTTTAAAAATATAATTATAAAAGGGTTAAATATAAAAATCTAAAGATAATTGGTAATTAGTTTTAGCTTATAGTTAATATAATAGAGAAGTATAATATTTAATTAAATAATATTTATAATTTTAATAAGATTGGCTTTATAATAGGTATTATTATAAGTAAAATAGTTATAATAGGTTTAAAAAGGCATTTAAATCTAAAATTAATCTAGCCTAGAAATTAAAAATAGATAATAATAATTTAAGCTATTAATACAAAAGGCTAGGCCATCCTGCCATTTCTTATTATTACTAGTTAATATTATCTTACTAATTAGTATAAAGAAAGTAATCTTCTAGATAATTAGGCTATTATAATCACCCAAAATAATTAAATTAATAATAATATATATATAAAGTAGCTAAAGTACTTTAATTACTATATAAATAATTAATCAATTAATTACTATTATTTTCTAGTCTTTAATAAGTATAAAAATTACCATTCAATTAAATTTAAGAAATATTATAAGAATAATAAAATCATCACACTTTATATACTATTTAATTCATCACATTTACTTCAATCACTTAATATTATATACTTTAAGCCACTAAAAACAATATATAGAAAAGAAATAGAGCATTTAATTAAATACTCTATAACCTATATTTCAAAGTTTAACTTCTTCCTAACATTTTATAATATATATAATACTATTATTATAAAAAGTAATATTAAGGTAGATTTTAGAGGAGCTAGGCTTGATCCTCTAGATCTAGAAAATATTATATTAAAGCTTAATATGTAGCTATAGACTTTAATATTATTTAATTAAATAATTGAATTTACTATCTCTTAGATTTTAAAGACTTTAAGGATTATAACTAAGACTAGCTTATAATTTAAGTACTTTATAAAATAAATTAAAAGGCTTTAAAGTATCTTTTTAAAGTTTATTATTAAAATATTATAATTACTTTTTAAAAAATAAAAATTATTATATATAAAATAATATTAATAAAGGCTAAGATTTAGAATCTTTAATAAATAAATAAGATATTTAGTAAATACTATAAATTAAAAAAAACTAGATTATAAAATAAAGGGATAATAATAATAAAAATAGGTAGGAAAGTAATTAATTAAATAAAAGCTAATATATAAATATAAGTAAAAATATTATAAAGTAATAATTAAGAGAAATTAATATAATTAGGTAAAAGGTATTATAAGACTTATAGTAAGATTAGTTATAATATAAGAATATATTAGGTAATTATTAAGATCTTTAAAGAAAAGAATAATAATTAAAATTAATTAATTGAATGCTTTGTAATGTTTTTATTCTAATTATAAACTAGGGTATAGTAAAAAGTGACTGGTTTGTTTGTCTGACTGGCTTGCTTATTATATATGTTATTTTTTATATTATAATAATATTATTAAAAGCTAAAATAGCTATAACTTTATTTACTTTATTAAATATATATATAATTAATAATATTAATAATATATTTAATATAATAAATAATATTATTTATAAATTTATATATTATTAATATTATTTAATATTTATTATTTTTAATAATAATATTTTAATATTATTTTAATTAATTCTCTTTTTAATAAAAGGTATCTTTAATATTATAAAAGAATTAAATTATAAAGATATTAATAATATTAATAATCTAACCTTAATATAATTAAATAACATTTTTTTTAATATACTTATTATTAATAATAATAATAAATTTTTAAAATTATTTAAAATAATAAAGGGATTTAGAGGAAATAATTTATATTTTTTTAAATTAATATAATAATTATTTTTTTAAAGATAAAAGAGAAAGTTTATTTTATTAAAATTATTTAAGTTATTAATAATTTTATAATATAAAATATATTAATAACGTACTCCATAAGCGAGCACACTACATAAGCAAGTACACCACTTTTCACTATACCCTATTTTTAAACTAGAATAAAAACACTACAAAGTATTTAATTAATAAATTCTAATTATTATCCTCTTTATTAAAGGTCTTAATAATTACTTAATATATCCTTATATTATAACCAATCTTACCATAAATCCTACAATACCTACTACCTAATTATACTAATTTTCCTTAACTACCACTTTATAATATTTCTACCTATATCTATATATTTATATCTATTTAATTAATTACTTTCTTACCTTTCTTTATTATTATTATTTCTCTATTTTATAATTAAGTCTTTTTAAATTTATAGTATTTACTTAGTACTTTATTTACTTGTTTAAGATCCTGGACCTTAGCCTCTAATAAGACTATCTTATATATAATAGCTTTTATTCTTTTAGAAAGTAATTGTAATGCCTTAATAATAGACTTTAGAAAGATACTTTAAAGCCTTTTAATTTATCTTTTAAAATACTTAAATTATAAGCTAATCTTAATAATATTCCTTGGAGTCTTTAATATCTAAGGGCTAGTAAACTTAACCATTTAATTAAATAGTATTAGCATTTATAGCTATATATTAAGCCTTAATATAACATTTTCTGCATCTAAAGGATTAAGCCTAGCTCCTCTAAAATTTGCTTTAATATTACTTTCTATTATAATAGCTTAGTATATATTATAAAAGGCTAGGAAGAAATTAGCCTTTAAAATATAGATTATAAAGCATTTAATTAGATTCTCTATTTCTTTCCTATATATTATTTTTAATAGCTTAAAGTATATAATATTAAGTAATTAAAGTAAATAAGATAAATAAGATAATATATAAAGTATAATAATTTTATTATTCTTATAATATTCCTTAAATTTAATTAAATAATAACTTTTATACCTATTAAAAACTAAGAGATAATAATAACTAATTAATTAATTACTTATATAATAATTAAAGTACTTTAGCCATTTAAAACCTATTTTATTATCAATCTAGCTATTTTAAGTAATTATAATAATCTAATTATCTAAAAGATTACTTTCTTTATACCAATTAGCAAGATAATATTAGCCTATAGTAATAAGAAATAGCAGAATAGCCTAGCCTTTTATATTAATAGCTTCAATTACTATTATCCATTTTTGGTTTCTAGGCTAGATTAATTTTAGATTTATATACCTTTCTATACCTATTATAACTATCCTACTTATAATAATACCCATTATAAAGCCAATCTTATTAAAATTATAAATATTATCTAATTAAATATTATACTTACCTATTATATTAACTATAAATTAAAACTAATTATTAATTATCTTTAAATCTTTATATTTAACCCTTTTATAATTATATTTCTAAAAGAATTACATTTTAAACTTTAAATAATATTTAATAAAATTTAAAACCTAATACTTACTAATAGATAATATATTTTAATTAAAAAATAATTAATTAACTATTTCTTAAATAATATATAATCTTAAAAGAATTCTTATAAATCTAGGTCTAGAATAAAGCTAATAATAATCTCTTCTTCTAAATTAAATAGCTTATATGAATTAAGGATAGTATTATCTTAAGATTGAATTCCCTATTACCAATAATATAATCACCACCGACTTACTTTATAGACTGCTGTAGCTTTTTGTATACTTAATTTTGGGTTATTTTGAAGGGCTTGAAGATAAAGAATAGTTTTAGTTTTAGTATTTGATTGGGATATTACTGGTTGTTAAGAAGTATTTGATTAAATGATTTGTGTTGTGTATGAGGGATTTATAGTATGCTTACTTATATGGTGTGCTCGCTTATGGAGTACGTTATTAATATTATAATATATTAATATTAATATTATAATATATTAAAAATGTTAATATTAAGTAATTAAAAATAATAGGTTAATTATAAGAATAAGAAGAAAAGTTTAATATTATATTAATTAGTAAAATAGAATATTTTAAATATAAAGTAATTTTTATGATTATTTATAAAAAATAAATATTTTTTATAAGAATTATTAGATTAAGTATATTTTTTAAAATATTTAATTTATTTAAAAATTAGAATATTATTAATCTAATTTTTAAAATTAATTATAATAATTATATTATTTTAAAGATTATTTATAAATTAATAAATAAAAAATTAAATATTAAAAATAATAATAAATAGTAATATTATTTTTTTTATTATAAATATTATTTTTTTTATTATAAATATTATTTTTTTTATTATAAATATTATTTTTTTTATTATAAATATTATTTTTTTTATTATAAATATTATTTTTTTTATTATAAATATTATTTTTTTTATTATAAATATTATTTTTATATTTATTATAAATATTATTTTTATATTTATTATAAATATTATTTTTATATTTATTATAAATATTATTTTTATATTTATTATAAATATTATTTTTATATTTATTATAAATATTATATTATATAAATTTATTAATAATAATTATTTAATTTTATAAAAAGTTTATAATATAATATTTTTATTAAAATTTTAAGTATTTTTAAATTTAATATTATATTTTTATATTATTTAGCTTTAATTATTATAAAAATCTTTAATATAAATATAATTTTATATTATTTTTTTAATTATATTAAATAGTGTCACAGGCTGAGGCCTGGCACCTTGACCTAGGCTGTGCCTAGGGTCTTATACGTGGCTAAATGACTAAGTTGCCAGCTTAGTCATTACATATCCTTTTGCCGCAACGGTTAAGGACGCAACATCGCTGCCACGATCGAAGTGCTAGCCCCGCTTTAGCCCAATCGGGCCAAACCGTGACAAATAGTAATAATTTTCTAATATAAAATATATTTTTATAGTATTTAAAAAAATATTAAACTTATTTTCTTAAAATTATAAGCTCTTTTTTAATAATTTTAAAAATAATATTTATATAATATTAAAAAGTTTAATTTTAAATATAATAATTTTAAATTATTTAATAATATAATTAATATAATATAATTTATTTTTTAATATTAAATAAAAAAATATAATTATTATTATTTTTAATATAACATATATAATAAACAAGCCAGTCAAACAAGCAAGCCAGTCACTTTTTACTATACCCCAGTTTATAACTAGAATAAAAACACCACAAAGCATTTAATCAATTAATTCTAATCGCTATTCTCTTCTTCAAAGATCTTAATAATTATCTAATATATTCTTATATTATAACCAATCTTATTATAAATCTTATAATACCTTCTATCTAATTATACCAATTTCTTTTAATTATTACTTTATAATATTTCTACCTATATTTATATATTAGCTTTTATTTAATTAATTACTTCTTTATTTACCTTTACTATTATTATCTTTCTATCTTATAATCTAATTCTTTTTAATTTATAATATTTATTAAATATCTTATTTATTTATTAAAGATCCTAGATCTTAGCCTTTATTAATATTATTTTATATATAATAGCCTTTATTCCTTTAAAAAGTAATTATAATATTTTAATAATAAACTTTAAAAAAATACTTTAAAGCTTTTTAATTTATTTTATAAAGTATTTAAATTATAAGCTAGTCTTAGTTATAATCCTTAGAGTCTTTGAAATCTAAGAGGTAGTAAGTTTAACTACTTAATTAAATAATATTAGAGTCTATAGCTGCATATTAAGCTTTAATATAACATTTTCTAGATCTAGAGGATTAAGCCTGGCTCCTTTAAAACCTACCTTAATATTAATTTCT
Organism: Calonectria ilicicola; assembly: GCA_020809705.1. NCBI lineage: Eukaryota > Fungi > Ascomycota > Sordariomycetes > Hypocreales > Nectriaceae > Calonectria > Calonectria ilicicola. Next base: position 1,581,661 of record CP085833.1, on the reverse strand, counting down.
ATAATAGTGGTATTATATGTGTTATAAAATATTAGAAAGAAATTAGACTTTAAAATATAGGTTATAAAGTATTTAATTAAATACTCTATTTCTTTCCTATATACTATTTTCAATAGTCTAAAGCATATAATATCAAGTAATTAAAATAAATATAATAAATTAGGTAGTATATAAAGTATAATGATTTTATTATCCTTATAATATTTTTTAAATTTAATTAAATAATAACTTTTATATCTATTAAAAATTAAAAGATAATAATAACCAATTAATCAATTATTTATATAATAATTAAAGTACTTTAACTACTCTATATATATATTATTATCAGTCTAGCCATTTTAGATAGTTATAATAGCCCAATTATCTAGAAGATTGCTTTCTTTATACCAATTAATAAAATAATATTAACTAATAGTAATAAGAAATAGTAGAATAGCCTAGCCTCTTATATTAATAGCTTAAATTACTATTATCCATTCTCAATTTTTAAGCTAGATTAGTTTTAGATTTAAACATCTTTCTAAACCTATTATAACCATTCTACTTATAATAATATTTATTATAAAACTAATCTTATTAAAATTATAAATATTATTTAATTAAATATTATACTTCCTTATTATATTAATTATAAGCTAAAACTAATTACTAATTATTTTTAAATCTTTATATTTAACCCTTTTATAATTATATTTTTAAAAGAATTACATTTTAAACTATAAATAATATTTAATAAAATTTAAAACCTAATACTTACTAATAAATAATATATTTTAATTTAAAAGCAATTAATTAATTATTTCTTTAATACTATATAATTATAAAGAAAATCCTTATAAATCTAAATCTAGAATAAATTAAATAATAATCTCTTCCTCTAGATCAAATAGCTTATATAAATTAGGAATAGTATTACATTATACAAAGATATTATTCTCTTTATCAAGAAGGGTATTATAAAAAACTTAATAAACCTTTACAGCACAACAAAGACTTAATTTTAGGTTATTTCAATAGGCTTAAAGTATAAGAAGAATATTTAATTTATTCTTTTGCTTTGACATGTTTAATAGCTGAGAAGCATTTGATCAAATGGTTTGTAATATGTATAAGGGATTTTTGACCGGCTCGCTTATCTAACCGGCTCGCTTATCATATACATTATATAAATTAAAATAATAAAGATTTTTTTCCAAATTAATAATACTTTTCTAAATTAATAGCCCCCCTGTGACTATGGAACGGTCATAGAGGAAAGGTCGGATTAGAGACCCCCCTAGTAGCATAAGTCTAATTTCTCCAAGGCTTGAACATTTACGAGCGGGGTATAACGCCTCGACCTTGAGTATATAAACCCCCGTTGCCGACAATATTTGGAAATGGTTATTTACATCATTGAGCAATTCCCTCTAATATTGCTATCAATCTTTACAATAAAAACAATTTCTATCCATCCATGATGCAGGGCAATCTTGCCATTTTCGTTGCTGTTGTCAGCATACTGCAGCCTATCCAAGCACTTCCATTTTTCAAGCGAGACATCATCCCTGCCCTACCAATGTCCGCCGACAATACTGATCTCAAGTTTCAGCCCATACTTGACTTTGACTCGGACGGATGTTATGTCACGGCTGCTATCTCTCCTGATGGCAGGACCAACCCTGGACACGGTGCAACTGGCACACCTCAGGGCCAGTGTCGCGACCCTCCTCAGCTTGAAAATAGCAACGCATATTCACGTAAGCGCTGCAACAATGGAATATGTGCCGTTATGTACGAACACTATTTTGAGAAAGACCAGGTTGTGGGGGGAAGCTTTGCATTTGGCGGCCACCGCCACGACTGGGAGAACATCATCGTTTTTAGCAGAGGCGACACTGTCCTGCGTGTTGCCCCTTCATGCCATGGCGGGTATAGTGGGGCCACCAATAACCCAAAGCTGAGGGGTACCCGTCCTTATATTGTTTATCACAAAGATGGAGGTAGAACCCATTGCTTCCGCATTGCCAACGACAATGACATTGCCCACCCTGAGAACCCCAAGGGGTGGTTCACCCCTCCTCTAGTCAGCTGGGACCGCTGGCCTAGACAAGACCTTCGCGACAAGCTACTTTCCGCTTGGCAAGGGCAAACTGCTACCCCTAAGCTGGGTGACGACTTTGGCAATGTGCTCAGAGCTGCTGCTGGTAACAGTGTTCCTGGTTTTGACCCCTATAGGGATGCTCAATTTGAACTAGTTCAAGAATTGTAGTGAACACGTGAGTGGAGCGCCTTCCAGATTTGCTGCTTCTAATGGAGGTCTCTAGCGGTGACAAAAGCAAAATCTGAAAATTCCCAGCGACAGTTAGTCCTTTTTGCCACTCCTTCACTGGTTTGCCTGTTTAGGCGATGGGGTGGGTCGCGTGCCGGGGTGCCAGAGGGCTGTCGGAGGGCTGCTGGAATGAATTAGCTTGGCGAAGTGAGGGGATGACAACAGCGTGAATGTGTAATTACGGTTTGTCAAGAGATGAATGAATAGTAAGATCAAAAATTCTCTATGCTTGTTATAGTTTTTTCAATGCATGCGTGGCTCTTCAATGACATAGCAAGACAATGCGCGCTCTGACAGGCGATACATTCCCAAGTGAATCTGCCCAGTACACAACCCCTTTTCAGAAGTTCGCGTACAACTGGTTTGATTCTTCTCCTTTCTCCTTTTCAACACGTTTGGGAGTATCTGGTATTTATGGACCTCTGCCTGGCATATACATGAGGTGGCAGATCATCCTATAATCGATGAAGTGGTTCACGGTGATCGTAAGTACACTTCCTTTGACGTAATCTTGGCCATCAGAACCGCGCCAGAAGGCCTGGTTGGCGATCCTTGCATATTTTAATTGATTCCCAACAATAAGGGATGTTTGGTGTAAATGACGACGTGTCTCGACGTATGAATCTATCGATCTCTTCTTAGTCGGTAGTAATGCCAAATCTTGAAAAAGGCATTTCCAAGAATCTCAAATAACATCTTCATGCTGACCAAATCTCCTATTTGGGCGGCGATTGCAATTGCGGTGGTTTCCAGGATTGAAGATGTCGCACCAAAAGATCGGTTTGCGACCAGTTGACGAACGAGTTGTGAATTATTTGAAAGAACTGCAGCGCAAAGAGCACCTGTCTCATAGATGTCCGATTTTGAGGCGAAGACATATTGGATTATCTTACCTCCTCGAATTCGGCATAGTAATGCTGCCTCAAGGACAGTAAAACTACGACTATCAGTTTCATTGAGACTTCCGCCGCTGCAAATTAACCCCTTGAACGTAAGATAATCTCCACGAGTAGCAGTGAACAGTACCTCTCCTCCTATGAGCTTTGCTCCACTTTTTAGAAGAAGCTTTACTGTGCTAGCAGAGTCCAAAAAGGGGGTTTTGCGGTTCTGTATGGGAAGGCGAAGAGCTGTGTTATGGCCTAGTCGCCCATTTGGGTTGCCGCCAGCATCTAATGTAGCATTCAAAAACAATAGATGCGAATATGCAGCAGCTTGTGTCACCTCCTCCGCTCCTCGCTTGGCGCCACTCTTGATCAGAAGGGTGGCACAATCTAGGATATATGAACTCCTGTAAAGCCTTAGTGGAAATCACCTTCGATCAAAAAGGTAGAAGTTCCACGCTATTCCAAAGCGCAAAAAGAACATACAACAGCCGGGATTCGCTGGTCGTCACCGACCCAACTTCTAATCGGCCCCTTACCAGCTTGTCTATGGGAGAGCGGACGGGATCCCGAATTCTCTGGTAGGTATGGTCGTATGTGTTGTGTTATGATTACAATTCGGCTTATCATTCTGAAGGTGCACTACTCCTCGAACCAGCCTGGACTCCAGAACGCACACTTAAACACATACCAACGTACGCACAACAACATTTAAAATAACCGTCATAGAACGAATAGAACAATACATTGTAAATAAGAGAAAGATACCTACACAAACTAGATCCGTGACTCAATGCATCTAGCAGGGGATCCATGCCAGCAACATCCGCACAGACAGGCTGTTCTATAAGTTAAACAGTTCTAATAAATTACATCCTAAATAAATAACTTTTGTAAGCTCCCTGGCGTGTGCCGTCTAGTCGATACGTTTGGCAGCGCGCCAACTCGACATATTCTTAAGCTAGTGCCTCACGATATCCCAGCAGTGGCATCATGACTACGCACAAGTTTGTCTTCACATGACCTCTTCCATGTTGACTGTTAATAGTAGCGATGCAAAATATATCAGAATACTAGGCTCCAAAATGAACATAAGGAACCCAATAGGCTTGAATCTCCACGCCATCAACTGTGTCGTCTCCGTCACAGAGCAGAATATTCCTATCGAGTTGATCACCTCGCCGGTCTTCATGGTCCTCGCTTGGACTAACGAAGAGCTTTTCTTCCGTAAATCTTGCAAGCCTTGTCATTGAACCTTCTTGGCGATATTTCATCGCCTCAACCCATTGATCCCGAAGCGCCATGGTTGCCTTATGAAGCTCCTGGCATATTGAATCATCGGTCATTCCCTTATCTTTAATAGTTTCATATGTAATTCGTGCAATATCCACGCACTGTTCATCATTCACATCCCACATAGTGCCTATTACATGTCGAAACCCTGCTAGTTGGCATGCATTGATCAGATGAATACTCTCATCAATAAACCTATCATCCTTTATGCGACCAGTTCCACAGGCTGAGAGAAAAGCCAGAAATGGAGGATTCTGGTGAAGATTCATCTCAATAAGATCAGATACCATTAGTGGATTATTTGATTCCTTTAAACATAAATGGCTCTTCAAGGAATCAGCATTATTTGTATACCCGTGGCCAGCAAAATGCAGTATCTTGCATCCATTTATATGGGGTATTATTTCTGCCTTGATGTGATTTGGCTCTATGGCTTTTAGTGACATCGAGTTACAAATACCATAGAGAATATCGACCTCTTTTGAGGCAAATGCAAACCGGGAGTGGTTCGGTGTGTTCTCCATAGCAATTAATAATGCGTGGGCTAGAGTAGTTGAAGGTAAAGATCGCTGTCATCGACGACTACTAATAAGAGACTTTATAGATGGGGCATATGAGGATATAACCCTGTCGATTACCGTCTGAAACTGACTTTCTTTGTGTCTGCCCGCTGCATGAATTGGAAATCTGGTCAATAAACCAGTGGGGATCCACCAAACGTGTGGCCATTCCTTTAACGGTGGTTCGGTAAAGCCAAGCATTTGTAGCACGGGTTTGGCGATGTTATCCCAGAGCCATTCAAGTACTCTAGAGACCCCTAAATTGCCTCCTTGTACCATGGCCATTAAATCATTAGAGGAAACCCCTTCCAGAGCTAAAACACGTAGTTGATGCTGCTCAATGAGAAAAGAATGACAGCCAAGATAGCTGATGTTCAGGACGACCACTGGGCCGTATCCGGCTGCTTCAATGATCTGACCTTCTCTCAAGGACTCTGATAAAAAGTTCTCAAATCCTGGTTGACTGCGGATCTCAGTGGCCAGTCTATCCCAGGCCTTGCCCGTGGCATATCGATGATCGCCTTGATTCTCCCACTCCATACTTTCGTCTTGGTTCAATAATGGAGTGTTAAAAGGCAGTACTCCATCTAACTCCCGACCAATTTGAACGAATTCATCTGCCAGTCTAGGGTGCTGCTCCCGTAGATCCATAATATCAAATCTAACGTCCTCTATCATGGCTGCGAGCACGCCTCGTCCTCGTTCAAGGAGCGCTAGAGCATGCAATGGCCGAGGATCTTCATTATATTGCATTATACCAGAATGCTTTCGATTTATATCCTGGATTACGCATGAACTAACATTGCTACCAGTGCAATAAACCTGGTCTACTTGCAATGCTGCTGATGCAGTAGTCGAAGCTAGTCCCATAATCTGGGCGAGTAGAAACTGTTGTCTGGTGTCTCAAGGTTTTGACTTACTAGCTTTGGAATCAGGTCAAGTGTCATGCATCCCGTCTGGTATATGTTGGCATGATCATAGACTATAAAAAATAGGCCACCCGCAGTCTCAACCTTCTCGGACAGCGTATAAATTGAATTCACGCCTGCCACTACCCGAGTTAAGATTCTTGCGTTCTTTTGGTCGAAAGCCGCGCGATATGCATTGAAAACATCTCCTGAATCAGCCTTGGTCCACGTTTTCTTAAAGTAAGGCTTGCTCTTGATAAAATTCCCAAGAACGACAAAGTGATTTGCTCTCTTTGCATCATCCTCCGGTATTAGACAAATGGCCTTCTTTGTCAATCTTATGGCTTCGTTAATGTCAGAGACTGCCCCAAACTTGGTAAATTTCTGTTCGGACAGCCCGGCAAGAGTTGTTAGACCCCTTGCCTGGCTTATGGACCTGCTTTGAGCTCTTTCCGATATTGCTTTGCTGAGAGCCATGCCCTCCTCAAGATCTTCAATTTTTGACAGCCTCCCAAAACGGTCCCCAAGCGCACTGGCAAGGGCCAAAACATATGAGTCCTTTCAAGCATTGACATCCAAGGATAATTTGACGGCTTGTCTTAAGAGGTTAATAGCCTCGTCAAGGTCTTTTATCTGTCCGGAAACATCATATCTTTTACACAGGATAACTGAAAAGTTGTGCAAGTAGAGAAATTTTACACTTGGCTCTACATCCGCGCTTGAATCAAGTACTCGCCTTGATAAGGTAATAGATTCTTCAAGGTCGCTCAAAGAACCCGTCGTCATATGCCTGTAGTAAATTTTCATCGCATGGTTAATCAGCCTCGGCAGAAATTCTGCGGCGTTTTGAGGAGTGATTGAGAGACCTTCTTTTCCTAGCTGAATAGCTTCCTCTAGGTTGGTAGTGTCGCCAGTCCTATTGAATCTCATCTCGAGGCTAACAGAGAGGTTGCTTAGCTGCAAGGCTTTCTGTGTAGGGCTATTTGGCAAAGTAGCAATACTAGTCCTTTGGAGGACGATGCATTCCTCAAGGATTGCCATAATCCCCGTTTCCTGAAAATAACTCAAAAGGATATCTTCAAACCTTGATAGCCATCTCGGTTTGTCAGGATCTGACTGTATAGTCAACTTTTGAGCCTCCCTGCCAAACTTTATGGCTTATTCTAAGTAAGTCAATTGTTTATCATGTGTCCACATGACCCAATAGTCGGTGGATTGAGTCCTGAGTGTATACAATCGATCTGGATGATCCTCGGGTGTGTTCGCAAAAGGACCCGCCTGAGCCCGACAGATTCCTCTATAGAACTAATATCACCCGTTTCCACGTAGTAGAAACCGAGGACCATTACAAGGGTCTCTAGTTGTTCCAGTAGGTCTGGGCTCTCTTCCGGCGTCATGTCCAGTGCTTCCGTTACGATTCGGATGACTTCCTTTAAGTCAGATACATCCTGGGTTCTTAAATATTTCATATAGAATGTGTTTCCCAGCATCATCAGTCGCTCCTGTTTACTCAGGCCATCCTTTTTACCGGTGGCCAAGGCTTCCCTTCGAAAACTAAGAGCTTCATCAAAACTCTCTTCTGTTTGAATCCTGGCTGCTTGTTCTTCGTATAAGTGGGCAAGAATATTCAACCAATCTGAATCGGGATTTTGGCTAGTTGGGGGATGCAGGAAGGCCTGCTTCAAAGCCCTTTCGGCGTTTTTGAAATCTTCATCCATTCCTAGTCTCTCATATCTGTATTTGAGCATGATGCCAAGATTTCCAATATGAGCTGCAAAGCGGACATCTTTCTCTGGTGTTGATTTCACAATTTTTCTTATTAATGAAATAGGTTCATTGATATCTGCGATGTTGCCTGTGTCGCAGCAATAGTCACCTAATTGGCGAGCAAGACTAAACAAATACATGTTTCTATCTGGAGAGTCGTGAGGGATGTTATTGGCTGCCCTTCTTGAGAATTTAATTGCTTCATTTAGGTCACAGAGACTGTCCGTCATTCTGTATCTTTGGTGTAATGCAGATCCGAGTTTATAAAGCTGTCTTGCCCAAATGGTATCAGTATCATTGAGGAGAACTAGGTATTGCCGTGCAACTTGGATGTACTCATCCAAGGTGGCCAATTCATGTTTATTCCCGAAAAGCTCGTATAACTGAATTTGACGAGTGTATATGGACGCCCTTTGAATTTGTTTTTCTTTTTCGTTCGCAGCATACTCATCTTCATTCAAAGAATTGGCCACGCCGGGATGAACCATTCTTCCGGCTGGTAAATACTGGGACTCGCGAAGAGAGAGGCAATTATCTAGATAACTCTGGCTGCAAAAGTCTATCCGTGCTTGGTTCTGAAGGGAAGAACTCTCTGGCTGAGTGTTATTGAAGGTTGGCCTGAAGACGGAAGAAATAACTCGCTGCAGGCGATCGGTCAACTATATCGCAGCCACTCACGTGACTGTTGGATCAACATCAATCTTTACGAAGGTTAACTGCCCTCAACCTGCTACGCCCTGGACTACTTCCCCGTTCTAAATCGGCTTAAGGAAGAGACTGCTCCTTTGATATGAGGAAGCCCATTGCCCTGAGTGAGTCTCAGTTTTTTTTTCTTCACGGAGTTAGTTACCTGATCGAGGCTCCGAAAAAAAAGTGATTAGTCCGATTTCTATGGTAGGATGCTGGGGGGGACAATTGGATTTAGCCATAAAAGATAAGTTGTCGTAAAGACCATGCAACATGAAATTCTAAGACAAGCGACTCTATTTCCCAACCCATCTTTCACTCAGTGCATAATCCTTCTAAGCATTGTTTCCCGTTTAGGACTAACGCGAAGCAACAAATACGTGTGGGTCATCGCATGGAACATCTCCGCTGACACTAGAAGACAATCTCCAGCGTTGACCCAAGTCGTACTCGCCCTTGCTCAGACTATCCCTTTGCTCCCAGGCTATGGGTTGCATTACTTGAAAAGGTATTTTTCACTCAGAGATAGAAAACAATGCTCGTATGCAGAACACAATTCCTACGAGCTATCGGCCACAGCACCTGCTGCGCTAGGCCGCGATCATCGCCTAAGTCATACGATTATTCTTACCAGTTTAACGCATATCAATCTACCAACCGAGGACAGCATGAGGCTCCACGCTCAAAGAAAACCTTCAGAGACAGACTCCGACGCTACTTTTGGATCTCTGTTATCGCTCAGGCCGTCATTATAGCCTCGTATGAAATACGTAGAGATTATGGCGTCTTTGACAGCATTGCCAGCTGCACCATCTTCCGTGTCGTGCCACCAAAGCGAGTCGAGTCACCAAACGCAATTGATAGCACCATATACCAACCATTCACCGGAGACAAAGAGATTCGGCTGCTTGTTATCGAACCGGGAGACCCCGGAGACGAGCTGAAATGTCATCTAATTAACGCCCAACTGTGCTGGAGGACCAGATACGAAGCTTTATCGTACACCTGGGGAGATGCCACTATCACCCGATCATTGAGCTGCTCTGGACGCAGTATCAATGTGACTTTGAGCCTTCATGATGCCTTGTCAGACTTGCGGCGCCCAAGACGAAAGCGACTGCTGTGGGTAGACGCTGTCTGCATTAACCAGGCCGACAACGACGAGAAGGCCAAGCAGGTCAGGCTCATGGGCGAAATTTACTCCCAGGCCTGGCAGGTACTAATCTACCTTGGCAAGTCGGACCCCTCTGTTGACGGGGCGATGGAGTCCATCCGCTGGCTAGACCGAAGGTTGATCCCCATCTACCTCACAGGCTATAAGCCACATTCCACATTGCTGAAAATACACCCCATTACAGAAGACGAGATCAATTTGGACCCTATCATCAACCTCCTCCGCCGCCCTTGGTTCCGGCGCACTTGGGTAATCCAGGAGGCCATTTTGGCAAAACGTGCGCAGGTCATCTGTGGCGACCAGTCCATCTCTTGGGCCATGTTTGAGAGGGTTGTATTTGGCATGAATAAATCCAGGACTCTTATCAGGGAGCTCTAGGGCTTGAGTTGATACACGATACGATAGTCAGCATGTTCGTCATGGCTTCTGCGCGGCGAGTTCATCATCCCAGGCTCGCGATGATGGATGGGTGGCTGTACCGCCAACGCCAGCTCAATCTCCTTGACCTGATCCTGGAGAGCCGTTCGTTCGCGTGCACCGATCCTCGTGACAGGGTCTTCGGCATGCTTGGTATAACGAAACAGGACACAGGAAGCGAGTACTTAACACCAAACTACTTCATCTCACCAGAGGATGTGTTTCGAAGGTTTGTGCTTTGGGAAATATTTCACAACGGCAGCCTTCGAGTTCTTGGCAGCAGCTCAGACAAGGTCGGCAGCCCGTCTCTATTTCCATCTTGGGTTCCTGACTTTGACCGAACCGACCCTCATTACATCCTGAGTAAAAGTGATAACATTGCTGGGTTCGACGCCAGTGTGGGCTTGCCTATCCAGGCATGGACATCTAACGATGATAGCGTGCTACATCTCAAGGGAAGAATAGTCGACACGCTTCACACTATCGCAGAGAGCTCGGCCAATGACCCAGCCGCCCATCTGGCCAACTGCCGACCGAATGATCCAATGAAATGGTACAATCAGCAAAGGCTCAAAAAATATGTCATCGAAGAGGCGAGGGACATCTGGCTGGCAGCAACGAAGAGATTGACTCAGGGCCGTGGCCCCGCTCCCAAGGCTAGCGATATTCTGGTCACAAAACTGCTAGATTTGAAACCCGTATCTAATACCCAATCTCTTTCTGACGTTGATCTTAACTTCTATTCTCAAATTCCGTCTGAATGGGAGCCCTTTTTGCGAACCCTAGTCTGCAACCAATCTGACCTTGGTACAGAGGCATCAGAGCACTTTGTCAAGGATGTCGCGTCGTTTGTTCGCCTGACCCTGGAAGGAAACCACCTTCCCGAGTGGTTTGTGCAACGGAATCATCATTATTCGAAATACGCTTTAGGGTCGTTCCTGACAGGAGCAATGTCGCGCTGCTTTGCAGGGACAGATATGGGACGGATAGGATATGTTCCCATGAAGGCTAAGAAAGGGGACCTAGTTGTGATTTTGTATGGGGCCAATGTGCCGTTTGTGGTAAGGAGGGAAAATGGTGGCAAGTATTCACTGGTGGGAGAGTGCTATATGCATGGGATTATGCATGGGGAAGCACTAAGAATAGCAGAGAATGGAAATGAAGATGTAGAATTTACGATAATCTAGCCACAGGAAAAGTCTCGGGGTTTACGCTGCAAAAAGTATGAACGATGAGTTTAGCAACTCAATCTCTTGAGCTTTCAATGTAAGTTGATTCATCCCGTTGGTACATTTCAACAGGTGCCAGATCCACATGGCGCCCTCATAGCTGAGACTACATTCAAGACACGAGTTGTGTGGAATATTCTGGACGGTGTAGTTGGTCGTCTTGCACTCCATCTATCTAGCCTTGCAAAAATTGTGTGGTTAGGGTGTCAACGCTCAAAAGAGAAAGATGATTGAGGGCGATTGTTCCATAGGAGAACTTGGGTGTGGGTGGGTACCTTGACTAAACCTCTGTGATCCGTGCTAACATCTAGGAGCCCAGTCTTGTTGCACCCATCACTTCAGCCTTTCAATACAAAAATCCATCTCAGACCAACATTGATTCTCTCGCAGTAACCTCGCAACTTCTTTCAGCCCCCAATTTACCTCTTTTCTCGCAGCCCGGCTTCACTAGCATGCGGGCTCCTAGTTGCCTGCAGCACCACCACGGTGACCGCTGCAAGCGACCAAGCTGGTGCTTTTGAAGTGGACCTAGTGTTCCCACGTAACGACACATATGCGCCATCGCCCCTGATGCCCATCGTCTTTACCTTAAAAAATCCCGAACTTACCAAATGTCTTGACGCTCGGCTTCACTTCGATTTGTGGGGCTCCAAAGAACACAGTGTGAATCATGGCGCCAGCTGGGACTTGAAGGGGGATAACTTCCCCAGCAGCGACCCTTACTTCAAGTACGGCGGCTTCAGAAACTTCAATACCGAGGGCACTTGGTTGCTCATTTGGCGGCTTGTCTGGTACAGCTGCGCTACAGATTCGTTGACCGAGGATATTCTCTTCTCCACCAACTCCACGGGTGGCTGGGTCGAGTTTACCACCAAGAACTCTTCCCAGGAAGTAGACCTTGTTGCTGCTTCCAAGGATAAGACTTGCTCAAGATCGACGAATGCTCTCGCCATCAAAATTACAGGCAATATAAAAGTACCCGACTCGAAGAACTGGGCTGGTGGCGAAACCTGTGCAATTATCGCCACATCCACTCCGACAGCAACCCCCTGCGCGGTCAAAATTGAAAGTGCGGCGGCCTAGTATCTTCTTTTCAATCACATCCAACGCTTGTCAAGCCACTAACCCACCCATCAGCTGCCCATCCGATGACGAAAGCGCTGCCCAACGGGTGAAGGTTGGGGGAGCCGCGTGCCTTGCAGCCGAGTTGGTGGGCTCGGTTACATGCTTTATTGTAGTGAACGACATGTTCTTCATACTTGGCAGTCTCTCTTCAATCTCGGTGACTTTGTTTACTTTTCTATCCGGTTATACTTGATGTAGCTTTTTCTCATAAATTATAGTGTCAAATTTTTAACTCATTTTGTCACACTCACAAGATGGTCTCAACAGCCTAGCCTAGCAGCCGGGCCTCTTAGGGCCCGGCCGGACCTTGACTACAAAGCCTCGATGCCCTCGACGGCACAGTCCAGTACTTATAGTAACAGCTAGATAGCTCTTGCCGCAACCGGCCCCAAATAGTCATACAAATCAGGATAAATGCCTAGATGAAGGATCTAGCTACTACAGACCTATCCCAACGCGGCTGCAAGCAACATCCGTATGCGGTGGTCACCGTAGCTAGCTTTGGATAGCCTCAACCTAAAAGAAACTCCCCTCGGCCGACCGGAACAGCTAGTCACAACAGCAGCTATAAGAGACCTAGATAGACCCTTCAATTGACAAGACAAGAGCTTCCAAATGTAACCCTGTGGCCTCTATAGCTAGTGATACATTTAGATCTTGGGAATGTCAAAAGGCAATATTTTCTACCCCTGGGAGGCTACATTCGCGAATAGTTAGGAACCCCCCATGTTAGGGCACATTATGCGTAATTCTTAGCATATTTACTGACCATCTTCCCCAGTCCGTCCTATTCCCGTGAAATTAGCTGTGGAGTAGCGCTGCACATAAGCCTTCCTGCCTGGCTTCTTAGTCCAAATCAGATATCCTTTAAGTAACTTTGAACATCTCCGAGCCGGGCGCCAAAGTCCTAGGCAATCGGCATGCGTCGGGAGGAACTACCAAGAAAGAAGGACGGGAGTGACCCTCCGAGATTCGCTAGAGGAATCCTGGTGCAGATCCGTGGCACCTACCCAAAGTATGGGCTAAGTGCGGTTAGAGCCGGAGCCGACGCTAAAGCCGAAAAGATCGGCGGTAGTCTGCCCAACCGCAAACAGCTGCACTGAACTATGGGGCTGCCGAACCCGCAAGAAGACCCTAGAACCGGCCGGGCGTATTATTGTTCTTGGAAGATGTAGTAAAGACAGAGAGTATTGGTAGTTCCCCTAGATCTAGTAGGCTTCAATGGCATTTTTTTTTTTTAAAAAAAAAAAGATTGATAATAATAGGAGGATTGATAAAGATTAGAAGCTGTTCATGAGATATATTTATAGGTGGGGATGTGTTCCTTGAAAAGTACTCCACAAGGCGTGATAGGGCCAATGTATGCCATACCCCGTACCTACCCACAGACCACGGTCTTTTGCATCGAACACCACGCAGCGTCCTGTTTTCCTCTAAAAGATTGTTTGCTATCATCTATGATTTATTTAAATATCTCTAGATAGGCACCCCTTGTCCTTAAATAGCCATTTACTGGCGTAAAATATAAAAATCAACCTAAATCAAATCGGGCGTTGCGTAAAACCGATGGCTCATCCCTCTATCGACTCTGGACTAGCTTGTCTCACTCAAAGAAGTGATAATAAAAGCAACGAACTGGCTCAGCTGGATAGGTATGGGTTTGGAACGTGAGAATGTAATCAATGGCAAAAGACTATCTCGAAACAAAACTATAATAGTCACTCAAAGTGAAATATCTCCTCCGCTACATCACCTTGCTGGAAAGCTTCAGAGGCCATACCATCCATAAGACCCTCTACGTAAGATTCACCCACAAATAGCCAATGATCACCTTCTCTTCTAATGCAATACGGCACGCCACCGCCTACAAGTACTGCAACTACATCACCCTGGTGGATGCTGGATGGCCCGATCCCCATTCTACCATCGATGGTGATCAGGAAAGCCCTGTCAAAACAGTATCTGAGTGCTAATAACTCGTATTGCCCTGTAGTACCTTTGGCTCCGGGCCCTTGCAAAACAGAAATCAACTGGTTCCTGTTGGTTTGGAATGTGGATGATAAGACGGTGCTTGCATCATCAGTCAACAGTTCATGTAGATATGCAAGACCATCTTGTAGTAGTTGATCCCAGTCCCGCCCAACAAGTCGATGCTGCTCGGCCGTTGTTGTCCTGATAAATTTCTCCATCCAGCTGGACCAATTGGTCTCCTGTAGGGTTGACAGTACCTCTCCGAGAATCATTTCGATTTGTAGGGCAAAATTCTGTCCCGATGCGATTTCTCCTAGAGGCCCAACGTCGAAAGCGAATACCCGATCAACATGTGCTAGTCTAATGCCATGCACCTGAAGACTAGATGTATCCAATTGTTGTTCCAGCTGAGACTGAAGGCCGGATGACGCAGCATAGTGGCTTGGAAAGCCGAGCCTAGCCGGCTGGTATATGTCTTCATAGTGTATCCACGAGAGGCTTGTCGAGAGGCCTTCGTTGAAGACTTTGAAATCACTCCAGTCAGGACACCAAGATGGTAAGTCCAGATCATACTCACGTCGTTGTCTCCCGGTTCCCTCCACACCATGAGCACGTGTAAGGATCGCAAGTGAACTGCCCTTTTTCAAAAGTAGATGCGCGATCCTTTGGTACAAGTCGGTCACCGCGATGCTGTAATCAGGCTTCAACTCGTCGGGCACGTTTGTGTCATTTTGACATTCAGCGGCCAACCCCAGAAGGCCATATACCTTGTCTCTTTGGTCCGTTGCATGAAACTTGACTTGTGTAATGGACATGAGGGCATCTAGAGGCCAGGGAGTATGGGCTCGGCGAATGTTGGCCATGGTATCCACGTTCCTCAGCTGTTCAGGGATCTGAGGGAGCCGCAAGTAACCATTTCTGCGCAGCCAAGCTACGGACCAGCTGATATGATCCCAAGGGTAAAAGTTTGACCCATGTAGAATGACCGGATCTCGTCTTGATAAGGCAACTTCTTGGACAACCCAAATGCGCGAGAACCATCGTAATTCCATGTTCCGTCTCAAGTGCTCCCATGCATCATCATTCCATGCAGGCAAGCCCAAAGAATCGTGTACAGTTTGCGAGAATGTCCGAACAGGTATGTCGGATACGACAACGGCCTTCGGATATTGCTGCCTGAATGCGTCGTGAACTTGATCAAGTAGCCGCCACCCAGCAACAGAGTTAGTTAAGTCTTGTCCAAGCCAAATAAGTGTTCGAGTTGAATTTCTGTAGATCTGTCTCATTAACCCGACTTGCGATGATCGTTCAGCTACATCATCTTGGTTGATACAAATACTATCAATCCACACATATTTGACATTTGGGTCGGGTCCAGTGTTCGTTTCGTATAGTGCCGAGAGTCTCCGTATGCAGGCGACAAGATTGATACCTAAAGCAAGTTTGTGACCGTTGATTGTTTCTTCTGCCTGGCTATGCTGAAATGACCAGCTGTGGCTGAGGGCATGGTATGGAGGGGCATTGTGCAAGTCTGTCACTTCGAGGCTCCCGAGCTCTGGGGTACTCGTGTTGGGGCTGGGACGGAGCAACCGAATGTGGTTAACCGGAAGGGGGCGGTACAGGCAATTCTCGTATTGAATGGAGCCTTTGGCGATCATTGCGAGTGCACCGCAAGCTGAAATTCAGCCAACACGGCTTGAACCACAGGGTGGCCCTTACATATTTAAGTTTTGAGAAATGCGCCATTTGTCTCATCACCGCCCAGTTACCTCCGCCTCAGTTCCCCCTGACTGCTGCATATTTTAGTATGTTCCGAATTGATTTGAGGCCCTGGACTTCCAATTAACAGCCAGAATACAATACCCGAGCGGGGCGTCAGGAGCCTTGATATTTTCTAGTTTTGTTCTGGGCTGAAGATTGGGGGCGGCAAGTAGACTAGGCTGCAGCCACTGGCTGGCTCCCTTGGGTCGCGGCCCATTGTGATATTTTGAGAAAGAAAAATTATTTCAATCTCACAAACATAATATTTTTGTTCGATATTTCCAAGTCCATGATGAGTGCATCAACAACTTCTGCTGGAGCTCCTACCTATGGGTGGCTTCATATAGTCACGGTCATTGTGGGTGCCTTGATAGCCTTGGCTGCAGCTCGTGCCTATGGATTGAATGGTAAGTCGCCTGCTCCGGATGCATCTCGCGGGCTGCAGCAACAATCCCTAGATCCGAATGATGATAATGTCACTATTCTGGAGGAGGTTGAGGATGGCTTGATAGGCAAGTCACCTACTTCGGCTGCGCCTCGGATTATTGGGCTGCAGCAGCAATTTCCAGATCCCAACGATAAGAAAGCCACTATTTCAAAAGAGATTGAGTATGACTTGATCCCAATTCTGCAATTGCTCCAGGTCCTAACTGACCTGATCGAAGTATTATAGCCATCCATGGTCTAGGCGCTAGATCACCAGATACCTGGATTGCCTGGAAAGTCGATGGCGATCGGAATTCTGGAAATGTGAATTGGCTCAAAGATCCAGATATGCTGCCGTCTAAAATGACCAATGCAAGAATAATGACCTACGATTGGAGTGCGGATTATGACAAAGATGCGTCCAGCGATATTTTCATGGGCCACGCGGACGCGTTGCTTGACCGGATACATGGAGATCGCCGCAAACATGTAAGATGACCTGCGAGTCTTGTATGGGCATGATAACCTTCAGGGCTAAACTTTTGGCAGTCTAGGCTAGACACTCCTATTATTTTCATTGCTTCTTGTTTCGGTGGACTGTTATTAGCAAAGGTATAAATAACCCTCCAGTCCTATTTCTATCGAAAGTTTCGAGGCGATGCAAAGTCAGGTTAACATGTACTCTATGGCAATCAGGCTCTCCTCAGAGCTAACGACATGTACCACTCAAGAAGCGACGATAATCAAAAAATATTCAACTCAATTATCGGTATAATCTTTCTCGGTACGCCATTTAGAGGTAGTTGGGCCCTCGGGAGAAGAGCTGCAGAGGAGCGAATCAAGTGTGCGCGCATCGAGGCCATGCAGTATTCTGTTGAACTTATTTCCTACCTATCACAAAGCACCTCCAATAACCAAAGTCCTTTGGATGAATTGAGAATTAGGTTTGAAGAAATGACTATCAATCCCACATTCAAAATTCCCATCGTTTGCTTTTACGAGAACAAAGGGACTCATCCATCTGCTTATGTGCCAAAGCTCAAGGTGGATGATATACCGGCAGAGTTCCTTCGCTCAGAGTATGGAATTGTGAGATGAAACTATATCCTAGTGAGACTCTTGCCAAGTCTATTGCTAATTATCTTCAGGTTGTTAATCGGGATTCGGCCACCCTTGCTCGTGCGGACAATCAAGGATTGGACGTCAGGCATAATATGTTACATAAATTCAACAACCCTAACAATGATGGTTTTAGCAGATTGGCGGGCAAGCTAGACTCCTTTCTTTCGGGTTCTCGCAAGATTCTAAGGGGGGAAGGTATGTTCAAAATCCCTAATCTTAAAAGCGGTATTTTACTAAACACATGCCTTAGTCCTGTCTAGAAGTAAGTCTAAACAAGCGCTGCATACAAATTGAAAGCATCGTCTAACTCCTTACTCGCGTTTCAAGTTGCATTTTCCACTATGACCCGTCGATGCACTGAATTGAAGCAAGTTCGCGTTGTCCCTGGAACGGCTGATTGGCTCCTCGATACTGAGGTGTTCAAAGCCTGGGAGTCCCAAATAACCGGGAAAATCCCTTTACCTCTTCTAATCCTAGAAGGTAAAGCAGGATCAGGTAAATCGGTGATAATGTACACGTCATTTAAACTAGCGCAATCCCGTCCTTCAAAGGACAAAGGCATTTATATTCTCTATTGTCTCGACGCAAGTAACGGCAGCCCACTCCAAAACACTTACCAAGGTCTCTACCGTTCTATTCTTCATCAGATTCTTGAACAAATTATACCTTCACAGATAATTTGTCAAGAAATTCGGAGTTGGGATAAGAACGCAGGCGAGTACGAGAATATTGTGCTGCTGGTAGACAGGATTATCTGGGTTGTCAGCCAAACAGCATCCCAAAGTATAAATATCTACATTGACGCGCTTGACGAATGTGTCAGTGAAAACGAAGACGAAACGGACGAGATTATTGATATTGTGGAATTTGTCAAGTTGTTACAGAAAACCTGCGCTTCAATTCGAGTGTGCCTATCGGTTCGAGACAAACGCAGATTTGGGTCTGACTTGACCTCAGCACACACTATCAAAATCGACCAAAGAAACGAAAACTGTATTCGCCGATATATAGAAGACAGGTTGGAATTGCGTGAAAGACCAGAGCTTCGCTCGACTGTCATCTCCCAGTTACTGAGCCGCTCGTCAAATATGTTTCAATGGGTTGTGATTGTTGTTCAACGCATCAACAAGATGACAACCCAGGGTTTGCAACACAAGGAGATTATGTCAGAAGTCAAATACTTACCAATGAAGCTGAAGACCCTCTATGAATCACTTCTAATCCGGATGGACCCTCAAAGATATAATGAGGCAATAATAATGCTTCAGTTGGTTCAAGTTGCCTTGAGACCTCTCAAGATATCGGAAATGATTTCAGCGCTAGAGCATGCCAAAGGTACTGATTATGATATCGACAGATATGAATCTATGCCTCTGCAAGAATTCCGTGACAGATTCGAGTCTTGTTGTCAAGGCCTCTTAAAGATCCGGATTACCAAGGAGATACCTGATAAGTTTCCTCTGGATACAACTCACACGGACCAGGAAGAGATGCTAGTACAGTTCACACATCAATCCGTGAGAGAGTTTTTAGAGCAAAGAGAAGCACTGGGCAATAATTTGCCATTGAGGAACGTTGCTCAGACTCATCTCATAGTTGCAAGGCTTTGTATGCGAGTCGTAAACTTGCAATATGACGATTCACCATTTTTACCTTACGCTTCCTCGTTCTGGACCGCGCATGCTCGTAAAGGTAATGAAGCTATTAATGACACTTTCGAGCCTCCATCTTTCGTCACAAGTTGTACTACACGCAAAATTATTACCGAGTGGAAAGAGAGCCTTCGCAACCATAGGTCAATGGCCTTTTTAGAAGATATCAAAGATTATGCCAATACCAATTGGCTACGATCTGACAAAAAGAGCATTCTTCTATTGCTGGCGTTCGAGGGCTGCAAGGAACTTATTATCAGGCACTTTCGCGATTGCAAGAGGGGATCTGAGTGCTACGGGGATCCTTCCGTACTTGAAACTGCCATATATCTCGCGGCTACTCGGGGCTGGTCAGATATAATCAAGGAAATAGCACGGCTCGCAGAACAATCCCTGGTGAGGGTCAATATAAACACAGCTCTCCCGTTTCATTTATTGACTCCTCTATTCATCGCAACGATTTTGGGCCATAGCAATGCAGTTTCAGCACTCTTAGAGCTAGGGTGTGACATCGTGGACAAAACCAACGACGAGCCTCAACATCCTTTGCATGCTGCGGTAATACATGGGCATCTTCCTATAATCGATTTGCTGCTTAAACATGCCGACGAAGATGTCGAATATTTACTCAAGGCTCAAGATTTTAGGGGTCATACGGCCTTCCATATGGCAGCCGGTTTAGGCATGTGGCCAGCATTCAAGAGGATATTTGACGCGCTTAAACGCTGCACGGAGCACCCAAGCGAATTGCTGAACATCAAGTCGGCCAATTCGGAGACCGCCTTAGACTTGGCAATAGCTAGTAAAGAGCGACTGAGTGGCTGTCAGCGGGCCGTCAACAAGTCACATTATGACAACATTATTGAGACCTTGAAGAAACATTGCGTATCCGAATTCTCTTGAATATAGAAGGATTATATAAATTTACCTGTGATTTTATACTTTTGATTTAAGGCCTTTGTAACTTGTGAAGCATCACGCAGCCTAAGAACTTTGCTAGAGAATGATGATCGATCTCGCAAGTCTTTTGCTCAAAATAGCCTTTTTTTTTCACGCCTTTAACAACACCTAGAAACTGTCCATTTTCTTGTTTGATCTTGAAACCGTGCCTGAGGGTTACTGGGGCCGCCGAGACGTGCAAGGAACCATATCTCATCCTAATACAGACGCCAACGCTCATAAATCGGGGTATCTTCACGCCGGTTCAGAAAGCCTTGAAAGGGTCGCACGATCTGATGTTTCACCATGAATTGGGTCATAGCTGGTAGGCGGTAAGAGCAGGCTACTGCGCTATCTGACTCGGCACTGCGTGTGGCTGACTACAGCGCCCCCAAACGCCACCGCCTTTTACAATAATCTACGCCCGTTGGTAGGGGTCCTGCTTAATTTCCCGACTTTGAACAGCTCATATTGGCCCGACAAAATCTACCCCTTGGTCTTGGCATGATAGATTGTCGGCCGCCCGACAAGGGTGTTGTGGCTATGGCCCTAGCCCCTGAGCGCACAGCCGTTGCCTTACAATTGTCCGTTTGCCTTTTCATATTCGCATAGATCAGTGATGAACTGTTGGCAAGTATTTAACTGAAGGTGACCGCAGCAACAAATGTTTTGCCCCGGCACAAAGTTGATTCTTACTCCATGATATTACACCAATTCACCCACCATGTTGCCACTTATATTTGTTCTCATATTCATGCAACTCGATGTCGTCAATAGCCAGCAATGTCAACTGAAGACTTGGATACCATCGAGACACAGATATGGTTACCACACATTTGGAGGCAATGGCCGAACCTCTTTGGATTGTTTCCGCGTCAAAACTCTTGACGCCGTCTATAATGTGAATAGGGCATATGCTGCTCTTTGTCTTCTGCAGGCCAACTCTCTCCAGACTGTCATGGATTGCACCACATTTGGGACAGAGGAAGTGACCTACCTCCCTCGGACCCCGAAGACTGGCATATCCTTCAATCGTCCGTATGCGGACAAGGAGTCCATTCACCGGCTCGCAGATTATATGGGGCCAGGACCTCGATTCACAGCGCGGGATATTCTTATCGAAGCAGCCACAATTTGCAAACACCCGTCATGTGCTGAGTTGAGCAATGTGTTCAGACTCTGCCCTCCTGGTCATCTGAAAGACTTTATGGATTGCTTGTGTTGTCAGGGTATCCGAGAGGATGATATAAGGCCCTTAGAGGCATTTATTCACTCGGTACGAATTTCAAAACTCGACTACTACCTTCGGCCTAAACTTCTGAAGTGGAGCTGCTGTCTGTACTGCAAGTGGAGTGGGGGCCAAAATTTGGCATGTCCTCAACTGTTTGAAGTGAGTCTTGATTGAAAATCCATGATGTTTAGCCTCGGGTCATTAATGGATTATTCTTTTTTAATTAGAGGCGCGATGGTAGCCAAGATCAACTCGGATACCATGAAGAAATTGATACAAGTAATCTTCGTACATATACCATGATAGGATCACCGACATCCGAAACAAAGACAATATATGCGACAGCAACAACAAAGTCGCTTGAACCAGTGGAGGATTCGACAACTGCCTCTAGTAAGGATCAAGAAGCTACATCATCTGCTACCAAAGAGGACAAAGGTAACAGTGGTAGCAACTTGCAATTTAGATTTAGAAATTGGCTAGCTTTGATTTTTATTTTTATTCTCATTAATATTTAGCAAATCGGTTCATAATTAACTTGTTACATATCACACTATTACTGACTAGAAGCCACACGGCTCCGGTAACTTGTGTAGAAATGAGACTGGCATGGACGGATATCTCAGGTATAAAATAATTAAAGCCATCGGGGTATGCTATGCTTGGAACCAATATTATTTGTTATATCCTAAGCGGGTCTCGCAGGATTGTTTTGGTGGTAGTTGGGTTAACAATATATTCTTTGCGCTTCCCAGCCTGGATTCTGTGGATTGTGAGGGTTTCGGGCGTATTACAAAGGAGGATTTGATCAAAGGGTGAGTCCTGAACATGTCTCTGCCTGACTGCACAAGTCCGCTGCACACATGGTAACATCAAACTAATGCGTGGGCCAGGTCCGTCCGTACTACAACGCAAAGAACAGGAGCGGTGGTGGTACCGTAAACCTTGACAGCAAAGAAAATGTCAAGAGCCTCATTGATTTCGATGTCACTGTTCCGGGCTTTATACGCATCCCATCGTGTAGCCCTGGGCGAACCTTACAGTTACAGGACACGTCCAAGGCCGGTTCCAGCGCAAACTACCCTTGCGATTTCCCGCCCGACATTGACCATTGCGGTGACTCGAGCTCTGAGAACGAAACGAGCGACGCATAGCCATCGGCGGATGACTGCCAGCAGATTATCAAGAACATTCAGGGCGACGGGCGCACTGAGTGGACCACGCAGGTGATTGGAACGAACCAGCGCAAGATTTCGCTGACGGGAACCTGTGCATTTGGTGTGGAGACTACCGAGCAGAAGGGCAGCGCGGACTTCAGGGTCGGCGGGCAAGATGTAATCGATATCATAAACTCGGCTATTGACAAGTATGGCGGAGGTGGCAAGATTGAGGCCAAGGGCGATATGGAGTGCAATGGCAATCTTAAAAAGCAGGGCGTCAAGTAGGGTATTTACCACACTTAGGCTACCCATGTGTCTACAAGACAACAAAACTGTTTGGTAGGGAATGCAGTACATGCTGTCTTAGGCCTAGCTGTATTACATGAAGCAGTTGTCAGTGTAGAAGTGTCTGCTCCAGGGCAGGTCGCATTAAATAAATATGTTACCTCCAGGATTTGCACGTTAGCAATCTATCTACTTAGTTTTGTAGGTCGTTTTTACCAATGTGGTGTCCTCAAACAATTTTGGTGAGGCTGCTAGTAGCGTAAAGCCGCTTCATTCGAGGTTGGTCCTGACAGGTTCGACTACTGGACAAGGCTATTAATACCGACCGTGAGGGTGATACAACATCACCTCCGCTCATAATTTAAGCTTCTAAGTGACCGTGTTTTAATATTGGCATGAGCTAAAAGAAATGTAACCACCGCAAGTGTGTGCCCGGATCTTGCATTTAGCTCTTGACGCCATCATGTAAGCCACCTTGAAGTACTGCCATAATGAGTATCGGGCCAAAATAACGACACGATCACATTGGCCACTAGCGATTAAAAACCTCACATGGTACGTGTATTCATTGCACCTCCGGTGATGTACGGTAGACCTCCGAGTGGTTGCACATTGCTATCAACAGTATCTCATTCGCTGAGTGCGTATGTCGATCAATTGGAGGCGTCTTGGCGCTCGTATTCCGTGAGTGATTATTTGGCCAAATCAGCCGCACGAAGCGTTCCTTGCCTTGGAAATTCTGGCCCAGCCTTGCACTGATTTCCAACAATTCGGACAACGTAGCATCAAAAAAATCACCCTCCATTCCTAAAGCCTCGGCGGACACGACGATTTTGACTTTCAGTCTCTGGAACATTGGCAAAAAAGCCAGCCTTGCTGTGCTATGAAGCAGACACAAAATTCACAAGCCAAATATGGCGCGTTTAATTTATTATGACTGTGGGGCCTTGAGATTGGTTTTCTTTTTATGTTATAGGCCTCCTTGGATTTCTGTTCTAAAGGCAAGAGCGGGCTCAACCAAGAAGGGAGCACCTATCAATCCAACTAGGTTTTACAGTCATCGGTGCTGTTAGTAATAGTATCTGCACCATACAATTAACTCTCATATAGCCGTGTACGGCACAACTCTGAGATGCTCTCAAAAAGTCTGATAGAAAACTCTATCAATCTGGACACGTATTAAAGACGCCGTCCTACTGAGCCAAGATGCATTCCATCGCACGCATCCTCAACACCACTGAAAATGGCGATCGAAGATCTAGAGATCGAGCGCCTCGCGCTCGCTCGCCCCACCTCCACCTCTAACGAGCTCTCGTGCGACAAGTACGTCGATGACCAACATGAATGATAGGCCTCCTTGTTGCTGTTATTATTATATTAGTAACCTATTATGGACAAAAGATTCCCAAGTGACTATATAGTATTAACTAATAATTTCAGCTAAAACAATAATAATAGCAACTTGGAAGAGGGTGCTTGAAAGGGCAATGACAGTATTTAATATGCCTTATTAGTAGCTATGGAGTTATACATTTGGTTTGTCCGCTTAGAACACAGCAATAACTCATACACCCTAAGCCAGCAAGTTAATAAGAAAACAGAGGCTATATGATAATAATCGTGTCAGGGGCCGACACTGAGTAAGCAATTGCCGGATGAGCGGGGGCCTCGGAGTAATAAGGTCTTCCAAAGCCACCAAAAAACACACGTAAACACTTCAAAATTGTGCTATCGTTTCGCAAGCGTGAGCTCCAGGGGAGGCGAACGCTGGGCAAGGTCTAGACCAAGGGAATATTGGTGACAATAAGCCCCCAAAAGAATTTTCATAGTCCTTGGTAATACATTTTACAATTTTGCAAAACTAAATATTAAATATTAAATAAGCCCCCTGTAGCAATAAGTGTAATGGTGGTAGGGTAGATTTAGTATCTTATTGCTCTTAACGGCATTGCTCTACCGTTTCTTTCTTACTTCCGTTTGGGATGCCAAAAATGGAGGCCGGTATTTGGTAGACAAGTTCTTGACGGGATCCCGTATTTTCTGAGAGCTATGGTCGTATGTGGCAGACGACCTTTTCCAACAAGCTTTTAACAGTATTTTCTCGTTGGCAAAAGAGATATCGAATGTTACAGTATTGGATGGATGTAAATTTCTACTCTACGAATTAAACATGAAAGAACTGAGAATAATCACTTTTATGAAGTCAATATTTCTTGACATTGATTTCCATTTTTATATGTAAAGGCACAGATATACACAAAATACGCTTTACCTGATGTAAGGTACGTTGCACTTTTACCAGTGGTATAGTGACATTTTGGGTGTGACACTATACTTGATTCAGATTCTAAGTAAACGTGAAGAACCCAGTGCATTTGATATTAGGGTAGCCAAATATTTGCGGAGGATCTTTTCCGAACCGACCCCGCGCAAGCGTCTGGCGGCTGAGGTAAGAATTACAAAGCCATCTGAGCTTCCCTGTTTTTGATACTTAATTATAGGCGGAAGTGGCCCTGCTCAAGCAAGTCAAACTAACGAGACAATCTGATCGCTGATAACTTAATTTTAGAGGCTTTTTACGATATTGTTCATTAAATGTTAACATGTCTTTCGCCGACAAGCAGATGCCGCTAACAGCTTCTAGCACTTAAGTAAGTCACCCTAGATGATACATTTCCCCATACTAATGCTCAAAGCATAATGCAGACGTCATCATTATTGGTGCTGGTGCCGTTGGCTTACTAACTGCCCTAAAACTTGGGAGGGCTGGAGTGCAGACGACTGTTTTGGAAGCATATAATGATATACTGCAGGCACCTCGGGCGATTGCGTAAGTAATGGCACAGCGGTCAACGAGGAAGTCTTGAAATTAACGTAGGACCAGTACATGCCTGTGGTATCTCGAGAACTCCAGAAACTGGGAATATTTGATAAGTTGAAGGAAATAGGCCTAATAAACTCGGAGGGCTTAACATGGAGACAATTCGATGGAACGAAACTCGCCACAATATTGTCTCCGTACTATATCCTTACTCTGGGCCAAGATCAACTCGCAAGGGTGGTTCTGGATACATTGAAGGAGGAATGTCCCACTGTTGAAGTCATTTTTGGACATCGATGTGTTGGGATGACTCAAGCAGAGGGAGTAGTAAAGGTCATGACAACTTACGGCCTAGGTAAAATTCAACCATACTCGTCCGAACCGATGATACTAAGTGTGATAGATGAGCATTTCTTCGAGTCCAAATTTGTCGTTGCCTGCGACGGCGCCAATTCTACAGTTCGGCATATGAATATGATACCGTTTGAAGGGTTCACTTGGACAAATTTCCGATTTGTCGCTGCCGATGTTGAATACGATTTTGTCAAACATTGTGGTTTTGGTTTGGCAAATTACATCGTGCACCCAGAGAAATGGGCCCTCATTGGAAAAACCAGCAAGGCTAACGTTTGGCGCGTTTGCTACGGTACACGGCTAGTAAAACAAAGTTAGGTGATGTAACTGACAGCTCGACAGGTGAGGATCCCGAAACTTCTGTTGACGAAGAAACTCTCCAAAAGAGGGCACGATCGCGTATCTCTGGCTATATCGAAGCTGCCAACAGAGATGGGAAGTTAGAGTACGAAATTAAACGCCTGAAACCGTACTGGGCTCATCAGAAATGTGCAAAGTCTTTCCGACAAGGAAACGTGCTGCTTGCTGGTGATGCTGCGCATAGCAACAACCCAATGGGAGGCTTGGGTCTCTCAAGTGGCATTATGGATGCAGTGGTTGTCGGAAACGTTTTGGTTCGTCACCTGAAGAATGGAGAACCAGATGATCTTATTACAAAAGGCGTCGAGTCGAGGCGGCAGACTTGGTTGAAGGTTGCCAATATCATCTCGCAGATGAACTTACGAAGATTGTTCTCAGCAGAGGAAGTAGATCAGCTAGAGAGAGATTGGTTCTTTGCGAAACTCAAAGAAAACGACGAAGAGTTCGTTGAGTCGATTTCATTGTTTAATAACCTTTTGCCCGATTCATTCGAGGGAAATTAGCTTGAAGAACGCTGCGTTGAGCACCAGGGCCGAGAATATGTAACCTTTTAATTTTATCACCGTTTGAATACTATGATAAAAAGTCGGCCGAAAGAATATGAAATAGAAACAGTGCATGTATAGTTGCAGTAGCCTCTTTAAAAATGGGTTCGGCCTAGGTGTGTCTGGTTTACATCGATTATGGAGATGATCCCATGAGATGTGAGCTTCTAGTTTTGATTTCCATCTTAACACTTTGGACCAAGAATTTCACCGAAGTAACGAATCATGAATGGTTACATTATTATTGAAATCTAACGACTAACTTGAAAGGGAGGGCCATCGCTCCAAACACGACGGTGTGATATTGACAAATGTTTCCGCATGTCCTTTCTCACCTCAACAGACACAAAACCGACTACATTTTATGTACGTTGCTATTCTTGGTCATTCTTCGGAAGCTCTTACCCTTGTAGTAAAAGAGAATTCCAAATAGGCACCAAAGAAGAGTCAGTGAGCCGTTTGTCATAATGGGAGGAATGTAGCCGTCTGAATCGATCCAATTGGTGATGAATTTGCTGAAGCCATAGCCCCATACGTTCTTGTTGACGGTGATTGCGACAAACAAGCTTCCTGCCACGGGTTTATAACTGTCGACAGCATATGTAGAAGCTATACCAGGAAGAGCAGCCACTTGGATCCCTGCAAAGGTGTAGCCTATCATCACAGTTACCTGCCATGGCCACTGTTTTTCGTAGCCGACACTTACGATGGTGTTTCCAATGTACATGATTATGACGTAGGGAATCATGGCAACGAGACGCATTTCTGGCTCACGAATGCCTCTATTCCTCTTTGTGGCATAAGAAGAAACCCAATCCGATAAAGGTCCGGAAGTAGCCAACCCGATCATAGCTCCAACGAGAACTGCAAAGTTCGTGAATCCAATGCTTTGACTACTCCAGTTATATGGAGGGGCGGCAAAAGCCTGACTCTGGGTGAGATTGAGGGTCAAGAAGCACGAGCAGCTCCAGCTAACGACAAACGCCGCAAACTCGACAATTGGGAAGGCATGAAGCTTCCAGGGGATCCAAAGATCGGAAAGAATGCTCTTAATTGGTGTCGGGTTGGGCGTGTAAAGTCCCCATTGGGCCTTGCTGGGGTAGCCGCGATCGAGCCAGGGATCTGCGTCTGCGGTTTGGGTTACGTCGATCTTATTACCAACGGTATTCGGTGCCTGTTCGACGACCTCAGTCTGGCCATCAGTTTGTCCCTTTTCAGATAATTCATCCTCGGGATTGGAGGAACTTGGTTGATGATCGAATTCTCCTGGGTGCTTCCGGTGCCACTTGGTCTCTGGGAACATGAAAATGACCATGATAAGAGACAAGGCTATCAGACCAGTGTTGAGCCACCAAAAACTTCGCCATCCAACATGAGCTGACATGGCTCCCGACACAATGGGAGCAACCATGAGGGAACCCATGTAAACTACCCAATAGAGCGTATTCCACTTTCCACGATCGTGAAGGAAGTATATGTCGGAAATGACAGCGGGTTGAATGGTCTCGGCCGGGCCAGCACCGATCCCGTTGACGCTATCGATTAGTTAGAAAGAGTCACAAACAAATTGATCAAGGTGGCATACATGCAAGCACCCATAAAGCTACCGTATGTCATAGCCCGGGCACGCCAAATCGAGGAACCAAAGCAAATCAGTTGAGAAGCAATATAGACGGGTCGGCGACCAAAGGAAGTGCTAAGTGGGACCCTAAGCCAAGTTAAAAACTAATTGTCAAGTTGTAACGTATAATGGAAGACATTACCAGATGAAGTTGGCGAATCCAAGGACCAAAATTGTGACGCCCGTAAATTGCACCGCCTCCGCCAAAGTGCAGTTGAATGCCTGGATATAGTCACCAAACATGGGCGCGAGAGAGAGCGGGCCGAAGCCTTGCATAAACGTCGCAAAGCTTGATGCAACGATTGTACTAAGCTTCCATTTCCACGACCAATTTAGGGGATCGTGGGGATCGTCTGAGGGCTGAGGAACTAGGACCTGCTGAGTTCTGCCACTGTTCTTCACAAAGTGGTGTCCCTGAACATCTGTCATCACCTCGGTCCCTGGAATAATGTCGGTATGGAGTTCCTCCTCTATTCGTTGGAGCTCCTATAAACTTGTCAGTCTTCCTTCATTCTTTCTCCCTCATTGTGTTGGAGGAATGGAGAACATGGGGTTCCAATGTACCCTTTCATCATAATTCATTTCCATGTTGACAAGCTTGCGTGTTGATTCCGGGGATGATTGTTGTCGTCACGCTACAGTCTGAGATCATGTAGTGAACACTAATTCCATAGAAAAAGCACTGCTTTGATTGAATTGTGATGAGTAGGTTCTACCCAAAGGCTGCGCAAGTTGGGCTCGGGACAGTGAAATCTTGAGCCAAACAAGTCATAGTTGATAAATGAGCCATAACACAGTCAGCTGCTGGGTTTTATTATAAAGGCATTGCTAAGGTCACATGTCCCTTAAGGTGTCCTCGCATTGTGTGCTGAAATTAGAGCTGGCCAGGGTCTACTCCGCGATTTGCCAAGAGATCTCATGCTGCCCTCGCGGTTAATTACCCCGCAAGCAACCCCGGATTCTGATGCAACCCCCCGCTCGGTTAAGGTTTGAATACATGATGTCTCTGTATCAGGCTAGTACTTGATTACTACCTCCTGACTGACATTGCTAGGTTTAGTGGTATGGAGGTACGAAAATACGAAAATAGGTACCTTGGACGGCGCTCCCCAGGCTCGGTAGGTGACGAGGACAAGGAATTGCCTCGGTTAGCAAACACGGCAGTCCGTTCTCCTCCTGCTGCCGAATAGGACGACAGCGAAAGTACACCGGTAAATGCGGCACGATGCCCCGCTTGGCACTATAGACGCTAGAGGAAATCTGGACAAAGTCCCCTGCTTCTCTGGTCGGAAGAACCAAATCCAATTACCTATTGCTGACCAAATTATTTCAAAGCGTGCCATCCCAGAGCTGATGTTCCTATAAACTCACGTGGTAATTCTTTTTGCAGCTAGACCAGCTCAGACAAGTAAAGTCAGTTTGAGCTACCGATTGCTGACAAAAGTAGCCTGGACCTTATCATCTTTCAAATAGAGTATCGAGCTCACTCAAAGCGGCCGCATTTTAGAGCATCAAGATAAATAATGCCAGCTTTATGCAGCAAGACGGAGCTTGATCCGTTGTGAAAAAAGGCAATTTTCGTGGCAAGGTGCCCCACCAGCATCGTGTATAGCATCATCGTGTATACCATCGACAAGATGGCCCACGACAAAAGGTTTCATCACGTTTAGTCAAATTCTACTAAGAAATTATCTGTCGCAGTGTATGTAACGAATCCAGTTATGGCCGTATAGAACGCGGAGGCTCTGGTCAGACTGGCAGACGAGTTGTAGTCACGGGAAGCAAAATGGCGGCCGTTGCATTGACACACCAAATACCTCTGGCTAAGATGAAACGGTCGATATATTTGACCTCTATTTCAAAACTCAAATTAACTGTCCTAGTCAAGGATATCATGAACAACGGTCGGTATTACGACTCGCGCTTCAGAGTAAAAGATACTAGAAGTGGGTCCCCTCAGTATATCAACCATTGCAATTGCTCAACGGCCTGTCGCACCGCACCGCCAGGGGAATGATTATCTGAGTTATCGTAAATCTCCTCTAGGTAACACAGAAGCTATCGTGTCTGACCTC
Source organism: Calonectria ilicicola (assembly GCA_020809705.1). Lineage (NCBI taxonomy): Eukaryota > Fungi > Ascomycota > Sordariomycetes > Hypocreales > Nectriaceae > Calonectria > Calonectria ilicicola. The sequence goes on along the minus strand of CP085833.1, from coordinate 1,550,983 downwards.
CCAAGAGCAAGCCACTGAGGGAACGACTGTTCGCTTCGTCGGCTCAGCCCAGCGAATCCCGGCATGATGAAGATGTCCTGGTGGCTGTCATAGAGAATGAAAAGTCGCGTCTTAAACTACAAAGATACGCATTAATAGATAGAGTGGTATTTTGTCTCTCTCCCGACTGCAGTGTACTGATTTCCCCATGCGGTTGCCAAAGCAAAGTAGAAATCTTAGATGTGGAGCAACCTGAAAGCTGATTGCGTGGCTAAATGAAAAATGACAACACCGCACAGCCCATTTTAAAAGTTCTTGCGAAGATGATCGAATGGCAAATTCATGAGTCAGACGGGGATGCCGACCTGTTTCTTCAAATCGGGCAAAATGCCTAGCCAAATCCGTATTAGCTAGCCCAATGAGAGCATGTGAAGACAAAAAGCAAAAAGAATGAGGGTTCAAACTTGTAAAAATCAAGAGATAAAGTTGAGATGAAAAATGCGCGCCGAATCGCAAGGTTTGTTCCCCTAAAGCCGAGTGGCGCAATCGGTAATTTACACATACGGTCGCAGTTGGTGCGAAACAACATCGAAAACACAAGGTCCGCGGTTTAGTGAAACGCCACCAATCCAACTACCCCGGTCTGGATATTTGAGCGACGGAGGCAACAATCCTTTCAGGGACGGCAATCGGAAAATTTAAAAATGAATGAATGAAGTTGCTAAATTATTAAAAGAATATCCCATTTTCTATTTAGTATCGACTTAGTGAACGTCTTCACTCTTTTGAGCTGACACGGCAATACCCACTTGCACCCTGATGGTCATTGATGATACGATTTCTCTTTCTTCGATCTCCCTAAAGAACATCTGTATTTAAACTAGAGGCCAGAGCCGCCGGTATGTGAGACATACTCATTCGTGACATCCAGATACCATGATCGTGGCGAATGGTCTGGACTTTGAGTAGGTTTTGTGGCTGGTCCTACCCATGCCGCCAAATGCGCCAAGTGAGTTGAGTGTCGGCTCGGCTAGACACTACGAGATCCGATGCGCTCATGGTTTGATGAGAAGGAAGGAAGAGATCATACTTCACAATGACTGCTTCATGAAATGTCTGCTTGATATTTCTACATATCTAATGATGACGAGGAGAAATGAAGAGAAAATGAATTTATGAGAGAATTCATCGTGGCGAACCTTGAGCGTCAAAATTGAGCTATCTTCTAGTTTAGGAAAGGTTTGTCTTACTTTGCGAAATTACATTTTGGTTGCGACAATTAACTTCGCTAATGCGCCAATCACTCCATTCTTGTCGCTTCCGCGGCAGGCCAAGTCTCGAACACTCCGATGCCAATAGCCCATCCCTCTCAATAAAGGCTACGGTGCCTGCTCCGTCGAATAGAACCATCCCCACCTTGACACCACGCCGTCGCAGATCCAGCAGCTGCTTTTTCTCGCCAACAATGAAAGATATTTCGGCAGTAGCGTTCATCGTCAGTGGAGATTTCCAAATTTTGCAATCGTATCAATGCTAAATTATTTAACAGGCTCTATTATGGGCGCTTTCTGGAGTATGTCTAATTTTCATCATTGCGAGGCTGGCGGTCCGCACGTGGAAAAAATTATGGGTATTCTGGCAATCTGAAGCATGGCTTGTCCTCGCCGCTACAAACTATATTTTCCTCGTGATTGGCACTACCTATTGTTGGGCGATAGGTTTAGATCAAATCGGAGATATCTCAAATGTGGGATGGAATAGGGTATGCTTCACTATTAATAATTCGCACTGTTCCCTCACGAAAACGAGTTCCCTCCTAAGCAGAAATTCATGTTACCACTAGGGTATTATGCGAAAATTATCAACTAATATATGGTCAATAGTGGCAGTGGATAACAATCTTTTCAAGTGAGATTGGGTATTATTTCCCGAGATTTAGCCTTCTTGCTTTCTATAATGAGCTCTTTCCTATCTCTGAAGAGCGACTTCGAAAGGTGCTCTATGGTGTAACGGTTTTCACCGTTTTCTCATTTTTCATCGCATTCTTCTCAAATTTGTTTTGGTGTGGAATACCCATAACCAGAAACTGGTATGCTGGCCTTCTATTTTATTCCCATTCTCATTGCAACAATTGGGATGTATTTCTAATGCTTCTATAGGTACATATCTAGTTATGCTGATTGCTCACTTATTCTTACGGCAAATATCTTTAAGGTTACTTGGCCTTTTAATGTTACCTCGGAAATACTTGGTCCGTAAACCATCCCTCTAACCACCGAGTTTTCTAATCCTCACATTTGAATTATTAGTATTTATATTGCCCTTTGGGATGCTTCATAGACTGAAGAAAACACCCAGAAGTGAAAAGATCGCCCTGGGCTGCCTTTTTGGCCTTGGGATCATATCTATTGCATTAACGGCAGCGCGATTTGCCTTCGCCATCGGATCGATCTGGTCTTATTCAACAAGTAGGTTTGCAATGGATAATTTAATAGGTTTCATGTAGACTAACAAGCCCTAGCTATTGTAGGTTCGGCAGAAATTGTGGGACAAATTGTTGTGTGTGCAGCACCAGCATTGCGTCCGTTGTTACCGTTCTTCGCGACTGGGTGGTCTAAATTTACAAGTGCTATCACGGGTAAAGCCACAAGATCGGAGGATGAGAGAAATTTACATGGCTCATACAGTAGCGGAGGAGGAGGAGGAGAAAAGGAATCGGGCCAGAATGCCGAAGGCAACTTCCCTGAGCTTGCGACGTGGCACTCGAATGAGGGGGGAAGTGCTGATCTTGAACCACGTCACTCGCAATAGATGCTTGGCACCAAGACGTAATCTGAGGCAATAGTTGAACTGCTGAGTGTGGTAAATAATTATATTCTTTTGGGGCCAAATCAACTAAAGTTTACTTGCCTTAGGCGACTTTTTAGATCGTAAATGTTAGATAGTAGTAGATAATTGGGGTATGTTATGTTTTGCGAAATGCTAGTCAATGGGAATGGCATTACGAATATCAGATCATAACTTCTCACACCGAACTCATCCTTATTTCGTGAATGTTCTACTCAGGAAGCGATAAATGCCCATCCTCGAATCCAAGTTCTAGAAGACATTCCCAAGATAACTCTATGTCATTATTTTGAAAAGACTGACATTTTGGCTGATTCTTAATGTCAAAGACATGACATTATTTTTCGAAATTGACCTAAAGTCCCTGACCCACCCCCATGGTCACACTTCATGCTTAAAGAAGGTACAGCAAAAGAATAAAAAACTTCCCCAGCTGTAATTACAAATCTAACACAACTAAGATAGTCACCGCATTAATTTGATTTTATTTGACAAGATAACCAAGCAGTAATTGTCTGACGCCGTAGTGCCTATGCCATGTGGCCCTATATATGGCTGTATGGCCGTCAACATCGACGAAGTCTGGCTGTGCGCCAGCAGACAATAGTGTATTAACAATGTCCTCCCGGCCGAAGGTCGAAGGCCAGAACAAGGGTGACTGTCCACTAGTTGATAATGAATTCACATCAACTCTTTCATCTTTAGTCAGGACCTTTACAACCTCTACTTGGTTGTGATATGCAGCAATCCACAATGGTGTTTGGTTGAGAGCGTTTTTTATGTCTGGCGGAACTCCGATCTGAAGTAAATGTTCAATTTCTTGCAAGTTTCCATCCTTGGCCGCAATGTGGAAGCGAGCAATCAATGTCCAATTCGAGTCAACGGGAATCCACGGAGCTTTTCGAAGAAAGTATTCCAAGGCGTCGAGGTGACCGGAAGCAGCCGCTGCAGCACATGCGGTGGCAGTTATAGCTGAAATGGTTTCCGCCTTATGATTTTTCATTAGCAAGTCGATAATATTTCTCCATTTGGGATTTGATGCAATGTCTGTAACAATATCCACAGTGATGCGGATTTTAGAAGTACAGGTGGAAAGTAAATGTGCGATTACTTGTGCTCCAGTTGACCTGTTCCTGCAAGCACATCTAAGAACATCCTCTGAGGCATTGACATCCGCTCTTCGCCTCTTACATAGAAGAGCCATAATCCCAGGTCCGGACCTTTCGTTCATTGCTGCAGCCTTAAGAGTGTCCTCAGTTATTTTAACCCCTGCCCTGGACTTGTTCAGAAGAATCTCCATCATGTCCGCGCCATAGGAAGAACAAATGTTGTTGGCAGCGGCTTTCAGAGTGTTCTCTGTAATGGGATGAATTGAATCCTTCCTAAGAAGAAATTCTGTCATTTCAGGGTCGGATTGATTACCTGCTGAGGCTTCTAGACAGCCCTCTGGTATTTGAATTGTGAATCCCAAAGAATTAGAAAAAAGATCCAATAATTGATCAACATAAACCGGCCTCTTTGTCGCGGCAGCATTAATAAGTATATGTGTGACAGTTTCAGCGTCGATCTTGTGCATTTCAATCAGTAGCTCCATTTTTTGGATGTTGCTTGTTTCCTGAAGAATCTTGCCAGATATTTGGACATTTTGGTCAAGATTTGCTAAGACACGCTCAAATAGCTGTTTTCCTATTTTGTCATTCTTGACCGTGGCTTCAAGAACGGCCTCATTAACTCGAAAATGAGCGCCATGACGGTCTAAAAGGAATGTAACCAGTCGGTCTCCAATGAAAAGATTCCTTGCTGCAGCATTTAAAATGCTTTCAGTTATTTGATGATGTTGCGCATATTCCTGGAGCAGGTCCTTCATTGTTTCCTCATTTCGTTCGTCGCAATATTCGATCGCATCCTCAAGAGCTTGTTCGTTGATCGACTCAAATCCACGTTTGACAAGACATTTCATCACCGCTACCCCCGATATGTCGTTCATGGCTGCGGCATTAAAAATGTTGGTGGTAATGCAAAAACCAATGCCAGCTGCATCCAGAAGTAGTTCTGTTATCTCTAGACCACTTTCTCGATTTCCGACTGCAGCAATTAACACATCTTCAGTGATCTGGGCCTCCCCTGCCATGTCCAAAATTAACTCTAGCAAACCTTCGCCGTTGACTTCATCTGCAGCTGCAGCCTTTAGAATGTCTTCGTCAATTTCCATGCCATGTCCAAATGTGGCGAGAAGTACTTCCATCAGGTCTATGCCATATGTTTCGTTTTCAGTCACGTCTTTCAGGAGTTCTTGGGATATCTGGACCGTAGGGCCACCCTGATCAAGGAGGGCTCGGAGGATGACATCGTTGGTATTTTCCACAATTGCCACAAGCATTCTTTCAGTGATCGGAATTTTTGATCCCCAGGCTTTGATAAGATTCAGTAATATTTTCTTGTCAGAACTCTCTGCGAGTTTTACTACCAGCCGTTCAGTTATTCGAAACTCGAGTGGTAGTTCAAACAGGAGGACCTCCATGATCTGAGCCCCACATCCATCATTCTTGGCGACAGCTCCTAATACATTTTCTGATATTATGATTTCAGATCTCCTTTTGTTGAAAAGGACAGCCAAAATACGCTGGCCATTTTGGTGATTGAGAACGGCAGCCTCCAAAATCCCTTCTGTAATTTGGGCACGGCTGATATCCAGTAGAACGCCCATGATTTGATGGCCAGAGATTTCGTTTTCAGCTGCGCATATCAAGACATCTTCACTTATTAGAGGCTCTGCATCACATTGGCCCGCTATGATAGATGTAACAATGTGTCCACATCCTCTGTTACTGACTGCAGCTAGAAGGACCTCCTCTGTAATTTCATATTTAGGCAGACCCCATAACAGACCTATTATTTGGTCACCAAGCGATTCATTTGCAGCTGATTCAATTAAAACATCTTCGGTAAGTTTAATTTCATCTCCAAACCTGTCAATAAGGAATGTCATGATGCGGTCACCGCCTTGCCAATTTTCGGCCGTAGCAACTAGTATATCTTCTGTCAAATTAAATTTAATCCTTAATTCTTGAAGTAGAAATGAGAGAATTCGTTCATTGCTCCCGAATCTAACCACTGTTTCTATCACTTTGTTGTTGATTTTCTGTTTGGCTTTAGTCGTTTCGAAGAGCAAATGAAGCAGTCGGTCACCTCGATCTTGATTCCTCACTATGGTTACCAGGAGATCCTCATTGACCTTGATGCTAGATTTGCATCTGTCTAGAAATATCGCCATCACTTCATCGCCATTAAAAGAGTTTAGGGTAGCTGCCTGTGTAACGGCAGCCGTGATGTCGAATCCAATGCCATTGTCGAAGTGCCATTTAATAATACCACAGCTACCACAGCTTGCCGCAATTTCGTGAGCCCGAGCTATCAAGTCATTCGGTGCCTGGAATACTAATTTCATCCATTGAGATTGGTTGAAGATGCCATATAAATCGAACGCGGCAATGACTAGAAGTATGGAAGACCTCGACGCAACAGCGGCGGTGATTCTTGTAATAAACCACGCATCATGATTTCCAGAATTTCCTCTTATATTCTTCAAAACACTTGTGTGCCATCGAAAGAAACAGGAGTCTGGGTCTTGATCATTACATAGGAACATGGAAAGATTAGGTTTTAATCGTCTCCATCGTTCTTCACCTGCACATCGCGCATGTTCCATCCAAAATTGACAGGCGTACGCAAGAAACGGTGTCCATGGCGCAAAGTGCGACTTGATTGTCAGCATATGTAATAGACAGCCTTCGGCTAAAAGTGCATTTGTTGATGTCAAGCAATATGATTCTTGAGTTTCAAGAAATTCGCGGATAGATACGTGCGAAAATCGAAAGATGTCAAGCGAGGAGTCATAAATGACTAGATTTCGACTAGAATCGAGAATTTGATTAATGTACGAGGTCGGAATTTGGCCGTCGTTTGACTCAGACACTGCTTGGAAATAAACCTTTGATTTTAGTGGCTCCTTGCATCTTAGTAGCCAGCTTAGTATATTTTGGAAGAGACGCTTGCCATGAGGGTGTAAAGGATCCCTCTCGACACCAGAAATAATCTCTCTGTAGAGATCTTCCACTTTAAGGGGGAGCCGTTCAATCCGATCCTTGATCTCATTCTCTGTGCGGTGTCTGAGATAATGCAGCTGGAATTTGACCCAATGAAATCTTTCACTTGTAAGTATACTTCCTTGAGAGATGACTGTAGCACTTTACCTGCTATTTGCCTTTGAACTGAGCGCTCGAATTATATCATTCTTCATATCCTTCTTCCTTGTGCTCAGTCTGAGTGAGCGGTTGCTTTCCATAAGAAGATTTATTTCTGAAGCGATGAAATCATTCAGATCTTCCGCATTATGAATCGAGCTGACTTGGAGTTTGTTATAATTCATTAAATTCAAATCCCCTTTTTCCTCGCTTCGAGTAGAAATGAGAATCTTTAGTAAACAAGACGATTCTATCACAAGGTCTTCTAATGTTTGACGAAGAACATTTTGCTCTGCCTCGCGGCATTCATCGAGAGCGTCGATAATTATGGTTACTGATTCACCTTTGAATCGGTTTAGCAGTTTTGAAATGAGGGCTTTAATTTCATCCCATCTTAGTTTTCCAGCCATCATGGCCCGTATTTCACGTCTGTAATATACCTCAACTGTATCTTTGAAAAGCTGACCTTCACCTCGAAGTGCTGAAAGCTGTTTTGCTATACTAGCAGCTACTTTAGAAGCATCAGAACGCCCAGGCTCTGCCGGATTTTGAGCACAATAGAAGTATGCAGGTGGAGGCGCGAGCTTGAGTGCCGAATCATGCATGGCATCATCGATTGCCATTGACCTAGCTAATGGTTAATTCAAATCCTTCTGGTTAACATTGACATACATGAGCTTCGTCTTCCCAGAACCTTGAGGCCCGGTCAGCCATAGAATTGTTGAAGCGCTTTCATTTTTCCATTGACGAAAGGCTGAATTCCTGAGAAGCCATTGGCCTGTACCCTCTAATAAGCCATATTTTGCATGCTCATGATGAGAATCATGTGGTTCGGATGATATCCAATTTAAAATTTGATGTCTTTTGGTTTCTGTGTTGGTTAGAGATGTAACTACGTACGGGGAAAAATTTACCATCAAGAGTGTCCGTTGTGCCAGTAAATTGTCCTGTCAAACGGAGAGGAGGGTTGTCAAAGCCCGTCAAGATTGTGGTCAAGTTATCGTGTCTTTCTATGCAATCCACAACTCTTAGTATGGGGATCATTCAGGGTACTTGAGAACTTGCCGTGATATGAAGTGCTAGCGACGGGTACAGAATGCTGCGCCTCTGTGATTGCGATGAATTTAGACTGTAGGTTGGAAAAATCAAACTTTATCAAACCATTGGAATCTGTTGGTTTGATTAACGATTAGATGATACGGACGGACTTGATATGGGCAAAACCTTTTTTATCGATATAGTCCAATGCACTCGCAAGATATGTAAGGATAGCTTCGTAAAGTCGGGTGAAAGCATTGACCATCACCAATTCATCCCGTGACATAGATTGTAAGATCTCTGCTGCGATACTTCTGCATATATATTCAGCAATATGAGCAGTACTTTCGATCAAGAAACCGAAGTTGTCTAGATTTTGCGTGGCAAGCTTCAAAATGTCGAGCATACTAGCCCAAGGCACGATGGCATATCCAACACGCCAGTGCATACTAGCATGGCGTAATTCTTGGAAGTGATTGGCCCATTTGCCTATTTTTCCTAAAACATCATATACCATGACCTTGACATTTTCATTTCGCATAAAAAACCATGATTCCCGGACTGAACGTGTTCGAGTCGCATTGAGGAAATGCATAAGCTCTTCTGTAGCATTAACACTTTCTGCATATGAGTGCATTTGACATTTTGATTTCTGTAGGACCATGTCTATGGCGACAGCCCAGAGGTCGCTGCTGTTCCATGTGATGTGTTAGTGAGCAGACAAGATAGTGAGCAGACAAAACTAAAAGAAAACAGGGCTACCTAGTGGTCTTGGATGACATCTGGCTGCACATCTCCTCAAGGATAATTCGTCGACTGAAGGACAATAAAGTGAATTATTGCGTTGTGGATGATTTTATATAAGTTAATAAGATTTGATTCCTCTACTCCGGACAATCTCGAATGGTGTGGATATTTGAGGAGGGCGGGGTTGAACACAAATGATGGATGTGAGGTAATTTATCGGGCTTTTTGGCCACAAGGGCCGGCTAATAAGCGGCTATAACATCCCCAATATCTCCTTGAACCACTAGATAGCGGACAAGCCACTCTCCATGCTGACAAAATTTTGGCCATTCAGAGATCTTCACGATTACTGTGATTGATACGAGAAGAAAGCAAAGTGTAACAGCGTAGAAGTCATTAAATGCTACCGACGCTTTTTGTTTCAACTCTTAATTAGATCCAATATTTATTTACGCTACTACTCGTATTCTTGTCGCCAACTTTTGACAATATCTAAGGATTGCTTAGTGTCTCTATGGTTCAATCCAAAAACTCTTTGCTGAAGCATAGCGCATGTTTCCATCATTGCTATCGCATCATCTTGCCTTCCCAGAGACCACCAGGAACCAGCCAGCCGGTACATAGTTGACAACGTATTGGGATGCTCCTCTCCGAATACCCTCCTTCTTATCAAAAGTACTTGAAGTAAAACACTGGCCTGTCTTGGCTTTCGTCCTTGTTGAAGATATACATTTTCCAAGTCCTCCAGAGAGGATAATATGTGAACTTCGTCATGTCCCATTCTTTTCCTCAACTCCAATATTTCCATAGTTATTCTCTCCTTCTTCCCCCATTGACCTTGTTTACTGTATGCGATAGCAAGGTTCTTCATGCTTGATAAAATATGAGGGTGACTTTCGCCCATGACCTTTTTGCGCATCTTCAACTCCTGTGTGAGAAGTCTTACTCCTTGATTGAAGCGACCTTGGCCAATAAGTATATCTGCTAGTAGACGCATGCTTTCCAGTACATCAGGGTGATTATCAGCCATTATCTGTCTTCTTGTTTCCAAAACCTCCCTGCATAAGAGTTCAGCTTTATCTCCTCGTCGTTGTTTCATATAAACTTGAACAAGCCGATGCATGCTGTCCAATGTATTTCGATGCTGCTGTCCCATAACATTATTGCTTATTGCGATAATATGCTGCAATTTTTCTTCAGCTCCGTGTGCCTTATCTTGATCAAGAAGCGTCATTGCTAGAGCACTGGCGCTGGATAGGGTTCTGGGGTGCTCCTCCCCAAGGACACGTTCCTTGATTTCTATCAGTGTTTGAAGCATGTTTTCAGCCTCACCAAGTCGTCCTTGGTCTCCATATATTTTAGTCAAGCTAGCCATGCTCAAAAGGGTATCGGGATGCTCTTCTCCCAATATTCTTTTTCTCGTTTCAAACACTTGGCAATGTAGCGCTTCGGCTTCGTCAAATCGACCTTGCAACCGAGCTACCCAAGCCACATCTGCCATTCGTATCGCCGTATCCAAATGCTCCTCGCCAAACACCCTTCTGGTGGTTTCCATGACTTTCAAAAACAGTTCCTCTGCTTCATTGAATCGGCCCTGTTCTGCGTATGTTCCTGCCAGGTTACCGATACCGGTCAATGTGTCCAGGTGTTCATCTCCGAGTATCTCTGTGCTCATTTGAACCAGAGAGAGCTCCAATGCTTCAGCATCCTTCAATCGCCCCCTATATCTATAGGTCAAGGCCAAATCGGCCATAGTCGTCAACGTATCTGGGTGGTTATCTCCCAATCTCTTCTTTCTCGCTTTCAACACTTCCTCGTCTAGTCGTTCAGCATCCTTCCATCGACCCTGTAAATCATAGATTTCTGAAACACTGGTTTTCAAAAAGCAGACCAAATCGTGCTCCTCTCCAACCACTTTCGACAAGTCATTGATCTCTCTCAAAATACAGCTTTCTGCTTCGGATAGTTTCTGATCCTTTACATACGATTCACTGATCGGATGCCAGAGCAACTGTCCAGCTCCTATGATCTGGTTGATCCTGTTGGGCTTTGACTCATCGACATTTTCCAAATCACTACTCGAAAAAAGGGCTTTATAAATATCCTGGACTTCAATATTCAATACCTGTACGATGTTGGATAATTTGGCTTCGTCCCTGGGTGTCCCGAAGCCAATGTAATAGCAACGTGCCAATTGCGCAGAGACAGAGATATCCTTCTGGCAGGATTGCATGAAGCACTCAAATATGTACGAGCGAATTCTATAATCACATCGATACAGTGCTTCTAAAGAACTTTCAATCTGTAGTTTTGTTAGTCGTGTTCTGCCGTACTTTATTCTCATATACCTTGAAGTCACTAGGTCGGCCACAATACATTGGCCTCTTCAAATCTTGAGGACTTAATCTGATTGCAAACATGTTAGTTGTCTTCAAGGTGATTCCCGCGTCGACATACTCTGTCATTCTAAATGCACTCAGAAATTCTTCCAGAGCTCCATCGCGCTCGGCTGGTGTGTGACTTAAGCCAGAAACAAGGAACTTTTCAAGGAACAGCTTTTCATCGGAGGTTAATCCAGATTCTGTCTTCAACAGCCCTGCAATAAGCAAAGGTAAGTCCTCCTTTAATTCCTTCACTTCAATTAGGAGATCAATTGTCGATGCTTGTTGCAGGCGCTCTGGAGAGAATACGTGCATTGTTATCGTCTCGCAATCTTGCTGAGGCAGAGAAGTCACACCCGAAAAATACTTCTCAAACATGAGCCATAAAAATAGGAGTGCCATGGAATATATGTCCACTCGCTGCGCGTCCAATGGATGCCAGTACCTGCTAGCTCGATTGTGCTCCGGCGGATTCCATGGCAGTGATATGGGGAGTTTGATCATGAAGTCATCGTCTGCATACAACGCAGAGTAGCCAAAGTCAGCTACTTGAGCTGCGTACGTACCGTCTTTATCCTTGAATACAAGTACATTATTGGGCTTAATATCTCCGTGAATAATACCTATGTCAATGTCAACAAACTATTGCAATCTTGTGATGCGGGCGTATTTACCATTATGATGCATTTGCGTAATGACCTCGCCAATGTCTAAACATAGTTTTAGTCGCTGCTTTAAATTTGTGCTCTTTCCCTCCTCTACAAGCATGAATTGCACCATATCACCAAGGTGTGACTTCTCAAAGACAAGCACCGGCCAAGGTTTTCCATCAGAGGAAACTTCCCAACAGATGCCCTGAAGCTGAACAACATTTGCGATGGCCCCTTCTCGAATGAGAGGGTGGCTAAGAACATTTATTTCGTTGACAAGTGTCTCAAAAATTTGGGTTTCTAAATCACTCCGATTAACGCGCTTGAATGCAAAGCTAATATGCTCGTTTACAACCGTCTCCGTGATGCGAGAGGTTCCACCACGGCCAAAGTCACTTCGACCAGCATCCCACGATATGGGGAGAAACTCAACATCTAATGCCTGAGCTGTGGCGAGAAATCCTAAAAAGTTAAATTCCAGTGTTTCTTGTCTCGGCGGAAAGATTGTTACTCCAGAGGGTGGACGAAGGCTTGAATTATAGGATGTGTAGGCCATGGTCAGTAGGGATGGAAATGGTACAAGCGGGGAAGTCGGTCAAAATGCCGCTTGGCAGGACAAGGTGCGTGGCGCTGTAAATTCCGCACAGGGCGTCTATAATGCAGGACTTTTGCTCACGTCAGCTGACACACCACTAAATGTGTTTGCTCCTTCATTTCTATCAAGCTGCTTTCTGGATTTGTTAACTAAAGCACGAAAAGCGATCAGAAAACAAGCCTACTCCACAGTTTGCATTCTTATCACATATAGTTGCCGCACTTCACAAGTGACGCATTCCATTGAGCGCTTAAAAAAATGAAATCTTCATGCAGCTACCTAATACTATGGAATTCCTTGAGAAAGTCCACAATATCAAATGCCAATTGAAACTTGTCGCCTCGCGGTTCCCCCTGAAAAATACTTTTCTCATAGTCTTCGATGAGAATTTGTAGCGGCGAAATGGGACCTAACTCTACCAGGTTTGGAGATCGATATACGAGTCTATATTGGGCTTTTTCGGCCTGCTCCTCAAATGCCACTATGCACTCTAGCGTTTTGGGTCCTTTTGGCTTCAGATCGACGCTTGGACTTTTCATTTTGAGTCCTACCACTAACTTCATTTGTACTGAATCTAATATTCTGGTTCGTCGACAAAAGGAAGAATACACTCGCTGCGAACCTCTTGGTGGTGCTCCCATATGCTCTCGGGGGAAACGTGTGGTAGCGACGTCCACTGGTACTATCCAGTGAAGCCGACACCACTATCAAGCGCGATCCAATCAATGTCTTCCTAGCTTAACGGCGGGCTAAGGTCCAGAGTTCCATGGTTGCAAATGGCTACGATATAGTCTTCTTCTCCCGCCAAGTTGATGACACTAATTATCAATCGCCAAACTAGAAAACTAGTATATCGAAAAGTCAGAAATTAGATTCCGTAGTGACCTAAAGGGGGGCAGAGAAGCAATGCTCAAGCACGGAAGCCAATCGCGCGAAAGGCAGTCATTGAGAGCTCAAATTTCAGCCTCAACAAAATCAAGTTCCACGGTTCGCAAAAAGCGTGGGAGGGGAAGGCATTGGATTCCAGTGATAGGGACTGGGGCTGAGTGGCAGTGGCAGTGTGACCAGACACGCTAAAGCTACCGAGAGGCTTTGCAACCAACCACATCGGAGAGACTCGATCACAAGGTACATTGAACCAACAGTGGCGCTTTGAGACAAGCCCCAAATATTTTACTCTGTCTTCCATTTGCTACGAAATTTCAACGTACATATGCAGCAACAGCCATCGACACCAACTGCGTTATCAAACAGGCCGCGTCACCGTCCTATGTAACAAGTACCAATCTTGCGCATCTCTCGGCTAGTAGGAAAAGATGCTTGCCGAGTCGTGAAGCAAGCCTTCATCTGCTTCAATGAGCTATTGTGACCCATTCCTTTTCGGCCTGCCAGAGGATTTTGTAAATCATGTCAAGATTCAAAAACCATAGGCAAATCTTACCTGTGTTAGCTCTCGGGCCGCCGTGATTTCCGTCACTTCACCTTGCCTCTGCACTATGTAAGCGGTTATGAATCCAAGACCTATGATCCTCATACCTTGACGCTATAAGCATTCGGAAATTCGCGGTCGAGTAGTGTGTCGAGCTTGTTCAAATCGAGATAACGTGATTCAAGAGTGGTGATCGCCATCTCAATCGGACAAAGAGTAAATATTTCGTATGTTGCAATTATTCAACCCCTTGGAAAGTAAAGAGTCAAAGCCTAGAGGAGTGGTAGAGAATCACATATACCAACCATTATCAAGCCCAGGCGTCGACTTTTAAATAGTATACCCTCACCAACCAATACACTCCAAATCAACTTGACAAGAGTTGCATGGTCACGCGTCAACTGGAATGCAAATGGATCAAACGCGATTCCTTGTCCCTTCTTGCTCGTTTTTTTCTCCGCCTACCTATGGCATGACCCCTCCCACATTGCGTGATATTCCCTCAAAAGTGTAGCCAATGAACAAATGACACGAAGGTGAGAAAGAAGCTGGTTGCAGATGAACTTGCATAGTCACAATGGAGGGGTAACAGTGGGCCAGCAAGCTAATTGGACAGACTGCACTCGGTTGTGTGGACATACCACTTGTACCTTGTAATTTCAAGCCGTAAGTGGCGCATGCGTCTGCTACTGTAATAATCATGCCTGTAAGCCAACAAGGCAACCAAGGCAAACAGTGACTCCCTCCACCATCAGCACTAACGTAGCCGCAGGTCAACCCCGGAGATTTTAATCAAGAGGACTCTTATGCAGTTGAAAACAAATACCGGACTCGGCCAAGAGGGATTTCCAAAGCCACAACAGTGGCAGATGCAATCAAGTTTGGCCATGATTTACCTGACAAAAAAACAATCAGCCAATAAAGAGCATTGAGCCATTGTATTTATAATTCGCCATGTTATCAGAAAAAGCTTCTATTGTAGTAAGAACTGTTTTATGGCTAGTAGAGCGGTTGGCAGCATCTAGTACTGGCACTAATCAGCGTTAGCACTCACACAGCCCCTTTCACTTCTTTTGCGCTTGATTCTGTACTGTAACAAGCAGACGTGTTGGTTTAGCACTTTGGCTCACCTCTTCTTTCTTACTACTCATTGGACACGTCAGAGCTCCATAAATCTCTAACTCAAGTCCACCTTACATAGCCACCTTCCGCCATGCCCAGTCAACAATACTTCTAATACGTCATAGCACCAACAACTTTGACGTTACATCTTTAAACAACCAATATCCAGCCAAGAAAATACTTTTATCACCACTGCTCATACTGTATAGTCATAGATGGTCGCAAACCAAGTTTAGGACTAGTACAGACATTCTATCTTTTGGTGTGCTAAAGCAGCTTCCTTTATTGCTTGAGAATGGTTTCATCGCTAGTAATTGATCAGACCGAGCATCAAGCACAGGCATCCCCAGTCTCTTTTGCTCGTAATGAGGTTGAGCCTTCTTTGCAGTCTGAATTCGAGGCGCTAGTACCCAACCTATTTATTACAGAAACTAGTAACTCGAAGGTTGGAGTGGTATTATTTGATGCCTCTGAACAAGGTCAACCTCTTGATCAAGAGGATGCGAAGTCTCAAAGCGCAGTAAACACATTGAGATGGATCTCTGATCCAAATGAATTGGCATTCGTTTTGAAGGTACATCGGTCTTCTCAACAGCGATCTGATCTTAGCATGGCTAATGGAAACGATACCGAAATTCAGGAATGCTCTATATCTGCCTCATCCAGGATACTGTAAGTAGCCCAGTTACTAAAATAGCCAACTTTTGTTAACTTTATTCTCCCCACAAAAAGAATTCTAACTCGGGTAAACTCGTGGAGCCGGCTGAGTATCACTTTGGATATGTTTGAAAGCATATTCGATGCAGATAAAGTGTCGGCTCATTTCCTAAAGCTCCTCATGGGTTTCGGTAGGAAGTTTTCCTCAAAGGACGAAGATTTCATGGCTTGTTATTGTACTTTTACGACATCCAAGAACCCGCACGTATTTGGCTGTTTTCAGTCTGATGAGAGCAGCGAATTTGGAGCAACATCCTATGGTAGGCTCACTTCATGCAATTAAAATTATAACGAAATTGACAAAGGGAATCTAAGAGATTTGCTACAATATACGTCATTTCGAACTTCACAGACGACAGCTCAATGATCCCTGGTCTTGTCGCCATTCAGCAATACATCAAAAATATTCTTTCCGGCACAAAGGATTCAGCTGCATCATTGTGCAACCCCCTGAACGATACGCCACAAACTTGGGCGGAGCTAAAACTTCATATTCATTTCATCCAATGGGCCTGCATATTGCCTATTTAACCGCTGGTATTGCGGAATTCAGGCCATATTTAAATTACATAGCTGAACAGCTCAATGGTTTGGTTAGTGCCTTGGTACTCTTGCTTATCTCTGAAGTGTTACAATTTCGATTACTGTTGCTACACCTTTCGCCGGCCGCTCTCAATCTTGTGCTTGGCGATGGACTATTTGTTGGCTAATAATTGCACATGATTTCCAGAATTCGAAAGTTTCTATTTCTAAGCCATATGGTGACTACGGACTCGATATTTCAACAAAGCAAGAAATCCATGGCATTCGACGCAAGTTACATCATATTCTTTCCATACTAGTAAATCTTTTAAACACAACAACAAGTCTCATTGTACATGAGAATTCGATCTCACGTATGGTTGACATTGCCAGGGCATCTCGTGCGCGATTCAAGCATGAGGTCAACAACATAGCGAATGAAGTACGGAATTACAAACAAACTACTCATAGGCTTTTGAGCCTTTCAGAAGATATTAGATCGATCGTAAGTTTCTTTGTACAATATTCTTTCTCAAGTTGCGTTTTAATGACTAAATTATTACTGAAGTATGATGATATTATGCATCTACATCAACAAGAACTCCTGCGCCTTAATGGCCTCAGGCTCGCCCAAATCGCACAAACAGATTCAGTCGAGACGAAGGTCATGGCATCAATTACTACGAAGACTTACAAAGATTCACGTACAATGCGGATAATGACAATGGTTGCACTGTTTTATTTACCTGCAAACCTGGTATTGGTCAGCTTCGCCCCGCCATAGCTTCATCCAACGGACCATCATAACCTGAGTCATTTTCTAACTTGGTTAACGCAGTCGTTCTTTAGTACAACTCTGGTCTGGTTTGAAAAGAAGAATGAAATCGCGGAGGACCCTGGAAATGATTTCATATTAAGGATTCATGGAGAAATCTGGGTTGCTGTCTTGACCACCATCTTCCTCGCTGCATGTACAGTTTTAACGTCATGGTGGTGGGAACGAAAAGAGAAAAAACAGGATCAAGAAAATCTTATCTAAAATAGGAATTACGTTAGTACTATGTGAAGAAAAGAAATACTCACCGTGGGCCGGAGGGCTTTCCCTTAGACAAGAATCACAGCCTGAGTTCCAAGATGATCACGGCGTATCTATGACGAAGACCGAGATCAGAGACGCTATTTTTGTACGTGCTATTTCTTGGCTATGGATGGCCGTTTGTGTTCTGTCTTGCGCAGTGGTTGCTCGGAGGTATCCTGAGTGTCAATTGCGCCCATTTGCCATCAGGCCGGAAATAGTAGGCTTCGCCTCAACAGGCTTCCATCACTTCCAGGGTGTCAAATCTCCTACAGAGTTAATGGGTCACAGGTTTTAAAAACGATGAAATAGGTACGTCTCCGCTACGGCCATATTCGCGAGAGGGGGGAAGGTTCTCTGAGGCTAGGAATTGGTCGCGAGGGAGACATTGCGAAGATTGAATGGTGTGAAATACACATAAGGACATCTTTGTCTGAATCTCTCTGGCTCAACGCCACTGATCAAGAGAATTGACCAATTTGGATGTATCGTATCAATCACTCAAATCTAAATGCATCAATTCAAAGCCGCCATGCTATTGGTTCCAACGTGCCACCGCGCCGAGCTCGCAGGCTATGGCTTTCTATTCATGTTGCCGCGACTATGGGTAGATAATAAGAGAGGTAGATCATACAGTAATAGCACTTTGTGTTCAATAGATTCGAGAGATGAAATATGTTCCGTATCTTACCAGACTATCGGAAAAGAAAATCCACGGTGCCCCTAAGCAAGGGAGTGGCGATTTGCCAGTATTTCGTAAACGAGGCGGCTCTACTTTCTCCACAGATCTGTCAATGCTCAACCAGGTTATCAGGATGCTGGGAGAATGATCATCCCGCAAAAAAGCAGGGGTTGGCCAATTAGACACGGTAGGTCATGGCGCTTATCACTAGCCTTCCCCTCCAAAGTTTTCAAAGGCCATGCAGCGCTACGTTAGACGAAGGTAAAAGGTGCTCACGGGCCCTTCCAATATCCCTCGGAAAATATGTGACATCCGGGGCCCCGATCTTTCGGAATAGTTTTCGGTCAGTATCATCAAAAAGAAAGAAAAGAAAATAATCTCTCTACTGTTCGCCTTTAAATAGACCAATCTCTGCCACTCGCATTATTGAACAAGACAACAGCCAGCCCTTTACAGACGTTCGGTACCCCTTTCAATTTCCATTAAATTTTCAAAGACCGGCATAGCCTTTTGCCACTTTTATCCACCATGCATAGGTTTGCAAGCAAAGTCATTGCCATTACTGGCTCAGCCTCTGGGATTGGCCAGGCCACGACTCGACATCTTGCCGCTCTGGGAGCCAATATTTCCATGGCCGACATGAATGGTGAAGCTTTATCCAACCTTCACCGAGAACTTCAAAAAGCCTATCCATCGCAAAAATTTGTCTCCCAAGCTCTGGATGTCGCTGATCGTGCAGCTGTCACTAACTGGATCGGTCGTACGACGGCGGAATTGGGAAAATTAAATGGCGCTGCGAACTTAGCCGGCATAATGGGAAGCGATGCCTACAAAGTCAATACAGTTGATATCGATGATGCCGACTGGGACCGCGTTATGAATATTAATCTGCGAGGCGTTCTTAACTGTGTGCGAGAGCAAACAAAAAACATTGCAGACGGAGGGTCCATTGTTAATGCATCAAGTCTGGCCGGCCTTCTGGGCGTCGAAAAGCATGCCGCGTATGTCTGCTCAAAACACGCAGTCATTGGATTATCCAAGACTCTTGCCAAGGAATTGGGCCCACGGCGGGTGAGAGTAAATACAATTGCCCCGTAAGTGATACGACATGCGAACGGAAAGTTTGAGGGGCCGTGAAAATTAAAGGCTAACCAAATATTAGTGGACCGATCGAGACACCTCTAATGGCTCAAGCCATATCCTTGATGGATATTAAGGTGGATGAGAAAATTACTGCTTTGGGGAGACCGGGAAAGCCAGAAGAGGTTGCTTCTGTTGTTAGCTTTTTGTTGAGTGATGACAGTAGCTTTATGACAGGATCTGTGCAAGTCATCGATGGAGGAATTGCTTGTTAAGAGGTTAATGTTATCCAATTATGATATAATTCTTGAAATGCAAACACCAGGATTGCATCAGACTCCAATGGATGTAACAGCTGTGAGAACGGTTAGCCTAAAGACCAGGTGAGCTAGGATATCCCGGGCATTAGGGCCAAGATTGGAATTATGCGAGGGCTAATTGGCACTAGTAATAGTCATTCAATTGATATCATATGAAATTCAATAAAAAGATTTCAAGGATAATAAACTCACTGAAATCTCTTTTGAAATAGAGAAGCACAAGTGCTCTTAGTGCAAAGGCGAAGATTCAGAGGGCTCTGACAAAACTGCCAGCATTCGACATTTTCGGCGGATAAGTTGGTAAAATCGTATCTGAACGAGAAAAGAGCGGGGTTTATGGTTTATGTACAATAGTTAAAATGAAGCGCAAACCTAACGCATTGGGTCAGGGCAAAAGTCAAACGGCACTTCTAAACTCACCTGTGGGAAAGCGGGGCTACAGCAGTCATCAAAACCAAAGTCATCACCAATTCCAATGGATCTGTTTTACAATTTTCCGTTCAGCATGCACCCAGTACTTTACAGAGTCTGATATGGGCCTATATTTCTCAACTACGAGAAATATCAGCGTTGTCCTCGCTAGCGATACCTTGTCATTAGAGTTCAGAGGCAACAGCTTGTTTACGCGGGTGGTAACCAGCTATTGCAAGTAAATCCCCCAAGCATCCCACCACGTATGGTCTTAACGACTTTAGGTGCCGAGGACTATCAGCCACTTTCTTGCAGAGCGGGTGTGTCATGTAGGGTAGGCACGGACTCACCCTGGGGCTTTCAATTTTGTCCGGCCGGGTTTGGTCCCCCAACGACAAACTTCGGCAATATGCTACGACCGGAGTGCACTTTTATGTAATTGACATTAATTCATGCTTGTAGCGTTCAGGTACCAAGGGGTGCCGGTTTACTTTATGTCATATATATACGTGTATTCATTATATAACGTCACGTTGGTATCATAGCTTACATAACTCCACCAATCAGTATAAGACCCCAAATTTGTATCAATTTCGTTCATCTTTTCAATGTAGTCGTTATCCACTTGTTCCCCATGTAGGCCACTTCTGGTTGTAGATACTCTTGTGATTCCACCCTATGAACGTTGGACGATGACATAGCAATCTCATCTCCTTCTGAAGCCGTACCATGAGAAGTAGTTTGCTGAGACCTATATTTTTGGCTGTGGCGGTCTGCAAATTTTGAGTAGTCGGAAATCTCAGTCACTTCTGTTCCAAGCATTCTACTGATGCACAGCGGAAGACTGCACTCCTTTATGACCCTAGGCAGGAAGGCCGCGCTGAAGACGCAGAAATCGCACGTCATTTCGACATTAGACCATTCCAAGACATAGCCAAGGTGAAATATCTGGTCGTAGGATTTGCTATATGCCGCGGTGTGGAAGAATCGGAGGCATGCTGAGGCCAAGGCACTGGGTATGTGTCAGTTACAATACATCATCACGTAATGCACGGAATGATACGGGTCTACACACATTGAACCAACTCCGAACATGGCTGACACTCCCAGTCGTTTTTGCCAGGTTAATTTGAGGCTCCATATCTTCTTTTGTGGCAAAATCACCATTACTAGAATGGTAACCACTTGGACACTCGCCGATGTGAGTAAAACGTCGGAGACGCGATAGCACTGCTTAACGGAACAATTCCAGATGCCCATACAGGGGATATTCACAAATATCACGCATGCGATCCCCCAGAGCCACTGCATTCCGATGACAATGATGCATATCCACCAAAACCCGCTTTTGGATCTGGCTCCGGGAACAAATAATCGGCACCAATCGAGCATTGTGGCGGTTTTCAAGAGCGGCATGACTATCGAGTAACTCGCGACCTGGATTCTTACAAGCTAATCCGGTCAGCTGTCTGGTTATCGGCAGAAAAATGGCCAACTCACTTTTGTAGGCCTGATGAGTTCTGAATTGTGGAGGTTCCAGGCATGAACGAAATACCCTGGCGTCCAAAGGAACTGGATTGAAGAGTATAATGTTGCTCCATAAGCTATCTATTGGTGAAAAGAAAAAGTCAATAGGGTGTCGAGAAAGAGAAGGGAGTAGCCGATAAAACTGGTCAACGTACATAGGCAAGTATCATTAAGACTACGCCAGCATGTTAGCGGTTTATCGAAGCATTTAATTTGGCATCAAGTACCTTCCAAATGAGAGATCTTTTTATCCAACTTCCACCGAGCGCATGCACGAAATACAACACATAGTGTCGTCACGATGAGACAAACGGTTATCGAGATCCGGGCTTCACTATTGCGGTTTGGGGGGTTGTCGAAGTTGGCTTTGATGCCAGGCGGCGGCGGCATGACGGGCGAGTCGGGGTCCTCAACCGACATTGTTGCAGTATTTGGGAGCGAGCTGACAAAATTCTCGTCGGAAGCTAGATTTCGGGGTTCGATGCTAGGGCGGTTGGAATAGAGTGCAGACGAACTGTGGATGAGGATATTGCTGCACGAGCTGAAGCACGAGCGTTGTTGAATCACAGAAATTAAAGTATTGACAAAGAAAGAAGCCCGAATTGTTTTATACAAATCTATCAAGTCCTATCTGCCGTGTACCGGATAAACTGCTAGACGCGCAACATACGACTCGAGGCACATTTTTTTGATACCGGATCTTGTGTGATTCGTATGCATACAAATTGGAAGGATTGAGGCGCATCCTTCGGTTGGTGCGGGCGGATGGGGCGCGGGAAGCCGTTGGTGGGGAACGGGAAGCGGAAGGATGGCACTGTAAAGATCAACCTAGACGGTAGAACAAGGCAGTTCTCTAGGTATTTTCGCATTCCCAATCGAATCTGATCAATTGCTTTTGGAAACCGGTTCATGAACCACTCGGTCGGCGGCTATCTCGCCCAAGCCATTGGAGCATCGACAGCCACAAAGAGGGGCGGCGAAACTCGCTAGTGCTCGAAGGATGCATGTTGGTCCCAACAGCCAAAGCCAACTGCAGCCGCATCGGTTCACAGCCCCGGTTCAGGGCGTTTCAAGTTCCAGCTCTGGCCGGAGGACGCACCCCATTCCCGCAGACCATCCCGCAAATGGCTGGCTGGAGTGCGAACGACTCATTGACCAAGGCCTGGAACAAAACAGCCCATCCTTGCTCGGAGCAGGCAGGCAAGGTCATCGCCACAACAAGAAGGACAGGATGAATTACAAATTTTTACGCAGCAATCCTATCTGTTTTCACATTGCTTGTCATGGAAGGTATATGCTGGTCAGCGCATCCGAGTGCGAGTCGTTCATTACGCGTGTGCGAGTTGGCCAAGATGAAAAAATCACAAATTTCCTGTCGCCCGCACACTGTTGTTAATGCAGAGATATTAAATTTTCTCAAGTATTAATAATTATCTTGTTTTAAAATCACACACTGCACGATATCCAAGGGCGGATCAAGTAAAAGGCGGCAGGTCATTTGTCACTCTAGCTTGGTTGACGAACCTCAGCTAGGCAGCCACTTGCTACAACTGAGAAGGCATTTGAGGCGGCTTGAAAAAACTCATTTTCCATAATTTGAGGTACATCAAATAAATACTCCAAAAAGAAATCCGGCTTGGTTGATTCAAAGACCGACTATCTCGAGTGTGAGACCACCGTTCGTCCCGACTTCCAATGAGATGGAAGATATACGCTCATAGCCACTACAGTCAGCACATACGATAGTACGTGGTTTCAAGTCGCGTCGTAGGTATATTTATGGTAGAACATGGCTCAGGGTTCGTTCTTTATACAATCAAATAAGGAGAGCATGCCATGATACAAGTCATGGAAATCAAGATGATTTATACAGCGAATAATATACCTCTAGCTTGACTTTAAAAGGTATATATTAGTCTCTCGTCGCTCAAAGATCAAAGTTACACCAAAGAAGAATACAATAGACCTCACCCAACCATTTTCCTTCGTAATGGTGGAGCCGAATGAATTTTGAAGGAATTTCAGATAGCATGGATAAAGTTCATCCCATGTTTCGCATGAGTCTTGGCAAAACCCTGATTGGCCCATTTTCCGCTCCTCCGCGGGTAGAATCTGACCAACTTCCAGCTGAGTACTGCAGGTTGCTCACGCGACCATCCATCTTGCTCGGTCAGCTTAATTGTTCTCTATTATATCCCGATAAAGAAAATATGCACAGTATTTTCACGCGGAATTTTCCCTCCGCGAGGATCAAAGTTCATCAGGGGTTGTATTTTTAGATTTGACATATGTCTTGGTAGAAAGGAAAAGAGTAAGCTGCAAGGATCAGGAGGGATGACCACGCAGCATTTAATATTCTTTTATCTTCTACGTAGTGCCAAGTATTAAATATATCTCGGTCTCGCTTAGAAACACTTATTGGCTTCGACTGCCAAGGCAATGTAGTCCCAGGTACTCCTGGTGAGATTGGTAATTACCCCTGATGCGATTGGGCCTTGAAAATAGCTTACCCTACAAGCTGTAGCACCAACCGGTAAACTTAGGTGTACCACAATTCAAAAGATACCCTCGAAACCGAGCTTTGTGTTTTCCTTCAGATGCTTCTACCATTCACCACGAACCCATCTCAGAGTCTCAAGTCAAATTATCACGAGGCGTCATTCTCTTCAACAAAAAAAGAGCATTTATTTTATCATGCATCGGTCATATAAGGAAATAAATTTCGTATTTGTCAATTCTCCTATTAGTACTAGCCTTGTACGCTACCAGTATCTGTTACATCTCATCCTCATATTTACAAATACAATATTAATCAAAGCCCGAACTCCACACATACAGAGGCATTGAGTCTTCCCACATACTATCCGTCAACATGGTCTTGTTGGATCCATCTGCATTCATAACAACAATCTGACCATAGGGCTGGAAGGTGTTGTCATACAATGCGCTTTCATCGCGGAAACCGTACATGCCGCTGCTGTACATGATGCGTCCGTCAGTAGACCAGACAGCATGAGCGTCGTTAGCTTCCGAATCAGTCAGCACCTTCAAGTCAGTACCGTCGGGCTTTATGGTGCAGATGTCGAAGCGGTCGTCATCCCAGCTATTTCCTGAGGTCCAGTTGGTTTGACGAGTGAAGACGATAAGCTCGCCGTCAGGTGACCAACCAGGCGTATTATCCCAACCAGAAGTGATTTGAGTCGAATTTCCCGTAGCAAGATCCATGACATGCAGGCCCAGGGGACCATTGTTCCAGTCCCAAAGACGGTAGACAAGCTTGCTGCCATCAGGAGAAAAGGAAGGAAATCCCGCATTCAGAGAGCCATCAGTCAACCTTTCGTAATTTCCAGTATCGTTGGGGTTGAATAGATACAGGCTGCCTGGGTAATATACGCGGTTGAAGAACCAAGTACCGAATCCAACAGCTAGCTTGGATCCATCAGCTGTCCAGGTGGGCTGAAAAGCACCTGCCAGACCCGAAGCGTACAATGCCTTCTCGACGGCAGTGCTGTTGACGTCATAGACATCAAAAGCTCGAACCAGGTCAGTGTATTCAGCATCGGTGAGCACAACAGAGGACGAAGAATTTCCGAGCTGCTTCTCCGTCGTCGCCAAACGCTTGGTAGCATTGTTAAACTGGGGGAACACATCCATGAAACGGTACTCCCATTCGTGGTCCCAGCTGAAGAGAGGCTTCTCAGCCTGGCGCTGCTCCCATGCGTACACCTCGTAAACGACTTGCGTGCCATCGGGTGACCACGAAGGGTTGCGTACGGAGGAGCTGTTGAAATAGGCGTGGGCACCACCGGGAGACGTGTAGTTAAGTCCCGGGTTTGTGCCAGCCTTGACAAGGTAGCCAACGTTCTCGCTGTCGTCTCCAATATAGTGACCGGAAGCCTTCAAAGAATCGTCAAAGGTGTGCTGGACCACATCTTTTCCAGAAGCCACATCAACACTGAAGATCTGGGATACAACAGTGCTTTGTTGACCACTAGTTCCATGCGCTGCATATGTTCCTTCCCTTGTAAGATTATAGTATATAATGCGATTTCCATCAGGCGACCACTGAGGAGAACCAAGGCAGTATTCGTCCTGTCCGATAACCTTGCGGAAGTCACTTCCATCCGGTCGTACAACGTAGAGCGCAAGCGTCTGAGTATGCTCCCAACCAGTACCATCACTATGGCCGGTCCATTGGGTGTTGGCGTCGGAACTGAAAGCAAGCCACTCGCCGTCGGGCGACCACGAGGGTCGATAGAAGCTATGAGGTCCCACAAAGCTACCGACGGTCTCATCACTGCCAGTGACATTCAGTGTGGTTCCGGTCGAAAGGTCTTTGACGAAAACGTTGGTGGTGTAGTTGATAGCGGTCGAGATATAAGCGAGCTTGGAGCCATCGGGAGACAGGCTACCCATATCCTCAAACGAATCGCTTGACACAAGTGTCTCGAATTTCGTGCCGTCGACACTAGTTCGGTATAGATCAGATTGGCCATCTGCTCGTCTCTCGCTAGTGAAGACTATCCATTCGCCATCCTGAGACCAACTGGGGTGGTAGTCGAACGGCTCCGACTGGTTTCCAAGCAGACGAGTGGCGTTGCTGCCATCAGCGTTGGAAATCCATATTTCTGATCCCGAGGGTGCAATTCGGTTGAAGTAAAACACTCCAAGTTTGTCGGCAGCCGGGGGGGTACGTTTCACCACAGCGCCAGAGCTGCCCTTGTGTTCCGAGTCGCGAGCGAGCTTGCTAGCATAGGGACACTCACGAGGCTCTCCTTTCTTGTCGGCATAGGGGCATCCTGCAAGCGCGAGGCCAGCGGCGAGGCCGAGCACGGAAGCAATAGAAACACGCATCACAATGGACTTGTCTCCTCTTGCCTTGCGTAGTATGGGGTCGAGGGTGTGGATTTGGTGATGGGCCTCTCAAACAACAAAGCAGCAGAAATGAAACTGCAATTCGAGCTTCTTCGAGAGGGACAGAGAGTAAAAGGAGAGGATTGTCGGTGCTGGTGCCGATCAATTATAAACGATTACTCCTTGCCATTCCATTGACCGGTTGTTTCCTTAGCCGTTTAGCATATAGCAAGAGATGGCAATCAGAGAGCCTTTTAATACATGGGATCCTTGAGGCGTGGGTCGTGACGTGGCCCATACGGCAGAAGGAGAATTTTTCCTTCCAGCCATTGATTGAACATGATTGGAATTATGATGACATACAACGGTGGCAGTGATCTCTCCGCAGCTACGGGCACAAAGCAGAGTTTGGATAAGCGTTGGACCCAGCATGAGTGGTTTTTCCGGGATCCAGCTGCAGATCCATGCCCATTCGGATCTTTTTGTCCACGGGCCGTCTATGGGCACAGCGTGGAACGGTGGAAATGCTCCATCCAGCATTACATATCTCGGTATGGGTTTCAGTGACGTGGGATGTCTCTCTACACCGGCAAATCGCAGGCCCAGAAATTCCAGCTTAGCATAATTCTATAGATCCCACTTACCGGCTATAGACTAGCACCGGCTTAGGCGCCCCGTCATCTAAAGAACCCGCCGTTTCCGCGAGTCCATCTCTGCTCAAGATATGGACGTGGGGTACCGGCATGTGCTCCGGTTCACTCTATTCGTCCTACCAGGAAATTTTGATTTACCGCTCATGTGTCGCTAATTTTAACCTCAATCACCCCCTTGCTAAAGCCGTCTGTAGATCGATTGGGTTGCTGTAACAGATATCAGGTGACAATGATGCAGCAGGCATTTGGCCACTCAAAACTCTCTGCAGCATAAATAAACTACATCGTGGCGTATGTGGCATTGCGTAATGCACCAACTTCTAGAAAACCTTCTTTGCCTCGGAAAGGGGAGAAATTGCAGTACCCCCGCGGAACGTATCCACCTCGCTCCCAAGTTTTACGACATTTGCCGGCCTTGGATTTGATTTGGAAAGTCGTTACTCGGGTGAGCCGCTTAGCTCGGCTTCATCGCCTAGCTCGGCTAACTCGGCTAAAGGACTATGCATAACCATAATCATAACCAAAAGTTCTTACATTTGACAGACTTGTCCAAGGTCCCAAATCATTAATGTCTCAAATATTATCTGATTGATAAACCTACAGCATCTATGTGGGGGATCCGGGTCCAAGTGGGCGTTCGCCGCTCGAAAAGTGTTGTTTAGCGAATGCGGCGTGGCGGTTGAAGTTGTCATGTGGGGTAGGTAAATAACATCACCTCGGTCTAGACCGTGAAAGAATTCTTTCGGGAAAATATGGGTGGTTGAGCGGGATTAAAAAACTTTTCGTCTAGTAGATATGAAATTCGCGCGGAGAAAAAGTTGATTTGCAATAATTGAATCAATGCTATTGGACGAACTGACTTTATGAATTATAGACCTAATAAATGTAAGTCCTCACAAACCATGATAGGGTAGTCATGATGGGCCGTTCAAGCAAATGACCTTTTCCAAAGATTTAAATTGTAACGTTGCAGAGTTACACCAGTGATGACAGTCATTATTGTCCCCCCATCTCGTCAAAACTAGTCATTCCCGCTTCTTCATCTACGCCATTTGCCACCCACTCTCCAGCCATACCCATAAAATTAGCTAGACCAGGAATTACTTCCGCTTCGCCCCACCCGTTTGGCGGCATCATAACGCCATTATCGTAGAGCATATCGTTAAATGTCATACCCTGAGTGACTGGATATAGTGAGCTAGTGTCAACTGGGCGGCTAGATAAATTCGCGTCTGGATGGGTGGCATTTTGGTTAGCCTCTCCCCCCGTGACGATTTGCTGAATATTGACAGTTGAATCTTGTATGCTTCTGCTGTTCTCCTGGAGATTTTGTCTATCGACCTTTTTGTTCTTTTCGTCCGTCAGTCGTTGAATGCGTTTTTGCCATGGGTGGCTGCCAGCCTCTCCATCAGAAGAATCACTATTAATAAACCAGATGTGAGCTCGGTTTCTAGGATGAGGGACATTTTGTCATAAAAGTTGACCATAAAGATATGAACTTACTTGTTATAAGTCTCAGAAGATATAGAGATGTGAATGCCGTGGCGCAACAAGGTTTTCCGCATCTCATTAAGCTAGCAACATTTATCAGTATTGGCAACTAACACGAATTCGATTTGGGGATATTCTTACCAGCCATTTTCCTTGCCTAAAATACTTTGCCATGTTTTCAACATAAGTCATCAATGTCTTGAAGCTCTCTTTGCATTCTTCTATGCGCTCTTCGACAGCCTCAGATGGTGGCATGAACAGCCATTGGAGACGTACGCACATGCTCTCGAACACGCACATGGGTAAACTCGTATCAAGGAAAACAAACTTCTCCATGTCAACTGAAGCAGCTACTGTCTCGAAGATGGAGGCAATATTATTGGCATGGCTAACACAAGCAGATTGATGCTGCTGAACCCAGCCCACAGGTGCTTGCGACAACATAGAGCTGGGAAGAGTCTCTGGAAATCCAGGCATGACGATCCGATAAAGATCCGACATGCATTGCTCATGCCACACGTGCAGCATAATCAGCGGGGAAAGTTGATCCTGCGACTGGTGCATGTATATGGTGTTTGGGAGTAACTGGAATTGAGGCGGGAGAGATTTTTTCCAGGTCGACATTTTATAGACGCATTCAGCAAAAGTTGATGAAGGATCCCACGGCGGTAATTCTTTGGGGTTTTCGGGGTGATTGCGAACGTACCTTGAAATTGACACGTCTAGGTTAGTAAATGTAAGCTTCAGCCGATACGGCACAATCCAGCTTACCTGAGCATACTGTAACGCATTTGCATTATCTGTACGTAGTGTCCAAACAATCCAATATCGCGTTGGGATTGTGATAAGCTTTGTCCAATGGCAGGCGACTCTACTTCTAAATTCATGACTGGTGTCCAACACTGAATACCAAACAGAAATTGATGTTCTTCACATGGGAGCTGTAGGCGAATATGCTCATCCCGCAATATGACTAGTTCAGATAAACCTGTAGACATCATGCGATCGAAACAATAGCAGGCCCAGAATAAACGACGTCGAGCCTCCTGTTCACTGAAAGACGCGGTGGCGTTGTCAGCACGAGTTTCCTTGTTAAGCCCAAGGGCTAGTGCCGCGCGAGTAGCCATAGAGGACAGCATCCAAGCTGAGGAATAATTTCCAGAGTTTATTTCGTGCCTAGCCAGTAGCAAGGCGGCCGCCACCGTGTCTGTGGTCATATCTTCCAAGATTAGGAGCGTTTTGGCTTCCTTGGCCCACACTTCAGCCCGCGCGCTATCGTATGCTGACATGGCAGGATCGTCGACAAAACGCGAGGATGCAGCACAAATAGCTAAGAGAAGCTTCTTGTCGATGCGGTCTGAATGAAAATTTTGAAGCAACGTGCCACGGTGAAGGAAGCCGTTCGCTTGGCAAGGATAAATATTAGTGAAGAACGCTTGAATATGCTTTTGGATGAGAATTTTCGGTATTTCATTAATATTGCTGTCATGAATTGGTTTGTTAGCATTACCCGTATAAAGTTTATTCATTGGTGTCTATTTACCAGGTAGTATCTGAGTTTCGTGTCCGATCGGCGAGGGGCAGCGATTTTAGGGCAGTCTCTTGCAATTCTACACCCTGCATTGGCTCATCAGTGGAATTTGCAGGCTGGTATTTGCATACAAGACTGAGCTGACGGCACCTAGAACAAGACGGGCGTTCGTGTGAACATCGGCATCTGACGGTACGACAACCATTGCAAGGTGTGTTAGAGCCATCTTCTTTAGAGAGGTCAGGATTGCTCCTGAGTTCGCTGCTTGCAGAATCTCGTCCTGAATTTGAGGCGTGGGCGTTACCAGCCATCGCACTATTGTTTTTGCGTCGAGCCTTAATGCTTGACAGATTCTCAACTACTGGCCACCTGCACTCAAGAACACATCGTTTGCAGTTTTCGCAGATTGGTTGGGATTCGTCACATTTTACCTATACGCCAAATTATTTTCTATCCCTTTAGAGCAAACCAATTACATGATATTAGACATGGTCCTACCTTCCTTGCTCGGCAGGTGAGGCATCCTTTTGAACATTAGTTTACCAAAACATGTTCATGGCAAAACAACGTACCTGTCCGAGAGCGTTTCACAGTACGCACTGGGGCACGTCTACGAGCTGGCTTAGGTGACTGCGACCCAGAGCTAAATTGTGGCAGGCCCTCATCATCAGGTTGTACATCTGCGTCATTCCGAGAACTCATAGTGCCACAGAGTTGTTGGCGAATTGTAAGTCGTAATCTGTGGCGGTGCATAATTAAGGAGCTGGTTGCAGCAAAGGCGGTGGTTCTGGGCAGAATTCAAGGGTCCATTTTATTTATGCCTAAAGACCAATGAAAACGCCAACCTTGAGCTCAGACGTCATTGCTGGAAGAGGATAAATCCCGTCAATACGAAGAACAAAAGAGGAAAAAGATACGGACCGGCCAAAATATTGTTTAGGAACAAATCCCGTTCGTATCATTTCACCAACTGCCTAAACTAAACTAATGAAAATTTCTAATCAAGCGACGATGCCACTTTTTTCTCCAGGTCTGGCGTTGCTCTTGGTAAAGCAAAAGTCTCATAAGCCGTCATAAATCCAAGCAATACGTCTTCACGATGATCCATCGCCATGAGGCACAACCCGAATGGTCTTCCGTTGTAGCCCAATGTACCAAGTGGGACCGTCGCAATTGGGTAGCCTAAATCAATGAGTACTTGTACGAGCATGCAACGGTGTAAGTGTAAAGCAGACCTGCTACCGCTGCGCAAATACAGAGAGGTGAATCTGCAGGCGCGGCAATAATTTCCAATTCTTCCTCAGAAAATACACGACCTATAATCTGGCGTGCTCTGCTACGTGATCCTTGTTTTAATTTGTCAATGCGTTCTTTGGTGTCGTCATTGCGGCCCGCTTTAACAAGATCGTCTTGGTTAGGGTGGTCTGTAGATGGTGAATTAGAGAAGAGAGTCATTTTCGCCTTGGGACCCTTGAGCTTACCGGGTGGAAGAGCCTTCTTCCTCTCTCTCTCGTTGTATTGGACAATGTCGTGGAGATTACTGGCCGGACATTGCTCAAAATTCTCAAGAAACTCGGGTATACTGATATTTTTAAAATCCCAAACTAATATCTTGTCAAACTCCATGCCAATTGATTAGCCGTCAGGGTGCTTACAAGCAATTGGCATTATTGTATCTTCACCGTCTACTTGCAATTCTGATAGATCGGGAACGCTAATTGGATATTTCACAACCCAGTTTTCTTGTTCTCTCATCCATGAAATGGATGTGTTGTATTTACTCATCTGCGATTATTAGGTTCCGCAAATCATTCACTCCTCAGGTACTACTTACCATATCTTCCCGCGTTCCTTCATGATGACGACACATGGGTTCATCAGTAATCCAGTCGGCGGAATCCACAAATCCAATAGAGAATCCGTGTGCGCTGTGCCGCAATGACCCCAAAGACCGGCCCAACAGTATCTCTGTTAAGGGAACCAAATCATTTGGGGATTTTGCCATCGGCCCTGGAGCATCATAGAAGGGGCTCAGTGCAAATATACCACTTATATTGATAGAGCCAACTGTAGGTTTGATAGCATACAGGGCTGCTCGAGACGTGGGCGTGATGATAGATCCAACTGTTTCCGTTCCTATCGCAAGTGGAGCGAACCCCGCTGCAACGGCCACGGCTGACCCGGTTGAAGATCCCCCAGGTGACTGGCTGCATAAATAATTGTGTAATGAGAGAAGATAAGAGAGAGAAGTGACTCACTGAATGGCCTAGAAGACTCTCACCAACTTCCAGTCTTCCTACATAGGGAGATATTGTTTGGCCTTTCATTGAGGACCACCCCGGCGTGATAAGCGTTCCTTTCAGTCCACAAAATTCCTATCAATTTTAGTATCCAAGCCACTGCACTGTGGGTAAAACTGTTTATATTATCTCTTACGGTCAGATTCGCCTTTCCCAAAATAATAAGGCCGGAGTCTATAAGCCTTTGAGCCAAATCAGAATTCCCTTTTGTGCAGGACTCAGCAAATAGCCAAGATCCAACAGTCGTAGGCATTCCAAGAGCATGGTCTGTGACAATATTATCCTGATTCTTTTAGCGTCTTGCGTGGTGTCGAGTATTAGGTTAGTTAATTACCTTCAAAATAACAGGAATCCCGTGAAGTGGACTACGTTGGTGACCCGAGCGCCGTTCGTTGTCCAGCTTAAATGCATCCTCGAGCAGCGCGACTTGTGACCTGAGTGATATGAGTGCATTGAGGCCGCTGTTAAATTGTTTTATTTGCTCCAGGTATACCCTAACAACTTGAACGCTAGTGATTTTGTTGTTTTGTAGGAGCCTCTGCAGATCGACTGCGTTGGTAGTAAGAACATCAAAGTTGGGGTGGATCATCGCTATTGGGTATTGGTTTCAGCAACAAACTGTAATACCCAGCTAATCGGCGCGGCGATGGGACTTTTAAATAATGGGCTAATTTATCATTGACAGGGAATTATTGCGAGATCAGGCACCAGTTTTCGTAGATACCAGGCAGCTAAATAATTGATTATCAACTAACTGCCGATAAAGGAAGGAGCCGAGAATCGGTCTCACTGTGCGATAGAAACATGAGATAAATTAGATAAATATTATATTAGTACTACGTGAATAGGATTCTTTTTCATGTGGAAATCATCGCACATAGCGTTGAAGTCACAGTATGACAGATAGACCATTG
The DNA here is from genome assembly GCA_020809705.1 of Calonectria ilicicola. Classification (NCBI taxonomy): domain Eukaryota; kingdom Fungi; phylum Ascomycota; class Sordariomycetes; order Hypocreales; family Nectriaceae; genus Calonectria; species Calonectria ilicicola. Next base: position 1,517,874 of record CP085833.1, on the reverse strand, counting down.
TCAATTATAAGAGAGATGTCGCTGATTAGGTCTTTAGCAACACCTTTTACAGATTTGGCAGATTTTAAGGAGGCATATGAAATATCCCCGGCCAATAAAGCAGAAGCTTTGATACTTTGCTGTCCTGCAGGTCATAACTAATTGATAGCCTCTTCTACTACGTCACCAGAAAAGCTTTCCAAGCCAGAATACGAAATCTCAGCATGCATGTGACTACATGTCATTAAGGAATCGAAATTTACATCTGGATAAAGTTTCCTTGCCACTTAATTAGCTCGATGCCAAGCACATATCCCCTCACTCCCCGACTTCTTGGTAAGTAAGCAGCAGCAATCCATTCAGGCTAAATCGGAAATATCCCAGTCACACCACTTTCGCTCTGGAATTGCGGAAAAGGATTCACATGGACCCACAGTGAAACCTGCTTCACCAGTTTACAGATATAAATGCTCTAGATGGGAACATTGATCAATTCTAGCATAGAGGCTCTCTGTACGAAAACAGAGCAACCACGGAATCCCAATAGATTATGGTCACCAAAACTTACAAATACTAACCATCATGAGAGTCATCAAAGATTTTATGCCCTGGCTAGGTATTCTAGTTAGTGGCGTATTAGCCAAGAATTCAACCTTTCAGAACCCAATCATCAGCGGATTCAATCCAGATCCCAGCTGCATCTTTGTGCCAGAATATGATGACACCTTTTTTTGCGTCACATCAAGTTTTCTCGCTTTTCCGGGTCTTCCAATTCATGCCAGTCGGGATCTAGTCCACTGGAAACACGTCTCCAATGCTTTCAGTCGCCCAGATCAACTGCCCGGTATGGCATTCCTTCCTAAAGCTACCAGCGGCATCTATGCCCCGACACTCCGGTTTCATCAAGGCACTTTCTACCTCATGTCAACACTCGTCAATCAGCAGTTACCGCGAGTTAATGACTCCCGATGGGACAACTTCATCATGACCACGACAGACCCTTATAGCTCCGAGGCTTGGTCCGATCCTGTTCACTTCAGTTTCCCTGGTTTTGATCCCTCTCCTTTCTGGGACGATGACGGAACTACTTGGGTCTCAGGGGCGCACACAGCTGCGTACTACCCTGGAATCATGCACGCGCCACTCAACTTTGAGACTGGTGAAATTGGAAAAATTATGATGCCGTGGAACGGAACTGGTGGCGCCTCTCCAGAAGCTCCACACATTTGGAAACGCGACGGCTGGTACTACTTGCTCCTTGCAGAGGGAGGCACACGAGAAAACCACATGGTTACAATGGCGAGATCCCGCAGTCTTCAGGGTCCGTACGAAGCTGCGCCTAAAAACCCACTCCTTACAGCCGCCAATGACACAAGCTCGTACTTTCAGGCTGTGGGTCACGCAGACCTCTTTCAAGATGGCAACGGCAAGTGGTGGGCGAGCGCTCTGGCTGTGCGTGCCGGGGGTTCTTACGGCGAAGACCCAGGTCCCTACTTTGGTAACCTACCTATGGGAAGGGAGACTGTGCTTACTCCAGTGACTTGGGACAAGAATCAATTTCCTATCTTTAGCTCCATATCAGGCAACATGTCCGGGTGGCCGCTCCCGGCTAAGTCCTTCGTTGACAAGGGCGAGGGCCAACTCAATGGAGCTGATGATTCGTTTAGCTTCTCGCCCGGAAGCACCCTTCCAATTCATTTCGTACACTGGAGGCTTCCGAAGAGCAGGGCTTATAGAATTTCTCCTCCAGAACACCCTAACTCATTGGCACTCAGGTCTTCCGTGCTCAATCTCACCGGTTTCGATGCCGACTATGCTCTAGGTCGGGGCCAAACCTTTGTAGGCAGACGCATGGCACATTCGCTGTTCAAGTACAGCGTGGATGTTGACTGGGCCAAGTCTCTTACAAAAGAGGAAATGGAAGTCGGAGTTTCAGCAATCCAGGATCAGGCACAGCATTGTGATTTGGGTGTTGTAATGCTGAAACCAGAAGGGAAGGATAAACTGCGGCCATATCTACGATTTCGTGGACACTCGGAGACGCCATATCGCGGTCGAAGCTTGGTTCAGACCAACACAGTCCAACTTCCAGATGAGTGGGCGAACAAGAAGCTGAAGTTACAAATTTCAGCAATCAATAGCACACATTTCGAGTTTTCCGCAGGTCAAGCAAATAACAAGCAAACTAAGTTAGAGGTCCTTGGTTATTGCAAGGGAACTGATCTAGTTCCTTATTATTCAGGTTAGTATACACAGCCTATTCCACCATCTACTAAAAGGCTAATACTCAATATCATAGGTGTGGTGCTTGGCGTTTATGCCACGACCAATGGCAAACACGGCGAGCAAGCTTTTGAAACCTATGTCTCAAATTGGACATACAAAGGGATTCGACAATTACGAAGTCAAGAAGATGTTGATGAGGCGGACAAACAAAGTAAATAGTACCATTTACGAACTTTTAAATTCAAGTAATAAAATAAATGCTATGCAGCAATAGTCCTCGTTGATCATTTAATTAACAAACTATGGCAATGACAAAGGGAGCTAAGTATCACTTATCAAGAGTCTCGGGTCACAACTTTAAATAGGCCAGTCAGACCATCATCATCGTCCAATAGATTCATTCAGTGGCGTTATAATAAATGATTTACCATATGAAGAAGTTTTATCTGACATATATTTATTTTTTAATGTTTGAAGATATTTGAGGGGACAGCTTACGCACGCCACAGTCACCAATACTAATTGGTGAAGTTCATTGCGACTATCTGTCTGGCCGTGTCGGCGCAACAAAAGTCAGAGATGATGATCCCATACCGATTTTCCTTGGGGTCTATATTCTCATTCTCCTTCAGATATTGTCTCAACCTAGGATTCACGTGTTCTGCGTAACGGCGAGGTGTAGCCACGTCCAAACCATTGATTTTAGAATCAGCCATTCCTGTGAAATGCATAACATTGTTATGAAAGTCCGCGCCTTTGCTAAGCTCAAGCTGGTCACGAGCCCTGGACCATCGGTCGTCAAAGGAAAGTCCAGATTGGCTTGGGTTCTCAATTTGCCTCCATTGGCCATCTCCATGCAACCTCTCTCTTTGATCCCAGAAGCCGGTGATGTCAATTCCAAAGCTTTCACCGTCAGGGTTCCAAAATCGTCGCAAGAGAATAGCTTTTCCCCGGACAGAGCCCAGCTCAGGCCATGTGGATCCAGAATACCATTCATGTTTCTGCCAAATGTCGTTTACATTGTGACGAAGGTTTTGGTCTTCGTGAACAGGGATAGACTTAAAACCTTCGAGACGCTCTTCATCCCACTTGATGGAAATAAAAACTGTCTCTGTCGGGTGTCCACGCAGGAAATCAGCCATTCCATCAGTAACGATTCTCAGGTTCTCTTTGAGCTTAACACTAGCATGGCATAGGCCATATGCCCAGTCTCCATCTCCAAAATGTGCCCATGAAGAGATGCGGAGATCGAAATACCGCACCCCTTTCTAAAGCTAGTCCCACATTTCGAGATCTTGGCATTGTGCAAGAGGCCTCACGATCTCACCTGCTACGGCTCTTTCTATCCCGCTCATAGCGGACAGGATTTTGTCCTCGGTGGCATGGCTGTCATGGGTTCCGGGAATGGTCAACTGCGTCACATTGAAGTGACCAGGGATGTCTCGCATCCAGTCTGTAAGCGGGGGTAGTGGGCTCATTTCGAACAGAAAAGCTAGATGTGTGGCTGTGAAAAGGATCCTTGTGAGAGGAAAATACACATCAGAAGAAATGTCGAATAATCAGGCAATATCAGAAAACCCCGAAGAGAGCAAATTGCGCAATTAGAAATATCAGCATGTTCGGAACTGGCAAATCTCAACCATGATGTGGAGCCTGTATTCGAAAGGCACTGGACGGATCGTATTATCACCAATCCCCACTTCTAAAAATAGTAGTGTTATGTCCCGACAATTTCTTGGCTTTGAAGAAATTCCTCGTTTTTAGGTATTCGCCCTAAGAATTCGCAGAATCCGGCCAGGGCGTGCGGTTAGTGAATAAAAAAAAGGCAGAATGATGCACAGCTTAGCACCAACAACTTGAACACGAGTAACACCGTCAATACCCCACAGATAGAAAAGTCAAACCATGTACCTAGATTCTACTTTACCATCCAAAAAAATAACAGAGCCAACAAACCAATTATTTCGCTCCCAGCTATTTTATTTCCTCGGTTTAGATATTAAAAATAAAAAGAATATCGATAACATAAACCCTTTGTATTTCTTGTACATAGGTCAATATCTAAATATAGCTACTTGACCCTTTTCCAAAATTCGTAGGTTTCCATTAGGAGACCGAGGGCTAATAACTAGAGCGCCGCAAAGTGAAAGAGCAATGTATCGCGTACTATTTAATCCTACATCCAACTCTTGTATGATATCTGCAAACCGCTTAATCTCATCTGCCGACGCCTGGGGAGAGATGTCATCGTAATGATACTCGTGTCTGGATTTGCGCATTAGTAACCGGAGCGTATAAGCCTTGTTGCAAAGTTCTCGGAATTGTGCCTGCAAGTTTTCTAATTTTTCAGGGGCCGATGCCTCTATAACCAGCGGTGAGAAGAAATGATACATTTCTTCCGCAAGATCTGCGCCGAACACCTTGCCTGTCAATCCAGCAGCCTCGACACTTCTCAAGGTCGACAGCCTCCAATTCGTTAATATATCATGAGGGACTTGAAATTATCAGTTCATTGGCCAACCGAATAAAAAAGAGGGAAATACTGACCACGGCGCTCAGAAAGCAGGCGCTCGATTTTGCCCAATCTCGCATTCAGAGCCGAGTTGGCTTCTGGCTTTCCATTTTCGTCTACCTTTGACTCAGATATTGCGAAAAACTCGGTCTGGAGTATATCTTCGCTCAAAATTTGCGACAGAAGCGCTCTCAAAATCAAGGATCGACCCTTCCTCTCTGTCATTCCCCACAACTCAGAGAATTCTTCCCATATCGCAAAAGGGTTACCCTCGAAATTTAGATTCCTTCCTTCAACCTGAAGAAGTTTGCTTCCTGCAATCTGCTGGATTCCCTGTGCAAGGCTTCCATATGCGCTCGTCAGCTCCTCCTCGCTAATCTCCTGATAAGATTCATTGTCAAACACGGAATCGCGCAAGCTCTGCTCCTTAGCACGCAAAGTTTGAACCTCTCGTTTGCACAACTTTAGCTCTTGTTCCAGGTGGCGAATGTTAGCATCTTGACGAGCCAGCTGATCATTGGCCTGCTGTAGTTGGCGATTGGTTTCTTGATTGTAGCAATAATGACCATCGTTGCGATTAAAATTCCCCTAGAAATTATTAATATTAAAAAAAGGGGTTTTCTATTTTAGAAAACCAAACTGAATCTTACTTGAGACCCCATAGCATATCCTCCCAGCATAGCTGGAATCATATGAACCTCTGTAGCTATCCGAGTACAATATTCTTGCAAATCCATTTTGGGGGGATACGACGGCTGGTGCGAATCACATGCTCCATCTGGACATCCTCTACCTTGCTGATTTTCTTGGCTGTGATTGGTAGTCGCTCTCGTGGTCATTGTAGGACTGCCTGAGCGTAGAGCACACATAAGTCTTTCGATTATTTCTCTAACCATTTGACGAATTCAGGCTCCGGTAATTATTTGTTTCTCAAAAAATCTGAAAAGAGAGGTGAGATGGGGAAGGCGAAGTAATGAGGGGTCAGTCTTGTTTATGCGCATCCCACTCGCTGCGTTGCACACCATATTTTAGTGGTATGCCTCCCGCATACGTGTAATCAACCCACCCAATGAGAGAAGGAAACATGGCCGTCCTTCCATTTACAACATGGACAGATGAAATCACAAATTGTCACAAAGGCGTAATTATTGGGTCGTACGAAAAACACCCAGCCAACATGCATAAGATGCAACCTATCCGAGTTGGCTTTCCTACAAATTTTCCCAGCAATGCTACCACATGACGAATTTATCCCGCTTATTCTAGGCAGAAAATCAGACCGCTAGTTGGAAGGACAGTCCTAGATTTTAATAAAAGCGCAACACACCTGGACACACGCCCATGTTCTCCTCCCTTATCCGTCCATCTACAGCTATCCTCACAAGACTCCAAAACCACAGTCGTCGCACAAACTTATTCAGTATGTCAGCTCATGCCATTGATTTGGATAAGCTTCTCGAGAACGTTTCTGTATCCGATACGCCAGAAGATAAGCTTATAATAGCATTGGACTTTGGGACTACATATTCTGGTATTGCCTACTGCTTCACGAATCAACGGGATTGCACGCCCCTCTCCGTCAAAAATTGGCCAGGTAAATACAATCATACCAATCTACCCACCCACTCTATTAAATATTTCAATTTCAAGGAGCGGAGAGTCCCGATGCTCCCAAAGTGCCCACTCTGATCAAATACAACAAGGAAAACCCCAACGAGTTCGAGTGGGGTGCGACTTTGAACAACCACACTGATGGTATAGTGGGGTTGAAGCTCCTTCTTGATCCTGAACAGGAAAGGCCTTCATATTTCATGTCGTCAAGGAAAATCCGTCAAAGGGAGTTGAAAAGCTTGCCAAAGCATCCAAGTCAGGTGACAGCCGATTTTCTGGGCGCCATATACAAACATGCAATATCCGAAATATCGAAAAGGTTCTCAAAGGCATATATAGAACTATGCTGCAAAGAATATGTCCTCACTGGTGAGTAGAACGATCAATTCAAAATTCGTGTGTTGACGGCTGCTGTAGTCCCAGCCGTTTGGTCCGATGCCGCAAAAAACGCCACTCTGAAGGCAAGTACACCCGCTCCCCTTTGGAATCACTTACTAATTTTGTATACTTCATTTCAGGCAGCCGAAATGGCAGGTCTTAGCCCTATTCATCTAATCAAAGAGCCCGAAGCAGCAGCATTGTGGACCGCCAGAAAAATGGACCGCAGACTTTATCCCGATGATAATTTCATCGTATGCGACGCTGGTGGTGGCACTGTTGACTTAGTATCATACAAGGTTGAGGCCGCACTTCCCAGGCTTCAGGTAAAAGAAATTGTTCCGGGTACAGGTAAGCTTTTTTTTTTTTTATCACGATGTCGTTATAGCTAGATTCATGCTGATACATCCAAAGGTGGCATGTCCGGGTCCCTTGGACTGAACAAAAAGTTTGCAGATGCAGTTGAAGATCTTGTAGGTGATGATCAATGGAAGAATCTTAAAAAGAGCAAGGCATTCCACTTGTCAAACAGACAATTTGACCGAGATGTCAAGAGGTTATTTAGGGGAGGAGCAGATGAGGAGTACTTCATCAACTTCCCAACCGCGAATCTAGAGGACGATGCTGAAAATGGCCTCGAATCATGCAGTTGGAGGATGACCAGGTACGTGATGTTGCAATTAAAAACTTCATAAACTGGGAATGATTAATTTTGAACTGCCAGAGACGACTTGAGGCTCATTTTCAATCCGCTTATTACTGACATTCTTATGCTCATAAATGATCAGGTTCAAAAAGTGAAGCTGAAAGAAGGAGCCAAAAGCATAAAGGTTTGCCGTCATCCATCATCCCCTGAATGCTCTAATTCTGAATATTCCAGGGTTTGTTTCTAGTCGGAGGGTTTGGAAGCAATCATTATCTTATGAGTCGAGTTAAAGCCGAGCATCCTGACATAGAAATCCTCCAGCCTCCGGATGCTTGGGCTGCTATCGCAAAGTATGTGAGAGTCAAACTTTTAAATTCCTATATTCTAACTAGTTTTGTTTCAAGAGGTGCAGCTCTCTCTAGGATGCCTCGCGAAGCAATCGTTACCAGCACATCCGCTACACGTCATTATGGAGTTGACGCAGATTGCCACATTGATCCCATTTTGGACATTGGCCGACCCACAAAAGTTTGGCCGGATGGGTCTCTTAGGGTATCACAAGTAAGTATTCCAGCACTTAAAAACAGGGCATTGATCTAATATCTAATTACCAGATGACCTGGTATATTAATATTGGAGATGATCTCCTCCGGGATCAGAAAATCAAGTTTTCTTTTTGCAGGAATATCAATTACAATTACTCTCAGATGGACCTTATTTTTTCGGACGAGCTTTATGAGTGTGGTTCGGCGTAAGTAATCCTTGCCTACCATTCTTAGTTAAATGATATGGACTCAAACCATAACCCAGCGCGGCCCCTCGCCACCCTTTCAAAGGTGATAAATTTTCCCTGAACTGTTCGATAATCAGTAACCTCTCAAGGCTTCCTGCTTCAAAATTTGAAAAAAGAATAGGTAAGAAAACGAGATTATATGATCCAACATTATATATTAACTCTAGATGCTATACAGATCATAAAGGGAAACCCTAGTAGGCACTCCACCTATGTTATCCTATGATGATACTAACAGATTACCCAAGTTGGAGTGTCCACTTCGATTTAGTCATTACGCTAGAATCCGCAGTCATGAAATTTGCATTGGAGGTGGATGGCGAATCGTTTGGTTCTGTTGAGGCGAAATACAACTAGGGCAAATTAGATGGAGACTCAGACTAGTAGCCTCGCCTCTACTGAATCACATGCATATCTAATCGATGCGTTATCTAAGCCAAGGTCAAGATTATTTTTACACTCTCTATTTTTGGTAGATTTCCAATATCGAAGAGGTGATATGGACAAAATAGGAAGTACACGATACCAGTCTTGTTTATCCGCGCCCAGTAATTGGAAAAAACGTTAAATCATCATCTCATGCACGGATTTACGAGGCAGACAGCCGAAACGGCAGAGCGGCACAACAGGGTGTTGCACTGGATACTATGTGATGAGACACAACCAACATGCATAACGTGTAACGTACGCAAGTCTGTTTTCCTGCGGTTTTGTCAAACAATAGTACCATGCGGTAAGATATCTCGCCAGGTCACATGGAAACTATGGAATCATTGATATGAAAGAGGGGGTTAAATTTAGATGAATGCAAAACACATTATTCCATAGATCCTCGTGTAGCATGCATCTACCCTAGGTTACCATTGCAGGACTCTAAAATCGTATTCACGTATCCTAGGGCTGAAGTTCCAAAATTCAATTGTCTGACAGTTTGATTTTGGATATGAGCAAGTCACTCTGGAATGCATCGTCGGGCATCCATGATCACCACATCCTCCACGCGTCCATATGAAGTTCAGGGGGTGGGGTGTCGTTAATGCCATTCTATGCTACCTCAACCAAAATGCAAGGGTTCCGTGTGAAGGATCTCTCCACATATCGAAGTATTCGTTCTCGTGCTTATAGATAGGGCCTCATTCTAGTTCATAAGTGCCCGGATGACCGAGAATATAAACATTGGGGGCGATCCTTTCCGGTATTAGAAAATTAACTTTACTTGTTTGCAGAATCTCGTATTTTTGGCTGACTTTGATGGGTGTAGAGCCGCGTAAGTAATTCTTATCTCTTCTTCTTGATCAAATGATAGGTTTTCGAACCACAGCCTTATAGTCACCTATCTCGAAATGCTACCTAGATCAGCATTTTGAAAAACAATAGATGAGAAACCGGGGTTACATTGCTCAAGCTGGTTTGCTAATTTGAGAAATTACATAGATAAGGACGGATTAATGCAGTAAGCGTTCAGCGCATACTACGCATACTACCCTGCCATGATACATGCAAATACATGCAAAGACATCTCAACTAGGACATCAGCCGCACGACTTGTTATCGTGCAGGAAAGTGCAGTTATGAAAATTTGCGCAAATTGTGGATAGCGAATCATTGGCTTCTACAGAGGCACAAGCTGACAATCTTACGTCTCTACTCAATCACGCATATTTATCTATCTGACTAAGGTGTCTAAGCCAACCGTGTTTCGTTTCTTACGCACATTGTTGGGGGTTCTTTTTTACGTCAGAGACATGTGCCGTTTTTTTTTGTCTTCAAACCTTGAGCCAAAAAATGCCCTACCAGGCGCAACAATCGAGACCCGGGTCTAGTGTTACCGTGGTAAGCACTGGTGATCTGACCGTCAACGACTAGCGCGCAATTCTCGGCCGCTCGCGCAGAGAGGCTTAGACCATCACGCGGATTATCACATGACCGGCAAGGCCGGTGGAGAGTGTAGAACGCCCGTCAGAGCGCAAACGCGTCTCGACTAAACTACGAGCGTTATTCCCATTGGGCGCGGCTGAAGTGACATCACCGTTGATTACTACTGTTCCCTTTGATCGCAGAAAAGTCGCCGTCTTGCCGGGGCGGTGCAGCTTGTAGAAGGACCCGGGATGCCGCGGTTATATCACACAAAGTCAAAGACAGGGTGCAAACGCTGTAGAGCCCGTCGAGTCAAGGTGAAGTGGAGCTTCGGTACAAGGGGGTGCTGTGCTGACCTGTTGCTGACTGACCGTTTTGACTGCAGTGCGATGAAGCGTGGCCGACATGCGTAGGTTTCATGATGAGTGAACTGCCCATTGGGAATGTCGACTTCTAACTTGCACAGGGTGGCTGCCGCCGGCATCAGGTCGACTGCCACTACGACCGCCTCGATGCGGAGGGCAACGCAGTGCAGAACACCGTAGGATCGCCCGGGTCGGTGTCGTCGGCCGTGGTCAAGGAGAAGCCGCGCAACCCGTCACTCGCAGAGGGCCGCGAGCGGCGTCACCGCGAGCTGCTGCTGCTGCACCACTTTATCATAATGACATCCCACACGATGCCGGGCACGCACATACCTCAGCTGCTCGAGGCATGGAACGTCCACGTGCCCAGGATGGCTCTCGACTATGAGCCGCTGCTCAGCGCCATCATGGTGCTGACGAGCCACCACCAGGCACGGGAGGCTGAGACGGAGGACAAGGCAAACGAGTACATGGACCTGAGGGCAATCTACTTGGAGACGACGCTCATCCAGCACCGGATGGCGGTCGGGGAGCTGAACAAGTACAATGCGGACGCGGCAAGCTTCACCACGGTGCTACTCACGGTCGACTCGTTTGCCAACATGCGGGAGCGACAACTAGAGCCGTACGAAGCACCGGTGCATTGGCTGCGCCTGTCGAGGAGCATCAGCGGCGTGTACAAGATAGCGCTGGGCCTGCTCAAGGACGACCCTGAGGCCAAGGTATGGCCGATAGTGACAACCATGATTCCATTCGTGCGTGAGGCGAGGTCAACCAATGCCGACCGGCTCGCGCACCTGCTCCAACCAGTGAACGGAGGAAAGGAGCTGTGCCAGCTAGATCTGCTCACCTACGAGGAGATGACACGGTTCCTCTGCTGGCTGTTCGAGGGCCGCAACCAGGGCGAGTGCGCGCTCATGCTGTGCCGACGAATCATGGCGTTCACCGTGCTAATACCAGACCATTTCATGCTGCTGCTGGACCAGCATCAGCCGCGGGCACTGGTGATGCTGGCGCACTACTTTGCGCTGTCAACAGGCGGGAGCGAGGCCTGGTGGATCGATGATATGCCGCTCCGGGAGTTCAGGGCCATTCAGGCGCAGTTGGGGCCGGAGTGGCAGGGCATGCTCACATGGCCAATGCAGCTGGTTCAAGAGTGTATGCCTCGTAGGGCTGAGAGCTGAGAGCCGAGTGCGTACGTACTGTAAAGGCGTAAAGTGGTGGTAGGCGAGCAGTGAGCGGGTCGACAGGGTATGACGCTGTTGTGCGAGTGCTGTGCGGTGCTATGCTGCGCTGTGTGTGCTGTAGAGTTATTGGCTGGTTATTGGCTGTTAGTTTATTAGAGAGCAAATGATATCCCCTCCATGAACCAAAACAGGCAATTGCATTCGAATCGATGTGGCGGAGTTTGAACGGAAAAGGGAACAACGAGCCAAAGAGGCGATGCCAGCATATATCACTCTCCCCAACGTCCCACCCCAGATCGATCTTCCCGCCCTCATTGCCGGCCATCACCAATCCCCATCAGGCTCGTTCCATCGGGCTCGTTCTCGCTCATACCCCGCTTTTTTTCATCCCAACACTGCGCCCCCCGTACCAGCTGTCCAATCAGAGCGCCAGCCTGCATGCATGGTGATGCTACCCTACATTTCTGTTTCTCGGTCTCGTTCAAGTCATCAACAGCTTCGCCATCGTGCTAAAAGGCCTCCATCAGGTGCAAGTAGAAGTTTGCGAGTATAAAGAAGGGGAATGTCTCAATTGTAATTATCGTGTTGTGCCAAGACGAGCATTCTAGATCATCAATCAACAGCTTTAAGCAATATTTTCCAATTTTTTGACAGCTTTTTTCTTTTTTGAAGACCAAGCTTAGTTTGCCGAGATACAGACTACAGCACACCGAACCCACCACCACTACTACCACCAACCACATCACTCATCATATTCTGTATAGACAATTTCCTAAATAGGAACAATGGGCAGCCTCACCACAGCTCAACTGGCCATCTACGCCATTCTTACGCCACCGGCCTGCTATGTTCTTGCTAAACACGGCAAGCCAGGCCTCATGGGCTGGTTCTACCTGCTGGCCTTCTTTGGCCTGCGCATCGTCGGCGGCGGACTGGCGCTCTCGGGCAACTCGTCTGCAGCCATTATTCCCAGCGTTGGGCTGTCGCCGCTGCTATTGGCGGCGTCGGGTGTCCTTCACGAAGCGTGAGTCTAGACTTTTTACCACCACCACTACAAACATACTACCGCGGTGGTCCCCGAGAGTGGAATTGCTTCCGTGCCGCTGGTGGCAGAATCTGTGCCAAGACTGACCGGCGTTGCTAATTAGGCGAACTTATCGATACGAAGACCTCAACGCCAAGGTCGAGTGGCTGAAGGTGCTCGTCTACCACGTCCTAGTCACCGGCGGCGTCGCCATGCTGGCCGCCGGAGCGTCAGGGCTGCAGGGCGAGGACCCAACCAAGACCGACCTGACTCTGGTGAAGGTTGGCATTTCGATACTGACCGTCGCCTGGGCTGCTGTAACGGCCTGGGCCGTGCTATCTCTGCGCGGAGCCGTGCGGCCTAGCCCATCCTGCCGGCTCGGGACAATGGTGCGTGTGTGTGTGCAAATCATCCATTCCTCCTCCCTCCCTCTCCACCACGTGGGCCAGTGTTGCGTGTGTGGTAGTAGTGTGCCTCAAAACATTAAAAATAAAATGGCAAATGTCGGGAATCCCGTAGGCTGACCCCCCGTTTCTGTTATCTACAGCTGCTATATTCGGTACTCTTCTCGGCCGTCTTTATCGGCGTCCGTGTGGTCTACACCCTGGTGGCCATGACGTCCGGCGCCGCAGACCTCAACCCGACCACCGGCTCCCTGGTTGTCCGGGTGGTGCTCGCGTTCCTGCCCGAGCTGGTGACGGCATTGGGATTCCTCGCCGCGGGCCTGCACACCCGCGAGATTCGGAACACGTCTCGACCTGAAACGGGGGATGGGCAGCAGCAGTCGTCACAGATGGTGGCAAGCAAGGGCGGTGCAGGAGGAGTGCAACATGTCTGAGAAGAGAGGGCAAAGCACGCATGAATTCTTTTACGGTCCTTTTGCGTGGTGTTTTGGGGGTTTGGTGTTTTGGATTCTTTTGATTAAAATTAGAGCGGAAACATATCCTTTGTCGTTTGAAGAAACGCCTGTGTGTGTGAGCTATCTTAGCCGCTTTGTGTGCCATGGGCCTCGTTCCAGGACGGTGAACTAACTACTCGAGACGCAAAATTACCCCTTACGATGCATGTTTCTAGTCCATCCTCCCTCCCCCACCCCACATGGGCACCACAGGCTTATCAAACAGTGGTCTAACTCGACGGCATCACAGATCGTCGCTATGACACTTGTCTGAAAGCCCATTGATCGATATTTGACATTTGATCGACGGGGGGGAAAAAGAACGAGACGAGTCAAATTTTTGGCATGGGCGCCCCACGCAAAAATGACGGAAAGCTCCAAGAGGATCTCGTGTGTCAAAAATAACAGGCCTACAGTAGATTTGGTTTGAAAAATGGAATCCTTCAATTTTATGAAATACGAATTTTCTCTTTGGTTGGTCAATTCTATGGCCAAGGAAAATGTGTAAAAACCCAAAACAATAGCATCTGCGATAGCACAAATTAGAAATTATCCTTAGCGTCGAAACGGACTAAGGAACCAAGAGCATAAAAGCCAATCTTGCGGGTATTATCCACACACACCCCCCTTTTGTCCCCATTTCGCTCATGACTAGTTAGTTAGTGAATTTTTTTTTTCTCTCTCGCTCGGCCTTGTCGTTGGGTGCGCCTCTCAACTTCTAGACCCCCGTCGGGGTTTTACGCGAATTGGCCCTTTTTTTTTTTTCTTGACGGCGGGGCGGCGGCTGGCGGGAAAACATCGGGGCAATCCAGCATATGCCAAATCGGGTTTCCAGAGCGACGATGAGTTACGTAGCAGTGATGGAAGCGAGAGTCAAAGCAGAGCCCAGTTCAAGACATTGATAAAACAAGCGATGTTGGCTGGGGTGGTTGGTTGATCGATGCAAGGTAGGCTGGACAGATAGGCAGAACAAGGCAGAACAAGGCAGACGAGGCAAACGAGGCCAGGCGTAAGCGTAAGCGCTATGGGGGGAATCATCGATTGATCGTCATTAAAAATATCTATCGTTCGTTCTATATAGTACTGTACATTTGGGGGCTAGGTATCTTAGGAGGATTTCTCCACTTCAATGGAGAGCTGACGGACATTCAGCGTAACATTCGTTGCGGAATAGTAGGCTTCGCTTCCCCAACTCAGGTATCCAAGGTAGTAGTCCTTTGTGGGGAAGGTGGAATTGTCTGTCGTAAGTAGATAGTCTACCAGCGGCCAGATGTCTCCGTGGAAAGAATCAGTAATGTCGGTAGCCAACCAGGTCAATACCTGCTGACCCTTTTCGTTCTTGTCAGAGTAAAGTGAGCTGACAGTCATCATGTTAGTATCAATGGCGCATTGCATAGATAAGGAAGATAGAGATAGGGATAGGGATAGACATAGGGATAAGAAGCTAGTGGTGATGGTGGTGGTGTTAGTGGTTGGTGGTAGTGGCTTACAATTCGGTGCTGTTGAGCGTCTTGGTAGCGAGAGGGGTCTGCTTGACGTTGGCAATCGTCATACCGAGGGGCTGTGTGGCGGCTCCGATGGCAGCAAACCACACCATCACTTCGTGGGACGCGTCCTCGCTCGAGCCGGCCTTGGACTTGTCAGAGTCCATGAACAAATCCATGGCGATGTTTGCGTTCAGGTTGACAGTGGATGAGGTCAGATCAGTCTCGACGGTATCGGTTGCCACCGAGTCGCCTTCTCCGTAGGTCCACTCATGCTCGACGTTGATGCCACTGATGCTGGAGAGCTTCTCAGGGAAGTTCTTGTCCTCAACCATGACATTGGGGTAAGCATGGACGGGGAGATCGACGTTGCCCTGGTCGTACTGCCATGTTATCGACCAACGGGGAGCTGTGTAGTCGGTAGCGTAAGATCCATTGTTGTACGTGGTAATCTATGCAGCAAGTCAGCAATAGGCTCATGACGGATCGCCGGTGGGTGCCGGAGGTGGGGTGAGGCTGCGGAAGAGTGGAGCCGGGAAATATGCAAATGCATTAATTAATTAGAGACTCACATTCATGCAGAGGGCGCCTGGCATGGACGAGTTCCAGCCCCACTGATTGGGGTTCACTGTGAGGTGTGCTGTCAGCAATGGCGTCCAAGGCAACGCGGCCGGGTCACGGGGATGGGCATGATAAGCTTTGCGGGCAATCGTGGCGGTGGTTGATGGCGTGCGTGCAAGTTTTGGTCGCCCTTGGCAACCAGAAACATATGCGGACGCTGAGTGGATGGGACTGGTGGTGTGTCTATGTGTGGTGTGCGGAGTGCGTGGTGTAGTGTGGTGGGGACGGGGATGGGGAGAGAGACGGAGGCCGAGGGAGACGGCAGACAAGAGACAGAAGCCAATCGAGCGGGCGGGAGGGACGGATGGGAAGATGTGGCTGAGGCCGGGAGGGGAAGCGGGAAGGATTCGATGCAGTGAGAAAGAGATCACCGCGGCGACGACGACACTGACGACGACGACGACTATGACGAAGGCGTCGCGGCGTTGCGAGATTGGATGGTTGCAACCGGCGGCATAGGCGGTTTCAGCAGCTGTGGGAGCTATGCCAGTGCCGATGGTGGCCTCTGATAAGACGCCGCCATGATAGCGGCAGTGACAGCGACAGTGACAGTGCCAGTGACAATCCCAGTGACGTTTGGTGGTACAGCCAAGTACAACGTTCGCCTGCGGTGTAACGAATGGGGCTGCGTGGCATGGGGAATAGCATGGGGATGTGATGAGCTTGTCCTGGGCCAAGAGGCCAAGCGATGCGACATGTGGTCGAAACCGTTGGACAATGTGTGTGTGCAACGAAACAAGGTAGATGCAGCCGGCCGTGACAAAGACAGCCCAACGGCACGCAAACACCATGACATTGTCATTCGTTCTGTCTGCGCTTGCAGGGAGGCGGAACCACCAAAGGAAAAAAAAAAAAATAAACAGTAAAGTAAAAACAACAAAATATCAAACACTTACGTGTAAACTGTTCTCCCTCAGTGTATGGAGTAACACCAAGCGTCTTCTGGCAGTAGGTGTCTGTGACGATGCCGTTTCCAGGCCTCTTGCGGCCACCACCACCGCTGCTGCCTCCGGAGCCATTGTCGGGATCGGGAGTGAAGAGGTTGCCTTTGCCGCTAGCGCTTCTCGAGGCCTGAAGGCCCATGAGGATGCCCAGCGTGACGCCTATGGGCAAGGCCAGGAGGACGAAGTTGATGACGAACCGGATACCCATTTTGAGAGGATGGTTCGCAGCCGACTTGGGTGGAGGAGGAGGGAGGTTAAAGAGATTTTCGGTTCCGGCCTTGCAACAGACCCAGGGCAGTGATTGTCGTGCTTCCCCCCCAGTCGACCAAGATGGAGTTTTTTTTTTTTTTAAAAAATAAATAAAGATGAACAATTGACGTCGGGCGGGATTGGGAGAGTCAACTGGGCGATAAAAAAAAAACGAGCGTACTGGTATTGGTATGTAGATGGGGGAGGGAAACCAGGGGCTGCGAAGGGGAAGAAAACGGGTGGACGCAGTGCAACTGGGCTAGCGACTGAAGCAAACCAGAGCAAAGCAAAGATGGGCGGCAACCAGGGACGCAAAAGCAAGTAATCAAAAAATAGCGAGCGGTGCGGCAGAGAAGGGGTTTCAGAAGGGAAAAAGAAGACTTGGAGATACGAGCTGATGGAGCGCAGGCTAACCTGGACGGATGATAGCTGGGCTAGGGGCAGGGCCACAACTAGAGTAGGTACCTCTAGGGATGGGATAGGATAGGATGGGATGGGAGTGGAGTGGAGGGGAGGAGGGAGGGGGCGTCTAGGGCGTGGCGGGTGTGGTGTGGCAAAAGGACCTTTTTTTGGGTACTTGGCACTGAGGCGCTGCAAGGGCCGTTCGGTGGTGTCGTCGTTCGTAATGGTGGGAGTCGAGCGGCCAGTGATAAGTCAGTCCACTGATGTGCTAATCGTCCAATGTTGCTGGGGAGAAAGCCTCCCGGGAGAGCAGGGAAAACCTTCTTTTCTTTTTGGCTTCTTTGGTGGTGAACCCTCGCCGACCTGCCCCCCCTTCACGCATGTTATGGCTTGGGGAGGGGGGACAACCACGCGTAAAAACGACGACACGGCCACACTCACCCACACACGCACACACACACACACGCGCGCGCACACTCTCTCCCACACATGCACACAATGTCTTCTTCCTTACGAAGCGGGGGGTGGTAATGGGGTAATTGGTGGTGGTGGCCTGCTCACTCCTCCTCCTCTTACTGCCCATGCCATGCTGCTGCCCTGTTGTGCCCTGCTTGAGGCCCTGGCTCACGCACTCCGCGCACACGAGCTATCGCCATCGCCCCCCTGCCCTCCCTCCCTCGACCCCGACGAGGACGAGGGGAGGGTGTGGCTGGAGCGACAATCGTCTGATTGCACCTTTGTGAATCACACTGCAAGTGCCTGTCGTCAGCAGGTTTGCTGGGCCATTGATGTCAGACGCTTAGTTGGACCTCTCCGCCCACCCCCGAGGGCCATTGTCCAATGCCGATATGCCGAGCATGCGCCCGTGCCCCACGGCTCTAGAACGTATAGAGGCAGGATGCCAGATAAGGTCCAATAGACTTTGGGCCGGGACTAGGCCATTCGTAGGTGAAAAAGCCAAACTCGGTGCCCCTGAAGCCCCAGGGAGCGACTTTGACTGTCGTATTTGGCTGTTGCTGGCGGGTCGGGTAACCCTCCGAGGTCGATCTCCGCGATACGAGAGACGAGAAGAGGAGCCCAAGGCAAGGTAGGCAAGGCATGGCATGGTTAGAGGCAAGGCAGCAGCCCCAGGAGCGGCAACGAGCGCGGTCCAGTCTGTCTGTCTGTCTGTCTGTCCATGTGGGCTAGGTTGGGATGGGCTGGGGGCTGCGGCTCCTTGCGACTGTAGAGGGAATGAATGCCCGCAGCAGCAGTATGTAGCATGTAACAGCGAGCAACCAAACATGACGTTGGACGGTGGTGGTGGATAACGGGTTTCACCCTGCGCATTGGGAGGCGAGGGTCGAGTTCGTTCCTCAGCATGGCTTCACCGTCCGTCCAGGCTCTTCCCATCCGGTCGCAGCAATGCCAATGCCAATGCCAATGCAATGCAATGGACTTCAAACAGACAATACTCCCCGAGGCCTGGATGGATGGATCCCCCCGTCATAGTCATGCATCAATCATCCCTCCGTGCCCTCGATTCGGCTGGCTGGCCCCCTGGGAGCCCTCAATCGCGGTCCCGCTACAACGAGCCAGAGGCGCTGCTGATTCACTGCTCGTCCCCACGACCCGGAAGCATGTCTGAGCACGCGCCTCGACAGGGCCGGGAGCAAGCCAACCACGATGCCAATGGGGAGGCCGAAGCCCGTCATAGCTTACTTTTTTTTTTTTTTTATTTTTTCTTTTGTCCCTCTCTCTCGCTCGTTCTCGCTGCCCCTGCCACCCCGCCGGTGCCTCCTAATTTTACCCACGTCAGTGACGCCCGTTGGCTACTCGCTCGTATTGTGGAGGTTGCCCTGACAGTTCCGCCCTCTCCGACTGGGGGAGAGCCACTCGACAAGTCGGCCCTAGGACCCAGAAGCCCCCCCCCGAAGTCCCCTCAGGCGCCCTGCCCTCTCTCTATCCGTAGCAGCAGCGTAGCGCAACACCTACTACACACAGGCAGGTCAGGTCGGTAGGGGGACGAGGGGATCCATCCATCATCCACACGCCCCCCCCCGTCTCCACGCTGTACCTCGCATCCCGCCCATCTCATCATACATCCCTCGTGTTGATAGTGGATAGTTGCGCTAGTCTCGTGCTCTTGTTTTTCCCGTGCCCTTTTTGTCGAACCGTTGGCTTGGTATACTTCTCATCGCTTTCATCTCATCTTTTTCCTCCCCGGATATTGCACACTTTCATGCAGCTTGCCCAAAGCTGTCCACATTCGTTTTACATTCCGGAAACGAGAGGAACAAGTCGAAGCGCCAGACAGGAGAGACATATACACTCTCGCCACCCAACCCCTTTGGCGTCCAACCTTTTTTTGCTTTCCTACTACTCTTTTCTTTAATCCCACCCGGCCTGCCGCAACTGTCGTCATCTTGTCGTTCTTTGCTTCCCACACACCCGCCATTCCTGACGCATGCGGGAGGACAAAGACTCCGCCAGCATGAACGGCAACAACGGGTATCATGGGTACGGAGAGGGGGACAGGAACCAGGAGTACCGGGAGATGGTAGAGCTCGACGTCCAGCAATACCAGCAGCAACAGCAGCGATTTCAGCAGCAGCAGCAACAATTCCAGCAACACCAACAGCAGCAGCAGTACAATCAGCAGCAGCAGTATCACCAGGACCAGTTCCAACAGGCGCCACCACCGCAGCACCCGCAAGATCAGTACTATCAGGATCCCTATCAGGAGCAGCAGCACCACCAGCAATTACCACCGCAGCAACAACAGGGTTACTCACCATACCAGCCCTACGAGGATCCCCAAGGTCGTGCCCCCTCGGACCAGGACATGCGAGCGCCTCCTCCTGGACACCGGGCAGAAGACTACTCTACCGTAGCCCAGGAGTGGCCTCTATCGGCCGGCGGGAGCCCCAACCCGCAGTTCTTCGCTGACACTCCTGGCGGCTCTCGCTCCGGAACTCCCACCCTCAGCGGACAAGGAACCCCCCTAGAGGCACCGCACATTCGCACGGCGCACTCGTCGGTCGACTGGAGGCCGTCCAGCTTAATGGTAAATGAATACGCAGAGAAACCCGAAACCAGGCGCCAGTTTGCTGACCGCGATTCCGGCTCAACGCAGAACCAGAGCCACCTGAGCCTCGCCGCCCTGTTGCCGCCAGGATCAAACGCTTCCAGCCCGCCCAATGTCTCCAAGGACTTTGTGGCCCAGGACTACGCCGCGAAAGACTGCATCCAGCAGGTTCACAAGCGCGACGATGTCGAGATCTGGAGTGGCTGGAAGCGTCACCTATACACACTCACGCCCTTCCTCATTTTCATCAACACGGGCCTGTACTTTGCGTACCTGGCCCTGCGAATTGCTTGCGTCATCTGGGCCCAGAACAAGGCCGGCGCTGTCTACGCCGCAGCCTGGGTCTTCATCGCAGTAGAAATTGTCGTCGCAATTCCCTCGCAGATGCACAATGGATGGACACTCTGGTCCCTGAAGCACCGTAACCGCCCCAAGCTTCGGCTGACGGGCAACGATTGTCCTACGGTTGATATCTTCATCACCTGCTGTGGAGAGGATGACGACCTCGTCATGGACACCGTGCGCGCCGCCTGCGACCAGGACTACCCCCGCGACCGATTCCGAGTTGTTATTTTGGACGACGGCAAGTCCGCCGGCCTGGAGGCGCAGCTCCAGCAATTGTCTCTTACGTACCCCAATGTCCACTACATCGCCCGTCTCAAGATTCCCGGTGTTCCCCACCACTTCAAGGCCGGTAACCTGAACAATGGTTTGGATGCGATGCACCAGCTTCCCGGCGGTGCCGGACAGTTCATGGCCGCTCTGGACGCTGATATGGTAATTTCCCCTCCCTCCAATTGCTGCGAAACTTTGCGCTGGTTTTGTGTTGCATGTGATTGATTTGCTAACCACCAATTGAATGTAGATTCCCGAGCGCGATTGGCTTCGTGGCGTGCTTCCTCACCTTTTGATCGACCCCAAGATGGCCCTGGCCTGCCCTCCCCAGCTCTTCTACAACACCCCCCGCGCCGACCCCCTCTCGCAGAGTCTCGATGTCTTCGTCCACGTTATTGAGCCCATCAAGGACGCTCTCGGAGTCGCCTGGTGTACTGGATCTGGATACATTGTTCGTCGCACCGCTCTTGACGAGATTGGCAACTTCCCCCTCGGTTCGCTCGCTGAAGATGTCGCCACTTCGACCCTGATGCTCGGAAAGGGCTGGAAGACAGCCTACGTCCACGAACCCCTCCAGTTTGGAACTGTCCCCGAAGATTTTGGCAGCCATCTTAAGCAGCGTACCCGCTGGGCCATTGGAACTCTCGACACTTCGCTCAAGCTCAACTTTTTGCTGTACGGTGACCAGGTAAAGAACATGAAGTTTGCCCAGCGATTCTCCGGTTTCTTGTATGGTATGCTCAACGTGTACGCCATTGCCTTCACCGTCTCTCTGTTTGGTGTCCCCATCATCCTGGCCTGGGGTAAGCCGCTTGTGGCCTATGCGAGCGACAACCAGCTCCGATGGCTTGTGCGCGTGTGCTTTGCGACCGTCATGTCCAACCGACTGTGCGAGTTCATCATGTTCATCCCTGCCGGATACCACACTGGACAGCGAGGTTCGCGAGCGCAGGTGTGGATGTCGCCTTACATTGCCCTCTGCATCATTCGATCCTTCATGCTCCCCAAGTGGCTCGGCGGTCAGGCTCAGGCCTTTAAGCCCACTGGATCGCTCGGTTCCGACCTCAACGAGCGTGACGCCAAGCTCAGGAAGAACATGCTCCACCGATTTTTCGGCATCGTCTTCAACTACATGGGCTGGTTCCACTTTATCTTTGTCTACTTCACCCTGGTTGCATTGGTCGTTACCGTTTACCGCCAGTTCTGGCAAGAGTACAACACCAAGGATCTGCTGCTCAACCTCGTCACCCACGCCTTCTGGCCCCCGCTGACGTTCCTCTTCCTGTGCAACTCCATGTGGACACCAATTGCCTACGCCATTGAGCCCCCCACAGTGCCCGACCGTGAGGACCTGCTCGACCGCGACCCCAAGACTCGCATTGCGCACCCCAAGCCCGAGAGCAAGAAGATTGCCTTTGGTGGCCAGGCTGCGTGGTTCGAGCTTGAGTACACTTTTACCACTGCCTACACAATTCTGCTCTTTGTAGCCACCTTTTTCTGGTGATGGCATTGTAGTAGCGCGAACGATGAGGAGAGAAGAAGCGAAGCGAAGCGAAAGCCTGCACACACACAGAGCGCGCGAGAGAGAAAGAGATAAGCCTTACAACTAATGACCTGTCACGATAATGTACGAGATTTAGAAGGGTGCCCAGGGGGCAACTGGTGGGGGAGGAGGAGGAGAAGGAGAAGCGCACAGATTGTGGGATGTGTAACGGGAGAAGCAAGGGGAATTGGATCAATTGGATTTGGAATAATTTCAGGTCGGCGCTCGAGATTTTTTAGATGAGGCCGAACAAGCACACAGCAACGCACGTTGAAAATACGCATTGATAGAGGACAAGCGGTCACAGGTGCTTTACCTGACCGCATTGCACAGCACAGCACAGCACACAGCACGGATGGGCAGTTAATAATAGAAGTTTTGTGTAGTCTCTTTTTATTATTTATTTTTATTTTATCTACTGTACTGTATGGGGTCCAGAAACGGCACGGCTCAATGCTTGCTTGGACCAATCCTTGTGTCTCACAATGGGCATTGTTGCCGCTTCTTAAGCGGGAAGTTTTTGTCTTGGCACGCTTGTTCCTTTTTTTTTTTTTTTTTTATTTTCTTTTTTCCCATTTAATGTTTCTTCGCTTCTTTGTTCCTGGGTTACTTTTTTTTTTCTTTTGGGGACCAGATTGGTGGATATTACGGAACAACAGAGAGAAGATGAATAATCGGTGTGCCGGCAAATAGCTAAGGTCGCCAGCAAGCGAGCGAGCGAGCGAACAAGCAAGCCAGCACAGCAAAGCTGTTCATTGATTGCCCAGTCCGCCCTTTACCCCGGCGGCGGCCTCTTTTTCTGGACAGCTTAGTTTTCGTTTTGGTCGTGGGATCCCTGGACACTTTCTTTGTGCACAGGGATGCGTTCCGAGATGAGCTCGTTTGTTGAGGACAAGAGGACAGCAGCGCGTCTTTTTGTGTCGGAAGCGGGGGCCAGAGGGCAGTCTGACGGGCTTGGTGCGGGCGGGGATTCCAGAAGTGCGCTAGATAACGTCTTGGTGGTACTTTTTTTTTTACTTTTTTTTTTTTTGCCTGCTGCTGCTGCTGGCTGGCTGTCTGCTAAAAAAGCTCTGTTGTTATGCGCCGTGGTAGTTGGTTTCACAGGCCTGGCCTGTTCTTCCTCCTCCACTCGCTGCGCCCAGCTCAACCAAAAACGACGGCGGAGCACGTAACCAGAGTGTCACTACTCGCTGCACGGCTCCGGGAGTGGGCTCGCCGACGGAGCCAATGGCCCTCGTCGCGGACTCAGCATTTCGCTCTCGCGCCTCGTCTCGTCTCCAGGATCTATCTGGCCGTCCGCCGTCCACCGTCCCCCGTCCCCCTGGTTGGGTTGGTGTGCCGCAGCAGCGGCGGCGGTGGGGGGTTCTGTTATCCAACGTGGCCGCTAGAATGGGCAAAACGGCGGCGCTCCCATTGGACGCCTGCTGGTCTGACAGGCCATGGCCCGCATGCACAAGCTCCAGGGAGGCTGGACCCCTATTTTGACAAGATTGCCGGGGCTCTAGATCGTGTTGGGGATGGAACGGATGACGGACGACGTCGTAGGAGGAGGAGGAGACACACACGCACACGCACTACACGCTACACATGCACTACACACTGTGCGTATGTGCGTCCATGTATGTGTGTACCTGTGTATGGCGTGTGCGTGTGTGTGTTCTGTGATTTTTTTTTTTTTTTCATGCTAATACTAAATCGGGCCAAAGACTGAACATGCACCCTGCTCGAGTTAAATGCTGCCGAGCGAGGGGAGCAAAGGTCCAGGCTTCTTCTTAACCCTCCTCCCCCTCGCATCTTTTGCGTTTTCCATTTTCCTTTCTTCTTCTCCAGTCCGTTCTTCTTGGGTCAATTGGCTTGGCAATCACCCAATCTGTAGGATTACCAGCCGTTTCCAGGTCCCTCGATCCCTCCCATTCACCACCCACCCACCACCTAGACACCTTGTCTTACACCCACCGCAACAATGGCGGCCAGACATCGTGCTACCGGCTCGTCCACCACGACGCTCGTGGTCGAGAAGAAGCAGGCTCCCAAGACCAAGACTGTCACCGTCACGGCTGAGCCCGAGTTCCCCGACATCAAGTCCATCAGGGATGCCATCCCCGCCCACTGCTTCCAGCCCTCGCTCATCACCTCCTACTACTATGTCGTCCGCGACTTGACCATGGTGGCCGGCCTCGTCTGGGCTGCCCTGACCTTCATCCCCACCATCCCCGACCCCGTGCTCCGCGGTGCCGCCTGGATGGTCTACGGCTTCCTCCAGGGCCTCATCTGCACCGGTGTCTGGATCCTGGGCCACGAGTGCGGCCACGGCGCCTTCTCCCTGCACAGCAAGGTCAACAACATCACCGGCTGGGCCCTCCACAGCTTCCTGCTCGTGCCCTTCTTCTCCTGGAAGTTCTCCCACCACCGCCACCACATGTACCACGGCCACATCGAGAAGGACATGGCCTTTGTCCCCGCCACCGCCCCCAAGCCCTCCAAGCAGGCCATCGTCGCCGGAATCGACCTTGCCGAGCTGTTCGAGGACACCCCCATCTCCCAGTCCATCCGCCTGCTCACCCACCAGCTCTTCGGATGGCAGGCCTACCTCTTCTTCAACGCTTCTGCCGGCAAGGGCAGCAGGCAGCGCGAGCCCACCGGTTTTGCCAAGTGGCTCCGCGTCAGCCACTTTGAGCCCACCAGCGCCGTCTTCCGCCCCAGCGAGGCCATCTACATTTTCCTGTCCGACGTCGGCCTGGCCATCATGGGCACCATTCTGTACTTTGTCGCCCAGAAGATTGGTACCTCTACTACTATGCTCCTCTACGCTGTCCCCTACTTTTGGGTTCACCACTGGCTCGGTAAGTTGCAATGCACAATTGAGTGAAGAAAAAAAAAATTGAGCCAAGACGAACTAACACCGCTAAAAAGTCGCCATCACCTACCTCCACCACAACCACCCCGAGGTCCCCCACTACACCCCCGAGGGTTGGTCCTACGTCAAGGGTGCGCTCGCTACCGTTGACCGCGACTTTGGCTTCATTGGCAAGCACCTTTTCCACGGTATCATTGAGAAGCACGTTATCCACCACCTGTTCCCGTAAGTTGTGTCCCCACTCCACCCGAGTCAGGTCTCGGGCACAAGAAGAAGAAAAAAAAAAAATAAACTGACCCCCCACCGCAGCCGCATTCCTTTCTACAAGGCTGACGAGGCCACCGAGGCCGTTATGCCCATCATCGGCAAACACTACGTCCGCGACGACCGCAGCTTCCTCGGCCAGCTCTGGTCCGTCTTCGGCACCCTCAAGTACGTCGAGCACGACCCTGCCCGCCCTGGTGCTCTGCGCTGGGCCAAATAAGGCAATTGTTATGAGAAACGCACAGAAAGAAAGAAAAAAAAGGACGTTATAGAACCCCACCCTTTCCCCCCCTCTCACCTGCTTCCAATTTGGATGCAATAGACATGAGATCTTGGAATGTCCAAAAAAGTATAGAGCATACGGCGATAGAACGCTCGGCGCTTTAGAATTAGACTACAACGACGCAAAATCGGGATTAGAGGTTTATAGAACGGGCGCATTTTTTTTTATCCAATAGACATGTGAAAACAAGCTTGCTGTGCCCTCTTCCGCGTAATGCGAATCAGTGTGAAACGTGCCCTGTATTGTGTTGAGCGCTGCACAGTTTACGTCCCGAAACTCAATTGCCCAAGCTCCCGCGCCGTGTCGTGTCATGTTCAATTCATTCATCTCTGACGGTGAGATTAAGCTCGCACCTCCCACGTTGCTCTATTTTCACATGTGATTTGGTTTCAAGCCACTGACCGCCTAGCCCATGCACTAGACCTGTAGGTAGCCATTGTCGCCTTTTTGACCTGTGGCTGGCCTTTTCAAGCCGCGGCCACACGTGGGGGAGTCTGAGCGTATGCATTGGATCTCAAGCCTAAAACCCAGGAGGAGTGTGTTCCATGCATGTCGCAAACCTGCGAATGTCCGTTTTAGAACAGAGCCCAAAAGAAAATTAATTAATTGCATCAATCAAACATCCAAGCGGGAAGAAAGAAGACTCGAAAAAAGAAGCAGAGAGACCGAATCAGGCGAAACCTGCGAGTAAGGTGTCCTCTCTCACTCGTTTCCTTCTGCCCGAAAAATCTCGGTTTCGGTTACTTTTTTTTTTTTCCTATTTTTTTTTTGTTGGGAGATTTACCTTGCATGGGGAAACCCCGACATTCACAAAAAACCGACTGGGGGTGGGCCAAATTAGTCCGTTTCTTCTTTTTTTCCTGTTCGTGAGCTATCTTATCGTTTTGACCCGAAAATAAAAATGGGACTTGGGAAGAAAAAATAATGCAGAAAACGGCAAAATGCCACATAAAATAAAATAGAGAGGTTGCGTCGCATTGCATACGTGGCTTGGGTTCCCGATGCATGTCTCAAACAAAACCCGCCGACCGCCCCCCTGGTCTTGACTCAGGGGGGAGGTCCCTGTGGTGTGGTAGCTAAAAAAGGGGCCGAAAGAGGAAGCAATGAGAGACACACACGGAGAGACAGGGACAGTGTGTGGTAATTGATCCGACACGCCGAATCACGGTTGGTGCACTTGTGGCAAAAAAAAAAGAAACCAAGGGAAAAAAGAAAAATTAATTAAACGAAAAAAAAAGCTTGTCAAAAAGCCAAGGCGCGGTGAACCCTGGCGATTTTCTTTTTTCGTTTCCCATTTCCCAAGAAGCGAACACTGAAGCGGGCGGGCCGGGTCGACGATCAGCAATTCGGCTACACACATGTCGCGGCGATCAACATGGAATGCCCACACCCCCCCTTCTTCTCTCGTCAATAAAGTTGTCCCGAGCTGTAGCGGCCTTGGCAGTGTCATCCCAGACATTTCCATGTCGATTGTGAAATTTTGCTTGTGGTTTTCCATAACCTGCGTTTCTCACAATCTCGCCAGGTTGCGAACGCTCGATGCGAGGTTGCGCTGTGTGGGGTGAAGGAAAGGGGGCCGATAGGGGCCACTGCGGTGTGAAATGCTTGCTAAAACATTATGTTGCGAGTTGATATAGGCCTAGGGGCATGAGCGAGGACAAACAGCGGTGTAAAGAACAGTGTCCTTTTTTGGCAATGCCAACTGCTCTAAATGGATAAAGTATAATGACATCAACTGCTGAAAATAAACTGGTCGCTAATCTGTTCATCTTATCAATCTGGTATCACGTGACTCTTTCGGTCGTTTTCAGCCGGCTGTTTAATGAGCCGTCCAATCGGGACAACTTCTCCAAAAGTGTGAGATCTGGTTGCTTCCGCTGAATCAGACGGCCTTAAACCAAAATTACCTAATTGAGGAGAAAACTCTTTCCTGATTTGTCAATCTGCATGAGTGTCTAAACTTGTGACGAACTGCTTTCTTGGCTCGACTTTGCTTTTGAAACGGCCATTACAGGGATATACTGGGCAAAAGGATGGCCTTGATCTGTTGTTAATTGCCCATATTGAGGTAATGTTTGACACTATATGCATATTGGAATGAACGGCTCAATATAATTTAGTTTGTTCTTCTCAATTGCTAATCACTCTATCTGGACTGGGTGTTGTTGTAACGGATTGCCCTTTGTGCTCTCAGACAATTAGTATTTTTCAACAAATGAGGGGAAAAAAAGACAAAGGTACGGACCCTGTTCATATTCTGAATGCCAATTCCGGAAAAAATAGTGTATCATGTTCAGAGGACCAGATCGAGTTACCAGCGATCGGGAAATTGTTCTATTAGTACAACGGGGGGACAAGCAAACTAAACTGTGTTCACATTGCACAGCGAGGTTCAAAAGACGTATGTACTACGCCAACTTAATTCCTCAAATACTGGCATTAAGCCCTTGTATGTTGACGGCCGTTTTAATAGTCTTGACCAACTTGTCCTTGGACTATCTCCAGTCCCTTACCTAAAAACTCCATCGCCCCACCCACCACCTCGACCGGAGGCAACCCAATACCAATAGAACTCAGAAAACATTTTGTTGCCTAGATGCATGTCGTCTGCTGATCAGTTTTGTGCGATTTACCAGGCTGGAAAAATCACCGAGGCACCCCGCATTTGGTTCTGACCGCAGCAAATCGGCCAAGTGACTCAGACCGACGCATAAGCACAGCCCTGGCCATCGCGCTACTTATAGGGCTGACCTAACTCCAATACAACTGCGTTTTCTCATCCACGCTTCCTCATTCACACAACAGCCATGCCTCTCGATTTGCAAGACTCGGCTGGAAGCCCGCGAGAAGAGGAAAATGATGTGGCATCGCAGTCTTCCGACGAGGACATGGATCTGATTGAGCAATGGGGTCCTTTGGTGGATGCCCTCATGGACGCGACAAAGAAGGCGTTCCCTAAAAGCCCGTCTAAAGAATCCACCCAAGACTTCCAAAACTACTGGCGAAACGTTTTTACCCAATTATCGGACTCGCTCGCTGCCAACCCAGAAATCCCCAACTACCTTACGCAGCCCCCCACCAAAAAATTTACCGTGAAGCTGTTCGAGGAGCGCCACGGCTTGTCCTGCCCATGCTGCCTCCCGGACGTGGACCCCAACATTATGCTCGAAAACGAGGGCGGAGTCACCAAGCGCGACTTTATGAGGGGGTTCATTGACTGTATGTACGGAGACTCGCTGCCCAAGGTCTTTGACGAGGATGGAAACACGAGTGAGAATGGTACTTGTTCTTTGGTGTACACGTCGGATTGGATGAGCTCCGGCGGTGGCGCAGACGGCAGGAGGATTGCATATGTCAGCATTTTTGATGAGGAGAAGCAGGTGCCGGATATTTTCCTGTACTGCTGTGGACCTGAGGCCTACTTGGACAAGTCATCTGAGAAAGATGACGGGGATGAAGAAGAAGAAAAGATTGATAGCAAACTGTAGCGGACAGATGACATAAATATGTTTTTGAACCCACAGGAGGATGGCATCGTTGATACTGGTTTTGCATCTTCTTATTGTTCGCTTTACCGCACCAACTTTCGCATAGGATTCATAAAATAAATATGATCTAATTACTTTGAAACATGATCGAGGTGGATGGAGCTTTTATGCGACAGTTTATTTTGTCTGATATGATTCGCTACCAAGTGACACCAAGAAAAATTGTGAACGCTAAGCTTGAGTGTAATAGGAGATCTGCACAACTAAGTAATGACAGCGTCACACTTACATATTATTTCTAATATCTGTTGAATATATTATATCGAGGGACCAAGGATTTGCGTGTTGATGCTTTCTTTCTATCAAAGCGTGGCAAATGATGTTGCAATGGCAGAATATCCCATTCATATATTGATGACTTCAGTCGACATCGTTGCTGGACGATCTCTTCTAGCTTAAAATATTTGAGATAGTAATCAAAAATAAACTTTACTGTGTAGGATTTAAACAGCGTCTATAAGCCTCAGATCAAGGTATTGCACAGTAGCTACCTTGTGATTATGGATTGATGTGACAATATGAGAACCTCACCCAACTACCCTGCACCCACTAGATGCGACCAAAGAAGCTGCAGATACAAAAGGAGCAAAACTTTTTATTCCCAACCATGGACAGCTGTGTACTCTTCCAAATGCAAAATGAGAAAATCTGAAAGAAGAATTTTGCTTGTCGCACTCGTTGACCCTCTAAAAAGTAAGACAAAGGAAATCGTGTTGTCAATCCTGAATGGTATAAATAGAGCTGCAGCATGTATAGATGTATGAATGAATATATGACTGAATAATGAATTGCTCAAAGTGTTGTGGCAGGCGGTATGTGCTATTTCTCTTCAAAGGGGAGAGACGTGGGACGACGCCAAGAACAGCCCAAGGCTTGATGGGCGTACATTTCGAAAGCACACAAGAGCGAGGGGAAAGGTATATTTAAAGGCATCTAGGAAAGTGATCTCTAGGAAGGATGCGGAAAGACGATCGTCAACAGCATTTTGGTGTGAGTGCCTAGGGAAGGGTCTGTCGAAGTATCAGGACGCAGCGGCGCCAATAAGGCACCCCGGAAAGCCACCCAAAGAAGTACTCATGCAAGTATTTTCAGGCCACAGAGCTGGCAGAATGCCACCGCAAAGTATATAATTCGTTATGCCCGATCATTCCTCAAGAGCGGGCGTTGAGCCTAGATGATGTCTTAAGCGATTGGTCCAGTCTAGCAGGCTGGTGTGGCCAAATGCACGTGAAGTAAGAGCTGAAGACCAGGACTTTCCGTGGGCATTAAGCGCCTCAAAGAACTTAGTTGAACCCGGAGCACGTGTGCTGGCATTCAGCTCTAGTTCCGCACGGGATGGGTGGCATTTCTTTGTCCTCACTCCTCACTCCTCTCCTCACCCTTCCCACCTGTTCAACAGCCATTCCCAGCCAGCTCCCTTTCCTCAACTTCCTCATGGATCTTGGGTACGTCCAAAGATTTATAATAGAGCATTACTGACATGATCCATCTGCTCGGGCATCCTGTCACCCTATCAAGCCTTCACCGAGCTTTTCTATCTGCATTTCCTCTACTACAACCACGCCTTCTTAAAGATCTCTGTAAGATCTCATCTTCACGGCAATGAATTACTGCCTCAGTGCTTACAAAGAGGTGACGAGCTACTCATTGGACGATATCGATAAGGCTCTTGAACGCCTCTCTCACCCTATAAGGCTCGATCATGCGCGGAGGCGCTTCGACAAATCACCGCCGTACTGGGACACTCCGCTACGTGGTCCCGTTCGTGATCCATCTAGGCTTGGGAATATCCGTTATGCTCCACGCGTCCGTGAACAGAAAGAGCAGTCTCTTGTTCAAGATTATCTCAAATCAAAACCCGCACTGCAGTTCCAAACCCAATTGTACGAAGAAGAGGAGCTACGCAATGCCGCTTCTTGGTATATCCCTCCTGGTACGACCGCCACCTCCAGTTTGAGGGACAGAGTTCGGACACGCTGGATAGAGCAAGGAATCTGGAACGACGAGTGGGACCCGAAAGACCCATTTCCTGTGGGGAGGCGTAGTAAGTGGAAGCATGAGCAACCGCCTACGGTCTTGCATGATTGCGAACCCCACTCTGGAGACCAGCCCGGGGGTCAGCAATCAGCCACCGGCCAGTGGTTCACTCAAGACCAACACCGAGAAGCATCTAGACCGTTCTTCCAGTTCATGTACCAGGTGTCGATGCAACGTCGATTCATTGAGAAGAAGTTTAAATATCCAGAGTACGGTGGCGAGGAACGTCTGCCATTCCCCCCCAATGCCAACACAACCGCCTACAAGATTGTGAATAAGCGATGGAAGAAAAACGGGCTTTGGGATTCCAACTGGGGGGATATGCTACCAGGAATGTCATGGAGGCACGAAGAGACCATTGAAGATTTCGTTTGGGACGAAATGGGTGATCTTTCGAGGAGTCCTTCACCTGTCACCCGGCCCCCTAGCGTTGAGGGCCATGAGCCGGAATCTCATTGGACATTGGCCGGCCGGCAGACGCCTGAGTCGGAGGAGGAGGACCCGGCCCCCGTTCGCGACAAGGAGACACGGAAGCGTCGGGCGATCCCTTGGGAGCAGTTTGGTCTTCCAGTCCCGAAGAAAAGGCGGGAAATGTACAGCGAAACAAGTACAGAATCGGGGCTTGGTGAGACATTGGCACAGGGGCCCGCAGACAACTTGCCTGGTCCTTCGGGGGAGCAAGTATCCGGAGATCTCGGGGCCAACCAAGAAACAGCGGGAGGGACTTGCGCAGTACCTGAGTGGTCTTTCGGGACACCATCTCAACCTCCGTCGCCATCGCCATCGCCTGCCAACTCGGTGGACTCGTTCGATGCCTGGCTTAAACAGTTTGAACAAGAGGAGGACCAGTATGAAGAACTTTCCGATGAACACACTAGCAGCCAGAGAGAAGGTCAGACAGGGGAACAGCTCGAGGAAGAACGGGGGCAGCATCTTGAGAACCAGCTCGAGAAGAAGCTTGATCAACCAAGAGACCAGCCAGGGATCCAGTCGGAGCAGCAGCCGGGCAACCAGTCGAAACCTGACGATTAAGGTGCCTTGTGTGCAGGGCCGGCTCTGTCCAGCTTTCCCGCCGCAAACTTGCCAGATGGCAAGAGTTGCGAAATGATTTAATTATCTTGAAACATGACAAGATCAACATGTTGGGTATTATGTATGTCAATTGTCTATCAATAAAAAAGGTCAAGTCGTGAATACTAGCCTGAGCGTAATGTGAAATGTATGTGAAGCCAAAAAGTGATGACAAAAGATTATCGTCGAGGATAAGTCATAGCCATAGCGATTGAACTATGATGCTGGACAAAAGCAATGCCTGCTTTATGCATTGATGCGACAATCTGGGAACGTCGACTGACTGCCCTACAGCTACCATGCTCATGCAATCAAGATGACCGTGAAGATGTGTAGAAAGACATCAGATCGCACTCAGTTTTATCCATCGCTGGGTATGAGCAAGTCGAAGCGGCAGTTAAAAATGCCGCATGTGGGTGTCGGGTCAAATGAATGATTACACTGCGGGGTAGTGATTGGAGCGCACACCTTTGATGTGGTTGTTGATGCTGAGATTCGAGAGTGTCTGGCATTTTGCTTCTCAAGTCTTGATGTGTAATCTTTGGAAGGATTAAATGGGATAGAAGATGTATAAGGAGGACCAGTTGTGATCGCCGACTAATTTAATAAAAACACTAAAGATCAAGGGAGGCAGATCAGGACAACATCGTCGGATATGGGTGGCTGATTGAATATTTGCGGTCGGTGGAGGCGATTAGGCCTGTATTTCAGCGCCTCCTACAGTGGACTCTCCTCCTGCGGGCAACCTCACAGGCCGTACCGGTACCTAAATCGGAATGGAGGCTTTGAGCTACAGCTGAGATGGTACGTAAATAAAGCGACACTCTGTTTTGATAGGCGCTGTGGCGAAGGGGTTACGGCAATCACATTTTTGTCTGGTCAAGTCAAAGCTCCACGAGGAGACGCTGGGCAAAAGGATGTTGCATGGCTGTCCGTCGAGGACAAATCGGATCATGTTAATACTAATTCTAACAAAGTCTACCAATGAATGCAAGAAGGGGAGTTTCTTGGTGAACAAATATGCCATGGATACAGAGAGGAAAAACTTTTCGTGTGCGGACACCGACAACCGTTTACCTGCCAAGGTCCTAGGGGAAGCAAATACAAAGGAAATGGTGGGTGATGAAGATCAGACATTACTTTTAAGACAAAAGAAAATTTGCAAGAGTGTAACGGACAAGGAAGAGAAAAAAAAAAAAGAGAGAGAAAGAGAATGTGTGTTTGTATGCGTGGTGCGTTAAAAGAAAGGAAAGAAGAGGAAAAGCAGGATAAAATAAACCGCTAGATCTTGCATCACTGAGTAGCCGCCCCAAGTTGGGCGAGCATCTCGGCGGCCGTTGGCCGATCCTGGGGTTTGATGGCCCCCATTTGGCGAAAACGTGCCACGATTGGATGGTTGGACGCTTGCTCGACAACCCGGATGCGACTGAGGCCGGACGCCTTCTGAAGCCTCACCCTGAACCCATCCAGGTTCAAGATCCACAGGATGGTCACAAACAAGGACCACATGTCGGACTTTGGGAAATAAGACCCATGAAGCAATAGTTCTGGAGGCATGAAAAGAGGTGTCCCAACGAGCGTCGCCGCCATATTGATCCGGTTGCCTAAACCAAAGTCGGCGAGTTTGAACACGAATTCGCCTGACTCCAGTCTGTACAAGATGTTCGCGGGCTTAATATCGCGATGTAGTAGTTTTCTGGAATGTGTGTGTTCGAGGGCACGCAGCATTTGAATCAACAGCTTGAGAACCAGCGCCTCAGTGTCGGCGGGTGGCGTGCGGAATAGAGATTCGACGGGGCCTGTCTCAAGTTCCATGTATAGGTCAATCTCTCTTAGGTCGGGCCGAGTGATGTGCCCAAGGTACTCAACGATATTGGGCTAGTGTCATGGTGAGCATATATTTGCAACTTGGTTCATGAGGGGATGGCTTACATGTTCCAACCTAGCAAGAATACCAATTTCTCGTAGCATCGAGTCCCAGCTTTTTTCAGTAAAGGTAGAATTGGTATTTCTCTCGGGCCGACTAATTGTTTTGACTGCAACGAAGGACCCTGTGGTTATGTTCACGCCCTTGTACACAGCTCCAAAACTCCCAGATCCCAGCCAAACTTGCAGCCGCTCGATCTGCGGAACGTCCTGGGGTCGGTGGCTAAGATAATTTTGCTGTGATCCTAGTTGTGCGTGGGAATCCGTAGAGGGAGTGCTCCAATCTTCCATAAGATAGGAGTCCGAAAGCTCCGAATCGACCTCCTGGGAGATGGAGGTGGATGGCGACGGTGTTTGGGTTGGAGTTTGAGGAGTGATCTGCTCTAGAGCAGAGACCACGTCCTCGTGGCTATCGTTCCACACGACCTGGAAGAGTAGGGTGGACTTTCTCGCTCCGCCCATGCCGATGACCAGTGATTCGTTGGGGAGCAGTACGATTTGGCGCTGGTTTGTAGTTGGCAATGACCGGCCGGTGGTCGTCCCTGAAAGGGAAGTGCTTCCCGATGATCGGTCACGCAACAGGACGAGTTTGGTGTTGGTGTTCTGAAGAAACTCGCACTGAATAGTCTCAATTCCGGAAGAGGGAAGTTTGAGCGTTCCGTTACGGCCTAACACTCCTAAGGAGATGTGGCTGGTATCGCTTGTGTGATGACGGCCCCTGATGGCCAAGCAGAGTGTCCCATCAACAAAAGAAGTTGATGTGCCTTCTTTTGCGCTGGAAACAGCTAGCTCTGCCTTTTCATTGAGTGGGCGGAGCCAAAATAGAGGGTCTGTCCGAGAGCCTATGCTTGTAGAAGTCATGGCGAAGAAAGATGTTGTAGAAATGAGGGAGAGGAGAAGCGAGGGATGGAAGAGGTATTGGATGATATAGGTGGGTGAGTGTAGAGGGCAATAATAATTCAGATGTAGAAGAGGCCCTTTGAAGAAATGGCAGGATCAAGAAAGAAAATGAGCTATGGGGGGTGGTGCGATTTATTTAAGAGCGGGAGGGCAGCGCGATGAGCTTATGTTTGATGGGAACGTTGGGGATACGCTCCCCAGCACATGGGAGCCAGGGGTAAGGTACATCACAGTATAGATGGGGAGATGGATGTATCAGGTACTTTAAGAAAAGCGCTGGCGCAGGTGTTGATAGACGTAGCATTGAGCCATTGTGCCAACGCACTCCCATGATGGCGACCTGGAAAAGCCACACAAGGACGTCGTCCTGCAGTAGGCGCAGGTACGGGGCCCACAGCGTGCCAACGCCAAGTTCATCATGAGTATTGTGCTTGATCATTTTACAGGCATGATCATTGGCTCCAGACCGGCGTCTTTGGCGATTGGCGTGCTGGTGGGATGGCTGATATGGCCCAGGAGTTGTGAAGGGGAAGCTGAAGACTGGGATTTTAGTGGGTATTAAGCGCCCCAAGGATTTAGTTAGACGCCAAAAAATCGGTCCGTGCAGGGAAAGCGGGTGCTGGCATCCATATCCATGCTGGGGGTGTGGGATACAAGATATAAACACGTTTCTTTGTTCTCACCCTCCTCACCTACTCAGTAGTCAAGCCCAACCACCCCTTTTCTCCATTCTCTGCTGCTATTCAAGCGTCCAAAGAGCTTCTTAAAAAAGCGGGCATTTCCAAAGGTTTGGGTAAATACTGCATCCTCATCAACGTCGATGTTTATCCATGCTACTGACTGGCTTGACTCTTCTTCACTGATTTTTTTTTGACTGTATTTTTTTTTCTCCACACTCACACCTTTTTAAAATGCCACACATGCGCTTTCGTGATGACTTTCGTCCGCTCACAATCCTGG
Organism: Calonectria ilicicola; assembly: GCA_020809705.1. NCBI lineage: Eukaryota > Fungi > Ascomycota > Sordariomycetes > Hypocreales > Nectriaceae > Calonectria > Calonectria ilicicola. The sequence goes on along the minus strand of CP085833.1, from coordinate 1,481,630 downwards.
ACTTTGAAGAGGTGACGAGCGATATCTTGGACAGAATTGATGCGGTTCTGGACGACCTCGCCCAGAACCCTCAAAGCCTTGAACTTGGGCGCAAGCGCTTCGACAAATCCCCACCCTTCGATCCCACTCCACCCTCTGGTCCTGCTGGTCCCCGGCAGATGTCCGGCACTCCAGATTCTGATCCGTTTAGCTGGGCCCGAGGAGAGGCTCGTGAGAACCGAGAACGCGATCTCAGCAAACGGCATGTCATCTCAAACCCTCGGGCCCAATACGGAATCCAAGCGCGTCAAGAAAGTCGACGGATAGAAAAAGGCACCGAGTACACCAGGAGAAATATCCCCAAGGGCATGAGTTCGCGGAGAGCCGCAATGGCAAGAGTTAAGCAACGCTGGAGAGAGCAGGGGATCTGGGATGACGAGTGGAACTCCGAAAATCGCGGCCCTAATTGGTGGACGACGGAGTGGAAATGGAAGCATGAACAGCAGCCATCTGCGGCATTGGTTGATTCCGAACCAGACGCTAGGGATCGGCTCAGAGTCCACCAGCCTGCATCCACCGACCAGACCAAACCAGCTGCTGTGTCATCGATGGCCACGGGCCAATGGGTGACCCAAGATCAGAACCGTGAGGCATCGCGACCTTTCTTTCAGTTCATACATCAAGTGTCGACCGAGCGTGACTTCATCGAAGAGAAGCTTAATGATCCTGGGTACAACCCTCTGGCTATACCTACTGAGTGGCAGCCTGAGCCAAAACCTCACATGCCGGCTCCCGCCAATGTCAACACAACAGCCTACAGAATTGTAAAGAAGAGGTGGGTGGAGAAGGGGCTTTGGGACCCCAACTGGGGAGACATGTTGCCGGGCATGTCGTGGAGACACGAGCAGCCTCTTGAAGACTACCTCTGGGAGGAGATGGGAGACCCGCCCCCGCGAAGCCCTTCTCCTGTCACTCGCCCCCCGAGTGTTGTCATCGGTCCACTGAAACCTCATTGGTACCTGACGGGTGGGTATCCCCCGCCTGAGGTGAGGGAGGGGGAGGAGGACGACTTGTCCCCCGTTCGCAAAAAAGAGGTGTACAGGCGCCTGCCCATCCCCTGGGAGCAGTTTGGCTTGCCATTGCCGGAAAAGAGGCGGGACATCAACAAGGAAAAGCTTACCGTATGTCGGCATAAAGAACGGCATGGAATCCCGTTCCCTCCTGAGCCGCCAGTTCTCTCCGAAGAGGAGACGGCCGAGGCTCTTAGACGCAGCCAGGAAAAGGCAAGGGGCGTATCCTCAGTGATTGAGTGGCTTTTCCAGACCCCATCGCCTTCCAGGTCCGTGGGGCAGCTCGAGAGTCAACCTGTGGAGCAGCTTGACCAACAGGGAGATCAGCATGGAAGGCAGCCTTATGAACAGGCCGGCAGCCAGAGTGAGAGCCAGGCCGATGAACAGTTTGTGGGCGAGCTGGGACACCATCTTGAAACCCCGCTTGGAGGGCAGCTTGGCCAACTGGAAGACCAGCCAGGAGACCAGCGTGGAGTCCAGCCGGGACAGCTGCAGGACAAGCAAGCGGAACCTGAAGATCAAGCTGCCTCCTGCGCAGGGCCGGCTCTGGCCAGTCTTCCCGCCACAAACTTGCCAGATGGCAAGAGTTGCGACGATCCTGACGGCGAAGAGTCATCCCGACCGGTAACACAGCAGAAGCGGCAGGCCAGCTTGTCCAATGAGCGTGGCGGACGGCCACCGGTGCGGGCGGCTCGCATTACACAGAGCGCAGCTGCTCCGTCTAAGGTCACCAAGGCTCGCGGGAAAGGTGGTCGCAGTCGGCGCGGTGGCCAGCATCAAGCCAAAGTCCTGGAGCAGATGACTGAAGACGGGCCTGGCCTGACGGAACCGGGGGCATCTGCAAGGTCCAACGGGGCTGCCGCTATTGAGACGCTACCGCAAAGCGATCGGGCTAAGCAGGACCCAGCCCCGGCTGCTGCGGGTGACAAACACGACGCCAAGCCCGATGGTCCCCGCAGCGATCATGGTGGGCCCAGGAGGAGGAGGACGACCAAGAAGGGCTCCAAGCTGGCAGAGGCAGCCAAGCCAAGGGGCATTTCCAAGTCGTCCAAGACGGCAGCCGGGCGGAAGGGGTCGGCCGCAGCGGCGGGATCCGGCAGCTCGGCGGACACACCCAGGACATTGAGACGGTCAGCCCGGCCAACGAAGGTGCGATTTGGCTATGTTTGATGGGGCCATCTGCCGCTTCCCGCTCCAGGGAGGGACAGATTGGCGTGTGTGGGCTGACAGGGGTAATGAGTTGTGATGGGGCGTGGAGTGTGTGAGTTTCGGTTCGGAGATGGGACATGTTACATTTTCAACAGGTTTGCTTTTTTTTTGTTTCACAAGTAGGGACACTGGCTCCTTCAATTGGAGCATCTGCCTCACATAATCAGTCACCAGTAGTCTGTAGTAATTTTTGAGTCTTGTTTTTCTCTGACCGGGATGCGGACGCCACCTTTGGACGGACTGGTGCTGTTGACGTGGACATTTTGCGGCGGGTAGAAACAGGCACACAGGCACATACAGGGAGAGAGAGACCAGGGTCAAAATGCAGGCTTCCGATCATCAAGACTGAACTGAGCCATTTTCTAATGAATCTATCAACATAACAAACCCAGCCAAATTGTGCTGCTGTCCTGAGTGGAAGCTGGGACAGGGAGACACGCGGTCCGTTGGCTGACTAACACGGGTCCAGCCGCCCATGTCTCTTCCAAATGCGGCACTGTCGTCAGCAATAAGGCTGACTTTTCATCATTGCAACCAGAAGCGAAAAAAAACAAAAACAAAAAAAAACCAAGGATAGCCAATGAGTGCGGCTGCCCATGGTACGAGGCGCAAAGGCAGGTAGCGCAATTCCCCCCCCAAATGCGAGACATCGCTTACTAACCTGGTCAGCCTGCGACTTTTGCGTGTCGAGGAAGATCAGATGTGACATCTTCAACACCAACACGCAATGCTCCAACTGCGTGCTCTACGGTGCCGCATGCAAAATCACCGCCGTGACGTCGGACACGGCCAGGAAAAAAGCAGCCTTGCGATACGCCAGATCAAACGCCGCCGTGTCCTCTATTTCCCCTGCCATTGCTTCTACTTCTGCTGCTTCTTCATCGTCGTCATCGTCGCCGCCTCTGTTTCAGTAACACGCCCTGGCCCGCTTGTGTGGCGTCCTTCACTAACACCGCTCCCAGACCCGATCGCATGGATGCGCTGGAGGCCCGCTTGTCAAAGATTGAGTCCTATTTGGAGCAGCTCGCCACAAGAGCCCAGCAGGACGCCCCGGTAAAGCCACACGCCATCTCAAGCGCTGACCATCCAAGTACCGGTGTGGCTGTCCCCGCCTCCGCGTGCCAGACCTCCCCCCAGCAGCTGGAGCTACCCCCCTTACCAGAGCTCTCACCCATCGTCAATAGTTACTTCAAGAACTTCAACCAGTTTCTGCCAATATTTGACGAGTCGGCCTTTACCCGGATACTGCTGGATTTGTATTCGGCCCCGTCCAATCGCTCCATCGTGTCTTGGTCCGCCGTCAATGCCGTTCTTGCCATCAACTACCGCATTTTGGATGGTCTCCCAGCAGAGGACCCGCGAGTTTCATCATGCTTCAACAATCTGCAGTCTGCGATGCCAAACCTGATGGCCTCCCGGAACGACTTTCTCTGCATACAGACCCTGCTGGCCATGGTCATCGTCTTTCAGGGGTCCATTGAGCCTCAGCTGTCCATCGTCCTGATGGGTGCCACGATGCGACAGGTTCAGATGATGGGGTTGCACCGGAAGCAATCCTTGCAGGGCCATTCGACTGCTGCCGCCCAGCATAGACGCCGTGTCTTCTGGATCGCTTACATGCTCGATAGAGTATGACGGAGCCCCATTCAACCCCGGATTCTTAGGCTAACGCTGTCATACCGCAGGACTTGTCTCTCCGTTCCAAGTGTCCATACTTTCAGCTGGACAGCGAGACGGATCACGACATACCCGAGAGAGAGCCTCAAGATGGATTGGGCGTCATTTGCTCAACTAATAATGATCGATTCAACTATCTGCGGGCGCGCGTCCAACTCGCGTTTATCCAGGGCAAAACTTACGATGTCATCAGCTCCAAAAAGGCTGAGGAGTTGACTCAAGAGCAGAAGCTGGCTCAAGTCACCCGTCTCGACACCATGCTCCATGACTGGATGAAGAACATACCCGACAGCTTCTACCAGACTGACGCCCTCCCACACCTCCTCTCCCGCTCGCCAACACAGCTCCTTACGACTCTGTACTTTCGACATCTCGAGTGCGTCGGTCGGATAAAGGCCATCTTTTCGTTCGACATTGCTTGGATCCGCCACGTCGTCTGCTACCTCTCGCCCACAGTCATTGAGCTTCGGGAAGACGAAGCTGACGGTGAGGTGGTACGCTCAAACCTTGCGCCGCTCCCCGCCACGTGGGCTGATTGCGTCAATTACTGTCGGCGCTGTCTGGAAATCGCCTACTTGGAACCGCCGAGCGATTATGCTTACTGGTGGGTCTCGCCGAGGAAAAAAAAACTCCCCCGTTGTGAACAAAACGGTCGCTAACCTAAAACCAACAACAAAATAGGCTGCATGGATGCGGCGCCTTGACTTGCATCATTGTTTTAGTTGTCAACATGATTGAGTTCCCAGGCGCCGAGCACACGCTCAGGGATCGCAAGGTGGTTGACGCTTGGTATCAAAAGTCTCTCACAATGGAGATTGGAACATCGGCTGAGATTCTTGAAATGTTTGACATGTTTCACCAGCTCGACCGACGCGCACGAGGTCAGATTAACCGCATAGCACAGAACAATGCGGTTGACTTCTCCGGGCTGTTGAATGAAGCCTTTCTGGATGGCTTCGAGTGGCAGACCTCGAGCACTGGGCTTTGAACTTGCCTGCCGGCAAGTGTTCTGTGGGTTTGCATTGATGTAAACAATGCTATAGAGTAGCATTCTTCCTCTCTCATGCAGGCGTGTTTGCATCCAATAACTTCTGTAATAAAACTTTCTCTTCAGTGATGTTATGGAGCATTCTTTCCCGGCGACCCTGCTTGTTTGAGGTTACGGAACTCCGTGGAGTTCCGTCTCCACCCCGCGCCCCGCTCCGGCGGAGGCCCCCGCCTTCGGATCTTTCTGGATCCTGCCCAATTCCACGTTCCATCAAAGCGTTTTTGGTGGCTCCGCTTCTCGCAGAGTATTTAAGCATCATGGGGGTGGACTCGGCGAGGTATCAACACATTTGAAGCTGGTTAATACAGAAAAATACTTGTCCTAATTGGTGCATTGTGGGTGGTTGGTTGATGGGCACTGTCAACAGGTGGTTTTGCAGCTGCGATTATGAGTGAACACAATGACAGCTAATAACGCACTCGGATCAGGGGTGCCGATACTAATAAAACAACCATGGCGCTATGACAATATTCCTTGAGAAAGTCCTTCAATCAACTCCTCACATTGAGAATTTGCAATTTGACAACAGCTGTTGCGACTTACGTCAGATTCGTTCAACCGAACTTCGGCATTGAGTAGTGCATATTTATGCACATTGCACTATTCCGCTAAGACGACCACGTGATGTAGGTGGAGGAAGCATGGTCAGCCACAAGACGATGCTGTACACAGCACATGCAGATTTTCAAAAGCTCAGAGCATTCTCTTGAATTTTTCAGTCCTCCCCATAGTGTACCATGTCTGGTATTCACAGCAGCACCAACCCTGGGCTGTATCGCACCGGTGCGATGTCTAGCCGACGACACTCCGCGGTTTCTAAGCCACAACCCAAACCGCTTCCCAAGCTACGAAGCCCAACGACCCATCGCGATTTCACGATTGCCATAATCTGCGCTCTCGCCCTCGAGGCCGACGCCGTCAAGGCACTTTTCGACCATCATTGGGACGATGGCGACAACTCGTACGGCCGAAACATCAGCGATCCAAATGCTTACTCGTATGGCGCCGTCGGCCGTCATAACGTCGTGCTAGTTCATATGCCGGGTATGGGAAAGGCGAATGCCGCTGCTGCTGCCGCTAGCTGCCGGGCAAGTTTCCCTAATATCAAACTTGCAATGGTCGTGGGTATCTGCGGCGCCGTTCCCTTCATCTCGAATGGTGTCGAGGTTCTACTAGGCGACATCATCATCAGTGATGGGCTCATCCAATACGATCTTGGGCGGAGGCTACCAGAGTGTTTTGTCCGCAAGAACATGTTGCTGGACTCGTTGGGCAGGCCCAACCCCGAGATCAGCTCGCTGCTGTCCAAGTTAAAAGGCATTCGAGACCGTGAGTCCCTAGAATCCAAGATTGCTGAGTACTTAGCTGTGCTCCGCACCGAACCAGGACTCCGAGTAGAATATCCAGGGAAATTGCATGATAGATTGTTCGAAGCAACATATTGCCACATCGAGGAAGGAGTGACATGTGATGAGTGCGGCTGTGATGGTCGGTTAGTGTTACGTCATCGCCACATCTATCATGCTCAGCGGCCTGTTGTTCATTTCGGCCTAATAGCTTCAGGTGATACCGTTATGAAATCTGGAATAGAGCGCGATGCCGTCGCAAAACAAGAAAATGTGGTGGCTTTTGAAATGGAAGGCGCAGGGGTTTGGGATATCTTTCCTTGCATCGTGATCAAAAGCGCCTGTGACTATGCAGATAGTCATAAAACTAAAGCCTGGCAAAGGTATGCAGCAGCGACAGCAGCCGCATGCATGAAAGCATTTCTCAGTTACTGGGTATATTCAGAGTCACGGAATGATACACCAATAGAGGAACGTAAGTGTATCCCACCATATGGAATGTGCAAACATAATGCATCCTCGAATATGAATATGAGGCTCAATATCCGACTTTATAATATAGCAATGCAAGCTAAAGCGCCATCAATTCTCAGCCGTCTTTATCCCTTTAGAGCAAAATATGAGCAACAAAAAGACAGAAATCCTGAACGTGTGGTTGGTACTTGTGAATGGTTTGTCAACCATGAGTTATTTCGGCACTGGGAAAAGAAAAAAGAATCCTCTTTCTTATGGGTCTCCGCAGATCCGGGATGCGGCAAATCGGTTCTGGTAAAATACTTGGTGGATAAAGTTCTTCCGTCTACCTTTACCAGAACCACCTGCTATTTCTTTTTCAAAGATGACTTTGAAGATCAGAAACAAATAACATCTGCCCTGTGCTGTATTCTATACCAACTCTTCAGTCAAAAGCCTTCCCTTCTCACAGCTGATGTTCTTGCCGAATTTGAGGAAGGTGGAGAAGAAATATTCACGAACTTTCAAGATCTTTGGAATATCCTTGTTAAATCTGCGAACTCCAACCAGGCTGGAGAAATTGTGTGCGTTCTAGATGCACTGGACGAATGTGAGGAGAAAGGACAATCCGAATTGGCAAAGGCTCTTGGAAAGTTTTACAACACCCGGTCAAGTAATTCATGCTTGAAGGTTATTCTGACAAGTCGGCCATATGCTCGAATTCAATGGAAGTTTCAGACACTTGAAGATCGGGACCCTACCATTCACTTGAACGGAGAAAACGAGAAAGAAGTTGAAGCCATTTCACGAGAGATCGATATTGTTATCCAGGCTCGGATAGATAAGCTTGGAATAATGATTGGACTCTCGGCCGGAGAGAAGAAAATATGGCGGCAAGAGCTGCTAACGATCAACCATAGAACTTATCTTTGGGTTTACCTTGTCTTTGATCTCATTGAAGACGACACTGCTATTCTCACTCGAGATAATATCCGCCAGTATATACGTAACCTACCTAAAACAGTGGAAGCAGCTTACGACAAAATATTGCGCAAAAGTCCTTATGTGGACAGGGCTAAAAAGCTGCTACACATCGTTGTTGCAGCCGCTAGACCCCTATATCTTCAAGAAATGGCCGTAGCGCTGGCAATCACTGGGGATCACCAATCGCGTACGCAACTTGGGAATGAGTTACTGCCACTAAATCGCCTCCGTTCTAGTATCAGAGAAGCTTGTGGATTGTTTGTTGTCATTCAGGATTCAAGGGTTTATCTGCTCCATCAAACTGCCAGGGAGTTCTTGATCCAGCCATCATCCCTACAATCCCTTAGTAATCTACAGTCGTCTCTAAAATGGCAACATTCTCTTCGCCCAAGAGAATCACACAAAGTTCTCTCAGAAATTTGCATTTGGTACCTACTCCTGGACGATTTTCAGGAATCAACGCATAACACCAGGCCTAAGAAGGCGCATGACCAGTATGACTTACTGGAATATTCTGCTGAGAATTGGGCCCTCCATTTTCGCCAAGCGCAAACCGAAACACTGCAAAATACAATGCCGTTGGCATTGAAGCTCTGTAATACAGAGTCACGCATATGCTCTATCTGGTTTAAAATATATTGGAGTACTTTACCATCCAAGATTCCCAAGGGTTTCAGCTCTTTGATGATAGCATCATACTTTGGGTTGGAAAATATGGTTGAATTGTTACTCAATAGCAAGCATACCAACCTTTCTTCACATGACAATACTTACAAACGATCCGCATTATCGTGGGCGAGCGGCAACGGGCACTACGCCGTGGTAAAATTGCTCATAAAGCGAGTGCCAAAATATATGATTGTCTTGAGGGACTGGTCATCAAAGATATCTACAATTGTTAACGAGAAAGACGCATCACATAGATCTCCATTATGGTATGCGGCAGCGCAAGGGCATCTATTAATCGTGAATATGTTGATTGACAAAGGCGCAAACGTTAATTGTAAAGATGATTATGGCCTCTCACCTTTAACTTGGGCAATATACGGTAGACATCACGCTGTCGCAAGTATCCTGATCGAAAAGGGAGCCAAGAACAATTTTGATGCTCAAAATGAGCTAGGCAGCAGACTATTAATGCGAGCAGTTTCAGAAGGCAATGACAACATTGTTCAGATGTTGCTTGATCAAGGCGCCAATATTGAGGCCAGAGGAGATTCCGGATTGACTCCACTGACTATTGCTATCCGTGAAAAGCACGATGTAATTGCTCAGATACTCCTTGATAAAGGAGCTAATATGGAAGCCATAAGTACAGGTGGAATGACACCGCTACATATTGCTACCTTAGAAGGGAATACTACACTTGTCCAGATGCTTCTTGATAAAGGAGCTAATATAGAGGCAGTGGATAGTATTAGAAAAACAGCACTACATCTTGCTATTAATAACATAGATATTACTCTTATCCAGATACTTTTTAATAAAGGAGCTAATATGGAAGCTATGGATAGTTTTAAAAGAACAGCGCTACATCTTGCTATTAATAATATGTATATCACTCTCGTCCAGATGCTTCTTGATAAAGGAGCCAATATGGAAGCGGTGGATAATTTTAAAAGAACAGCGCTACATCTTGCTATTGATAAAAGGGATATTACTATTATTCAGATGCTTCTTGATAAAGGAGCTAATATGGAAGCGGTGGATAAGGTTGGAAGTACAATGCTACATTATGCTATTAAAAAAATAGATATCACTCTTATTCAGATACTTCTGAATAAAGGAGCCAATATAGAGGCAGTAGATGGGGCTGGGAAAACAGCACTACATCTTGCTATTAAAGAAAGATATATTACTCTTGTTCAGTTGCTTCTTGATAATGGAGCTAATGTAGAGGCAGTAGATAGGGCTGGAAAAACAGCGCTACATCTTGCTATTAAAGAAAAATATATTACTCTTGTTCAGCTGCTTCTTGATAATGGAGCTAATATAGAAGCGGTAGATATAGTTGGAAGGACACCGTTAGCTGTTGCTGCCTCGGAAGGACTCAGAAATGTGTCGGACTTGCTTCTTAACCGAGGTTCCAATCGTTCATACTATACTTCTTGACGGAACAAAACCGGTGATATCTGTTATCTTAGAAGATTCAAGCGCGATCCGGAAAGATGGCATGAATTATATATAGTGAACCCAGTGAATATATTCGAGGTGTCTGTTATTTGATCTTTTGTCTCAGCGGTTTAAACTTGCTGGGCGATTTATTGTGACATGTCAAGGGATTATAACTTCATTTTACCCATTCTTCTAGGTAAAGGTGCCGATTTTGAGACAGACAAACTATACTAGTTTTCATCATGGCATAAAAACCTTTGACCACACCTCAATAAAAGGGGGATGAGATAAAAAGCTTTAAAGCTATATGATTTGATGTGTCACACCCTGTAGATAGCTTCAACAACCTAACCTGACCAATGCGGTAACGGCCAGATCAACTCGACTGGGTCCGGGCTGCACACAGTCCAAAATTACATCCAAATACCATCTTGCTTCTACTAGGCTTGCCGCGCCCGACCACAACATCATACAACCAATGTCATGATATTAGGTTGGATGAGGCTAACAGTTTAAAGCGGCCTAGGCCGCCGCAACAACTAGTTAGCAACAACACCTAAAAGGGGCCCAGATAGAACCCTTCAATTGATAAGGCAAGAGCTTCAATATAACCTATAGCCCCTGCAGCTAGTGATATAATGGATGGATATGTTATCTATAGAAATAAATCACATCAAAGCCATTCATTACGAAAGTTCTAGGTTAAGAACCTACCTTCATACAGAGTTTAGGATAACAATTGAAGTAACTTGGAAGATGGTTGACTTTGTAACGACCGTGCTCAGCCGTTACCTCATGGGGCAAAAGATTAGACATGAACGAGAAATTTAGCCGCTCCTCGGCTTGCGTACTCACCGATCAGCAACATCTTTCTCCTCTACACATTAGATAGGATCAAGATCACATGCCTGTTACTTTAATTGGTAAAAACTTGGAATATTTCTGATTTATTTGCTATTGTGATAAGTACTGCAGCGCATAAAAACGCTTAAGAGTCTCCATACGAGTGATTAGTCTGGTACAGATCTGGTACGATTGGTTAGGCTATGACAACTATTTCGAGGGGTTTCAAGAACTTCTTAGGCCTGTCTGTTTGTAATAGTTCAACACATGAAAGGCCACGTAGAGAATTAGAGATACATCTCTGAATTCCTTCGTTACGTAGTGAAATTCGGCATAGTCTAGCCATTTTGTGTCAAATAAACTCAATGATTGGTGAAAGCAAATTTAAAATCCAGCGGTCCACCGAAGCTTGCCCGACTATCCGTGATGCATTATCTCAATAAACCACACCCATCTAGTCATGAAATAGAATGAGCAGGTTTCTCGCACTTTCCCGGACTTTTGGGAATTTCCGGGCGTGTTTTCATTTCCAGATTGGTTGATTTATAATGCATCCCCGGCTAGACTTTGCTCCGCACCCCGAGTAAGATTCCGCGAACCAATCAGACAGTCGCCTCCGCTAGGGGTATGGTACATGGACAAGCCATCACGATAAATATCAAGCATATTCTTGAAGACAGAATGTTGATTTCTTAAACAATCAGTTTTTGATTTATGACATTCAGCCTAAATTTCTAACGAGACATAATGGCAAAGCTCATCGTCATATGCGGCGTCACTGGTATCCAGGTTCGTGCTGCAATCTTCTAATATTCTAAAACATCATTCTAAACTATCTCAGGGATCATCCGTAGCTGATACATTCTTGACGCTTCCAGGATGGCGAGTTCGAGGTGTTACAAGGAACCCATCAAGTGATGCTGCCAAAGCTCTGGCAGAGAAAGGTGTGGAGATTGTCAAGGGAGATTTTGATGACACCCAGTCATTGGTTTCAGCTTTTGAAGGTGCCACTGCCATCTTCTCCAATACAGACTTTTTTATCCACATGTTCAGTGCAATAGGATCTAAGGATGTCGCATCGGGACGCTCTCCAAAGGAATACGCATATGATCGAGAAGTTGCGCAAGGCGTCAACATTGCCGAAGCAGCTGCATCGCCGTCGGTTTTAAAGACCTTGGACCGATTCATCTACTCCTCCTTGAGCGATGCTACAAAGTGGAGCGGTGGAAAATACACAACCGTCTATCATTTCGATTCCAAAGCAGAGACAATCCGGGTCATTCAATCTCGATTTCCGGAGCTAGCAGCACGACTAAGTACAGTGCAGATAGGCCACTACACCACTAATTGGAAGACCGTTCCTGCCATGGGCCCTCAGAAGCAGCCAGATGGAAGTTTCCTAATGTTGAGACCTCTGAGCGCTGACTACATATGGCCTTGGGTAGTTACGCGTCGGGATACAGGCTCATTTGTCCAGGGGCTGGTGGATTTGCCTGCCGGAACGCAACTGTCCGGCGTATCAGAGGCAATGACGGCGCCAAGGTGGATGGAACTCTGGGGGGACATCTTGGGTGTCAAGGCAGAATTCCAATACGTTTCACATGATGAGTTCTTTCAAGGCGTTCCAGAGATGATGAAGGAAGAAATCTGGGATGGATGCAAGTACATGCAAGAGTTTGGATATACTGGCAATGACCCAGATGTGGTGACTCCTAAACAGGTGCGTTTGATGCTACAAGTGATGTTAGCTAAACTTTTACTAAAAGAAAATCATTCCAGGTTGGACTCAACATTCCATTGACATCGATGGAGGAGTATATCAAGAGTGAAGACTGGTCACCGATACTCAATGCTTAGGCGAGTGTGGTTGGGCGGGGAGTCAGATGAACGGATATGAATACAAAGGCTTTAGTCAAGGCTCGGTGATTTGATGTATTCTATACCAAGAGAATGATTTGCAAGTTCATCCAATAGAGTGGCGAGATCCCATCACATCATTAAAACCCAAAATCTTGGGCTCCATTTGTGTAAGAATCACAAGCATGCAATGCAGCTTTCCCTAGTCGATTTCGGCTCAAGTAACTTGCTCATTTCTGGTAAAAGTTAGTTAATAGACAAATAAATACAGCACCAAAGTCATGAGATTCCCCGTTTCTCCGCATGCAAAGCTGGGGTTCATGGAGCTCCACGGAGTTCCGTCCCCACTCCGCCAGCTCCGCTCCGTCAGTGGATCCACTTTCGGATCTCTCCGTAAGGCTTCAGTTTCTCAAAAAGGGAAAACAGTACCTAATTTTATAGCAAATATTAGTGTGATTCAAAGTCACTTTTTCTAATGAATCATAGAGAATCATTTGCATCGGTGGTTCTTATCCTACAGTAAGACGGTCAAAGCGATCCTCCAGCTTCAACGGGTCTAGTGTTTGCTAGTTTCCACACCATGCCTCACGTTGTCGGATTCTTACCAATAACTGAGAGTGCTAATTTCGGACACAGCCGCAAATTATGGCTTATGAAGGACATATAAAACTGTGAGCTCCTTGAGAAGTTCTCCCCTCGTAGGTCTCCAGACTCGGCAAGTTTATCACAATCCATTCACCATGACAGGTACTGTACTAATAACAGGCGCCAGCGGCTCCCTAGGCCTGCAATTCGTCAAGCAAATACTCTCTTCCTACCCATCATACACCATCGTGGGCACCGTCCGAAACCCTTCGACCGAATCCGACCCAAACACTGCACAACTCGTCAAGGCAATCGCCGCCCACAATGAAGCACAAACTTACATTGAACCACTCAACCTCTCTTCTCTAACCGACGTCCGCTCCTTTGCCGACCACATCGCCAAACTCGTTGCTGCGGGAGAGCTCCCGCCCATCGTAGCAATCGTATGCAACGCATTTACCTGGTCGTTGAGCGGCCAGTCTTCCACACTCGATGGCTACGAAACAACATTTCAAGTCGGCCACCTGGCTCATTACCTGCTTGTGCTCAAGCTTCTCGGATCCATGTCCCCCACAGGGAGGCTCGTCATGCTCGGCTCAAACGCCCACTATCCAGACAGGCCAAACCCTCTCTCCAAATTCCTGGCCGAAATTCCCGAAGATATTGAGACTCTGGTCAAGCCTCTTCAAGACGAACCAGGAGAGGAACACGACCGAGGCTTTCAGCGATACGGTACGGCAAAACTAGCCAATGTCATATTTATGCAAGATCTCAACAAGCGACTCCAGAATGTAAAGTCCTAAAACAACCCCCCAAAGGCGTCGAGTTGGTTCTAACAAGTCTCCCCTCTAGGATCCAAATCTATCCGGAATCACAGTTACCGCCATGGATCCGGGCGGTCTCATAGACTCCCGAGCTCACAGAGAACAAAAAGCGGTCATGAGAATCTTATTTGCCATCGCCAACACACTCATGCCAGTCTTGGGCCATCTCACCAACGACATCTGCAGGTCAGCAGACAGCGCAAAGGACCTGGTCGAGCTGAGCGTCGGCGAGAAGTTCAAGAATGCCAGAGGATACCACAACGGGGCCAAGGCGGATGAAGCAGCAGATGTTAGCAAAAATGAGAATGAGCAGCGTCGTCTTTGGAATGCATGCTGGAGGTGGGCGGCGTTGACAAAGGAGGAGACAGCTTTGGCGAGTGCTGAGCCAGCTAATTAGTAGCAGAAAGGTCACTGTTCGGATATCTTCGTCTTTTTCTATGGAAGTGTTTAATTTACAAAATTTTAGCTGACTGCATTACGTCGGATGTGTTTATTAGTACCAGCAGGTCATTGGATTAGGGTTTGTTGATACTTGAACAGGTTCCATTTCTGACAAGTCGCCGTCTCGTTGCATAGTTAACCTCCCAAGTCTTCAATTCACTTCTAAAAGAGAGACTACAAGCTGCACCTACCAGCAATACGAACTGTGGACGGACTTGTCAGTTCATGGAACGAACTTCACAACCAAAACCAAGTTGAAGTAGGACATGTCAGTCATCTACTTCTTACAAGCAGCCAACCTACTGCTAATACAAAATCACACTATCAGGGAGATGCATAAAGAAAGTATTCTGAGCACTACGGGAGATGTTTTTCCATGATAACGTAAATTGAAGAAAATATTTTCATGCTGTAGTAAGTAATAGTAATGTTCTGCAGCCAACATCTTGCGTAGATTGTTACGCCCCAAGTCCCATCATGTGTAACATGCCAAGTTTCGTAACTGGACAATGATTCTAAACCCGCTGAGTTTTGATGAAGATAATATTCTAGGAAGGAGTTGCCTTCTCCATGATGCGCCGTTTCTAAGGTCAAACACAAGCCCGTGTGGGATTCTAAAATTCATTCATACAGACAAGGAAAAGTTGTTGGTCATTTAAAACAACTGATAAAGTGTTAGTAAGAGAACTGAGATGAGAAGTGTAATGTTAGCTTACCCAGTTAAGCAGCCACATGCCTCCCAGCATGGCTGCCACTTGGATTCGTAGATCCGATCCGACCGCCTTCGCCACGCGAACGGCTCGCTCGACATGGGCTCCTTGCATCAAGCTATAGCCAGGCTCTACAATCTTCACTTCATCCTCCTCATCGTAAGGAGTTTCCTTGGGCTTGCTAGTCATTAGCTTGACAATAACACCCGAGGCCTCGGCCACAGAGTGGCTGAGCCAGAGGAAGATGGGGACGATGATGAGCAAATCTCTCCATCGGTCAGTAAAGAGGCCACCGTCACCACCTCGGAACAAATCCAGGAGAAGAAGTCCCTTGGTGTCAGCTGCCAAGTAGATGTGGTATTGGAGGATGAAGGTCTCGAGCGAGCAACGGCCCAGCCATGCGGACGCAGTCGAGTAGTAGTTTCGGAGAGTAGTAGTGGCGTTTCGGAGAGCAATAAAGGCCAGAATGGGCAAGAATGACATGTAAGGGTGGAAGTGGTTGTAGTCCTGCTTGGTCGCAAAGTTGTAGTTGCATGAGGCTGTGTAGGCGGCGCACACGAGGATCGAAGGGACAATGGCGAACTTGTAGTTAGTGTACCAGGCGCTATCGCGCTCGACCCGTTGGTGAATAACACCGGCCAGCATTCCAACAAAGACGACGAATCCATCCAGGCCGACTCGGAATTCCCACTCGTGAAGGCTCCACTTAATACGGAAGACGGTTTCGAGGATGGCAAAAAGCCAGGTGTTGACCGGGGTCCAGCCGAGGATGATCCATACGAGAACTAGCGAAATGCCAATTTTAGAAAGCACAGCCACCGTGTTGTCGTTGTACTTGGAGCCGATGGCGAGAGTAAAGTAAACAATGAAAAACCAGAAGCTAACAAGTGGCGCGAAGTAGTAAAACATGTAGTCAGTGTTCATGACATAGGGAAGAGCACAGCTGAGAATATTAAGTCGGAGCATGACGGACGCGATACGGCGGAAAGAGAAGTCCTTCTTGGCCAAAAAGTAGATGGTGTGGCCATATCCAGTCTGGAACAGGTAAGAAGCGACCAGGAGTCGAACAAACATGTAGATGCCCTGGTGCCTCGAGGCGCCAGTCCAGTGGTAAACGAGAATGACGGCCTGCATCCAACCCTTCCACTCCTCGGTTTGGTCGCGCGAGAGGATGCCGGCATCTTCCTTTGCGGGAGTGGCGGTGGCAGGGGCCGGAACACGGGACGGGCGGGATTGTGTCTTGCGGATCGTGACTAGTGCGATGATGGTGCAAATGGCAATGAGGACTGTGAATTCCTTGTTTACAAGCATCTTGCTACCCTTGGCGAAGAGCTGAGTTCGGTCGGCGAAGTAGCAGAACAACATAGCAGCAGCGAAGATGCCGACCTTCAAGGAGAGAATGGGGCTGCGGGGGGTTTCTGCGCCCGTGATGATATCCATGGTGTCGAAAACAACACAGACAAGGACGTAAAGGGTAGCCAAACCAATAACGATGGTCTGAACCCAGGTTGGTGAGCCATAGTCGGTACAGCAGGTTCGGTTGTAAGCGTAGCCGTTGAGACGATCAAGCTTGGCGTTGCAACGAAGGTTAAGCAGGATAGTGGCCTTCATCTCAGCAACGCTGTCAATGACGTGGAAACCGGTCTGTGTGCGGTCAACCATGACTCCTGGTTGATTGCGAGAGAGAGCTGGGAAGGCATCCACAAGAGGAATGTTGCGCTCATCTCGAATGCTGGTCAACCATGAGTCAATGTCCTCGACTTCACCCTTGTGAATTCCTTCAGGGCCAGTTCGGTCCGCAGGGAGCTCGTCGTAAAACGGAGGGGCGACAGGGGCGACAACAAGTTGGTTTCCAATGCCATCGAGAGGGTCCATGCGCTGCGTGCCAAACTTGGGCAAATCCTGCATGTGTAGAATGTCGGTGATGTTGTTGAAGGCACTCTGAAAGTTGTTGAGTGAAGCAGGAGCCTCTTGTGTTAGGACATACCAGCTGCCAGCACCGAGCATAATCAGAGCAGCGCCCTTCTGCTCCTCCATAGTAACACCCTTGTGCTTTTCCTCGCTAAAGAGACGAAGCTGCTCAGTAAGGTCGGGGTTAAGCTCCCCAGTCTGGAAGAAGGGGTTCCAAAGTTGTAACAATCGGATACCGTCGAAGGTCATGTTGTAGCTCTCGTGTATTTTGGCGTGGGATTTGGCCTCTAGAGCCTTCTCTTTGTCAAGCTATAAATTGATTCGTGTCAGCCAAAGCCCCTAGGTCACACTGCGACAACCAAGTCAGCAGCTAATGAATGAGGCGTCATAACTCACCATACGAGCCAATCCCCAGAATACCTGTCGTGTAGTTGAGTCGCCAGAGAAAACGAGGTGACGGTCGCCAAAGCAGGTGTGGATATCTTCCTTGGTATACTGGCGGAGCATGCAGCCATCGGGCTGCCAGGTTGTAAATGGATTCCTGCTGCCATTCGCATCGGGCTCGTCGAGCCAGCTGCCATTATCTAATAGGGCGTTGCATCGGTAAGGGTCGCTGTTCGGGGCGATGCTGTGGAAAAGAACGGCGACGAGGAGGAGTACTGAAAAGGCCAGTGGGAGGATTCGGCCGGCGAGGGCGAGTGTGGGTGTTGAGTGAAGCATCTCGGCTTGATGCGAGAGTCGAAGCTCCCGGCTTGTGAGAACTAGAGACCAGCGGGTTTTGCCAATTGCCGTCGAGAATATTGTACAAGTGCGGTGTCCCAATCGGGGGGCTCTCGAGCTACGACGTTCCTTCGACCAGGCGCACGGGGATCGATCGGGGCCAAAACAGGCGAGGCGACGTGGGCGCGGTAGCAGCGGCGATGACGGCGACGGAGCGGCCGGTTACGCAGGGCCGGCTGTGACGATGCCGGGCAACAAGAGACAAGAGAACGACTGGTGTAATAAAAAGAAGAAAGAAAGACGAAAGAAAATGGACACGCAGAGAGACAAAGCAGAGAAAGGCGCACGAAGGTATAACGAGGGAAGAAAGGGTAGTTAACGAAAGGAGACCGGGGTTGGCATGTGGATGGCAAGGAACAGCATTAGAATTAGGGAGAAGAAGCCGACGCCATCGGTCGCGGATGTGGTGGGGGAAGGGGCGTATAAAGAGGCCACTCACTACTCACTCCCCTGGGCTGGAATCCAGGAATGGGAATTGCGGGTCTGCGGGAAGGAACCAAGGTGGAAACGAAAATGGGGATAGAGAGCAAGTCAGGGAAAGAGCAGCACTGCCTTGGCGCCGTGCTGGTTGTGGTGGTTCTGGTACTGGCTGGCGCTGGGCTGGCGCTGGCTCAGGGCACACCAAACTGGCGCCAAAGCTAAGTGCTCAGGCCCTAGACCGGGCGCCTGGGTGCACAGGCGCGGCAGAGACAGGCAGTCAGTCCACTCAATCTTCGTATACGGAGGAGGGACGGGTGGAATACAGTGAGGCATCCACTGTACGAGACATGTCATCTGCAGTCACAGCACAGCACAGCACAACACAACATCGCTTGCTTGCCAGGACGGAAGCGGGAGCGCATGGACACGGCCAATATTAGAAAGCATCAACATGAGCATGATCTGTTATGTTGTATCCGGCCGGTCTCCTCCTGCTGCGCGGCGACGACTGCCGGGTCCGTACAAGCAGCAGGCAGGGGCTGACGTTGCATTAAGCGGAACAGATCAGGGGATCCGGAGCCTGGGAGGAACGGAGTGACGCAAATTGGCAGCAGCAGAAAGCAGCATCTGCAGTGTGGAGCGTGGAGCGTGGGCGTGTGGCTACTAAAACGGGACGCACGAATGGGAGGGCCCTAAACCACACCCAATTTTTGTCCTCTAAATAAAGCCAAAAAGTCTGACGAAGGCGTCGCTCAGCTGTGGCGGGGGCACCGAAAAAAAAGAGGAGGGCGCACACGACCTCGTAAACGCCCTATTCTGGCGCTGGCCACATTGGCTTGCTCTGAGGGAGGGAGGCTGCAGCTGCAGCAAAACTCGTTCCCTAGCGAAGGCTCGTTTCCAGCAAGCGCACCTCGCCTCGTGTCCAGAAACACGGCGCGCACAGCACCAACCACACAGTACGACGCAGCCAGTAGGGGGCCACAGTGGGGGAGTGTGTGGTGCCAGCAGCAGAGGACCGCTGAGGACCACTGAGGACCACTAGGACCGCAGACGACCGGCGGCGGCAGCTGGTCAGGGCTCTCCCTGTCAGGCGCGCCGAGCGCCTGATGAAAAAACAAGCTTCTCTCCACGTTTGAGCTGGGCCAGCGTGTGGCCGGCTCCGACATGGAGGGTGCGCCACCGTTCCCAAAGCAGACGACGATCCTCAGGCTACCCTGGCATCGGCCTGGCATCAACCTGGCTTCAACCCTCTCTCCCACAGCGCATCCTCTCCTCTGAGTGGGCGTGAGACCGCGTATAGAACCCACCCATTACGTGTATAGAAATGGATTCAGTCGGGCCACCCTGATCCAGCCCCATGCCTATGCAAGACTCGATATTGTGTCTTAATCAAAGCAGGACCGACTCTAACATATCGCAAACATCCGAAGGGGTCGAACTGGACCGTCTGGGGAATGGAGAGCACTCCTGAATATCCAATTCCCCAGCTCATTCACTCGTCCATTGACTGCATTAGCCCTTGGCCTTAGTCATTTGGGCCCCTGGACAAGTGAGCAACCACGGCGTCTCCTTCAGCTATCAAGTCGCTGTCCGCGTAGCCACTAGCTATCCAGAGATGCATCCAGACGCAAGAGGAAAAAACGGGGCCCCGGTCGAGATCCCCACGGATAGCCCAATCTAAAATTAAGGATAGGAAAAAGACTTGTCCACCACTTGTTGTCCTTGAGTCCGTCACTTCCCGCCAGCCCTTCCGGCCTAGGAGTTATTGGAAACCTGTCTGCCACGATGCAAGCAAGTTTTAAAGTCGAGACCGGGCGCCTCGTCAGCTTAATCGAGATGAAGGGTCAATGTAAAATGGCCATATTTCTCAAATCTCGACTCCAACGGGGCGGGGAGTGGCCTTGTTTCAATGACGCCTTGTGGCGCGCACTACCCAAGTACCACAAGTAGGCGGTCGCTAAGGGATAGTGACATGCCCGCCCTCAGCGACTGGATGGTTCGCTGACACCCAACACAGCTTCCCGGAGCTGCATGTTGCACGGAACCGTAATCAGCAGCAGTGGGATGCTGACGACGGCCAGTGACGCGGCAGCGGCATCAGACGGCAATCTGGGCAACATCTTTTTGTGCTCATCGTCATAACGATAGTCAACCAACGGCTTTTCCGGATTGCCTCATTGTCTTGAAAGCAAACGCCATTGATTCCCTGTGCCGCTCTATCTTTCCCTCTTTCTGGTGATCGCTGCCGCCGCCGCAGGGCTGTGGCTGGTGGATCGGGCCCTCTTTTTCCATTCATCTCTCCAGCCCCTGAGCCATGACGCGGCCAATCACAGCCCGGATGCCGCGCGTCGACGCCACTGGACGTAGGCCGCCTGCCATGACCCTCCATGACCCTATGAGCGAGCGACCTGTGAGAAAAATCTGAGAGAAGCAACCCGTCAGTCAGGCCAAGACTATGCTTATCTGGGGGGAACCATGCGCGATGGCTGACATTGATATTTGTGGCTATCGCCATGGCCTTCAAATCGGAGTGTCTGTCGTCCCATTGTTGCACCGATCTGACCTGACCAGTGTCATTACTGTGCATCCAGAGGCTTCCATACATAAGCTCGTCCGTCCGCGTACGCACGCACGCACTCTCTATATGGCGACTGCGGGAGCACGCGGAATCGTTTGCGCCAATCTCCTCCATCTCTAAGCCTTGGCTGGAGTCTGGCCTGTCCACACAGATCGGTCGGGCCATGGTCGCCGTACTCCCCGTCAAACTCAAGTTGTTGACACACTGTGCGCCAAGGAGGGCCCCCTACTCCTACTCCTTGTCCTTGGGTCGACTCCACCAACTATTAATGGATAAATTCCACAACCCGGCCTCGTGTGGGGATGGGGTAATTTCGCTTTGGCCTCGCCAGCCATGGCGCTCTTTGGGATAAAGTGTAGAGGGATCGATCGCAGCTTTGGTGAGGCGCATGCCAAGCAAGCCAAGCATTGCAACGGGGTCATTTTTCGGTAGAACAAGAACAAGCCGTGTGCGCGCTGCGCATTCTGTCCGTGTTCCAGGTGAAACCCCTCACAGGGAATGTCTTACACTGCCGAAACCATCAGGTAAGCTGGAGAGTATTGGATGCTAAGCCCAATGATCGAATCGCATTAAGCCACAATGCTACAACACCAGATAGATTCACTCAAAGGAGGAAGGGGAGCGGAGGGCCGCTAACCAAACTCCTCGTGGCCCCTTGTCCAATCTCCCTCCCACCCAGCAGAAAGTAGTTCGCAGCACCGATGTCCCGAACTATCGAACCGACCCCCCAGTTCAATAGGGCGGAAATAATTTTTTTCTGATCCGGTCCATATTCCGTGGTTTCCGTCCCTGTTTTCGACTTGGCTAGGCGGCGATCAGTGATTGCGGACACATACCAGCCCAGCCCAGAGACACTGAGAGCAGGAGGAGGGCACGGTGAAAAAATTAAGAAAAGCTGGCTGCCGCCACTGGCGATTCCACGCGAGAGTGTCTTGGTGCTAGTAAGGTTACTTTTTATGCCAAGTGCGCTGAGCCAGGGCGACGCGCAGCGAATATTAGCTTATTCGGCCATGGACTTGAAAGCTGACTTAGCACCGGGCTTTGTTTGGTGGGCGCCTGGGATGTCATCTTTCCAAAACGCCCAGTTTGCAGATAATGCCACCAGTCGGGTCATCACAGAGGCTTGGCGGAAGGGAAAAGGGGGGTAGTAATTGGCACGATGCGACCGGCGACATTCCGAGGCTTGTTTTTTTTTTTTTTTCCTAGGACGTTGGCTAGAAACGAATATTCCGGAATGTCACGCTCAAAGGAATTGCCCTTTCAGGCACAGCACCCGTTGCCGGCTAAACCCCCCTCCCCCTAAGTTTTGCAGTAGGGGCGTGCAGTGAACGGTGTGTGAAATTGCCGCCATGACACACTGGGTCAAGATCACCACCAACACACGACTCATTGCCTGGATTGGGAGGCCATCAGGAGAGTTTTGCGGGTTTACACTTTGGCCTCGGGTCGATTCGGTAGGATGCGCAGCCTGGTACCATGCTGGCCGGCAATTGCAAAAAAAAAAATGAGGGGAAGGGGAGAAGAGGAACGGGGGAGAAGAACCCAACCCGGTGAAACCCAATCTCGCTTTTCACCCGATGGAAAAATCGCCTCCAGTTGCTTGCGGGCTGTTGAATCTGCTCGCCAGTCGCACCGCGTCGGCGCTACCACGTTGCACTACTGGACGGGGGGGAGGAGAGGAAGAGAAAGGGAAAAAAAAAATGTACCGAGTTTCACACCTTGCAAATCACAATCTCTGACCTTGCATGGCAATCAATTGACCTCCCCCCCTAGCTTCCGAACAACTGAACTGTTCTGTACGC
This sequence comes from Calonectria ilicicola, assembly GCA_020809705.1. Classification (NCBI taxonomy): domain Eukaryota; kingdom Fungi; phylum Ascomycota; class Sordariomycetes; order Hypocreales; family Nectriaceae; genus Calonectria; species Calonectria ilicicola. Next base: position 1,458,998 of record CP085833.1, on the reverse strand, counting down.
GGATCGGCATGGTTAAAACAGGTTGTGACGTTATAGGGCATGTCACAGTGGGACTTTGGCACTTTAGGGGGAGAGTCTGAATCTCTCGCACACCCACTCGCCGCCCCGCTAATAAACGACGGGTGCAGATTCGCTCTCGAGACGAAGGTTGGCGGCTGGGCTGAAACGGGCTTCAGCAGCACTGTAATTATCCCGTCCGCCTGGCGGTCACCACATTGGCTTGGGGGCCGGGTTTGATGACGGTGGACACGCGCTTGTATATCTGGAGCACGCTGGACCACGGTACGCTGCAAGCAACACCCATGGCCCAGCGCCCGCCCGTGGTCCAAACGTTGCTGGCGCTGTCAATCACGCTCGAGCATCGCCTGTTAGCTTTTACTTAAGCTCCAATCAAGGCGCTCCCGTCCCGATTGGGCCGGTGGCCGCCGACCGACATCATGATCCATGTCCGCTTCACCCTCGCCGAGGCTGGTGCCAAACGGAACGTGAAACGCAAGATGGATCGCGCGCTGCGACCGTATATCAAGCTGCATTAATAATAATGCTCTCGGTGCAAATGAGCCGAGAGCGACACTGGAACTGAATGATCGACGTGTTTCTTTACAGATTTCTGTATCGGGTTCCGTGTGTGAGGTGCTGCTGAAACGGATGCTACACAAAGGGCCCATTTGGATAAAGCCGAAAAAAAAAAAAAAAAAAAAAAAAACCAACCAGCAAAGAAATGCCACCATGGCTTTTTTTAACAACAGAGTAGCGAATGGCACAAGCCACTGACTGACAAATCAATTAGATAATAGTGATGTGAAACCAGCGTCCCAAGCATGAACAAATGATAGGCAAAAGCAGGGCTTTGCGTACGATAGGTTCGCAACTGTCAAGCTGTAGCGGCACTTGGCAATGAGGGGGAAAATGCGATGCATGAAACATGGACCCCTCTCAGTGAACCAACCGCATTATGCGCATGAGCCGAAGAGTGCAATAGAGATGCCAAGACATTTCGGCAGCGGGTTGATGAAGTTTAAACCAACGCATTACGCTGCCAAGCTTCTTGGTGGAAGTCTAGCAAAATAGTATTACGTTGCTCTAGGGTAGGCGATGTTCCCATGGGTGGTGATTTCTGAAGCACACGTCACAACAGTTGGCATGTGCGAGCTTTCACAAGATCGTGCAATATCAGACATAATAAGAAATAATAAAAAAACCATATTGTTCAATTTGTGTACCTATATGGTGTCTCGTTGACTGCGCCTTGGTTCGTCCACGTAGACCTTGTAAAAGGCAAATAGACGAGCCTTGGCAGTGGACTCGGTAGTTGCTGTGGACTCGCAATCAAAAAAATGGAATGGCCCAACTGCCAAACAACCTCATGTCACGATGACGTATGAAAATGATAAACTAGGTTTGCAAAGTGAAGCGAATATTAACGGGTGTCTCCTGTTTGAGTATACGTAGGCCAAATATCGTTGAAATGGTGCGACCCTGTGGATTTTGTGAAATGAGGATTGACATCGATCCATATGGTAGCGATGAATTTCCTATTGCACTAAATTTTGACGCAATATGTTAACTGCGTACGGGGCAAGATTTGAAATTGGTCAGCTAGTATATTCGCATACTCTGTGCTTTGAATCAAGTTTCCGAAAAACAGGTCTCCCGAATTATCATGAGTTGTCCTACGCGCACACTTCCATTTTGCTAGGTGCATGCATAAAGCACTTAAATTTTAATATCAAGATAAAGAAAATAAAAATAAAATGAATAATTTTATATATATTTCTAAACTTATTTGTAATAAAATAAATTAGGGTTTTAGTATTTTCTTTAGATTATCTTGGGATTTCCTAGAAAAGCCCTGGCTAAATGGTTTGATGTGTGCACCTAGCAAAATGTATATGTACGCGCAGCAAGACTCATTATCATTTGCTGACTACGATCGGTGACTGGTGGAGTGCTTGACTACTTATCATCTCTTGACTGGACAGCATTCACGTAAATTTAGTCATTGTGTGTGTGTGCCGTGTTTTCGGTGCATGCGACTAACAAGCTATTGAAGATTTCGTCTTGAAATTCCAGGGCCACAAGTGGAGGACACAACTGCATTTAATAACCTTGCTCAGTATTCGTTTTCTAGATTATGAAAGAATTAGTTATACTTGAACTGCAGAAAAAAGAAAAAAAAAGGCGGTGTTAATTTACTGTTTAAAGACTGATTGAATATAGATCCAGCAGTGTTCAAAGCACGATCATTATTATACAATTGGTTTGGTTGTGCCTGAGTACATTAGAGAAGTGTAGCTCCCCTCAAATGGTTAGCGCACATAGCCTCAAGTGGCGGAGGCGCATGCTGACATGACATGCACACGTTCTCAACGGCGTTCGCGAGAGCCCACTTCCTCAATTTTGCATCAACGCGAAGATACCCTTCGGTGAACAGGTCTTGACACCGAACGAAATTTTCCAAGGGCGCTCCCTCTAGTTGCCCTTGTTCCTGCTATCCGACTGGTTATCCACGAAACGATCTCTATTGTCATTGCAGGCTGCTTGCCACACATGCTTCCAGCGTGGCCTTCATCGAACAGCCTTAAGCATCCAGATAAGGGCTATGTCGTTGCTAGTTGACTGGAAGCGATGATCCTAGCTGCATATAGCATATATCAGCACGATAGAGCCAAGAAAATCCAACTACATCACTGGTTTGGGCTTGGAGTTTACTCCGTTTTGATCTCTTCCCTACAAAGCGTATTTCGCTGATGTATCGTCAATCGTTTTATATGGGTCGGTTTCGAAGATTTATTTAGAGTTAAAAAAAAAGAGAAACCACTACTCAATCTACATTAGGGAAATATTGATCTGATTGGCTGAACCTGGCTTTTCTTGATTGATGAGATTTGCTGATCATGGAAGCCCACCACGTTGGAAAGAGAAGAAGTTACGATGGCACCGAGCCAGAGCGCTTGAAGCGAAAGCAACTGAACCATGCCAACCAAACGATGCAGAGACTACAGCACCTAGAATTCACTATGGGAAGATTGCATCAGGCAACCAGGTTGTTAAAGATGGCGAAACTCGTGCCAAACTGGCCGACGAACTTGGCATCATCTGTTTCGAGATGGAGGCGGCAGGACTACAAGATTTTCCTTCCCTTACTATTCGAGGCATTTGCGATTACTCTGACTCTCACAAGAATAAGGCTTGGCAGAAGTACTCCGCTGCTGTCGCTGCCGCATACGCCAAGGAACTTCTTTCAATAATACCTGTGCACCAATCATGGATGGATAACGGGGGAACACCTCTGGCATCAGGTTGGTGCTTAATTGACGCATTTTAAAATATGTACTGATTTTACTGTAGAAACATTGTTGGTCAAGACACGATTGCCTATGTGGCTTGCGTCACTTGAGTTTGAACAGATAGACTCACGCCAAGGGACTATTGAAGTTGCACATTCTAGTACATGCGAATGGTTGCTGAGGGACCCGATGTACATCAAATGGCTTGATGAAAGTCATTTTGTCAACCATCATGGCTTCCTTTGGATCAATGGAAAACCTGGCGCTGGTAAATCAACATTGATGAAGTATGTCTACACCAATGCGAAGAACAAGTGGAAGGATGCGGTCAACACAACGGTCATAGCTTTCTTCTTCAATGCAAGAGGCGTCGAATTAGAAAAATCAACGGAAGGAATGTACAGGTCTCTGCTTTTCCAGCTGATTCAAGAATTTCCAGGGGTAGTATCCGCTATAGACCACCTCCTTCGACCGAGGAATGGCTGGGATATTAAGATTCTCCAGACCGTTTTTACACTCGCTGTCACAAATCTTGGCAAACAAAATGTAATCTGCTTCATAGATGCACTTGACGAGTGTGAAGATGATCAGGTACAAGACATGATAGAATATTTCGAAGACCTCGGAGATAAGAGTTTTGAAAGCGAAACAAGGCTTTACACTTGCTTTTCTAGTCGCCACTACCCGTACATCGATATACGCAATGGGTTGAAGTTCACTCTGGAGGGCCATCCAGGGCATGGAGAAGACCTTGAGAAATACGTCCGAAGTAAATTAAGAGCTGGAGAAGGCGAGGCATATGAAGAAGTCTCCGATGAAATTTTAGGCAGAGCATCAGGGGTTTTTTTGTGGGTTGTCCTCGTCGTCCAGATCCTCAACAGAGAATTCCGCCATGGCCGCATGTTCGCGGTTAGGAAGCGCCTGAGGGAGCTGCCTGATGGACTTGGGAACCTTTTCAAGGATATAATTTGCCGCGACAACCAGAATATGGATGACTTACTGCTCTGCATTCAGTGGATCTTATATGCAGTGCGCCCTTTGACATGCGAGGAGTATTACTTTGCGCTTGTATCAGGATTAGATCCAACATCAGAAAATTTGGTCATATGGAATCGACAATCTGTCACTATGGAGACAATGGAGCTGTATCTTCTTAGCTCGTCCAAGGGACTCGCTGAACTTGACAAATCTGAAACGCGGCGGACTGTCCAGTTCATTCACGAATCAGTTCGCGATTTTCTGGTCAAAGAAAATGGGATCAGCCAGTTGTGGCCGGATATATCAGATGATTTTGAGAGTTATAGCCATGACCGATTAAAACATTGCTGTTTTAATTATTTAAAGGTGGGCATTTCTGAAATCAACTGGAAGGGCGAGATTTTCTATCTTGGATTATCTCTGTCAACCAGGTTCCCATTTATCGAGTATGCTACGCAAAATATTCTTTTCCACGCAAATAATGCTGAGGCTTGTTTTCCTCAGATTCACTTCTTGGAAGACTTTCCTTTAGAACGTTGGATCGAACTTCACAACATCTATCACTTCAGGCTTTACACATCGAAAACCACATTATTGTACATTCTCGCCGAGCATAATCTGGCGCTTCTGATTCGAACTGCAGTTAAAAGCGGCCATTGCCCATATGTTGCTGAGGAGAGACACAGATATCCTTTCTTTATTGCAATCAAGCATGGTCATCGAGAGGCACTTGAGGCACTTTTTGACCACGACCCAAGTTTTTCTATTGACGCAGGTCAACTTAAGAATGACAAAGAAGTGTACGAATACGATCTCACTCCGCTCCATTACGCAGTTAAACATGGCCTTCCATTCCTTGTGTCCCATTTCATCTCATTTGCCCCACAGTACGTTAACATGCAAGATACACGGGGGTGTACTCCTTTGAGTTTTGCCGCGTTTATTGGCCAAGAAGCATGCTCAAAAGTCTTGTTATCTTCTCAAACTACCAGCGTCAACATAAAAAGTAAACGAGGACGATCTCCGCTTTCATTTGCCGCAGAAAATGGGAATGAGGCGACTGCGATGCTGCTTCTAGAGATTGAAGGTATTGACCTAAATTTAAGGGACGTGAATGGTCAATCACCACTCTGCTTCGCTGCAATGAATGGCCATGAAGCTATCGTGAGATTACTTCTAACAAGCGGTGCTTCTGCTGATTTGAGGGATATTTATGGCCGATCGCCATTGGCGTGGGCTGCAAGATATGGATGGGATAAGATTGTAGAGCTGCTGCTAGCGACAAGAGTGGTTGATGCTCACTCGTGTGGTAACGACGGCCGATCGCCAGTCATGTTAGCTTCAATGCAGGGTTATAGGAAGATTGTGGAACTAATATTACAGGCTTAGTGGCATGGTCTAGTGGCAACACATCGTGAGAACCCACCTCGCGGAGCCTAGGGTCTACTTGAGTTAAATTTAATTGTACCTATAATTCTTCTCACAGCGTTTTTATAGCTAGGTTATCTGTATATTGGGTTGAGCACCCTTTGGCAGGGGCCCAACAGTTGGCTGGCGTGTGGGACCCCATCGTTCTTAGCAGTGGTTACCTACACCGGCAATCACGGGTATTATGATTATTGACTTATTTTTTGGTCTGGTGGGCTATTAGACGTAATGGGAAATGCGGATCCTTACGATCAGGCGTTGTCGCAACAGCTGATGGAGTAGGGTTGCCATCGCCGCGTGTATTTCCAAACAGCCGTTTCATTGACTCCCTTCCAATTGTAGATAATTAAGTCCTTAAATTTCTCCCCAACTCTATATTTTTTTTTTCAGTTAACGTCGCGGTGACTTGGGTGTGGAATTGGTATCTAGCGGTGGAAAATGCGACACGGTGAAAATGGAACAGTGGCTCCGCAATCTCGGTAGGATGCACGCACACTGGCTTTGTCTTGGCAACGTGCCATGCACAAAAATAACACAGCTGAAAATCCTTGACTGCCACCCTGAGAGAATGGACCTTGAAGTTTCAGAATACAGGGCTAATTTGCCCCTTTCCTGAACATTGCGGTCATTGCTACTCTGGGAGTCTTGTAACTTGGTCGGCCAATGTCTCCGATGTACCACGACAATTAGAACGGCTCGCCATAGTTTCCCATATCACTTATTCATCGGCCCGGACAAGCAATTAAAATGGGCCAGGCGAGATTTTAGAATCTCGTGGCAGTGTGATCGATTCAAACAACTGTTAAGAGTGATACGTCCTCGGATGTAGCCGCATATTTTATTCCATCTGGGCGCGTGTGGCGGAGCGGGAACGATAGGGCTTATGCCAAGCCTAAGTGGGCGCTACGACCGGGGGCAGTTTCTTGATCTGATAAGGGAAAAGAAGCTCAAAACGGTAATCGGGATCTGAAGGATGAGGCGCATCAGGAACAGAAGATTGAGTGGCGTGCTCACAATGTAAATCTAAGATGCTTGTGATAGCTCGGTTGTATGCTTAGCCACCGCTTGGAAAAGGTTTGAAACAACTGGCAGTGATGTCTGGTAGAATTATCCGAATGAGCTCCTCAGCCAAATTCTATAAAGGGACAGTTAAGCGCTCAGCTCAAGTCAAAAGTTCTCAAGCCAGACATCCACAATCACCAATAACACGAATAAAATCTGTTTGTTACAAGTCACATCAGACATTGGTCCCTCATTTACAAACTCTTTCTAAAACATTCTAGTCATGATTTTCTCCCATCTTCTTTGGCTCCTAGTGGCCTTGACACTAGCCAGTCCTACTAGCATCACCACCCGCGGTACGGGTGATTCTGATTCTTCGCCCGACCTCCTGCTGCGATATCATTATGAAGCTGGTACCAACCAAACCGAGCTGACTCTGAGCACATCTGATAAGAAGGTCTATGCCCATGCTTGTGCCAACTCCTTTGAAGTTGACAGCCAGAGCATCTATGTTGAAGTCAACGCTCGCGGATCTGGTCTTATTTCGGTCGGAGACAAGACTTACAAGGTCTTGGGCGATCCTAAAATTTCCGGTGGCGTTTCTTGCACGAAAATGTACAATGCCCAATCCACGGTTGTTGAGTGCACCATCCCCTGGAGTGGAAGCTCTGACCTGGAAATCTTGTCCTCTGCCGATGTAGAGGAATGCTTCTCTGCTGAGTCGGCTGCTCGTCGACGTAGCTTGCCTGAGAGATTCGGCAGTCCTTTACTTGAGGATAAGTTTGCTCCCGATTCTTCCATTTCTCAGTCTGTGAGGGAGAAGAGACAAGTCTGCATAGTCCAATCTATCCCGATGGTGAGCATCTCATTCCCCATCGCTCCTTATTTCGCCAATTACTGACACGTTTCAGACTTCACTTGTTGGTGACGGTGACCCTCATCAAGACTACCTCCACAAGCAAGTCGGCCCATCGCAGCAGTGTGCGCAACGGGGCAGCTGCTTCGTTGGCATTGGCGAGGAGGTCTCTATTTCAATCAGCGCCGAGATCGGGGGCGCCGGGCCTTGGATCAGTGGCGGCTTCGGCGTGAGCTTCACTAAATCATCCTCCACTGAGCGTGGCTGCTATGGAGAGCCTGGCGATACTGTCTGCCAATGGTCCAAGACGCATCACACGGCTTACACTGTCATCACCGAAACATACACACAGATGACTACGTGCAAGACCGAAAAGACGGGCGTGTCTGACCCCTACGTGATTCGCTCACCAAACGATAACAGCATGGCAATTGAGTGGTATTGTGTCCTCAACACCTGCCATGGCGATGGTGACCGATATTGGGAGCTTGGCCGGGCCGGTACTGCTTAGATGGGGGGAAAATGTATAAAAAGGTTGAATGTTGTGGTGTGATGTGGTTGCGAATACTTTTCAAAACTGGAGCATAGTGGTTCCCTGGCGGTCGTGTTGCAAATGTATAATTAAATGCTAGTACAAGGTTCAGATTCTCGGTGATATCATGTCATAAATGAATGCATAGTGTCTCACCGACCGCTGATTGCCTTATCCAGCCGAGCAGTGTCGTATTTTACTACCCACAATTACTCTATTAGAGATTCAGGCAGTCAAGAGTTATTGCTATTTCTCAAGTGAAGCATGAACCAGTCTTCAATAAAGATCAACTGGCCCGTAGCAAATCTGGCCGAGTTCCCAGATATCCTGGGGTATAAACCCAAATCCCTGTCTTCTATATCCCGCAGATCTCCCTTCTTCCTCCATTGTCGGAGCCAGAATTATTGCCCCTACAAATCCGGTCGATTCATCATCGTCGTCTCCAGTGAGGGTCCCGATTCGTAGAAAACGGTGAGTTTTTAAAACCTCTTCTTCCCGGGCGAAATAATCCCAGTAAACTTGAAAAATCGACCATTTACCCAAGTTCCAGGCAATTGGGTTTTCTGGGTCACGTTGGTAGGGCACTATGCTCATGTCAAGTGTGCTGTAAACACCCTCTAGCTTCAATACTCCACTGGCCACTAGGCCGTCTGTGTCCCGGCCCACGCATTGGACATCAACGTCTAGTACACTTAGCTCCTGGTCAAGAGCCCATCTCCATTCAAACATGGCTGTGCGTGTGGAAAGAAATTTTGGTAGTCCTTTTCCCATACTTGACAAAGACCATGAAGGACCCGTTTCGTTCTGTGACCCCGCTGTGGAAGATTCCGGTCTCAAGACCGCCGTGTACCAGGCCAGGTTCTCCCTTATTTCATTCTCCCATATTCCAGCATAATATTTGGCCCCGGTCAATTCCTGAACGCGGCGCGCAAGTCCGGATAATGCTGGAAGCATGTCCGAAAGATTCGTGAAATTTGTCTGACAGTAATGGTTGCGCAGAGATGTCCAGATAGTTTCGATACCCTGAGTTACTCCAAAAGTGAGTCGTTGTCTCAGTTCGCCCACGAAATCAATAGATCCGTCATGATCGATAACCGGGTTTTCGTGGTTGGGACACCGCTCCGAGGCAGTGAGTTCCCCACATTCCCAGATTCTGAATCTCCTGGTAAAGTGAATAATCCTGGGAGAGAGTATTCTCTCCTGAACCGCCCAGCCTCGCTCGTATAGAGGTGAATGCCATACTATTTGTTGAGTTGGACCCACGTTTGGGATCCAGATGCGCGTGCTTGAGTCAGGGCCTTGCGTTGATATATATTTTGGATACATTAAGTCAGTACTGGGGAGAAAGAGCCCCTCCCCGACACTATGAGAACCGGTTGCAGCTAGGGTACATAGAGCGTTTTTATAGTAGTCTCCGAAATGAGTCGTCTCCCTCATCCAATCTGCTAAGTGTGTCTCATCGTTTGCCCTCTCAGCTTGAATGATGCAAAGAGCATCGACCCAGAGATATCGGACCCCGAGTTGTCTTGTGAAAATTATGGCGTCTTGAATTGTCTGTGGTAATGTAGAGAGTTGAATTTCCTTTTGCATATCTTCCAACGTGGCTCTTGTCATCTTGACATTAACGTCCCGCCCCCAACAATAGCTCAGAGAGATATAATCAGCTGATTCGCCTTCTTTGGGAACGAAGAGATGAAGCGAAGGGTTGCCAATTGTACCAACATCTAATACTCGTGTTGGTAGTTGAGGTAGACCGCCAACCTTTCTTTGATGTGTTAGGCAGTTGTGTGTCGATGAGCATGTGGTTAGCCACTGCTTGACTTGGATAACGACTTTATCCAGTCCTTGAGGCGTACGAATATCCTGGATATCCTCTAAAGGTTCATGGAAGCACACGTCCGAACCTTGTTCTGTCTCTTGACGAGTCTCTTCGTCGCTGTCGTCGGTGACAATCTTATATCTGTGGCTGTCACTCATTTCTGGAACTTCTTGGCTGTTACGCAATATCGAAGCATCGGGGGATTCAGTTCCCGCATCGGAATACTCTTCACTGACATTGGAATATGTATCAACGTCATTGTGAAATTCATCATCTGAATATTCCCCACTTTCAGACAATTCCGATTCAGATCCCCCGGATTGGCGAAAAAGGAAAGCTAACAAGGCGAAGGAATCTTTTAAAATGTCAGGAAAGCTTTTCCCCTCGATTAATTCTTCGATGGGCGACTCGATTGTAAAAATATGAACAAAAAATTCTGTTTCTCTTTGGTCACTTGAATCGATGGATATTTTGATCGAATGATGATTTTGGGTGATCGCTTTGATCTGGGTCACAGCAATAGGACATTCCTGTGACCGTAGCTTTGTGAGTGGTGTTTTTCCAGAATCTATTATTGAAACCAGGATAATACAACAGAGTTGACAACTGCTTCTGGCAGACTTCTCCAAGGAAGCAAGGTTGGGTGCTATTTCAAAGGGGTTCTCTGGAGTCCAATCCGTACCATCGTGGACTTTTCTTGCGAGCACCTCGCAAGAAAAGCAATGGGGATTTGCAGAGTTGTCCATTTCTAGGGGCGTGGCGCTGGTTGGCGTTAGGTCAACTCATGACTGGAGGTTGCCAACCAGGTTTTGCAGATAAAACCACTCGATGATGGGTAATGACTGTGGGGAAAACTAATCGGTGGGGGTGACGACAGGCTGCTGGTCCAATCACGGCTCGATTTTAGCTAGTGTCGAAGATGAATGAATGACCGTCCACTTCCTGTTTTGGGCTAGCATTCTACGTTTACATAATCGCATTTTCTCAAGATGGTCTTGAAGTCTACTTGGGAGTGAGATAAGAAGGGAAAACTTGCACTGAATGCGATGGTTATTTTTGTGCGTATAGGCGCACCATAATCATGGCTGGGGGGTTACATACACTGTACTACGGGGCTTATTTAGTGGTATGATTTGTTGAATGTATTTTTTTATGTATTTTTTCATGCATTTATGAGAAGAAAAAGCAACGCGTTATTTTTTCTGTTCAGGAGGTGACCTTTGACAGAGGATGGCCATTCACCCATCCCTGATCTTATGTTGACGGGCTGCCAAAGTCGTCCACCGTAATGCTTCGCATTGATTGGTCTGCTAACCTGACGAAAGGGTTTTGTAGGCATCAAAATTGCAGTGAAAAAATACAAAGCCATTCGCAAATTGCATCTGGTGATTAACCAACTAAGAGGAACTGTGTGGGGCACATTCAATCCCTCCGCCTTTATAGCTCTTTTTTATCTTGGAGGAAAACGTCGACCTGTGAGCCCCGGGAGCACGGGTGTCCAATCACAGCCACATATTACGTTGCGGGCGAGGATGGTGGCTACCATGAGTATGTGCTTCTAAGCTTTTCCACCCCTGGTAGTTTGGGCTTGTGCAAAGACTACTTCCTTAATTGCACATGGTAGTCCAGTGGATCGATCTAGGTCGTACCGGTGGATGATTTAAGTTGTGTATTATGGCTGGCCTGCTGCTGGATTCGAACCGACTCGGTGTTGTTGCTAACCCAGGGTCTCAACCTTGTTTGTTGAATTAGCCGCTCCCATGATGTCGACGCCGCACCACAGAGGAGGACTGCCGGAATTTTTAAAGTAAAGATTTAGTGTTTTGTGACGAACTAATTTTTGAAGGGGAGTTTCGAAAGTTTGCTGGCGATCTAGTCAATAATTGAACGAAAAAAAAAACACGGATGCTTTGCTAATGATTGACAAAACATCAAACTGCACTTAGGTGCATATTAAGTAGGGTTATGTGTGCACTAGTATGTGGGCAATTAAATGTATCGGTATGAGGCGTAGATTCAGATGAATGGAGGACAAGAGTCTCCAGTCTGTTAACGAGCATCCAACCTTGAACCCTAACCTAAGCTAAACTCCAAATTTGTAAATCTTCTGCAAGTATCTGTATTTGCACAAAGATATGGCGTTCTAACTCATGTAGAGTATTGGGAAATGTTCATCAAGACTGCCACATGAAGCGAAGCTGAGGAATGACATTGGGCTCGGCACTAGAAATTTCAAGATTTGCACACATGGATTAATCACATGAATACGAACAATTTAGAAATTTAGGTAAGAGAAAATAGGTGAAGTTGGTCACACGGGCTCAACGGACGGTGGCGCATGAATGGCAAAACGCCACTTGCGCTCATGCTCGTTGTTGATAGGCATTTGAAGACACCACTTTGATGGGAAATGGTGTTGACGAGTCTGGGCGCGTCCCAAAAGCAAGTATATGCACCCTCACACGACAACACGCTCACATGGTAAGGTGTTCATCCAGTCGTCAGTAATCTAGACTTGAACGCTAAGATGGGCCGGTTGGGCTGGATTGCAAGCCACAGCAGGTCGCGGCAGACTTGTGATGCGCTGCCAAGCGACTAAAGATCAGAGCAAAAAGTGCGGATTGGACCGAACCGTGGGCTCGAGCTTAAATGCGAGACCAACGTGCTACTGAAATGGTTGAGGCTGATTGCGACATTGGGCCACCACGCCAAGCCCGCGTTGGATTGGCTGGGGATGGGACGGCTGATTGCGCGGGCTGGCTAGCAGATTCCCAGCTCTCCTCTTTTTTCTTTCAATTCCCCGCTCAGGGAGAGCACCCTCTCAAGTCGGAAGTCGGATTGTCGATCCACAGTCTTTGGGTAGGATTGTTGTCGCATTTCATGTGCCATCTGGGGTCACGATCCTTTGGTTGTTCAGACAAATGACTGATGTCTCTGGGGGCTTCACAGCGGGGAAATGGGCTAATAAAATGGGAAAAACGATGCCTTCCCCATGGACCAACAAGGACACCGAGCGTCTCACATCTTTCCCAGGTTCCATTTCGTCATTCTTCGGAACCTCGTGTGAAAATTCGTGCACTCTTGCCGACACGTCCGGCGCTAGTGACGCGGCTTTGAACCATGGCCACTCGCTTGGTCGTTGGGCCCACAGAATAAAGCCTGCCTTAAGCTTAATTGCAGCACTTGGGTTGGGATCACGCAAGGAGGGAGCCAGGACCGGACGGGGAGAAGCAGCATGGAAGCAGAAAAGGATGTGAGGATGTAACGGAACTACCGAGGGGGATCTACGCTCTGAGAAGGTTGCCCCCCGTTTTTACTGTGCCAGAGTTTCGATAGCTACCTGCTGTATTCTAGAGTTTCCGAGGCGGTGGGTAAGGCCCCGTTGCCATGCGTGTTGATGCCCCATCTCACGCCATCTGCTCTCTCCCCCCCCCTCTCGTCGTCTTCGGGCCCTCGCCACACCGACCGTCCTCGCTCACGGGGAGCCCATCTCACTCGAGAGGCTTGGCGAAAGCAGCTCTGCGGGGAGTTTACAATTCCATTGGCCGTGAGCCATTTTCCTCTCCCGGCCCCCCACGGACAGCAAATAAGAGGCGCTGATGGCGAGGACAGCCAGAGTCTTGGCTCTTGGCTTAATCTCACGCTAGCCGTCCACGTACCTTTGTTACGGCCCTATCAAGCATATCGCGATTGATGGCGTGCTCGGGTCGTCGCATGTCACCATGAAATGCTCGTGGGTCTAGACTGCGCGGCTGCCTCGCTGGAGCGGTTTGCACAGCTTGGCGCTTTGTGTCAGAAGTCCATAAGTGAAGCTGCCCGTCCGCTGTGTGAAATGACTTTTTTTCTCGTTCAAGCCAGACCCGTCGTCCTACGTTCAACGCGCCCTGCAGAACGCAACCATGTCCAAGTTAGAGACACAGTCCAGCGATCCGACCCACTATGGGCAGGATGAAGAGGCCCCCCGACAAGTCGATTGGACTAAGGAGGAGGAGCTCAAGGCCAAGAGAAAGTAAGAGAAGAAGACGACCTACTGAAGAGTTGAAGTGACTGTGGCTAATGTACCTACCCCGCAGGTTGGATTTCATCATCATGCCTCTCTTGACATTGGGTTTCTTTTGCTTACGTGGGTCCCAATTCCCTATTATTCATCGCCGTTGACTGGCTAACCCAAGTCCCCACAGAGCTCGATCGTGGTAACATTGCCAACGCCATCACGGACAGTTTCATGGAAGATGTTGGAATCGACCAAGATCAATTCAACGTCGGCCAGCAGATGCTCTCCCTGGGTATTGTGCTCTTTGAGATTCCCTCCAACATGATCTTGTACCGAGTCGGCCCCGGCAAGTGGCTCACCCTCCAGCTCTTCCTCTTTGGCTTTGTCAGTTTGTTCCAGTCCTTCCAGAAGGGCTATGGTGCCTTTATTGCCACCCGATTCCTGCTTGGTGTGACTGAGTCTGGTTTCATCCCCGGTGGTCTCTGGACACTCTCGACCTGGTACACTCGAAAGGAAACAGCCAAGCGAGTCATGTTCTTCTACTTTGGCAACCAGTTCGGCCAGGCATCCTCCAAGCTGCTGGCCTACGGCATTCTCCACATGCGCGGAGTGGGTGGAAAGTCTGGTTGGTTCTGGCTTTTTGCCCTCATGGGTGCCTTTACCATTGCTAGCGGTTTCGTTTTGGGTTTCTTCCTTCCCGACTCTTTTAAGAACCCTCGAAGCACTTTCCTTCCCCAACTCAAATTCTTTTCTGATAGAGAACTACACATTCTTCAGACCCGTGTCCTCATCGATGACCCCATGAAGGGCAAGAAGAAGAAGAAGATTGGACTGCCCGCTTTCAAGAAGGCTGTAAGTCAAAAAATATTCCCATCAGATAATCTGGTTGGAAATTATACTCACAATTGATCATTTAGTTCTCCAACTGGCGTATTTGGTGCCACTTCCTCATCACAATGTGCAACAATGGACCTCAGCGAGGATTTGACACTTACTCGCCAACCATCGTCACAAGCTTTGGCTTTGGTAAACTTACTAGCAACGCACTGGCGTCCGTTGGTCTGTTTCTTCAGATTCCTACCTCGTACATTTTCAGCTTCGTCTCCGATCGCTTGTAAGTGTTAATATCAGGAAAAAACATTGGGATTGTACTGACCCATGCCATTTTATAGCAACCGACGTGGCGAGACAGTTATTGCTGGATTGAGCATGCATCTTCTGGGATACGTTTTCAACAGAGTTTTCACTGAACTGTCCCAACGAGGTGTCAGATACTTTGGTGTTGTCTGGACGCAAACATTTGGAACTTTCCCTCATCCCCTCAACATTGCTTGGCTCTCCCTGGCTTGTGAAGACTCCGAGGAACGTGCCCTCGCCATGGCCATGTAAGTTTGCCTCTGTTGTTTACCGAATAACGACTAATATATTTCCCTAGGGTCATCATGGGTGCCAACATTGCTGGTATCTACGGCGCCCAGGTCTTCCGATCAGACGATAAGCCCAAGTATCGTCGTGGTTTCAGTATTGGAATTGGTGTGCTCGCCTTTGGCCTCACCTTGGCTGTTCTTCGGTATCTCGATGATCGTTTCCGCCGCGTTCGCAAGAAGGAGCAAATTGAGGGCGAAGCTGAGACTTCCAGCAACACTCCTTCTGATGAGAAGCGCGATGCAAAGACGACAGTTCAGGATCGTCTTTAAGTCTATTGGATGTTTGGTTTGAGCAACAGAAGAATTGGTATCAGAATCATAACGAAGAAAAGAAAATGGGATGGTAATCGCTTTTGGCCCTGGCCAAAGAGGGACTAGATCTTTTGGAGCTAGTGGCGAGTGGAAGCTAATTGGATATTTAACAAGAATATTCTCTGACCACGTGGAAACATTCAAAGTGACATGCATATAAACAATACTCGATCCCATACTGGTGTATTAGACCTGCTGCAATAATGGACCGACTGCAACGCAATCGATGAAAGATCAATCTGGATATAGTTGATTATGCTATGAAAAGTTGGCCAAGAAACCAAACTAGTTCGAATCGAATAACGGGCGACTAGCGTAAATTGCAACTTCCATACGCCTAAGCATCTGCCTTCTCCGTAATCTCATCTTTGATCTTGCCTTCACCTTGGTCTTGGTATAGAAGAGTAGTGAGACCAATCTCTCTGTTGATTTCGTCCATTCTTTCGGTGTCGGCTTGAGCAGTGCCCTCGGAACCGAAGATGATATCCTAGATAGCCTGTTAGTTCCAAGATGAAATGTAACGAATAATGCAGAAGGCTTGCGCACCATTTCCTCCAGTGAAAGTCGTTTGGTTTCGGGAACGACGAACCAGATGAAGGCAGCACCGATGTAGGTCAATAATCCGAAGAGGATATAAGTTCCGTATGTGATGCCTGAGAGCATGTCTGGTGTGACTTGACCAACACTAAAAATCAAGGTTAGAAGAATGACGAGAGTAAGTGTGACGGAGCGACGTACATAAAGTTGTTCCTGTTTTGTTTTGATTAGTTTGTTTCCTTTTATCAGGATATGAGGGTATGGGGTGAAAACTTACATCCAGTTGCTGGAGGCACCAAGCGACACACCGTATGGTCGAGTGCTCAAAGGCCAAACCTCAGCGACAATAATCCAAGCACATGGACCCCACGAATCTATATCGGTTAGCTACATCTAGGATAAATAGAAGGAATACATACAGCCGAAATGGACGACAAATAGCCAAACCATGACCACGGCGGCCCAACCTGCGGCGGGTTGAGCATCAAAATGATCGATATTCTTGGCAAGGATGACGGCGATAATAATATGGCATGTACCCATGCCAATGGCACCAACAGTCAAGACAGGCTTTCGGCCGACGCGATCAATCCAGAGGACTGCAGGAATTGTGGCGATAAACATGACAATACCTACGACACCAGTTGCCAGCAAACTCGTGGTGTTTGCACTCAAACCA
This sequence comes from Calonectria ilicicola, assembly GCA_020809705.1. NCBI lineage: Eukaryota > Fungi > Ascomycota > Sordariomycetes > Hypocreales > Nectriaceae > Calonectria > Calonectria ilicicola. Next base: position 1,442,144 of record CP085833.1, on the reverse strand, counting down.
AGCTGACCGAAAATAGAGGGGGCATAATACAGGACCTATGTTTTTCAGTAACGATTAATTACAAGAAAATAATGAAATTATCTCACAGCATTGATACCAGTCCACTGTTGGAAGAACATTGTCACGGTTGCAACGATGACTCGCTTGAACATGGCCCGACTCTGGAATAGCGCCTTGATGGCTACGAATTGCAACTTGAAAGTGTTCCATGCAGTCTGCTCCTGAAGCTGTGGGAATTGCTCCGCGATACTGCGCTTTTCAAAGAGAGACTGGGCCTTGATCTCGAGGAATTCAAGTTCAAGGAGTTCGTGGCCCGGAGGTAGGCCGCGCAGATCGACTAGAATTTCGCGAGCTTCCTCCTCTCGGCCGTGATGAATGAGCCAACGGGGAGAAAATGGCATCCAGATCATGCCAATGAATAGAATGAGGGCTGGGGCTATTTGCAGACAAATCGGAACAAGCCAGGCCGCATCGGATTGACCTTCACCTGTACCACCAATGTAGTTGCATCCACTGGTTTATAGGGTTAGCTAAATCTAGGGTAAACAGTGAAAGGCAGCAAAACTGACTAATCGATCCAAAAGCTGACCATGATTCCAAAAGTGATGGCTAGTTGCTGCAGAGCTACGAGAGCTCCTCGAACCTCGCTGTTGCGGCAAGTAAGCGACTGCTGCTGAGAAATGTTGCAGGAATACATACGGTGGTGCACATTCTGAATTGTACAGGGGCACGATCATGGAAAGGCTACCAACTCCCATACCACTGCTCGTTGATTAGTACAGAACATCCTGGATGATAATGAGAAAACATACGTGATAAATCTTCCCGCGAGAATAGAATCATGGCCAGCAGAGATAGCAGTCACCTGAATAATGACACCGAAAATGAAGACACCAGTAGCAATTAGAACACCGTATTTTCGTGAACAGACTTCAGCCATAAATCCAGAGAGCAGAGTTCCAAGCCAAGCACCGAGCTCGAGAATAGACGTAAGCCAACCTTTTTTGGTTGTGTTGGTGACGTATACACCCATGTCTGTGATATTGTTAGGTGACATCCTAGATGGGGCATGGTGAAAGGAAAACTCGTACGTCTCTCAAAAGCCGGCATGGTCAGAATTCCCGAAAACATTCCTTGGTTGTATCCATAGAGAACACCTCCGATACAAGCAAAAGCTGCGATTCGAAAGACTTTGAAGTTCTTCACCAAGGCTCTGGCTCCACTGGCGCCCATCAGAGCTTGGCGCCTGGCCAAGGCGGCATCGTATGCACCGCCGGTCGCGGTCGGTGCGCCACCCATTTTGATGCGAAATGAGAAAAATTCAGACCCAAATGATTCCCTTTGTCAAAATTTTAGAAATTTGTGGTCAAATTGTATGACCTCTTGGCCGGAATCAGTCGCTATGAATGAAAATGATGCAGCCTGACCGCAAATTATATAATTGGACTTGATGCCCCAGAATTCGTTTTTAGCCTAAATAGCCGATCATCATATGAGAAGGATTCTTAAGCAGTGGTCATGACCTCGAGCCATGCGCCGTACCAACAGGTACTGTTCTGTCAAGATGGTCGCCATCAGATTTACCACTTCTTGGCTGCTATGTTGTAGGTTTGGTGGCGTCAGTTTTCTGTCTCGGCATTGTCATGGTTGGTGTTCTACCGGCGCCTTGGCACACTGCGGCTGCTGCAGATTAGGCTAAAATAATATATTGGTAGAGTCGGGCCATAAGATATCCGACATAAGCAAAAGCCACACGCCTGTGTGACTCCCAGTGAAATTACGAGCTGAGCGCGTATTCATGTACTTGAAATTACGCAGCGTGTTTCCGCGTCGACATATGATGCCACCACGTCGCAAATGAGGCCCTGCTCTCGGCCGTACTCTTCAATTTAGCCTATATTGTTTCCCGCACGAATAGCTCTGCCGACCTTTCCACTGGTTGCAACCCTTCTGTCTGGGGTCCCCATGCTTCCCCGCTTTGCATCCTCCTCCACGTTTTGGCCCCCCATGTTCGTTTCCATACTTCCGGATTTATTGCCGACCGGCACCTGAGAGTCAGCCATAAAGGCACTCAAAAAAAAAAGACCAGTAACGACAACATGCAAAAAAACATACAACAGCAGGGATTCGCTGGTCGTCACCGACCCAACTACTAATCCGCCCCTCACCAGCTTGACTGAAGGAGAGCAGACGGGATCCTGTATTCTCTAGCGGGTATGGTCGTATGTATCAAGTCAACTTGCAATAGCAGTTTATATTAGGGAAGTAGTTTCGGGTGGTAGTATTATGTGGCTTTAAGTGATGTCTCAATGCCATTTTGAGTTATAGGGAACTAAACTTCTCGTGGCCATTCCAAGATTGCTTACACTTCGACGTAACTCTGCCCATTGCCGTTACTGCGCAGAACATTTTATTAAAGCCTATCTGTCCAAGACTAAGGCGCCAAAAATGCGAAGACACCGCTTAGAGTACCTAATCCATTTAAAAACATGACGGCAATTCCAAACCACTCAAAAAAGCCCCTGAGAAAGTCTTCTTCGCCTGGGAAATTGGCTATGACTGGTACGCCTAAAATGCCACCAGAAAGAGCCAATACCGAATAAACAGCCAATGAAAACATGGCTATCCAATATCCTATTTTATATTTTGCAAGAGGTGGGTGGTTTTCGTACGCGGAACTGAAAAAAACAAAAAATAACAATGCCGCAGGATATTCAAAGAAGGGGATAAAGGCAACAAAACGTAGCAAAGTAGTAAGCTTATTGTCCTCTACAACATCTAGAGTCATTTGGACGAAGAAAAAGAATATTGTAAGTGAAATGATTTGAATAGCGATAAGAATAAACATTGGAAGCATCCAGGGGCATTCTGTGGGGTCGTAGTAGTCTCGTTTGACGGCATACGCAAATTTTTCATTTCTGTTATGTATTTCAATCGGCGCTATCCTGGGTATGTCGCCTGGCGATTGAAGTGGTGGGGATGGTTGTGTCCTTGAGTTCGAAATGACTTGAAGGGTAGTGAGACATGGCCCGACAAGGAGGAAAATGGCAAGTATCTGGCCAAACTTCCATTGATCGTCATCTGGTATGTTGACCCATTGTCTCGCCTCAAAGAGCTTTATTGTGCCCCAGATTGCTGATACTAGAAGCCAATAAACCTTTAAAAATTAGTAGCCGTTCAAGTGCTGTACAGATAAAAATGTTTTAGAGAAGGAAACAATTACATCACACAATGCGGAAGAGTACATATCAGAAAAGGCTTTGATCAAACACAGGTTTGCTACCTGAGTGTAGAGAATAAAATGTCGCCAAACACCAATGAAAATTGAAGGATATTGTTCAAGCTTTCCGAGACGATACATATATGAGGCAAAGAGCTTGCCAATAGTTCTTCGTAATATTTTTAAGTTATCACTGAACGTCGGAAATAGTTTCGATGTTCGGGTTGCGAGGCTGAAAACCACCAAGAGTATTGATAAAAGCCCCGATTGGAATCTTGATGACCCCGCAAAAGAGAATGTATCTGTAGTTTGGTACTCATTCGGATCGGTGTCAACCAATAAGCCGGAGGTGCTGCTACCGATTTGATGCCATGGCCATGGGAATGTTTTCTTTGGCGCATATAAACAGTATGCCGGGGTGCCTCCTGAGTCTGAGCTAAGAGCTAGAAATAATGTTGGATACAAGGCTATAATGAGTATTATTGTCAGAAGAACCATGAAGAAAAAGCGCACCCATCTCTCTAAAGGATTGAGAAAAAGATAGCCCCGGAGGACTGTAAGCCCGGCGATATGAGTCAAGTTTGAGAACCAAGCGATGTATACTACCAGCTGGAGATGATATGCTGACATGCCGTTAAAAATATCGATAAAGGCACTGAGAAGTATTCCAAGGCCGCTAATTATCTGAACATCGCACATGGCCAAGATCGACTGATAGTATGAAATTTAGCATTTGAGGTGCTATCTGAATTTGACACATACTTGGATAAATATAAACTGCCATTTTGAATTTTGGCTTCTCAGATGATCAATATTAACCGGGAGCCTCGTTGATATCTGCCGTATGAGGCGGTCAAATGATGCATCAATCGGATTGGGGTCCCACATAAACCCAGCCGCCCTCACGGTGGAAAAGGGGTCGTCATATGGATTAAATGTGATGAAGTAATGATAGCTAACCAGATAAACAGTGAGCCAAGCTGTCCCCAAGAAGCCTGCTAGCACCTGATATTATTAGCCAACGACGTAAATTGCTGTTTAAAGTTTTTTGGCTCAAGACACCGCCAAGAAGGTTCAAATTACTTACACCGTAACCTGCGATATCTCCATATGAGGGGACATTTTGGTGCCAACTCTTCTCGGTACAATTGAGCATTGTGAGTAATTAAGAGTGAATGTGTTTGGGGTATTATGTTGTGAGCCAAAAGGTTCAGTGGTAGTAGTTTTATCGGAAGGTGGTGAGTGGAATTTGGGCAGCCGATGTCTAGTGGCTGGGTAGCGACACGTAGAAGCGAAGGTAAAAAGCTCCAGCAAAAAAGGAAAAAGAAAAGACGAAAGATAACTAAAGGCATCTAGAGAACAAGTAGCCATAGGGGAATCGCAGAGGCTACGAGGAGAGGTTTGGTTTAAGTATGAGAAATGTGCATGGATACGCGTTTCGCCCTACAAATCTTTTCCGCGTAATTGATAGCGCCAGCCTGCTGCATCATTTTCTGGATTAGGAAAATGAAACAAAAATGGAGATGACGTGTCCGTCTAGAAGGAGAGAGTATGGGGGCCAAATATGAAGAAGTGATGGTGATTGGGTGCGTTAAATTTATGCACCAACCTGGCGTTCTTTGCCTGTGTTTGTGGCGATTCAGAGTGCCCCAAACGCGCCACTGGAGTTGAAATGTCGTTATTTTTAGAAATTCGGCTTGAGTCCGCGGTTAAGACCTTGTGATGGTTCCGCGGATACGAATAAGTGATAAGCATAGCATCTAGCTTGTTATCTTGCATTTTGGGACCCCATAAAGCGCCTAGATCATTGATAAGGTCTCGAGAAAGTGCAAAAAGTCGATTACTTCAACCACTCAAAACTCAGCTTATAGCGCCCTGCTTGGTTTGGCTCCTTCATTAAGGCTGTGCTGTGTGGCTTGCTTTAGCCTCACAATTTCTTGACTCACTTCTCCGTCGGTAAACTGTCTCGCCTTGTTGATCTAATGTCAATCGCAGATCGTTTAGGTCAATTTATAACCTAAACCTAGCCATCCTTCATGCCAAAATTCGTTGTGTTAAACGTCCTATGCGCGTGTGGCGTACATGAGGAACTAGGTGGATGATGCAGAGCCCTAGGGGCTGTTCTGAATATGAGAGCATTTCGACGGGCCATTCAAGCTCATCTCTGATAAGGGTTCAAACGATAAGGAAGATATATTATCGACTGGAAAAGGCATGAATACTTTAGAAAATTACGCTCGCATTTTCTAGCGGTACGGTGTATATATTGAGTAAGGTAAAATTAGAGACGATTGTAGTCAGATTCTTGGCGGTATGATGGGGCGTAATCTTCCAACCAGACGCAGAAGATTCAAATCGGATCGCTCATATATGCCCATGCACGATTAAATTAGCCAGATACGGACATTAGACTCGGATTTAACGTTAACATCCGGATATATATGGTTTTTATTGTATCAGAGTAGCTTACGACAGTATCGAGGAAGGATATTTGCTAGTGCCTCAATGAGACTATGGATTGTATCATTTCCAATAATTTATGTGAAGGAAGAAAAGAAAAATATACTGATCTGCAATACTTCAGGTTGATTGTATACAGCTAGATAACTCTCTTCATAATCGACTTCAAAAGCACGCATTTGGGTACTGTATACTTTCACCTCTTCAATAGCAACACGGATCATTATACACACAGTATTGGATATGTTTGTTCTAGTACCATCAGAGGTTTTTTTTTTTTTTTCTTTAAAAAAAAAAAGAAAACCAAGTATTTATACTGTTTATTAATCCCATTTCGAGAAAGTCGTTCTTGGCGAAAGGTTTTCACCATCAGGCTATGTTCTAACATGGCTCAACTACGACAAGGGAACAACTGTCTCGAAGGTTCTTTCATATGTGTATCAATACTAGCTAGAGCTAGCATTAATGACATATATTAAAGCTGTAGAAGCAAATTTCACGGCGTGAAGCAGTTGGTAGTTGGTATGTGGTAGTTATGACAGTAGAGGTGCGCCAGCCGGACATGATGCTAGTTTTATATTAACCTATAGCCCTTAAACACCTCCCTCAAGAAAAAAATTGATTGTTGGAGATCACAACAGTGCAGTTATACTGATGTCAAACAATGCAACCATTATGGAAATTTTGAAATAAGGCCGCAGGGTTTATTTCGCGAGCAACGATAAAATTTATCTATCAGATACAGGAGACCGGGGTCTCTCTCGATATTTCGTGGATGTGTGAGGCACAAGCGTACTGGGACAAAGGCGTAGATAAAATTTCGATGGCATATCCAACCAAGCAGCAACAGAGAATGCAAGGGTATTTGATGGTGTGGCCTGGCTGCTACCGCAGGAGGCAGCATATATGTCCATTTTTCATCTGAATTGGCGGAATCATGGATTATTATTCGAAATGGGTAAATATAAATCAAGCAGCAAGAAATTAATGAAAACTTCCATTGGTAACACGCCTTGACCGGGTTTAAATCCCGATCGGTGTCTGGCGGCTCCGAATCCGGCTTTCCGCCAAGACTTTCTGGCGGAGCCGGATGGATGATTTCACCGTGACGCGTAAACGGTAGAACTGATGCGCTTATTTTGCTTTGTCTGCCTGGCTGCTTCGTATCCCTCGTGTTTTGACGTTTCCGAATCACCCGACGGTGAAGCGGGGTAGTAAGCCGTAACTTCACCAAGCTCCGTGCTAGCATCAGACGATGACGTTTCTGAGCTACGTATCCCCCTGACTAAGATCCGATTGGTTTCAGAATGGAACCTGGGCGATCCCCTGGTCTAAAATGATGTGCTCGACTTCAGCTCGGTATTTAAGCTTGCTCCATCACCCATCATTTTGCCCCTCTCTGCCGGTTCCGGTGAAGCGGGATTGAACTATCACACAGGAGACCCACGACAAAAAGCATCAAACGTTGAAATACTCTCTCTCTACGAAGCTTCGTTCTATAACGGTCCGGTTGGCAAATCGCCGACTAAAACGCCGACATGAGATTCGTCGCCTCACTCGCATCGATCTCGGCCGTCTCGGCCTTTGCCATCTCCAAAGATGTGCCCGCCGTCATTGACTACAAGCTTCAACACGCAGCAGAATCCTTCATCGAAGATGTCCAAAATGACTTTTCCTCCGCCATCGACAAGACCGCCGACTTCATTTCATCGAGCGCCGCCGAAATAATCCACAACGTCGAGAAGCGCATTACGGTCGATTTCGATACCGCGCTATCCAAAGCATCTCGCCTGGGGGACGATCTTGAAGCATTCGAGGACGAAATTTCTACAGATAAACTTGATTTCTCCAACTATACCATTTGGGAGCTCATTTCCCAGAGCAACCATACGGACAAGTTTGCGAGCTACTTCAAGGACCACAAGGACGTCATCGATATCCTCAATAGCACCGAAGCCAATAGTACTCTCTTTGTTCCAATCAATGAGGCCTTCGAGCACCTGCCAGAGCATGAGAAGCCCAGCGACGAATACGTTGACGAAGGGCTCCGCTATCACATTGCATTGGGAGACCAACACACTGGATTCTTGTTCCCGACCCACACACTCCCGACCGCGCTGAACGAAAAATTCCTTGGAGGAAAGCCTCAGCGTCTTCGCTTGAGCACCAGCTTGCGTGGCGTCTTTGTGAACTTCTATAGCAAGGTCGTCGCAGCTAACTTTGTAAGTCCTGTTCTAGATTCTTTGTTAGCCGACATCCTCCCTTGAATGTTATTCTGATCATAGGTGCGCAGAAAGCTAAGAATGGGTACATCCATGCCGTGAGCAAAATTCTCGTTCGGCCATTCATGATTGGTCGCACCATTGCTCTTTTCCCTTCAAAGTTCTCTACTCTGCTGCTTGCTTACGAGAAGACCGACTTTGTCAAATACGTCCACGGCCTCACCCTTGAAGGAAGCACCGTCTTCGTGCCCTCAAACAAGGCTTGGGAGAAACTTGGCCCCAAGGCGAACGCGTTCCTCTTCTATACCGAGGAGGGAAAGAAGCATTTGACTGCACTTCTCAAGTACCAAATCGTTCCAAATGTGACTCTTTACAGTGATGAAGTCTATTATGCCGATAAGCGATTTGCCATCAAGGATTTGAAGGATAGCTCCGGACATTTCCACACCCAACTTCCTACTCTCCTTGAGAAGGACATCAGCGTGGACGTCTACACTTGGGGAGTATGGACTTCCATTGTTCTCAATGGAGCTGTGGGTACAGAAGTCATTGATGCTATTGGCAAGAATGGTGTAGCCCACGTTACGGAGTACATCGTAATTCCGCAGGGCAGGGCTGGCCAAAAGTTGACGGGAGAGATTGAGGTGGAAGAGTTGAAATATCTCCTGAAGGATTACGTGGATGCTGATGAAGAGATTGGCGAGCTCTAAAATAAATCCGCAAGGGATATAAAAGTTGTGTAATAATATTAGGGTAGACATGCACCTCACTCTGGGCTTTATGACAGATTGGACCAATTACTTCAGAATACACACTGGTGCGGTACGCCCGAGAAACAATAGACTCGCCAAAAACAGTCATTTATCCATTTAATCCCTATATATAACCCTACATTAACTTTTATCCCTTTTTCCAAGCCTATAAATAAATTACTGAAGCTCAAATCGTCTCCTGCCCTCACCATCACGTCCAAGGTCGACCAAGGCCTTTCCTTCCTCGTTAACAACGGCACGGCCATCAGCACCACGGAGAATAATGTTAAGATTCTTCCATGGAGCCTTGAATCCAGAGCTCTCATCACGAGAGAATCGGATGAAGATCTCCTTCTCGGTGGTGCGGTAAGCAACCTTGTACTCAGAAATCTTGTTCTTTGCTACGGCAGAGATACCGTCATCCTCGTACCACACAGTCTCGTACCACTTGTCCTTGGAGTCGCGTAGAGGTGGGAAGATCTCAACGGCTCTGTAGTCATCCAGTGGGAGGTTGGCAGGGTTGGTGGCCTCACCAGGGGACTGAACCTGGACATCCTGTCCAACAGGGATGGCGGAACCAACCTTGGCAAGGACTGGGATACCGGCACCGTGCCACTCAACATCAAGGGTGGCCCACTGGCCAGCCTCGAAGTGCTCGTATGGGGTGTTGATGTTGAAGAATCCCTCGTCCTCGTCAGAGGCCTTGGGCAGGTAGATCTTGCCCTTGCTCTGACCGGGCTCAAAGACTCCACCGATGAGCATCTGGTCACCAAGCCAGTACTGACCCTCACCATCCATGATGGCGTCGGTCCAAACCTCGGGGTCGGACTCGTAGCCCCAGCCAGTCCATCGCTGAGGTGGAATGGCAAACTGGTGACTCTCCAAGGCAAGAGAGTAGATGTAGGGGATCAGGGCGTAACGACGCTTAATAGTCTTGCGCACCAGGTGGGTGATCTCGGGGTGCATCCAGGGCTCGATGACATCACCAACACTGTTGTCCTTGCCAGTCTTGAAGCAGTTGATGGCAAATCGAGAAGTGTAGATACCTTGCTGAACCCAGCGAAGGAGAAGCTCGGGGGATGGTTGAGGACCCTCGAAGCCACCAATGTCGTGTCCGTAACAGTGCATCAGAGACATACCGGCGTTCAGGGCCAAGGCGTTGGAACCCTTCATGTTGGACCAAGAGGTAACGTTGTCGCCACTCCAGGAGCTGCAAGCGTATCGCATGGTACCGGCGGTGGCACTGCGAGTCAGGACGAAAGGTCGAATATCAGGGTCAACCTCAGCCATGGCATCATATGATGACTTTCCGTTGAGCTCGGTGTGCATGCTGCGTCCCCACAAGCCGACCTGGGGTCTGTCCTTGGCATCTTCAGGGACCTCAAGACCAGGAAGATTCAGTGCGTTCTTCCATCCATCATCGGAGATGGTGTACTCGTTGTTATCGTTCCACATACAATCAATGCCTTCTTGGCGCAGCTTCTTGACTCCCTCGTACCACCACTTGTAACCAGCCTCAGAGGTAAAGTCGATGTGACCACCCTCGCCGCTTTCACCACCACCGGCACTCCAGAGACGTGTGATAGCGGACTCATTGGTGTGAGGGTCGGTGAAGAGACCACCAGCAGCCTTGAGCTTCTCGTATTCAGGGTGGTTGGCGAGAATGTAGGGCTTAATGTTGGCAATTAGTCTCATACCGAGCTTGTGATATTCCTTGATGAAGCCCTCGGGATCGGGGAATCTGTGGCGGTTCCAGGTGAAAACGTTTCTTGTCTTCGGGGGTTGCTCTGCAACTGTGTATCCAGAAGACATTTGGTAAGCGGAGCAAGGAATATCGTGCTCCTTCATCTTGTGGGCAAGCTGGATGAGAGCCTCGGAGGCAGGAGGGTCGTCAAGCATAGAGTACTTCATTCCTCCGGAGAGATATCCGAAAGCCCATCGAGGGACGAGGAGAGGCCGACCGGCAAGGTCAGAGTAGGTGGTGACAATATCCTTGAGGGTCTTGCCAACAATTGTGTATTGCTCAAGACCACCGTAATCCTGGCGGTAGACTCGGTAGAATCCCCACATACCGTCCATTTCAGATCCAACGGAGCATTCACCTCGAGTGTGAGCGGTCGAGAAAGTGGCGACGCAGCCATCTGGGGTCGCGTTGATGAGAAGAGGAATGTTCTTGTACAGAGGGTCGGTCTTGTAGCAATCGTAACCGAAACTGTCAGTAGCTGACAGCTTGAAGCGTCGACCAGACAAGTTCATTGGGGCAGCCTTTTCACCCAGACCCACGTGGAGGGTTCCGCGGTGGAATCGAGAGTATTGGGCGACTCCATCACCATCAACAGCGTATGCGCGATGGGGGAGATCCTGGTGGAGAGGGTTGATCTTGGCACCCTCAATGGAGATGGCCACACGTGGTGACGCCTCCTCCCAGTCAACCTTTGCGGTGTAGTCTCCAATTCGGATCTGCTTGCTCTTCTCGGACGACTCTGTCACGGGCTTGGCATCACCCAGGTCTACCTTGGGGCGAGGGATGCTGGGGAAGGGAGGAATTGGGTGAGATTTGGAGCTGAAGGTGGTTCGGAAGACATTGGGACGAATTGCCTCGAAGGCGAAGGTGAATGGGAGCTCTGCATCTTGACTCTTTAGCTCTAACTTGGGTGCATCGGCACTTGCTTCTGGGCTGACGGCCCAATTGGAGGGGACTCGCTCCTGCTGAACCATGTTGGAAGAGATGAATTGGAAGTTTGTTGGATGCTATCCTAGGTTCATGGAGACGAATTGCATGGGAATTGCTCTGGTTTTCAACTGACAGCGCAGCTATTCATCGTCAAACCCCCAAAGCACGTACGTAACATTCTCTCGTCTTAGTGGTATGACGGAAACATGTTGGTATTGCGCCCAACCCCGCAATCGAGGGGTCACATGGGGTTATGGCAGGGTCTGTTTGGCTACGGAGGTGGGCCGGCGGTCTGTTGTTGTCGATTTTGCTGCAAGGAACGGCAGAGCGGCGACCGAGATGTCTGCAGGTGTTCTCGTGGGCGGCTTCTGATTGAACCTCGTCAGTTTGGGCCAACAAATTCGGCAGAATGGGCGCCGCAAGACCTTGATTCACGATGGGTCTATGTTGTGAAACTATCCCCATTGTCACTACGACGTGGCCCGTGATGGCGTCTAATTGGCCACGGACGTGGGGCGTAACCGCGTTTCGAGGCCCGATGCAGCAGAGCCGACTGCATGATTCGAAAAGGCGGCGGCGTGTCGATGATTTTGGGGCGGCTGTCTCTTGTTGTTTCTTTGGAGCCGCGACGTTTTTGGGGCGGCCCCGTTTAATGATGGGCGGAAAGTCGGCTCCTCCATCAACTACCCCGCCAATTACCCCACTGAACTGCTGTTCTGATGGCTCTGGTTGCTCATGTTGATGTTGATGTGGGCCTGTCGACTTTGGGGGTGGGGAATTGAAGGAGGAAAAAAGAAGCGACCGCCTCAAGCAGGACTGCGCTAATGGAAATTGGCTTCAACGTGGTCTTCAAACATTTTTCCCCGGGCACATGACATAGATCCAAGGTCCAAGGAGGAAGAAAAATGGAAGTTCCATCTCTTCTCACCTCTTCTCATCAGCTGCCTCGTGCCATGCCGCCCGCATCTTCGCACCCTTGCTGCCCAGCTACTTTGGAGAGTGGGAGGTGAGGATGAGACTGACTCTGAGGGGTAGCTATGCCCATGCCCTGTCCATCGGCAGTTAGAATCTCCAACTCAACCCCGGAAAACACACCCCGGAACCATCAGCCCCTCTTTGCCCTGTGCGGAGTTGCTGGTCATGATTTTGGGAGTGACAGAGTCGTAAGCGACGGCGAGTCTGACGCTCTGGACACTGTCTGTTAATAATCAGCAATGTCCGATAACGGGACGCGAATTCCTCATCCAACTTGCCCTCCGTCTTTATCGTGGGGGCCGGAATGGGCCGAAGGTCCTCTTCAGAAAACGGTTAGCTTACTTGGCCATTTTCCCCAAAACGGTAAGGTCGCTGCTTATCTCCGGCTTGCTATCGTGACCAAGTATTGGATTGCTTGGACACTGGTGTTTCCACGACCTCATCCCACCTTATCTCTGCTGTGTCTTCACTACGGCCTCAAACCCCACTTTTGCATTACACCCGAATCTAGCCATAGTGCACCTATTCTGGACAACCCTGACTCGCCCTCCGGCGTTGCGGAGGGCACGGTCTATGGAAAGAGGAGGCATTCTATCGTAGTTATCCCACTACCGAAACATAATATAACCTCATTGAAGCCATCGCCAACAACAAGTCCGTAGACACAGTGACAAAGCAGATCATTCAACAACAAGACTTCAATCAGACACCAACATAAAAAAACTGATTTGATTTTCGCAATGGCCAAGCTTGAAATCCCCATCATTGACTTTTCCGGTTAGCATACCCTAGAGCCACCATCTTCATCGATGGTGCAATCAACCCAGCACCCCAATCAAGACTAACAATGCGTTTAAAGGCTTCTACTCCGGTGACCCCGCTGAGAAGCAAAAGGTCGTGGATCAGGTCCGCGCCAGCTGCCTTTACAATGGCTTTTTCCAGATTATCGGACACTCTGTGCCTCTGCAAAAGCAGCTGTCCGTTATGGAGGGTGCCAAGAAGTTCTTCTCCATGCCCTTAGAGGAGAAGCAAAAGGTTTCCAAGGACAACAACACCTGGAACCGTGGTTACGAGATGTTGAGGTCGCAGATTTTGGAGGAGGGCACCCAGCCTGAACTCAAGGAAGGATTCTACATTGGCGCCGAGATCCCAGAAAACCACCCATACTTCATTAACAAGAAACTCAACAGCGGCCCCAACCAGTGGCCTGAGGGTCTTGGTAGTGAGCTTGAAAGCTTCCGAAACAACTCCATGCAGTACTACAACGCCACTCTTGGACTGGCAAGCGACCTCATGCGTGTGCTAGCTCTGTCACTGGATTTGGAGGAGAGCTACTTCTCCAAGTTTATGGACGGTGCCGTTGCCACAATGAGACTTTTGCACTACCCCACTCAGCCCAAGGACGCGGATGACAAGCTCACTCGCGGCATCGGCGCCCACACCGATTTTGGTGCCATTACCATGCTCCTGCAGGACAAGGTTGATGGCCTCCAGGTCTGGGACAAGCAGAATGAGACTTGGATCGATGTAAGCTCAGACCACCTCCACCTTTGAACAAGCCCTGGTTACTAACGGATACACAAATAGGTCGCCCCCACTGAGGGTGCATACGTTGTCAACCTGGGCAACCTGATGGCTCGATGGACCAACGAGAAGTACAAGAGCAACATCCACCGCGTTATTAACAAGTCGGGTCAGGAGCGCTACTCCATCCCTGTGTTCGTCTCTGGCAACCCCGACTACCTTGTGGAGTGCATCCCCACTTGCAAGGGCGAGGGACAGCCTGCCAAGTTTGACCCCGTGACAGTGGAGGAGGCCGTCTCAGCTGCTTATGCTGAATCGTATGGAAGGGCACAGCTGTACAAGCAGGGCTTGGAAAAGATGGCGACCAAGGCTCAGGTCGCTTAAAATTGTATCAAATAAAACTAGCGTTTAGTGTACAGAGAAATTGAGTATATTCAAATCAAACTTGAGGGCCTGGACTGTAGAAATCTCCAAAAGATTAGAACTGGAAAGATTACTACTTCCGGTTACCTAGCTATACCATGATATCCTAATGTGGTGAGTGACCCGGAATAAAATACAGCATGTAGTAAATGCCACATGAAGAGATATTCATTTCTCTTGAGGAGGGTTAAATGAAGACTAAATATGAGTTTTCCCAAGATTCATGACATCTGATGAGATTGATTTCACAGTATACGAGCCACCCAGAGAACAATTTCATCATAATTTTATTCAATGAGGTATTCATAAATTGCATTACAAAACGTTTACTCTTGTCCCCTGTTCCGCCATGATTACCATTTTGTGACACCTCCATCAACCAAGATATCACTACCAGTGCAGTACCTGTAAGACAAAGTAAATTAGCGGCAAGCTCGTGAAATAAGGCACTGACGGCTGATACGTACTTGCTCGCGTCGCTAGCCAAAAATACGCAAGCGCCCTTGATGTCATCAGGCTCAGCAACACGGTGGTTCATAATTTCGTCCTTCCAGCCCTCAAGGAGGTGGGGGAATGCTGCTGTCATGTTAGTCTTGACATAGCCGGGGCTAATCGAGTTGACGCGGATGCCGTATGCGTTTAGCTCTGCAGCAATGGGGGCGACCATTGCTCGAACGGCACCCTTGGTTCCACAGTAAGCAGATGATCGCTGTGATCGGATTGCCATCCACGAGGCAATGCTAGCGACTAAAATGATGCTGCCGCACTTGGTTCCGTTGGCGATCATCGCCTGGGCAGCGAGCTTTGCGGAGAAATACACTCCCTTGCAGTTGACACCGAACAACTTCTCAAAATCCTCATCTGTTGTGTCTAGGAATTCTACGTTCTTGTTGACACCGGCACATGCAACAAGGATGTCTAGCTTTCCATCAAAGTCGCTCTTCACGGCAGCAAAGCCGGTTTCCAGACTCGACAGGGATGTCACATCAACGATATAAGAGCGAACCTGAACTCCGTATTTGGTAGCCAGCTGCTCCATATCGGCAGTAGGAGGGTGGGTCATGTCAAAAATGGCAACACTCGCTCCAGCCTCTGTGAGGCCTTCAGTGAATGCAAAACCACAGCCACCAGCACCGCCGGTGACGATGGCAACGCGGCCCTTGAGGTTGAACTAAGCCAACGAAGGAAGTTGTCAGTTTTCGTTGGCGCCGATTCAGAGGAATGGCACCACTCAACGTACCTGAGACATGGTGTCAAGTGAAGTACTCAACGTATGAGGATCGATATGATGACAGGGTTGGAGAAACTAGGTCTCTTAGGTGTAAATGGGGGTTGATTAGAAGTGTGTATGTGACTTGTTGTTGCTGGACTCTAGACCGAGATGTGCTAAATTTGGTATGCCCAGTACACTCAATTGTGAATCACGTAAAGTTTTTCGAATAACCGAACAAGTTACTCGACTTATGACCTTGGAACGGCTTACACAATCTACGACTACTGCTATCATCTCCCGAACCCCGAGCAAAGTGACCCAATTGCAAACAGAGGTTCAATAGATCCGATGTAGGTCACTAGATCTGCTTAATGTGGAGGCGTGGAGGAGCAAAGTACGCCAGTAGAGTGGGCAAGGGTGGGAAGTGGGGAGCTTGGAGCTGGTCGCCCACTCTCGGCCGAAGTCCGTGTATCCGCAAAGGCGCAGCGCATTCGGCCGAGATCGAGTTAGTTTCAACAATGCTGCATGTCCGGTATAAGCCTTACGGTAGCACAAATGTGAAAAGTGGCGTGAGTCTGATCCGATAAGGAGTGGGAGTGGGGGAATGTCGTAGTGAAACAACGACGCGTCTGCGCTACCCCATCTTTTATCAAGAGTGGGATATTGAGGGGAAGTTGAGAAATGGGGCCCAAGACTCTCTATCAAAGACACTAGCGACTTGGAATTATTGTACAAAGACTCGCATGAATATACGACTCCCTGTTCAACCAATTCCGGCTCATGCGATTTATACAACAAATTACGTCCTAGAATTTAGTCATCATTATTCAACCATTTTCGCCACCTCCACCCACCACAAGAAATCAAGTGCGAATAATTATCCAAAATGGGCAAGAAGAAGGTCCTCTGCTGGTATGTATACCCCGTTGCAAGTGGGGTAAAGCACGGCTGTTAACGAATCCCGCTTTCTCTCTAGTTATGGTGTGGATATTGATGCCGTAGCTGGATGGCTCGGATCATATGGTGGTGAGGACAGCACCAGCGACATTAGTCGAGGTAAGCGCAGCCATTTACGTCAATACTAAATGCGTTTAGAAAATCTGCCGGAGTCAGCCACTGACATCAATTGGGTTGATTTAGGTCTTTGGGCTGGTACTATCGGAACCCGCCGTCTGCTGAAGCTGTTTGAGAAATACAACATTAAGGCATCATGGTTTATTCCCGGCCACTCCCTCGAGACATTCCCCGAGGAGTGTGCCATGGTCCGTGATGCGGGTCACGAGATTGGACTCCACGGCTACAGTCATGAAAATCCTGTAGACATGTCTTTGGAACAGCAGCGCGATGTTCTCGACAAGACATGGAAAATGCTCACAGAATTCTGTGGCAAGCCACCCAAAGGTAGCGTAGCTCCTTGGTGGGAGACTAGTGAGGAGGGTACCGAGCTATTACTCAGCTACGGTATCGAGTACGACCATTCCATGTCGCACCATGATTGCCAGGCATACTGGCTTCGAACAGGCGATACTTGGACCAAGATTGACTATACCAAGAAGGCCGAAGAATGGATGAAGCCTTTAGTCAAGGGCAAGGAGACTGGCCTGGTCGAGATCCCTGGATCATGGTATATTGACGATTTGCCTCCCATGATGTTCATGAAGAACTCCGCCAACTCACACGGATGGGTAAACCCAAGGTGGGTCCATACAACTACACTATCCAAGCTTAGCTAACAACCTTTCAGAGACGTTGAGGACATCTGGAGGGATCATTTCGATTACTTTTATCGGGAGTATGGTGAGTATATCTGATCCCTCTGAAAACGCACTCGATTACTGACGTGATGCTTCCTGCACCAGATGAGTTCATTTTCCCCATGACAATTCACCCAGATGTCTCGGGTAGGCCGCACGTGCTGCTCATGCACGAGCGTATTATTGAGCACATCAACAAGCATGAGGGTGTTGAATGGGTAACCATGGCTGAGGTAAGCATACCCATGATTACGAAAAACTCTAGTCAATGATTTCTGATTATATTCTTAGATGAGTGATTATTTCAAGAGCAAGAACCCCGTCCCAGAAGGCGCTCTTATGCCCGCAAGCCAAGAGGAGGTCATGAAGAAGTATGAAGAGTGGAAGAAGACTCAGACAGAAAGCAAATAAGATAGAATATCATTAATACAAGTAAACACTATATGAACATCAGATTTGATGATTTTCTTTATGATGCGAAATCGGGAGGTGATACTTTGATCTGAATCGTAGACTGGGCATCACCTAAGAAGAGCCTGAATAAAAAAGTAACTATGGTAGCTATTTTCTTCTTAGAGCCAGGCAATTAAACTCAGTCACTGAGCCATGTTGTGCTATTTGATAAACTGTGCCGTAAAGATCTACGTTCTACAACAGCAGAAGACAACATTGGTGAACTGTATTACGCTGAAATGCAGCAGGTGTTTTTCATCGTATCATAAGACATCGCTTCTGCTTGATAAATCGAATTCGGTCAGATTATTCATGCCACTTGAGCCAATGTTTGAGAGTACAATTATGGAGGTTGAATTAAAGTAAAACCTGCATCCACTTAGCGAGGAAATGAAAGTTTAAATGTTGATGATAACTTTACTCTCCTCAGATTCGCTGGTCTGTTATGGGTCACACGGGAGCGAGATTTTGGGATTTTCCTAGGGATGATGGTATTGGGGTGTCTCAAGACGCCAATAAACACAGATTTTTGCTGAGGCGTAATTTATTTCGCTCTCGCACTCGCACTCGTCACTTCTATCGCTACTGTCGCCTTCATCGCTCCCGTCGCTTGGGTCGCTTGGGTCGCCTAAATGACGTGCGTGAGCCCCATTTATTTGATCGGCACAACTCATTATACCCTTGTTAGGTGCCACTGTTTAGAGTATCGGTCTCAAGAGCGGGCCAGTTTTTGCTTGGGTTTTTTCTCTCACTGTTCCATTGCTCATGGGTCCTTGGGTAGAATTCACTCCTTTCCCCCGCCTTCTCCTTTCCCCTGAGGCTTGACTTAATCGGCATTACCGGCATGTTGCAAGGTTGTAGATTCCAACTGGGGTTCCAACAATTCGCCGACCGGAAGTAAGAGCCACCGCGTTAGAGCCGCATTAAACCCGGTGTTGCCCATTCTTACAATTTTCACTACCGTGGTTCGTGTCCATATCAATCAGATTACTTGCACCACTATGCTAGTGATATTCGGGTTTATTGGGCTGGTTGTAAAAACAATCCTTTTTTATGATTGATGAAATACAATTTTATAATGATCCGTAGGCTTGAACAAAGTTCTTACTCTTTTAGGCATGTTTGCGATGTCTTCTGGAAAGAAAAATGGAACTGAGGTTTCATTATGGGGAAATACGCGTAGCACGTTAAAAGCTACGCGTCAGTCCATGTGCTAAGCCCTGTCTCGCATGGGTGGCCATGACAGTAAATGGGTAGATCCGAAGCCACGCACTGCCTATTTTTGCCCCGCCTCATTCGTGTTCAACTTCTAAAATGGAAATTGGTTAACCGCGGTAGCATTAACCCTGCTCATACACACAAGAATCACGTTCAATTTGCGCCTTGGCTGGTGGAAGTGCCTGCTTTGGATCCAAACTACAACGCAAAATCAGCCCAGCATGTATCCACTGCCGCTTAGACCAACTTATAGCGCCGAGGGTATCTGAGCTCAGGGTCTGAGGATTTGGGACCATATAAGGCAGTGTAATCATTGCAACTTCTCACAACTGTATCTCCAGTCTTCCTATTCCTTCTTTACAAAGGCAATTGTGATTTATTCGGTTTTGTTTATTTGTTCTAGCAACGTTCTCTGTCAACTTTTAGCCAAGTATGGGTGGCTTTCGGTTCAAGGAGGTTCTCCTATCCTCCAGCTTGGCCCTCATGGCCCCAGCAGCTCAAGCAGCGCTATATGATCAAGTGTTGGAGACTCCCAATGGCCCCGTGCAAGGCTACGCAGCTTTCAATAGCAGCCCTGCGAATATGAACCTTACCAACTGGAAGGATGTCACAGTTTGGAAGGGCATTCCATTTGCCGCCGACACTTCCGGCAAAAACCGATTCCGTCCTCCTCAGAGCGTCACGCCATGGAACACTACTTTTGATGCCAAGGAATACGGATTATCATGTGTTTCTTCCGGTACCACATATGCTACCATTGGTGAGGACTGCTTGAACGTCAACGTCTGGAGTGCCGCCAACTCTACTGATGCTAAGCTGCCCGTCGTCATGTGGAGCTATCCTGCAGGAGGCTCCAACGCTGACCCCCGCTTTGATGGCGCCGGAATGGCAGACAAGGGAATTGTCTTTGTCAACTACAACTACCGTACTGGCTCCACTGGATGGCTTGTGACCCCTGAGCTGACGGAAGAGAACTTGGTCAGCATCGGTGTCAACAGCTCTGGCAACTACGGTATGCTGGACCAGTTTGCTGCTGTACAGTGGATCCGTGACAACATTGCCTCTTTTGGTGGTGACCCCGACCGGATTACCGTCATGGGCCAATCAGCTGGTTCAGCTGCTACGTATCATATCCTTAACAGCAATCTTACCAAGGGCAAGATTGCTGGCGCTATTATTCAGAGCGGTCTTCGTGACCCTTACGATCCGCTCGCTACTAGTCTTGCGGAGGGTTATCAGACCTACGAAGTTTCGCTGGATTATAGCGAGACTTACATGCAATCTGTCAACTGCAGCACGATCGCTTGCATGCGCTCCCTGCCCTGGGAGACACTCGACAACTCTGCTAACCCAGGCGCTACCGGCCCGTCTTTTAAGGGAACCTTGGACTACTACGCTATGCCTGACACCTACTTGAACACTCTCAAGCTGGGACTAGCAAATGACGTTCCCGTCATGACTGGAAACACAAGAGATGAAAGTGGTGCTGCGTGGGGCGTCAACATTACCCTGGCGGAATACATGGACGATCTTAACTCTACTTATTCAGGGGAATTCGTTGACAAATTCTTTGAGGCTTACCCCGCCAACGATTCAGCCACCGCCTCCGCTGCCTACAATGCCCAATTCACCGACCGTTCCAAGGTGGGCACACAGAACTGGGCCGCTTACTGGTTGAGCAACAGAACCAGCCCTGTATGGACCTACCTGTGGGATCATGCCCCACCTGGACAAGACGCCGGTGCTGCGCACATGACCGAGATTCAATACACCCAAAACAACTTGTACAATGTCTACTATGGCGAGTGGGAGGCCGAAGATTACCTCATTGCAGCCAAGATGAACGCTTACTGGGTCAACTTCATTAAGACTGGCAACCCTAACGGAGATGGCCTGGTACAATGGGATAGCGCTACCTCCGACACCACTGTTACTCAAGAGCTTGGAGATGGCTGGGGCGCTATCCCTATTGCAAACTCTAAGCAAATCAGCTTGTTTGCGGAGTGGTTCCCAACACTGACTGCTATTTAGAAGTGGCCTAGCATGCACTTAATCTCAAATGTATAGATAAAAAAGTCATCTTAGATATTTTATTCTCGATTTCTCAATTTCATCATATATCATAACACTGTTTCTAGATAACTTTATAGACAATGATGGCGAAAAATGTTACTGTATTTTATAAATGTGAATCATAGCCAGATGTAAATGTCCTGCCCAATCTCAACTTTTCGAGGTACATTCTTAAAGCGCCTTGATTAAAGACAGAAAATACCGTATAATTTGAAATAGTGGTGAAAGGAAAGAGGATTCCTCATTTGAGTAATTGAAGTATAATGAGCTATAGGTGCCCTGTTTCATGGTCCTGATAGATACCAGGTCCAGCTCCAACCCCCAATCGTCTACTGCATGATGCCATCGGTTCTATGTCAATGTTCATACGATTCATAATTCAGTCAATCCTTCTTTGGTTTCAGTCCAAACGGATCTGCTAATTCTACCATCAAAGTCCAGAGCCGAGCCTCTTCTTGATTGTCAAATTTGCAGTCACCATTAGGGTCAGTAGTTTCATGCGTGCATCCGATAAATGGTCTTGTCACGGGCTCGCATATCGTCCCTTCTTGTGGTAAATCACCTGTCTGGAAGTAGTGGCGTACGACTTTAGCAGTGCAAACTGACGGATTCGAGTGCGAGCAGTGGCCCTGTGAATCCTGTTGCAAAACCACGCTGCCTGGAAACAATGTGGAGACCCGGCGTGCATTCCGCAGTGGGGTCACAGTGTCGTGAGTATTGCTGACTATGAGCAATGGATGAGAAGTGTTGTCCCAGTCTTGTTTCTCAAAATTCATGGAAGGCTTCCATGCTGGCTTAGTCGTATGTCCCAAGCACGACAACTTGTTGCGCGCCCAGCTAGGACTGATCCACCTTCCCTGAGCCTCTATTGTCTTGAAATACTGATTAAATTCCTCCCGTGTTAACCCGTCCGGCCCTCCGCCATCCATGCACGAGATTGCTTGGAACGACCCAAAGCCCGACACGTACGGGGCTGAGCCAGCCACTTTACTGCCGCCGGCCTTTCCCAGAGCGGCCTGCTTATTTGCGAGTAATCTGGCAAGTGGTGGACTTGATGTGTTTCTGCTTTCAATGGCAGCTAACAGATCAAAAAAGTCCTCGGCCATCGCAAATGGAAAGTACATTCCCGACAAAAGGGATAGATGGGCGTCACCGTAGGCAACAAATGTCGGGCTTGAGCCACCATCAGATATGACCGGAGGCATGGGAATTGGATTCTCTTTGAGAGAGAGCAGGATTGAAGTAAAGCGAGCCTCGACATCGGCTGGTGATGTGCCAGTATACAGAGCGCATACTTCCGGACCAGCCTGGAAGCAGTATTCGCAAAATTTAGAAATGATCTTATCCGAATCCTGTAGTTGTGTGAGCCAGCTCCCCTTATAGTGGTCTGCTGGGTCGACCACACCATCGAGTATCATTCGTTCCACTTTGTCGGGATGCATGGCAGCGAAAGTTGCTCCAAGAAGCGTTCCATAACTCATTCCCCAATACTGGATCTTGCCTTGCCATGGCTGAGCCAATAATTTCTCTACCGCGTTGTGTGCTTTCCTTGCACATACACTTTGACGAGCTGACAGCAGCTTTTTGGCTTCTTTTACTGTCCATTCGGCATGCTTCTCAACGATCCTCAACATGTCTTCAACAGTCTGAGCAGTGTTCAGATACTGCAAGATCCCCGTATCACCTTGGTTGTACGAACAACTAGCACCAAGTGCTGCTGCTCTCGCCCATTCAAGACCGGTAATGCTCTCGCTATGCCACAACAAGCCATAATCGGGGAGACCGAGAAGCCAAGCCTCTTGATCAAATGCATTTGCGAAGCAGTTTAGCTTAGGTGTAGTATTATTGACGCCTCTCGGGTCAAATGAAATGATGTCAAAATATTTTCCATCCGGGAGAGCTGGCTGTGCAGCATCGATACTTGCAGGATCATCGAGTATATCCTGTATATGTTCCCCATCGGTTATAGCCTGGTAGACACCTGACTCACCCGGCCCACCAGGGTTCAACACGATAGGACCACCATATCGTGGATCTGTCACGGGGACCTTTGCAGGCAGCTTAATGACAGCTATAGCTGCATGAAGTCCATTTTTTTGATCGGCCAACGAGCTGTTCCAGTTAAGAGGGACTAAAAGTCGCGCGCACTGAAATGAGCCAAAGCAAGCAACGTAATGAAGCGAGCTTTGAGGTGTGATGTCTTCCCAGCGGAATTCATCCTCGATCGCGCCTTCGCTAATATTCCCAGGTCCCCAAGAAAAGCCCGTGTCGGGGTTGAATCGAAACCAGGATGAGGCAATTATCCATAGCGAGATGCAAATGACCAGTACCTGGGGCCGAGTAATCCGGTTCCAGAGCCTCGCTAAAAATGGACTCGGTGCCTCCGCCAGAGAACTCTGACTAGGACTTACGGACGAATGCCAAGGCTTCGACATGATGAAAAGTTTAACCTAGAGATGTTAAACCCTCGAAAGCCCGCACGGAATGACGGATTACCGAGCTTTCTCCAGGCCATGTTCCCAATATTCCCTCGGCTGAGAGGTGAGCCACGTGAGGATTGATGGTGGTGGGTTAGTTACCAGCCCACTCATTTCCTCGTCTCCATGATTGGCCAAGTTGTGTCTTGTGAGCAATATCTTATCTGATCCTTCAAGCTCTTAGCTCAAATGGACAAGGAAGGTGAAATGGTTGGATATCTGATTGGTCAAAGAACGACACGCTATGCTATTCCTGGTTAGTCCCATATTAATGACAGCGGAAACCTCAATAAGGTGCTTGTCAAGAACAGCCAAAGAATTCACTGAAATCTACCAGCAAATAGAATGAGTTGATGTAAATCAAGTGCACCAAAAAGATAGAAATTTTCTATATTGCCTTTCACATAAAACTAAAACAACTAGCCATTCTTGGAGGGTAAAGTACACCTTGTTAAGAGCTTCATTTTCCTGCAGTTGTCCTGGATCAATGGCAACTAAAAGCTAACAATGTTGGCCTCCCAAAACAAATCACTCTGAGAGTAGGAGTCTGTGAGAGGCTGGATATTTTCGAGAACACAGCCCTTATTGGCTGGGACACCACTGAATCGCTCCTCAATCCAAGCTGCCACATCGCCTCGAGCTGCTTCAAGAACTTGACCATGGCCCATGTTGGGATAGACCTTGGCATGAGCAGACACGTTGGGATATGTAGTGCAGGTCAAGTTAAAATCCTCCAAAGTCAGAGATGCGGGAGTAATGGAGTCGGTGGAACCCTGGATAACCAGCATTGGCGCAGCGAGGGGGTGGGGGCCTTGTCCATTATACTCGACGGCCCATTGGTTGGTAATGTTCTTGGTCAACCACGTACGGTCCTTGAAGGTCTGATCCGGAGTGAGCAGGCCGACAGCAGCAAAACCTGTCTGGAAGCAAGAATTGTTCAGGACGTTGAGACGCTGCAGAACAGTTTCGGTCAGATAGTCCTCCAGCTTGAACTGGTCAGGGAAAAGACCCGCAAGACTCTGCAGAAAGTAAACTGAAAAAGGGCCACCACCAGTACCCTGCTCCCAGGAATTTGGGATAAGTTTCTGGGGCCGCAGAGCCGGAGCGGCTGCAATAGCACCGATGAACTTGCCGGCCTTTGTAAGGGCTTCTTGATTCGGCAAAGCCAGTCGCTCAGCTGTGCGCCAGGCAGTCATTCCACCTTCGCTGTGACCGTAAACCATCCACTTGTCGCTGAGCTGTTCGCCAATAACCTTCCTCGATGCCAACAACGAGTAAGCAACATCAGCCACATGCAGGTACCCAGACTCATACATGAAGCCCTGGGGAATATCGGAGCCCTGGCCGGAGTAGTCGGGGGCGATGACAGCATATCCGGACTCTGCCAGAATAAAAGGCGCTTTCCAGTCATAGTACAACCCTTTGTTGTTGGTTGTGGAGCATAAACGGCTCCAACCTGCAGTGCCATGGGTCCACACAATAGTACGGAGCTTTCCTGGCTCGCCGGGCGTCTTGAGACTGTTGGAAAAAGGCAACAGAGCCCATGCAGTAGCAGGCAAAGGATCGCCGTTAATGTCCTCGGTGACGTACATGAAGCGTTTAAGAGACAGTCCGGCGGGGATGGTCCAGTTGCTGCTCAGGTATGAATACGGCACACTCTCCCAACGCAGGATATCTCCAGCTTTGGCGCCCGTCATGTTGGCGGGAGTTGAGTAGAAAGGATCATCAGTAATGTTGCTAACCCACAGTTTCGACTCGGATTCATAAGTCCCCTGGATCGCGGCCTGGCATTGGCTGTCACAGCCCTTCTGGCATTCTGCATCACAGATAGGGTCGGCGGCCAAAGCCACGCTCAAAAGACAGGCCAGGGATATTGTTGAGAATCGCATTGAGGCGGGGACTTATAGTATTTGGCTGGAGTAATGAAGGCTTACTTCTTTCCAAGGCGGAGTCTCCGGGCCATATTTATAATACTTCCTCTTCCACACACACCGGTTGATTAATATATGAAGGTGTATTGGAAAGCATTCCGAAAGGCGGCGCATATAGCTTCCCAATGAGGTATGGGTCAGTTCTGGGAGTATGCGCCGCCAGATCCACCGTCACCCAAAGAACTCGCAACTCGGACTTGGAGGAGCGCAGTGTAATAGTTATATTCATCCATCAGTAGTGCTGCGAGGGTGATCAAAATCTTAAAATCCATGTTGTAGATCAGCGCAAACGCCCAAATAGTTGGTTTTGATCGATAGAGGCCACCCATCGCCAGAATGATGGCTTCCTACAGCCAAATGGCGATGAACATGTGAAAGTGCTACAAATTCTAGAATGTTTCAAATACTCACTTTTATTGCCTCTTTTGTTAATCGCTTAAAAAAAGAATTTCGATTACAAATACTTTGCTCAACATCCATGCTTTTCCTGTATTCCGAACGCTAATTTAACCTTAAATGGCCTGAAATGATCAACCGAGGACCACTTATCATGCCAGATCAAGCGATAAGAAGCGCAAGTTGAGCCCGTATATTTGGTCTCCAAGGTTATTGGTTCTCCCACCACTTGACAAAGTGGCCGACCGCCACCATTAATGTTAACTTTCCATGAATTCATATCTCTTAATCAGACATTCTATATTCTATCGCACTATATCGGTTCAGCATGCACCATGTAAAGTTATTGTGCTGAGGGCGTTGCTCCACGAATCAAATCATCCACAATTTTACCAGCTGCCAGTACTTTTTCTTCCTCAAGCTTTCTTCCAATGAGCTGCAGTCCCACCGGCAACTTAAGAGAGGCCATTTCTTCCTTTTTCTTGTTCCAGACCTCCTTGTTCCACTCATCCTCGGGTCCTCGGGCCTCATAGTCCCACGGCGCTTTAACATCGTCCTCGCAGACGGAACCGCCGGGAATGACAAGCGCCGGATAGTCAACAAAATTCCACACCTTAGTGTAGCCCACCCAGCGACAGTTACCATGGGGTACTGCCGTGTGTGGCATTGGGGGCATGAGGATAACATCTGCCATGCGACCAGTCGCGGGCGACCGCAACGCTTCCCACTTTTCAAGATAGGCCTGTTGCAAATCAATCTTTTGTCGGTTGAGTTGCCAGTACTCATAGACTGAAATAGGTAGCCCGCGATTTACGAGTCGTTGTACATGAGGGATGAAGGGTTCACCCCCAGCCATTACATCTCTGCGAATATCCTCACAACCATCGGCTGTGTAGTATTGATCCTATGTGCGCAACTGTCAGCTATGCTTGAGTGAAAATAATAGTCCAAGATTTCTACATACCATGACTTTGATGCAGTCGGCGTGTAAATCGGGGTTCCATTCGAAAACATCGTGGCCGGCTTTCTGAAGGGCCTCAACCGCGGACCGTAAAACTCGAGTGAGTGGCGGATGCGGTCGCACGACTTCATCATTAAACAGGACTCCGATTGTTAATGGGCGAGTAAATGGCTCGTTATACATCTCCTGTCTCCAAGGGATTGAGACAACACGTGCATCCTTTTCCCATGGCTTAGCATCCATGAGAGAGCTCATGGTAAGATGAATCGTCTCTAGGCTGCGTGCCAATGGACCAATAGCGGAAGGCACATGTTCTTGACCCTCAGTAGATACGGGAACTCCACGATAAGGCAGTCGAGCGCTCTAGGGTGCCATTAGCTAGGATCAAACCCTTTGTATTAGTTATATGATACAACTTACGCTTGGTTTCAATCCATAAAGACCGTTTATATGAGCCGGGATACGGATACTTCCTCCAATATCGGTTCCCCAGCCCAACAAGCTAGCATTGCTTGCGAGGAGAGCACCTTCGCCTCCGGTAGAGCCTCCAGGAGTGTAATCTTTGTGTAGTGGATTGGTAGTCAGACCCCAAAGAGGATTCTCTGTTTCGCACCACTGTGGATAAATTAATAACTCCATTGTGACTACAAGAAGTATACTGTTTTTAATCCAGACTTACCATGATACTCTGGGGAATATTGGTTTTAGCGATGATGATGGCGCCAAGTGACTTGAGCATTTTAACCACAACGGCATCATCTTCTGCAGGCTTAAACGATCTGCCTACATATCCAAGAGTGGTATCATAACCCTTGAGATCAAATTGATCCTTTACGGTGATAGGGACTCCAAGTAGTGGTAGAGTCAATTTGTCACCTTTCGTGATTGCGGCATCAATTTGAGATGCCTGCTCAAGCGCATCTTTGAACGCAACCTCGGTAAGGCTATAACAGAAATTCATTAAAAGTCTATTCCATGAATATATATCTTGACAGGCTACGGTTACTTACCAGTTTGTCTGCGAAATTAATTTCGGTAAGTTTATCAAACTGAACAGCTCTAGGGTAACATACCTCGCGATGGGTATCAATTATCCTGGATAATTATGAGAAAATGCTCAATAAAAATGTAACAAATCACAGAGAGGTAGCCTCTCAGTAGAGTTAAAGGACCAACCTTTTAATATAGGCCTTGGTGATGGCGGTGGCTGTAATCTCACCCTTGGCTGCTCGTTGGGCAATCTCAGAAGCATTTGGGATACTGGTCACATCAGAGCTAGGATTATCTCCTGTACCATTGATCAGGTTAGCTGCATCCTCATACTCATTATTGGCTCTCTTGCCTTCATTGGCGAGATTAACAGAGGCCAGCAACTCCTCTCGTATGGCTCGTTTCTTCGCGGCTACATCTTCCCAAGAAACCTTGGGTGCTCCGTTGGTGAGTGTCATCGTGATTTGGGCGCGTGCAATGTCGGTTAACCTCAAATACAAACTTCCTTGAATGAAGCAACTACGATATGATTCTACGGTATTCAATTTTTTCTCACCATTGCCCGCTATGACTAACGTTTACAAACCTAGCGAAGTCGGCATTGCGGCGTTTCGCCCTCACCTTCTCGATCCAAAGGCGGGGAAGCGGGGCTCATTGGCTTATCGCAAGGACGAGCGAGCCATTCCGACAGGTCAACGGCCTAAGATGGTTCCAGCTAGGCGAATTGCAAAGGGAACGCGGCGAAACAAACGCCGTTGGTGCCCGCAATTGCACAACTGTTGTGCCGAGAGCGTCTAGGAGGCTCACAGCTTATCGGAAGTGGGGGATTGCGGCGTAAAATCGCCGTGAGGAGTGGGGATGGCATCCAGACCCTTGCTATCTGGCACCCCATCTCCCATTTTCCAAGTGCTGGCCCTCTGATCAGGCGTTGGCTATGCTGGCGCGGAGTTGGCCGCCTCTGCTCGGACGGTATGCCGACGATTTGTGAGTGCAGCCGTGCGACTTACTAGCATTCGATGCTCGCTGGCGCCACCGGGAATCGCTTCATCGCGACATAGATGGGGTAATAAATGAACACAAAACTGCCCGCCCGGTACAATCGACCAGAACACTTTAGATGGTATAGAAATTAATCAACACAAGTCTTTTTACTGGTTCCAAGAGCTTTGATCGTCGCGATTCATTCAACGACACAGGCTCTCATTCATCCAGCATGACGACAGCTTCAAGTACTCCGGCGGCCGAGAGCAATGGCACCAACGGAGCCAGCCAGAATGGCCATTCATCTGCCAAATCCGATGTTTGCGTTGTCGGCCAAGGCCCAGCAGGCCTCATGCTCAGGTAAGTCCCCGCCCATCACACCCTTTCCGTGCAAGCAGCCATTCTAATGCCATCTTGCAGTGCCCTTCTCGCCAGATTTGGTATGAACGTTGAGGCTCTGGACGAGAGACCCAATCAGACTGCTGTTGGCCGTGCCGATGGCATCCAGCCCAAGACTATTGAGACGTTCCAGATGCTCCGCGTCGGCGATGAATTATTTCGCACGGGAGTCAAGGTCCACGACATCTGCATGTGGCAAGGGTCTAACGACAAGGATCTTCGTCGCCTGGGTCGCTCAATCCATTACCCAGCTGATGTTGTCGACCTCCTGCAGCCTTACATCCTGCTCTGTCACCAGGGCATGGTGGAAGGAGTTTTTGTCGACGATTTGCGCCATAGCGGCACCGAAGTTAAGCGCAGCCACCGCTTCAAATCCCATAACTACCAAGACGAAAATAGCCAAGGCCCCCTGCAGGTGCATTGTGATTCACCAGAAGGCGAAAAGACCCTTCTTACGGATTACATTATTGGCTGCGATGGCGCTCGTTCACTTGTGCGGTCGGGCATTCCTGATACCTACGCACAGGGCACACCGCACAATTCAGTATGGGGAGTGCTTGATGGAGAGATTGAGACAGACTTCCCCGACATCTGGAGCAAGACAGTGGTTTACTCTGAGCAACATGGCTCGGTCCTCATCATCCCCCGAGAGCGCAACATGTCTCGATTCTACATTGAGATGAAGGCTTCCGGATCATCAAAAGACCTTGGACAGGAATATGTCATGGAGCAGGCCCGTCTAATCCTAGCACCATACAAGGTGGAGTGGCTCTCAGTTGAGTGGTTCGGCAATTACCAAGTGGCACAGCGAGTCGCTGCACGCTTCTCGGACCCCCAACAACGAGCCTTTATTGCCGGAGATGCAAGCCACACACACAGCCCCAAGGCCGCACAGGGCATGAACACCAGCATGCACGATTCATGGAATCTCGCATGGAAGATCAACCTTGCATCCCGTGGCCTGGAAAAGGAGGGCGTGCTGCTTGAAAGCTACGAGCAGGAGCGAAAGAAGATTGCCCACGACTTGATCGACTTTGACTTTGAGCACGCCAACGAGATCGCTGCTGGTGACGCCAAGCGCCTAGCAGAAAACTTCCGCAAAAACACCCGCTTCATTTCCGGAATCGGCGTCGAGTACGGACCCAACAAGCTGAACCTGGAGCTTGATGGCGTGCAGAAAGGTGCAGCTGCACCGGGATGCAACCTGCCCCCTGCCAAAGTAACCAGATTTATGGATGCCAGCCCCGTTGATGTTCAGCTGGATATCCCCATCTTGGGCCAGTTCCGCGTCTACATTGTCTTGGGAGACAAATTCGGACCCGCAGAGTCCACTTTCCTCGAGGGCCTGAACAAGGGCTTAACATCAGAGTCGTCACTCATCAGCCGCTTGACGCAAGCCGCCAGAAAATCCTATCAGGAAAAGCCACGAGCTAAGCGCGTTGATGACGTCTACGTCCGACCTGAGCGATACACGTCAGTTAGTGACTTAATTACATATGCTCTAATCTGTAAGTTATTAAACTCCTGCATGTAAAATTTTTTTTGGCGTGAAGAAAATTCACTGACACGTTATCTAGCGTCGGCGGATAAGAACGCCTTTGAGATTAGCTCCCTGCCACATTTCTTGTCACAAAGCAGGTGGACCGTCTACCTAGACGACGTGCCCAACCTAGATACTCAGGGTCGAAAGTGCACAGACAAGTGGCTGGGCGGCCTTGAGTTCAGCGAGGTTGCGATTGTCAATGTCCGCCCAGATGGTTACGTTGGCTCGGTCAAGAGATGGAACTCGGCGGACTCTGGGGCTGGAGAGGCAGCGGCTCGTTGGCTAGATGACTACTATGGGGGCTTTCTGGCGGTAGCGGGGAACTGAGAGAGAGGGCTAAAAAAATCCGAAACGAGGCTAGTTTTATGATGTGTCATATTCCCTAATCGCGTAAGGGAACCGAAGCCAGAAGAGAGCTTTTAGGTTATCCCGTCGACGACCCTGCAGTCAGCTTCTAGAACTACAAATGAAACAAAGCCACAAAAGAATTTACGCCATGTTTGCAGTATCGATTTTTCACAGGGGATTTCTATTTCAGAATGCAGGTCCCCCTGACGTTGGCAGCTGCACGATTGACTGTTGGTTGCCCAACTTTGCCCAACGGCAGCAGAAGCGTGGTGCCAAGGTTTCAGCCATTAGCCATTTCTCATGCGGCTTCACGCCTCGAAAATGGGAGGCCATTGCTCACTCACGAGTCACTACCACCCACTCTTACTCTACAGTGATCACTCGATAATCGTGTGTTTTTTTTTTGTCCTTTTTTTTCACTTGGCATATCGATACCGCCCTGTGTCTGGCTCTCAGCTCCGCCCCCTCACCCCAGATACCACCCAACTCCCATTACCCCGGATCCTCAATGGGGAAAAGCCACCAAATCACAGCCATTAGGGTCGCTCCCCGGACCTGGACTGACTCGTAACCAACATGTTAGGCGCAAGGGGCAAATAGCTATCTAGCTATTGGTCAATGCATCGAAAGTGGGGGTGGGGTCGGTGAGGGTTAAGGGCCAGATCCTGGTGCTAGCAGAGATAGCCATTTCTTATCCTGATAATGATAGGAGGGGGGTTGATACTGTACTCTCAATCGCTTGGAGCAGAACTGATTATCGCCATGGCGTGTTAAGGTGAGCTTACCGTACTGCAGTCAGGCCAGAGCATGGATAAGCTGCCGCATCGATCAGCAGCCGACCTACCCTTGGCCCTGAAACCCATGCTGTTGTTGTGTCTCTGCCGGGACGCGGCAGGCTCGGGAAAAAGGTATTTGAATCAATTAATCTGCACCATTGGAAAAAAAGAAAAAACAGCAGCAGCAGTCGAGGGATCTCTTCACACTCCCCTGCACAACCTTGGACGCGTTGAACTTTCGCCATGACCATGTCCAGCGAGACAGAGAAGAGCGCCTCTGGCAAGGGAGCCAATGACTTGGCTCCCGTGGTAACCTCCAACTCCTGCGAGCAGGGCGAGACGCTCGTCGTGGACGACGCCGCCATCAGAGATTTTTACGGAGGCGCCGTCAACGACAGCTACCGCCTGAAGTCTGAATTGGTGGCCCAGCACCTGGGAGAGATCGGCATGGGCAAGTAAGTCGCCTCACCCCCGCATTGCAAAAATTGATGCATTTGAGCGCCACGAAGCAAAGCTGACAAATTTTGCTAGATTCCAGTGGATCTTGTTTGTTGTCAACGGATTCGGTTGGATTGTCGACAACTTTTGGTCTCAGGGTATCACCGCCGTGCGACCGCCCGTTGCCAACGAGTTTACAGATATCAGCCGCCTCAGCTTCAGCTCAGTCGCCTATTACATCGGTCTCATCTTGGGTGCATCCTTCTGGGGCACCACTGCTGATTTAATCGGACGCAAGCCCGCCTTCAACGCCACCATCCTCATTGGCGGCATCTTTGCTTGCGCCGTTGCTGGCACTCAAAACTTTGTCGCTTTCTGCGGTATCTGGGCTGTCATTGGAACAGCTGCGGGTGGAAATGTGCCCGTGGACAGCATCATCTTCCTGGAGTTTGTGCCACAGAGCCACCAATGGCTACTGGTGACTCTTTCGGCTTGGTGGAACCTGGGCCAGGTTATCGTCTCGCTCTTGTCTTGGGTTTTCCTAGCCAACTTTGCCTGCGAGGCAGCCGACGCTCCTTGCCCTCGACGTGATAACATGGGATGGTATGTTGATGTTAATTTTATTTATGTGACTGATATCTAACACTTCCTAGGCGATACTTGATGATCACCCTTGGAGGCATGGCCATTGTCTTCGGTCTCATCCGTATTCTCGTCTTCAAGATCCCCGAGTCCCCGAGATATCTAATTTCCAAGGGCCGCGATGCTGAAGCAGTGGAGGCTGTCAACTACATCGCTCGATACAACGGCAAGCCCGAGACACTCACCTTGGATATGCTTCAGTCCATCGACCGACAGTGCAACCCCGACCAGGCAACTTCCGACAAGGCTGTTTCGAGCCAGGTTGTCGCCACTCAGTCAGAGAAGGGTCTGTCTCATCTGGATATTCTCAAGGAGAGCTTCAAGGATTACAACACCAACAGCTACAAGAACCTTTTTGCTGGTCGAAAGATGGCTCAGCACACATCTGTTACGTTCTTGATTTGGTTGACGATTGGTATCGCCTACCCTCTCTACTTTGCCTTCATCACATCCTACTTGTCTACCAAGAAGACCTACAGTGTGGACACCTCCATCAACCACACCTACATGGTCTACTGCATTGTATCCTCTGTTGGAGTCCTCGGACCTATCGCTGCAGGCTTCCTTGTCGAGACCCGTTTTGGTCGAAGGTGGATGATGGCTGGTTCGGCCGTTTTGACTGGTGTTTTCTTATTTATTTACACTGTCGCCAAGACAGAAGACGCAGACATTGGTTTCCAGTGTGCCACTGGTATCCTCGGTAACTTTGGTAAGTTCCGCCTTTTCCTTGCCTGCACCCTTGGCGCCAAGTTGATCAATTACTAATTAATTTCTTAGAATACGCCGTCATGTATGCCTTCACGCCCGAATCTTTCCCCGGTCCTGTCCGTGGTACAGGAACCGGAATTGCTGCCACACTGCTGCGAATCGGAGGATTGGTTGCATCACTAATCTCGACATTTGCTGGATACAGTGTGGTACCTATTTACGCCAGTGCAGCTCTGTGGATTGTGGCTGGCGTTTTCTGTTTCGGCCTACCATTCGAAACCCATGGCCATGCTTCAATTTAGTTTGGAAGGATGAGATACCTTGTACATACATAGCATACAAATAAGATCCACTAGTGCTTGTCGGGCCTAGTTTGGAGTTTCTCTGCATAACTTTTTGTGCCAGCCAGTCGTTCTCCCATGTGATCATAAAAGTAATGAAAGGTAAAGGTGGGGTTTGCATAAAGTGTGCCACAGATAGTATAGAATACGCAAAGGTAAAATAGTGCAACCAGCATTCATACATTCATTCATAATAACAAGGTTCATGTCAGGGGTTCGAAACTATCTATGACACGACTATCAAGCAATACCGAAAGGTTTACTCTCAAACGCAGTGATCGCATGAAAGGGAAATAGTTTTCTAAGATTGGAAAAGAGCGCGGCAGCAGGTGTGACGACCTTGTTCCTTGTGACAGCGTACAACTGTCTGTTAACTGCCAAGCTCGGAACGATGATTCAGAAACTGCAAGTGTCCTTCACGAGACCTCGCTTGGTTACACCACATAGACACCCAGTTGAAAGAATACGAGAAATAGGGAGGGGAAATCGATACACTAATGCATCCGGCAAAATGAAAGACGCGGCTCCCGAAACCTGACAAGGGTCCACTCTGGAAGATGTCAAATCCGGCCGGATCACTTCCCCGGACAGTATACCGATTAGATATGACCAAGAATGGAAATGCCCCATTCTGATATGGAGTGGAGTTTGTTCAGCTTCATGGTCGAAAGTGGGACGTGGTGCTCAGTGCGCCATCCCCCACTCTCGGTACAGCCGCATCCACTTCCCACTCCAAGAATGGGGTTTGAAACACTTCCAGATTCGGAGATTGGAGAAGACACTGTCGTCGGATTGGATAGGGAACTAGTTATGCCACTAAAGGCGGTGATGAAAGTTTTGGTTGCTCGAAACAACTCAAGTCTTCAAAACCCCCAAGCTGATTCCGAAGTCAAGTCCTAGGTTGTCTCGAGAACATCTCAGTCTATCTTCACACATCACACCACCATGCCCGTAGCCACCACCCCCCCGCCGGCAATTGCCGCGCTCAAGGACACTGTCATGTTCATCCCCATGAAACTTGGCAAGCTTACCCTGAAGCACCGCATTGTTCAGGTAGGTTGTGCTGCTCTTTGCAGAAAATGTTCCTACTGGCTAGGGAGATGCTAACTATTACCTAAAAAGGCCCCCAACACTCGCATGCGCTGCGATCAAGAGTCCCGTGGCGTCTATGTGCCAGGGCCCCGTGTCGTCAAGTACTATGGGGACCGTGCCAGCTCCGGGGGTCTCCAGATTACCGAGGCCACCGACATTTGCCTGAACGCCAGTGCCTACCCTGGTGTCCCCGGTGTTTTTACCAAGTCCCAACTGGAGGGCTGGCGCAAGGTGACTGATGCCGTCCACGCCAAGGGTGGTTACATCTTTGTTCAGCTGTGGCACACTGGCCGAGCTTCTTCGGCTGGGCTCCGTGGTGGAGAGACTCCTATTTCCTCTGGTGAACAGCCCATGAACGGAAACTACCTTGACGGCACTGCTTGCAAGGATGGCCCCCCTCGAGGCATGACTGTGGACGAGATCCACGAGATGACCGCTGAGTGGGCCGCAGCAGCCAAGAGGGCTGTTGATGAGGCTGGATTTGATGGTGTTGAAATCCATGGTGAGCCCCCACTTTTGACTACTGGCACTACCAGCCATAGCATCCCATAGTACACCTTCTCTAACATGATACCAGGTGCAAACGGTTACCTTTTGGAACAATTCCTTCACGACAACATTAACCAACGCCGCGATGAGTATGGAGGTACCCTAGAGAACAGGTCTCGCTTCCTTCTCGAGGTTATTGCTGCTGTGAGCGAGTCCATCGGAGCCGACAAGGTTGGCCTCCGCCTTTCTCCATACAACTACTTCCAAGATACCAGGGACAGTGACCCCAACACACACTGGTCCTACTACTGCAGCAGAATTGCCAACCTGTCTGCTGCCCACCGACCCGCCTACGTTCACATGTGAGTGTTTATGCCAAGAGTACCCAGAACGTCTCTAACCTGTTTGCTTCTAGGGTTGAGCCCCGTTTCGATGAGGTTTTGGATGAGGAGCAAAAGCTGGCTTCCCTCGATAAGGAGATTGGAAAGCCCAAGGTCCAGAACTCACTTAACATCTTCCGTGACATCTTGAGACCCGTTGGTATCCAGTTCCTTGCCTGCGGTAACTTTAAGCAGCACAACGCTGCACCAAAGGTCGAGAGCGGCGAGGCCGACTTCATTGCCTTTGGCAGAAACTTTATCTCCAACCCTGACTTTGTGGAGCGTCTTAAGAACGGCTGGGATTTGAACAAGTATGACCGATCCACCTTTTACGGTGCTGATCCACCTGAGAAGGGTTACAACGACTACCCTTTTTATGCGGAGGTGAAGAACGGAGACTCGCACTAAAATTATGATATCACGGGCGGCTATTGCATTGTCATTCAATCTTATTAGGGTTGCAGTAGACTCTTCACTGAAAAGAGCTTAGAGCACGACAAGGGTTAATGTCATCTGGTTGGGGAATTATTTGGTAGTATAGACATAAGTGCCTAGCTTATTATATCAAATCCTTATGAATGGTATAAATTGTCAAACAGAGTCTCCATTGATTTGTGAATGATGTAAGCGAACGAGATAGAGTAGACACATGCCATTGGAGGAGCAGGATGTAGTCAAGGGCAATTATTTTTATGAGAGTTAGTATGATGCCTTAAGGGAAATTTAAATCCTCCACTCACAATTAAAAGTTGGGAGGTAATCAATACCTTGCGATGAATGGTACAGACTAGATCTTAAAGTTCGTAATTCACAAGCGGAAATTGAGCCTTTTGCAGACAAACACATATGGATAGGGTCTTTTTATTTACACAATTAAATAAAGTTTTTAGTATTTATAGTAGGGATACACCGTCTATAGACTTGCTCGCGCTGGTTGCGCATCTAGACTCGCAGCTGTATTCGCCCATCTTTTCTTCACATCCTGCCACATGTCATACGTCAACAGCCATCGACCCACTCCGTTATATCTCCAGGGGAAAGGGTCTTCTCCTGTCTCTGGTGAGTATGGAAGAACAGGAGACTCTCCGCCCAACCACTTTTGTTCAAACTCGCCAAACTGCTTGAACTTCTCATCACGCGCCACCTGCTCCGGGCCATCAGGCAGGTGGTAGATCCACTGGTTGTATGTCCCCCTTCGCACCACATTTTCTGTTCTCTCGCGACGACAAGTTTCGTAGACCTCAAGTGCCTTCTGTTTTGACAATTGAGACTTGTCTGTGAGCTTGGCCAAACAGAGACCAAGGACGCCAGCATCTTCCAGAGCCATTCCTGCGCCACTAGCTAGGTACGGCAGGGTTGCATGAACTGCGTCACCAAGCATAGTGTAGGATCCTGAGGGGTCAGACCATGTGGGCTCAAGACCAGGTCTGATGCACAGACGCCATTTGAGCACGGAGTCGCACAACGCAAGCATCTTTCCGATGCGTGGGTCCCAGCCATCAAAGTGGGCGCACATCTCAGGGATACTTCCCTCTAGAGTGTTTCCCTTGTCCAGGGGAATGTCATCCGGAACTAGGAGGACCATGTTGAAGAGTTCTCCACCCTTCAGGACGTAATTGACCGCGTGCTTATCGGGGCCGACCCAGTAGTTGACTTGGGGGTTCTCGACGAATGGTCTCAATTCTGGGTCCTTGAGCATATCTGCAGTGTTGAGGAGAAGGCGGTATGCGAGATCTCCAGTGAGAACCGGTGGGTCTTCTTTGCCGAGAAAGACTTCTCGTAGCTTAGAGTTGATGCCATCGGCTGCGACCAAGAGGTCGGTTGTCATGGTCTGTCCATTTGCAAGGTACACTGTTGTTGACATGCCGTCTGCGGAGATTTTGTAAGTTTCTACCTTGGCATTGGTGACAAGCTTGGCTCCTAGCTCGACGGCACGGTCAAGGAGACACTTGTGGAGGTTTGCTCGATGGAAATCCCAAAAGGGAAAGCCGCCGGTCGCAGCAGTGTACCCATGGTAATCCATCTCGGAAAGGTGGTTGCCCTTCCACCCAATAAAGTTGCACTTTTGGGGTTTTGTGGCAAACTTCTCAAGCTTGTCTTTCAACCCCCAGGAAAATAGCACTCTAGCAGCATTGGGGAGGACTTGGATGCCGGCGCCAACCTCACCAATGTTTGAAGCAGACTCAAGCACTGTCACATCATGGCCCGCTAGCAGTACCGAAATGGCAGCACCCAGTCCACCAAGTCCAGCGCCAACAATGATGACCTAAAAATTGGCAAAAGAGCCTAATTAGCCCAATGTTCTAGTATTAATGTATTCATGCATTTATCCACGGGTTACCTCAGCTTACATCTAGTTTGCTGGCAGCATCTCGCTGGATCTTTTCTTGGACCGGGTAATTTCTCGCGTCAGTCATGATTGAACTGCCGAGATGGGATTTCTGTTCAATTTTGATTGGTGATGGATGACTGGGCAAAAATCCGTGAACAGGTGTGTAGGCGCAAATAATTGGCCCAGGAGTTACTGAACCAGATGGGGGCGAAGACGTGAAATTCCCACTTGATACTTGGTAGCAATGTATTCTAGCTAGCGACGGCACTTATTTTTGGGGCCATGGGAGATATAATGCAACTGGCGCTGTATGGCCGTGCCATTACCAATGAACGGCTGTCTACGTAGAGTGGGAAGTGAAAGTGGAAGTGATATGGCTAGCATCATCATGAGAATGCGGGGATGGCCGAGAATCGCCTCAGCTCCTAAGTCGGTTCTCTCCATTACGCCTTCACAAGCCGTTCGTGTGTATGCGACCGTATCTATTCGGACTAGCCCAGATCGAGAAGCAGATAAGCGCCAAATCTTGGACGAGTGATCCAACTGCCGAGGACATGGCTTGTTCACATCCCCACTTCTTGGAGTATTGAGACGCGTCGACTACTTTGGACACTGACGAGGAATGATGCACGGCATTGCTGGTGCTGCTGTACAGTAAAAGTGGCGGAAGTGGGGAGAGTCTGGACCAAGAGTGGGGGAGATAAGGGACGGGCAGGGTCTAGTTCAATATGTAGATTAGATATGGATGTACCCCGAAGAGCTACGCCGATGTAGTTGAATTCAGTTTCAACCGTGTCTTGCATTCCTGTCAATTGCCAACAAGAGTTTTGATTGCTCAAACACTTCAATTCGTGTCATACATTGGCTAAATCACTTCTATCACACTATTTTCTCCCGCGTCTGTCCAAATACACGCAATTCGCAGAATGATACTACATTACCGTTGGCCTATCTTAGCACCCCTGGAACATCTTATCCGATGCCTGCGGATAGTGTCGCCTTATCGCGGCCTCCAAGCCCATCACCCCACTTCCAGTGCACCGCGTCGTAGAATGCTCAGTAATACACCCAAGTGCCTCCCACCCTCCACCTCCACTCCCAAGTGCAAGAACTGTGTTAAGCTGTTACCCCATTCTCATGCTCATTTACCCGTCAAAGTACCTTGATCAAACGCTAGGATCTCTGGTACCTTGATTTCAGAAGTGGATAGAAGACACAGCAGCGGGAGGTCCACGAATTGCCCAAGCAACGCTTTGATCACTGCTCTCAACGCCCCCAATATGGTGACTGTCGGTGAGAAGTCATTTGCCTGCTCCCATCAGGGCTGCAATAAGCGTTTCACTCGTGCAGAGCATTTGCATCGTCATGCCCTGAATCATACTCCAGGGGGGTCGACATGCCCTTTGTGCCGTGCACACTTCAAGAGACCTGACCTTTTGAGTATGTGACAGCCTGTTTTTGGCCTGTATTTGTCCACTAACACTGCCCCCTAGAGCGGCATATGGACCGCCATCGCCAGAAAGATATCGAAGCAGGAGGCCCCGGTTTTGGCATTCTTGATACTCGAAAACGGTCCTGGAAAGCTCCAGACGGCTCGGTCGTGGAAAAGAGACCCTGCATAAACCAGCTCAGCAAAAATAAAGCGTCCACTGAGCACGCCCAACAAATCGAGGCTCAACAGCAGCCATCGCCAGAGCCTGAGCCCCCAATCTTGAGCCATCCTGAAATCACGTTTCGGTCATCATTTGATTCGAGCGCCGGTGAATATACCGACGTCGAGACTGCTCTTACTTTGGATTTATCCCCCGGTCACATCAACATCCCCTCGGAACAGGTGGAGGAGCACGACACCAGTGTGTCTAGTCTAGGTGTTATTTCTCCCACACAACAAATCGACCCCAATCTGACTTACAACCAACCGTGGCCCGATTTTATCAACTCGAGGTTCTTGGATGATGCACTTGAAAACACCGAGCAGCTCCAGTACGACAGAATCTTCCAACCAGATACGGCCAGCTCATTTAATATGCCATATACGACTGCACTTGACTACAATTGGCTATTCAATTTAGAGAACTCCTCAGCTTGTGCTTTCGGTACCACTCTTCCTACTCAATCCTCAGAATTTCACGATCAAAGTGGCACGGCCGTGAATATGGCACAGACTGGCTTTGCTGTTACCCCTGAATCCATGGGTACGACTCAAGTCTGGACGGAAAACCTAGAGGCGGAGCACCATGACCCAAAGACCCAAGACGTTTCCATCAATTCATCAAACCAAGCATTACCCCAAAGATTTATAAATAGTACAACAATCGAATCTACTCCTGATAGACGACCTCGAAGAAGGATGGCAGATCCATTGGCTAATCATCCCAAAAGGCCCACAGGGGCACAGCAAATTCACACGGAATTTGAACGCCCGCTATCCACATTACGCAAACCACTACCCATTCCCCAACTCACTGAGGAAATTAGAGAACGACTTCTGAAAATCATTGCTTCGGCAAACCCTTCCCTTCCTGACCAGAGACATACTATCAGAGACCACCCTTTACTTTCAGTCCCCTCTCTCCAATCCTACATGGAACTTTACTTTACACGCTTCAACACAGCTTACCCACTGATTCATCTGGCCACATTCAACATTCATGAGGATGAGCCATTACTCCTTTTATCTGTTTTACTTCTCGGAGCTACATACTCAAATAAGGATGCTCATCAACTTGCTGTCTGCATCCATGATGTGATCCGTCCGAGCATCTTTGCGCATGCTGGATTCTCTACTCGACCTGAGCTTTGGACGCTACAGTGCATCCTACTAGTGGAGTGCTTCGGCAAGTCAAGAGCAGGCCAAAAGCAACATGACATGAGCCATCTTTTTCACGGACTCCTCATTAACCTCATCCGTCGATCCGACTGCCAATCCATCCGGCCTACCGGACCGCCACCAGGATCTGGTGAGGACAATATGGAAGCATTAGAGCGCACATGGAGGCGATGGGCAGAAGCAGAACAGAAGAAAAGGTACATGCGGGCTCGCTCTATTAGTTTTGATGAACCATCAATACTAACCTAATAATTAGACTTGCATTGCTATGTTTTATGTGGGACACTCAACACGCAGTTTTATTTTGTCAAAGCCTTTGCATGTCATCATTTGAACTACGCCTAGAACTCCCTTGCAGTCAAAGCATTTGGGAGGCCCGTGACCCCACTTCTTGGGTCTCTGCTTGGAGATCCACCCTGTCTGCAGACCACAGAACACTTTATCTTCCTACCCTCAAGTCATACTTGACCTCCAATGCCCCACGTCCCACCGGGTTAAGCGGCCTG
Source organism: Calonectria ilicicola (assembly GCA_020809705.1). Taxonomy (NCBI): domain Eukaryota; kingdom Fungi; phylum Ascomycota; class Sordariomycetes; order Hypocreales; family Nectriaceae; genus Calonectria; species Calonectria ilicicola. The sequence goes on along the minus strand of CP085833.1, from coordinate 1,400,623 downwards.
TCGCGGGTTCTGATCTTGCATGGACTCATGTCTATCGCATGGGATATGCAAAGACGTGATCAGACCTCACTTGGCGTGGTTTCGGATGGAAATTCTGAAGTTTCTTGGCGAAAGCTTGTGAGTAAAGCGTATGATGTGTGGAAAGGTGATTTTGATATCTACTGTGCCGCTGCTACCGCAAGATTCCAAAGAGGCCAATTTGGACAATCACTTGGTGGCAGCAGTCGTGAAGAGGCGCTTGATGAAGAAACACAAAGAAATGAGTTTCTGGCTTTCGCAGCGGCCTATAATGCAGTATATCATTCCGCTCAAGTTTTACTCAACATGGACTTTTTGGACGTGCAGATTTATGCTGGAGCGCGTCATATCCTGGGCCGACCAGTCCAACAAAAAGACTACATGCGATCTGCGCAGGTCGTTAAAAGATGGGCCTCGGCAGCAACCGCAGCATCATCTGCTGGCGCTGAACAACAATCTGGTCCATCAAATATATCGTCTTCAACAGCAGCTTGGCATGCTGCACGTATGCTAAGAGACTCTATGAACATATTAATTGATTCCGAGGCTATGAATCTATTTCATGTTCCTTGGTGTCTTTACTTGGTCACTCTCACATGTTGGGCATACCATCATGCCCGACCAAATCGCTCTCGTAGAGCTGCCTCCCGCATGAGCATGAACCCGTCAGAAGATGGAGAAGATGATCACGACTATGAGGACGACGAAATGGTCTGGGATCCACAAGCAGAGATGAAGGGTTTGTTGGCTAGTATGGCTGAAGGGGCGAACCGTAGCGATTCAGTTCTGGCTTGGGAGCGAAAGCGCACAAACGGACTTGTGTGGATCATGGCGGATGCCTTAACAAAAGTGCGATGGGGCATCGTTCACTCTGGTGTTGTAGTCTTGCGTGGCTTGGTGCCGCAAAGACTCATCAACCAATATGATGAATACGAAGAGTAATGTAGCGTTGCTTATTAATGAAATGACTTTTTATGAAATCGTGTGTACAATCCACCCCTTGAAAGATTGTGCCCCTGTGACTTCCTCACCTTAAACCTCAACCACCTGAAGATATCAGTTTGGTGGCAAAAAAAAATAAATAAATAAATACTAGTAAGCCTTGTATATAAATTACTTATTTACTTTATTTATATAATAATTATTTATTTATAATTTGGTCAAAAGATGGTGGGAAAAGGTAGACAGGGTACAAACTTTTAGGGATTGTACTGTATAAGACTCACAACCTTCGTGCATGTATTATTTCTTAGTTTACTTTATTGCCCACATCTTGAGTCCCATTCCTGGTACGATTACTAACTGGAGTTGTCTGGTACAAGTTACGGAAACCACACAAGGCGAACATAATGAAGCGTGATCAGTTTTCTTTTTTTTTTTTTCACATTATTCAATTTTTATTGTTCCATTACAAATTTACAAGGCAATGCATCCAAAAGATGTGCGCCTGGTATGCAAATATTCCATCTGCCTACCAATACCACTTCACTTTTCCACCCACCCAAACCTCACCATGCTAATTCCTCCCTCGCCCGGCAGCTTGCAGCCTCCAGCTCAGAGCAAAACCTTTCTTCCTCGCTCAATTTCCCCGTTTTCATTTCTCCCACTATTTTAGGAGTCGCAGGCCAAATCTGCTGTCCACCTTGCTCCAGCTCCTTTTTTCTGTGGTTCATGACCTCTTCTCTGACAACCTTCTGGAAGTAGATAGGGCCCTAAATGGTCTCGTCAGTATCAATTCAATTAAAGAACATTCTGAAGTCGGCTTACCCTCTCCTTATCTGGGTGTAGCTCCCCATTCACAAAGACACCTGCATTGAGATTGTTTTGTGCTTCGTTGCACAGATGTTTGTCTTCTTCAAGAACCTGCTTATAGAAGGCATTGATTGCGGCAAATTCTTCGTCTGTCGCAATCTTGTGACGGTAAACCTCATTCTCGATTCTAGTCTTTGTCTCGCTGACAGGGATCATGCGCTGAATGTAGAAAAAGTTCTTACTACACAGTGATAATCATTAGCTCAGTTGAACAAAGAGAAAACGAACACAAATTTGAGGGATTGCGGCAGGATGCAACGTACGTTACGGTAACTGATGTGCAGGGGAATGCGAATGTGATGGAACGGCGGAACTCGTCTTCTTCATCTTGAGCCTTCTTATTGATGATTGTATGTTCAAGAGTCCCCTTGTTTGGCTGGACCTCATATTTGGTCAAATCAGACACCCCTGCAATAAGAGGGTGAGATGTTGGGCAGTGGTAGCACTCGTTGTAGTTCTCCATAACCGACTTCCAGTTGGCTTCGAGGTCCATGTCCCAAACATGGTCAAAGGAATATCCACCGGAGAAGTCGAACTGCTTCATTCTCTTATCCTCAATACCCCCAAACTCATCTTCCCACTTTACTTCTGGTTCACCTGCTTGCAGGTTCACCCAGATGAAGCCGGCCTGATCGACGTGAACATTGATAGATAAAAGTCCGTGCTGGCTCTTGTCAAAGCCGCTGACGGTGTCGAATCTAGGTGCCTTGGCCAGGTTCCCCTTCAGCCCATAGGACCACCCATGGTACTTGCAGCTTAGAATCTTGGCCTCGCCTGAAGGACGCTCCACAATGGGGTATGCACGGTGCCTGCATGCGTTGTGAAAACCATTGATGGAGCCTTCCTTATCCCGAACTAGGAAGAACGGGAACTCAGCATATGTAAAGGAAAGATAGTCGCCAGATTGGTTGAATCTGAGGGTGTGCGAAACGAGAATCCATTTACGAGAGAAAATGGCACGTCTCTCTAGCTGGAACAGCTCCTTAGACCTATACCATGAAGCAGGTAGGCCTCGAGCAGGGGCTGTCTTGGCGTCGCTTGGATCGCCAGAACCATAACCGAGGAAGCGCCACATATCTGGACAGATGGTTTTGATGCTGTGAAGAGTTGAAAATGTCTGGTTTTGCAACTGTGATCAAGTTCTGGGATAGCGTGCTTTGCCATGAAACTAAGACATCTACTTCTATCTACGGGGTGTAATATAGTGTCATTCGCCCTTCGCCCTAGTTTCCGTGCTACTTCTGCGGCTGCGCTAGGCTCTGGAAGTCTATTGCTGGGCATCATTGTCGCCAACCACCCACCAACACGTTATCTCCAAGGCACGCCATCCGGTCGCTGGCCTCAAGCCTAGCACGGATGAGGCGTACAACAGTGGGGGTGGGGGAGAAGAATGGCGTCGCGGAGAACGAGTGTCCCCGCCGACGACCCCATTTTCCCGATGCACTAAATCCCAGGAATAGTAAAGGTAGCCTTTGGGAGCAACGGCAGCCTATCGTGTGTAGAGTCGAGGCTCCTATCACGCGCCGATGTTGCAGCGATAAGACAAGTGAGGCACTAGTTTCCGAGCTGATAAGGATCGGCGAGGGGAGGGTTGGTCATAAACTGACGAGTCATTTCCACGCAACGAGAGGCGCTTACCTTCGGGCGATTGATGATTTGGACAAGAGTGGACGCGGCCCGAGGAGCGGATGGAGATGGGGATGAATCGTGCTGACATCTCGCATGACACAGGTTCTCACGTGCATGATGAGACTGGAGGATTGGGGTTCTTCCCCACCCCAGCGAGAGAAAAAACTTCGCACAAACATCATCAAAAATTTTTGAAAGTCACACACACAAGGCCACCAACACACCGGCTGGAAGCTGCAAATAGCTCCGAGAGGTAAGAAATGCCTCCCTCAGCACCCCCCTTCCCTCTAGGAGTTATTTGCAGCCAAAGCCGGGCCCGCCACGAAAAACCACAGTACGAGCAAGCCACGCACACACACAGATCAAACCCTCGTTAATAGGAAAACCCTCTTGCAAGGGGCAGCCAACCAAGGGACCCGGGAGTCTTTAAAGTAATAAAGCCCCGGATACTCAATACACAGCTTCAGGAGCTTAGCTTCAGCTCCGCCCCAACACACAGTTTACAGACAGGACTGGTCACCCTGCCGCCTCTTCCTCCAACGTCAAGGTCCGCGAGACAGAAATTTAGGGCCCGGGCCCCAAGGAACAGCTGCGGATTACAAGAGCTATTACCTATTACACGTACACACAGCCACATCAACCCCTAGCAATAGGCCACAAATACGCCCTAGAGGGGTCCGAAAGGGTAGGAAAAACCGAGGGCTAGGGGCAATAACGTAAGGATGGGTAGCAGCTATCAAGAGCCATGCATACAACAGAGCACACACACAGAGCAGAGGTCGGGTTATTAGGGAAGGCAAGGAGGGTAGAAGGCAAGATCAATGATCGAGGTATTCATTGGAGGAGCTGTTATTCTAGCCTTCTGAGCATCTTAGAGAGAGGTAGACGGCCCAGATCAACTGGGTGAAGTGGGGGGCCCGTTTAGGGCTCGTCGGCTACCGGCTCCGCCTGGCCTATCCGGGCATAGCCGCGATGATTACGTGGCCACAACCGTGTAGGAAACCAATCAATCAATCAATCAATCACCCCAGCGAGATCGGCGGCCCCCGATCTGGTGCAAGATCATGTACAATGGATGTGTCAGGATAGGTCAGGTAATTTGTCTCAAAGGATGCACGTGATGGTGAAGAATGGAATGATCTGCCATCTATTTGATAAATAAGCAAAACAGCCTCCTCGTCCAATCGAATGGTTCTCACCAGGTCTCCAATAAAATGTCGCCCGTTATATAACTCATTAGACCACAACGCCAGGGGTATTCTAACAAAATAAGAGCGTGATTTAGGGTGAAGATAAAAATAGATTGAAATTGAATTCCCAAACGGTTATCCTAATAAACCACAGTCCAAGAAGTTTACTTCAACTAAACTCGGGTTTTTTTCAGCCGGGACATGGTGTATAGGGTAGGTTAATTGACCCAGAAAAGCGTAGTCCAACACGAAAGTTGTAATTCGTGGAGAAATCGTGAAATTAGACCAGGGATACAAGGGAGAACTAAACTCTAATTTCCGAGCATGAGCAACACGCTGCAGCATTTCTCGCCATAATCATGACATAACAAATGAGATATGTGCGGGGTATACATTATACGGTGGACTAACTCGACAAGCTTAAATGCCCCGAACCCCGACAACGACAAGGGACAGAGAGGCGATCACCACAAAATCCACCGGTTAAAGCGTGGCCCCGGACCTTGGCATCCCCCCAAGTTGGCGCGCATGTCGATTTTGCGGGGAGATGGAAACTCGCGTTAATGTCAACCCGAGGCCTGGCGTCATGCAAGGGTATGACGGTTGGAGAGACACAACAGGCAAAATACGAATTGAAATTTGCAATTGAAGATGAGCGGCATAAATATCTCGGGGCGTACATGCTCGATTCCTGCCCCCATTCCGGTTTCTGCACCTTGCGAATCGCCCAATTTCGATTTCCGAACTGAGCCTGACATTCAATTGCGCCATGGTTTCCCTTCGGTTCTCTTTGCTTGCTCTGTTGGCATCCGGATCTAGCGGGAGCTGGATTGTCCCCGGAGCGCGATGGCGCGATACGGATGGCGACATCTTTAATGCCCACGCTGGAGGTCTTTGCGTTGATCAAGAATCTGGCAAATTCTATTGGTTTGGCGAATACAAGCCCCAAGGTCAGGTCGAGGGAGGTGGTATTTCGGTGTACAGCTCTGACGACCTTGCAACATGGACTTCACACGGAATTGCACTCAGTATGTACACCCCCAAAAAGCAGTATCAGTTCGAATCAGGAACGCTTACACCGCCCAGAGCCCGTCGATGGGCACAAGTATATTTCCCCCGAAAATGTCATCCAGCGACCCAAAGTTCTTTACAGCAAGGAAACAGGAAAATATCATGTAAAGACCCCGAACCCGATTCACACCACGATTGATGCTGATTTGTTTAGATGTGGTGGCACGCCGACGACTCGAAGTACAGCGAACTACTACAAGGCTTTGCAACCTCAGATGACATTGCAGGCCCCTACACCTTCCAAGGTGTGATTTCCCCGCTGGGAAATTGGTCCCAAGACTTTGGAGCTTTTACAGATTACAAGGATGGAAGATCATATGCTCTTTATTCCAACGGAGACAGAGTGGAGGGTCGAGATGTCTACATTAGTCGCTTCAATGAGAATCTCACTGATGTTGAGGAGGCTGTTTTCCGCTTTAACAAGTACGACTTTGAAGCTCCGACAATTATCCAGACTGAAAAGAGCTACTTCGCTCTCATGAGCCACAAGACTGGATACCGACCAAACAGTATGCTGACCTCCAAGAATAACCACTATTTGTTGCGGAAAGTTTACTGACTTCATTAGATGTGGTTGCGATGCGTGCCGATTCCCTCAGCGGTCCCTGGTCTCAACCATTTTTCGTTTCGCCTGCCTATACTAGAACGTACAGTACACAGTCTGGATTCTCTTGGAGGATTAAGGGCAGCAAGAAGACAACATACTTGTACATGGGAGACCAGGTAAGTATCCGAGAATGTTTCTTTTTAACATGACTAACTGGGATTCGTAGTGGGATTTGCTTTCTCTCTGGGAGAGCCGAAATGTGTGGCTCCCATTGGAAATTGATGAGAAGGCGGGCAGCATCAAAGTTGTCTGGCATGATGTGTACGACCTCAATGTGTAAGTTTGGTACCGATGGCTTTGTTCCTCTACTATTTTTCTGTTTCTGACAAGTAAAAAGTAAAACCGGAGAGGTTAATCCCATTAGCGGAAAGACTTACTACGCGAAAGATGCAAAGACAAATGGAGATGCCTACCTCCAAGAAGCGGTGCGTATGATGATCTCCGAAAAATGCAGACAGCTGCTGATTAAAGTTATAGACATTTGGCAGTTATCATGTGATTGCAACAGGCATCTACGGCAACGACAGCACCATAAGCTTTGAAGTAGATGGACAGGGACAAGACCAATGGGTCTCCTTTTACCACCAGAGTAAGTTTAAATGATCTACATGACCGTTACTGGACGTCTCAAGCTGACGCTTCTTCTTTAAGATATTGATGACATGGGTTTTGGAGATCAACGTGAGTAAACCTGTTACAACATCCTTCTTGAGCAATACTGACCAAGACACAGCAATGGGAGCACCTGATCGCATTAATGGTACCTGGCACATTCGTCGCATCAGCAGCGTTGTCGTGAACGGTGATACAGAGAACGTTCACACCCTTTATCAGAAAGACACCCACAAGGGCATAATTCTATCCACACCTCTATTATTGCCATTGAAGAAGGGCAAGAACAAAATCACTATTGGCGGATTGAACAATGGGTTCGACTACAAGGGAGCAGATCTAGACCGGATCGTCGTCTACCCACCCCAAAAGAAGCAGTCGAAGCGTTCGATTTTTGGAAGCTGGTGGAAATGAGAGAATATTAGTCTCTAGCTCTGCATAAGTGGCTGCAAATAATGTTTAACATAGATGCTAGCTATGTAGTACATAATTCCGAAGTATTTAAATTCTGACCCACAAGAGAAGCTGGCTTTGTTTCCGCTAGTGGCAATAGCTGAGGCAGGCTATGCTCCCCCCTCCGTCATGAAATCAGCGAGAAATAAAACGGATCAACAGAACACGGGCTTAATCTCATGGCACTAGCAATTTAGGAATACAATGGTAGGGAAAAACGGGCAATCCCGCAGACGGTCATTTCTTGCTGCACGGCTTCCTTAGAGAAGTGTCGTGGCTTACCTGGCGCGTATCTACATGCGTTCCCGAATTTAGCTCTGCCAGCGGTCTTATTGTTTGTATTACAGCTTAAGTATTCAAATCTCAAACATTCATATTCAGGAGCACTATGCCAAATGCATCAATTATTTGCGATTGGTCAGCTCAGTTTTTCTTTTTGACTCATGGTATTGTAATTATTTTTATCACAACGCAAAATTCTTCTGAAATGCCTTTGTGAATTGATTTTACGAATGTATTACCCATGTTTGCTGAAATCTAGTGGAATGTTACATTTTCAGCTGCGTCTTTTTAGTGTACGTGGCGTCATAGGCGAGCTTGGCCGACGTCGATTCTAATGAGTGCCGACTTCCGAGCCAGTCTATATTCATAACGTTGCGGCACCTGTGGCGGCCTAGCAATTCAAGCTGAAAAGAGATCGACGCACCGTTCGAGCTTAATCGCATCTACAAAATACCGTGATAGAAACCTGCCGTTGAGCAGAAGAGTTGAGATTCTCCAGAAATATGAAGCAAGATAATGAATCCATGCGCTTATGGTGCACATATATAGCCAACATTTCTTGTCGACGCTTTTAAAGGCAGAACAAGAAATCCGTATCATCTTTCGTGTGGATTCCTTCTGATCACATGGCGGAGTCCAAGGTGCCGCCAAACCAAATCCGTTACAAAAAAGGATCGACAAACCCAAACAGATTAAATTTCCGCCCATACTTTAAAAATGCCTCAAATATACTTTAAGCATCCTCATAGAGAGATATAACGTGGAAGCACTAAACCCTTCCACCGGGACCGTTCCGCTCCGAACACTAGCTTTGGGACTATTGAACTCTCACAGCTTGTTGGCATCACTTCGAGACTGAGTCAAAGATGGCATTTCTACTTGCAATTAGAGTACTATGACATCCTCAAATTCCATTCATGCATAACTTTTAGTAATGTTTGGTATTTATACGAAGACCATTGGCCATTGGAAGTGGACCAAAACTTTGTCATAACAACAGAAGCCCTCCGTTTGGCAACGCCACATTGAGTTGGCCAATCCATGAATTCAAAAAAGAAAATAAACAAAAGGTTAAACATGATAGCCTCACTTTAAGTAGGTATGGACTTGCTTGGCATCTCGCAGGGATCGCCAGGGTGTTGGATTTGGTTGCCTGAGATCGACAGGCTGACAGATGCGTGCCAGACAGCCCCATCTTCCCAAGCCGAGGATGAGGCCAATATGGTCATCAAAGCCATCTTCAATTTTTTAGACTCAGTGGCATCCAGTTGGACCTTGGCTCCATTGGTATTCATTGACATCATATTCCAACTTAACCGTTTTACATTCCAATTCATGTCAAACCATGCTTCATCCCCCCGGTATAGTTCTAAACTACGTACAATTCTACTTGAGCTGCAGCTTCATGGATGATTATAAATATGGCTAATGATTCCATCCAAAAGACCTTCAACTCACAATCACAATTCAATCCACAACTACCATTCTCCAATCAGAAAATCGAACCCAACACCCAAAATGAAGTTCCTCACCATTGCGACCATTTTCATCTCTTCTGCTCTCGCCATGCCAACTCAGTCAGAGATCGTAGCTCGAGAGGAGGTTGACTCTAAGATTGAAGCGCGTCAGGGCACAGTTTGTCCTCCAACGGGTCTTTACACGAACCCGAGATGTTGCAGTGTCGATATTCTGGGCATCATATCTCTCGACTGCAAGAGCTGTAAGCGGAGAACATCTGTGTTCATACCCAATCACAAGGCATTAATTTCAAATAGGGCCGTCTCAGAGCACTTCTCTGGCTTTTAGAGACGGATGTGCCAATGAGGGCCGTCAAGCGCGTTGCTGTCTTGCTGGTCTGGTGAGTGGTTTTATCTTTTTCCTAAGCCGCTGTTGTTATCTTTCTAACATAATTTATAGCTTAGCCAAGCTCTCATCTGCCAGCCTTTGTCTGGATCAAACTAGAAACCTATCCATTTTATGGACAAGGATCAAAGGATGGCACTCTAAATTGTCTTGAAATCTTGAAACTTGGCAGATCACAGACGGGAAAGAACTTTAACGTTCTAAATTTTTGAATTTTACAATCCACTCGTTTAGCTATATAGCAACGAAAAATCACTTAATAAAATAATACATCTGCGCTAATCTGCTTCATCTTTCATTACTACTTCTATTTGATCTGGATGAAAGGTCAATGCCTTGACCAGAGTATAACGCGTGCTTTCCCCAATCACCGCTCCGTAGTTTCAAAGAGGACTCAAGTCCGCATGAATTGTGAATCAGGTAATTTGATCTCATTTTATTATTGCACTTGAGAATGACCATCATCGTTGTGATAGTGACAATATGCACATCAGAAACGGTTTGTACTACTGAACCCAGAGCGATAAATAGACCCATTCGCTTTGTCACCAGAGGCCAGGAGGCGAGTTTACCATCTCAGCTCTTTTCTTGCCATTCGCTTTCTTTATTACTCCCAGACTCAATCACAGAGCTTTCAATATCTGAATTTTGCTTCTGTTCACGGCGCACTAGAATTCTAATGACAACGACAAGAATTATTGCGACGATGGCGAATCCAAAAGTGGCAGGGAATCCATATCCTGTATAGCACATTAGCATTTTTCTCACATCAAGATTTTAGCAAAATATAATTTTTCGAGCGAAATATTATAACACATGTGTTTTTGGGATAAAACGGGGTCGCTTACTGAAAGTCGGCGCCATGGTTTGCGGAAAGATGACAATTGGTAGCCAGGCAGCAACCGCGTATTGCATCCCGTTCATACTCCCAATAACGATTGCACGTTCTTCATTATCGTCTGCACAAACTTCATTTGCCCAGGAATAACTGTTTTGTCAGTTCGGGATGATGATTTGTCTCTTTACCAAATTGGCTAACTTACAACACAGCTGTCATCAAGTGAATGCTACTAGTGAGAAATGCAAATTCTTTCAGATGGACACTAGCTGGCCACACAGCCAGGATTCCATTAGGAATAAGTGTCAGAAACTAATCCCAGGTCAATTTAGTTTATCCTATATTGCAGCCAATCATGAATTGATGTCGTCTTACCAGAGGGCCAACAATAAATGCAAATCGGCTGCCTGTGTAATCCGAGAGAAACCCCCACAGCACAACACAAAATGCCATAATAAGGTTTGAACCAGTCGGAATGATATTCCGCTCTACAACCGAGAAATGTTCTGACTTTAGCCAAATCGCAAAGTAACTTGCTGCCTGGCAAGATGACCCGTACAACTGAATTGAAAATTAGTAATAGCAGACGGACAAAACAGATATAAATAGACGTACGACATAGCCAGCAACAAACGCATACCACCGCCACTTTGTTAACACCCTTTTGAAGGTTTTCAGAGTAACGCCAGCTGGAGCGGCTTTCCCAGCTTCCTGCACCCGCTTGATAGCTAGTTGTCGATCCTCTGAACTCAAAAGTCGAGACTTAGTAGTATATGGAGTGTCAGGAAGCAAAAAGAATGTCGCAATCCCCACAGGGATAGTCATACACTTCGTAATTTAGTTTTCCGATCGTCGAATTTACTGGGATGCCATCACTTACACCACAAACAATGTAAAGCCATCGCCATCCAGCGATTCCTTGTGCACCATTAAGATTCTTGTAGACTGCGGCCTGCAAATAACCACTAAATGCTGATCCCAGAGGCGAAGTCATATGAAATATCGCAACTCGCTTCGCCAGCTCCGTCTTGGTATACCAGCTACCCAGTACATATAATAAGACTGGAAAGAAGGAGCTTTCAAAAAATCCTACCAGGAAGCGAAAAGCATAAAGCTCACCGACGCTATGCATACCTGCCTGAGCGAAAGTGAATGCACCCTAACCAAAATTGTCAATCACTGTAGCTCCAAAAAGAGGTTTGCTAAAAATTAGGCAACGATCAGGGAAATGACCGAGACTCTACTCACCCAGCCGATTTCCATAATGGCCAGCCAAATACTTGGTCTGACCTTTTGCACAATAAGCGTACTAGGAATCTGCATGACAGCATAGGCACAAGTGTACGCAGTTCCCGCATATGTGTACTGGTTACCGTACATGCTTAAATCCTCTTGCATGCCAGAAACGTAAGCATTGGCCATATTCCCTTGATCCAAATACTTCATAAAAAAGCCAAGACAACCAATCGTAAGAATTGACAAGTCAAGTTTGCGCAATAGCCTCCGCTCCTCGGGGGTCTTTAGGTGGGTATCCGAGTCCCAGATGAAAGACCGAAATGAACGGGATGGTACCGTCTTTCCATACTCATTATGGGCCATGGCGAAAAGTGCAGTTTGGTGTTGAGAAATCGAGTGTGCATGCGTGACCCGGTTCGGTTCTCAGAGGTAACTGTAGCTTATCATATAAAAATTAACCCATGTCTTGTTTTGCTGAGGGCCGAGGCATGGATCGACGCTTATCACAACAACCCAACGTTGCAGCACACCACCACGGTAAACGCCCTCAAATTGGCATGGCTCATGCATGCAAATGGATCAAGATATCTTTTCAGATATATTTATGGTACTAAAACACCCAAACCTGCCGATAAAGCCGACTGTTGGAGCATTATGTCCGGAAGGCTCCAATTATATTGAAGCAAGCATAACAAGGGTAATGAAGATTGCGACGCGCCACAGGCCCAGCATATGACGAGCTCGTCATGCGACAAACCCCGCACTACAGCTCCTCATCGTCAACCATTTTGAGCACCACGTCAGAGCGAACAGAAACCAACAAATTTGAGCAAAGACTTTTACATTGGTCTAGTATGATATTGTTATTATTAGAAGTTGCCGATTCTCCTTGATTCAGCAACTAGGCAGTTTACTGGCTTGCTTATTCTTGAGTAAGAATTCTGGCTTATGTTGTTGTCAGTTTCATGACCCCAATTTAACATCCCAAACGCTTTCCAGCTCGTTCAAAATTCTCTGGCTTTCCCCATAGCCTGTTCGTTCCCATGTACAACGAAGAACTTGCCTAATCAACTTGATATCTTCGTCAGTGATAACTGCATAGCCGAAAATCAGCATAGGCCAAGCCGCCAAGTAGCATCGGCTCCAAGCCTCCAAGGATTCCGGACGTCGTAAAATAACTAGTGCGTGAGCAATCTGCCACTGTGACGATTCGTAAAAACACTCTTCTCTCCAGTCCGTAGCCACCTCTCTCTCTGAAAGGCAACTCGAGTCAACATTAGATTGAGAAACCAAAGATTCTGTGACCCAGCCAAGCAATAGCGAAGTAGCAAGCACATATAGAGTTAACGTGTCTGCATGGAAGTCTGCTGTTGTATGAGTGCTGTTGTTTGTCACAGGCAATTACTGTGTCTTCCCATCTCCTCATTTCTGAGTTGAGCCGTGTAAGAGTGTCAAAATCTACAGCTTGAGGATTTTCAAGGAGGTTCATTATGTCTAATATGAAACGATATAAGGATGTAATTGCCCCCAGAACAGGACTTGAATCGGCCGATAGTATACTTGGTGATGATTTGGGCTTCAGAGTGCTTTCGATATGTGTCAGAAAATGGGAGTCGACATGAAAATTCGGTGCAAGAGGCTTCCGAATAGCTAGCAGGAACGCTTGGTAAAGAACACTCTCTGCAATAAGCCTGTGGAACGGGCGGGCCATGGAAAGTGGGGAGGACTCGTGGTCGTATCGCAAATTAAGCAACTTCATAGCACCTGCAACGTGTTTCCGTGGGTCCACAGTGGCGTCCGATCCCCATAGCTGGTTGGCAGGAGGCAATTATTAGCAAGCTAAATTCAGATAAAGCCGACCGATAGGGATACCTACGTCGTGGAGATATAGATAAACAACGGCCGTTACAAGTGCATCACTGGGGACTTTGTTGGTCGGAGATAGTTGGGTTAATGCTTGCGTTACTTCTGCCACTGCTCGGGAGTAGTACTCGAGGGCGAGTTTTTGATATCGACTATCGTTTGAGAGTATGTATTTGTTTGCGGCACAGGTGGCCAAGACGGCACACTTTACGCTTTCGCAATGTAGCATCATGCTCACAAGTTCAAATTGGTAATCCTGGAGATGCCTTTTGTTCCATGTTGGCAGCACAAGAACCGGAAGGAATGTATTCAGAAAGTGATAAATGAGCTCGACATCGAATTCTGATCGAATTCCTGGATTTTGTATGCTCATGTGCGGATGCGGGTAAATGTGCAGGGCCTCATTAGTAGCCGCAGTATTAACCAACATGGGGTCGCTCTTCGGTGAAGCAGACAAGCGTCGGATCGACTTTGGCAAATGCCGGCGGTCACGGAGATCTTGTGAAGTTGGCCATCCACATTGACGACCAGAAGAGAGGCAATTACGACAAGATGGCCTTTCTTCTCCGCATTTGACCCTTCTCTTTCTACCTGCGATACAATTGATAAGGGTTGAGATGCGTCGTTAGGGGGTCAACGTACAAGTAAAGCATCCCGTCTTGGTACGTAATTTAGCATTGACCATGATAATTTCTTTTAATGGTCCTCAGGAAAGATAACGTGGTTTCTAGCATTGATGTTGATATCAAAAATCGGCAAACTGGACGGAATCTCAGGGTGGAACGGGTTCCATCCACGTGACTTATGAGGGGTTGTTATCGACGGACCAAGGGCAAGCTTATCTTGTCATGGGGCCCCTGGAGCAAAGATGATTGACTTCGGTCCAAAGACGATATGATCGGCCTAGATACAGCCGGATTGACCCAGGTGAGAAAGAGGGAATGCAACAGCGCCTCGCTGCGGGTGGGCTTTCATCACTGTTGAATTTATCGCCAGCCGCTCCCAGGGACACGACCAGCCAATGCTGAGCGGCTGTCCGCGCGCACCGAGGTTGGCGTACCTGTACCCTGTCCCAGCTACTAGAGTCCTTCCCCACCCAACCGTGACCCCACCTTTCCGCGACATGCTTCCGGACACGTAATTCCTGTAACGGTCTGGTCAATTCCCAACTTAATGAACCAATCAGAACGAAGGGTTTGCTCTTCGAAGAAGAGTTACTTTGTCCAGGACCAGGGACTTCCTTGCCTCTGATTGGTTCTACATTTGTCTTAGCCTTTAGCTTCTCATTGGCCTAAAAAAAGTGTTACGTTTGGTAAGAGCGGGGCCACGCGAGTTCTCGACAACTTGACAATAACTTCTTCGAAGAGCTCCTTTGCGCGTGGGCCCGGAGGGCCCTGGCCCGATAGGGCCAAGCTCCCCCTGTATTGTTGGCAGGATGGTTAGGCGCGTTATGGTAAATAGAGCAATGGAAGTGTTACGTTAGGTAATAGTCAATCGCAATTGAGGTAACCAAGTTGTATTGAAAGCTGATCGGTTCCGTTCCTTACGGTGGGACCTGATCCGTCTATATACTACTATATCTGAGGTTCCGTTGTCGCACTGGTCGAACGGGGTCGGTTCGACAATGTTCATTGCGATCCTCGGTGATGTCGAACGGGGGCCGTTCGACTTTACTCTTATTGGCTAGTTATGTGGGTCCAGGGTAGTTTTGTTGTGATTGGTTGGGGTTCTGCCCGTGGTTACCGCCTTTGGGTGTCTGGGTTATAATACGATACTCCCCCTCTTGTTGGTCTTGTCCCAAGGCCAGGTAAATAGGCCAGTTTCCCCACTTGTGACTACCGTATATTTTTTCCTCTTTTTATCTTCTTGTGGTCCGGGCACTGACAGAATGTCAGGTCATATTACCAAGGTTATGCCTCATCCTAAGGTGACTGAAGCTCATCAAAAGGATATTGCCAAATTAATTGATAAGTTTAGTTTCAAGATACCTCATTGTTCGGCTTGTTTTCGCGCCGGGCAGTTATCCTATGTCGTAGCCGAGGGAAAAAGCCGCTGCGAATTTTGCATGAAGAATAAATATTCTGGTTGTGATTTTGGGGGTATTTCTGCTCAGGCTTGTGAGTGTATTCTTTTTTTTTTTTTGCTTTTATATGCTTATTTCTTTTTAGTCGAGCGGGTTTCTTGTAAGAAGGATCGGATTGATGGGGAGAAGGAAAAGGCTGAGGCAGATTTAATAAGTGCTCTGGCTCGATTGCAGCGTTTACATACTCAGGAGCATCATTTACGTAAGAAGGCAAAGAAGATGATTTCTCGGGGTTGCGAGGATTTGGATGAATTGGAAGAAAGGGAGCGTGCTGAGATGTTGGTATTATTGGAGGTACAATTGCTCGAGGATCATAGGGTTATTAACTAGAGTAGTTTGCCTGATTTCCTTTGCGTTGATTTCGGAGAAATACTTCCAATATCTTCAAACAATGTATAAGGTATTTGGTAGGTTCCTAGGTTATTTCTTCATAGCCTTTCTATTTAATTTTGAATTTCCTATCTTCCTCTTTCCTTTATAGGATTTTTTCAACTTCCCACTAGTCTTCTAGATTTTCTATTTGTAATTTATAACTAGGTCCTATGTCTACCTGGATATTATCACTAGGTTCCAGTAATAAAATATAAAAGATAGGGTGGACTTTGATGTTATCTAGGAGATCGAGCTTGTAATTATTTTCTGATATTTTTCTTTTAATTGGGTATAGTCCAATCTATATGAAGTCGATTTTTTTATTTTATTTTTTTATTACAAGATTTTTTATTACTAGATAGACTATGTCTCCCTCCGAGAAGGATGGTCCCTTTAGCCTTTTTAGATTATAGTGTCTTTTCATTATATTACGGACAAACTCAAGTTCTATCTTCATTTCTTCATGTAATTTTCTCAAATCATCTGACTTGATTATAGCTTTTGCTTGAATTGTACCTTCTAGGGGGGCTCGGTAAGTGTTTGGTGTGAAGTTAAAGTTGGCTTTTGCTGGTATCGTCTTAATGCTGTGATTGTAGGATGTATTATATGCTAGCTATGCAATAGGTAATTTTTCTACCCAATCGGTTTGCTCGTAGTTAATATAGCATCATAGATATTACTCAATTTCCTGGTTTTGGCATTCAGTTTGTCCGTCTGTTTGGGGGTGGAAGGCTGTGCTTAGCTTGTGGTTCAGCCCCATGAGGGATATTAGGCTTTACCAAAACTTAGATGTAAATGGTTGTTCTCTATTCGAAATGATTTTGGTTGGTAATCCATGTATAGCGACTATATATTGAAAGAAAAGGTAGGCAAATTATTCTTCTTTTGTTGCCTTATTATAAGGAAGATAATATACTACTTTTATAAAGCGATTAACAATGATAAAAATACTGTTGTAGTATACTCCTGTAGCAGGGTCTGCTGATAAGGGGAGGTTGGTAATAAAGTTTATTATGATTGAGTCCCATAGTTATTGTGCGATAGAGGATGGTTGTAATAATCCGTATGGTTTATGTTTTAGTTTTTTAGAGTATTAATATAGGCTACATTCTTTATATACTTGTTCGACTTTCTTTTTCATCTTACTAAAGGAAAATGTCTATTTAACTCATTTAAGGATTTTATTAATACCTTTATGGCTATGCAAGGGATATTCATAAATATCCCTTATTAACTTCATTTGATATTCTTCTAGTACTTATAGGTAATCCATTTTTTCTTCTTCTAGAAGTGCTAGATTATATTCTTTGATTTTCCTTAGTAGTAGATTGCCCTGTTCTACTTGTTGTATTAGTATTTCCATAGTAGTGGTTCTGGTTGCATGTGGTAATCCTCCTATTCTTATAGCGGCGATTATTTTCTTTGTTTCTATTGTTATTCTACTGATTGGGGTTTATTCTAGTCCTTTGTTAGTATTATAGATTAATAGTTTTTTTTATATTTTTGGTTTTTCTGTGTTGTAGTCAGGTTGGCGGCTAATCGTATCGGCGCGGCTATTCTTAGTCCCTTTAATATGAACGATTTGATAGTCGAATTCGGATAGGTATTCTGCATATCGTAGTTGCCTTCCACTGAGTTTTTGAGTGATTACAAAGTAGGTAATATTTTTATGGTTAGTATATACTGTGATTTTGTGGTTGCTTCCTAAAAGGTATTGTCAGAATTCTTTGAAAGCGTTGATAATAGCAAGGAATTCTTTATTATAGATGGGGTAATTTAGCTCAGGGCCGTGTAGCTTATGCGAGTAGAATGCTATAGGATGTAGGTTTCCTTTTTTATCTCGTTATCCGATCTAGGCCCCTAGGGTGAAGTCTGATGTATTGGTTTCTAGCTTTATAGGTTTATCAGGGTCAAATATTGTAAGAATAGGTTCTTCTAAAATAGCATTTCTTATAGCTTTAAATGATTGTTATGCTTTATTTCCCTATTGAAAGATAATTCCTTTCTTAATTAGTTCTGTCATTCCTAAGGCGATTTTACTAAATCCCTTAATGAATCTTCGGTAATAGTTAGCAAATCCAAGGAAGGCTTATACTTCCTTTATATTAGTAGGTTCCTTCCAATCTTTTACTGCAGCGACTTTCTTTGGGTCCATGCGAATTTCGTTAGGGCTGATGATATATCCTAGAAATTCTACTTCTTGAGTGTGGAACTTGCTTTTTTCTAGTTCAACCAGGAGCTTGGCATCTTAAAGGGCTTTTAAGACCTTATAAACGTATTCTTCATATTCTTCTTCGTTTTTGGAGAAAATGAGGATGTCATCCAGGTAACAGACAACAAAGATGTCTAAGTGTTCTCGTAATACATTGGTTATCATTCGCTAAAATGATGCCAGTGCATTTGTGAGTCCGAAAGGCATAACTAGGTATTCAAACAATCTAAACTTCATTCGGAAAGCAGTTTTCCATTTATGTCCTTCTTTAATACAAATAAGATTGTATGCTCCTTTAAGATCCAGTGTAGTAAAGATATTAGCTCCGTGAAGGCGATCCTTCATTTCATTAATCAATAGTAGTGGAGTGCGATCTTTAATAGTAATATCATTAAGCTATCGGTAGTCCACGACAAGGCGTAGCTTCCCGTTTTTCTTAGGCACAAACATAACAGGGTAACCAGCTTCGGAGTTCGAAATACAGATATATCCCTTTTTAAGCATATCTTAGATATATTTCTTTAAGGTATTAAGCTTGATTTGGTTGAGATTATAAATAGGGTAAAATCGGGTGTTGGATCTATCCTTAAGGATGATTTTATAATCCCACTGGCTAAACTCAGGTAGTCTAGTGTCTAGTTCTTCTGCAAAGAGCTTTTCATAGATTCGGTACTGTGGGGGTACATTGCGCAGTTTATCTATTTCTACTTCAGCCTTTATTTCTTTAAGGCTTTTATCAATTTATTGGAACTGTATTCTAAAGCAGGCGATCGTTTGTTGTCTTTGCCTTTTCTGACCGTTCTTGTATTTATGTTTTGTTCCTTTGGGTGGCGAAGATTCTCCTTCGCTTGTGTCTCCTGCTTGGTCAGGGCTAGGAGTTCGAGATCTCTCATTGTGTTTTGTGAAAATATCGCTGGCTGTATCATACTCCTCGGGTATTTGCACCTGGCCAGTACGCCAGCAGATATTAGGGTTGTATTGGTATAACCATGGGTACCCTAAAACTAGGTCGTGCTGTCCGATATTAATAATATTGAAGGTTATTCCTTGGTTCTTTCCTTTAACGAAGACTTTCAGGTGATCAATCTTTTTGTTTATAATACTGTTATTGTAGCCAAAAGGGGTTTCTTCTATATTGATGATTTTGTATGGGTTGACTTTCATTGTCCATGGTAGCTGAAGTTGGTTAACTACTCGAGGATTCACATAGTTTCGCTTAGCTCCACTATCCACCATAGCGTTACACCACTTCCCTTTAATCCTTACTTCTATTTCTAATTGTTGTCGGGGTTGCTCTTTGGTTGTAGAGTATAGAGCTTTTTTAGGGAGTTCTTTCGGTAACTCCGGGGATTGTTGCCCTAGCCGCTCCTGCTGCTCTTCTACAGGGGGCTCTGCTCGTTTTTTAGTTTTATTTGGTGCCAGGCTATTGCTTTATCTATTATGTGGATATCGCATTTGGGATCTTAACATTCATTCCAGGGCAGCTCGCTGCAATCGGGGAACTCAGGCTCACCTGGTTCCAACATAGTGAACTAGTAGTAGGGGTTTCTTCCTATTACTTTGTATCGGTCGAAGTGTCTCCTATAGGCGCGGTGGATAATCATGTCTTCTACCCTAATGGGAAAGTATGCTGTATGCTGCTTTTGTTCCATGTGTTGGAGGTAGTTGTGGTTATAGTAGCTTACCTATGAGATGTTCTTATGTTCTTTGTGTGCTGTGTTTAATTTAGGGTCATCCTTTTTATGTTGGATAGGTCGGGGGTCACAGTTTCCTAGTTGCCATTCACTTTATGCAAGTAGAAAGACTTTGTCTCCGTCTCACAAGGGTTCCCTGACTTATTAGGTTATTCTTTTAATACTTATTGTCTATTTCCTATTTCTGTTTTTATTATAAGTGTAGGTATCCCACCATGCTAGTACTTTGTTAGTATATACATCTAGAATGGATGCAGGGATTCCTATCTTCTTGGCTCGTTCCAACTATTTGTGGGGAAGGCAGGACTGGCCTTCTTATTAGGTTAACTATGCTTTTTAGATAGCTTTATTGATTTCTTGTTGTGGAGTGAGTTTTACCTTATGTAACTTATGGTTTTCTGTACATTACTTAACTATAGTAGTTGGTTCATGTTTCTTAATGATAGTAAGAATAATTTTTCCTGTGGTATTCTCTTTTCCTTCTGGTACTAGGGTCTATTGAGTTTTTATAGTATTAAGTTATTTCTATCCTTCTAATATAGGTTTGAACTGATTTCCTGTTTTCGGGGAGCGGCATTCGAAGGATTTATATCCTTTTTTTCCGCAATTGAAGCAAGTAATCTTACTTTTATCATACCCCTAGGTAGCGCCAAGTTCCATTAGTCCTAAATAAGTCCCATGTGCGGTGCTTTGTTGCTTGTTCTGGGTTTTTCCTTTATTTGGGATATATGGGTTTTTGTTATCTTGGGCGCGTTCTTTGTGTTGATTAAATTGTCTTTTGTTAATCTTGATAGTACTTTTGATGTACTCTGAGAGTTTCTCTGGTCGGTCTTCCTTATAGATTTCATCCTTGACTTCGCTCTTCAGACCTTTATAGTAAAGTTCCATTAGTGCATTGTCATCCTAGGCTGTTTGTGCTGCAATCCTTTTGAACTCGGCCGAATACTGGCTGTAGGATTTTGTTTGTTTAAGTTTATATAACTGGTTTACAGCTTGTTGTTCTATATCAATCATGCCGAAATTGTCTTTAATAGCAGTTTCGAAATGTTCCCAGTCTCTAAAGATCTCTCAGATCTCTTCATTTTAGTTGGCGTCATCCTCGTTTTCCAGATAATCTCTCATAATGGGTTCAAACCATACTCCTGCATCTCCTTAGAGGAGGGTTTTGGTGTATAATACCTGGGCTTCGGGGGTTACAAGTCACGTTGGGAAGAAGCGGAAGTATCCCTTCATTCAGGTGAGGAAGGGGACTACATCGGCAACCTTTCCTAGGAAGGGTTCTAGGACCGAGGGTCTCAGAATTTCACCAATATCTTTACCCTTATTTCCTTCAACCGTGGTGGTTCCGGCTTTTTCTGCTTTAAGTTGTGCTTGTGCATCTGCGAGTTTCTTTTTGACCTGCTGCAGTTCCGTAGTCAACTCAACATTGCTAGGAGAAACAGTGGCGGCGGGGTTCTTTCCGGACATTATTATTGCTCAATTGTTGACGCGGGTAACCAACTGAACAAGAGCTTTCAACGTGTAACGATCTGGTCAATTCCCAACTTAATGAACCAATCAGAACGAAGGGTTTGCTCTTCGAAGAAGAGTTACTTTGTCCAGGACCAGGGACTTTCTTGCCTCTGATTGGTTCTACATTTGTCTTAGCTTCTGGCTTCTAATTGGCCTAAAAAAAGTGTTACGTTTGGTAAGAGCGGGGCCACGCGAGTTCTCGACAACTTGACAAAAAACTTCTTCGAAGAGCTCCTTTGCGCGTGGGCCCGGAGGGCCCTGGCCCGATAGGGCCAAGCTCCCCCTGTATTGTTGGCAGGATGGTTAGGCGCGTTATGGTAAATAGAGCAATGGAAGTGTTACGTTAGGTAATAGTCAATCGCAATTGAGGTAACCAAGTTGTATTGAAAGCTGATTGGTTCCGTTCCTTACGGTGGGACCTGATCCGTCTATATACTACTATATCTGAGGTTCCGTTGTCGCACTGGTCGAACGGGGTCGGTTCGACAATGTTCGTTGCGATCCTCGGTGATGTCGAACGGGGGCCGTTCGACTTTACTCTTATTGGCTGGTTATGTGGGTCCAGGGTAGTTTTGTTGTGATTGGTTGGGGTTCTGCCCGTGGTTACCGCCTTTGGGTGTCTGGGTCATAACAATTCCTTCACCTCCATTGTAACTCGCACCAAATCTATAGTAATCTTTGTTCAATTTAGCTGAAAAAATGATTATGAGTTATTCTAAGGTTGATTATTAAAATGTATTAATTATAGTTATTAAAAAAGTTAAGGAAGGTAAGTAAATTAAGTTTATTAGTTAATATTATAGTATTGCTCTTTTTATATTATGTGGTTGATTTAATAGTGCCTAATTAATAATATAAGCTTAAAAGCTTTTATAGTAATTATTTAATATATAAGAGAAATATTTAATAAAATGGATTTTAATAAAGGAAGAAGTTAGTTATGTTTTAATAAGGTAGGAGGTGTAGTTTTTTGTTAAGTTGATTTTGAGTAAAGGTAAGGATAATAGCCTTTTTAAAAATAACTAGATTAATTATTTCTTTTAATATTATAATAATATTAAAATAAAGATATTTTAATTTTTAAAGACTATATATTTATAGGCTATAATAAAGGAAATTATATAATATTAATATATTAATTTAAATTAAGTTTTAAAGTATAAAAAGATTAGGTCTAATTGCTTTTATAATATAAATAAATATAGCCTTTATAAGTAAAAAATATATATTAAAAAGATTATTAAAATATACTTAACTTTTTATTTAATTATAATAAAAAGCAACTTTATAGATTGGGTTATGATTATAAAGGTAGAAAGTATTAATAAAAGATACCTTATATTATATATTACTTTTATTAATATAAGGCTTTAAGATTAATAGTTTAATAAGAATTTTCTTTAATGGAAATATACTTATAATCTCTTGGGCTAGGTAAATGTGGATATCCTCCTTAAGTAGTTGAAGGAGATATTTATCCTAGAAACGTGGTTCTAGAGGAAGAATCTATAGAGGGTCCTTATTATTAATGATTATATATTATATATATTAGTTCTATTTATATATATATGCTTTTTTAATTTTATATAGCCTCTTTACCTTCTATTATATATATTATAAATTATATAGCCTTTTAATATTAGTATTTTTAGCCTTCTTAAAACCACCTTTTATATAAAGATCTATTATAATACTGTAACGGCTGTGCTGTTGACCGCTGTACCATAGGGCAAAAGATTGGTCAATAACTGCTATTGCGGCAATTATCGCAGCACCTAACAGCACCTAAGAGCCCTGTAAGCCCTGTGCCCGCAGGCCAGGTCATAACAAATACTACCTTTAAAGTAACTACTCTAATTATAAAATAATACTTTTTAAAATATTATAAAATAACTTTTAATAAAGTAATATTATTAAATAATTTTAAAAAGGATTTTTAATAATTAAAATTTATCCTTTTAATATTTCTAAGCTATTAGTCTAGATTATTAATATTAAGACCTCCTTAATAATATTGCCCTTAATATCTTTACCTTTTATATCTAAATATTAGAAAAAAGATAATAATATAATTATTAATATATCTAAGAATTTAAAGTATTTATATTTATAGATAGATTTAATAAAAAAAATAATAAATAATATTTATTATAATATATAAACTTTATTTTAAAAAATAAAAAAATAAATTAATAAATAAACTACCTAAATAACTATATTAAAAATCAAATATAATTACTTTTAAACTAAAATAACTTTAATATAATCTATAGAAAGGCAAGTAGTTAAGAAAAGCCCTAATAAAGGATTTGCAATACTAGTTTAAATAGAAAAGGCTTATCAAGGGGCCCGGCGCCGATCATAGTGTCTTGTTGAGAGAGGGCAGGCCTGGGCGGAAAGGAATGTAATTGAAAATGCAACATTAGCTGAGGAGGGTGTAATCTATGATATCCAGTAATTGCTAGTAAATTTACTATGTTTTTATGGAGTTGTGAAGGATAACGCCTTTGGTCACGATTTGGCTGATGCCCGCGGTCGGGTGGGGTCACGGTTGGGTGGGGAAGGACTCTACATGCTCTAATACACTACGGTACTAGCGTCCCAAACCATCTCCTCTTGATCCCAGCAATCCTCACGCTTGAACAATCTTGGACACCAGCTCGGTCGCAGCAACCGTCTCTTCGTCGCGGAAGTGCTTTCCAACCAGCTGCAACGCGATAGGAGCACCAACGAAAACGTCCGGGATGTCTAAATATTTTTAACCAACGATTAGCACCTAGTACTACTATTGCTTCTTATGGGACTGATCGGACTCACATCTCTCATATTCTTGCTTGTCTTTCTCAGAGCGTGGCACGTAGTCCTTGTCAACCACGTCTACCGCCGGATCCACCTTCAACCCTGTTGGAAAGGTTATAGAGGGTTGGTCAAGAATATTCCACATGGACGTGTAGTGGAAATATTGACAGGTTCCAAGCGTCGGAGGAGCACCGATGTATGCGGGGCAAAGAATGAAGTCAACACCCCGCTCCTTCATAATACGGTGATATCTTGGGTGTATCAGCACAAGATTTGTTCGGTTCATCTTAATAAATCAGTCTACTTACTCATCGCGCAAAGCATCTCGCCGCACATTCAGCTCCCAGTTTTCTGTGATTGAGAGGGGCTCAGGTTTTGCTTGATCAAAAATCCACTCGGTCAAAAATGCTACAGGCTCGCCACCAGCGGCCAGTATATCTTTCTGCGTGCGAGCAGCATCAGGGAAATAGAGGGCTGTGATTATATCCCATCCTTCTTTGTGGTTGTAAGGGGCAAAATCGACAACTTTGACGCCTGATCGCTTGAGCTTGGATACGGCATGCTGCAGAGCACGAGTGACAGGAGGGTGAGGATGAACCATTCTATCCAGTAGAGTAGTGGTTAGTCATACATATCAATTTGAAAACTACTCAATAAAAACATCAGACACTTACCCATCATCCCAGATAACACCAATCGTAATTTGGTCGTGTTGAAAGGGTGCAGTCCGCTTCCATGGTAGAGGTACCAATGATGTCTCCTCTTCCCATGGCTCTTGGTCAAGGAGAGCCCTTTGGAAAAGTTCAATGTCCTTCGTATTGTTTGCCAAGGGCGAAATAACGCATTTAATACTTTCTTGTCCGGCACCAGCAAGACAGACTCCCTTGTATGGGTTGCGCAGCGCTGTAGTGCGCAGACCATAGGAACCGCAAAAGGCGGCTGGTGCTCTGACTGAGCCACCAATATCCGTACCGATTCCCAATACAGCACAGCGAAGTCCTAATGATGCACCTTCCCCACCACTCGACCCGCCTGGGGTAAGGTTCCGATTGTACGGGTTCACTGTTGTACCGTAGATGGGGTTGCTGCAGTCAAGATGCTACATGTTTTTAGCGCGGCTCTCTATCTAAGCAAATTGCAAATCAAGCTTACCATGACACTCTGCGGCTCGTTTGTCCTCAGATGAAACACTGCTCCAGCCTCTCTCAGAAGACGGATAATCAAGGCATCTTCGGAAACCACGTTGTCGATCCAAGCGACATATCCCGAGTGACTGATGCGGCCCCTGAATCCCACGTGCTCCTTTACGGAAATGGGAAGACCGTGGAGAGGACCTTTGAGTTTTCCTGTAGCTTTAAAATGGGCATCTAGCTCGGCCGCAGCAGCCAGGGCCTCTTCTACCATGAACTCAGTAGCAAGATTAACCAACTGATGAGCAATGTGTGCCCGTTTAAGAAACGCCGTAGCTGTTTCCACAGCGGTGAGCGTGCCTGCTTGCATCTGATCAACCAATTGAGTTCCATCACTATTCGTGATTTCCAGCTCCCGCGTAGTCAGACGACCACATGAATCAATAAAAGTGGAGACGTCAAGCTGGCTAGATAGAGGGAGTTCATCCGGGGCTAATAACCAAGCCGGGTTCAACGAATCTTGCAAGATCTTTCGGCACTTCTCTGCCTGCAGTTCCCAAGTTTTCGGACTCATCTTGAGATGATGAAGAGGTTGTAAAACTTGAATCAGGCAAAGAATTGGAAGGAATAGAAAGAGAAAGTTTGGGTGGTTGCAAATTGTGTTGTCTACTTCAACCAGGTGCATGAATGCCTCGTCCTGACATCGCAATTTATATTTGCAAGTGTAGCATCCGACCATTTCTTCCCCTCTTTCGCGCATACCACAAATGGAAAATTTTGATCATTTGATAATCATACGTAACCACCAATTCCTAATGCAGACCCTTGCATCCAATGAGCTTTTGTCGGGTTTCTCGTTCGCGGCTACAGGTTCTGCGAGCTACCCGGGATCCGCCGTTCTCTCCACCCCCGCATGCTAGTTTCCATGACCTCTCGCAATTCGCGCTAATTGGCTGCTTCGTTGTTTTCACGCTAATGGTGGGTCACAGTCCGTCAGCGGTCTCGTGTGTTTCATTGACCGTTTTGAGCTAAACACTCGCAAATCAATGGTATTGGTCAATGCCAGGTCACCCTTTGCTCCACCTCCAGTTATCAATGATGGGTATCTCGTCCAAGACAATGCTCCGCTTTCTGATCGCTGATTGCTGTGATTCACTTTGTGACAGGTTTATTTATATAAGAGGATCATCGTCTCCCTTGCATTCCTCGAGATGGCATCGACATACCCATTGCATCTCTCTCCATTGTTTAGCCTCCATTTTCATCACGGCGATCATGGTATCTGACATGGCATCAGCGCCGTCTCCAGACTTTGTTCCGGGGACAGTTCATCTTGTCGATCTTGATGGCACATTGCACTCACCACATGCACGAGGCACGAGCAATGTTGTGCTTGTTCCGACACCGTCTAACGACCCAGATGATCCATTGAATTGGAGTCGGGCGAGAAAATCCCTTTTTCTATTTTGCATTTCGGTGTAAGCCTTTTTGCCACTTTTCGCATTGACTATATATCACACTTTGGTCATTGGGTCATAACGAGAGATTGAAAGAGCCTTAATTCCTATGAAATAAAGAGCAGTCAACTATGTGTTTTATAGCTAGGTCCAGCCCCAATTGGCTGTGGGGCTGCGACAACGCATTGAGGCCGTGAGGCCATCGAGGCCAGCCACAACTAGTCTCCACACTATATTACTGAATCTTTTTTTCGTAGATACTGTCTAGCAATCGGCATTGCATCCGCTGCTATATACTCTATTCTGGTGCCCATTTCGGACGCCACTCAGCTCAGCGTCGCAGATCTCAATGCTGGAACCGGATACATGTTTCTGGCATTCGGCTGGGGGTGTTTGTTCTGGCAGCCCATGGCCCAGAAATTCGGCAAACGCCCAGTATACCTTTTTTCTCTTCTAAGCACCATGGTTAGTCGACTCCCACCTGTGCTCTCTGGAGATGAGCGACATCTGAATATTTGTCTCAGGGTATCATGTTATGGGCTCCTCATACTACTAGCAACGGGCAATGGATCGCCAACAAAGTGCTCCAAGGATTTCTTGGCGCCCCTATCGAGTCTCTCTGCGAGGTCTCAATCTCGGACGTTGTAAGTTGAGCTACCTCGGTGTCAATGGTGTATTCACTAATCAACTGGATAGTACTTTACCCATGAGCGAGGCACATACATGGGATTTTATGCCCTGTTCTTGTTCGGCAGTAATTACTTTGCGCCGGTGATTGCCGGATTCATTAACGATGGGCAAGGATGGAAATGGGTTCTTGTACGTCCTCAAACGTTTAGACTACTCCATATGCAAACTAACCAGGGCAACAGCATTGGTGTTCCATCTTCTGCGGTGTTGGATTTCTGATAAATCTTCTCTTCATGGAGGAGACTAACTTCCAACGCACCCCCCTGCTGACCACTACTCCCGAGGAAACTGATTTGGAAAAGTCACCTGCTGTGGATCCCAGTCAGAGCTCTGAGAGCTCAAAAAAGGGAAGCCATGGACAAGAGACAAATGCCAGCGATCTTGGATATGGACAAATGGAACCACGCTCAACCAGCTCTTTTCTCCAACGCATGAAGATAATCCGAAAACGAGATTTGCAGAGCACAGTTCCATGGAGAGGCATGTTGCTTCGCCCATTCATCTACCTGTCGTTTCCTGTTGTAGTATTTTCAGGCTTCATGTATGGGTCAATTCTCTGCTATTTCAATGTCCTGAATGGAACTACATCTCTTATTCTGTCTGCCCCGCCATACAATTTCTCGTCAAGTATGGTCGGGCTTTCTTACATGTCCTGCGTTATTGGAGTAATTATTGGGTAAGTAACCGTATTGTGTTCGTGGTTTTGGCGGAGTGTTAACGGATGCAATAGAACATACTATTCGGGACCTTTGAGCGACAAGTTTATCCTCTGGAAAGCCAAACGGAATAATGGCGTTATGGAGCCTGAACATCGTCTTTGGCTCTATACGGCAGTGTTGGTCGCTGTGCCTTTCGGGTTATTGCTATGGGGTGTTGGAGCTGCCCACAATGTTCATTGGTTCGGCCTGGTATTCGCGATGGGCGTCTTGGGCGCCTCTATTACCATTGGGGGCCTATTGCCCATCAGTTATTGCATCGACAGCTACAAGGATCTAGGTGCGGATGCAATGGTGACAATGATAGTCATCAGAAACTCCATGAGTTTCGGAGTCAACTATGGGTAAGTTGATGATTATTTGTTCAAGTGCCGTACTAATGCGTCGGATAGAATTACACCTTGGGTCGAGGATCTGGGCTACCAGAATGCATTTCTTGTCGCGGCTTTTATAGCTCTTGCTCAGATCGCGCTCTTTCTAGTTTTCATCAAGTGGGGTCGCCAAATGCGCAGCTCAAGCGTGGAAAGATATTGGAAATACGTTCAATGGGTCAAAGACGATGGGTTGTTGCACTAAACTGGGCTGGAACGCGAATTTTCTAAGAAAACGCTCTTGGAGGCATGGTTTGTACTTTAAATCGCTATCCTAACTCCATATATGCCGCTATGCCTAAAATTAATCACTGGTTCCATGTTTTGAAATGAAAGGCGTCCCAGACGCCTAGTCCAAAAGCGTCATCCATAGCATTGCAACTAATCCACCAGCGAGAACGAGTGCCGTCAAGACAGCTGCCCCAAACTTGTCCACCGCTGTGATCGGTTTTATTATAGGACGGTCATGAGAATTGGTCCCTGCATTCGGATCCCCCTTTGATATGCCTCCCGAAGTATTTGTCACAGGACCTTTCGCGCTTTCTATTAACAAGCTTGACACAGCAGAAAGAACATTCATAACCTCGCCAGCACCACTGGTCCCATCAATTGATGGGTCAAAAAACTTTCCACTGCTCCAGTAAAAACCACATACGCGGCCGGATACCCCGCCCGTGCACTGATTGACTGCGGCTTGTGCTGATTTTTTAAGAACAGGCAAGATCTTGTTTCTGGTTTGAGGGGCAATCTGAGAGACGACAGACAGCCATCGGTGGAGGTATCCCTTGAACATGAGCATGTCGGCGGTGCAAACGCCCTGTGCGCCTTCACATGGAACCTCATAGGCAATGTCCTTTGGGAAAAAGGTTTCAAGGAGGGAGTCGAGAAGCTTGTCGACTCGTTTGCCCCATACATCGGACCCTTTGGTCTGCTCATCATATTAGCAAAGGGAAAACTCAAAACATTTGAAGAACTGACATAATTGTACATAAAGGCTGAGCCTTGCAGTAAAATACCGGCGTTGTATGAGAAAGTTGCCTTGTTGATATCAGTGCAGTTTTTCTGCACATGAGCGCCATCATAGACCTTCCAATTTTTGGAGTCAATGTAGCCAATATCCCAAAGCCAGTCCCATGTCTCTTCCGCATACTTTGCATAGGTTTCATTTCTTGTGTATCTTGCAAGGCGCGCGCCCAGATTGAAGAAGATTCCATTTGCAATTGCTAAACCGAACGATATTAGTCGCGTTTTCTTTTCGTGCAAGAACAGGATAGGAAGACGTACTGTTCTTATAAGTGTATCCTGCATTGGAAAATGGGATTTGCCATCTCAAACCCCCATTGCACGTCTCATCGTGCCTCTCTGGTGATGCTTGAGTAGTCCAGACTGCCTGCGCCAACGCCAACCATTGAGGCTTATCATCTGGTGGGTTCGGAAATTTGTTCTCGGCGGCAAGCATGGCGGACATCCCCCAAAAGCCTTGGTCATCATTTCCCAGGGATGCCGTCCAATTTACGGGTTGGTAATCATCCTTGTCGCCGGTTTGATGTAGCATGCCTTGCATGACGACATCGTTGTAACTTGTGTCTCCAGTCAATTTCCAATAATCTGCATAGCTTGATGTTAATTATTAAGTCAATGATATTACGGCAAGGAGACTTACCAATGTACACGCCCATCATCGCACCACCTTGATACCAATAGTAGTCACCTTTTTTGTCATCGGGCGGACCAGGCAAAATCCCTGGGATCATTCCAGTCTGGTTTCCAGTGTACTGGAGCATTAAATCGTAAGCGAGTGTGCGCGCAGATTCAAGAATCTGATCTACAAGTAAAATACACAGTCACATTTAGAGCATGTTTCCAATTGCCAAAGGAAAAATCTTACCTCGGTTGCCAATTTTGTAATATTGAGCGTTAGACAGCTGGAAAATGAGCGAGCCCCAGAAAAGTCCTAACCCGACTACGGGGGCTTGCTGGTTAGGCCACATTTTAAGCGAAAAAGAAAGTAAAGGAATGAATGAATAGAAGAACGGGAAAAAATGCCACTACCACAGAAAATCCGGAGAAAAAAATGTGAGATGGAGGGCTCTCATATTTAAGGGAGCTACTGCAACACAGGCAAACAGGAGACCATCTCTGGGCGTTGGCACTTTTCTCAACCTCATTCCGGCTGATGTCTTGGTAAACCTCCGGTGTCTGGGCACGAGGCAGTGCACCGTGATGGCCCCACCTGTTGCAAATTTGATGGTCGTTTATTGGCAGAACAGCGCTCAGTCATGATTGCTTTTTGCAGCAATGAAGCGACCAACAGAGGGATAGGGGCTCTTCATTGGAGTGAACACAAAATTGCAGCATCTTGAATCATTCCCATCCTCAATATTACCACCAAGATGGCTTTCTTATAGAGCATTTGGATGAAATTTCGTGGGGCCCATAATGCGACAAACGCCACCCGAAAGCATGCACATCATCCAAAAGAACTATGAGCAAAGTCCCCATGCTCAATCACTGCGACCGCCTTCGCTCCGGAAATTGTCAAGCTACCAACACGAAGAACTAGTGCTGTTAAGCTTAAATATTAGCTTGCTCTGCTGAGAAAACACAGAGACGCGTCACGGTCACTAAGGGGATTTTCCTGCGCCAAGCTCTGAGCCCCGCGTCACCTGTGGGTTCAGCGAGATTACGGGGTAGAAAAGATGATCTGTTCCGGTGTGGACGCGGCCTAGGCTGCCTTTGGTATCGTTCAACTGTTATTTGGACCACTCATGGGTAGTTGTTGGTTGAAAGAAAACACGAATGGAGTAGTCGTCCACATTTAATTGTGCTATGTTGGTTGAGCGGGATCGTCTCACTAATGCCTTGGTTTTTATGCTACCCTGAGTGTGAACGCCCTAGCGATCTGCACAATACATAGCTGATCAGTAATAACTACTGCTTTATCGGCCGGTATCTTTATGTGTTAAATGCATCCTGGAGAGAAGTATTAGGTCTACTCCGCTTGTTCCCAAAGCGCATCCACGATACAACGAACCAGAATATCTCCTTTAGTGAGTGAAAGAAGGCCTGTTATGCCTTAGGATTTAGAACTAGATTCTATAATAGATTGAGTTCTGCTGTGTGCACACATATATTTTCCTAGGTGCACACATACCTATCACTATTTTAAGAAAACCCCCAAAAAGAATTTTAAAAAATAAAAAATTTTATTTATCATAAGTAAAAATTATTGCTGTTAAGATTATCTTGAAGAATTTTCGTGGAATAATTATAGTTATGTGTGCACCTAGCAAAATGTACGTATGCGTGTAGGAAGACTCAATAGATTTGTGTTACGACCTGATCCACCGTATCCGGCTCTGTCCAAGCCGATCACTCGGTACAGAGGCTCTTAGACGCTGTTACGTGCTGCAGTAAATGCCACAATAGCAGTTATGGACCAATCCTTTGCCCCACTGGTACAGCGGTCAACAGCACAACCGTTACAATTTGTGGCTTTTAAAGGTGATTTTTATTAATTGATTATTAAATTTATTAGGAGGATCCAACCAGAAGGAATTCAGCAGGGGGATATGACCTAGAACTAACTGTGTGCTTATAACTCCAAACATTCGCATTACTAAACTTCTCATATATCATAGCCCAGAAACTCTTTGGCGGCCTGAGTGTCCGGGTGGTCCTCCCCCAGAGTCTTCTTCAGCAACCATAAAACATTTTCCTGCATTTCCCTTGCTTCTGTCCATCGATAAAGATGCCATAAAGTGTCAGAGAGGGCATCCATACTCTCTATTGTCTCTGGATGTTCCTCCCCAAATAAGCGGCTCCTTGCCTCCAGCACTTGCTGATGCAGCTCCTCTGCTTTCTCCCAATATCCCTGGGAATTGTATGTAAGAGCAAGATTATGGATGGCATGTAATGTGTATTCATGTTCCTCTCCAAACAACCGTCTCAATTTCTCTACCGCCTCTATCTCCAATTCTTCTGCTTCGGCCCAATAACCCAATTGGGAATATGCAGCACCTAGCTGCGCGATAGCAAGAAGTGTATCGTCGTGCTCCTCTCCAAGCACTTTCTTCTTCGTCTCTAGACTTTGACGATTCAGTTCTGCGGATTGCTTAAAGTTGCCTGTTTCATAACATGTCGTGGCTAGATTTGCTTGCGAAGCTAAAGTGATCAGATGGTCACTTCCTAGTACTCTCTCGTTTGTCGTCAGTAGATCGGTTTGAAGCTCCTTTGCCTCATCAAATATTCCCTGACTGGAATATACCAGCCCCATATTTCCTATACTTGTAAGTGTTGACGGGTGATATTCCCCAGTCTTTACTTGCCTGATAGGGATTAGACTTTTTAGGATCTCTTCCGCATCCTCCCATCGACTCTGTTCGATATAAACCAGTGCAAGGTTATCCAAACTATCCAATGTATCCGGGTGCTGACCCCCTAGGTGCTCCTTTCTCTTTTCTATTAACAGATTTTCCAGACGTTCCGCTTCCTCCAAACGTCCTTGACTTCTGTAAGTTGAGGCTAGATTGCTCAAACCTCTCAGTGTTGAGGGATGATCTGGCCCGAAGGAGGCTTCTTGCATTTCCAATACCTTCTTCTGAATTTCTTCAGCCTCCTTCCATCGACCTTGATGCCACAGATTTGAGCCCAGATTGGCCATATTGGCAATTGCTAGCGGATCAGACTCGTCGAGGGTCGACTTACACACCTCCATGACATGATTATACAACTCCTCTGCCTTATCCCACTGTCCTTGATCTCGGTATATCGAAGCCAACATGCCGAGGGCACTTAATACTTGAGGATGGATATCTCCCAATACAACCGTCGTATGATCGACTAACCTTTCCGCCATCCCCTCGGCCTCTTTCCATCGACCTTGATGAGATATTGCCGTAGCCATATGGCCTATTCTACTCAGCGTTGATGGATGCTAGTCACCCAAAACCTTGCGGGATGTGATAATTAGGCCCTCCAATAGTCGTTCGGCTTCTCTCCATTGTCCCTGGTGCAGGTAGGTCTCAGCAAGTGTACCAACACAGGAAAGTGTTTCCGGGTGATGCTCTCCAAACACTGTCTTCATCTTGTCTATCACTGATTTCAGGACTTCTTCTGACTCTGTCCACTGGCCTAGTTGGAGTAGAGTTGAGGCAACATTGGCCATGGCGAATAATGTTGAAGGACTATCGTCTCCGAAACTGATGCTCATCTTATCAACAACGGTTCGTTGAAGTCCTTCTGCTTCTTTCCATCGCCCTTGAATATTGTATGTCGTTGCTAAATTCGATAGGCTGATCAAAGTCGACAAATGATCTTCTCCATGTATCGATATTCTTGCTTCGAGGACTTTCCTGTCCAAGGATTCTGCCTCGCCTGGTTGACCTTGTTGCCGTAATGTTTCAGCCAAGCTGGACATCATTACTAAGGGTCCTGGGTCCTCATCTCCCAAAGTGATTAAGACCTTGGACAAAATCCTTCTATTGGCTTCTTCAGCTTCCCTGAATCGGCCTTGATCCCTCAATACTAATGATAAATTGCTTGCGTTATACAATGTCCACGGATGCTCCACTCCTAAAGCCATCTCCATCTTATTGCCAACTTCCAAACACAAATTTTCTGCCTCCTCCCACCTACCTTGACGTTCATAAACTAGTGCCAGATTACTCATAGACGACAATGTTTGAATGTGATCTTCACTCAGCACTCTCTTTCGCATGGACACGACGTCTTGGAGCAGGTCTTCAGCGGTCTTCCACTCGCCCAACTTGAAGAGTATCGATGCCAGACTGGCAACGCTATCTACTGTGTCCATATGGCCTTCTCCGAAAACTATCTTTTGCGTTTCTATTGCACGCTCGTAAAGCGTTTTAGCTTTGTCAAATTTGCCTTGGATTTGGTAAATACTTCCAAGAATGGACTCAAGGAAGTTGGAAATGAGGAATCCTCTGCCAAAAACCACTGTCAGATCTTCAATCTCCCGTAGCAGTGTTAATTCGGCGTCGTCTAATGTCTTGTCTCGAATGTATGCAGATGTATGGGATGATATTATCAAACGCCCCGCCTCCACAATCTGCGCCATTTTCTGAGCTCGAAAATCATCACTTTCTGTCTTATATTGCGCTAGGCCTGCATCCTTTTCGATAGTCCCTGAAATCTCGGACGCCTTACTCTTATCTCCTGGGGTACCAAGTCCAAGATAGAAACATAATGACAGTTGCAATGCGACTTCAGGGACAAATTTGTACTCTTCTTCGAGGCATTTAAATATGTGCATACGCACTCGGTAGTCACAGGTATAGAGTTCACGTATAGCTCTTTGGATCTAAATGTCGTCAGCGATATTTGCCTTCAGTTTGTTCTTGTACGTCATTCATACCTCAAAATCTGACACTGAGGCGCAGAGTATTACCTTGTCAAGACCGCTTGACTGTTTGGTTCTGTAGGTTAATGTCAGTTCTGTTATTCGATGGGGTGTTCTTGAAATACCTCTCTATTCTCAAATTTTGCATCAACCCTTCAACACTCCCTTCCCGATTTCCAGGTGATTCACTTAAGCTTGACTGGAAGAAGGAGCTCAGAGCACTTTGTGTCTTCTGATCTAACTCTGGCTCGGCCATGACGAGTTGTTCAGCTAGCAACTGAAGTTTTTGGGGGAATGGTTTAATGTTTCCCAGGATTTCAATATGCCTCCGATCTGGTGACCTATCTGAATGAAACATCATCAATATCGGATCTTCTATTTGTTTTGGTAGAGGCTTGGCCCCAGAAAAGTATTGCGTGAACAAAAGCCAGAGACATATCATGCCAAACGAGAAGGTATCGGTCCGACACGCATCCAATGGAATCCATTCACGAGCCAGACGATCATGTTCTGGAGCATTCCAAGGATATGAAATGGGCAATTTTAATGGATGTTGATCGTCTGCAAATAGAGTCGAATATCCAAAGTCGATGACCCTGGCCGTATATTTGCCCTCTGTATTCTTGAATACAAGAGTATTCTCAGGTTTTATGTCCCCATGAAGAATCCCTTGTATAAATTAACAGTGTCATATTATTTTCTGAAGCAAACATTCTTACCATCCAGCTGCATATCCAAGATAGCTTGGCAAATATCTAGACAAAGCTCTAAACGTTCAGTAAAAGTTGTTGATTTTCCAGCCTCCAAACGCATAAAGCCATACATATCACCCAGATGTGTTTTCGAATACGAGAACGGGCCACGGCTTTTTGTTGATCGGAGAAATATCCCAACAAATTCCCTGCAGTTGGGCTATATTGGGGTGATTCCGAACGAGTGGGTGGCTCAGGATGTTAATCTCATTAATAAGAGTGCGATAGATTTCATGTTCTTCGTTCTGCAGGTTCACACACTTAAATGCAAAGCTAAGTTGGAGGTCTAAAAGAGCCTCTCTAACTTTCGAAGTTGCTCCACTGCCAATATCTTGACGCCCTGCATCCCAGTGAATCGGTAACCACTCCACTCCCAGTGCTTGGGCCGTGGCAAGGAAAGATAAAAAGCTATACTTCCTGCTTCCTAAATCTTCTCGTGAAACGGCTACCTCTCTAGAAGATCGAATAGTCACGTAAAAGCCCGATGTAGAGGTGTAGGACATTATCACCAAGGTTAGAGGTCGCTATCTGGTTGAGATGCTGGTTGGTTTTCACAAGGAGGACGAATGATGGAAACTACGGCCTATTGTTGAAATTCAAAGCAAAGCGTAGTCGTCTATGAGGATGTCATCTAAAATCCTGATCAAACAATAATTAACAAGGGTTGAAAAAATGCCTCATTACTTCATCAGGCTGTACCAGATGGCTGAGTAAGCATTAAGACGACAGGTGTTGAACTGAGCAATGTACATGATATAATGTGTTCATATAGAAAAGCATTTTAAATAATTAAAATAACATTTATTTTTTTGAAAAATTTTAAATCTCAATTTATTTAAATTTTTATACTATTCCATATCCCGGCCTCAATCAATAGCTAGCATAACTGGCATGAACCACTTCTTTAAATGGCGATTGAGCCCGTTAGCTGTTTGATCGCTTGCAGCTAAAAGTGCATACCCTGCTTTTCTTATAAAGAATTGGGTTTTCGTACTTTTAGTAAAGCTATCCCTGCAATGCGCGGTCTTGTGTCCGGGGTAAGATGAATGCACTCCTAATGCCCCGGCACCCGAGCTAATCCAGGTCACCAGATCAATTAAAACCGCAGAATGCGGGGAAATTCGTATTCATCAGAGAGGAAGATATAACGATGATTGAAGACATGCGCTCATTGTGGTGATTAGAGGGTGGGGCTCTTTACGTATACACGTAATGTTGGGTGAGGCGTAGCTAGTAGCGAATGAGTGCGTATCCACATTCTGTTTGACACGTTTAGCATTATGATGATCGTTGTGAGAAAGGTGAAGCGAAAAAAGAATAATTTGCTGGTAATCTGAATTTAAAGATAAAAAATTGAAACGTTCAGAAATGATTGATTCTATTGTACAACCGATTTTTTTTTGGTCTTGGAATTGACCGTTAGATTCTACTCGTAGCCTTGACCTAAATTTAATGACGTTGTAAGACCCTTCTTGCGTCTTCGTACCCCACTCCCTTATTCCCATACGCGCACTAAGGTGGAGCATCTAGAATAAGTCCACAGCCAGGATTGAACTGTCCACGTCGCCTGCCTCCATCGTCAACTCATTTGAGGTTGCAACTAACCTTACGTCCGGTTCTAATTTTTTTTCGGGTGGCTTGCATCAGAGGTCTACCAGGTTGCGGATCGGCGACCTTTTCAGGGTTAATATCGAATATTATTGGCACCTGTTAACCCGAAATGGAATACAGAGTGGGGATTGTTCTGATGGGAGGACAAGTTGATAGTCCTTATTGGGACGCGTCATCCCGGGGACTATAGCCATCTTCCCCCTTGAGCTATTGTGGGAAATGGCACGTTGAATCGCGAAGGCGAGCGTGCTTTGTTCACATCTCATGCGAAAGTACACAAAACTTTGTGATGGAAAGGGAATAGGTTTGGACTTTCCAACATGTCGCAAACTCACGTCGTAAGTTGAGCCGCTGAGGTTTTTCGTCCTCAGAGGCCACCACCCAGCCTGCGCCACTGTAATGGTGGAGCAACTGATTAGCTGGAAAAGAACATAAAAAAACGGGTATATGGAGAAGCCTACATCATGGGCACGGTTGTAGGATATGACCACGCGGCCTGACGTATTTGCCTGGCTATCAGAGTACCATTTTCACTTCTTAAGACTCCCAGGGATGTCTTGCTATTTCCTCTAGATTTGACAGCTTCTAAACCCATTCTAGATCTCTACCATGGCAAATACACAGAATTCACCACCGATATTGCATCGATTCAAGCACAGCTATTTGAATATCAGCTGGTATCGACCACGTCGCTGGAGTTCTACAACATGTAAAGGGTGGGCGGCTGTGATTTTCGTCTTGGTCATGACAGGGGTCGTTTATTTGGGTGGAAAATTAAAAGGGCTTTTTGATCGGCTGCATTGGAGAAGCGAGCTCACTTGGTACGACATTGGTTGGTATGGGTTTGCGCCAATAACAGAATATCAATCATTCGACCACTCATTTCCAGCTGTTGAATTCTTGCAGCAAGATTCAAGATGCAGTCACGACTACATATTCTTCGCACCTCGGGGATCGATGGTGAATGAGGCAGGAGGCGTGATACTTGATGCAAAGGGCGACCTAGTATGGAAGCAAGTACTAAAGCAAGGGGAGACGCAAGATTTCAGAGTTCAAGAGTATCTTGGCGAACAGTACCTAACATTTTGGGTGGGCAAAGAAAGTGGAGGGCGCAAACAAGGCTCATGGTTCATGGTAAGATATGAATTGACCACGCAGAGGTATGGGAGCGGCGACTAACCAATGTAGATGGACAACACATACACAATTAGGCATGAAATTTCGCCCGGGGAAAGCTATGCAACCGGTGACATGCATGAATTCGAGATCACTTCGGATGATACCGCCCTTATCACGATATACGAGCCAATTGAGGCGGACCTTAGTGCTATCGGCGGTCCAGCCAGAGGTTACCTGCTGGATTCCATATTTCAAGAGATCTCGATCAACTCAGGGGAGATAATCTTTGAGTGGTCTGCCTCCTCTCATGTTCCAATAGAGCACACATTTTGGACAACAAAGCTCTGTCGCGGAGATCCAAATTCTGCATTTAATGGCTGTGGAAATCATGCCGACTCCGCCTTTGACTACTATCATCTCAACAGTGTCCAGAAAGACCAACAAGGAAATTATCTCATCTCTGGTCGAAATGTTCACACAATCAGTTATATCGATGGTCGAACTGGAGAGATTATTTGGAACTTGGGTGGACAGCGAAACGAATTCCAAGATGTATCCGATGGAGAAGCAACTGACCTACTGTGGCAGCACCATGCTCGATGGCATGTGTATAATCAAAGCATTTCTCTATTCAACAATGGGGGCGCTTCAATCATCGAGTCCCCTTCTGGAAGTCATGGAATGATCGTCGACCTCGATATTGATCATCGAACTGCTGCATTGCAGGTGGCTTATTATCACCCACAAGAGATGAAATCCCTGTCACAAGGGAATGTACAAATACTTGATGACACGGGAAATGTGTTTATAGGTTGGGGTAGAAGTGCCGCCTTTACAGAGTTCAGTCTAGATGGAGAAGTTCTGTGTGATGCTAGATTTGGAGCCTCGCTGTTCTTCTCATTTGGCCCGGTGACATCATATAGGACTTTCCGCCATGGTTGGGTGGGAAAGCCAACTACGTCGCCTGACATTGTTGCAGTTGAAGACACTGTCTATGTCAGTTGGAATGGAGCAACCGAGGTTGTCAAGTGGCAGCTGGAAGGCGCTATTGATCGTGATGAAGACGAGCAAAAGGTTGAATTCGGAATTTTGTCTCAGGTTTATAGGCAAGGGTTCGAAACCGAGATCCAAGTACCAATCTGGAGCGAATACTCTATTCTTAGGGTTGTCGCTTTGGGCGCGGATGATGAGGTTCTTGGAATCTCAAATACCATCGATAGAAGCGTGGATGGAGTGCTAATAACTCCAGTCGTTACTGTTGTGATAACGCTAATAGCAATGCTGGCAAGCTTCTTAGCAACCTTGGCAATTGCAGCGTGCCTTTACCGACGCCTCAAAAGGAAGCAGCGGTGGCAATACGAGTATGAATTAGTTGGTGAGGGAAGCATACAGGAAAATGAAGAGGAATGATTGTGTAAGTTGTGGGTTTCCCATCATTGCATAGCGGGTTTCATTTGTAAATCATTTATTGGCATGTTAGCGTTCATAGTTAGTTTGTTTTCTAGATTCCCATTTGTTAAAATCGCACATGATGCTTGTCTAGAGTTCACATCACTGCTTCCATAAACTCACTCGTTGGCTCACAACGTGACCCCTTTTCAGACGACAGATGCTCAATTGGCTTCAAGGTTGTAGCTTCATAAAAATGAATAATACATCGGGGCTATTACAATATCTTTATCATACGGCGGGAAGGGTACAGGCTGCCACTTTGCCATCGCATCTAGCAGGCGAGTGCTCTCTAGCCTAGGTCGAGCTGCCTCTCACAGGGGATATCCAACCAAAACACAATATCTCTGAGTGTTATTTTCATGTTCATATCTCCTTTTTCTGTACAACTATTACTTTCTGTAGCGATACATCGATGTGCGCACCTACGACCCTGTGATTAGAGCAGTGCGCCCCGCTTTGTTGATCTTCCATCAAGTGAACTTGTCAATGTGACATTTTGAAGCGCTCTTGCTCCCTTCTTCCCTTCCATTAGTACATTGATCGGCTTCACATCATCACTCAATTTTCTCCATTTCCACGCCTGAATAGCGGGTCGTTCCATGCCCACTCCCTCGATGACATCGGTGACCCAATCTCCAATATTTGGCAAGTATTTGAATGCGTGCCCGCTGCCTCCTGTAGCAACCATCACACCTCGCTTTTGTGGAACATGATCTATGACGAAGTGGTTGTCAAAAGTATCGGTGTACCAACACACTCTCGTAAATGCCACTTCATGACCCTCCTCAATGATTTCCGGGACATATTTCGAGACAAAGGACGCGATTGTGTTCATAGCTTTTGTCGGTATCTGGGTAATCTTTTCCCCTTCGGTGTATCGTGTGATTGGCACGCTACGCTCCTTACCATCAGCCTGCACTTGGGGGTTAGTGTATTTGGTTCCACGGTACCCGATCTTGAAATGACCTTGATCATCAAGAGCAAAGCCATACAGACCGCCGTCCGCCCCACTGCGCATGTTGTACATCCATATGGGGAAATTCTCAGCGGATAGACGTGTGTATAGAGGCGACGCCTTTGGGATGCGAAAGACGGCGACGGAACCGGCAGTAGCTTCGGCAAGGCCATCAAGTTCAGGAACCAGCAGCGGAGTGTACGGACCACAGGCCATGATGGTCAACTTGGCAGGATGTGTTTTCCCATCCTTGGTGCGAATTCCCACCACGTTATCTCCCTCATAGACAAATGAGTCAAAGGCACCCGCTGTAGGCCCTGAGACAAATTTGGCGCCGTAACCACGAGCCTTGTGGAGAGCGAATCGACAGGCTTTATCGGCAACTGCGTAGCCGCCACTTGTATCAAGCACTCCAACAGTGGGGTGACCCCGAACTTTGGCTTTGAACTGATCCATATTGAAGCCCCGCTCCTCTGCAACCTTGACATGTGCTGGGTCTGTGGTAGCGAGTTGGGTGTGCCCATGGCCCAGTTTGGTCATGGCCTGGATTGTCGCTTGCTCGAATGGAGGCAGGGACTCGCCAGAATTTATTGAGATTGCGCCGTTGTTGTGGAAGACGCGATCTGAGCTAGTCATGCCAGGCGGGACGTTCCCAGCTGCCAATTCATCGTTCCAAGCATGCCATTGCTCAATTGCTTCAAATGAGAGCTCTTGGTATTCTGTCTGAGATCCGTATGCTGAGCGGATAATCTTGTTCATATCTGCCAACCAAAGGTCAGAGTAGGGGCTTTAAAATGGCACTACCGATGCACATCAGACGTACCTGCTGAAGCGGCGTCGCTCCCCTTTAGGTAAGAATACATGCTAGCATCATAGTTTTGGCGATCAAAAACTGTGACTGATTGGTAGCCGCGCCGCGACAGATGGAGAGCAGTGCTCAGGCCAAAGATGCCCGCACCAACAATGACGATGGGATCTGTTTTGCTCGGGGTTTGGGCCATGGTGGCGTGGAAGGTTTAGCGTCAATTGGGTATAGGTAGATTGATGTCTGCTCTTGGCGTAAAAGCGGTAGCATTACAGATTTTGAAGGGACAAGTAGCGACTGTATTGACAGCAATGGTAATGAGACAATAGGACGATGTCGAGTCGGTAAAGGCCGATACAATCAGCCTCGGTCCAGAGCACCAATACGTAACGCTATCTAATCAAGAAAAGCCCCGTAGCAGAGCCCAGCACCCCGGATCTAGAGCGTCCCAAGGTCGGCGCTAATCAGCATTAGCACTCGGATTCCACCGAACGCCCGTCGGTGAGGACCCACGCTGTTCATGGGTCACACTCGGAGGAATCCAGTCAACACTATGACCTTGTGGAGAATAGCCACCCGCCAACCAGAAACCCAATGCGGGGCAGATAACAAATGAGTCTTTTCCCCAGATAACGGGTTCGTTGGGATCCATAATCACGCGACGTTGGACTAGAGTCTTGCGAGTCGGATCCAATGACGATGAAGCAGGCCTGGAGCTTTGACTCGGGAATGCAACGCGTCTTGGCATCCATCTTTGTTTAAAGAGACAACAACCCTGGATCCAGGTCTCTTAGGTCGCATCACCACCAGCCTCTCCATTCCTCTCGAGAGCCATCAGTTGGTTTCAGTGGTGGGAAAAAACACAATTCGACTATTGGACGCGATTCATCATGGTGTTTGGCAACATGTTTCGCGATTCGACGCTGGCAAAGTATGCGAGGTCGATCCGCGAGTCACCTCGAGAGGTTATTTTTAATCCCACGCTACTCTGCACTGCAGCCGTATATGCCTTGTCAGGCTTGTGCATCAGTAAGCAACATGTCCATTTTTTCAAGATATCTCAACTAACTTTTATTCTCAGCATGGGATCAAGGTTCCAGCTCAGTTGTCCCCTCTCTGCCGGGATTCTCCAAAGCTTTCAACATCGCCTCCGCGACAACCTCGAAGGGAACCAATTTCATCTCCTTCGTCTATCTCACCGCTGGTGTTGGTGCCGGTCTTTCATTCTTCATCAATGACAGGATTGGACGTCTATGGTCGCTCCGCCTGTACTTTACCATCTGGATAATTGGTCAACTCATCGCCACCTTCTCGTATGGAAACATCGGTGCTCTTTACACTGCTCGATTTGTATCTGGGCTTGGCCTCGGGCCACTGACAGTTACTGGACCCATGTCAATTGTAGAAGTCGCACCCACTGAGATTCGTGGCCTTCTGACTGTTTGGTTTAGCGTTGTCATGCTGCTGAGTCTGACCGTCAGCACGCTCACCGTGTATGCGTGCTACCTCCATCTTCCTGCCACTCACCTTCAATACCAGGTCGTGTTTTTTGTGCCTACAATTGCATGCGCCCTCGCGATTTTTGCTAGCTTTTTCATATCCGAGTCTCCTAGGTGGCTGATGCTGGCTGGCCGGGAAGCGGAGGCCGAAGAAACCCTAGTTAAGCTGCGCGGCCTGCCCAAGGACCATCCTCGCGTGGCTAGTGAACTTGCGGATATTCGATCGCAGATTGAGGCGGAACACTCTAAATTCGGTGCAAACGGAGGAATCAAGCCTCTGCTGAAAGAAACCTTCTTGGTCCCATCTAACCTGCGACGACTTCAACAATCTTTCATTTCTTACGCTTTGGCCCAGCTGTCTGGCGCAAACTCCGTCACGAGCTACCTGGTTCCTATTTTGACTCTTATTGGTGTAAATGGCAAGCATGGACGATCTCTTTTCTTATCCAGCATGTATTCCATGTCCAAATTCTTTTACACCTTGATTGCATCATTCTTCTTCATTGATGCTCTTGGACGGCGCAAGAGTCTTTTCATCGGTATTACGATCCAGATGATCTCGGATACCTACATCGGTGCATACCTCAAGGCGAGGCAGGAGGGACCAGTTGCTCCAGGATCATCGGAAGGTGCCATTGCGGCTATCTTTATCCATGGCTTCGGTTATGCAATTGGTATGTCGTTGAAGAGTGATAGAAATTCTGGTTGTAGTGTTTTATGACTAACATTGAGTCAATAGGTCTTCTTGTTTTACCATATGTGTTTGGTGCTGAACTGTGGCCCAACAGCATCCGATCCTTTGGTTCGGCTCTGTCGCAGGCGTGGCATTGGCTGTTCTACTTTGGGCTCAACAGGGCCACCCCAAGTATTCTGTCGTCCATGAACAACTGGGGCGCTTTCATTTTCTTTGCAGCTTGGTGCTTTCTTTCCCTCATTTATGTGTTCCTGGCCGTTCCTGAAACCGCAGGGTTACCTGTCGAACACTTTGATGCCCTTTTCGAAGGCCCATGGTGGGAAATTCGCAGCAAAGCCAAGAGAGCCCAGCTTGCTACTATCACTGCTCACGGATTTGACGAAGAGTAAGTACAGAATCCTATTCTAATTCTTGCTTAATGCTAACACAGCAGTAGAGGTAGCATAGGCCCAAAAGATCTAGAGACTAAGTCCAAGCCCTCCGATCAGGCTTAGGGTTTTACCAAGTTCCAATTCGCTCCAATAATTCTACCTAGCGTATGAGCAGTTCTAAAGTTAGTACATAGTTGTATCCAGTTGAATAAATAACTTAATCGATCCATATTCAATTACATAGTGACGACCAGAAAGCCCAGGCTTCATATGCTAACTGTCCTACTAGAACGAATAACCTCGTTTGGATTTAAGTCTTGTTCCAGTACATAAAAAGAGTCTT
This sequence comes from Calonectria ilicicola, assembly GCA_020809705.1. Lineage (NCBI taxonomy): Eukaryota > Fungi > Ascomycota > Sordariomycetes > Hypocreales > Nectriaceae > Calonectria > Calonectria ilicicola. The sequence continues at coordinate 1,356,148 of CP085833.1, read as the reverse complement.
GTAGTCTCCACAGATTAGCCGGGTTTCCGATTGGTAGCATTGCCCTATTAGTAGATTTGGGGTGGGCAGATGAAAAAACTATCTGCCGACAGATTGCATCGCAAGTTTAGCTCAACGAGAGTACTCAAGCCTAATTAAGAAACTTATGTCCCTTTCCTCGTAGCCTGCACTGCAATTTTAGCTCAACGAGAGTACTTAAGCCTGATTAAGAAGTTGACGTCCCCTTCCTTTTCACGACCTGCACTGCAATTATAGTGCCTCCATATCGCCTTGACTTAATGTCACATGTTGATATGAAGATTGTTGGAAAACTAACGCGCGAGTGTGCAATGTGACAAGAGTTATCACACCTACAGTGTTAAGTACAGGGGAAATACGCAAGCGCTAGTAGGTCGATTTCTTGTTTGTTTCATGGATGAACTAACATACATTGTTCCGAAATGAAACATGATTGGGTGATATGAAACCACAAATTCTAAATCATATTTCGCTGTGTATATTTATTTATTTCTTGATCTTGTCCAAATTTACTGGGCTGTTTGCTTTTCCATTAACAAAATAACTGCGAATATTCTCGAAGCATTCGCGCTCAGCCTTCTGGAAAGCTACATCTGTGAGGCCGCCCAGATGGGGCTGCACAATAACATTCTCTTGTTCAAAGAACCAGGGGTCCACGTTGGGCTCGTTGCATAAAACATCGAGACCGGCGCGCGCCACCTTTCCGGACTGGAGTGCCACCTTGAACGCAGCCTCGTCAATCACGCCTCCTCGGGCAGTGTTGACGAGGAACGCGCCATCCTTCATCGCAGCGAATTCTTCAGTGCTGATAAGGTTGGTGGTGTTGGCGTTAAGAGGGCAGTTTAATGATACAACATCGGCTGTGGAGAGAAGCTCCTTGAGGGAAGAGCAGTAAGTGGCACCGTAGGTCTCCTCCTCCTCTTTGGGGAGTTGGTTGCGGTTGTGGTAGGCAATCTTCATGTTGAAGGCAGCCGCTTTCTTTGCAAGATACTACATTTTCATGATAAGTCAGTGATGATTTTTTTTGAGTCGAATTAATTCATTGACCAACCTTTCCGATGGCGCCCATTCCGACGATGCCCAGTGTTAGGCCTGCAGGGTCACGGGCGGGAGAAAGCACGCCAGGTGGCCCTCTCCATTTGCCAGATCTGGCGACACGCTCAGCGGTAAAAGCGTTCCTTAGCACACCTAGCGTGAGGAAAATGGCCATGTCGGCTGTCGCCTCAGCCACAGCGTCCACTGAATTGCAGAAAATGATGCCGCTCTGTGACATCCACTCAACGTCAAACTCGTTGTATCCTGCAGAGGCAGAAGTAATGATTTGGCATTTTGGTGCAAGAGCCTTTAGAAGGTCCTCATCAAAGGGCTCATATGGAGGTGTGCCCATGCGAATGATGAATGCATCAATGGGACCGCCTTGCTCAATGAGCTTGGGCAGCTTTTCTTGGGTCTCGGCTCGGTTCGAGGCATCTAGCACCTCAAAGTCAAACCGGTTGCCAAACTCCTCCAAGTAATCGGCCCCGGCGAATTTTGGCGCGCCGAGACACACCACATGGGGCTTTTTGGCGGCGCCGTTAGCCTCCACACGACTAGGAGACATGATTATGATTTTTGGTATAAAAAAGATTGGTCTAAGTCGCTGGGATAAGAGGCGGAAATGATGGATGAGTAAGTTGTATGCGATATCAGCCTTATTTGTTTATCGCAGGATCTGGCTGATTGCAGCTCGCGCTTCTCTTTAGCCTCCGGGAATGGATATGCTGCCGCCCGCCCAAACAGCAACCAGGGCAGTTTGGCAATTGACAGCGCTCTCAGGGTTGCTGCTCCAGCGTCTCCACAAATTGCAGCGCGGATTCCTCCGGGGCCACGATAATGAAGCGCTACAACTTGACGTGGTCGGCTTCCCCCGTGATTCGCCAGATGCGCCCCGCAGTGATCGAGCTCCGCGTAATGGGTGCTTCAACGCCGGAAAGGCGCAATCAGACCCCTCAGCAAATCCTCCAGTCATGGAGCCAATGATGATGTAAGGCATAAAAAAACTTCAGATGTACCAAATGAACCAAAAGATCATAGGAATTAATCGTTTCAAATTGAATGAGAAGTCAATTGCATCCTCAGCAATCATCAAAGCCATGACCAATCAAACTCCACCCTTAGGATTTCTTGCCGTGGAAGTGGACATTTTCAGGCCACCTGGAGATCCCTTCAATGAGAAAACATGGGATTTTCCTCTCATCCGTGAAAAGGTTACAGGAACGTCCGAGTCACAACTTGTTACAGGCGGTGCTTACGACGATGAATTCATTGAACGTTTCGTGGCTGCTGGATTAAAACTTGCAGAGAGGGGCGCCATTGGCATTATTACCAGTTGCGGCTTCCTCGCCATGGCTCAGCGAAGGTACTTTACTATGCATAATCAACCATAATGCTTCAACTTCGCTAAAACATCGTAGGCTTGCATCACGTTTGCCTGTCCCCATTGCAACCTCCGCCTTGGTTCAAGTTCCATCCCTTCGCGCACTGCTCCCAGCCGATAAAGCTGTTGGTATATTTACCTATGACAGCAAAAGACTCGGGAATGCTCATCTAGCGGAACTTGGAATAAACCCTAAGGGGGTGAGAATCTGGGGGCTTCCTGATGACAGTCATCTCCGGGGCATTTGTGCTCGAGGAGAGCCATACGATGCAGCAAGGCTTGAAAAAGAGCTCGTGGAAACAGCAAAGGAGTTCGTTTCCACTCATCCCGAAGTAAGAATAATGGTTCTGGAATGCACCAATATGCCACCTTATGGTGATGCTATCCAGGAAGCAATAAACTTGCCGGTTTATGACGTATATACAATGGGAAATTGGTTCTACTCTGGGCTTCTCAGAGCAAATCCTGGATCTTGGAAGAAATAGACATGAAATATAATATTTGGATGATTTACTTGGTATCTCCGATTAAATTTCGATATCATTATATCTCAACGCTCGCTGATTTTTGCAAAATCGACTGCATACAATCTCGCTACTCTAAAAAGTCACCACCAGTGATCTTAAGAATCTGGCGATACTCTGGCTCAAACTGCATGTACATGACCTCCGGGGTTCCAGTACCTCTCTTAGTATATGCTGCCTCCTCGTCACTAACAAAGGTCTTCTTGAGACTTGATCCATTTGGTGCCATTGCCGACTCGACGAGCAGCTGAGCTTGGCAAGCACGCTCGAGCGCAATGAAGAAGCCAGCAGCCTCTCCAATAGTTCCTCCAGCAGTCAGGAGACCGTGATTCTGCAAGATTATGTTCTTCTTGGTTGGGCCAAGAGCATCAGCAAGGCGCCCACCTTCCTCTTTGGCTAGGACAACACCTCCAAAATTGGCATAGACGGCGAGATCATCGTAGAACATGCAACTATCCTGGTTCAGCATCTCAATTGGCTTGCCAAACGTCGACCAGGCCCGCCCATAGGGACTGTGCAAATGGCAGGCAGCGTTGATGTCGGGCCGGCGCTTGTGGATAGCGGCATGGATGATGAAGCCGGCCGTGTTGACAGGCAGGTCAGCGCCACCAATGCGAGCTCCATTCTCGTCGATATGGACCATGTCAGAGACGTTCAAGAGCCCAAAGTGGACACCGTAGGGGTTGATCCAGAAGGTGTCAGGCTGGACAGGGTCTAGGATGGGCTGTTAGCATGGGTCTAGATCGACCCGAGACCGTGGTAAAGCATACCTCGGAGGCTGATGTGGCCGCTGCCACCGTCTGCAAACCCTAGCTTTGCAAATACACGAAATGCGCCGGCCATCTGTTCGAGCTGCCATCTTCGTTCTTCCTCCTTTGTCTCGTATTGAGGAATTTTATGTAGCCTCTTCACTTTTCCATCTTTGCCTGTGCCGGAATCAAGGGCAGAAGCGGGGGCTGGAGATTGTTGAGTTGTTGTTGCTGTTGGCGCCATTTTGTCGTTTCTTTTTCTTTTTTATCTGCTGTCTGAAGTGAAACTTGATTTTCTCTTCCTGCAATAATTGTGATTAGATTCAATCAGTCTTAATATGCAGCGTCTGATTGCATTCTCGCCTCCTCATTTTCCGACGGAAAAGGGTCACGTAATCGCAACATGTAGGGTAGCCTCAGTGGCACCTTCGGATTCCCCCGCTACTGGTTACAGGGAGCGCGTTCACTATGTATACCCGGGCCGTCTAGGTATCCACCATCGCGTCGGATGCCCCCGCGAAGTCGTCACGCGTCGAATTGCCTTGTACCAACAGCGATCGCCATTATCTTGGAGGTCAAAGCCGAGTCTTGGGGCATTTTACGGTAACCGCTGGCTTGAGAGCGCGATTGATTAGAGATCTATCACCTTTTGTTATTTCACTGCTGCCAAGCGATTGCGATAATTTATGCTCTCAATGTAATGATGAATTCTATTGTAGATCCATCTGAGGCTGTTGCTCAACGCCAAACCCTGCAGGATCACTGGATTGTACGCCCCTCATGCCTTGTAGTAACTCTTGAACCAGCCACTCTGAGTCCATAGGCATCCCATCATTCCCGAGCCCAACGATCCAGTCCTCCACGGGCGGAGGCTCAACATTGACTGCATCCTGTCCCAAAGCTGGCATGGCCGAAAAGTCGCCCTGCGGTGCCTTGACTTCATCTCCGCAGATTAAACTGATGGTTCTTTCTGACAACAATTCAAAAATGTCACGATATGCAGTGGCGTTGCTCCATCTCTCAGCGATAATGACAAGTGCCGTGTTGCAAGCTATGCAAGTATTGATGACATCCATCTTCCTTGCGATTTGCCGAATTTTTGCTGATTTCCAGATGCAATATAAATAAGTCAGTCCTGCAAGAAAAAGGATATGCAAGGAACCCCAAGTAAATTGTATGGACTGGCTTTGGAATAATCTTCTGTATGAAACACACACGTCCCTGGCTCTGTGGAAGCAGATTTCCAGCGCCTGTTCCACAGACTGCTCCTCCCCAGGAGGTGGTGTATGAGTTATCCAATAACGGTAGAGGATCAAAATCGAGTGGTCATAGGCAAGTCGAAACCATTCTCGAGAAGCAAATACTGAGAGAGGATCCGAATCGGTAGCATCCGGGGGCATGGGGATGTTGCTGTGCCATTCTTCCAATTCTTGAGCTAATTTCTCAATTAATGGCTTACGAGCGACATCCTGACTCATCAAGGATTTGGTGATTGTTGGGTAAATATTGTTGCCAATCTTGGACCATAACCGTCGTAATTTTATGACATGAATGGCGCCAGTCATTTTCGTTGGGGGCTCATTATTAGATGATCGGGGATCTTGCAGGAAGCCCAGAGTGTTGATGTTCTCATCATCAATGTCCAGAGGGAGCTGGAGAAGTGTTAGTTGAGTTTTCGCGACGGAATAATTGTTGCTAACCTCGGCATCAATGCAATCATCCGGAATCCCCACGGGTCGACCCAAAACAAATGAAGCTACTCGATCAATGTCGTAAGCCACCCAGAAACACCTCTTTGACATTTCTGCGACAAGAGGATTTGTCTGTTTGCGGTATTTGTTAACACTTCTGTGATAGCCCAGTTCAACACAATATCGGAGAGCGACACCGGATATTCTCCTATTTGGCGATTAGTATCTGAGTGACAAAGTATGCATCGATTGTTGGCGTACCAGAGACTACCTCCTGCAGGCGATCTGATGGAGTACACTGCGCAGCACAATAGGCTCTGGATGGACTCAATGCTATCTAATTCTAGAATAGATGGCTGGTGTTCTAGTGCCATGTAATAATATGACTCTGCCGTGTCATAGTGGGCGGGCCCAAGTGCGAGTGATGCGATCGCGTATACCTAGCGAGATTGTCAGCAAGAATTGAGATGACGCGGGTGAGTATTTTGTAGTTTTACCATCCAGACAAAAAATAAAGCCAAATCTCCGGCGGCATAAATATTACCAGCCGCATCTGCCTTGATGCAAGTATCTTCCCAGAATTGGAACGTTGGGCGATGGAGGAATGGGTACTGAGGATGAATGTTGTTGAAGAAAGCTCGGGAGAGAGTGGACCCAAGGGCGGCCGAGGGGAAGCTAATTGGGAAGAGTTGAGCAGAAGAAAACCCGGTGTTCTCTGCCATAAGTGCACTATTTTGAGAGCCGCCGACCTTCCTGGGCAATTTCATGGCTGCGCTGACAATGCGCGAGAAGGAGACGGCTGATGAGGGCCCAAAATAGTGAGGCTCCTTGCCGGCTGCGCTCAGGCAAAGCAGCGCCACATCGGCAGAAAGTTGATCAGCGGGGTCCTCGACATCAATTGATGGAACTGCTTGATTATCATCTTGAGCATTAGTACCCGTCGGTCCCTGATTTCTGGCGCCTTGACCGGGCGCGGAACTCGACTGTGCTTCAGCTTGGGCTGCGGCGCGGCTTTCAGGATCCATCAAGTGGTCCAGAGCAACATCGGGCCTTGTTTGCTGCAAAAGACCTTCCAGATATGCGACTCTAGCTTCCAGGGACTGCATGTAATCCCGGGGTCGATGCAAGCCAGTTGCTGGGTCCTCAACGAGACATTCTGCTTCATCGCCTTTAGGGCTGTTCTTCCATCATTCATGGGGAAAATGCAACCAAGGAAGACGTACCACGACTGCTTCGTATGCAGTTTTGGCATTTTGGGGTTTGGCCATCGCACTGCCGTGGTATTAGCGACAAGCGAGCGATGCGTGCGCAATTGGCGTTTGGAGGGGTTCATTTCATTCCTTGAGCTTCTTCTGTTTGCACCAGCTGCAAGCGAGCATGATGCGCTCGCCCAGGCGCGGCCTCTTGACCGATTGAGAGCTATTCCGGCGGCGCGGTAACATTGCACAGAGCGTTTACTTTGAATGGAGGAGACGGATCAGCTTTGACAGGTGTGGGTGTGGGGAGGAAGGCAATCCAATGGTGGTTTTATTTTTCACGGTTGGCGGTAGGCGGCTGACGCTAGTTGCTGCTGCGCTAAAAAGCCCGCAGTTAACTTAGTGGTGGTATCCATGCCGGTTTTAACTGTGGGCGTGCAACTTAATTATGCTCTATGGGTTGTATCCTTCTCGGAGTGCACGCGCAGGATATGTGAGACGCGCTTCTTGTTTTTCGGGGCCGTTTTTGGCCCCGAGACGGTGCGTGAATTGATTGGAGCTGTTGCGCATTGCCGTACCAGTTAGTTGCACACCCGCCAAAGGTAGGATATGCCACAGAGACTAGCACTTTACTCTACTGCTGCTGTTGGCTAAAAGATGATGGAGCAGGGCCAATTGGTAACTAAGAGCGAGTAGCGTGAGTTGTATCTGCTTAGAAAATCTGTTGTACAGTGTGTCAGTAGAGATAGTGGGGTTTGAATCCAAAATTCTTCCTTTATTATTATTGTTGAAACGGCTTTATTCTTTTATTGGAGGCAGAACAGTGTGATACTGACAGGTAGACAACTTTGTCTATCATGTGTCTGGTAGACTAGTATCACTCTGTTGAACTCTGGGTCTCCGAGGTCACTTTTGAGACTAACCAAAGAAAGACAGTTCTCGAATGGCATCTTGTGTCAATATTGGCCACACTCCGAGGAAAGTTATCAGCATAACACAGGTGGCGACATTCAGCAAGGCCTATTTCGAAACATCCCCATTACCACTGACACCAAATCTCTCCTTCAGACTTTTAACTGCACGATCCCGAAGAGCAAGTAAGCTACCCATTCCCAACATATCGAGCACGCTCACGTCAGATTGGAACGTTTCTCTCCACCATGATCTGACCTCAATAGCTAATAGACTGTCCAAACCACTGTCATGTAGTGAGCGGTTGATATCAATCTCTGACTCATCTTCCACAGGTCGAAGCAGAAGAGCCTGAATTTTGAGCCCAATTTGGCGCGCGATGAATACGTTCACATCCGCAGAGTTGAGCAACGCGCGGTCAGTCATGGCTGAGTTAATAAAAGCTGCCAACGCACTGGCTGCATCAGCTGTCTTCTCAGACGAGTTCGAGGAATCGCTAGTGCTTCCATAGAAATTGTGATAAAAAGCTAATCGTCGATCTTCTTTCCAATTTGTGTGATTGGAAGGGTCCGACAGTGGTAGAGTGCTCCGTATACCAATGGCTAATTGTGATGGCTCGTAGAATGCCGTTGAGTGCATTGTTGGGGCCATTGGATCAATAGCGACCCCAATGGCATCCAGAAGCTGCTTAGTTTCGATGCCGTAAACTCCAGGCAATGACAGGCGTTCTCTCGCTTTGTCATTTTCCGCAACATATCCACGATCCTTAATGTATCCAATATCGAGTACTGAAGCCTTCAACCCTAGACTTTTGCGATACTGAACGAAGGCGTCCAAAAACGCATTTGCCCCCGCATAGTTTGCCTGGCCCTTAAGTCCCATGAGGCCTGAGGTGGAACTGAAAAGGAGGAAAAAGTCGAGGTTGACATTCTCACTCTGACAGGAATTATGCAAGTTCCACGTTCCGAGTATCTTGGAGCTTGCCACAGCGTTCCAATCCTCGATTGGCATGGTTAAAAAGCTCTGGTCACGAAGCTCCATTGCCATGTTGATGATACCTCTGACAGGACTTGATGTAGAAGTGATAGCTCTCTTCACATCTTCAAGGACGGTGACACTTCCTCTTATTAGTGTGACTTGGCAATCGTGACTGCGGAGCTCATTAAAGAAGACCTCATCATCTGGGTTTGTTGCGGCCCTGCGGGAGAGAAATATAAGGTGACCGGCTCCATGCTCGGCCATCCAGTTGGCAACAACTCTTCCGAGGCCTCCTAAGCCACCCACGAGTAGGTATGAAGAATCCTTTCTGAAAGAAACTTCTGCTTGCACTGGCGGCGCAATCTCCAAAGACTTTACGTCTTCCATGGAAACCACGATTTTGCCAATGTGTTGGCCCTTTTGGAAAAACCTGAAACAGTCTTGGATTTTATCAGCAGAAAACAAGTGGCGTTCACTAAATGGTTGAATGAAGCCTTGGGCATGATATTGAACTATTTCCCGGAGCAATCTGAAAATTTGTTAGTTTGAACCTGATTCATGATGCTGCACTCACCTGCTGACTATCCGCGGCTTGTTTTCGCAGAGGGCTGACAAGTCAATGCCATGATAACTTGCGCCTTTATTGAATGGATTTAGTTCCAATTTTCCATGCCCAATGAGATCGCGCTTTCCAATCTCTATCATTCGTCCAAACATGGCAACGCATTCCCAAGATGCATGAAGTAATTCGCCGGACAGAGAGTTGAGCACAATGTCGACACCTTGACCTTTGGTTACTCGGAGAATATCTGTCAGAAATGAAGCATCTCGCGAATTAAAGATATGCGCTCTCGGAATCCCATAGTTTTTCTCAAGGTACTCTATCTTCTGCTCGTTTCCAACAGTGCAGTAAATCTTGGCACCGATCATCTTGCAGATTTGAATCGCAGCTAAGCCGACACCGCCACACGCAGAATGAATCAACACAGACTCGTCTTTTTCGAGCCTTCCTGCATGCAGAAGACCGTAGATGGCGGTAGCGAAGACAAGTGGGATTGTTGCAGCGTCATCAAAGCTCAGCCCATCCGGAATCTTTGCACAGAGGCATGATGGTATGACCATACGGGAGGTGTAGCAGCCTTTCTGTAACATGAACACTCGGTCTCCCGGATTCAAATCTCTGACGTCAGGCCCAACCCTCTTCACAACTCCAGAGGCCTCGAAGCCAAGGCCAGTCTTGGACGATTCAACAATTCCCATGGCGCAGAGAACATCCTTGAAGTTTACTCCAACAGCCTCAATCTGTACTTCAATCTCATCACCATGAACTTCCTCATCAGATTTGGTGATCCAACGGAGAGTGTTGGTTTTTCCAGACTTTTCAACCTCGAGCACGAAATTTGTGCTGCTTCGAAGCTTAGAACATTCTTCTTTGACGATGACCGGATAAATCCTAGGGATAGTCACTTGCTGACCAGAAATGGCATACTCAAGGTCCGGCCTCATGTCTCTAGAAGTCGTACGCTTCTGGAACTTTGCAAAAGCCCTTGAGGCAGCTTCAAAACTCTGTTCACTGATTTCATCAAGTTCGCAAGTTGCTACATCCAATCTCATTTCTTCACGGATGGTTCGACTGGCCCCAATGACCTGTGCCCAGCGAGGATCGACAGAGTTGGTCTGGCAAGCTCGCGTCAACCAGAATATGCCAGCTTTTGATTCAGAAAGCCGATCAACTAGATTCTGGAAGGCCTTGTAGTTCTCTGGTGTGATACCGTAAAAGAACGGCACGTTCAAGTCGACAACCGACACGACATCCTTGCTTATGCTCGCTGTTTCTAAGGGCTGAGCTAAATCGTGGAAGGATGTTGGAATACCCTGGCCAAGAAGCTGTGAAGCAAATTGACCTGCCAATTCTGTCGAGGATTCGTCATGGAGAATGGTGACTGTCTCAGAAGACCTTTCCTGTTTTTTCGCTGGTTTGGCGACCATAAATGCCATATGCCGATGGAGCGAGCACCCATCCACTGCCACATCATCCACGCCGCCGAATCCAGCCTCCTTTAGATGCATGTCCCATACATCAGGATTGACAAATGGTTCGTCGAATCTCCCGTCTTTTCTCCCCAGCCACCATCCAGAAAACAGACCCATGACGAAATTGACAGCCTTCACATCGGCACAGATCTCTTCCATGTATAACCTGCCTTCGGAATTTAGCAACTTCCGAGCATTGGTCAAAGTATCCGTCAAACTGGGTGTGGCATGCAGCACATTTGCAGCAATGATTAGATCAAAACTCTCCGGCTCGAATCCTTGTGCAATAGGGTCCTTGGTAATGTCGAGAGTTTGGAATAAGATATTCGGGTATGCTTTGAACCTCTCCTTTCCTGCTTCAAAAAAGCCCCCAGAAATATCAGTATAGGTATAACTCTTATACAGAGACTGCCCCCCTGGTGCTTTGAGACCTTCTAGTGCAATAGCTGTAGTACCACCAGTGCCTGCACCAATTTCCAAGACTTTGAGATCAGGTTTGAGATGACCCAGAGCATGAAAGAAGCCCAGACGATTGGTTAGCGACACATTGTAGAAATTTGTCAGAATTTGGTCTTGCATGAGAACTTCAAGCGTTGTTGCTTCTTCCTTGAAAATAGGGACAATGTTTCGGACAACTTGCATCACTGCAGCACAGAACCCACTAAGCTTTCCGCCTTCAACCTCTTTAGAAAGCTCCAGGATGGTTTTTGTGGTCCTTGGAGTAGGCTGCTTCTTCATCCAACTGAGATATTGCTTCAAGTGAGGGAGGTTCGGCTCGATACCCTCAAGTTGGGCTAAGCTGTCCTTGATGCATTGTAGATTTAACTCTTCATATAACTCCAGCTCGTTTCCAGGGTCGACCGATTTGACTAGGTTCGAAATTTTCGTCAAATCTAGATCAGCTTGCCAATACACTCGAGCTCCAGCGTGCGGGTCTGTATTATCAGTAGGTTGATCTGCTTCCAGTGCGCTGAGTTCAACCTGCTCCATTTGTATCACCAGGTCATCAGCTGAGTTATAGCCTTCGCCACAACCACTACCCCTATCTTTCAAGTTTGTAGAAGTCTCGACCATCAATTGTATGTCGGAAACGGCCTTTCTTATCTCAAGGGATTTTATGGCTGTCGGTACCATCATCCTTTCAATTTCGTGTTCCGCTCCCCTGGTGCTTGCAACTAAAAAGAGTTGAAGAAAAAAGTCGATTTGAGTGGGGTGAACTGAATATTCAACCTCGTCATCCACAACTGACATTGCAGCAGTGCCTTGTGCAATCTTCTGTTTAGTCGACGATGATATATTCTTCAGTTCCTGGAAATATGGGCCATAGTTGGCCCCGACCTTGCGCCAAGATTGGTAAAATCTGTCCGAGCTGACTTTTCTGGGCAAACTTTCCCTAGAGAGTCGTGACATTGCAAACAATTTCGAGGCTTTCGACTCTCGGGCGCACACTTGTCCTGTGCAGTGCTTCACCCACACAGTACCATTGAAAGAGCTAACAGAAAAGTCCCACCAGTGGCTATCCAGTGAGTTCGTCCATCGAGCCCGGTGCAAATTAGTGACAATTTCAGTGGGCTTCTTTTCCGTCACCACCATGGCTGTACCAATTACCACGTTTTTCATGGAAAATCCTTGGTATTCTCCTTCAGCTGGGCCACTCAGATATATTTGGCGCGAAGCTTCGCCAACCATCCCAACGTAACCGGCACATGGGAAAATGATATCACCTTTGATGTTATGGTCTCTCATCCATGGGGCTTGTTCTAGATATAACATCTTGCGCCATACGGGCTCAGTGTCTGTACTATCGGAGACTCGAGAACCCAGTAATTCATGTTGACGGAACTTGCTGCATTTCCAAGCTTGAGTACTGCGCGACTCAGCTTTGTAGCTGTGTTCATGACCCCATGGATAATTTGGCAAATCTGTAAGCACTTTCGGTTTACCTGTTACTAAAGAGGTAAAGTTGATTGAGATTTTGTGTTGCCAGAGGTTTCCAATTGCAGATAGGAAAGCGTATGACGAATTCATACCACGTGTGAGGCAGGATGCGTAGTCATATTTGAGTGACATTTTTTGCAAGATTTGACGTAATGGACCAGAGAGACCAGAATGCGGGCCAACTTCAAGAAAGAACAGATTTTCCTTGGGCCACTCTGCTTTGCAATGCGAGACAAGAGAATTGATGGCAGTGTTGAATAACACTGGCGATTCGAGATTCTTCTGCCAGTACCTTCCGTCCATGGGATTTTCAGAGCTCATCTTCTTCCCAGTAACACTTGAGAATAAAACAGGTGCTAGCTGTGTGGCAACATTATGACTTTGGATAAACCCAGAAGTCAGTGACTGGTACTTCTCCCCGACTTGTTTCATATGATGCGAGTGATATGCCTTGTCGACCTTGAGAAGGCGTGCAAGGACCGCAGGGTTGGAGGTTTTTATTGCATGGATCACCTCGATGACAGCATCTTGATCTCCAGAAATCGTAACACTTGAAGGAGAGTTTTCACAAGCAATGACAACACCTGGTACCAGGTACGGTGTTGTCTCTTGTCTCCCTAAGCCAATAGCAGCCATAGAACCCAAAGCTGTAACTTCGCCCGAGATTACACCGCGGTAGTAAGCTGTGATTATAGCTTCGCTGGCAGAGAGTCGCTGAGCCGCATAAGCAGCAGCAATCTCTCCGGAGGAATGACCTACTACGACGTGTGGATGGATCCCAATGTCTGCAAGAGTGTCGATCAGAGCAATTTGTAGGGCCGTGCAGATGGGCTGGGATATAAACGCCTTGTTTATGTTGCTGGATTCGGATTCCTTGGTTATTTCTTCATCAATGTGCCATGCTGGAGGATCAGGCAATGATTGTAAAACTTTGTCCATAACACTGATGGATTTCGCAAATACTAGGTTTGACGTGAGGAGATCCGCGCCCATTCGTGGCCATTGCGCTCCTTGCCCAGTGAAGATCATGGCGATTTTGGGAGGGGCCGCAGGTGCTTTGACAACAGGAAAATCATTGGGTGACGTTCCGGGGCCAACTATAGAGAAGGCTCTGTGAAGCAAATTCTCTCGTCTTGATCCAAGTGTGTATGACAGATCCCGATTGTTGAATGGGTTGGAAACAACGTAATTATGATAATTCGAGCGTAATCTTTCCAGAGAGCCTGTGGTATTCGCAGAGAATGGTAGTAAGTATAATTGAGTATCCAGCTTGTCATCTGTGGCGGGTAGAATATGATCATCTTGAAGAATGCTCCGGTGGGATTCCAAAACGACGTGACAATTTGCGCCTGCAATCCCAAAGCTATTGACTGACACACGTTCCCTCCTATCGCTTGGCCAGTCCATCACCTCGGTGGGCACTTTTAGCATGCCACTTTCAAAAGGAATTTTGGGATTTGGCTTGTTGAATTTGATGTTAGGCGGGATCTTTCGGTGTTCCAAGGCCAAAACACACTTGATAAGAGATGTTATCCCGGAAGCCCCTTCACCGTGGCCGACATTCGGTTTCACAGATCCGATGTAAATGCCTTTGTCCCCAAATACTTTGGCAATAGCCGTAGTTTCAATGGGGTCACCTGTCTGTGTTCCAGTCCCATGACACTCTACAAAACCGGTGGCTGAGTAGTCGTCAATTCCAGCGAGCTCATATGCCCGCCGAATCATGGCCTCGTGGCTTTCTCCATTTGGCATAGTTAAACTTGGCGTCTTCCCATCTGCATTAGCGGATGTCGCCCGAATAACTGCTCGGATTGGGTTGCCGTCACGGATGGCATCATCAAGCTTCTTAATGTAGACCATGTTGATCGCCTCGCCTCGCGCATACCCGTCGGCCTCGGCATCGAAAGACCTACAAGATCCATTCGGTGACAGAACTCCAATGTCGCACATGTCTATAAACATTTCTGGTCCAAGGAGAAGATTGCTACCACCAACAAGGGCTGCAGTACATTCGCCAGCTCGAATCGCCAAGCAGGCTTCATTCAGCCCGATCAAAGCGGCAGAACACGCTGTTTTGAATGTCATACTAGGTCCGCGTAGGTCATATTCGTATGCAATGCGATTTGACAAGCCAAAGTCATGACCACCAGCGACCTTGAATAAACCCCGAGTAAGTGGGTCTTTGGACGCTTCACGCACCCAGTCGTCTCCAAAGGAACCAACATAAGTTCCGATTGAAGATCCACGATAATCAGTCTCGCCAGCACTCTCCAGGCACTCGCGAGCGATTTCTAAAAGGAGTCGTTGCTGAGGTTCAAGCCATTCCAGCTCAGGTTTTCCCATGCTAAAAAATGAAGTATCTAGCGCTGCAAGATCCACAGAGTCGTCGAGAAAATAGCCATGCTTAGTGGCGATGTAACCTTTCTTTCCGGATTCGGAGTAGAAGGCCTCCATATTAAATCTAGATTTAGGGATAAGAGTTCTTGCATCTTTCTTGTTGATTAAAAATTCCCAAAACTCAGATGGGCTAGATATGCCGCCGGGCAGGCGAAGTGCCATCCCACAAATGGCGATTGGCGTTACTGAGTCGGTGGTGGAAACATGATTGTTTCCTGTTATGCCTTCGGTTGTCCTGAAGGTCTAAAACATATGTATCAGGATCGAACTGCCTCAAATTGTCCGCGTATTGAACTCACCGTTTGGTTATGATCGGGCGAGTTAAGATACGGAGCCATTAGAAGCAACGAGTTTAGGGCAATAGTGCTAAGGAGTGTTTGGTGAGGTGGGAACACTTAGACGTAGTTTACACCATCTTTATTATGTACATCGGCTATTGCTCTTAGAACCCATGTATCACGGCAATCAAAATGCAAGCAAAAATATCCCCAGCAGCTGCGGTTTCTGTAGTTGACTAATGCAAAGTCGGCCGAGAGGCCTGGGAGGGGTTCAACTCAAGCGCTGACAGGCAGTCGCCTTCATGCTACTTCGCTTCGACAATTGATGCACTCGTGGCATAACTATGACCTGTACTAAGGATGTAGCTCGTGAACTTGGATCCACAACGGCGGAGAAGGGAGGGATTCAGATAAGCGGCATTCGGGGTGGAGAAGAAAACACCAGGATCTTAAGTGGATCACACACTAGGGTTGGTGTACGAACTATTGCAGACAAATATACGATAATCACAAGATCAAACATATTTCCGATCGCATCAGATATCAGATTCCTTGATAGATATGTTCTGGGGGCTGCAACTAAAGGCTTGGCTACTAGGTACCTGTGTGGGATACAGCATCACGGCGCGTCTTCCTTTGAACCGAATTCTACTATCCACAATCTCACCGACTTCTCTTCTTCTTCTACTTATGATGCGTGAAAACTACTGATCTACCACGCTATCTTTCTATTATTGATATTGGGGCATATTTTTGGTGTTGTGGTGGTGCTTAGCGGCGCTTGTAGTAGTCCGAATGACCCCATTCCAGAGCTGACGACTAAATCGTGAACTGGACGGGACGGCACGCCAAAGTAGTGGAGTCCGTTAGCGTGCTGGGTGTCACACCATTCCTCGTGAAGCAGTGACAGAGCCATGGGACTCAAGTGGGCAGAGTATTGGCCCACCTAAACCGAATTGAATTGAGAAAAGGAAGGAGAAAGCATAGATTCACCAACCAATCAGGACAAGCATTCACAAGACCAAACAAATCAATGCCTTGAGGGACTCAAGGTGTTTTCTGTCTTTTTTTACACTTTCACCGTAGGGAATTCATTCAGCTTTCTGATTGGCTCGAAAAGCAGGTTTTTAACTGGTTAGAGATACCAGTTCTGGCCCACTTGGATATGTATTGGTGTATTATCGTGATAAATGTGCCATATTCTTTCTGCCATATCCATAATCCAACAATTACTTAACCCAATCGGGTAATTATCGGGTCTTCCGGACAGCCAATAATAAGCCTGCCAAGCGCGCCCGATCCCGGGGCTCGGAGCGGTTGTGCGAAGCACAACTGCGAAGAGCCACGGCGATCGGGCGCGGCGGGTGTTTCCAGCATCTTACAAGTCCCTCAAGGCTGTTCCTGAGCGGAGAAGCCCCCAAAGGGCCGGCGCCGCCGCCTTCCTCTTGTCCTAACTGGAAGTTATGCAAAAATTATTATTTATGTTTCAATAAGAGCGAAGTCTGTGTTATGCCCAATACATTCCGGCCGGAAATAACAGGCGATGTCCACCTGACGCACAAAAGATCAAATCTGTCAGCTTTTCCCACTCGCTAAATATTTACGAGATTATCGAGGTCCCCGACGGTCCACCTACAGAAACAGCTAGGGTGAGGTCAGCTGAAGACAATAAGAAGCAAAACCAAGCCAAAGATGCACGTATTGCCCCACTCATATGGTTTGAAAGCGGACCGGATCGTTGCCCCCATGTAATATGCATCATCTACCGTACTCCACGAAGCCAAGAGCTGAAAGCCCGAAAATCCCACATTAGTCGGAGTCTGTTGTGTCCGATGTTGGTTCTGGGACTGGATAGGCTGTTCTCCAGATAACCTTGCCGGCTGCAGGATCCATTATTACGGCGTAGTGAGTTTCCTCGTTACTAATTTCTTCGTCATGTAGAAATCCCTTCACATCATCTAATGTAACCGCGTAGCCCTTCTGAGAGGGTCGTCGTCTGCAAGCCTTGGCCCGCTTTTTCCACAAATCATCAAGCCGCTTCTTTCTATCGAGAGATAGCGCAACGATATCGGACATTCCAATAGCGTCTTCTATCTCAGCCATCTCGGCTGCGGCTTCCTGCAACCGTTGGGGGTCGACCTCATCGCTTGCGTCATGATTATAGGCTGTGAGAAAAGTGTCAGACTCTCGAATTGAAGCATTGCGATGATCTTTCTCGACGACAAAAACCCGATCTGGCCTGCAGAAAATCAGGTAGGCGGCAGTCGAGGCTGAATGCAATTGTTCGGAGAGAATAGCTTCTATGTCGATATCACCCTCATCAACTTTTTCATCCCGGGGTGCTGATCCATGCCGCGGTTGGTGTGCTTTGTTTTGCTGCGGCTTCCCGGAACGCATCAGTATTCCGCGCAAAGCGCTGGAAATTGATTGGCGAAAACCCAACACCACCATAAGTTGATGCCACCGGAATGAAAAACGTCGCCACATTGATGCCCGAGAATGGTATGGCCGAAAATTCAGGCTCATGCTGAGACCTTTTGTTACCCCTGTCAACACGCCAACGTAACCAAAATATGTGACAGTGGTGGCGATAACAGGCCCTCCCTTGCTGCGGACGAAATCAAGTTCAACAATAATGTTTCTCAATCGCTCCATGCCCCAATCCAACGTGCGAAAGTGTAGCATTCTCGGCGCTTGCTCGGATGCAGCTCTCTGTGGTTCAACGGTGCGTACCCCGCCACTAGTGCATCCAAGGAGCAGATCCAGCAACACATTGAAGGCGACAAGGACGTGCATTGGTATCCCGGTGGCCTTGGATATACCAACCAGTTCTTTTGACTCATCCTTGTTGTGGACTCGACGCAGGGCCAGCCGGGCTGCGAGCACCAGACATTTCCCAGCTTTGTAGCCTGCAATGTTATGAAGGAGTTCTTCAAAGATGTCGGGCAAGTCGCACGTGTCAATGTGGTGCTGAAAATGGGGAACGACGTGGGTGTATCGCTGCTCAGGCGGCTGAGATAAATCAATGACAAACTTTGGGATTTCCATGTTGCTGTCGGGGGGTGAGTTCAAGGGCAACTGAGCAGCAGAAGCAGCATTAAAGAGTTATGAATCACGCATCAAGTCATATTTAGGTGAAGAGCGATATAAGTGTCCAGTCAATCGCTGACAGTTTTGCTGCTGCCTGCATTCGTCAGTGAGGCTGACTTGGCGCTGTTGACGAATAAGAGATGGTCGAGGGCTTATGCGTTTATGCACTATAGCTTAGCTAGGTGAGCCTGAGTCACGTGGTGAAGAATTAGAGGCCACCCAGATCTGGAGAAAGCCTCAGATTTACATGCACATTGAAGCGCATGAGGCATTCTTGTTTATGGTCTCGCCTTTGCCTAAAGTCGTCCCTAATCACGGCCATCGTCTCGCAGCTGTGTCACAAATAATCCTTCGTAATATGCTATATCTCGTAACCATTGTAAAGGGTACGCACTGAGACAACGCTAGCCAATAACGGCACAGCTCAATATCCAGCATCCTTGAGACCCACTACGACAACCTGAATGCAGCCTGACCAGAAAGCAACAGAACTGAGTTATTCAGTTTTCTATGCTATGGATGGGCTTAACAAGAAAGTGAAGCAATGTGCACGCTCACTAGAGAGTACGCTACGCTATATGTAAAACGTTGAGGTTTGATGTGTACTTCCTTCTCGAAATTGAACCTACCCTGGAGACGATGAATGAATCGAATGTCGAGCCCTTTTAAAGTAACAATATTTATTATGGCTAGCCTAGTGCGTATTTCTCTCCCTCGGGATAGTTTGGAAGGCTCATAAACCGATAATATGAGACCTTAGAGACGGTGACTGACCTTACATCATGATCTTAGTCCTGCACCGTTTGTGGGGCTCGTCTCCCCTGCAGCTGTCAAAACATGCCAAGACCACCAACCAACGGTGTCAACTTGAGAATTTGTAGCTGCTGAGCCACCACGGTCCATTAGCGCCAGCCCCGAGCACACTACATTGTAGTTTGCATCAGTATCTATGGCCGCCGCCGCTTAGTCCATGCCTGTCCCGCAGCGACAAGTATCGCTATTGATCACGCCAAAGTATGGGTACGTTGGTAAAGACAAGGATGCGCAGTTGTTGACAGTATTATTGGTTGTCCACGTGGCGCTGGATCCTGAGCTAGTAATGAGGGCCGAGTTGGCGAAGCATCCGACATCATTGAACTGGAATGTCTACGTTACATCGTCCGAGAGACTGTACAGATAAAGAGACTTGTTTTGGCTAGCGTCACAGGTCGACGCAGAAAGCCGCTCCGAGTTGATAGACACCTAATCACTGCACAGACATGTATAGCGGCCAATGAGGCCAGAAAGAGTACACCAATTGATGAAACAAGAATTGGTGCAGTCATGGCATTTGAACACTAATTCAACCTCAGAAAACCCTCCATTTATCAGGCGTGATGACTTTGTATGAAGACGTATGATTAAATGCTCAGTTGGTTTATGCTCATGTGAACGCAATTCCTTTGCGAGCAAATGAGCTACCCACTCACTCTTCTGAACTAGTCAAGACAAGGTAACTCAGCATGACAAGGAGTCTAACGACAAGGTGCAAATAAGCATAAGATGCAATTCTATCATTATTTTATTTTATGTTTTAATTTTAGGCCTACATTGCTGCCTGTTCTGGAGTGGCATGGGTCAATCTCTCATTTACGAGGTAATCCACTCTGCCCCGCGTGGGCAGCTTGTGTGAATTTTCGCGACTCTTTGTCAACACGTTACCACATTCATCTCTCCATCCTAGTAATCTTTCCCCTCACTCACGGTCAAACACCAGCACTACGATTAAGAAATGTCCAATTCGCACAACATTGACTTGAGCCTCGGCACCAGGGAGGAGGACTGGCCGGAGCTTGACATAGATTCCGACACAGAGGAAGGCCGTGAAGCAAATGAACGCGCCGATGCCGTGATTCACGCCACAATTGAGCGCTCCATTCAACAAAGAAGGCAGCAGCAGCAGTTAGCCTACGGCGACATCCCTGATGAGCTCTATGACAAAGCGAAAGAGCACCAGGACCAGCTCACAGATGAGGAGCGCCGTTTTCTCCTCGGCCGCGGCGACGTTGTGGGCAAGGCGCTTGCCTACCCCGAATCCCTCACCACAGCAGAGATATATGAGGCTTCCTTATGGCCGCCGCCGGACAGGATGCTTGCCAGCATCCAACGCACTACGCGGGGAGAACTGAGCACGCCTAAAGAGCTCTATGCCAAGGCCAAGGATTTGATGGACCTCGGTGAGCTTGAAACGTCGCTGAATGAGGATGAGCTTACGCTGCTGGAGCGCAACTTTCACCCCGAGGACGACCCATCCTATCCAAACAATGTATTAGGGGCTCTTAGTTCGCCGGGTTTCCCGCAAGCCAAGGGCTTGATGATGGACAGGATGGGAATGGACTACAAGGTCTTCAAGGCTGCCATGCTACGTCGGATGCAGATGCGAGGGTGGATAAAAGCACCGCAAGGTCCGCCCGTCGCGCAGGGGCCACAGATCGACACGGGTGCCATCCTCGATGACATGGTAGCTCTAAATGAGCAGTTTGAGCTTGGCAATGTAACAACAGAAGAGGTTGTTACCCGCAACAAGCAGTACCAGGTTGCTCTCACATTTGCCGCCTCCCAGTCACCCAGTTCGTATCCTCCAACTCCCTTCGCTCCCGCCAATTTCTTCGGGCGGCCCGTGCCACCTCTTGTCTCGCTCGATGACCGCTTTGGATCCGCTGCTTGGCCCTCGGGTGACCGCAAGAAGAGCAGTCCTCTCACCCTCTTCGCCCAGGATTCGCACCTTGCGGACCGCAGTCTCACGCAGGGGTGGAACGACCTCGCTGAAGATCAAAAAGATGCCTACCGCACCCGATCCGAGGCGCTCGGGCTTGAGGCCTGGGCCGAGCAAGGCAGGGCCGTGGCTGAGCAGACATAATAGTGGCATACGGGTGATTCGGGACCATGTGCGAGTTATAGAAACGCCGTGAATTTTGAACGGGCGCTCCCTGGAATTTCTCATATGCCAGATATCATCACATCGCTCGGTCTCTTTCGCGAAGAGCTAGGATCAGGTGTGGAGTTTCAAGAGGTTTGAGAAGCTGGAATGATGATTTGACCGATGAATGGAACAAAGTATTTGAGGTGAGGACTGCTGCGGGTAATAAAACTGCTATGGCTGGATATGACGAACGGAAAAGGCTATGAGATGAGAACCAACGACTTGGGTTGACCTTTTAGCCAAGTGTGGTCCTCATTATGCCAAGTGGATTGAAAGTTCATTGGTGGTATCAAAATCTCAATAAATCCCCTTTGTTGTTGCTTCTCTCTGAAGCCTTCAGGCTGATTGTAAATACATAAATAAAATAAATAAAATTCTATATATAAAGCTAATTTATTTATTGAGATTATTTTATTTATTTCATTTTCCTGTATCGATACTTGAAGCCAGTGGCGCTTTTCGGTCAAACGCGTCGCAGACGGCCCGTCGCAGTTGTCAAGCCTACACGTGCCCCTACTCCCACTTTGTTTTGCAAACAACGACTTCAACACGTATGAAATTGATCAACTATATTGCATCAATCTTTGCTAGTACAAAAGCCATCCAGAAGCGGCCCGCAACATTGTCATCGGTAAGTCACCATGAGCGACTGTCGCATACTTCGCCCCTTTTGCTGGCTGGTTGCTGATTATTCCTACGACAGAGCCTTCTGTATCATTCATGAGCGTCATGGGCATTCGAAATTGCGGCGTAGTCGAACTCGACTCGCAGACCAAGACCATAGAAAGAATGGAGCATTTGGATCTTTTCAAGTGCAACACGATCAACAGAAACAAGTTCTCGCTCGGCCATGACTGTTTCATACCGATAGAAACCGACGCGAGCGTCCCCTACGCCCTTCCCGATAATAGCCACTTTTTCGCTTCGACTGACATAGAGGGCATTTCGGTCGTTGGCAAGGGATTTGCCTCCCGCCTCATTTCCAATGCCCAGCACTCTAGTAAAGCACGCCAACAGGGAAACGGCGAGGGATCACGCGAGAGATCCTATGAACAATCAAGAGCGTACCAAATGGGTGGTTCAAGGCGTTACTCCGTCCGATTGGCACTATGCTCCACCGCTCAGTGGCCTGGAGAAATTATCGAATCTTGGCCGTATCCCAACGGGAACCAAGGAGACGACTTGATTCACTTGAATCAAGACCTGTCTCGTTACGTCCTCCAGTCGTTTGGTTTGGGTCCGTTCCAATACCGACTCAAAATTAATGCAGCCAAAAGCGAGGCTAAGGGAATTTGGGTAAGCGAGCACATTATGGAGCTCCATACCATCCGGCGATTCCTCACTGCATCGATCAACGGCGGCGTTGAACGTCTCGGAGCACCTAGCAATGCAGATTCCTACTTGTTTACATACAATTCCGACCCCCATGAAGTCAGCATGTTTATGGACAACTTTTTGAGGTGGGGTCAGCACACAGCCATCTCTCCAGCAGAGGCCTGCCTTCTTCACCTGGGGTCCATGCAACAACGTGTTGGCCTAGTTGTCTGCGATTCACACCTGAACTCAATAAAAGCCAGAATCTATAACTTCCAAAGTCCAGTAGGCGAAGACATATGGAAACTTCATTGCACCATGCCCACGCTTGCCAGCCTAAAGAAAGGGCTCACTTATATTCAGTCGATTATGGGAGTTTTCGACTACTACAATGATGGGAACGTCAAATCTAGACACAAAATGGTGTACAGATTGGTCATGGAAGAGATGGCACGATTCGAGAACTCCTACAGGGACCAATTCCACCGCAACATTCAAGGCACGTGGCAAGGGCGCTGGCAGGAGTTCATGGTAGCGCACTTTGCACGTGTCGGGATTCATGCCCGCCTATGGGTTTTGGAGAAGCTCACGCAACTTGAAATGGTATAGAACCCCATCAAGAAGACGTGTGTCGATCAAGAGATGAAGTTGCTTGCCAACACTGCGGTACGATGGATCCGTGAGCATATCCATGCTGTCGACCAAGGGGCAAAGATGAATTTTGATAACCGAATTTTCACCAATCCGTTTGATGGTGAGTATCAAAACTCATATTACCTACGTGACACGTCAATTGATATCTATTGATGTATGGAGCCGTGGATTTAGTCTGTAGAGGGATGCCGCCCTCATCGATGATACATAGTTAGATACTGGTAATCTTCACTGATGTGCGTTCGCGGGTGTGTTTAAGAGCGGTCATATTTGAGTATGAGTTCGCTGTATTCCCAGCTACGAAGCTACCTTTTATTATAGTGGATTTCTGGCTATCAAGGCTTCCATCTTGTATTTTCAGGCTGTTCCTTTCCTTAAATGAAGAAAACAACCGTATGAATTTCACATGTCAATTTATGTTTCTATCGCTGGTTGAAAACCATTCGTTCCTCCAGGCCCCTCCAAGCCCTGTGGTTGGTGCAAGTTCAGGGACAGGAAAATCAGGGCCTTTTGTCTCTTCACAGATCTTGAGCTGGAGCTAGAGATCATTTCTGTTTTTTACGTCTCGCCAAGGAGCGGTAAAAGGCCATTTCATTTCTGGGAATTTCCAGGCTTTGCTTATAATGCGCCCGTTGAAAGATTGTTCCCATGTGACTTCTTCCACATTGGATATTGCACCATGATTTCTTTGCACCTGCATTTAATAACTAAAAAATAAATAAATTATCATACAAAGCACTATTTATCTTTATTTATTTATTTATTTATGTAGTTTACTTTTCTAATATGTATCAGATCGCTGGGGAATAACAGGAAAGAAATAGTGGACACAATCCTCCAAGGGTTCCGTTGTATGTCGCCATCACAGACCTCCGATGGGAAGAAGCAATGCTGGCAGGTGCCCACACTTACGTATTCATAAACTTGTGTAGCTTTGCTTAGTGATTTAGTCATCTCATCCCAATGAAGTTCAAAGACAACTAACGCAACCAGTCAACCACAACCGTCTGGGGTTATTAGAGTTGACATTGCGACTCAAAAGCATTTAAACAACTCACCCATAGCGCCCTACTAGGCTAAATATGCAATTACCAAACTCTAGCCATAGAGCACAACGAGTTAGTGAGAGAATCCCTTAGTCGAGAGGTTACATGTGCGGTACTGAGCGCCGCGAAATTTCGTTAGAGTTTGTCTAGTAAGGCGTCACACGTGATTTCGTGATGACTCGCCACTACAAGCAAGAGTCTTTCCTAGTCACTCTTTGGCCGCCACCAGTTGCTGGTGAAGACAGGTTAACAAAGGATCTCTTGTGCCACAAGTAAATTTCGCTCCACCAATCAACACCACCAGTCCAACGAGTCTTTGTTCATACCAGATTCTGCCAAATACCTTACCTGACTGTCATTCATCTGCCCACCCTATCTCAAACGCAAGCTTGACATTCTCACGATGCTGAACTTTAGATCCGCCATTTCTCGTGTCATAGCTCCCGTGTGATGTTATTGAACTGATAATTTCTCCATGACTCGCCATTCTACCTAGTCATGTAAATCTACAGGCTTCCCTCCAGGTATGCCGCATCAACAGCAGCATTAGCCGCATGGGCTCTGTTCCCATACTCCTCTTTCTGCTCCTCAGTCAAGCCATCCCACATTTCCAATGCCTCTTGAAACCCCATTTGAGACACTGTATCCGTCCCAAGGTCTTCGCGAAACACCATGAACGCCGTGATGATGATCGGCTCCCTCACCCTCATGAACTCTTGTCTAAAACTCTGGTCCATCCCTAAATCGGCTGGGCGCAGTTGTTGATTGTTTCTCTGGGGAAGAACAAAACGATTTGTAGCTTGGGCCACAGCTTCGTTGTAGGTGGCCCAGGCATCAAGGCGGAGCGATTCGGATCTGGCGCGATAGGCTTCTCTTTGGTATTCGGGGACCACAAACCATCCAGGCTCGACGTCCCAGCCTGAGAGGTGGGTGTCATCACGGAAGAGGTCGATGGCACTGTATCGCTTAGCAGTAAGTGGCCAAGGATGGGACCCGTAGTAGTCGGCGGGCGAGAAAGGAGGCATCGCGGGCCACCGCAGGACATTGTTGGGAACGAAAGGCATGGCAGTGTGATACTGGTTGAAGGTGGCGGTGGCTTTCAGGGCATTGAAATATTCATCCTTGCGGGCTGTCACCTCTTCAGCTGTAATAACACCACGTTCAATCTGCCCGAGAAGATAGAAAATGTCGTTGATGGTGTGATTTGCGCTGAAGCATGGTAGTCCAGCACCGTGAACCGGAAAGGTCGGGACCATCTGCGCTTGCGTCTCCTTGACCTCCTCAACAGCCTCGAAGACGTTCCACTCCATTCCCATTCTGGCCAATACCACCTCCATAGCTGGCCCAGTACCTGGTGAAGCAAGAATATCCATTGTCTCTAGTGAACCAAAGTCTGGGTCGTTTATAGCGTAAAATCTACCTGTAAGTAGGGCGATCTCATCGTTATTCAACGCTTCCTTGAGCTGACCACGACCCTTTGCATTCTTGGCCTTATTGTAGAGCTCCTTGGGCGTGCTGAGCATCCCATTAGTGGCATGTTGAATGTTCGTGCGTACTGTACCCGGTGGTGGCCAGCGGAGGACTTGGTGCTTCTCGTCAATAGTCAAGGATTCGGGAGAAGCAAGGGCCTTGCCTATGACATCGCCGCGACTGAGGAGTAGCTCTGTTTCCCCCTTGGTGAGCTGGTCATGGTGCTCTTTTGCCTTGGTATAGAGCGCCTTAGGGATATGATCAAAGGCTAACTTCGCGTATCGTTGATTAATTTCGCGATCCATGACGGCCACAAACGAGGCCTCGTTTAGCGCTAAAGCCTGAGCGTATTCTTCTGTATCAGAATCCATATCGAGGTCGGGCCAGTCCTCCGGCCTCGTGCCGAGGACATCATCGATGTTGCGTTGGGTTGTCATCTTGGATGATGGCGCTGGCGTTTGGACGCTGGTCGTTTGGTTGGTTGGTTGGTAAAACTCTCAGAGACTTTGCGAGAACATGACAGACAGTTTTGAGAGAGGGAAGTGATGCGGCAAAGTCTGCTCAGACGGAAACATGAGTCTGGATTGTTTGCTAATCCATTTGTGATCAACAGCCGCTAACGCGTCGCGGCGAGGGTTTTTGTGCGTCAACACAAAGCAGAAATTCATTAGGCCATTTAGTTTATGCGTCTGAATAAAACATGTGACTGCGGAAGTTTTAGCACAGCTAACCTTAACGATATGCCCGCCGGGTGTTCGGTTTGAAAGGACTCGCTGTTGTCAGAGAGACCTCTTTGTTCCAAGTCCCCCGCATAATCTTGAAATACGCCAATAAATATTATATCAAAATTCTTTCTCGTATTTTATTTCTATCAAATTACCCATATTGCCTTCGGGATGCAAAATCTTTTAGGCACGATGGCAATCGTACCACACGCTTTGAAAGTCTGGATCTCAGGTTTTGCGCCCTGGGCTATTCCTTTGCTTGGAAGAAGACAATAACCACAGATCACATAAGTGCACCGTTATTCCCGACCCAGTCTCCATGGTCTTCCAACGACTGTGCGAGGGCGCCGACACCGTCGAAATCTTTTCCTATCTCCCCGTCTTGATCAACCACATAGCTCCCCGCAACGTAACCCTCGCCGAAGACCAGTGCGATCTGTCCAAGAAGCTCAACATCGACTACGACCGCCCCAACCACAAGGCGAGTGAACACATTAAAGGCTGACCCGTGGCCGTCCGTGCCACCATCAGCGGCAAAGATGGGTGGATTCCTTGCACCTACCTCTATTGGAGAAGACATGCCTGGTTGAATCACCACTGCCCACGCGGTCCACCTCGAGGCCCTAGGATAGAACAAGTTCGAGATTAATTACGCCCCCGTCCAGAACTATTTTACTTATTAGGATCCTTGGTTGAGATACTATGCCCGAGGGTGCATTGTATGACCAATTGTGTCCACAACCAAGTGGGTGAGGCTAGAGCTTACTCTCCTCGTCCAGGCCACGTAATCCTTTAGGTCGGGTAGTTATATTGTAGAATCTAGGGCAGTAGCGGCAGACAAGTTGCCCGAACCTGCGATACTGATGGAGGGATTCATATTCTTATCAACGAGAGGCTAATGGTGTGGGGTAAAACCAGTAGGTGCACGGGTCTTTTGCTAAGCAACATAGAAGCCGTTAGAGTTGTGCGAGCAACCAACCAGCTGGACTTAGTTTGATTGATGATATCTGTGGCATTTATGTGGTGTGTTAGCTACGAATGTCCAAGTTTTGTTCAGTCCGAAATTCGGGCAGCACAAAGTCTATCGCGTAAAAGATGCCGCGATGAAACGCACAGCATGAGTGATTGACCTGTGATAGCAGTATTCCTTAGCCCATAATATATGATGATTCTATCATCTAGGAGGGCTAATAAGCAATCGAGTAGCCCACCTACTTCGCACAATTCATTGCACCATGTGTTAACAGCGCATTATCCTTCAAGCCCATCAAATATCACCACTTACCCAAGAGCGCAATCTTTATCATCCATACCAATCCCCATTGGAATAGAATGTATTGCAATTCGTAATTAGAAATAATTACTGAAATTATTTATGGCTAGTTTGTATATTGTTTAAATATAGATACTCATTCAGCCAACATCATTTTCTTTCCAACATTTCATTTAAAGGCAGATTCAATTGTGTACTGCATTGTCGGTAGGGATCCCAATTTTTGAAGGGTAGGTGGTTTGAGATATTCGGAGGGTTCTTCCATACCATCAATTAAGAGCACTTTAAATCAACGCGACAATATATCTATAGTTAAAATAGAGAAATGGGGGACAACTTTGGGTTGCTACGGGATCAGCTGTCGAATCATTGTGGGGGTCGGCAAAGTTTTGCCGAATGATGGGGACCCTGTAAATATTTACAAAACCCTGTCTGGATTTTCATTAGTGGAAAATCCTGGCCCTGAAGTTGTGTGGAGATTGCAATTTTAGTATTCCAATCGCCTTTCCCCTGTGGCCCTGTCGATCAACCCCGCAAATGACTCTGAAGGGCTGAATGACGACGTGTAGCGGCCACGATGATGGTTCGATAGGGTCTGTTGATGAGACACACTAAAACTCGAGCCTAGGTATTTTCTGGATAAATTAACATTCATGTGGCCGGAAAAATACGACAAGTTTTCCGGCTCCCCTTGCAATTTGCACTAGGAAAAAGCGATTAATTCTTAGGGTTAGAAGATGATACTCCATTCCCCCAGATTGTGTATAAACGGAGCGCCAAGACAATGATTGACACGGGTAGTCTGTGAATTCATCGTTTGTTGTTTTATATTCATTGCCGCTCCGATGCTATTCTTTAAGGAATTTGCCAAGGCCAGTTCCCTGGCCTGGGCTTTGTTCGTTGTTGAAATCGCTGCAGCCCAAAATGGCCCGGCTAAAACCTACAGCAAATGCCAAAAGAAGACCACCAATCCATTGGAACATTGCCCAAGTGGTACACTCTTTGTTAGCCAGACAGACGCTTCGGCCAACTTCACTAGCATCCAAGATGCCATAAGCTCTCTTCCGCACGACAATTCGTCGCATGTCATTTTGATTGGGGCTGGGACGTACAGGGAGCAATTGAATGTGACACGTCAGGGACCTCTCACACTTCTCGGGCAAAGCGATAAGCCTTGGAAGGGTGAGGTGTACTCGAATGTTACATATGATGATAGCCCACAAAATGAAGTCCAAATATTTCATGACGCGGCGAACCAAAACTCTAGTTTCCCAGACAATATCGATACAGGTGTTCTCACTGTTGGCCCTACTTACAATGCCACAAAGGTCGGGTCCGGCCCCACTGGGTTTGCTGTCCCTGCCGGCACACCCTTTGGATGTTCTGACTTCAGGGCTTACAACATAGATTTTCGCAATGAGTGGGCACCGCGATCGTCCGGGCCTGCTCATGCACTAGGCTCTGGTTACGCAAACATGGGGTTCTACTCTTGCGGCTTCTATAGCTATCAAGATACTGTGAGTGGATGATTGCTATTTCTTTTTTAGTATGAGCAGTGAGTTAACCTTGCGATAGGTATACATTGGAAAGCTTGCCAATGCTGTTATGCATGACTGCATTGTCGCTGGTCAAACTGACTTTTTGTATGGTTTTGGTACGCTTTTCGTTGACAAATCAACGCTTCTACTACGTAGCTGCGGAGGTGGGATCACAGCATGGAAAGGTACCAACACCACATTTGCAAACAAATACGGTGTATATATTGCCGACTCAAAGGTCTTGGCCACCAACACGACTGTCCTCGCGGCACAAAAGGGGGTATGCTCTCTCGGACGACCATGGAACTCCATCCACAGGTCTTTGTTCAGAAACACCTACTTCGACCAGACCATTCTCCCAGTTGGCTACACTGTTTGGGCCGGTTCTCCCCAGAACTTCAACAATCTTACCACTATGGCAGTCTATGATACCACAGGACCCGGAAATAACGTGACAGCCCAAGAACAAAGCGGTGTGACATTAGTTTGGAATAAGACGCAAGCTAAGCCATACTTTTGGCCGGTCAATGTATTCATGACGCAGGATGGTAGTCAACCAAACGTTGGCTGGATTGATCCAATTGTGGCTAGAAAGTAGACTAAAAGTTGTACATTTTGTAATCTCTATTGTATGTTTACACTACTTAGATCTCAAATAGTTGACCAAATCATTCGCAAGTAACTTATGGGTATGGCTAGTTCTATCGCATATTTAGCGGGGTCAAATCTGGTAAAGGGGAATAAAGCTTACATATGTGCCGAATTGAACCAAAAGTAGCCATCTATGGGAGTGCATCCAAATGCGGCAGGGTCAGTCAATACTCTTTCATCAGCATACCCCGGGCAATAATCAGTTGTGTTTGTGATTTGGTATTTGTCTGGGTTGTCAAGGACATCGTTGAGGAAATACGATGTGTCGTAAACTATAGTTGTCGCGGATTTATGAGTATTCGCGAAACTAGCGCTGTGTTTCGAGAGGTGATTGTTCCACCAATCAATCATCGTCGCATTGAGATTAGGATTGGTGGCGTGGGTGTTGTATGGGCTGCGATGTAAGGGAGGCAAGTTCAAAAAGAGAAAGTTTTTAAAGCCTGCCTGGTAAAGAGACTCGACACTCGTATCAAACATGAATTTGATCATGGAGTCATAAAGGGCCGACAAATCAACATCATAGCTGCTTGTATCAATGATATCGTTTATCCCTATCCAGAATGCGACAAGAGCCTTGGACTTTTTAATTCCGCTCTTCAGGACTGGCTCAGCCCAAGTGAGGTACTGCTGGGTTTGATTGACTAATGGGATTGTAAAGGCGTGGTGCAGAGGAGTGAAGGCCTCCGCGATATCTGCTCCAGCGAAAGCAAAGTTCCAGAGCGGCAATGTGCAGGTGGAAGGGGCCGTGAGACCGTCCTGAAGGCCACAGCCAGTAAGAAACTCGATCCAGTTGGGACCCCCTGCTGATGTGCCATTGTAATTCTGAACTATCTTGTCAGAAAGCAACTTTTCAGGCGTAAATGAAAATTGGCTATCATAGTCTCCAATGAAGCTGTATTTTGGATATCTTGTGTTCCCTGTATGAAGGTGTAGGAATCCCCGAATGCGATGCTGAGATTATGTCAGAAACTTTCAGGGATATGTAGCGAGATTGCATACACGTGTTTGATGTCCTTCCATTTAAATGAATTTCCACTCGACGTGTATAACGCACTTGCAGTCTGGGCAGCAGATGAGCCCAGAAATAAGGGCACCAGAAGTTTGACCATGACTGCAACGAGTGGAACCAAGAGTCAAAGGCCTCTTTGAGGCAGTATAGCTAGGTATTTTCCCTTCATGATGTCTTTTGAATCTTAATAATGCTCTTACAAACGGTCCCGAATACCACCGATGAAAAGGCTCAAACTTTCACGAAGCGGACTGCGAAGGAGTTGTTTTCGGTGCTACTGGTGGAATAATTCCCGTGAACTTTGGAGGAGCCATGTGATCACCCCAACCCCAAGTTCAATTCGGCGTTGGGGGCAGATTGGTCCGAGTACGACAACGGCCAAAGCGCCCGACCAGACTCGGTTTGACTTTAGCCTGAAAGATGTCCCTCTCTCGGCCGAATCATTGGCGTGGTGCGGATAACGACAGAGCAAATCCCCGCATTCCCCGCATCGGCGACCGAGCTTCTACTATGAGTTAGTCCATGGTCCAAAGTTTAAAGTATCATTCGGTCTATCATGTTCCGAGCATATAAAAATTGCGGACATGTTGCCAAAAGAGAGTTGGGAGTGTCCAGGGCTCTGGGATGTCATGCATAAGGGGAAGGGTAAATCGGCTGGGCCTCATATGTAGCGCTTAATTTTGAATTGAGTGTGCATAAACATCCATGGAAGTGGTTCCATATTGTCGTTGTTGAAATGCCTTGGCAGCATCTGCTGATTATGACAAGGAAAGACGGATTTGATCTGAGCTGTTCATTTTAATTGATTTGACTAGGGGGATTATTAGCCTGAATGCTGTTATTTTTTACAAGGTGTGATGATCTACATTCAGAGCCACTTTAATTAATTATTTTCATATTGAAATGCTGTAGCCCAGCGCCTGCTTTTCCGCAGACATATCGGTACCCTTATTGGTTTCATTGTGTTGAATCAGCAAAATGCCGCGACTGTTATCGTTGTTGGCGTTATTATGCCTGAGGTTGAGTTTGGTGGTGAATGCATTAAAAAATCCAATCATTCCAGGGTAGGGTTTGATTCAAGATTTAACCTACTCAACAAAGCTTACTGAGTATCAGGTGGAACCCGGATCCCCACGTTTTGAGAGTTGATGATACGTACTACGTTGCCGTATCCTCTTTTCTCACCTTTCCTGGTGTGCCCATTTACCAATCGAAAGATTTGTCAAATTGGAAGCTCATTTCTCATGCGCTCGACAAACCGGAGAAAGTACCTATTACTGGTGTAAGAACTAGCAATGGTGAGTTCTGACTCAAGTCGGGTTGTCAATAGCTCACACAACCATCAGGTGTCTGGGCTCCATCACTCACGGAGATTGATGGAGTATTTTACATGACATCAATGGCCATGACTGGCTCTGATGCGACTTACCGTTCTTATCCGCGAATTTTCTGGGTCACCTCTCGCGATATGAAAAGTTGGTCTGACGTCATTTGGGCTGAACCACAAGGAATTGATCCCCACTTGTTCAAGGATCCTGTTTCAAAGAAGAGCTATCTCACTCTCATGGGCTTAAATAATGGGTACGATCGATTGTGGGGTATAACTCAATGTGAGGTAAACTTGGAAACTGGACGGTGCATTGGGCCATATCGCAATATTTGGAACGGCACACTTCCCGTCACGACATCTACTCGTCCAGAAGGCCCCAAGCTCTTCTACAAAGATGACTACTATTATCTGCTAATTGCTGAGGGAGGCACCGGGGTAACTCATCGCGCGTCAATTGCGCGTTCCAAGTCCCCGGAGGGTCCATGGGAAGCATCTCCGACCAATCCGCTCATTTTCAACGGTGCCTCCACAAACCTCACAGTTAGCGCCACGGGCCACGCCACATTTGCGGACACTCCCGATGGGAAATGGTTTGCAACGTTTTTAGCTCGTAGAAATGTTGATAGCCAATCAGTCCTCGGCAGAGAAACCTTTTTCGCACCAGTGGAGTGGGACGAAGATGGATGGCCGACGATGAACAACGGCGAGTATGTCCTACTAAGTCAAAGATATCCAAAGTATGGCCCGGACAGAGCCGACCCACCAAAGGCATACGAAGATAAATTTGACGGGTCTGATCTGGATTTGAGTTGGTATCAGCTTCGATCTCCATACACTAAGAATTATGACCTTAGTGGAGATGGCGTAACACTAATTCCAAACGTTTATACGCTTTCTGACAGAGACACACCCGCTGCCATACTCCGTAAGCAAAAGTCCACAAATATGACATTCACTGCGACCTTGCTTCCTACAGAGCAAGGCCTTGGTCCATACCAATCGGTGGGAATTTCAGCCTACTCAAGTGAGGCGAACCACCACGAGATTTTAGTTCGAGGATGTGCCAACACCACCGGCTTGTGCGTTTCTGTGGACATCACATTGAATTCTCCAGGCCCAGGGACCCGACCAGAGGTAAGCAAGAAATAATGAAGCTGACTAGAGCGAATCAACATGTGAACTAACAAATATTCTTTATGCAGACTTCCGATTATCCATTAAAATTGGATAATATCCCATCAGAATTCAAGCTCCATATTCGATCCAAGCCTCGTCAGTATAGCCTTGGTTACTCTACAGGAGACAAAGACGTCACCTGGGTGAAGAACTTTCCTCCTAAGAATTTGCCGGTCGGATTTGATGGGGTCATGTTTGGTTTGTATGCTAGTGGTAACACCTTCCCTTGGCCATATGATGCTCCGATGGTCGGGTTCAGTCAAATCCGCGAGGAATATTTTGGTGAAGGCTTCGGTGATTACCAAAGCGAGCAGTCTGATTAGATGTTCTAGTTTCATAATTATATAATTGCACGGGGAGGAGGGAGCAATGCATGGCCCTAACCCTAACCCTAAGCTTAAAGTTAAAAGCTATGCATAAAGAGATGATTATTCAAGCCACAATTAAAACCGTAGGTGAAAGAAATCGGTTGAATGTCGAGAAACCGATTTATATAGAAATTTCCATTATAATATCTGCCATCTAGAGAGGGGCTTGGATCAGTCGCAGGACAGGTGAAAAAAGTACCTCAATGCGGCAGAAAAGAACACTCATCCTGAGGGAGGGATAAGCATGATCCGGTGGGGCTGGAACAAGTAGGGGACAAAAGAAACATGAGACACCGGTCCAACACCTGGCCGCCTCCACAGCTACTTTACCACCAATAATGTGATGTACGTAAAGGCATTGTGTTCGATCAATTGCATCTTCTGTCATACTTCTTCTATATTATAAGGGCATTAGGTATTAAATAAATAAACTTAGCTATTATTTATTTTATCAGCGTGGTGGTTTAGTGTCTTATGTTTTCTGTCCCCCGCTGAGACCCTCTTGAACAAAGGAAATGTGAAAACATCCTTGCAAGAAGGCACTTGATTGAACAAAGAACTCACCTTGTTCAGCAAAGCGTATGCTGTATCTCAGAGCATGAGGTCTGGGGAGCTTGCCGACTTTTCCGACACTGGATCTAGACCTCTCATCAGGTATCAACTAGCGTAAGATGGCGTCGATAAATCCTTCACAAAAGCCCTGGGCGCACGTATCAGTTGAGGCGCCCACGACTTATCATCACTAACGACCGAAGGAGAGATGGCTTGGCAAAAACTGAAAACGGGCTACCAATCAAGGATCCGCGATCGCGGCTTGTGCGCCTAGACCCTGTTAGCCAACTCAGCACCTGCAAGCCACAAGTGAAAATAGTTAAGATCGGCTGAACAACCATTTCTCCATGAGGTAAACGATGATCAGCCATTCAGATAGCCCAGCTGATCTTTGCACCAGCCGATCAAAGTGATGTCCATATATTGCACCCGCAACGTAGCAAACACCCCCGCGTTTTGTTCTCCAATGTTTCTGCTGTTGATGAGAATTCGCGCTCTTTAGTCGAAACCCCCAGTTCCAATGTTTTCTGCTCTCTTTTTCGGGACCGCTGTGGCGGTCCTGGTACCGATTGCGAATGCCGGGGTACCTTTCTTTGGGCCTAGACCAACCGATCCTCCTTCTCCAGCTGTTGTGGAAGCGCGCCTCCAAGGACTCCGAAAACGAGCGTCGGACGATGTACTCTATTGGACCATGGCAACAGACCAGACTTGTGGTTACCTGTCTGGAGACGAAAGCTCCGCCATTACCTGCGAGGATGATACCTTGACCTGTATCTGGCATGCAGCTAGTGGGACTGAAACATTTGGAGACATTGGCTGCACTGAATCAGGCTTGTACACTGCCCATTGGTATTGCCTCGATTACGAGTCGGCCACAGACACGGATCAGTTCAGCTACATCACGAATAGTGCCGACTATATATTGAGATGGTGAGTTGCAGCTCTATAACAGTGGTGTGTGATATCGACAACTAATCTTAATGACCGTGACAGCACCGACACTTCGGCACCATACTGCAAGACATATGCATACCCAAACAGAGTAACCGATTATCGATGCGTGAGCGAGTCTCAGTCAGGAGCATCTAAGGCCTTTTGGACCTATGATGGTCAAAATGAAAAAGAAGCTGGATTTGTGACAGAAGCGATATCCAGCGATGCGACAGAATCAGACACGACTTTCACGGATGCGATAACATCAACTTCGAGCGCCCACACGTCAACAACCGCTTCATCAAGTCCATCTACCGAACCGCCACATTCCAAAACTCCCGTTGGCCTTATCGTTGGCGGTGTGGTAGGAGGCCTCGCCGTTGTGGCTTTATTCGTCCTTGGTGTGTTGTTTCTGCTGCGTCGAAAGCGCAAGTCCAACAGCCAAAATGGAGATGGTGCTGCTGCCCAAACCGACCCAAGCCAAGCTCCTGTTTCCGCCGTGGATACAAAGTCTCCCATGACAATGCCAGTCTCCCCATCGCCTGCAGATGCAATGAGTCAATCTGATTGGCGAGGATCATCTGTGTTATCACCCCAATCCCCTCTGTCGCCTCAGTCACCCTACGCAGCTCCGACCCCGCATCATCAGGCTGAGCTAGATGCAAACCCGCCCGTCTATTCAAATACTGTCCATGAACTTTCATGAACATTAAGTAGCATGGCATGGCAAATAAATTGCCAAGATAATCTTCACTGTTTGAACCTTTGGATCTGTTCACATAATTAGGAAGAGATTTGACATTTACTCATAATATACGACTAATCAAGCATACAACTCGCGAGCGACCTCATAGCTATTGATGTAACTGATTCCCTCCTTGCGCCAAGTATCATCCTCGACCCAGTTCTTCGTAGCATTCAAGACCATGTTCTTGGGTGAACTGTTGTCGTAAAGCGGCCAGTTTGGAAGCAACTTTTCTTGCGTTCCATATTTGTCGCTCGGGTTCGGGTCAAGATCGTACACAAACCTCACGTAACTTTGCGCGATCGCCTTTGCCAAAACTAAGTGGGAGTCATATTCAGGACTTGGTCCCAGCGCACCGCTGATGTTGACGAATGAATAGGCGACATTGTCAAAATGTTTGACCCCATCCCATTCACTTCGGCCATAGATCCTTTGATCAAATCTGTAGCTGTACACTGAGGTGTCCGCCGAAGTAAAGAGCTCGGCCATCTTGCGCCGCCCGCTAATCATTGTGATATCACTGCCGATGGCATTTCCTCGGCGCCATTGTAGACCCCTTGCCTCATTAACGGAACAGTTGGTAATGGCATACGGTGGCTCATTGCAGGGGTCATTCGGATATAATTCCAAAAGCTTGCGAATTGTGGGAGCACTGAGCGCATAATTTCTCCACGTAAATGCGAGATGGAATAATTCCTCTTCAGTGTTAGCACTCCCAATGGCGAATCCTTCATCCGTGTTGGCTCCAATGATCATTGGTACAGCATTGAACTTATTTTCGCGGATGAGCTGACTAGGGTATCCGGTGAGGAAATCTCCGTCAATTAATGGGTTCCAGGTAAGAGAAGGATGAGCGGCGAACAACGTGTCGCTATCTACTCCACGTAGGCAATTAATCTGATCCTTTGCTGTCCAACATCCGACAGCTCGGGTAAGATTCTCAAAGGGTACATTGTAGTAGCTCATGTCATGCACCTGTTTTGGTTAGCACCGGCAATTCACTGTTCGCACTTCACCGCCACCTACCTGTGCGCCAGTGACTCCACCACTCTCGAGAATGGCACCGCGATAAAGGTTATCATTTCGACCATCGTAAGAAAACATCTGGTATGCGATACTTTGAGCACCAGCACTCTCACCCCAAATAACAACTTGATCGGGGTCGCCCCCAAAGGCAGCGATATTCTCTTGGATCCAACGAAGAGCAAGACGTTGATCCAATAAGCCAACATTGCTATTGCCTTCTTCTAAAAGTTGGGAGTTCTGGAGAAAACCCCAGAATCCCACTCGGTAGTTGAAGCTTACAGCGACGATGGGCTGGTTCATATCCTGGCTCTCCTTGACGACGCCAGAGAGATTGTAACGTTGGTCTGCGGAGCTTCCAGTGTACAGGCCACCACCATAGATCCAAACGCTATCAAAATATTAGTACAGTATTTTTTTATGAGTTTGCGATGACAACTTACAGAACAGGAAGCTTTTTCTTTGGCGTGCCACCAGGCCGAATGACGTTGATAGTCAGGCAATCCTCCGAGAGAGTGAATGTCTGACCATACTGCATACAGCTGTATCCATATTCCGTGGCATTTCTTTCGCCCTCAAAGGAAGTGTTGTAACTTTGTGGTGCCTTAAAACGTAGAGATCCGGTTGGTGGTTGGGCAAAGGGAATTCCCAAGAAGGCATCCTGGTTCCAATCGGGAAGATGAGCGCCGACGTAGGTGCCGTTCAATATTTTAGCAGTGGGTGTGCTCGAACTGTTTGAACTGGATGCACACACCGCCGCAGAGGCCAGCGCAATGGCTTGCACAAGGTACTTCAAGATGGCCATGCTGGCAAAAACCACTAGTGCTTGCCTGATTTGGACTGTGCTCTGGCTATAGACAGTGCATTTATTGGCATGCTGCGCTCTTCTTATGCTTTGCTTGGCGGAAGATGTTCCGCAGCTGTCGCAATGTCTATGAGTACCACCCGGTAAATGAGGCCATGATTCTTTCCCTGTAATTTCGGACATGTCGGCTCATGCCACGAATTCCGTGCAAGCGCTTCAAGGCCATGATCGACGCATCCCCGCTCCCCTGTAGGACACTCAATATCTGACCTTTCAAATCTATCCGAAAACGGAGGTGAAAACCACAGTGTGAAGATACCGGGTCTACTTAGCCAGGTGCTGCATGATGTAGCGACTAACAACCCTGGCCACAGCTGCATGTTTCCCCCGCGCTCAAGGGTTCAGTAAAGTGGAGTGGCATTGCTATCTATCCGGAAATAATTAATCCCAGCAATAGCATGCATTATTGCAGGATCATACCTGGGGATTAAGTTATCTTAAGCTCATCCCCCCATGGGGTCAAAGGTGGATTCGTTTCCTTAGCACTGGGGAATTGGTGGATGAAAAATGCACATTCCATTTCTAGAAAAAAGAAAACCGTCGCAGATCTGAAATCCTGGTCAGAAGCGACAAAGGAATATGGTGGTGAATTATTCCTCCGGCTCCTTTTAGCCGGGTCAAACGCCAATTGGGTTACATCCAATTTCGCGTTGATTGTGCGCGTTGACCGCCAATAATCGACCAAGACCACGAATTTCACATGAGAATCATACAGGACAATCGGATGTGACCTGTTAGCAAGACGGAGATTTGGATCGCTTTGATACGTAGAAAATCTCAACCGGAGCCACGCCGACCGCCCCGCCTCCAAGCTGTCAAGCTATTACGCAGCGACTATCGCCTTTATCAAGGACCACTTGTATTTCGGGTTCGGGTTCGGCAATAAAAGTCTCGGTTATATTCATTAACTGTCTCATAGAAAAGGCACTACAAACTGCCTTCCTTGTACGCATGGCTCACTGTACTTTTACCGCTCTTGACACCCTTTCCCTCTTTTTCAGTTGGCTAGAAAAAAGACTAGAAAAAAGATTGCACGCGAACAATGCTACACCTTCTGCCCGCTCAAGATTCAACCTTCAGTTTTCACTAGCCGCAGTTGATGTATATGCCGTGAGAGCAGATACAACGACCGGCGATACTCCACAGGAACATACTAATGACTTCATAGAATGGTCTGATCCAAAGTGAGATTATGGATATGATACATTCATTTTATCAAAAAAGGAAGTACCAAGCATAAATCTGATTTTTGCTTCAATTTAAATGAACGATAGTTTTCCAGCCGCTCATTGAATCAACCTGGTAATAACTAAGAATAAATAACACAACAAAATACAGTGTAATCTGGGAGACTATATATTCTAGGATATAGGGTACGGCGATCTCATCTTGGAGTTCTAAGTTCCTTAATTGTGAATCAAAGAGCCTCTCTCGGTCAGGGGCGCGGCGACAATTGAATCTAGGCATGAAAGCGATGCACCTTTGTTAATATTCCATGTTGTTGGCTACGAACCATCTGGCTCAACCAACACATCTTACGTAATCGGCGACAACCACGCACACCGCTCTCATACTTCAAAATAGTGAGCCAGCTCCCCTTTTTGTACAAGATGTATTTTTCCATCGCTTTCATATCTCTTTCCTTCATCACATCCAAAAAAAAACTACAATAATAATCGCCAACAGTTGGTCAAGGCAAGGTGAGTCACAAGGATATTAACTGGAATTTGTGGGTTAACACGTGACTTCCCATGTGCATGCAGATGGACGCAGCGAACATCCAAGAAGGGACCACTCCCACTCCCACTTACCCTTCATATGCTATGCTAGAGATATTCCTCGGAACCGCGGTCATCAGATATGTGTTCATGTTCAACGATGTTCGGTTTAGCATGCATATTGACGCAAAGGCTCTGAAGGGTAAAGGCGACCTATTCGACGAATTCAACTTCTTCAAAACTGACCTTCACGGTGATGGCAATGAAATCAACAACTTTGAAGACTGGGTCTTGAATCTGCTTACTGATTTTCTTCTCAAAATCGCTCCTATTAAGGAACTAGAAAACACCAAGCTTCCAACACTCCATGATTACTTCTCTCCTGTAACATTTGCTTTCAAGCTTGTTAATAAGGATGGCAACCTTCATCCCATTCCAGAGGATTATACTCCCGAATCCCATGGCGAAGCGGTTCCAAAAGTATCAATAGTTGATACTTTGGATCAGAAGAAAACAGCCAGTGCTGTTGTTCGCTCTTCTCTACCATCTGTTCCGAAAGTTCCAGCCTCTCATGTTACGCTTACGAGTAATGACTTAACTACTTATCCGAGAAGGGTTCAAATACTAGGATCAAATGATATCCTTTTCTTTAAACCTAGTTTCCACGGTGGCAGCCACAATAGAGAGATAGAGCTTCTATCTCAGATCGATTCCAGCGGAAAGTTCAATACCCACTTTCGAACTTCTAAGCTTATCGCATTGGTTGTTTTAGATGACACCACTACTTGTCTTATGGGACTTCTTTTGGAATATATCGAGGGACAAGATCTGGCCTCTAGATGCAAGCATTCCTCAAAAGATTTAAGGATTAAGTGGATCAACCAAATTGAAGCAACAATGCAGCAATTACATCAAATCGGTCTTGTTTGGGGAGATGTTAAGCCACACAATGTTATGATCGATCCGAACGATGATGCAATTTTGGTGGACTTTGGTGGAGGTTACAGTCTTCCGTATATTCCACGAGAATTGATGAATACTGTCGAAGGGGATCTGGTGGGCTTGGATAACACGAAGAAGGAAGTACTCGGGTAGCACATTTCTATTCACTACCAATAGGAAACATTTCCGCTTTAACTGGTGAGAGCGTATAAGTCCAAGCTAGAACATGTTACGAGGGGGGCCTAGCTTATGCAGAGCCTCCTGAGTGTTTGTGGAATGTCAGAATTCTGTCACTCAAAGGCCTTCGAAAATGGAAATCGAATCAGTTTTGAGAACGGAAAAGTTTTTAGCCAATGAGGCGTCAATGGGGTTTACAGGAAAGGTCCACACTCATTCAAAATTTTGAAGTTTTTTAAATCTAGTATTATCCAGCGTAAGGATACAAGCTGGTGAGTATATACCCCGGGAATGATTCAGGTGGTCCTTGTTTGGATGGCTGAGCTAGGGCTAGGCCTGAATGATGGGATTACACTTATATATAAACATTTTATTGGATAAGGGGAGAGGGGAAAAGCGTAGCCCAAAAGGGGACCCAGAATAAACACTATGTGCTCTTCTGTGAATGAGGTAAGCTGGGCCAATGCACACTAATAAGGGCTGATGCGAGACTGTTAGATAGAGGAGTTGAAGTTGAGCCAACAGACGGATAGGTAGGTCGCTCAAGTAAAAATCCGTGTTCGGTCATGTCGCTTATATTTCGTCTCGTAACGCCAAAGGAAGTCGCAGCAGTCAACTCCTTCATTACTTCCCTAGTGATTCTTTCTACGCTTCTCAATATTGAATTGACCCACTATAATTTGAATGTGCTGCATACCATGATGATTAGAAAATCATCTGTTGTCTTAGATCCTGAAAGCTCTATAAATGAGGAAACATTTGTAACCATGTTGGAGATAGATTTACCCCAACTGGAACTTTTCGTAAACTTGAGAAGGATTCCGCAATTATGTAAACCCTCGCCAGTACATAGCCAGTTCTTAGAATGTACCAAGCGAAAACTAGCCAAGTTAATCCAATATATAGAGCGACATCATTTTTGAACCAAAATGAAAAAGTACAGTCAAGTAAAAGACATATGAGAAAACACAAAATCGCATTGAAACTGGCTGTCACAATGATTAGGCAGCTCAATTTCTATAGCAAGCTTTCAATGTGACTCGGGAAGTTCCAACTCCATGCCGATAAATGGACACCGCCGTAAATAGCCGGGAGAACGCAAAACAACAACGAAACTAATAGCCAACCCGGTTCATCTTCAGCCCAACCCATTAAATTTTTGATTTGATCACCTCGAAATAGTTCGATATAAAGATTATGGCAATATCTCTTCAGCGGAGTCTCTTATAAATACCATGCATTGTCTGATTTGAGACCGGAAAACAGCATGAGTTCGGATTGATGGTATGAGGCGGAAGATTTGTTACGAAAGGGAATACTTTCAGCCCCATCTCCATCAGATAATATCTCCCGCTGCGATTGGTGATTGCTAGCATTGTTCTTCTCATTTTGGCTCGTTTCTGTGAGAGTCAGCTTGTCGAAAGGGAAAGTGTTCAAAATCACCACCCATCGCTTCAGGTATTGCGGGCTGACTTTCATCCAGCTTGATGATCCGAGACCAGAAGTCGACATAGAACCAGCATGCAGAAAACCAGTAGGCTGCCCATCCAACCAAACAAAGTCTTTTGGGGGTTCTTCGTTTTCGGATCAGCGAGGAGGGCTAAGTACTAGAATATCTTTTTGCTTGGAGTAAAACATATTTTGGACCCATATTGATATTTCGCCCTTGAATGCCAAAGACGAAAAGACTTCAGCGTCATGTACGTCAAGTGGTTTCTATTGGTTCTTGATTAACACAGAAGTCATTTAAAAAGTCCAGAACCTGCTGAACACATAATACCTTGAACCATAATGCGTAAAGGACAATTGCGCACACCACCCCCGCAGGTGATATGCGGGCTGAGCACGGTAAAAGAAAGATGGGTTGCATTGTATGAAGAGGGTTCTATATCCTCATCACAGTCTCCTGGATAGAAAATATCATCAGTGTTAGTTCTAATACCGCCCATGACCACAAAGAATGCATATTTTAGATCGACAGCAAACTGTATTGTGTTAGAGTTGGCGGAAAATCTTTCGTGCATATTTGCCGATGTACTAACATTGTTTTCTGGTGATTGATTATTATTTTGCAGAGATTGCAGCTCGTTCCTAAGCCTCAAGGCTTGGCGAAATTTGATCGATAGTCATCGAGATGACTAATCCTGGAGCAAAGAGTGATGTAATGACCCATTTGATCTTTATCCAGAGAACAGCACGGCAAGAACTATTAACAGGGACATCAAGATGCAAGGATGTGTAGATACAGGCAAGGAGTGTTAGTACGCAACTCCGCAGTATGTTCAGAGTCCCTCTAACATTCAGAGAATTGACCCACAAAGTTATCTTGACTGCGTGCTGAGCGTAGGTGTCATTATGGTAGGCCGAAGTGATAAGCCACGGTGTATGGTTGTTCATCGAAACGATCCTGGGCGGTTATCTTAATCTGTTAGCATTGGAGTTAAGCAGAAAAGATTGGGGATGTCGCCTGAATTATGGATATGCTGTTGCCTTAAATACTGAACGCAGCCTACTGAATCATCTTGTGGCGGAGCACTTGTTTCAAGTCATCTGGGCGGCACAAGTGCAGTCGCGATTTCGCGTGGTGGTGGCAAAGCGTCGCTGGGGCAGGCGTCCTTGTCCAATCCTGATGTCAGCATGTGAGCCAGTTTTTAAATGAATACACAGTTGTGTGAATGCCTTGTGAAAAAATAAAATAAGGCGTTCGTGACACGTCAGCTTTTGCCCCTCACATCTACAGTAATTGATCTTGGCTCCCAAGCATGCCGAGTCTGTGTTAGATAGAGATGTATTTAGCAGTTATCTCTATTACCATAACTGAATATTCATTTTATGCTATGAAAGGAACAGGCCGTTTCAATCTTGTAAACATTCATGGGCATCATTATTACCATCACCCTACTCGTCATCCCCATCCCCATCATCCTGATCATTTTCAACAAAGGCATCGTTATCATCATCTTCTTCAGTCAAGACCATTCCAAAGCTTGAATCATAGGGCGAAAACTGATCGTCCCTATATTCACCTATCGGCTCTACCTTGACGTATTGATCTTCCCCGTCTTGCTGGTGATGCTCTATTCTGATTCGCCACTGTCCGCAAAACATTGATGTCAATTTTGGGAGTATTCGAGCATACACCTCGGCTTCCCTCAGCATACGGTTTTGATGGTCCTTCTCCCATATCGCATAATCCGGGTTCCTAATCTCACATATCTCGGAATAGGATAAGATCCTCTCTGAGTCTCGCCCAAGGGCCAATGATTCAAGCGAGATTGATCTCTGGATGTAATAGCACGAAAAAGGGACAATATGAAACTCATATGTGTCCCCGACAAGGAATAGCGCACGAAGCCTAGTTAACCTTTGAAAGTTGGCGCGTATTTGGTCATGGTCGATGAGCCACACCCTCTTTGGATCTGACATGGAACCGACGACAAGGCTCAATTTCTGGAGCGAGAAAATTTCCCCAATCACACGTAATGCCGTTTCCGGAATGCGCTCACAAACAAAAGGATCATGTTTTTGGTCACTCTCCCATGACAGGGAAAGAGAGACAAGGTTCTCGAAGCTACCTTTTGCGAGGGCTGGAATAATGTATGTGTCAACGCCTCCCATGCCAAAATCATCCAGATATAATTTCTTGATGTGATCATGCTTGGAAATGAACTTGGTGATAGGTTTGTACAGCCGCGGGTTAATTGTTCTTCCCGATACAATAAAACTTTGGAGTTCATCGAAAACCGGGAACGCAAGAAGGGTTCTAGCGTTTTGCTCAAAGGTATCCGAGGACAATTCTATATGCTGCAGTGAAGAAGGGAAAAATGATGAGAAGCCAAGGTCACCAAGCCTGATATTGG
Source organism: Calonectria ilicicola (assembly GCA_020809705.1). Lineage (NCBI taxonomy): Eukaryota > Fungi > Ascomycota > Sordariomycetes > Hypocreales > Nectriaceae > Calonectria > Calonectria ilicicola. Next base: position 1,311,596 of record CP085833.1, on the reverse strand, counting down.
TAATTCGAACGTGAGTGAGGCGAGGAAACGATATCGGCGTCCCGCCAAATGAAACGATGGGATCTCTCCTGTAAGACCAACCGGACGAATTCCTCCAGGTTAGTGACCACAGCGTAGGAGCACACAGTCGTAGGAGGGATGCGAAGAGACTGGACATGGCGTTCTCCGACATGGGAGCTTGGTATTCATCTTCTAGTAGCCTAAGATCCATATCAAGAGTGGAAATTGGCCAGGATGCAGGGGTCAGAGGTGGGGCCAGTTGGACGACTTCCGCACAAGACCCACGAAGAACAACGTGGCGTGCTGAAGAACGAGTGATTGCAGCGAATGAACCGCTATCCAAGGGAAACATGTTTTCCATTGGGGAGAGCCCGAACCATTTGAAAACTTTTAAGTTAGGCAATCCTGAAGCAATTTTTGCCACCCACAAGGACTCGTAGTCTATGAATTGATTGTGGACATGCGATCGCAGGATGGCTCGTTGCTCGGGGGTGTCTGCATCGTCTTCCCCACCTGTAAAGGATTCGTGAGCCCTGTCGTGGGTCATGGTGTTCGGCCGATGGGGGAGAGGCCTAAACTTTAATCTCCGCACGTAGTTGCTGAGGCCGTGATGCTGTGTCTTGTCCAGTCTCTCGTCGAGTAGCTTTAGCAACAGCTGCAGCGAAGTGGGCCTGTTGTGTAGGCAAATCTCGGTAAACTGGCGGCTCTGGGCGAGCTTGCGGCAGTTGCGGTTGACTAAAGCCAGAGAGGCTAGGGCTTTTTTGTCATCGCCTAGGAGATCGACTATCGCGTTGATTATCTCGGGGGGCATCTTGAACAACAGATTGCGCGATGGGCTTGGTCCGCCCCGAAGGGTGGTGGGGCCCTCCTCCATCATAGTTGAGCCACCAGGGGGGTCGTGATGGATGAGATCGGAAATCTTCACGGCACTTCTAAGACGCCTAGGGCTGCCAGTGGTGAGAGTAAGCTTGAAGTGCCGATAGTGGTGTGAACAAAAGTAATTGATCTTGGTGATGGGAATGGCACGATTTTTCTCAGCATCATCCTACCCCGCACTTAGCTGACATCCTGTTATCGTACAAGGCTCATCCCTGCATCAGGCCATTAAGCGGCGCCGTGCTATCGCTATCTTACAGGCCGCGGGGATAGCCCAGTCACCTCCCAAGGCTAGGGTACTTGAACCTTGGCATTTGCATTTATAAAAACAAACTAGATTATGGGTAGAAGAGGGGATTTTCTTTTGACCGTAAAAATTACTTGTTATCTTGAGCATGAGTTTGTCAAGTCATCTGGAAAATATCTATTAGAACGGATGTTATGTAGCAAGCATTTGCTCTCCCAACTGCTTGCATTAATCTATTATGAAAAAAATTGTGGCCTTCAACTTGGCCATTTATTCTACTCTGTGATCTTTCCCCAGGTTCTAAAGCCGTCTCGTAGCATCATAAGTAATGAAATAAATCAGCTCTCTAGGTTTCACAATAATATCTCTTCGTCATTGCACAAGGGATAGCAGAGATGTGATATTGCCATGACCACATACAACATACCTGTGGGGTAAATCTGAGACTGCTCTCGAGGTGCCCTCTTCCCACGCATGGCTGATTTGTCGCAATGAGCCCATCCTATGCTTTGCTCCTCCTTAATTCTATTTTTTTTCCTCTTTTTCAAATTCACGGCCTGCGGGATTGCTCGTTTGGCACCCGGTGCCGCAGTATTAGCCTGAGGGCTTGGAATTAGGCTGTCTATTTGAGGCATTGCAGTCATGGGTTGGGTCAGCTTGGTATAGTCTTGGATTCATTCCAGGGTTTCCAGGGTTTCTATAATCTAGTGCGCATTGATAATGGCGTTGTCATAATTTCTCAGCAAAGATGCGGATGCCCTTTGGTGTACAATCCGTTCGCTAGGAGTTTCCGTTACGATCTAGTGTACTGTGATGGATCGCTGAGTTAGGTTCTGATCAGGGGGCCTGACACCTAACCAACTATAAGCCGCTATTACTGTTACTATCTGATAAAGTCAACTGCGGCCGGATGGACATGCAGAAAGGTACTCATTTAGTAGTGGATATGTTGAACAGGCAATCTTTCATTGCTATCTAGACTTGATGTTCGCACAGGGCGATCAGTATACGTACAGGTTTATTTCATCCGGGTTCTGCTCTCTCGTCTTCTTATTCAGTCTCTTCAGCGTAACTCTCATAAACCATGCAATCAAGACAGTGCCGACGGAGAAGCTGAGGCTCGCTGACCAAGCTGGTACATACCGAGGACCATCTGATTTAGGCCAGAGGTACGGCATATAAACAGATGCTAAATTACCAATCGTATTGCATATCGCGATTGCCGCCGCCTTTTTTTCATTGGTCTGGCCGAGCGTTGCCGATACCCAACCGAGCACAATGTTGTTGATACCAAAGGTAAACCCGACAAACATGAAAATGCCGACCATGCGTGCAGCTGTGTTGTATGTGGCGAGTGCAATGATGAACCCGACACAAACGATCGCCTTAGAGATGGTAATGTGCCAGGTGCGTTCGTTTGTCCTACCAGAGTTGTATGCCACCCCAACTGCAACTATTGCAGCGAAGACATACGGAGGACAGGTGAGGGCCAATGTGACAGTCCTCGAATATCCCAAGGTTCGGATGACGGTTGGGAGGAAGTTCTGGAAGCTTGCGGTACAAAGGTGAAAATTGTACATTAGCGTCATGGCCCAGGTTCGCCAATCCAAGACAGCTTCGCGAAGCCCGACCCAGACACTGGTGCCCTCACGTCGATCAGTCGTATCCGCATAAATGCGATCATTGGCCAGCTGTCGCTCCTCCGGGCTCAACCAACGTGTGGTTAGCGGGTGGTCTGGCAAAAGAAACACCGCCAGAAAGGCGACCAGGATAGATAGGGTGCCTTGGATAATGAACAGCCTGGGAAGAAATGAAGGGTTTAGCCACAAAACCAAAACAAGGATCAGATTCATGTGATTACCATTGCCATCCTGCCAGGCCCCTAGCCTTATCAAGTCCATCAAAAACTCCTGCGGCGATAAGTGGCGAGAAAGCACTAGCGAGCATATTGGCCGTATAGAAAATAGACATGCGCGTTGCAATTTCCTTGCGGGTGTAAAACATGCTCAACATATAGAGCGCGCCGGGGTAGAACTAAATCCGTCAGTTACGCGGTTCGGACATCACACAAACAATGCATAATACCGGAGCCTCTGTCACGCCCAATAAAAAGCGAAGCGCTATCATCGATCCGTAGTCTTTGGCCAGGTAAGTGAGTAGGCTGACGATTGACCAAGCAACGCAAAATCCAGAGAGATATAGCGAAGGTCGCACTCGATTCAGCAGCATGTTGGATGGAACTTGAGCAGAGATATAGCTAACGAGTCACATTAGTCGTGTCGTGACACGAGTGCTTCAACCTGAAGTCGTTTCGTACCCTACGAAAAGAATCGAGACACATGTGTTGTATTGTGTGCCCACCAAGTTGAGATCTTCCTCTAAATTGTTAAGTCGTGCGTTTACGATGGCGTTACGATCGAGGTAGTTGAACAGATACATTAGCCACAAGATAGGCTACCGATGTCAGTGTTCGGCTTCCACGAGATGATCAGACATGGCTCTACTAACAAGCATGTACCAGTCTAGCTTCCGTACGAGTGCAATCTCTCGAGGGTCGGTTTTTGAGCGAGATCCAAATTGATCAAACCCCTGCACGTTGGGTGGTTTTATGGGCCCATCGTATTCGGTAACCGTGTTGACTCGATCAATGTGCATTTCTTCTGGCTTTGGTGTGCTCACACGACCCAGCTGGGGACTGGTGAGCTCAACTTCGTTCGTAAGTGCCATCTTTAGGAATTTTTACGGCTGGTACGAGCCGAGAATAAATGCAAGTGGGAAACATGAAAAAAAATGCAACTGTTGTCTTTATAAAGAATGGTTCGGGTACCCCATGGCCGTACTCGGACAAGGCCATGCCAACCCCAGATATCCACAGGGTGGATTACCCCAGTGCGGGGTAAAGCTTGGCTGTTGATAGCATACAACGAGTCGTGGAATGAAGTTGCATCCGAATTCAGTAGGGCGTCAGGTGTGATCAACGTGCATCAATCAACAGCTTAATACGGGGAACCCCACTAAATACTAAGAAACGATTGAGTCGCGTATGAGACCCTAGCAAGGTTATCAGTTGCCACACACCTCGGGTCATCTCGTCGACTTTGTTGAGCGTTAGATATTAACCAATGACTGAAACTAGCTTCCCTTGGCACCCAAGGATAGCTTAGTCTGACAGCAGCAATGACTCAGTTGACCTACAAACCGAGGCATTTCTGACAAGAAAAATTGGAAACCGAAGCCCTTCAAATTTTTAAAAAAAACTTTGATGTAGGTAGTGATTGAAGGAATCACCTGCCTTGGAATTGTGTGGTGGTATAGGGTAGCTTGTTTTTGTCTTCTTTAGCGCTCCCTCGTCGCCTTTCCTATGTCCAAAAGAGTGTCTAGAAGTTCAATAACCGAGTCCATATTGATTCAGTGTTCATGTTAAAAGTGTAGTGCATGATACAGTGCGCAGAAGTAATTCGGCCTGGCTCTGAAAGACGCGACGCGACCATCACGAACAATAGGCACGGGCCACTGTACTAACCTAATTAAGGATGCCGACGAGAGTTCTTAGATTAAGCAGCATCGCGATGAACTTGGATAAACCAAAGAAAAGAGGTCAGATGTTGTCCGTTCTAGCTGTAATGTCTTGAGACTTACCAGACATCTTGCTGAGATCGATTTGGTAGTCATGGGCGACAGCACCGTACCGTCCGCTCATCCCGGTGCACCTTCGTCTGAACCATCTAGAATATTCCACTAGCTTCGAGAAGTTTGTAGTAGTCATCGGCATCGTTCTGTCTACCTGATGACCTAGGAATTTCTGGAATGAACTCGTATGAACTTAAAATTAGTTTTTAGAGTATACTATGAATTCAGAACATTTTTTAACTATTTATAAAATCCTTTTTATGTCCCAATACACACAGCACTCCTTGACATCAAGTCACACACACACATCAATCAATCAACTCTCCTGCCAAATTCTACAAAACATTGACATACCAATCCCAAAAGAACTTAAGCATTCAAAATGACTTTTTTCACTCGAAACATTGGCAATAACACTGCCTCATACAACAACAACAACAACAACAACAACAACAACAACAACAACAACAACGCCTCCTTCGCGCCTCTCTTCCGCCTACTTGACGATTTCGACAACTACTCTCGCCAAAACACCCACCAATCAACCATTGTGCACTGGCAGCCCAAGTTTGATGTCCGAGAGACTGAGCAGGCCTATGAGCTCCACGGCGATTTCCCTGGCGTAAGAAAGGAAGATGTCCACATTGAATTCACGCAGCCTGAGACCTTGGTCATTCGCGGCACCACTGAGCGTAATTACACATCTGCTCTCCCCGCAGCCAGCCCAGAGAGTTCCAATGAGAACAGCGCCATCAAAGAGAACAGATATGAGAAAATAGAAAACTCCCACCAAGCTACTGTTGAGGACGAGTTCGAACCCGTTTCCCACGAAACCGAGCAGGCCATCGAAAAGGCTCAGAACAAGGAGGCCAAACAATCAAAAGACGCCCAGGAAAAGCCTACCGACAAGGCCAAATACTGGCTCGCTGAGCGCACTTTTGGCGAATTTTCACGAAGCTTCAGCTTTCCAACAAGAGTTGACCAGGGTGCTGTCACTGCAAACTTCAGTAACGGCATTCTAACCGTTGTTGTGCCAAAGGCAAGGAAGCACGAGCCTCGACGCGTTGCCGTATTATAATCGGGGTTTATGGCCGACATCAATTAGCTACATGATTTCTTATGTATTCATGCTATGTCTTGGGTTTCCTTGAGTAATTTCTATTGAATGAGTAGATGGTTAGTAAATTCTGGGTTATTAGGCTAAGACATCCTGTGCGCATATCAAATATGTTTTTCAGGTTTTCTTGTTAAATTGAAATATTTTCAATTATGGCTATTATCCAAAATCATTCAAAATACATTTTTATAGCAGGGGTCCTGCAAATTCCCAAGGCTGACAACAGCGTGTAGTTCAATGATCGAGTGCAAGTCTACCACTGTGATGGGGAACGTGGGTTCGAACCCTCGGCCTTTTGAAAAATTAGCTTTAGTCGGCGGATTAGTTAGTCCGGCCGCAACACCGGACTTGGTGAAAAAGGGATTCCGGTCTCAACACCAGGAATAGGACCAACACACCACAATCAACAATTTCTTAACTTATTTTAAGCTTCTCTTTTAACGGTATTGTTCGATTTGCTCATTATGGTGATGTTTATGATTTTCACCCAATCCCACCACGCCCGGTCCCATTTCACTTTCCTCCCCTAGCTACTAGCCTATTCCAAAGCTTCTCTCCCAGCCACAGCAAATAACCAAGAAAATCAACTCTTTGGGCTGTGTGTGTGGTTTATCCAACATACGAATTCTACCCCATTTCACCACGTATTTTTTCTAGCGGTGAATAAGTCACTGTCATGAGTATTCGTACACAAACCAACAGTAAGAGAAATT